>OZ026518.1:30119354-32519354 GCA_964019695.1 Loripinus fragilis
GTTTGAACAATATTGAACTGAATTTTTGAATGTGAATGCATCTCATTTAGAGGGCCATAACACAAGCTTTAATTTCAACAGGGAATATTAATTTGTTTGCTTATTTAAACAATATTGAACTAAATTTTTAAAGGTGAATGAATTTTTCTTTTGAGAGCCGTGACACAAACTTTAATTTCAGCAGGGAATATTAATTTGTGTGTTTGTTTAAACAATATTGAGCTGATTTTATAAATGTGAATGAATTTTCTGTTATGAGCCTTAACACACGGTTTAATTTTGGCAGGGAATATTAATTTGTTTGCTTGTTTTAACAATATTGGAACTCAATTTTTAGAGTCATAACACAAACTTTAATTTCGGCAGGGAATATTAATTTGTTTGCTTGTTTATATAATGCTTAAGTGAATTTTTAAACGAATTTTCCTTTTGAGAGGCATAACATTAACTTTAACTTCGGCAGGGAATATTAATTTGTTAAGCTTGTTTAAACATCTATTTCTTAAATAGATATATACAATTTGTTTGTTTGTTTAAACAATATTGGAACTAAATTTTTAAATGATAAAATAGAAGGAGAAACAGAATAAACAACCAACAACGACCAGTGTTGTCTTTTTAATAGTAGATTATCGACCAGTTTCGGTCATCCAATGACCTTTTTCAAGATCAAATTTTAAATTTTTAAATGTCAATTAATTTGTTTTTGAGAGCCATATCACCAGTTTTTATTTCGACAGGGATTTTTAATTTGTTTGCTTGTGTAAATAAAACTGAATTGAATTGATTGACCCATTTAAGCCTAGCGTCCTTTTTGTGGGACATAGGCAAACAGTTCAGACCCAGATCAGATGCCGCAGAATGTGGTGTCTGATCAGGATCTCCACTGTTTGCTTACATAAAATTTTATTAGGATTTTAATAGAATTGAAAAATACAACCTAACAACCCTTTAAATGGAAAGGGACTGGTCCAATTGACTATAATGGGAATTCCATTTGGCATAAACAGGTTAAGCTCATTAAGATATAAAACATGGACCAGCACACCAGATTTTGGTACTTATCTCTTATGTGCCAATGCTACTCATAAATGTCCATCCTGACGTATCTAGGGAAGTAAGAGGTCTAAGTTTTTGTCTGAACCTTCATCTACATCCATATCTTGAGTATTTGAACAGTTAAGACACTGGTGAGACTGCTTGTATGTGCAGGCTTGTCTGAACCCTCGCTACTTACTGATAAGATAAGTACCAAATTCCAGTGCACTGGCCCATATATTGATGGTATAAAAGGTAAAATTATGAAATTTTACTTGACTTTCTTGTTATTTATTTCCTACCATATTTTGTCCAACTTCGCCAGGCCCTGGGATTATCAACATTCTTTCATGCTCAACAGCACTGTTTTTATCCAGCTTATAAATGTTAAAATGCCAACAATTGTTGGCATTTTAACATTTAATAGCAGGATAGATACAGTATATGAGAGTTTGAAGCAAGAAAAGTATCTATATTTCAACATTTTAGTTTTTATAAGCCGTTCAAATTTGATGCTCAGTTGAATTGATCATGAAAAAAGTTTTATAAATATGAGGCCAGGACTCACAAAATGTTGAAATATATTTAGCCTAAATAATCGGACACCTTTACTCTTACTACACTCACCCTAAAATTTGAACAAGTTTAACTACCTATTTATCATAGGTCCATATCAACAATAAGATTGAGCATAAAAGTGTTAATATATTCTCATCAATAAGTTTCAACATACCGGACCGCATAGTGCAGTGGGCAACGTGTCTGGCAACAGATGCGAGTCTGACTGCAGATCCAGGGGTCGCGAGTTCTTTCATGGCCCATCCCATACTTTCTTGGAGATTGATCATGAAACAATTTCTATGGTCATTCTCCTTCCTTCCTCTGAAACATTCAAGAAGGGTTGTTATCAGTTACAAGCAAAAGTATGTGCATGTAGTACTGGTTAACTGCTTGTTCAAGCTCCAGATAAAAAATCTTTTAATCAACATCTGAAGCACTGGCCCAAATTCAAGATAATATCACAGAATTGTTCCTCATAACACCCTCTACCAAAATTGCACATGATTTTGCTCTGCAGAACAAAAGGGCTGCCAGAGCTCTAGATAAGAAATATCTTTAAATGTCATTCCTCCTTAACCACGGGTCTAAATTCAAAATAATTTCACAGAATTGTTCCTCAAAACACTGCTTAACCAAATTGCACAAATGGTTGTGCTCAGCTGAGCAAAAGGGCTGCAAGAGCTCTAGATAAGAAATATCTTTAAATGGCGTTTCCTCATTATTTAAAATAATTTCAAAGAATCGTTCCTCATAATACCTTCTACTATAATTACACAAGTGGTTCCGCTCCACTCAACAAAAGGGCTGCCAGAGCTCTAGATAAGAAATATCTTTAAACAGCATTTCTTCCTGAATAACTGGTCCAAATTTAAAATAATTTCACAGAATCACTCCTCATGATCATTCTACCAAAATTGCACAAACGGTTCCGCTCCCCCCCCATCCCCCCCCCCCCCCCCCCCCGAAAAAAGATGCCACCAGAGCTCTAGATAAGAAATGTCTTTAAACAACATCTCCTCCTGATCCACTAGTCCAAATTCAAAATGATCTCATAGAATTGTCCCTCATGATGCACTCTACCAAAATTGCGCAAATGGTTCTGCTCTACTGAAGAAAGGAGCCAACAGATCTCTAGATTAGAAATGTCTTTAAACAGCATTTCCTCTTGAACCTCTGTTCCAAATTCAATATTGTTTCACAGAAAAATCCTCGCAAAATGCCGAAATCCCTGTCATTTACTGATATATGTAAATCATGCCATAGTTGCGATTTTTAGCATCGCAAATGACCCTCCCCTACCCAAAGCAGCGGTCTGCAACACATTCTGACATTAGTCTTTGAAAAACTTGCCACACAATTTACAAGGTCTAACCATCTGAACCGGTGCCAAACGATTTAAGCCTCCTTGGACCCCCCCCCCCCCCCCGAAATTCAATGCACTGATCTGTGACACGTTCTGAGCTCTCACAGGATTCTGGTGCCAATCAAGATTAGCCATGTTTTGACCTGGGACCTTCCCCGTCCCAAAGCATCTGTCTGCAACACGTTCTGAGTTCTTCTTGGACCCTCCCAAATTCAATGCACTGGCCTGTGACACATTCTTACCTTTCGCAGACTTCCAGGATTCTAGTGCCAAACGAGTTAAACCCCATTTTTGACCTTGGACCTCCCACATACAATGCAGTGGTTTGCGACATTCTGACCTCTCGCAGACTTCCAGGATTCTGGTGTCAATCGAGTTAAGCCCCATTTTTACCTCCTTAGACCCCCAACCCAGAGAGCACAGGTGTGCGTCACGTTCTGACCTCCAAGACTTCCAGGATTCCGGTATCAATCGTGTTAAGCCCCGTTTCTGCCTGCTTGGACCCTCTTTGACCCAAAGAATCGGTGTGCCAGTCAGGACAAGGTCAGAATTCAGTTCTATGGACTCTTCCCAGGCCAAATCACTGATCTTTTAACACTCTGATCTGGGTCCAGAGATGTTTAAAAAGGACCAGCAAACGAAACATAGCAGTCAGCATTGTGTCGTGATTAACAGCAGAAGAGCTATACAGCAGTAGGACGAAATGTTTGTAGTATTGAATAACTTGTATTCTTTTCTTTTGCTCCCCAAAATTAAATTGGCTCAGGTTACGGAGCCTTAATTTCGCGTCTTTTTGTCTTTAGGGTCGGGTTACCTTATTACAATAGCCAGTATAATGGATGACCTTCTGCGCAGTACATTGATCTTTAAAGCCTCAGCCTCAAGATATGGAGGCAGCGTCCGATACAATACTACTTATAAAGCGCAACACCAGGACAAAACTCCCTGTTATCCTTGAAATGGCATACGATACACTGTTGTGCCCATTAGTGGATTATTCATCACCTGTTTTGCAAAGCAATATTCATTAGATTGAAATGATCCAGGTGGACACTTGACACCTACTTCAGATAGGCAAGTGTAACAGAAATGTTGATCCAACTATGCTGGCGTTCTCTAGAACAAGAGAAGAAATGATTTCCACCTTTGCTTATTTTTCGAAATCGTACATGGATTAGTATCATTAGACCTGCCACCGCATGTTGAGCACCCAGATCCATTCAAGAGTTGATTACTATAAATACTCGTTCTCTCTCGCAATCATGCATTTGGAGTAGGCTGTCGTCCAAAATCACATTACCTTCAACTTTCGAGCCCTTAAAATGACAGTATGCATGATCAGCCCTCGCCCCACCCGGAGGATCAGCCACCGAATGTCATAAATACCAGTGCGCTGTTTAACCTTTTTAATTCCACGGTCAGCCTGTCTTTGCGGAAACATTTATTATTATCTTTGTAATTATTCTAATAACGCCGCACTGACGCGCACCTGCATATACTCCCCGTGAGGTGGTGTATGTTGTCGCCATAACACAAAATATTTGCTTTTGTACTTGTTTCTAGTTTTTTTTACATATTCTATGCTAAGGAATAAAAGTTTGTTGTTGTTCTGTGGCCGTACCATTTTCATATGTGACGGCCGAAGTATTGACAATGATAACAACAGCAAGAACCGGAAGCCACCCTTCCTGCTTAATCTCCTTAGATCTTTTTAATTGTGTCTACTGAATAACAGAGAGATAAGTCCTCAAACAGCCACGGCCTGGAAAATTCCCTAAGTAGGAATGTGCTGCCAGTCAATACATTTATAGTACCACATCTATACGAAAAGGTGAGCTTGAGAGACAGGTGCATGCGCGGATCCAGAGGAGGATGCGGGCAGTGGGTCCGGACCCCCCTGAAAAATCACAAAGCTATCTGGTTTCTTAGCAATACTGGTCTTCATCCCTAGAAAAAATAACCAAGCTACCAAGCCAGCATTCGATGTTGAGCCATCATCGGCCTGCCAGCGAAATGCCATTTAAATGGCGTTTCGCTGATCATTGGCCCGCTTTTAGTAGTATTTGGATCCTCTCTTCCCTCATCAACTAAAAAAACGCCAGAATTGGACGCCCTCTGACAAAACTTTCTGGATCCGCGCATGAGGTGTTTGGCACTGTTTATGCAAAAATCGAAAATATGATATTAGCTATTACCTGTGAAATGTTCTCTTTTTTCATTCTATTGAAATTGGCTACAGAAATCGTAATTAATGGGGACGCTTGACAAAATAATTTTTTCTCCTAAAATTTACCAGGGTGCCGAAACAATTTTGAAGTGCATATGGTGAAACTTTTTTATCTAGATATGTGTGCTAAACAAGCATTCTGAAACAGCCTAAACGTGCATTATAGAGTTCTCTTTTTGTGGCTTTATATGTGCTTAATAAATGCCAAAACCGAAATCCCATGTGCTGGCTACAAGCCAAGATGGGTGAGGCAATACCATTGTTCTTTTGCCTAAAGTATATAAATACAGTCTTCTCTCGTCCTTATAATATACTGGGATTGTGTTGCTTGCATGCTTCAGCAAATAGATGTTGACAATCTTGAAATGTGGCTAAAGTGTTGTTTGAGCGAGTGCTATCAGTGATAGATTAAAATTATTTCAACCAACACAATATTCAAATTTGTTTCGTGTTATAATCAAGGGAAATACTTATCAAACAATATACTATGCAAATAATATACAATGCAAAATAAATTGAGCATTTTTCGTTCACACCATTTTCTGGTATGAAGATACTAGCGCAGATTATCCGACAAGGATTTCCATGTAAAATTCTAGATTATCGAAAGTGCTAAAGTGACGTTAGATTTTGGTCATAAGGAGAAGCCTAAACCACTTGGTTACTAAAACCAAGAAAAAGCAAAACAAATCCTGAAATTTGTTGGATTTTCTACGAAAAATAAAGAACCAAGTCGTCACAATCATCAAGTTTATCATGCTTTTACGTTGTTGCCTTTAAACGGTGTTTCTAACTATGCTTGAATGTAACAACGCCTTCACGGCTACAGAGTGTGGGGCGAATGATTAAAGTCTAACGTCACATTGTTATCTCACAAACGCGAAGATGCGCTATTTCGTCCGTATTTTTTTATGTTTGAAACAGCCATTATAAGCCTATGATTGCTTTGTAATCTGATTCGCGCCAAATAAATCATTAATTATTACTCTGATGTCATTGACGGCAGCTAACAAGCTCAATCACATCTAGAACACAACCATTATGTTCGACATGCGTATTAAGATCAAAGAGACAATGTTTGTCATTTTTTCATTACTCACAATAGATGTGAATTTGGCTTACTGGCCACTTCTGCAATAGACGGCGTTTGTAAATTCGAGGTTTCATTTGCCTAAAATCCCCTTCTCGTCATTGCAATTGCAATTATTTGATATTGTTCCAAGGTGAGCAAAATAAGGTGCGTAACATAAGAATATATACATGTCTTAAATGCCTTCGTTGACCTTTACCTTCATTTATTACCATAACTTGTGTATGTCATAAGATAAGGCTCAGGCGAGCCCTCGTCGTTCGTGTCTGAAATTTTATGAGCTGGGTCACGTGATCGTTCTGAGTTTATTACAACCAATCATAAAATACATGTATCCAAATCAGCACAACGGCAGATTGTAAATCAACCAAAAAGTACGACCCTGTAATATCAAGCTCACGTGTGACAGGGGCTTAACCCATTTATGCCAAATGGAATTTCGCACCTTTATCAGTTGGAATAATCCCTTTCAAATTTAAGGGTTGTTGGGTAGTAAATTATATTATCATTCTAATTTTAAAACTACTTTTTAAGCAAACAGTGGAGACACTGATCAGACGCCACATTTTCGTCTGATCTTGGTCTGCACTGTTTGCCTATATGTCCCATATAAAAGGGCGCTAGGCTTATATGGGTTTAGCTAAACGTTTACAGCCAGTTGACATGCTACTTTCGATTTTTTAAAAATAGTCTCCTTCTTTCTTGCGGCACATGTCTAAGATACTGTACAAAGGAACATTTATAATCGGATTAAGGTGGAATAAAAAAATACTGACTTCTTGTACTATCGACTTCCAATGTTTTATTGACGTCGACTTTGATCAGTCAGATATATTCGCAAGAACATCAAAGTTTCAGGATTTTTGTTTTAAGGAACCATCTTTTGCTACAGTTGAGGCAAAGCTTAAAGTTAGCATTGAGTGTAAGTGACTTTTTTTCTCATTTACTTTTTTAGAATGAGACTAATTACCAGAGCCCGGAATTACAACAGCTCCTTAAAGTTAAGGTGGACTTAAGTTAATTATTTCAGGATGCGAAAAATAACGCTTCAAGCTGATTAAAATCATAACAGTTTCATTTTTTTCTGTAAATCACAATGATATCTTTGACCACAAGTACTGCATCGATCCAGGCAATTTATTTAGCATCTAATATAGCATGTTGAAATATCAATACTTAACTTAAGTCTTCCTTAACTTTAAGGAGGCATTGTAATTCCGGGCCCAGGCCTCTAGATACGAGGGGCATTTGGAAAGTTCTAAGCATGGTCTTATATCTCAGTAACCAATTTACAAACCCTATCATGTTTGGTATCATTTTAAAGAGCTATCTTTCCTCTTTCTTGTAGCATGAATTTCATGAGGATGTCATGACGCAAACACTAAAAATAGTATTGTGAATACATGTACTGTTTGTATACTGGAAAACGCAAAAAAAAAAAATCAGCGGAAAATCTAACTTTTTACCTTTGGAAAAGTGCGCAGAACATTAAGAATAGTTCATCAAATTAGATAATTTTGTAACATTTGGTAGTCCACAATCTGGTACAATGATTATACAATTGATAACCGAGTTGGATGTTTCTAATAAATAAACACCGGAACAGCAATACCAAAACCGTTTAGAAAGCAAACCAATTCGCCTATTTTTACGTCTAAAAATTTCATGTCACAATGCACATATTTTGAAAATGTATTAACGACAGTAGTTTAAAAATGCCGTATGTTGGTAATTTTGTCAAGCACACTTTATGTTCTTTGTATTGAAACCAAAAGAAATTTTGTAAACCAGACCAAAGGGAGGATAACTCTTAAAATCTTCCAATGGGCAGAATGAATTTCGCTATGAGTTGACGTTCTGGTTCATTTCAATTGAAAATAGGGGCAAACAAAAAAGCAAAAACACCTTGAGAGTAGAAATCAATCAATTTTGTGATGGTAAACGCGATACCATTAGAAGTTCTTATGCCATCAACAAAATATGCGGGGTTGAGTTACCCCACCCACTTCTTGAAAAGTAGGGGTAGTGTTATTAGGAATGATTTTCTTGAATACAGGACGTATAAAGCCACACATTTTGCGCGACGAAATGATTGTTATGCATTGTTGGCTATAAATAAAGCGAATCATATACTCAATAGGCTTTTTTCGTGCTCCTGTAGTGACACAATTTTTAGTAAAAGTATAAAGAAAAATCGAAAAAAGTCTCATTTTTAAAGTTTACCATTTCTCTATTAGCCAACATCATCCCAATGTAAAGGTGGTAATCGTGCAAACAATGATTACATAATATATTTAAATAAAAAATAAGTTGGCACCAAATCGTTAATTTGTCAAATCATGATCGCAAATAAGGTCCCCAATTTTCCTTCGCTTTTTTCCGAGTATTTTGCTTAAAATTTCCGCCAGTATATAAAACCCTACTCATTTTGAGCATGCACTGCACGTGCACGCCAAGTCTTTTTTCGGCAAAAATTAAACCATCAAATAGCCGTTGAATTCTAGTTTCCAAAAAATGTATTATTTGATAGCATTTTGTCAACGCATTGTGGAGTTATGATGCCATGCTAAGAACTTTCCAAATGACCCTCGTATTAAATTTAAAAACAGCAGATTCGGTTTCAGTTTCATTGAGTCTACAGCAAAATCCTGTAATTTCGAAGTCTTAAGGACTAGAGGGTATATTATTATCAGAAGTTCGAATCATAGGAAGATATACCTAAAAGTATATAACCCCCAAATAATGATTATTATAAATTTTTGTTCCAATCAAACGTCTCAGGGTGACGTCTATTTTACGCACCACTAACATGTTTTATAGACAGTTATAAAAACAGTTTATAAATATGCACTATTCTCTGGATCCATTAAGTCTGAAATTTAATTCGAATTAGCGAGTATTTAGAACAGTCAGTGTTTGAATATACGATGTTTTAATGTATTGAAAAAAAAAACTTTGCTGAAACCCAATTATTTGATATGTTATTAGTATAGTAAAGTTTAAAGGAGCGCCTTATCGCTTCTCTGACTTAAGAGTTCCCACACGCTATTTTGTTAGTTTAGTTTAAACATATTTTATTGCCAAAATATTTACAGCAATGGGGTTGCGTCACAAGTTCTCTCAACATTAGTTTCGACTCTTTCCCTACATTCTATATATACACAATAGCTTATAAACATGGCTATATATACAAACGCATATGTTAACTAAACAAGTTCTGATCAAAGCAAAACAAGACTATACCAGAATCAGAGAATAAATAAATAAATGAATACATAAAAAAAACCAAATGCAAATAAAAAAAACACAATTAAATGATTAATTAAATTGATTAATAAATAAATAAACAAATGAATAAATAAATAAATAAATAATAGATAAATAAATGAAGATGAAATATATATGAAAGAAAAAAAAAACGAACATCAGAATAGTAGATAAATAAATAGGTAAATAATTAATATTGGATAATTAAGAAAACCAAAAAATAATAGTGCTACTACCAGGTACCCCTTCAACTGGTGAATAGAACAAATTTGGTCATAAGTATACGTACTTATTAATATACAAAATATGTTTCAAGAAAAACTTCAAACAAAGAAAACGCTTAGTAGCATGTGTATATCTGTGGACAGGTCTGAACAAGACTATATTGTTTTCCATATTCAAATTATAATTACCACATAGAACAGGGCCGTAGGAATAGGGGGGGGGGGGGGCGCGGGGGGCCGTGCCCCCCAATAATTTGCACAAATATGCCCCCCCCCCCGTACTTCAAGGCATAGTTCCTGGGCCTGTACTGTTTTGACTATACAAAAACGAAGAAATTAAATCAGAAATCCGCCTATTTGCAGTTGACTGTGTCTGTCCTAGGGCAATTCATAGTGAAAATGATAGAAAAACTCTACAAAATGATATAGATACTAGGCAAATGGGCCCATATGGGGTATGAGATTCAAAATTACATATGCCAGAACCGAATGCTATAAAACAGTTTTATTCCTCATTTTAAAAAAAATATGTGTGCCCCCCCCCCCCCCCGCCCAAATCTGTAATTGTGCCCCCCCCCCCCCCCCCCCCCCCCTCAATCTGTAATTGCTTCCTACGGCCCTGTAGTATCATATCAATACTTAACGGTTAGAAAACTCTAACTGTGTCATTAAAAACCTGCCTTTCAATTGTAAGCTTTCTACAATGAAAGAAATAGTGGATGGCGTCCTCTACCATGCCACACAAATCACATAAAGGATTATCACGGATATGATTTCTAAAAAGGCCATTATTAAGGTTGCTGTAATTATTTCGAAGTCGTGCATGCAATATAGAAATATGTCTATTTCCTTTGCTAAAGTGAGAAGGAACCAATGAGTTATTGAACATTAAGGTAATATGTTTTTAAAGGTTTGTAATGTTGATAGATTTTTTTTAAATCATCTTCAAGGGAGTTCCAAAGTCTAATGGAAGAAGGAATACATGCTTTTTGTGAGATACTAGTTATACTGAAGGGCAATGATATATTTCTATTATTTTTCAGAGGGTAATATTACATTTCACTAACTAAAGGAGGAATTAAATCTTGTATATATGAAGGCACAATACCATTATTTACCTTATACACGAAAGAGAGATTATGTTGCTGCATTCTTTTTGATAAAGTTGTCCATCCACATTCTTTGAACACGTTTTCTAATGACACAGATCTAGTTAATCCTGTAACAAGTCATTAAGTTTGGGAGTCCTGTTCAGAGCATCCATCCCATACAACTGAGGCATATTCTACAACTAGTAAAAGAAAGGACATATACATCTGGTTGAGAGTATTTCATCTAATAGAGTATTTTAGCTTACGCATTATTCCCAGAATTTTAGTCGCTGATAGGACAATGTTTTCAATATGTGGGTGCGCTATTTTGTTTGTCGTCTACCGCATATTTTGTTTGTTTTGAAATAAAGCTCCACGAGGAGCAGTCTTACCAGGATCCACACTCTTCGCTACGGATGTTTCTAAATAGAACAGGCATGGGTGGATCAAGAGGGGGGCAGGGGGTCTGGACCACCCCCCTGAAAAATCACAAAAATATAGTTTTTTTTAGCAATACTGGCACGGATCTCCTGTAAAACCACAAAGCTACCAAGCCAGCATTCAATGTTTGGCCACGATTGGCCCGCCAGCGAAATGGCGTTTCGCTGGCGGGCCAATGATGGCCCGCTTTTAGTGGTATTTGGATCCTCTCTGCCCTCATCAACTAAAAAAACAACGTCAAAAACGTAGTCAAAGTTGGACCCCCTCTGAAAAAACTTTCTGGATCCGCGCATGACAGTATCCCGAAAGACACTTAAAGTGTTAACGTGCTGCTACAAACTGATGCATTGTATCGCATGCACGCTGAATTGCACGAACATGAAAAATATATAGTTCAGAAATTATATTTTACAGTACATTGGAGCGTTAACTTTCAAGGGAGACAGCGTGCTAATATGAACAGTATTAAGAACTAAAGAACTCATTTATAAAACATAATTTACGTTTATCGTACCGGATATAGTATCGAACAGCACCTCAGGGGGTTGATTACTTCACTTGCAGACGATGAATACTAGTAGACGACTTTTAGAGCGATATGCTCATGAATATCCCTTTTAAATGGAAATTCATAATTTAATATGTACCATCTTTTACGGAGCTGTTGAAAAATCTCCATAAAAGATGGTTCACATTAAAATTAATGTTTCATATCAATAGATAATATTTCTACAAATGTTGTCTCGCGCTTTAAGCATTAATTATCATGGTTATGTAACAAACCTTTGGCGAAGTGCAAATGTAGTTAAGGTCAGTCGGTTTTTTAACTGGTCGCATCATGCACGGGCCTGCAATTAATTTTACTTTAATTGTGCCAAAACTGATCAACAAGGGCCGTGCAATATGTGTCAGAGACTTTTGACCGAGTTATAATTTTTGGAATTCGGAACAATAAGAGTAATGCCGTGGTCTCGGATTTAAAAATATTGGAGTGATGTAATATTTTCTTAAGGTAAATTGTTTCCTATATTAAGAGAAAATGCAACGTATGTTATTATCATTTGATTTAGAATAAAATGCGATTCAATCGACATAGGTCAACTTTACCGCTAAAGCTTTTTTGTATGTAAATCTGAGTGTTGCACTAAAACTGCTTATACCTGTTAGTGTTTGAAAATATTTTACTGCTGTGTTGCAGGATTCGTATATTTTCTTCTTTCTGGTGCAAAACAAAATATTAAACAATCATTGACTTCAATGAAGTAGACGGTAGACTTGAGGATTCGTCTAACCGAAAAAGTGATATTGACCAAATATCGTTTTTAAGGCTACGAGGGCTGTTCAAATATGAATGCAAGTGGTTTCATAACTTTCGTCACATATATACTACGACAAAATGGTATACGTTTCTATAAAGGATTATATGTCATCTATAAACTGGCACCATACCTAAAGAAAAATACAATATACTTATTGAGTTAGAGCCCTTTGAATGAGGGTCAATTTAGTATACTAACAAACTCAATGCATTGAACATACCAATGATATAGACGAGCGTATAATTCTTCGATAAATCGATGAAATTTCTTGATTTTTTAAGAAAATATCCCCATATACTTATATAATGATTCTGTGAAAGTTGTCAAAACCCGACATGTTTTTGTTAAATAACATCGAATCGTTTTCACTAAAGTCTCCTTATGTTTGCAAATAAATGGTAAACAAAACACCACCTTTCAGTTTTCAGTCAAACTTTTTTCTAACAAAATGCACGAAGCAACATTTAAACTAGTTTTACCTCAAAGACAATACATGTTGGTCGCATTTACTGAGTTGTTGCTACAGATCATTAAAGGATAGTGGGTATTTTTAAACGCTGAAAAACATTTTTATTAAGTCAAAACTGCCTTAAGAGAAGAGGTTATAGAACTTATACTTAACTGTGTTGCCATAACATTGCGGTTTTAATCTAAATTGGAACGTTAACTTTAAGTTTTACCAAAATGGACATTATTTACAATAAAATTACGCACCTGGTTTTGAGGACTAGACAAATTGAACATATTTTAATTAATGTAAACGCGTCATTATGAAGCAGAAAAATGCTTGAAAAATGATATATAATGTAATAACTCTGTAAATAGAGGACAGAGCATTTTGAAAGCTTCCTTATAACAAATTAAGCATGTTTAAGCAAAACGCAAAGAAAAAGACACAGCGATGTTCATTATTGCATCACCAGTAGATAACTCAAAATGACATTTATCATAACATTAATGACGTCACAAACGTGCCTATTTACTCGAGATTGAAACAGGATTATATAAACTTTTTCCTGCAAGCAACTGTGTCAATGTACCATAAACTTGCTTGTGTATGCCAATTTGCTTCAGAAAAACGTCAGTATACAGGAATGGTTTTTATATAAGCGTCTGTAACTCAAAAATATAGTGAGTGTTTCTTTATGCTTGGTGTCATTTTAAAGGCCACAAATAGTTCTTTCCAAAAAGGTAAGACATTTTGTCGTCGCTTATGTGTGAAGAAAGTTATGAAGCTACTTGCATTCATATTTGAACAGCCCTCGTAGATAAATCTTTTTGTCAACCTAAATTGAGCTCAATAATTGTTTTGTTATATATGACTTTTAAACCGTATGTAAATGAACAACTATTTTTTAGAATATTGAAATGTACAGTTTAGTTGCCAATAAAGAATCACTAAGGATTCTTGTCTTGACAATTTGTGTTTGTGAACGCCACCTGATTTGAAACAATAAACATGAAGTGCATCTATCATACCTCTAACGACCCATTTATATTTTTAAAAAAAGCTTTTGATATACAGAATATTGGAAGCTTATAATCCTTATACAGTTTCCCTAGTAAAGAACCACCTGAACATAGTCTAGTCTGAAGGTAAAATGGTAAAGTATTACATTGAAATTTAGTAATCTGAAGTCTCATCCCTATAGATCATGTTCAACTAGTTTAGGTCATTTTATTACGTTTTTACACAACAGTTTGATTCATTTTATAAGTGCTCATTATAAGCTGCAATGTTCTTAAACATTTATAAGTTTTGACACCAGAAGTATTATTTTGTTCGAAGTTCAATATAACCTGCTTTATTTGCTTCGAGGTTGTAGCAAATATTTATTTGATGAGTAAACTCTTTGTTATGATGCAAGCTTTCATTCTCTGTCACCACCAACTCAGTACCCACAAATAAGTGATTCTTTACAAGCAACTGTACAGTGTCCAAGATTATACTGTCATCTGTTAAATTTCCTGGCAGCTGGATATGGAATTCTGCTATCACAGGGTATGTTCATGACAAAGTTTTTGAGCCACCTTATTTTCTTTCAACTAAACGGTTATCATTGTTTTGAAATGTGCTTTCAAAACCAGGCTTAAAATTGGTTTACTAAAATATACCCCAAAGAATTTTAGCCAAATTTAGAAGTAAAGTTTGAAGGAATTCAGAAGAAACTAATACTGTTATGCATCCCATATGCTTTCACTTTTTAACAACACAAAATGTTTGGTTTTGCTTCATCAGGTGGTAAAAAAATTTGACTATACTAAAAACAGACACGAAAAAACTTTATAATATTATCCACTAAGTGCTGATGAACTATTTTATCAGTTACCTCTCATTTTAACTACATTGTTGCACGTTGCCTGATAAACATTTTCTATCTCACGGCATGTGCCTTTATCAGGTCATGATGACGTTGCACTTTTTGAATGACGTCGCTAATGACGCTGAGTCAACATAAAAGTAAAAAATTACGTCATACTCGCTAGTTTGAGGTAAACTTATAAATGGAATACCAGGTTCGCGTCTTTTGATATCAAGTTTACCAGGCTCGGTTTTGAGAACGCTTGTTGAATCCCTGGGCAAGCCTCGCGATGTCAACAAGCGTTCTCAAAGCCTTGCCTGGTAAACTTGATATCAAAAGACACTCACCTAGTATTCTCTATCTACAAGGCCTATGGCCAGGTTCAATAGTAAAGCACCTAAGGGTAGTAGCTTAGCCTACTATACTATATACAGGCATATCATAACTATTTAATTACCCAACCTATTTGATGACGTCAATCTTTTAAGATTCTTAACAATGTTACTTAAATGGAGATACTGCACTAAAAAGCAAGTGAGCTTTAATCCTAGTTATCCCTTTCAAAGCATGTACTAGACATGTATATAGAAGATCTTGCATGCGTTTTTTATTGAATAATTAAACGATCTGAGGAAAAGAGATAAATGCGAGACTTGCCTAGCATTTAATCTCTTTTACGCAATGAGCTGCCACCTCTTTGGTGTAAACGTACGCGTATTTTTACAGTGTGTTTTACTGTAGCTCAACTTGAGATTTTCTTTAGCTCTGACTATCTGTGGGTCATGAGCTATTTTCTTTGTTTCGTCATAGTCATATGATAGTGTGTTAATTTGATTAGATTGTTTTTCTCTGTGATCATGCATCGCATTAGTTAGGAAGCCTCTATGCGAGCTAAACAAGTTTTGTGTTTTAACAACAACAGAATCTAGGGTGAAGATTCTTTTGTTGTTGATTTATTGTTTTATGTACCTCCCATTTTTGTAGGGGTTCTGTGTTGGTCTCTTTTTTGGTATATATTACTTTATGTCCTTTCTAGTTTTGCAATCATCTTGACGAAGAAGAGAGAGCATGTTGCTTTGCTTTTATTGTCTTTTGGATGTCTTGTTACTGTAAATGTCCTGTAGCTCTTCCTCACGGTGCCGTAGGTTGGTCTGCAGTTTGTGATTGTGGTATTTCCTGCTCATACTAACTTACTTTTTACATTGTGATTACAAGCATACCGTTTTGATAGGCATTCAAACAAGTTCTGAAGAAAATTCGATCAAGTTGTTTTCATATTGTCGAAGTTAAATCGATTCTTACATCTGCATGTCATTTGGTTATAAATCAACTTGTCCTTTTCAACAACGACTTGGTTTACAATTCCATTTGCAGCACACATATATACTACATGTAGTACTGTTTCACTATCATGAGTCAGGATAAGTATACCTTTTTGAGCGTAATTATTTTCTTATTACTTTCTTACATATTATTAAAAAGATGTATTTTGGATGCTAAAGAACCGTTTCTTATGACTGCCAACAACTTACTTTTTTCGTTCTGATTGAGAATTGAGAAAACTAATAAATAATGTATTCTTATCTGGAGGCCTTGCTATTTTCTGCAGAATTTGAAACCAATTACAAAATAAGAAAATAATAAGAGGAAACAGTTTTTAAATATAAATGAAGCAGACGTTTCTTCCTATTGGTACTCAATATAATTGCAGTAATTGGCTATCGATTGTTGAAACTTTTATGCTTACTTTATATTTCTGCAATGAAAAATTGATTAGCATATTTATGAAATGCATCCTAAAAATGGGACTTTAGCAAACAATGTAGATGTAGTTGAGATGCCGCATACATGTAGTTAAGCATTCGTTTTCAATTGGTTTCACTGGTACACTCTCGTCTATGGTTGTGTGAAACTTCCTGGAATAAAACATATAAAGTCACTGCCTATATTCTTTGGAGTGATTAAGGGGACCTGATCAATATCCACAGTCTTCTACTGTTATTGCAAATACATGCTTACAACTTGAATGATACAGCTCTAGTTTGGAGAGGAGTGTCGTACCTAAAATAGTCCATATGACAAGGGTTAAAAGAGCCTCGTGCATTAAGGGGCTATTTTTCACCCCACCCACCCTTCTATGAGGCTAAAAAGTAAAAGTTGCTTTTCACAAATCTTCTTTCTGATTTATTAGAACAATAGACTAAGTGTAAAAGTCTGGCATTAATTTGACTTTTACCTTTGTTATGGTAACAACAATGGTCACCAAAATAGGCTGAACACATGAAAGTGAAGAAGTTTGATACTTTGACAAAGACATTAACATAGAGCACAAGCAAATACCAAGCAAATACCAAAAGGAAACTTTAACAGATGATAAGAATTATCAAGATACACAACACATTAAAACAATCGGGGGTATTTAGCTGTGGTGATATCTCTTTTTTTCTTTTTTTTTTAAAGTTCGGTCTCCAAAGCCTCAATTCGGTCCAAAATGGCTATTTCTCTATTTTAGGTCTTATTTGGCAGCCATTATTGTTACCATAGCAACGGTAAAGTTAAATAAATACCAGAATTTCACGCTTGGGCCATTCTTCTAAAAAACCAATTGGAAGAAATTGGTAGCTCTTTGCCTCTGATCATAATTATACACAATGTACAACACACTCAAAGAAGCCACTTATTTAAAGACTGTCAGATTTGGCTTGTTGGTAGGATGAAATTTGCTTCACTTAAGGCAAAGGGTGGGATTAGGACTTAATAGTCTATCTCATTCTTCTCTCTCTCCCTCTCTCTTTTAAGCTTTAACTCAAACAATCACTTAAATACGAGTCTCCAGTACTCCACAACAGCACATGTGATTTCCCACACTGTGGCATTTTGACAAGTGTAGGCTCAGACAGACCTGTGCAGCCTCCTATTAAGCTTAGAAACTCCAAATGATGTTCGGTCAGTAGCTTAACAGTCATAGATTAATCAAGCGACTAGCAAATGCTCTGATAAGACTGCGCGTATGCGCAGGCTGGTCTGAGACTTTGCTGGTCGCACATACGACATTGTTAGAAATCTCATGTCGCGGCTCATATCACAAAACCAGCTCATGCTCTTTTCAAATGCCAATGTCTGAGCAATTGCAATCTATATATTGTATGTGAATGTCAATTATCAATAATGACACAATTTCTTCTTTCAGATAATCTCGCTGATACAGTGGCTGCAAATTATGATTTCGTTCTTTCTCTTTCAATCAGGTAGTTCCACTCCACTTCTCCACCAAAGCAATCTACTCAAAGATTCAACTCCAGTGGTACTGAAGTTGAATCTTGGAGTGGAGTGCTTCGGTTAAGTCAAACTCACACTCTACTCCACATTCCACTTCATGTATTACATCACTCACCTGTCTATGCTCAGTGCCAATGTATGTATATATGAATTCCATATATACAACCTGATTTCGTTTGTTTGTTTGATTTGATTCTCTACGTCTCATCAACAATCTTTCAGTTATGTAGGGCCTGGTCTTCCTGGGTTGAACCAGTACTAAGCTAGGAGAAATGTGTCTTGCTCAAGGATACAACACAGTGACGCCGGTGAGGCTTGAACCAGCGGCCCTCGGTCTCGAATCAAGCACTTTACCACTGAGCCACTACGCTATCTATTTATACTACCTGAGTGCATTGCTATAGTGTACTGCTGGAGTCGTCAAATTCACACTCTACTCCACACTCCACTCCATGAATTACATTACGAACAGGCACATGTTCTATTCGAATGCCAATTGCAATCTATATATTGTATGTGAATGTCAGTTATGAATAATGACACAATTTCTTCTTTCAGATGATCTCCCTGATACAATGGCTGGAAATTATGATTTCATTTCTTCTCTTTCGATCAGGTAACGTTAAATCTACATTAATATTCAAAGTACCGATTAGCAGCCTTTAAAGTACCGATTAAGAATGCACCACACCATCATTTTGAGAACATGCCAGACTCTACATATGAAATTTGAAAAAAAATTAAGGTGACAGTTCAAGGGTTAGTTTTCTTTATCTGTTACCTGTTTGTTTATTAACCCTGTAAGCGCCAAGAAAACTAATGCATTTGAAAATGTCTGCTGAAGTCGCCTGCTGCAAAAAATTGCCTAACATTACTGACGAATTAAGTATATAAGGAAACAGCGTGGACCCATAACAGACTGCTCCTAGAGGAGCAGTCTGATCTGGGTCCACACTGTTTTCCATAGAGGCTTTTTAAACATTTCAGCAGACGAGAAAAACAGACGACTTTTGTTGCGATTGACACAATAAGGGTTAAATTGATAAGCTTGTGGTGGAGATACAAATATTCCTTCTAGACCTACAACTAAAGACCAAGATCAGTCTGCACCTAAATACAGACTATACAGTTACAGTTTCGAGCGTTTACACGTCCGTAATCATATAAATAATTTTATAGATCAGAGACAACATTTGGCAATTACGCAAAAGTTTCAAATCAATTTGGGGGTATGTTTTTTTTCAACCCTTTTGTAGTCTTCCATTATTTTTCAAAACATTCTTTCAGGAATACCATTAGAGTGTCAAACAGTTTGGAACCAGATCAGGCCAGACGTTCTGTCGGGCCTGATCTGGTTCCAAACTGTTTGCAAAAGTTATCAGCAGACGACACTAGGAGGTATGGAGTTAATATCTTGACTGCTGCTTCTGTCGGGCCTGATCTGGTTCCAAACTGTTTGCAAAAGTTATCAGCAGACGACACTAGGAGGTATTGAGTTAATATCTTGAATGCTGCTTCTTATTTTCAGTTCGAAATGTTCCACCACCTGTTCAGAAAATGAACACACTAATCCTGTTCACGGATCCTAGGACTTGGAACGAGGCTAAACAAATATGCATAAACGAGGGCTACAAGCTCCTGGACATTACCTATTACTCTATATATATCATGGTCGCCAATAGAGCACTGGCGAGCCCCTGGTGGGATATTCCGGTCGGGTAAGCAAAGGCTTCAGATAATTATAGGGTACCCTACTATATTTTTTTTTCATTTTTGGCAGATGCAATTTAAAATGAACCATCCACAAACACTCATGAGTTTCGAATAGCAACACCACATTGGTTCCCCTATAAGAAAATGCTAGTAGTCGCTCTTTTATTGGCAGACCGCAACATAAGTTGTGGAAATTGAATAGAACCATCCACAAACTCAACGATACGGTTCCTTTGAATAACAACGCCACATTGATTCTATAAGAAAATGCTAGTAGTCGCTTTCTTATTGTCAGAGATCAACATAAGTTGTGGAAATTTGATAGAACTATCTACAAACTCAACGATACGGTTCCTTTGAATAACAACGCCACTATGGTTCCCCAATAAGTAAATGCTAACCCTCACTTTCTTATTGGCAGACTGCAAAATAAGTTATTTTATATGGGAATTTCAAAGAACCATCCGCAAACTCAATGATACGGTTCTTTTGAATAACAACTTCACATTGACTCCCCAATAAGTAAATGGTAACCGTCGCTTTCTTATTGGCAGACCACAATTCAACTTGTGGGAATTTAAAAGAATCATCCACAATCATATTTTGTGGTACATTAGGTTTTGAACGGTAGCCAAAATCTAAGATTAATTAAAGCTTGCGTTGAAATGCAAATATCTATAATCAGGGCCCAGAATTACAATGTCTCTTTAAAGTTAAGAAATAATGTACTTATGTTAAAGTATTGATTTTTCAGGATAAGAAAAATAACTTTTCAAACTGATTAAAATCAAAATAGTTTCATTTTTTTGTAGATCACAATGATAACTTTAACCACAAGTACTGCATTGACCCTGGCAATTTATTAATCATTTAATGTAACATGTTGAAATACCAATACTTAACTTAAGTCTTCCCTAACTTTAAGAGGGCATCGTAGTTCTGGGCCCAGAGCATTGCCTTAGAATGAGATAAATACAGTACCTTAAAACTTAATGCATGAATTCTGATTACCTTTATACTTCTTGCAGGCCTTTAGTTAAGAGATGGTACCAAAATATTAATTTTCTTATTTCTCAACCAAAACATATGTTGTGTGTACTCAAAAGAACTGCAAACGGTTCGTTTGAGCACCCTAACATATGTTAAAACTGTTGGGTAAGAAAATATTTACATGTACATTGTAACGCTCAAATGTTTTGATTATCTAAACCTATGATTGTCATTTACAGAAATGGTCCTCCAAAATGGATTGGTCTTCATCGCCGTATTACACCATTAGGGGATGAATTCTACAGCAATGATGGTTGTGATGCACTTTCAGATTTCAACGTTCGATACTGGGGTGGAATGACACCGTATGAGCCAGATGGTGACCTAAATACCTTCTGCGTTTATCATGAGACTATAGTTTCTCCTACACCCACAGGATACAGTTCAAAGTCAGACTATACAATGGCGGATTGTAGCGAAAAACATCAGTTCTATTGTCAGAAAGAGGATGGTAAGTACTTACTGTAATTTCGGAAGTTTTCGCGAGAGTTTTATTTTCGCGAAACTTCGCATATGCGAAGTTTCTTGAAATTAAATCCTCGCGAAATGGCGAAATTATTCTGTCATTTACTAATGAAGGTAAATCATGTAGAAGTCGCGAATTTTTACGTCGCAAATATGTCTTTAAACGCTATTTGTGAAAATAAAATTCTCGCGAAAGTTTCCGAATTTACAGTATTTATACCACCCTTACAAACGTTAGCACGAAATGTCTCGTGATATGCAAGGTCTACACTAATGGAGGTGGTATAAAATAGTAATCCCATGTTTGTCCACCTGTACGTAAGACAATCCACTCGCTAAAGATCGTGGATTATCTCCACATACAGATGAAAAACCCATAGTATGGCGCTGTCTATACTATGTATCATATATTCAGATTATTTATATTGTATGGGAGCGCAACGGCTCAGTGGTAGAGTGCTTGACTCGAGACGGAGGGGCCGCGGGTTCGAGCCTCACCGGCGTCACTGCATTGTGTCCTTGAGCAAGAACATTAATCCTAGCTTAGTACTGGTTGAACCCAGGAAGACCCGTCCCTTAGCTGAAAGATTGTTGATGGGGCGTAAAGAATCAAATCAAACAAACAAAATTTATATTGTATACAGTGGTGACACTTCAATAAATAAATTGATACTATTATTTGTTATATGACTGGAGAGAATCCTGTCTCCTGATTGTCCCAATTTGTCCTCATTCATCTCTATGTCTACATTAAAATACTTCTAAAATGGCCACATATTGATACGAGATTAAAACCAGTCCAAGCTTGTTTCCAGAGGTTAATATTTTTGACAGGTTTCTTACATCATCCTTTAGAGAGCCAAACTAAGCATGAACATGAAATAAGCATGGGCTGCATTAAATCGACATGGTTTGTCGTTTCACCTCCCAGCAGGTAAATTAAAGGCTTTTAATACATTTTAATAGCAGTTTTGTTTTGTTTGTTCAATTTTCTTTGTTTGAATAAACAAAATTTAAAAAGTGTTTTATGATTTATAGTCTGCATTCAGATGAATTGTATTCATTTCAAAATGCACACATATACATTTCAAAATACTAAATAATACATTAAATTGATTCTAAAACAAGTGCTAAAATTTATGAGAAAGACCTTTAGTTGAACATGATTCAACAATACAAATGTAGTTACAAAAGTGAAAGTAGAAAAATGTCATTCACAGTTGAAAAGTCATATAACAAAACAGAACTTTATTGACTTCAATCTCGGTAGATATAAGGATTTATCTTCCCTTAAAAGGGATAATCACTGAGGCTGCAAGTACTCAGGGAAATATCACTTTTTGCTTTAATCAATAGTCATGTCTACCTTATTGAAGACATTGATTTTATAAAATGGTACAGGGCTTGGAACACGACCATGGACAAACCAATTCACGAGCGCGAGCACAACGATTGTCAGCAGCTCATCACAAAGTCACATGGTCGATCCTGATTGGATTCATATATAAGGAAAGCAACGCCTACCTTGTGTAAAGGGAAAGGTCACTGTATACTTTACGTGTCAGTGCTCAGAAAATAGATCACAAAGATCACAAATATCAAGGTCCGTGTTGTGTAGCTTGGTGCACAGTTTTAACTGCCTCGTATATTCCGCAGCATATAACCTTATTCCACAGCATATAACCTAATCATATATCCAAAAAATTATTTCCTGGGTCTGTGTAGACATTTCACACATTTCTAACATGATAAAGCTGTCTACAAAAAAAAAAAAAACACTTTTAAAGTTTTGAATGAGGAACGACATTTCATGTAAATTGTCTGCTGGTAGATGATTTATATGAAATATCAAGGTCTATTCTCTCCCTGAAATCCAAGCTATGCATCACAAAAGTGTACAGTGCAATTTGTCATGTTTGGCGTTCTGATGGTTAAGATCAAAGCGGTGTTTTCAAGCTCCAGATAAAAAGTTTTTTGACACTGACTGACTGTTGCATAATTATTTATAGAAACTAGTAACTCTTTGCATGCTGGATAAGTTTGCATAGTTTTGTCAATATAAAGACTATTTTAGGACCATCACCAGACAGCTACAGACGTTTGGTTGGGTCTGATCTGGGTTTAAACTATTTGCAACTGTTTATTGGCGGCAATCTTTTTGTGTCACGTTCAGGCCAAACTGATCTGTTAATAAAAATGGATGCAAGGGTAATACAGGCTGTAGCGCCAGCAGGCAAAGTTAAAACGACAAATCTATTTGCCGAAAATTAATAGATCATGTCACCGAGACAGTTCGAAATATCTGTCTGAATAAGAATGACGTGTAGCATATATTACACACAGGTAGGCTTTGCTCCCAGACAGTTCGAAGTGTCGCGGTTAATAACTTTACACAGTAGGCGGGGAGAGAACAATCCAATCTACATATAGCACATGACTGAATCATTTTATTGACATATCGACTTGACATCGTTGGTCAGACTCAGTGTCCACGGTCATCGTCAAAAAATTGTATATCTCGGATATATTTTCTATTTGGTGCTTTACGTCCCAGTTAACAATTTTGACAGTCCAATTGTAAAGGCGGATGCAATATTTTTTATCTTGAATATGACGCATTCCACTGTCAATATCAGTTAGTACATAAATGTTTGCTCTCTGTCTCAATTTCTCTTTCTCTCTCTCTCTCTCTCTCTCTCTCTCTCTCTCTCTCTCTCTCTCTCTTTCTCATCGATGTTTATTAAGCAATGTTTGAATTTGTTAATGTCTCATATATGTGTTGAGATGAAACAATAAATTATTGTAACTGTAATGTAATGCAGCGAGATAGTTTAAGTATCTTTAGAAGTGCAATGTTTCACTAGTGAGATATGATTTTTACCAGAATTACTTTTTAATTAGCTTAAAATACACACACAATATGTGAAATATGTCATTGCTCACAATGCGTGAGCAGTGACATATTTTACATATTTTGTGCACATTTTATGAATATTTTCTCATTTTTGCGGGGTGTTGAACTTCAAAAATGGACGTCAAAATGCTTTGATGGTGTCTGGTTTGTGTAATCTGTATTTCCAAAAGGTTTCATTCATTTATATTCAACCTTTGCATTATTATTGTTCACACATTGAAGATGCGCATGTCCTATTTTGTGCACATTTGATCAATATCTTCTTATTTTTGAGGAATATTGAGTTTTGATATTTTTCCATTCAAAATGCTTAGGGAGTGTCTGTTTGTGCAATCTGTAACTACAACAGTTTTTATTCCTTTATTTTCAAACTTGCCATGATGATTGTTCATGCGCACCTTCTATTTTGTGTACATTTGATTAATATTTTTCTTATTTCTAAGAAGTGTTGAACGTAGACATTTTTCAATCCGAAATGCCTAGGGATGTCTGGTTTGTGTAATATGTAAATCCAACAGTTTTCATTCCTTTATATTCAAACTTTGTATAATAATTGTTCACACATTGAAGATATGCATCTTCTATTTTGTGTACATTTGATGATATTTTATTATTTTTTTAGGAGTGTTGAACTTAAACATTATTACATCTGCACCACCTTTGGGGTGCTTTACACTGTGTGATCTGTAACTAAACAGTTTTCATCCCTTTTTATTCAAACCTTGCATACCGATTCCTGGCATATTGAAAATGTGCACCACTTAATTTTGTGCAGCTTTGATATACAATATATCTTCTCATACTTGTTTTAAATGTTGAACTTAGACATTTTTATGCCCACAACACATAAATTTATCTCTGCAACACTTATGGGGTGCCTGCTTTGTATAATATGTAACACCAACAGCTTCCATTCAATCTATACAAACCTTGCATACATAAAAATCCCATCAAACTTCCTTGGCAGATGTGTCTGTTGGGAGGGGGGGGGTCAATTAATTTACATAGTATTCCCTTATAGATATGTCAATATACTCTCAGTATTTTTGCGACGCAGGTCCAGAGCAGAGTTAAGTCTTGTTTTCTTTTATGCCGGTTTCTTGTCTTTTTCTGTCTCTTTTTTTTCTGGGAAACACTAAAAAGGTATATAGTTTACAGAATAATACTGGCGTACTCATTGTTTATGCGAATTCAGTCGAGCCTGAGTGACAGATTTTTTTATATAATGGAAACACAGTAAATTCTATACACCATGAACTATTTCAACTATTATCATATACTTTAAACATTATATTAATCACTTTGGTGAAAGATACTAAATATTATTGTTGGCTCTAATAATTTTTCAGCACAATCCATTAAAATAATTTCCCATTATAAAAAAAAATTGACTATAACATTAATGTATTGCAACAAACTGCATGCTTGGTGGTCAACCCCAACAAGGTTTGCAACTTTGGTTTCCTCTTTATTTGCACGCCGGTAGGTCAGACTTCAGACTCTAAGACGGTGTCGACTTAAAGACTTATCTATTGATGAGATGGTAGAAGCCTGATGTTTTGGCTGTTGTCAGGCCCATCAGGGTTTACCTGTTGATTTTCTTTTGCTCCTGTATTCAGTTTTATGTTGAGTCCTTATCTTTGCTTTATCTCCATTTTATATCTTGATTTATATGTTTTGGAGATGATGCATTGATAAGCTAGGGGTCTTTCATGCAAACCAAACATCTATGTTACTTGATCCACATTCGAACTAAGAGTGAGCTTGGCGCGATGAAACCAGTTTAAGCCCTCCAGTAAAATATTTTACTGACCGTTCCAAGGCGGTACTTCTTTTGTGGATCTTTTGTTGTTGTTTTTTGTGTCTTGTGTTTCTCATGCGTTTGCGTCTGTTCATTGCTGCCTTTGGTCACCTGCTGGGAAAGGGCTGAGCTCTCGGCTCTTGTTGGTGATGTTTATTGTATTTTTGTTACTTTACCATGTGGTATCCTGTGTCAGGTGTGGTACTTGATTGTATCGTTTCCTGATCATTGCCTCTTTTCTTGCTTACAATGAGGTAGAAATGAGGATGTATTCAAACGGAAAAAGTGATATTCACGAGGCCACAAGACTTCTGTGAATATCACTTTTATGGGCTAGATAAATCATTATGTCTACCGAAATTGAAGTCAATAACTGTTTTGTTATATGACTATTCAACTGTGAGTATAAATGATCTTTGACACATGCTGTAGGTAAAAGTCTATGATTTTTGGTGAATATGAAAGTTTGTCAACCGTGCTGTTCCTCACAGTTAAGCTACCCTGACTTGCGTACTTTATGATAGTGACATCAGTTTTCCATATTAAATGCTTTATGGATGTACACTAATGGGTAGAACAATCTGTTTTACATTAAAATGTATATAAATCAGATTTTTTGTCAGTATCATCCCCACACCCCCGTATGCCAGCAAAAGCTTTTGCCTTTATATGCCTGGCCATATTCTACACATTATATGAAAGTGGCATGCTGGAACAATGGAGGAAAGATATATTCTGCAGCTCTAAACGGTAGGGCTTAAGCCAGTAAAAATGCGTTCTCAACCATTTAAGGAATTGATGACAGAAATGAAGTCTTTAGTATTTTCATATATAGTACTTGAAGATAAGAAGTAGATAAAGAATCTTTTATGTTGTTGCTATTTTCATATGAAAAAAGTTGACCGCTATAATTTATTAAATACTTTGTTTTGCTACCACACTGTAGTTAATTATACTTGCTTTTTTACAGGTGGAGCCACATTACTGTTCAATGTACACTGTATAATGTCATATTGGTCAACCTATTGTCCTATTCAATAAATACCATAATTATTCCGCTACTATAAATGCATTTGGACATGCTATACGTTCAAACAAGCAAACTTATATTTCAAGGATCTAGTGAGAGCTAGTTCTATTTTCCAAAGCTTAAAAGTGCACTTTGATTCATTCAAAAGAATTTATTTTTGATGAGCTTACAGTTTCTTCTTTTAGTTATATTATTTGGCTTTTCACAAGACAGAATTAACTACAGGCAACTTGTAAAGTATCTCCCCAAAATGGTTTTATTGCAAACAATGTGCTTAAAGCCATTTTCATCAATTTTCATGATCTTTAAATACTCTGCATATGATAAATGAGATATATAGTGGCTTGCTGACCAAACATCAAGAAAAAATATCCAAAAAATAAGACTTTTTTTTATTATTACAAAATTCGAGACCCACCCCGCTCGAGCAGTTATATCTTTTGAGTGCGTGGGAATTTTAAAGATATTTTGATGGCTCGCTCTTTACATTTGATTCAGCTATTGCATTGTTACTACATGTATCACACCTGGCGCTCCAAAATTGGGTTCTGGGGGTCAGAAAATTAGGCGTTTACTGCTCAAACCGTCAATGATCATATTCTACTTTCACTTGTATTGTTGAAGTCATGTTTTATCTAAGGACTTTCTCACAAGTTTTAGCCACTGTTTTTTCTATATTTAACGTAGCATTTTGCATTTTGAAATGTATATAAAAGTAACCAAGGCTGCAAAGATCAGGAATTGACACACTCAAGTACCATACCCGACCCAGGATACCAATGGAAAAGTGACAAACTCACAGTTAGACACCACAAACGAGAGCCAAGAGGTCAACCCTTTCCCAGCAGGTGATCACAAGGCACAAACAAACAGACGCGCACAAAGGCATAACAAACACAAAACAGAAAAACATAAACGATCCACAAATGAAGTTCTGCCTTCAAACGGTCAGTAAAATATTTGACTTGAAAGCTTAAACCAGTTTCATGGCACCAACCTCACCCTTAATTCAAATGTGGATCAAGACACATAGATATTTGGTTTGCATGAAAGACCCCTAACTTATCAATGCATCATCTCACAGAACATAAAAAGGAGATAAAGCAAAGATAATGACTCAACAGTAGATAAAACTGAATACCGGAGCAAAAAATTCCAACAGGTAAACCTCGATGGGCCTGACAAGCAGCCAAAGCATCAAGCCCCTACCATCTTATGAATAGATAAGTCTTTAAGTCAGACCCGTCATAGAGCATGAAGTCCTACCCAAATGACGTGTAATTAAAGAGGAAAGTAAACTTGGCAATCATGATTGGGTTGACCACAAAGCATGCAGTCTGTTGCAATACATAAATGTCGTAGTTAATCTTTTTATAATTGGAAATTATTTTGATGAACTGCGCTTAAAAATTATATGAGCCAACAATCTTCTTCAATTTATACACCAAGTCACCATAGAATTCAGGTTCCGAAAGTCCTTGGCAAAAGAGAGATTTAAGTCCAACTTTGAATTCAGCTATCAAATCATAGTATTATCTTTAAAATTTAGAAAAGGTTTTGCAAAGTTTATGATACGTATAGCCTTGTTTAAGAAGTTTCTGAGTTAACAAGTTAACAAAATATTGCGAGTGTTGAAGTCAGTAACATGGCTAGATGCTCTAGCAAAAGAAACGAGTTGAGAGATATAGACTCCATAGGATGTAGAGCGAGAAACAGCACCTTCTAAAATGGGAAATTGACAATTTCAGAATCAAAGAAGCCACGTTTATCATAACTTTTGGTCGAAACAACTTCATTAGAAATTGGCAAATGCAAGTCTAAAAATGCTGCTTTGGTATGAATTCAAATTTAATCATTAAACACCTTTTTTTACATTTTGTTTTATCAAACACCGAAAAATGAACACATAAAACAAAAATGTTGTTAAAATTCAATAAAAGTTTTTAAGTTACCCATTTGGGAGATGAATCAGCAACTCATGCAAATTTCATGCAGCACATGCTAATTTCTTACTCACCATGCTATTTTAGCTCACTAGAGGGTGATATAAGAAAGTATCAAAAATACTAAAGTGACTAAGTCTGCAATTATGAATTTTTTCCATTTTTTCAAAAATCATTTGTAAAAATAGAATTAAGTTATACTTTCACAATGAATGTGTTCACTACAGCTAAAAACTGCAAGGAAAAGTAAATCATCTTATAAAACAGGTGTTTTTTCTCTTGTTGATAATTTATTTGCATCCCTCCAGAAAATCTAGACAGTTATATTTTAACTTAAATGCTGTTGTTTTGATAGTGATACTTTGTCAAGTTTTACGAAGCTGGTAAAATGTATACCTGAAATTAAGCTATATTACTGTGTTCTTGAAAATAAGAAACATAATTTCTAAAAAAAGTAGATCTAAAGTTACAGACTTTGCACTTTAACGTTTGAGCTGGTTTTCATCCTATATCAACCTGTAGGCTAGAGATGACAAATTGGGCCAATCAGGAGGCAGGATTATCTTCATTCATATAACCATATACTTTACTGTATTACTTGACTTTTCGCTTACTGTATAGGCGGCGCCTCATGAATGCGAAAATAGGACTAGTCAACATTAGGCATAGGTAAAAGCTGAAAAGGAGGCGTGGTTTTATTCAAAAGTAACTGTATCATCTTGTGGTACAACCTCTGTCATTATTTAGTCCTTAAAACGCCAGCAAAATAACTGCATCTGAAAATGTCTATTTAAATAAGCAGGGAGGCAAACATTGTGGACCCAGATCAGACTACAGGAGCAGTCTGATATAGGTTCACACTGTTTATCTATGAGGCTTCAAATAGTATAGTGGACGACAAAAACACACATTTTGTGATTATGCGATTTAAAGGTTAATAAATGTGAGTTCGTTAGGATTTTCATAAAATGCACGCACGTTTGCGCGGCTCAAAAAGCTTATTGAATCTTTACCAATTATAAATAAAACCTGATTTCCCTTCATTAGCAGATGAAATAGCCGAACCACACCCAGATATGAATATTAAAGTTGCCGCCTTTACAGTAAACGAAAAGTCAAGTAATACGTTGGTATCATTGGTGAATTTAAACATATTCCTACATATTGTCCTTAATCAGCTGTTTCAAACTTAATAGACAATTCTATTATTTGTCTTACAAGATTTAAAGTATGTTGATACTTTGTAGGTCCATGTATATATGACAAGATAGCTGGCTCTCACGGGGATACGAGTACGGATTTTTCTGCGAACGACATCACTGTACCTTACGTATCAGATGAGGATTGCGAGGCTCTCTGTTTTGATCAAACCAATGTAATTATTGCTGCTAATACCGTGACAGAGGAATGCTGGGGATTTACTACCACAGCGACAGAGTGTATTGCCCATGTTGTTGTTAAGCCTTCTTTCTTCGATACAGCAGGAACTTATTATGCATTGGCAGGCTCAAATTTCTTCAAAAAGAGATGTTTTGACAGTGAGTATAATTGCAATATAGCAATATCTCTCTTAAGCGGCCACTCAAAAAACGATAAAAATTAGTTTTCAAGACCAATTATTGCTCAATGCAGGTCAAACATATTGCAGAATGCTCCAAGAGAGCATTCTGCAATACTTTCGACCTGCATTAAGCTACCCTCTACCTTTGTTTTGTCTATTTTTGAGTGGCCACTTAAGTCATGTTTTACTGTATGTTTAAAAATTGTCTAACAATTAGTCTGTATAACATGCTATATGTCAACCTTTTTCCAAACCAAAATCGCTGCATTGTCTATTACTTCTCACGTAGTACATGTACATTGTAGTTACTCATTAGCAGTCTGGAATAAAATCTAGTTTTAAAAGGGTAGAAAGAGGACATAGAGCAGTCACCCTGTGTCGAGACAGTGATGTTAAATATGTTAATTTCTATGTTAATTTCGTACGTCTCGTCACTAATAGTGCTAATTAATAGCGAGTTTTGAATTTTATTGGCGAGGGCAACCATTTAGCCCATAGAGTGGATGTTATTTGTAGAGCACAGGCTATGCCTAGCTTGGTAAAATTATTCTTGAGAGATAACCATGTGTAGTACAGTACAACCTGGATATCTTGAAACACCCACTAAGTCGAACTAAATTTTTAGTACAATGTTTTATGGTTGTAAAACGTCATTCTGAATCATTCTTCGCCTTATTTCCTATCAGAATAAACATTGTGGAAACTTAGAAAAATCTCAGTGCGACTACTCTTTCTATGTATTCGCAACATATGATTTGATACAAAATAGGTCAGATAAGCACGTTTTGGTTAAATATTATTTTCAAACCTATTCCCTTTATCAAGAACGACATATGACTTTGTTTGATAATGTTGGTCATGTGGACTTCAAATTTAGGAGAGTCCTTTAAGTCAAATTAGAATTCAGTTTTGGGTAATGAATATTTTATTCTTAACCCATATAAGCCAAGCGTCCTTTTTGTGGAACATAGGCAAGCAGTGCAGAACCAGATTTGACAGAATGTAGCGTCTGATCAGAATCTTCACTGTTTGCTTACAGAATGTTCTCTTAGAATTTTGAAATTGAAAAATACTACCTAACAACCCTTAAAACAAAATTGACAAGTCCAATTTATAATAGTGGGAAATTCCATTCGACCTAAATGGATTAAGGGCTGCAGCACGCATTTGTTTTTAAATTTCTATTAACTTGCAGTAAAGATGCCAATGAGGGACCAAGACAGTGAAACCTAAGACAAGAAGGCTGTCAATACCAATACTCGCTTAATGCAGGTCAAAAGTATTGCAGAATGCTCCCGAGCATTCTGCAATACTTTTGGCCTACAGTGAGCTACCACATGGCTTTAAGACCTTTGTTTTGTCTTTTTTGAGTGGCAGCTTAAGACAGGTATCACTGTATTTGCAACGTATCAATAGTGTTTGCACAGTTTTCAAATGCCCACGTTTGGGACGCTAGACTCAAAAAGGTCAACATAACTAATTATGTTAAGTATTTTCAGTTTCAGTGGAGAACAGTGTCATTGCTATACCAGATGACAGCTCCTTTTATCCTGAGTCTCTTTGTGGTAAGAAATATTTGGCCGTATAGTATTATTACCATCTATATTTCTTTTATTTTAAAATTTAGCCTGTGGATCTTTTATGTTTTTGTTCTGTTTTGTGTTTGCTATGTCTTTGTGCGCGTCTGTTTATATGTGCTTTGTGGTCACCTGCTGGGAAAGGGCTGACCTCTTGGCTCTCGTTTGTTGTGTCTAACTGTGAGTTTGTCACTTTCCCATTGGTATCCTGGGTCGGGTGTGGTACTTGATTGTATCGATTCCTGATCTTTGCACCCTTACTTACTTTGGTTAGAAACGTTAATCAAATCCATGTTATCTAACCTATATGTAGTCTGTTCATTGATTGTAATAGAACTCACAAACATACTCGTCAAGTGAGTCAAATGTTAAGTTAAAGTGGTATCACCATGTACTATTGCATCTCAGCGTATTAAGGAATTTCTGGAGATCATTTTAAAATAAATATTCAAAAGTGAGCAAAAAAAGAATCCATTATTTGTATTAGGGTAATATAGAAAAATCTGCCCCTCGGGATCACCATTTGCTATCACTCAGCAAGAGTTTTAGGTACACTCTTAATCTAGATTCTACATCTAGAGTCCTAGTACATTATAGAAACTTTCTAGACACGTTTCCACTATTTCAATTTAGGCTTATCTAATAGCTATGATTCTCTTCATTGCCACCCTTTTTATTAGGCTGCAGGAGTCAAACTAGAAGTCTAATGTCTACTTTAGGTATCCCAGTTATGGAAAATAACTCACTGTCAACGACAAATGTTTCTGTTTATTCTGGAACATGGACATGGAATGAAGCCTTCCAAACATGCAGTGCTAATGGAGAGATATTGCTCATGATAGATAGTGACGATGTCTACCCAACCATTTCCAAACTATTCACAAAATATCCTGGATTACAATCGTAAGTTAAACTAGGGTTTAAACATACTCTATTATATTTGACATTATTACCCAACCGTCTATATACGGAGTAATTGACTATTTTTTGCTATGTCATGAGTCACTGAACTATTCCACCGGTCCATAAATATGACTATAGACTGGCACTATACCATGGGCCTGGTTTCCCGCTTCTCGGTTAAAAACACACAGGCGCTTAAAATCATGCGCGACGACGATGCGCGTACGGTTCGTTTATGAAAGGAGACGTTATGCAGCAATGGTGAAAATGAGGCATGGTTTGGCAACTTTAAACTCCAATAACTCCGCTGTTTATGATCAGAAACATAAAGTGTGGCCACTCTTTTTCTTAGTTAGAACGAGCGGAACATTTTGAGACCAAAATTGAGCAGATTTGGTGAAATTTTCCGTTTTGCAACAAAACCGCATCGTCCATAGCAACGCCATTCAAGGAACGTTGCTAAGAATCTTATCAAATGGGTTGGGTAATAAAACAGTTATTTCATGCCTGTTTGTAGTATATTCAAACTATTACCCCTCGGTACCGTGGACGACCTGATGCACTATTGCACTCGGCCTTCGGCCTCGTGCAATAGTGCATCAGGTGGCCACGGCACCTCGGGGTAATAGTTTTGACTATACTACAAACAGGCATGAAATAACTGTATATTATCATATATGTATTAACAATATTAAAGTTGAAATGGGATAATATCAAATTGTGGTAACGGTGATCAAACATGCGTTTCGCGAGTACTTTTCCACAGTATCAAAAGTTAAAATTTGATTGTATTTCTATTACGTGGATTTAGTTCAATTGAATTGCGCAACAGTCGTGCAGTCTTCGTTTATGAAGTTTGTATTTGACAAACGTTACACATTTGTCCAATACTTTTTACCAAATGGAAAGAAAACATGCACATTTGAAAAAAAAGTATTTTATAATAATAAAAAAGAGGAAACATACAAAAAGTTCAGATAAGGAGAGAGAGGTATCTATAGCGGAAAGTGAACAAATCAAGATTTGATGACCACTTACAAAACTTCTTCCCTTATATATACTCGTATATATAATCTTTTCACGTTCAAAGAAAAGGATGAAGTACTTAATAGCCTAAGATGGTTCTAACCACTGGAAAGGTACTCGTTTGAAATGAGATTTTTCAGCAATAAAGGAAAACAAATGTGCTTGTATTAATAGAAAATAAGCTGTCCCTAAACAGAAGTACGTCTAAGACGATGTTACAAAGTGGAGATATAGTTTGTGTCATTTCTTGTATTTGATTGGCGTGTTATATATATAAAATACTCTTCTGCAACATGACAAATCTGAGCCGGTATCTTATGGTGGCTAAGGTTTATAAATTTAATAGAATTATTGGAAAGCCTTTGCCGGTGATGAGTCTGGAACTAAGAACCCTTTGATCCCCAATCTATCGCTACCAACAAAATCACTGCCCTCCAACTTTTGGTGTTGGTCAAGTTGCTATTCTGGCTGCCTCAATTTGAATCTTTCCAATGTCATTTTTTTTCATACTGTTGACAGTTGTCCCGTATTCCAAAACTGGTCTCATAAAGGAGATGTGAATTATTTTGAGGGATTAACGGTCTATGCCAAATTTTAATATTTGCATTATTTTTATTATTGTGTAAGCCTTTTCTTTTATGTAATTGATATGTTTTAGCAAAGAGCCATCACTTCTAATATATATACATGTTTGCCAAGGTGTCTGTAGGTATAAACTTCCATAATTTGTTGATTGAACATGAACAATGGTGGATGGTTAATGGTTGTAATTTTCTGGGAAAAGAAGCGTTACTGTTTTGATATGGTTAAATGTAACTGGCCAATTTATTGCCCACTTTAACAATTTTTAAGGTTGCAATTTAGAAGTCATGCAGCTGAGATAGGATTTTTAATCAATTATATAAATACTTTTTTATTATTGTTCAGATAAGATTTTCACAAATTATAAAAAGACATGTATCATCTGCAAAAAAGCTGTATATTTGAACCTATATTTTGTACAATATAATTTATAAAAAAAACAGGAAAAAGCAGAGGTCCTAAAATTGACCCTTCTGGCACGCCACAATAAAATGTATATAGTTAAGCTATTACATTTTCGCAAAGGTGTTGATCAGTCTGCATAGGCCTGTTTTTTATTTGTATGCCTATTAAACAGGGTTTTCCACACATGTCCTAAATAATCTTTCTTCAGAACAGGGGCAATATGGTTGGGCTACCATGAGCCTGAGCCCAAGACCTACCCAGATATTCGACTTTGGTCAGACTGTTCTGTCACCGAAGTCCAGTCAAACTGGGATCCAGAAAACTCACCATCGACCAGCAAGGTAGACACGAACCTCTGTGTGGTACTTAATACGACCACACTATACTGGAAAGCAGTACCCTGTAACGAGAAATATGGCTTTGTCTGCCAGGCCGAAACACCAACTGGTAAGTAACTAACCAGGCCTCAAGAATAGCACACAATGATTGGCTGCTTGCGGACACGTGTCCGCAAGCAGCCAATCATTGCGCTTTATTTTGAGTTTGAGAATGAACTCAAGATTTTTTAACCTCGAGGCCAGGATATGCCTGCATATTCAGGCCAGTACATAATATTTTGATGCGTACGCGCATGCGCAAATCACTAGCCAGAATACGCATACCACATTTGGAACCGTTTTATCCCAGTAAGCATTTAAATGTGGGCCACTGTTGGCCGCCAGCAAAATGCCATTAAATGGCGTTTCGATGGCGGCCAACAGTGGCCCGCAATTGGCGTTTCGCTGGTGGGCCCTGAGTTGTCAGAATGGTTACTGGCTATGATGACACTTTGGCACACTGTACTTATCGCATAGGCCCAAATGTCTCTCTTTTTGGCTCTTAAGCGCCAAAAAATGCATTTGAAAATGTCGTATGCTGAAGTCGTCTGCTGCAAATAATTGCCTAACATTACTGACAATAAAGTATAGAAGCAAACAGCGTGGACCCAGAACAGACTGCTCCTATAGGAGCAGTCTGATCTGAGTCCACACTGTTTGCCATAGAGGCTTCTTAAACATTTCAGCAAGCGAGAAAAGCAGACGACTGTTGTTTGATTGGCGTTTTAAGGGTTAAATGCCAATGCTGGCGTACCCAGAGGGGATAGAAAATTTTAGTCTATAGTCTTTGTCTTCTACATTCAATATTTATGTATGCGAGCAGCAAATGCTATGGCGCTTCTGGGCATGTAAGCAAGCCCGCCTGAGTCTTTGTTGCTCGGCAATGTTTTAAGTACCCACATCTCATGTGCTAGCTCATTTACAAAAACAATATCCAACTTGGTCATTCTACCTTGGTTTGTATTAAAATGAAAAAGTACCGTCATGAGAACCTCTGTTTTTGTTTTGTGTGAAAAACAAATTATCTCTTATAATGCATCTCCAGGGGTAAAAAATATGTACATAAAGACATCTGTCCATTCATGTGTTATTAAAACGAAGCTAAATGCATAGAGAATATTAACATACACTTTGACATATAATTGCTATGTTAATAGATTTTTTTTTAATGTGTAGCTCCTCTTTGAGTTTGTCAACACAATTCGCCTTGAATTATTACTGTGTCTCTGAGCCTTCGTTTCTTGACAAGGCGATCAGTATAAAAATCTAATGTGCTGCTTCATATTATTATTACTGTCAAATGTATTATTTCATCTTTTCAAATGAGTAAACTATACATTAGGAATAAAGAAACGCAACAAACACTTCGATTTATTGTAAGCATACAATATGATGCAAGTTTTCAGTGCAAATGATATTAATTCATGGGAGCAGTATGGATCTGTCAAATTACAGCAGGTTCAACGTAATTATCGATTAAGTAATCATGTTGATGGGCGCGTTACCAGCGTGACCCCCGTAGTAAACTGTTGAAACAGGATCAATAAAAGCAAAATTTGATTCAACCATCGGTTTGTTGTTTCCAGAAGTCTTGGCATAGATTGCGGATTAAGGAAATGATCAGCTGGCGACATTCCTGTAGGATTCTGAAACAGTTTAACGCCATTAGCGTCAACTTTGAATACTGCGTGAAACGCGTAATTTTTTTCTGCTGCGCTTTATTCATTACAAGGACGTTTTCTTCAAGAATTAGGACTTGAGACTTTCAGACGTCAAAAACGTCAATTCTGACGTCAAAATTCAATATCCTACATTTTAATGGTTTCCATAATGCTTATGTGTTTTTCTAATGAGAAAATGGTCCAGTGACAAAGTTTAGGTTACAGATAACAAGTTTAGTGTTTACTTTCCGCATGTAATCAGGTGTTTTTACTTGCATTATGCTATACTTTGTTTGGCTTACGTCAATATAAACACCCTACCAGCGTATTTCTACGGTATCTGAAAAGTCAGTTTTTCCAAAGAAAGCGTGCTCTGTAGTCTCTATGTTTTATCTTATCCCGTATACTCACCAGAGACCCAAACTAGACGGCTTTAAGTGACGTTTTTCGCTTATTCACTACCATTGTGTATCTTGGCATTCAAATAGCATGTTTGACGCAATATTTGACTTCATTACGAATACGATTGGACGTTTGTTTTATTTGCATATTGTCAAGTCGACGCCAAATAACCAAGCATGCAAAAGAAAGGGTTTCTTGATCTTTATTCTGATTTTATGTATTCCTATATTTTCATCTTGTGGCGTAAAATGTAGCGTTTAAATGACGTTTTGGTAGTTCATCACATGCTAGTAATACTCAATTACAATTTTTTTTAAAAAAATTCACCAAACCGTCATTTAAACACGCAAAAACAATATTTCCGTCTGTTGGGTTTCTTTATTCCGTAAGTATATATATATTTTTTAGTGGACACTACTTCCTATGACAGCGGACTAACGTACACAGTTGGAGTTGGTGTGTCTCTTGGACCTTACAATTTTACCCTTGCAGAGTGTGACAACTACTGCTCTACGTCAGGTTTTAGTTCGTTGGATTGTCGTGCATTTGCCTACAGGTAAAAATTTATCTATTAATAGTTTTTTGTGTTTTTATTGTCTTTTGTTGTTTATCTTTCGAAGAAACTTACTTCATTTTGTGTCTTAAATTACATACATGAAAGAGAGATCTACCGAATTTATTATGATAGTGTGTTAGCTCTGAAAGCATCCAAATGATGATTTGTGCCTTTTGGGGACAGACTGTATTTATACAAAAAAAGCTTCGTCTTGCGAAAAGCCTGTCTTTACTATATGCGAACAAAAAAAGCACATACAGCGTATGTATTCACGTTCTCTGATCAGCGATTTTTGCTTTCTGGAAAGTCTAATAGGTATACACATTGCATATAAGATATAGAAATTCTCGGTAAACCCCCCCCCCCAAACTTTGTTTGTGGTGGGTATACTGTTTTCACATTGTCCATGCGTGCGTCTGTCCGTCAGTGCGTCTGTCCGTAACGTTTTGTTTCCTTAATATCTTGAGTCATTGCTGGATTTTCATCAAACCTTGCAAACATGTTCATATATGCATGATAAATACTTTAAACAAAAAGTAAGGGCTAGGGGCCATTCTATTAGAGTTATTTCCCTTTGTAGTTCTAAACGGCTTTTTATATAGGGTTTTATGTTAATGCTATTATAGTCCATACACGGGCCGATCAACTTCTACCACAGCTTTTGATGGAAAATTTGATACTTTTTCTATACAATGTAGACACATTGAACATGCATGAAGGAATTTGGTTCAGGAAAAATAATTTTTGACTAAATGACAGCTATGAGAACTTAGAGAATTTTTCCCTTATGGGCTTTAGTATATGCATTGATGGTGCCTTCATTGGTCGATCAACTTCTACCACAGCTTTTGATGGAACAATTTGATACTTTGCCTATACAATGTAGACACATTGAACATATGCGTGAAGGAGTTTGGTTTAGAAAAATAATTTATGATAAAATGACAGCTGTTAGAAGCTAAGACAATTTCCCTAATAAGGCTCTTGTATATGCATAGATCAACACCTACCACAGCTTTTAATGGAGCGATTTGATACTTTGCCTATTCAATATAGACATATTGAATATATGCATGAAGCAGTTTGGTTCCGAAAAAATAATTTTTGACAAAATGACAGCTGTAAGAACAATTTTTCCCTAATAAGGCTTTTGTATATGCATGGATAGTGCTTTCATGGGGCAACTTCTACCACAGCTTTTGATGGAGCAATTTGATACTTAGCCTATACAATATAGACATATTGAATATATGCATGAAGCAGTTTGGTTCCGAAAAAATAATTTTTGTCAAAATGACAGCTGTAAGAACAATTTTTCCCTAATAAGGCTTTTGTATATGCATGGATAGTGCTTTCATGGGGCAACTTCTACCACAGCTTTTGATGGAGCAATTTGATACTTAGCCTATACAATATAGACACATTGAACATATGCACATAGGAGCTTGATTCATTAGTTTCTGTTTTCGGAGTAGGCTAGTTTGAGTTTCACCTGGATGCAAACCTAAGACATTTTTTCTTGTGACATGCAAAATAATAAACTTATTGTCAACGGAATATTTATTCATAAGGGAACAAACCAGTAAATGTCAAGGTCGTTATTTTGCTTTTTACATGCAGATTGTCATGATTATAGCTAGTTTCTGTAGCTGAGCAATTTATATTAAGTCTTAAGTTTGCTATGTTTTGTGCACGTCTGTTTATATGTGCTTTTTGGTCACCTGCTGGGAAAGGGCTGACCTCTTGGCTCTCGTTTGTGGTGTCTTCTGTGAGTTTGTCACTTTCCCATTGGTATCCTGGGTCAGGTGTGGTACTTGATTGTATCGATTCCTGATCTTTGCACCATTACTTACTTTTAAATGGTCTCAAACCCTAAAGATATGTTTTCTCAATGCAATGCAATGCCAATAAAAGTGCAGGGGCTTTTATCTAAATCTAATTCCACTGTACAAACTTTTTTTGGATTGAAAAATCCATATGATCTTGATTGATTGATCGATTTTTATAATTAGTGTTAATTTGATTTAAGAGTTTTCCATGATGATACATTGCATTAGTTAGATGGCCTCCATACGAGCTGAACATTTCTTGTACTTCAACAACAGCAGAATCTAGGGTGAAGATTTGGTGCCAGTAAAATGCATTTAAGCCCCCCTGTGGCTTAGGCTGCTGTCCGTTCTAAGGCGGAGGTTCTGTTGTTGTTGACTTTTTGTTTATTGTTACTCCCATTGTTGGAGTCTGTAATTGTTCTATGTTTTGTTGTACGTTACTTTATGTCCATTCTAGTATTGCAATCATCTTGATGGGGAAGAGGGAGCTGATTGCTTTGCTTAATTTGTCTTCCTGGTGTCTCGTGGTGGTTGAGCGGCTCTTCCTCGCGGTGCCACGGGGTTGTCTGCAGTTTGTGATTGTGGTATTTCCTGATCATACTCACTTACTATTTTTAGGTATTCCACTGGAGATGGACATGTATGTCACCTATACTTTGCTGACAACTATACCCACTACGAGACAAGCATTCAGGCGTCAGTTGATGATTTTACTTTCTACAGAAGAATGCCCTGGCTTGGTAGGAGTTTAAATAGAAGATCTTACATGAGTGCTCATGTTTTATTGAGTTTATTAAATGAGTTGGGGAAAAGAGATAAAATGCGAGGCTTGCCGAGCATTTTATCTCTTTTTCGCAACGAGTTTAATAAATTCAATAATACAAGAGCACGAATGTTAGATTCTATTTATCATATGACAAACACTTTGAAATCCCATTTCTGGCGTAGAAACGCTATAATTTTGTCATTATGTACGCAACGTTGTTATGGACGTCATAACGTTTCCCGTAAATCTATAAACCACTAGTGGTTTATCAATTTAATTGCATGGCGTTATTTCACTCCCAGACGCGACGTCATATGATAAAGCTTACTCCGTTAGCTTGAATATGAATGAGCCGTGACATGTGATTTCCAACAATGTGGCACTTTGAAAAGTGAAGACTCGGACGATGCTGTGCAGCCTTCTTTTAAGCTTAGAATCTTCAAATGATCTTCGGTCAGTAGCTTAACAGTCATAGAATATTTAAGCGACTAGCAAATGCTCTGATCAGTCTGCGCATAGGCGCAGGCTGGTCTGAGCCTTTGCTGGTCGCATATACCACATTGTTGGAAATCTCATGCCAGGGCTCAAATCATTAGGGTTTGGATTATGCATTGTGTCGTGTGTCATACGTTGTGCGTAAACCTTTTCTTTAGATGGCATTTCCTCCTACACCTCTGGACCAAATATAAAATCAGTTCAATTGAATGTTCCCCATAATGTTCTCCACTAAAATTTCACGCAAGATTCTGCTCTGCTGAACGCAAAAGTTAAAATTCCACAAACTGTACTATTTAAAGAGTTTTCATGAATGATCCCCACAATGCCCTCTAACAAATTTTCACAAATGATTAAATTTTTAAATGACATCTCTTCCTGAACATAAACATAGTAAAATCTTTGAGCAACGTCGCCTCCATTGCCACTGTTCAAATTTAAAATAATTTCACATGTATGTTTTACATAATGTCCTCTACCGAAAATTTCACAAATGATTTAGCTCATCCGAAAATAGAAAAAAAGAGTAAGTGAGTATGATCAGGAAATACCACAATCACAAACCGCAGACAACCCCATGGCACCGCAAGGAAGAGACGCTCAACCATCACGAGACACCAGGAAGATAAATTAAGCAAAGCAATCAGCTCTCTCTTCCCCATCAAGATGATTGCAATACTAAAATGGACATAAAGTAACGTACAGCAAAACATAGAACAATTACAGACTCCCACAATGGGAGTAACAATAAACAAAAAGAAGCATCTTTAAACAACATCTCCTGAAGCACTGGTTCCAAAGTTAAAATAATATCACATGTATGTTTCCAATAATGTCCTCTATCAAAATTGCAAAAACAATTCTGCTCTGCCAAACAAAAAAGCCACCAGAGCTAAAATAGAAAAAAAAATCTTTGAACAATTGCCGATAGAGCTTAAAAAGATAGCCAGTACTCATGTGCTGAGAGAGTTCAGGCCACCTCCCCAGCCCTCTTGTTTAAGATTAATCAATCTTCAGGATCTTAAGTACATCTTAAAATGAAAATTCAAACCTTCAAACCATCAATAATCCAATTTACCATCCCAAGTTGAAGGCATCAAATCAGTTGAAAGAAATAATTAGTATACAAAGCTTTAATAGATAAATTTCGGTATGCATATTGTTTGCTTTTTATTCCAGATTATGGCATAGCAGCGTCACCTTCTATATCTGATGACAGTATTTTCCCTTATTCCTGTTGTGATTTATCAACGAGTTCAGCGACTTCAGAATGTCCAGACAGTGAAGTACCTCTTTTAGGTAAGTACAAAAAGGATGAAAACTATTACCACACCAGGTAGGTGGCAACTGAAACGCTCTTAACAATCGACAAATGCAGATAAAATTAGAAATCTTTAACCAGATCAAAAATTGCTAGAAACAGTGTTTTTGATTGCCATTTGTCGCCAGTCAGGCGACAAATGGCGATCGAAATCTCTTTTTCTAACGATTTATGATCTACGTTGGTTGGTAGTATGAACGTTTTTGATTGTCGTCTACCCGGTGTGATTACTGGAGCATATTCATACAGACATTGCAAGTTAAAGTCTCAATATACTGATCCATACAGTCATCACAGTATGTAAACTGAAATAAACATCCTGTACCGTTCCTCCGCTAGCTCACGCCTTATAAACATGAATAACAGCACTCGTGCGTAACCAGTAGTTGGAAAATGCGTGTATTTAGGTACATGTACATGTTTCGATTCATATTGTTAGCGATACAGACAATACACATTTGAACAAGGTAAGAAAAGCCATTTTATCTATTTTATTCCGTTTTATTCCATGATTTTAACGGTTTCCTCCTTTGCATTTTGCTTTGTTAAAAAACGACTTGCTCACAATCAGAGCCGTTCTGTGTCGAAAACGAGCTTAAATGCCAGATTGCACGGTTTTAGTGGAATCAGCAATCACATGTATACATGATTACATGGTTGTAACTGTAACAGCTACTTAGATCTATGGAAAAATGAATTTTAATAGGTGGACCCTCGCAATTACAGCTGTACCAACAACTCTCACATCACGATTTCCGACAACTGGTTACGCATTAGTGCTGTAATTCATAATGTATAAGGCGTGAGCTAGGAGGAACGGGTACAGGATGTTGATTTCAGTTTACATACTGTGGTCATGTTAACCTTAATCCCCACATCCTCATGCAAGTAATATAATTACAGTAGTCTATTCCAATCTTGGTGGACTTAATGTGAGCTTTTGTGATAATTTTGTGTCCGTTATCGTCTGTCTGATAGTAATCTATTTGTTTTAAACGACATCTTCTCTTTAACTACTTGATGGAATTTTACCAAACATCACTTATATGATGGTATCTTTTAAACCTGTTCAAAGATTTCCATGCCACGAAGAATACTTGTTGCCATGACAACCAAACAGAAAAACATTAAAAGATTTCCTTATAAAACAACACTGGTCCAGTTCAAAAATAAAATAGTACAAATATTGTTCAAATTATTCAGATCAGTTGAAAAACATGGCGGCCTGGTGGCATGGCCTTATTAGTTCTATATATGAATGGAATATTTTTTAAAAACAAAAGTCTTGTAAAATTGTTGAGCTTATTTTAAAATCGCTTTGCACACATGCATGTTTCTTGGGCCACTCATAAGCAAGTTGGTTCAGTGTTTCTTATTTAGCTCTCTTCAAAAATTACCCTAACGGTTTGCCCTCTCTCTTTACTTTGCCACACTAGACAAAGGTTTCATCTGAGCTAAAACAGAAAATCTTGAAACGGCATCTTCTCCAATATTGCTGGCTCAAAGTCAATATAATTGCACACAACTGTTCCTATAAGTACCTACCAAAATTACGCAAGCGGTTTCGCTTTAAAGAACAAAATATCCAACAGAGCTTAAACTTTTCTAATCTTTGAATACCATCTGCTCATGAATTCAGTCTCAAATAACAAATAACTTCACATAAATGTGCCTCATAAGGCGCTCTACCAAAATTGCTAAATCTACACTGCTCTGTAGCACACAATCTATTCTATAAGGACTGCAATAATTAGCAATGTCTGCATTCTTTCGTAAATAATACGCGGAATTTATCCATACGTGCAAATAAAGAGCAACAGTCACTGGAAATCAAATATATTTTTGTGACCTTACATAATATTTAAGGTCACTTTCTATTAGGATTGTAGCATCAGCATTATCTTAACTCTATCTCTATGAGCAACTTATGAATTTTGATCAAACTTACATAATTAAAGCAATATTATAGGGAAAATGATAGAATATATTTTGGTAGCTTTGTCCTTCTCATGAAGGTTGAACCAGCTTTAAATGTCAGATTCACTGCAGCTATTACAAAATCACAAATGCAATACTAGATTGAGTCCATAAACAAAGACGATGAGTCATGACATTTGGTAAGCTTGCTTGATTTAGTTTGGAAATTGGAGAAACACCATTGTAATTCCTAAATGTTTTGTTTGTTCAGACATTTTCCTTTCTTTACTCTTTCCTTTATAGAGGAGACTTTTTATGTCTGCCGATAACCTTTGCAAACAACTTTGACCAAAATCAGGATCGACAGAACATCTGCTCTGATCTGGATCCAAATCGTTTGATACTCTGATAGTGTTCCTGAAATATTTTTTTGGAAAAGTTAATTTTGAAAAAAAAGTCAGCATGTACACGACAACAAAAGCATGAAAATTTACCCAGCATGCAAGAGAGTTAATTTCTAAGACATTTTTAATTTGCAGAAACAAATCTACCTACAACAAAGAAAACTCGGCTTGTACTGCATACTATGGCAAGGACCTGGAATGATGCGTCTTCTATGTGTCAGAGTAGTGGAGGAAGATTGCTGCGAATAGATAATGTGTCAAAGAGACATGTATTACAATCTTATATAGACACATGGATAACAGATGGTGATATGTAAGTAATATACAGGTCCATTAAAAAAGTTATTTCACTACGCAATAATTCAAAAGTTTTTTCATATTTTTGATACATAATGGTTTACGTTTTACCTTAAATGTTATTTTATTCTCATGTCATTTTGTTTCATCATATCAACGTATAATCAGACAATAAGCAGTATTTCGTTGCACCCCCCTTTGTTTAATAAGATATGCAATTCTCCTTGGCATTGAATTGTCAAGTTTCTCCAGGAAGTTCGTTGCTATAATATACTACGTTTCTCATACTTGCTTCCACATTCCTTCGTTAAATCACAACATTTGGTTACCAATCTCTTTCTTCATTATATTCAAAACGTTCTCTATGGAATCTATTTCTGGCGAATTCACTGGACATTCCAGAATAGGTTTCCCTGTTGCATCCTAGAAATTTTCTACAAGTAGCTCTTTTAGAGTTATGGCATGGTACAAGATCATGCATAAAGATATATCCCTTCTGTGGGAACACAACGCTTTCACACGAGTCTGTATTTCACAGTCATAACAATCGACACCATTGTCGTGATTGGCGCGAACAGAATGAGAAATAGCATGCTTAGTGTATTCAGATTACTGTAAAATCGCCAGTAAGTGTGCAAGTCTGGGGAATCATAAGCAAAAGAGGTCTGTCTCTTCTGAGAAAAGTGAAGGGTAACATGAATAGTGAAAAATATCAGAGTGATATTATTCAGGATATTGAAATGACATGTGAATGCGTTGTGCTCCTACATAAGGGATATATCTTTATACATGATCTCGCGCAATGCAATACCTCTAAAAGTACTAGAACATTCCTAGAATGTTAAGGAATACCCGTTCTGAAATGGCCAGGAAATTCGCCAGACATGAATCCAATAGAGAGTGTTGGGAATATAATGGAAAAAAGGGATTTGTAACTGAATGCAATGTTAAAAAGAAGAGATTTGGAAGCGAGTATATGAAGCGTGGTATAGTGTAGCACCGAGGGTCCTAAAAGAACTTTACATTCCAACGCCAAGAAGAATTGCAGATCTTATAAAAGCAAAGGGTGATGCAACGTAATACAGGCTTTATGATGTAGGCGTATAATGTTGTTGTGTTTTCATTGAAATGTATTTTATATTTATAAACAAATTTTATCTGATTATACGTTCATATGAGTAATAGAAACAAAATGGCAGGAGAATTAAATTACATGTATGTTAAAAGATAGACCATTAATGTATAATAAAAATATGAAAAAACTTTTGAAATATTGTGTAGTGAAATAACTTTTTTAATAGACCTGTATATAATTTGTCAGAAAGGTACTAAGCTGTAATCTAATAAAAGTCATTGATGCTTACATAGAAAGTAGCAAAGCTGATTTTTTTTTGCATTTAGAATATTCGAACACTGGCTAATACAAAACCACTCTTTAGCAATTTATTCATCCTTTTTACATGTATAGATAACATTTACGATATTTTAGTTTTACAGCCATGAATACATGTATGTATAGCAGGTGATGATATACAATTAATATATAATGTTTCCAAGAGATTATTTTACAGTTCTTCATAGATATGCGGATCTCTTACTTTTCACGCTTCCCAATAATCCAAGCAAGCGTGGAAATTGCCTATATGCTAGGATTTGTAAATGAATGCCTGGTTTAACTGGGAAAAAATATTGACTTTTCATTGCAATGTGGGACAAAAGATTAAGAGAGTTTTGCGTATATTGTGAGAAAATCTTACCAAATGATGATAAAAACATCGATAATCTTTGTGTAATACATATTTGTTGCAATTTAAGCTGAAAACATATCACAGTGCAGACGTTGCAACAGATGCATGAAATGAAACACTATATTGCTGGCATATTCCAGGATTATGTACTTTTTGTGTGCTGGTTCACTTAACCGTTAAAGCACCAATCACCACTGCAGCAGACGACAAATTTTGTAACATTATTCCTAATTTTCAAAAAAAAATAGGTATTACATCATGCCTTATTTGTTATTTTAGAAATAGCATCAAAATTTGAAATTATAGGTGGCACTTCATGGGTTAATATAAAAGGCATACCTATCTATTTCCAGTACTGGTGATGTATGGACGGGTCTGGTCATTGCTGATGGTGATGACGCATGCTCCTATCGATGGCCAAATACCTGTACCGTTCCCACCTGGGCTGAAGTCCTAAGAGGATTTAGTTCACAGCGTTGTGGTGCCATAGACTCGAATCTATGTCATGTGATGTCAAGTTGCAGTGAACCTCTGCAATATATTTGTGAGCATGATACCGGAGGTAAATTAACTCTTTCCATGTTTGATATTTTTTCATGCATTGTTGTCGTCTGCTGACTTTTCAAAACTAACTTTTTTCAAAAATTGTTTCAAAATCTCTTTCAGAACGCCAAACAGTTTGGATGTGATTTCCACCCAAACTGTTTGCAAAGGCTATAAGGAGACTACAAAGTCGCTGATTGATATATTTCTTGCTCAGAAAACATGAAATTTGCGAGATTTACCTGTGTTTGAAATATTCATCTGCATCTTACACAAGAAATTTATCTCATCTGTAGCAGGGTGATATCACTATTTCTCTACAGTTGGTATAAATTGGTCAAGAAGTCGTCTGCTTTGACGTCTGGTAAACTATTTTAGAAACCTCTTTGACAAACAATGTGTTCCAGAACAGACTGCGCCTAAAGTGATCTATCAATTTGCTTTAGCTCAAGTGAAGTGTACACGTCAGTGTTTTACTAAGCAATTGTAAACAAAGTATTACGTCACTGTCACCCTTGTTTGGCAGGACAATAATCAATAAATTAATTTTATATTTATTTTTTTACAGATCCCTGTGCTATAGACGAGACAGTTGTTGACCTTATGTGTAGCTTAGAGTCACCAACTCATTATGAAATCCAGGCTGCTGGTCTGTGCAATGGTCTATGCTTGACAGCCACTTCTTTTGGCAAAGAGTGTTGGACAGTCCTCGATATTGATAAGTATGTAATGTGCGCATCCAGAGGGGAAAGGGGGTTTCGACCCCCACCCCCCCCCTGAAAAATCACAAACATAAACGGTTCCTTAGCAATTTTGGTTCGGATCTCCTGAAAAAATCACAAAGCTACCAAGCCAGCATTCAATGTTGGGTCATCATCGGCCGCCAGTGAAACGCCATTTAAATGGCGTTTTGTTGGTGGGCCGATGCTGGCCAGATTTAGTATTTGGATCCACTCATTAACTAAAAAAAACGTTCTCGAAGTTGGACCCCCTCTGAAAAACTTTCTGGATCCGCGCATGTATGTGTACACGTTTCTAACCCTAACTATATAGATTGGCCAACCATATTGGCCAACCATATTGATCCTAATGAAATATTCCAACTATTGCACTTCATTTAACCTTTTGTACACTAATGAATTCTTCAATCTGGTTTGACACAATGGATGTGGAATGTTTCATTGTTCATATGAAAGGGTCAAAGCATAGAATTCTCAAATTAAGATTTACTTCAATCCCTATGATTATTTGTATCCTAGCAAACAGTGCAGAAGCTGAAGAAATTCCGCATTTTGCGACATTTCATCGGCATCTGCACTGTTTATTTAAGTACCCATTTACATATATGTATTTACAGTATACAAATTGTTAATGCAACAGTTCTTTAAAAATAACAAAAAAACATGTATGTATTTACAGTATAAAAAGTGTTAATGCAGCAGATCTTTTAAAAAAAAACATGTACGTATTTACAATATACAAATTGTTAATGCCACAGTTTTTTTTTAATAAAAAAATATGTATTTAGTGTATACAAATTGTTAATGCAGCAGTTCTTTAAAAGAAACAAAAAACATATATGTATTTGCAATATACAAGTTATTAAAGCAGTAGTTTTTTAAAAAAACATGTATGTATTAATAGTATACAAATTGTTAATGCAGCAGTTCTTTAAAAACATATATGTATTTATAGTATACAAATTGTTAGTGCAACAGTTCTTTTAAAAAAACAAAAACATGTATGTATTTATAGTATACAAATTGTTAATGCAGCGGTTCTTTAAAAACATGTATGTATTTACAGTATACAAATTGTTAATGCAGCAGTTCTTTAAAAAACATGTATTTATTTATAGTATGCAAATTGTAAATGCAACAGTTCTTGAAAGAAAATGTATGAATTTATAGTATACAAATTGTTTATGCAGCAGTTCTTTAAAAAAACATATATGTATTTATAGTATACAAATTGTTTATGCAGCAGTTCTTTTAAAACATTTTTGTATTTATAGTATACAAATTGCTAATGCAGCAGTTCTTTAAAAAAACAAAAAACATGTATGTACTTACAGTATGCAAATTGTTAACGCAGCAGTTATTTAAAAAAAATCACGTGGGTATGACTAGGAAATTCCACTATCACAGATCACATACCAAACCATGGCACCACGAGGAAGAAACACAGAAAATAGATGCCTACATGACAGCAAGGACAAAATTAAAGTTCTCTCTTACTCAGCTTGATGCTTGCCAAACTAGAAAGACACCAATAACTGCACCACAAACCCAACTCTATTCTCAATTTATCTTGTTATATTACTTGACTTTTCGCTAACTGTAAAGGGGGCGCCTCATGAATGCGTAATTAGGACTAGTCAACCTTAGGAATAGGTGAAAGCTGAAAAGGAGGCGTGGTTTTATTCAAAAGTCACTGTATCATCTTGTGCCACAACCTCAGTCATTATTTAGTCCTTAAAACGCCTGCAAAATAACTGCATCTGAAAATGTCTATTCAACATAAGCAGGGAGGCAAACATTGCAGACCAGGATCAGACTGCTCCTACAGGAGCAGTCTGATCTGGGTCCACACTGTTTATCTATGAGGCTTCACATAGTTTAAGGGACGACAAAAAACATACATTTTGTGATTATGCGCTTTAAGGGTTAATAAATGTGAGTTCAGTGTGTATAGGTTAGGATTTTCATGAAATGCACGCAGGCTTGCGCGGCTCAAAAAGCTTAGTAACTGTTTACCAAATTTTAAATAAAACCTGATTTCCCTTCCTTAGCAGATGAAATAGCCGAACCACACCCAGATATGAATATTAAAAATGCCGCCTTTACAGTAAGCAAAAAGTCAAGTAATACTCCATGTTATTTTTTATATTTTTCAGTACCATGTGTATCCTGTTGTACTATGTAGATCCTAATTTCTGTAGAAAACACACCGCCACATTTCCTGGGAGAGATGTACACTACAAAAATTGCTATACAGGTGATTTTTTCTAGGTTTAAAATAGACACAATAAACCATTTTTAGGACCAATGGAATGTTCCATAAAGTTTGATACAGTTATGTGAGGATGGTCCATTGCATATATTGAGCGGTCACAGGTTATAATTTCCAAAAAAAATATTGTACCTTTTTTCTCTGAAGATTTGATTTTGTCTAAGCAAACAGTGCTCACCCTGATAAAATGCTGCACAATGCAGCATTTCATCTAGGTTTATACTATTTATCCAGGCACCTGTTTAGGGGTTTGTAGTTCTCAAAAGGTTAAGGGTTAAAAACATAGGTCAATAAGAGAACCTAAACATTAAATGCTTCTTATACCAACAGTGTCAGTTGCTGTTTGAATAAGAAAAATCTTAATATTGCATCTCCTGAACAGCTTGCCGAAATTCAAAATAATTCCTCACAGATGTACCATATATTGGCCATCAGAGGATTTGCTCAAATAATTCAACTGTGCTTAACCCAATTGTAATGCTCTAAGAAATATTCAGGTCATATATTTTTCAGGCAAATTCACAGTTAAAAATTTTATAAAACGGGCATACGACAAATGTATGTCTTTTTTTGGTATATCTATATTCATTACACAAAGATGTAAGCAAGCAAGTGAGTATAACCAGTAAATTAACAATCACCACATACTAACCCGTGACACTGTATGGAAGAACAAAGAACACAGACAGTCAGAACCCAATGAAAATAAGCAATCAACTCTTTCTTCCCCAGCAAGATTTGTGTTCACTTTTATCCCTATCTTCCAATTAGTTAAACTGTTAATACTTATTTAGGCACTAGAATATTCTTTTCTAAAAACATTTCATATCCTTAAATCAAAGGAGCCAAAATAGGTGACACACAATTGTAGAATAGTACTTGTTAATGTCATCCAATCTCTAAAGGATGGTGTAAAGTTGCTCTATATTTTTTTCATACGGTTGGTGATTATCATTATAATACAATCTTAATTGATCAGTAAATGCAAGCATTTAAGTATACAATTCAAACTTGCTCTTGTAAGTCATTTTATATGCGCAGTCTGATAGAGCCTTTGCTAGTCGCTTCAATATTCTATAAGTGTTAAGCTACTGACTGAATATTATTTGGAGTTTCTAAGCCTAAAAGGAGGCTGCAGAGGCTCGTCTGAGTCTACTCTTGTCAAAATGCCACATTGTTGGAAATCACATGTCGCGGCTAATATTGTTTTGTATTTCAGCTGAAACAGTCAATGTAGACTTTGTACATACACCAGATGGTAGCACAGAACCCACCACAGATTGCCTTTCACCTTTCATATTTCCATGTAAGTGATTGCATGTGTATAGGCAAAATTGTAAAACATTTTTGTACAGTGTTGACATTCGCAAAGTAAGTAAGGGTGCAAGGATCAGGAATCGATACAATCAAGTACCACACCTGACCCAGGATACCAACGGGAAAGTGACAAACTCACAGTTTGACACCACAAACGAGAGCCAAGAGGTCAGCCCTTTCCTGGCAGGTGACCACAAGGTACATATAAACAGATGCGAACACAGGCATAGCAAACACAAGACAGAAAAAACATAAAAGATCCAGAAAAGAAGTACCACCATAGAACGGTCAGTAAAATATTTTACTGGATGGCTTAAACTGGTTTAACAGCACCAACCTCACCCTTAATTCAGATGTGGATCAAGACACATAGATATTTGGTTTGCATGAAAGACCCCTAACTTATCAATGCATCATCTCCTAGAACATATAAATCAAGATATAACAAGGAGATAAAGCAAAGATAAGGACTCAACAGTAAATAAAACTGAACATCGGAGCAAAAGAAATCCAACAGGTAAACCCCCATGGGCCCAACAGGCAGCCAAAGCATCAGGCCCCTACCATCTCATCAATAGATAAGTTTTTAAGTCGGAACCGTCATAGAGTCTGAAGTCCGACCCACCGGCGTGCAATTAAAGGGGAAAGCAAAGTTGCCAACCGTAATTGGGTTGTCCACCAAGCATGCATTCTGTTGCAATACATCAATGTTATAGCCAATCTTTTTATAATTGGAAATTACTTCAATGAACTTCGCTGAAAAGCTATTAACGCCAACAATCTTCTTCAATTTATACACCAAGTCGCCATAGAATTCAGGTTCCGAAAGTCCTTGGTGCAAGAGAGATTTAAGTCCAACTTGGAATTTAGATATCAAATCATAGTATCATCTATAAAATTTAGAAATGGTGAAATAAAAGTAGCATGCTTATAGGATTTCTTATCCCATAATAAATAGTTTGGGATATATTTAGTATTGAAAACTAAATGATTTAGTATTGAATACTGGATGATTTAGTATTTAATACTAGATGTTTAAGTATTTAATACTAGATGGGAGGCTAGTGTAAAAAATATGTTACATGTACTATTGATTTACTTTAACATGGATAACATCTACAAAATATTTAAAGGAACACCTGATAATTTTCCATAGGTGATAATGTTAACCCCTGTCCTATAGACACCAAACATTTCACTAGACAATAAGGTAGAAACCCAGTTTCTTCTGCTATCTTTGCAAAGAGATTCAAAGTATTGTATCCTAAAAAGTTTTTGATAAAACAATCACTCTTAAGTGCATGGCTCAAATTTTGGAAATTTCAATTTTTTGGAAAATAATGATTTTTCTGGAACTCTATAATAAGGTTCAAGTGTAGATGGCTTATTATCATTTGATAACTAAAAATGGTAACTAACTATTTTGATGGTCTATGGTAGACATACTGGTTTCTTGCATAGTTTGGTGTATGTAATTGTGATGTGAGCCGTGAGATGTGATTTCCAGCAATGTGGCATTTTGACAAAAGTAGGCTCAGACGAGCCTGTGCGGCCTCCTTTTAAGCTTAGAAACTCCAAATGATGTTCAGTCAGTAGCTTAACACTCATAGAATATTCAAGTGACTATCAAAGGCTCTGATCAGACTGCACGTATGCGCAGGCTGATACGCCGCTTTGCTGGTCACACATACCACATTGTTGGAAGTCTCCTATCGCGGCTGATTTTGATTTTGATGTTTGAAAACGCCATATTTGTTAGTTTACGTCATATCCATCTGAAAAGTTTAATGCACTGTGAATGTTCTAGTTCTAACTTTGGCTAAAATAAAATAATGAGCCAGTGCATGAGATTTCCAACAATTTGGTATGTGAGACCAGCAAAGACTCAGATCAGCATGCGCATACGCGCAGTCTGATCAGAGCCTTTGCTAGTCGCTTGTGTATTTTATGATTGTTAAGCTACTGAATGAACACCATTTGGAGTTTCTAAGCTAAAAAGGAGGCTGCAGAGGATCGTCGGAGACTACACATGTCAAAATTCCTCATTGTTGGAAATCTCATGCACTGGCTTAATCGTACCTTGTTTCTCATCTGCTTTATACTGGCAAACGTGATAGAAACGTTTACTATAATTTGAGAGTTATTTAACGTCGTTTTGATGTCATAGAAAGATGTAAAACACTGATATAGAAACGTTATTCACCTGTAGACCTGTACGCAATGGTTTTGATTTTTGTCCCTAAACGTTGCTTAAAACATATTTTATTTTTACTTCTGACACACTGTGCATGCACAAATTACTGTTACATCAACAATATGACGCCGAAGCTCTTAAGTAAGTTGTACGTCAGATGAAACGTACATATTTATTCTTGAAATGGGACAGTAATATTCCTGAGGATATTTTTTCACCCAGGTGCCAAGTAAAAACAGTTTTTTTAAGTCTTCGACCATGTTATCATATGACGTTGCATCTGGGAGTGAAATAAAGTCATGCATTGAAATCATTAAACAACTAGTTTGCAGATTTTCGGGTAATGTTATATGTATGAAATGACATCCATAACAATATTGTGTACATAATGACAACATTTTAACTTTTTATGCCAAAAATGAAATTTCAAAGTAATTTTAATGTCTTATGATAAATAAAATTTAAGATTTGTGCTCTTTTATTTTTGTATTTATTAAACTCGTTGCGAAAAAAGCGATAAAATGCTCCGCAAGTCTTGCTTTTTCCCAACTTGTTTAATAAATTCAATAAAACTTGTAAGATCCTCTATATAAAATGATAATGTTGACGTTTCATTCTGAAATTTGAAAGTAACCCCACCCTAAGGCCGTGGTGTAATTGATAACCCACTCGCCTTGCACCTAGGGGTCCTGAGTTTGATCTCCAGCTCCACCAGTCTGTTGGATAAACACTAAGCCGTAGCCCTGTCTCTGGGATATTTTAAAACAGAACCACTGTCAATTGAGTCTTCAGGTGCCCTCCCGAACCAGTACTGGTTACTGCCAAGGAACAGCCAAAAAAAAGTTCAAGCGACTTTCATTAAGGTGTTTGCTGGGCTACGAATGGATACCCTTTTAAGAACATATTTGACTTCACTACAGCTGGTGACTGGGAGTCTGTGGCGGCGGTAACACGTCTCTCTGCCCTTCACTATAGTGTAAATTGTATTTTCTTGTCTTTTGGGATCATGGGTTTTATTGTGGAACTTTAAAAATACTAGAGGGTCACTGATGAGACCTAAATGGCTGAAACTTGCTAGTCTGGCCCAGAAAATATGCTCACTCTAGAATCAGTTCTTTGGTGCATTCTTTGCTTCGAAAGAATACCCTTTTAAGAACATATTTGACTTCACTACAGCTGGTGACTGGGACTGTGTGGCGGCGGTAGGACGTCTTTCTGCCCTACACTATAGTGTAGATTTTATTTTCTTGTCCTTTGGGATCATGGGTTTCATTGTGGAACTTTGAAACTATTAGAGGGTCACTGATGAGGCCTAAATGGCCGAAACTAACTAGTCTGGCCTGGAAAATATGCACACTCTAGTTTCAGTTCTATGGTGCATTCTTTGCTTTCAAAGGATACCCTTTTAAGAACATATTTAAACGTACAATAGTTAAGCTACAAAATCAATCAAAACTGCCTTTAAGCAGAACCACTGACGCCAAAAAATGTGTATTCAAATTATTTGCGTTTAACATAAAGGTTCACTGAACGTTTTAGACGCAGTCTGACTCATTTAAATAGTTAAGTTTTATTTTCTGTTCAGTATATGTGAAAAAACACCATTTATTTTACAGCCTCAGTCAAACATTTTAGTATGCATGTGTTATTGTTATCCAAAATGATGACCTAGGTTGTTTTGCAGATACTAGAGACGTATCCAGGTGTGCTACAACAACGACGTCTACCACAACCTCTACTACAACAACAACGTCTACTACCACATCGACAACATCAACCACAACTACCACTACACCCACAACAACTACAACCACACCCACAACAACTACGACCACACCCACAACAACTACGACCACACCCACAACAACTACGACTACACCCACAACAACTACGACCACACCCACGACAACTACGACCACACCCACAACAACTACTACTACACCCATACCAACTACGACTACGCCCACAACAACTACGACCACACCCACAACAACTACGACTACACCCACAATAACTACGACTACATCCACAACAACTACGACCTCACCCACAACAACTACGACTACGCCCACAACAACTACTACTACACCCACAACTACTACGACTACGCCCACATCAACAACGACCACACCCACAACAACTACGACCACACCCACAACAACTACGACCACACCCACAACAACTACGACCACACCCACAACAACAACAACAACACCCACAACAACTACGACTACACCTACAACAACTACGACTACATCCACTACAACTATACCTACAACAACTACAACTACACCTACAGCAACAACTACAACTACACCCACAACAACATCAACAACAACATCCACAACAACCTCCACTTCTACAACACCTACACCTACAACATCTTCGTCAATACCTCTATCATCTACCACAGTTATTTCAACAATACCAACACCGATACAAACTGATGTTCCTATTGAAGTAGCTTCATCAATCGTTGTACCACTCACTGTTTTACCTCCTGTCATTCAAGCAAAGAATATGTCAGAACCCATCTTCTTATGGCCATGTCTTTGCAATACCATAGGAAGTGGCATGTCTTATGCGGAATGGACACAGTGGATGGAAAATTTAAATACAATTTCAAGAAAGAACACTTCCAAATACAAACGAAAATTAACATCTGCTGGTGATGAAAGAATATCATCTAAGTCAATCGGTTTCTGTGCAGTTTCTGTTCTAATTTCTATAGCTCTTGTCATATTAATAATAGATGCTCCAATATTGCTCACGAACTTGAGATTAATACGTGGCTTTATGAAATCAAGAATATACCACCCACATAAAGAAGAAAATAAAAAGGTTAATTAAAATATGGGATAGATAACAATTATAATTTCACTGCAGGCGTGTCCTTGAGCAAGACACTTCATCTGATGTGTAGTACTGTTTCAACCTAGGGAAGATAGGAAAACGTTCCAATCTGACTGAAAAATTGTTGATTGGGATGCTAAGAATCACAACAAACAAAACAAATGAGCCATGACATTTGTTTCCCAACAATGTGGCATTTTGACAAGTGTAGACTCAGACGAGACTGTGCAGCTTCCTATTAAGCTTAGAAAATTCAAACAATGTTGGGTAAGTAGCTTAACAGTCATAGAATATTCAAGCGACCAGCAAAGGCTCTGATTGGAGGCTTTGCTGGTCGCACATACCACATTGTTGGAAATTACATGTCGCAGCTCAAATATGGATTTATCCTATAATGGAATTAGTATCAATGTACTTCAATTTACATTAACCCATATATGGGCTCCCAGGGGTTTAGGGGGATCTGGGGAGAAGAGTTATTTATTTTCAGGGAGCTGGGGAGTACTGTAAATTATTTAAGGGGAGCAAGCTCATAGTTTGGGGATATACGGAGCCCTGCCAAAAAGTAAACAATAAATTTTTAAAATCTCACCTTAAAGGAAAAGCCTCCATTTTGTTTGATTTTTTAAAAAATTATTCGGCTTCTGATGGGCTAAACCCAGACCCCCCTTGTAAAATGTTAATGTACTTATTTTCAAACTGAACATGTACATCTGCATAGATATTTGAGAAAAAATATGATGAATGATTTTGTTGTTGTTGATTTGTTATCCTTAAAATTGTTGATTTTAGGTTGAAAATATCAAACTTTGGAATGCTCAGAATGCACCAGATTGCACATTTTATCATTTATTTGGATAGGCATTCCCCTGGACCCCCTAGCATGAGTGTGAATCAACCCCTACACAGTGTATGATATTCTCTCTCTAATAAAGTAGCTGATTTCTATTAAAACTTAAAGCGCAAAGAAAAAAATACATCTTAAAAAGTCGTCTTTTGAAGTCGTCTGCTTCAAAAAATTGCCTAACATTACTGACTGTTTGCCATAGAGGCTTCTTAAACATTTCAGCAACAAGAAAAGCAGATGACTCATGTTGCGATTGGCGCATTAAGGGTTAAAACTTTGAAGAATGCTGATCGGATAAGTACGTACTTGATGAAACTGAACTTAACCATGCGTATGCTTTAGACCCAATTACAATTGTAAAAAGACTTTTTCTATGGTCACAAAAAATAAATGCTTTCACTTTGTCTTAAAAAGGCTAGTTTAAGCTGTTGGAAAAAAAGACAGACACGCCCCTCCACCAAAAAACACAATGGTCTGTCCCTAATTTTAAAAAATCAAATCTAGAGAGCATACCTCCATACCTACACTACCATGTACAGCAACGGCATTTTAAGGATGGCCTCAAACTTAAGGCTATATATCATGTATTTCATTAAAATAATTATATGGCATATACTACTTGCCTAAGCACATCTTTACATGTATAATATATAAATATTACATTCCCTGAGAGGGTGATAGCTGAAAATATCATCCCGAGGAATGTGATTATCAACCGAGGAACAGCTGAGGTTGATAATCTTATTTCAAGGGATAATATTTTCGACTATCACTCTCTCAGGGAATGTAATATTTATTTACAAATACCAAACAGAATATTAGATCCTTTATTTTCTACTGTTTTATCTCTCTCTTAGGCCTACCATAGTGAGGGAAGTTCCAAATGAATGCATGAGTAAAAGAAGATAAACTTTTCACAAAAATGGTTCTTTTTTAACTGTTTGAATGCTTGAACTGATCACTGATGTTCAATTAAACAAATTACATTCGGTTAAACAAATTGCGTCATAAAAAGTTGATGACGTCAAACTTTATACCAAGCAGCGTCATTAAAATGGAGATATTGTTTACAGTATGCAGTTTGGAAGCTAAATAGAAAATTTCGCCTAATCCGCTAAAATTTGGCTTCAACCTAACTAAGAAAACTAGTAACCACAATTTATGTTCTGACTATAATCAACAAATTCTAAAGCACTTGATTTTGTAATGCGACATCTGATTGGATAACGTCAAAATTTGAGACAGTATATCCTGTCGGAAATAGTTTGACATCATTAATCACGTCACATTTTATTAGACAACTACGGCTGTATGCAGCTTGCAACGCTCCAATTTAAGACAAGACTAAAGAAGTGCATTAGAATGGGGATAACTGTATTCAAAACTTTCATTTCGAGAGATATATCGTCAGATATATGGTCGGAAATCACGTTTATCGGCCCCGCTTGCACGTCGCCATGAAACTAAATTTCCGTTCGTATATCCGACGAAATACCTCCCCAAATGAAAATTTTGAATACAGTTATCCCCTAAGTTATTGGGAGTTGAAAGTGGCCAAATTATGCCTCATGTCCACCATTGCTGTTCAACGTCTCCTGACGTGAATGAACTGTGCCAGCATTCGCCGTCGCTATAGCAGCGGGTGATAGTCTAAAATATCAGTCGTTTGTCTATGGAAGTTTTGTATGGAAATTCACGTGAGGTAGTCAAAGTAAGTAAGGATGCAAAGATCAGGAGTCGATACAATCAAGTACCAGACCCAACCCAGGATACCAATGGGAAAGTTACAAACTCACAGTTAGACACCACAAACGAGAGCCAAGAGGTCAGCCCTTTCCAAGCAGGTGACCACAAAGCACATATAAACAGACGTGCACAAAGACATAGCAAACACAAGACAGAACAAAAACATAAAAGATCCACAAAAGAGGTGCCGCCTTCGAAGGGTCAGCAAAATATTTCACTGGAGGGCTTTAACCAGTTTAATGGCACGCCAACCTCACCCTTAATTCAGATGTGGATCAAGACACATAGATATTTGGTTTGCATGAAAGACCCCTAACTTATCAATGCATCATCTCCTAAAACATATAAATCAAGATATAACAAGGAGATAAAGCAAAGATAAGGACTCAACAGTAAATAAAACTGAATAAGGGAGCAAAAGAAATCCAACAGGTACACCCCGGTAGGCCTGACAAACAGCCAAAGCATCAGGCCCCTACCATCTCATCAATAGATAAGTCTGTAAGTTATCGAAGTCGATAAGGCAGGGTATCAAACTATTTAATTTGTACCACAGCGTGGCATCCCCTACTACTTTCAACCAAACAAAATGAAACAAGTTTCTTCAAATAATAACAACAACAAAAATATGCAAATGCACTTGGTTTGTTTATAAACCCTCTGGGTTTTTTTTGGTTATTTTCTTGGTACCCTTTTTTCATGATATCACAGTTGAATCATTCCATTTGGAGGGTGAGTTTTATTCTCTAGTCAGTTTGACTTCCATGTAAGGCCTATAGCCTTTGTCATAGATTTGGTCTGATGGCATCACCTACCTCATACTGTGCTGGAGTCCACCTACCTTTCATATTAAAGGCTGTAGCATGAGCTGCCAAATATCATCACTCGATACCTTCTACCATGGAGGGGCTGTCATGGTCATCGTCATTGTCATAATGACACACAGGTCTGCTCTTCTTTGTGGTATAAAATGGCCTTTCTCGTATGCATTTCTGAGAAGCTCTTACCTACAAAGACTACATTATAACTTGTATTGTACACAGGTCTGCTCTTCTTTGTGGTATAAAATGGCCTTTCTCGTATGCATTTCTGAGAAGCTCTTACCTACAAAGACTACATTATAACTTGTATTGTACATGTGTGGATTGTTAGGGGATGAGCCATGGGGTCGGGACACACCCAAACCCACTTCCCCTACCCCGGAAAATCACAAGTTGTTATAGGTTTCTTTAGGGAATCTCGAGAAGCAAGTGCTTCTTCGAGGGAAGTCCATACAGCCCTGTGAAATACTTTGATGACTTTGAACAAAATACAAAAAATAACGCTTATCACAATTCAAAATAGCAGGTTACATACAAATGGGCCAGCCAGTACATGAGATTTCCAACAATGTGGCATTTGACATGTGTAGACTCAGACAAGCCTGTGTAGCCTACGTTTAAGCTTAGAAACTCCAAATGGTGTTCAGTCAGGAGCTTAACAATCATATAATACTCAAGCATCTAGCAAAGGCTCTGATCAGACTGCGCGTATGCGCAGGCTGATCTGACGCTTTGCTGGTTGCACATACCACATTGTTGGAAATCTCATGCACTGGCTCATTTAATGACTTTGAGGCCTGAAAAGGGTATTATGGCCAAAAACAAATGCTCAGCATGCGCTATGCAATGCGCAGCCATAGATGGGTAATTACATCATGTACATGAGTGATCAAGTTTTATTGAATTTATTCAGGTACTTTCTATACAAACTTTAATTATATTTACCACATGAAATTGAAATACTTAAAATCGCATTTTTGTCGTAAACGTCAAGTTTTCACACGAGATGAAATATATTTGATATTTTATACTTTTTATAGGCTACATGCAATGTCTCATCCACTGAAAAAGGAGGTGCTGAAAATGCATAAACGAAAAATTTTAGCAAACCCAAATAATTTTGGTACCAAATTATTTGTCACGTTCTAACTAAGAAAATGCATACCCACACTTGATGTCTTCGTTCGCAAATAAGACAGTTAAGGGCGTTCGAAGTTCTGAAGTGAAATGCATTAAGTGATTGGAAAAGTCAGAGGTAATCCAAACAAGAAATATCTTTAAAAAAGATATTCAGCGGCATTCAAAGAAGAACATACATTTAAAGTCCTGTTGTAATTGTAAGATATTTTATGCACAATAGATTGGTGTTAGATGTTGATTGATTGGATGAGATGAAAATTGAAGGTTGCCAACGTGAAAGTTTGACTCAAAGTATGTGAACGATGTCTTTTGCAGATCAAAGGGATACAGTGTATTGTCTGCATGTTGTAGGGACACGGTGAAACTTTGTAATTAGTCTGCAAAGTCAGTTGGTGGAGGAGTTGCATTGTAAAAGAGAAGTGCAAGTTTAAGCATTGATCTGGCTGCGTAGGTTTCAAAGCCCCTGTTACACTATTGCAGTATTATAAGTAGTTCATAACTAAGAATGTTTGGAGTTATGGTATATTTTGTATATTTCATGTTTAATATTAAATATAGGGATAAAAAGTAGATTGTGAAGTGGGAAACACTTTTAATACAAATGGTAACTGGAAGTCACTAACTATGAAAGCACCTGATATGTTTAACAAATACAACATTACTTGAGATCATTGTCTAAATAAGTAAATTGTATACACTTGAAAATAATACAGTTTTAGTCTCATTAATAATGATATTAATCTGGCATAGATCGTTGTATTTATCCTCATGCGTAGGCTATTTATAGTTACTTCAATATACCGGAAATTCGCCGACGGCGACACGTTTTTTTGAGACAACTCGTCGACAGATTTTGTGACAATTTGGCGACACTTTATGAGACAACGCGACGACACCTTTATTCTTAGTGAGGCACTGGATGGGTTTTAAAGGATACAGATATGTTTGCCAAAGCCTTAAAGGGATATAAAAAAAAATCACATACCTATAATCAATAGGTTAAAAATGTATATATTCGGTAAGTTTGGTAGGTTCGGCCGAATTCGGTTCGGTTACAGCTTTTAGACACAACCGGGTGAAATGGGTAACCAGGGCTGAGCCAGATACTACAAAACAAATAGCCCCAACATCTTTCAAACAAAAGGTGATTATGTTGAACAGGCAGTTCCAGACAGAATAAAATTCTTTTAAACAGGACCCAAAGAAAACTGCTGCGATTTTCTTGAAATGTGACGTCGGTGAGGTTCGAACCCGCGGCCCTTCGGTCTCGAGTCAAGCACTCTACCACTGAGCCACTGCGCTCCCCTTCCTTAATCATTTTCTAGAAAGAAGTTTGTGAACTTCAATAAGGCGACATTACTTTGTGTTACTCAGAATCCTATCAAACCTATATGCACAGTCTCGTCATAGCATCTACTGCTGGTTTATACAAGATGGTAAAATACTAAATACGTCGCTCATCTAATGAAACTAGCTAGAGTATTGTTATATTACAAGATAGATAACGTTCGTACATCATAAATTTGTTCACAGTGAAGGCTCCTCAGACGAGTTCTCGCATCTTACACGAATCCAGAAAGTTTTGCCAGAGGGGGTCCGACTTTGACAACGTTTTTTTCTTAGTTGACGAGGGGAGAGACGATCCAAATACCACCATAAGCGGACCAACATCGGCCCGCCAGCAAACGCCATTAAAATGGAGTTTCACTGTCGTACCGTTGATGGCCCAACATTGAATGCTGGCTTTGTAACCTTGTGATTTTTCAGGGGATCCGGGCCAGTATTGCTATAACCCTATAGTATTGTGATTTTTCAGGGGAGGGGGGTCCGAACCCCCTTTCCCCCCTCTGGATCCACCCATTCGAATATGCACAGTCTCGCCAGAGCCTTTACTGCTTGTTTATTGAAGAGTTAGAAAATAAAGCACACCTTCCTCGAAAGATGTAGATTGTATCCTCGCGAGCTATATAGCCTACAGGAGTTCGAATAAAACTCAGTTCTGTTCAATGATCATGCATGTACATCATAAGTCAGATCTCAGTGAAGGCTCAGATGAGTTTGCACATTTTGCGCGGATCCAGAAAGTTTTGCCAGAGGGGGTCCGACTTTGACAACGTTTTTTTTTTGTTGTTTTTTCTTAGTTGATGAAGGGAGAGACTGTCGTACCAATGATGGCCCAACATTTAATGCTGGCTTGGTAACCTTGTGATTTTTTCTGGAGATCCATACCAGTATTGCTAGAAAACCCTATAGTTTTGTGATTTTCAGGGGGGGGGGTCCAGACCCTATGTCCCCCCTCTGAATCCGCCCATGCGCATACGCACAGTCTGGGTCCCGATCCCATGTCCCCCCCCCCCTCTGAATCCGCCCATGCGAGCACAGTCTCGCCAGAGCCTTTACTGCTTGTTTACTGAGGGTAGTGGATATGCAAGTTAGAAAATTAAGCACGCCTTCTCCGAAAGATGTAGATTGTATTCCTTGCGAGCTCTACAGCCTACAGGATTTCGAATAAAAATCAGTTCTGTTCAATGGTCATACATGTACATGTACATCATTAGTCAGTTCACAGTTAAGACTCAGACGAGCTTGCACATATGCGCAGTCTCGCCAGAGTCTTTACAGTATATTGTTTATATACAATATAACATGGTTTCTATCACATCACAAGACATGAAGGGTACATAGGACTCAGAAAAATAGAGTTCAGTTAAATAATAAAAAAATAATGTATTAGTGCAGGTAATCGTCTTGTTTGCTGGCATCAATGACATCATACATGGATGGACTATAAACACAGTAATGTTTCCCAGACCATGTAATAGGCTGTGGGAATCCCACTGCACTATGGATGACGCACCCTCAAATCAGAAAATAAATTTGTTTTCAAAGTTTTAGTTTTGTTCTAAATTTCGGGAAAGGCGTCATTTCCATTGATTAAATGCTCTCGCATTCAGTAAACAAGCAGTAAATGCCCTGGCGAGACTGTGCGTATGCGCAAACTCGTTTGGGCCTTCACTGTGAACAAATTTATGATAAACGAACGTTATATATTTTGTAATATAACCATATTCTAGCTAGTTTCATTAGATGAGCGATGTGGTTAATGTATAAAGTTTATCATCTTGTATAAACCAGCAGTAAAGGCTATGGCGAGACTGTGCATATGCGCAGACTCGTCTCGGCCGACACTGTGAAACATATGACGAAAAACCGTTGCCAATGTTGTGGGTGTTTGCAAAAAAACAAAGGCGCAGACCAGCCGACGCATCGGCGCATTAGCTATGCTTAAATAAATAAATGAATAAATAAATAAATAAATTCTGAGTAACACAAATTAATGTTGAGCTCATTGAAGTTCACAAACTTCTTGTTCCAAATTCTTTCAGCACTAATTGATCAGATTAGATTCTTTAATGAGCTCGTTCGGTTCTATTATTGATCAAAGTCAAGAATATTATTCATTTAATGATGGTCCCTTGATTTTATTATGATGCAAGCGGACCGTGAACAAGTTTAACTGACCAGTTAATTGTCCAGCTGTAACAACGCATGAAAAAGGGCCATTTGAGTGTATATTCCATTGCATGCCTAAAACACCCACTAAGAATCATCCGTGCCATGGATTCTAGTAAAAATGCAGCCAGGACAAATGTTCCAGTAGTCGACTGTTAAAAAATATGGTAAACTGCCACTAATGCAAGTGGTAAGGCACGGCACGGCACGGCAGGGGCTTTCCTACCCCTGACACATGCGAAATCGCCATTAAAATCATTATTTCGGTAAAAAAAAAATAATGTATTTTTGTATTGGCAATTGTTAATAATACTATTTGCAGATGACAGAGCGAAGAAAATACGGAATTACAACTCTAAGTGCTTCGGAAAAGGAAAAATATATTTCTGGTGCGGAAGATTTCGGCGCGGCAGCGCGGCACGGTCCCGGCTTTCATACCTAACAAATTATAGTCCATTTAAATGATCATAGATAGCAGACTTGCAGATGTAAGATTGTTTCGGATTGGTGGATAATTTAGATAGTCTGTTTCAATGAGCATAGATAGCAGACTTGCAGATGTAAGATTGTTTCTGATTGGTGGATAATTTAGAGTAAAGTCTATTATAGACAGCTCCCGCTGAAAAACGCTACAGTAAATCATTTCACTAGCGATTAGTCCTACTTTTAAATTTCACTGCTGAGCATAAACTATATATTTATTTTCTCCCTCTCTCTGATTGTCCGAAAATAACTATTGTCTTTTCTAACGCTCTAAGGGCTAGCTCCTGCATCGTAAGTAAGTAAGGGTACAAAGATCAGGAATCGATACAATGAAGTACCACACCTGACCCAGGATACCAATGGGAAAGTGACAAACTCACAGTTAGACACCACAGACGAGAGCCAAGAGGTCAGCCCTTTCCTAGCAGGTGACCATAAGGCAAAAATAAACAGACACGCACAAAGGCATAGCAAACGCAAGACAGAAAAAACATAAAAGATCCACAAAAGAATTACCACCTTGGAACGGTCAGTAAAGTATTTTACTGGAGGGCTTAAACCGGTCTCACAGCGCGCTGACCTCACCCTTAATTCAGATGTGGATCAAGACACATAGATATTTGGTTTGTATGAAAGACCCTAACTTATCACTACATCATCTCCTAGAACATATAATTCAAGATATAACAAGGAGATAACGCAAAAACAAGGTCTCAACAGTAAATAAAACTTAATACGAGGGTCATCCAATAAGTTCTGACAATGACCCCATAAAACAAAACCTATTTCTCTAGGACGTATTTCAATGACCTTCACATTTTATTTGGAATATAGGGAATGGAATCACCTGTTCAAATATTTTCCATGTTGCAATCGCAATGGTTGCTCGGCGACTAAAGAACACAAGGAAAAGGGCCATGGACGAGACACTAAATGCGGTATACATGCCCAAAATTCTAACACATTACAAACTCCTCTTTAAAACTTTTTATATAGATAAATAAAGACATTATGTATGTTGATTCTGAACGCCATAGATAACGGTTTAGCTTGCGACTGCGGTGTTAGCAGGGTTTTGATTATGACATATCACCGATTTTGCAAGAAATATTTTACTTAAAAATGGGTTGTACTAATAGTGCATTATATTTGGTGTATAGTATTTATTGAAAGTTATTATTTTCTATGCGTTAAGAAGACCATAGAACATATTTATCGAAACATGTATCTATTAATATGCAAATTGATCATAATGGCTTTTTTAAGCGTTCAAAATATACTATTTTATGATTAACGCTTAAATTGAGGCAAAAATGTAAGTTTCTGTTGTTGCCTAGCAACCAAGAACATTCAAAGCAACTAGGTTAATGTGATAGTAGTATTTGCTTTTATGGGTCAATTATGTATTCAGACAACATCACCAAACACTAATATAACTTTCCAAAAAAACATACTGCATCTTTATCTAACTCTATCCCCAGTAAAAAAGTTGTTAAAAACGTGGTTTTTCGCAGCCTTGAGCTTTCACAGTGTTGTTTTCAAATTTGTATACCATAAGTTCAGGTTGTGATAAAAACTCCATATTTCAAACATTAATAGGCAACACCCATGGCCACATGCAATGGGTAATAGAATTTTGATAACAAAAACAGTTTCTGAGATATGAGACCATTGTCAGAACTTAGTGGATGACCCACGTATCAGAGCAAAAGAAATCCAACAGGTAAACCCCCGTGGGCCCGACAAACAGCCAAAGTATCAGGTCCCTAGGTTTACAATTCAAAAGCTATTCTTTAGAAAACCAGGTTTACAATTCAAAAACTATTCTTTAGAGAGAAAAAACACAGGTTTTTGTTTGGAATGCCACTTCTGCTTCAGATTTTCGACAGTTCTTTTATTTCCTAATATGATTAGTTCGTCTTGCCACACAGTCTGTCAATCAACCAGCCTGAAAAACTTAGAAAACCTTTTCAAAAACGTTGTTTTCACATATCCTAACACTTAACAGAATTATCAGAATACGCCCTTGTAGCGTTAATGTTCTGACAGTATCATCTTTGATAAACTCATATCTGTACTGTATAATCCTTAATCTGCGAGCGGGTTACCCAACCCTTACTCCTTGCGGCAGGGGGGGGGGGTAGGATTTTTCCATGCTCTCACCAGCAGGCCGTTCACACAGAGGCATATTCACAAGCTAAACTTTTAAACCTACCGAAAAGTTCCCTGAAAGTTCCCTTACTCTTCTGTACGTTCAAACAAAGCTTTTTATATAGAACTTCAACTCTATGCCCCCGTCCCAGGAGTGTTTACTCACTCTTTCGACTGTATTTACTCTTTTTTGTAAAAATATAATTTATACCACTTGGGAGGGAAAACTAAATCGATCTTTAGCAAATGTGTATAACTAAATTCTCCTATTATAAAGCACTTACTCCAATTTTTTTCGCATGTTGTAACGCTTAAGGGCCTATAATACCAGATATACAAGATCAATTAAGGTATAAACTTCCCATTACTCTTTTGATATATAAAATTCGTTTAAAGTAAATAATCGTCTGCAAAGTTATCTTGAAAACAACTTAGCCAGAACCGTTTATGAAAATCTCAAGTTTACGAATGTCCAAACTTCATAATATGCTTAAAAGTCTGAAATGGAGTTGAATCTGTAAACTGAAACTGATATACTAATAATATTCTGGTTGACTAAAATATCTGACAAGCAAAGAAAATACATACACCTTCTACATCATTTTGCTTTCTGTAACAATTTCGTCTTTCCATCCAATGAAACAACCAATGCAGGACCATCGATAAACACTTCTGCTAATCACCAGCCTGAAAAACGTGGAAGTAGTTATGATATATTACACACATAACTGAATTATACCTTATAATTATAATTTAAACTTCAATTATAACTACAGCTAGTTTCCAAATTTTCTCTAAATAGCGATTTTTGTCATAATTATTTACATACCCTATGTACTTAAGATTTGATTTTGCAATGTATTAAAAGGTGTTCCCCAATCAGCCCAGAGATGCCCCAATACCACAATGTCTAGTCCATTAAAAATGAACTAGACCACTGTGTATATTAGAAGCTACATGCTCCTGACTTGGTAGGCTGAGTGAACATTCAGTTTCCGCAATACCTTGAGTGGGCATTGACGGGCATCAATATATGCATATGTATGTATTACCTCATATTACATGTTAACATGTACTGAGTGATTTGAATAAACTTTGAAACTTTGAGGTGCAAATCAATATTTGTTCTATGTTTTATCAAAGCAAGTGTACAAAGCATTTTATCTTGAAACATATTTTCCAGCGAAAATCTGGCATGTTATCTTACACTTAATAACACCACCATTAGTTGTAATGACAGCTTGGATTCTTTTTGGCATAGCCGAATGCATGACTTTCAGGTCATCAGGATCCAAGGTGTACCAAATTTAATAGTAATTTCTAAAAATGTCTGTATTTTATATTTGACATCCGACTAACGTGACGCTAAAAATGGTACAGTCAGTATCTATGGGGGTCAGATCTACACTGTATGGTGACAAGTCAAAATATCACCACCCTGGTCCATGGTGAATGCATGAATATTTTAAAGAGCTATCGCAAGGTGCGTTATCTTGTTGGATGTTGGATCTTGTTGGATGCTTGGGGCCCAGTGCATTCATATTGTAGTTTTATATTGCTTTTGATATTATCCTGATATGCCTTACTGGTGATTGTTTAATAAACAAATTTAAGTTGAGAGACCCCTTTAAAAGATACGAGATAGTCCCCTAAATACGACTCCAGTAGATTTTTAACCCATCCATCAAAGTAATGTGGATAAATTTGTTCGCCAGATGGGAATAGGTTTGCAAAAGAAAAAGGTTTAGAGTGTATATTCATCTGGAAAGATGACATTTTCCCAATTTTAATACAATTTCAAACCCTCTTGGCCCATTTAACTGTTTGGCAGTACTGTACTTTCCTTTTGGTCTTTCTCCTATTGATTGAGTTCTTACTGTGTAGCATTAAATTTGAACACCCAAAAATGCACTCAAAATATCTTTTTAATCTATAATGTAAAATTATAAAAATTGTGCAACCTTCTATTGCACATACACCAAAGTCGATCAAGTGATTCATTGTTGATACACTCGATAGCTTCAAATTCACAATGCTCCGTATACATGACTTTATAGATTACCACCACAAGTTTCTTAGCTGCTCTCCTTATTATCCCATAATTCGAAATAGAGTTCTGATAAGCAACTTTGATTTGCTAAAATATAATCAACTTTTTAGGAGTTAAAACTTGATGCAAAACATCTGCAAAAACAAGCCATATTTTAGTCACTATAACTAAACATGTCGTGCATACAATCTTCAGTCCTTGGGCAGAATAAATCATATCTCAAACAAAGCGCACATTTATTACAAACACTCAAACAAGTAAAGGGTAATTAAATAATTATGACAAAAATCGCTATCTATAAAATTTTTGGAAAGCAGCTGTATGTTACTCTTGAAAGTAACTTTACTAAAACAAATCAAACCCTGAATCGAAACCCATCTAGCAACCATTTCACAAAATCTAAAAAATATTCAAGCTTCATATTAAGCTTAAATCCAGAAACTGAGTTATGATCCATAAACTGAAACTGTCTATGAAAATCTACGATTAAACAAGGAGATTCCTAGATTTCATGCAGTTATTGAAAGTTATAACAGTTTTGTGATTTACCTTACTGTCATAAACTGTTTGTAGAATAGTAGCTAGTGATTTTTTTTTAAAAAAAAAGGTAATTATCTGATTCATAGAGGATCTTACATGAGTGCTCATGTTTTATTGAATTTATTAAACGAGTTGGGGAAAAGAGATAAAATGCGAGGCTTGCCGAGCATTTTATCTCTTTTTCGCAACGAGTTTAATAAATTCAATATTACAAGAGCACGAATGTTAGATTCTATTTATCATATGACATTACTTGAAGATTACTTTGAAATCTCATTTCTGCCGTAAAAACGTTATAATTTTGTCATTATTTACGCAACGCTGTTATGGACGTCATAACGTTTCCCAAAAATCTGTAAACCACTAACGTTAGTCATGTTAGTGGTTTATTGATTTTATTGCATGGCGTTATTTCACTCCCAGACGCGATGTCATATGATAAAAAAGGTAAACATCAGATACATTGAAAATTTGACGAACAAAAAGAAATACTCTTACTTTTGTGAAGCAGAAACGTCGACTGAATTACAAAACACCTGAGATTCCTTATATACAATCTGATAAAAACTCATTGAGAAAAATTGTGACTTAATGCAATATTTATAAACAAACTCACGAAATTCATGCTTAAACATGAAACCTCATGAAAAATGCTTTAGCTTTGATATTACCTTCGCTAGAAAGACCGACCGAAACAAATAAACTTATTTATATATATGTATTTGCGGGGTAGTTTGCATCCGTAAGAGCCTGCATTCGACACTTAGTTGGCACTAATCGCATATGTGCAAAAGCTTCCCCACATCCCCAGGGGGGTACTCTGATAGTTTCATACATACGTTGGCTCGGGTCATTTTTTGGGTTCAAAATTTTGAATTTCAATATTTTTGGGGGTTTTCAGAAAAATGAATATTTTTGGGGGTATGAAGATTTTTGTGGGTATTTTTGGGGGTCATCACAAATTGGACTATATTTTGGGGTCATTCCTATGTATTTTAAGGTATTTTCTTAACGTCAAGGTACAGAATCGGGGATATTTTCAGGGTTGGGTTGCTAAAATTTCAAATATTTTTTGGGGGTGCTTGAAATTCCTGATATTTTTTGGGGGTGAACGGTAGATGCTGGGCTCGAGCCTACGTATGAAGAAAAAATTAGATTCCCCTCCCCCCCCCCCCCCGGGCACACCCCCTCCCCCAACAAATATGTTCAGCATATTTTACCCTTACCGTTGAATTCAAGATCATATCCATGTGGTGCAATCATTGTAATCTACACACCATATGCGATCATTGTGCCAAATATGAACAATCTCTATGAAAATAAATGAGAAGGTCTTGTTATGAGCCGCAAGACACATTTTAGTATATGACTCAAAGGCAACATCGGTGATCTGAAAAGCCTATTGTTATATACACCCCAAAGGTGCGGCATTTAGACAAGTGTAGACTCAGACGAGCCTGTGCAGCCTCCTTTTAAGCTTAGAAACCCCAAATGATTTTCAGTCAGTAGCTTAACACTCATAGAATATTCAAGCGACAAGCAATGTCTCTGATCAGACTGCGCGTATGCGCAGGCTGGTCTGAGGCTTTGCTCGTCGCACATACCACATTGTTGGAAATCACATGTCACTGCTCATATATCCGACTTATTTTTTTTATTTTTCTTTAAAAAGTACTGATATAAAAATGGAGGTAATCCTTAGTGGATATATTACAAAATATATATACAAAATTTAAGGGTTAGTAGCATGACCACTATGCCTACACTGGTGACCCAATAGGTGAAAGATCCCTCTTTTCGTTGTGTCATCTTTGCTTGATGATCTGATTTTGTTCAGCTTTAGCCAAAAAGCAGAGCAGAAGAAGTAGTCAAAAACTATTTTCAACATAGTCACAAAAGCTATAATTTACCACATTGCATGTTGTGTTCTTATTTGAACTAATCTAAATCTATTTGGTGATCAGACCCCAAGTTTACAATCAAGTAAGAATGAAATTTCAACTGCTAATGAAAACAAAATGCTGAAAAATGAAGACTTTTCTTGCTTTTAAACTCGCAACTATTGTTGGTATTTTAACATTTATGAACATGTTTTCAATGTAAAGAAAAAACCTTTTTCAACAAGAAATTTTTGGTCGTGACTCTTTTCATGAAATGCACTTTAAAGCACGAAATAGTCTTATACATGTATTTCAGTATTTTAGTTTTTATGAATAGGTGAAATTTCATACTCAGTTGAGTTGAGCATGAAAAAAGTTTTATAACCTCGACGCCTGATATTTAACACAGATGATTGCAGCCCAATCCGAAAAATGATTAGGAAGGAGAAGTCGAAGATTTTTTTTCAAGATGATAGCTACGGCAATCGGAAAACTTCTACTCAATTCGAGAATCAAACCTCGGGTGTATGTAAGGCGGAACTGGCGTAAGGAAAATTATTTCTGAAGCATGTGGGTTTAGCTGTGTTAAAATCCATTATTATGTCAACCGAATAAATGAAATTTAGTTGGGGGGGGGGGGGTCAATAAAATATCGCTTAAGCGATATTTATTTGAAAAAAAAAAACCTAAACTATATTTATACTCGTACCCAATTAACATGGTCCGAGATTTAAAGCATTCTGTGGAATGTTGTAACCGTTTGTTTCACTGCAATCGAACTTGTTATTGCATTGGCATGGTTTCTGTGACATCAGCGTCACGTTATGTAACGTTAGCGTCACGTTATGAAAGTAGACCCTCGATGTGCATCCGAGATCTGATTCCACGGAATTAGCCGAGGCAGTTCCGATTGTTATAATGGATAGGATGAGTTCACAATTTATACCAGATGATCTGTACAGTGATCTGATTTTCCAAACAGACTTTTAGCTTCATCTGTCAAACGGTTAGGGAAACGACCATTGGATATTGTGACGCACTCTTTCTGGACGAATCTGACCCTACCTGATGACTGTTTTTTTATTTCACACAAAATCAAAACTCAAAGCGACAAGAAGTTTGGTAATTGTTGGTAAAAGCTAATTTCAATATGGCCACCATGACGCTTGTATTTGATGTTGTGACATCATAACTAAAACAAATTTGAATCTTACCGATGAAATGAACAGCCAGATTCGACACACAGGGCTACGGAGAAGAACAAGAAAGTATATTTCCAAGATGGCCGCAACCATTGCTTTCACAAATCTAAAACTGCTAAAAGTCCAAAATCACACAGGATTTGAAGTCAATTGGTCCATCAGGTCGTGAGATGAAAACGAAACAAACTGTTTAGCATACAGACTGGCACACGATGAGCTCTTTATACCCACTTGAACTTCTAAAACTGAGGGCTTTCTTCTTACTCTGAAACAAATTATAGCCAGCCGTTTTATGTTTGGTACTTCTCACATACGCGACCACCTCTTACCTGCATAATTATGCGCCTCGTAACAGCACGAACTGTCCACATACACCAAGTTGAGAGGTGCGTGGAACAAAGAACAGAACAGAACAGATTATTTATTTGACGTAAACTTTACAGTTTCTAGTCAATCAAATACAATAATAATTTACATATCAAGGCCACAAATACTTTAAAAATACTTAAATCATGTTTAAGTGTTTATCTGAGTCGGCACCATGTCTGCACGAAAGGGACGCTACAGGCATTTTGTGCTGGTGGGAGCTGACTGGGTGATGGAATTGGGCTCAGCCACCAGTTATTGAAATGCATGATGAAATTGATTTGATTTGAAATTATCAAAAATTCTATCTTTTGGATAAGTCATAATATACATTTAACCCATGAATGCCGACCAGAACCGCAGTTTATTGACATATATGGGTTAAAGCTGCATAGTCTGTAACTTTTGATCTTTTAATTTTTGAAGTAAAGTTTCTATTTTTCAAGAATACAGTAAAAATACTCAAATTCACGTAAAATTTTTACCATTTTCGTAAATTTTAACAAATTATCGCGATCAAAACAAGAGCATTTATGTTAAAATCAACTGTCTATAATTATTGGAGGGACGCAAATAATTACTTACAAGAGAAAAAACACCTGTTTTTATAAGATAATTCACTTTTCCATGCAGTTTTCAGCTGTACTGAACATATTTATTGTGAAAACATGACTTAATTCTATTTTTACAAATGATTTAAAAAGAAAAGAAAATTTTTCGAAAAATGTTCAAAGTTACAGAGTATGCAGCTTTAAGTTTTATTCGCGAATTGTCAAATATTCCGGCCTAGGGCTTCTTTAATAGATCACACCAGGGTTCAGTCCAACACACGCGTTACAAATGTCGAGTATGCGCCTGAATCTTCATTGCAATCGACAATGTGATAACGACCAGAATCTCGTGTGCTGAGCCATATATCTCTTCCTCAGCGAGCTAGGATATGCTCACTAAAATCACAGACTTACCATCATTGAACTATAGTGACGGCAACGCTACAATAGAATTTTGTCATGTTAGACATGTGGTTCACAAACACGAGCTGCACGAGCTGCACGAGCTTACCATGACCAGAACATTGAGTAAAGCATCGGGGTTAATATAATTTATCCGGTATGGTGGCTAATATACATGAATATTCTAACTGCTGTCACTTTTTTTTTTATTTCCTTCTGAGTAATTTATCGAACCTTTTGCATGTAGCGTTTCTTTTGTCCGTCAGTATACTAAGTTCCATCTTCGTCACAGGTTAACCCTTTACCTCATAGAGACGCCTTTTAACACTTTTGCAAACAGAGTAGACCCAGATCAGGCAGCTCATAAGAGCTGCCTAATCAAGGTCTACCCTGTTTGCTTATGGAAATATGATCCTACACTAGTGGACCTGACAAGTAATTTTTTTGTTCTATATGCAAACGCGAAAGTTTATTTATATAATTATTTATAGTGGGTGGGGCATAGCATGTATATTCATGAAGGATTTGATTAATTCATTTTCTGTTCTCGGAGTCCGTACATATCATAAAAAATAATCAAACTTTATGTTTTAATATCAAATGAGCAAATGACTCAGGTGAGCTAAAACGTTCTTTGCAGCAAAGATCAGAAACCTTGACTGCTGTTATATCATGCATCAGGCTTCTCCTGAACTAAGCTAGATAGTATTAATAGGGAGCGCAGTGGCCCAGTGGTAGAGTGTTTGACTCGAGACCGAGGGGCCGCGGGAGCCTCACCGTCGTCACTGCGTTGTGGTCCTTGAGCAAAACACATTAATCTAGTTTAGTAGTACTGGTTCATACCAGTTTAACTGAAAGATTGTTGATGGGACGCAAAGAATCAAATAAAAAAAATCAAACAAAAGAGATTATTAACCCTTAAAGCGCGCATAAAAAATGCATCTGAAAATGTAATCTGCTGAAAAGTCGTCTGCTGCATATAATTGCCTCACATTACTGACTAATTTGAATAGGGACACAAACAGCACAGATCAACGTTATTGTTGTCCGTATGTTAACCCTTAGAGTGCAAATCACAACAAATGTCGTCTGCTGAAATTGTTTAGAAGCCTCTTTGAGAAACAGTGTAGACCAAGATCAGACTGTACGATCTGGGTCCATATTGTTTACCTCTATGCCTAAATGAGTCCATAATGTCAGAAAATATAAGCAGCAGTCGACTCAAGCAGATGACATTTTTTCAGATGCATTTTTGTCGGCCCTAAAAGACGTAAATGAAAATGTTCTCATGACGTGGTTTCGTTAAACCGGTCACCTATGAAGATAAGATGACACGCACGGAAATTCCGTGCATTGTGTTTCGCTATATTATAGTAAACACATGATTATCAAAATATGAGTGAAACTCAAATGTATTCAGCGATTTATTATTTCAAAACAAGACAGTTATTTGAACAAAATGAAACGGTACCATTCGAATTAGTTACAATATGGATAGACGACGCTCATACTCCGTGCGAGGCTTGGACAGATTTATACCTCACCGTCCGAGTCTGGACGTCAACGTTTCACACGCAAGGTTGCTGTCAAGTTCGTCCGTATGTTCAGATGATGTACCGAAACAATACCGGAATATGAGTACGAGGCGATACCAAAGACTCATATCTGATGCGCTGCACGTGACCGACGGGAAGATCCTACCAATGACGTCAACGCCAACAAAGCAACCAGGTAACGCAGGTGGATATACTTTACAACGTTGGTTCAACGTTCAAGAAATCTGTTAAATCAACGTTGATTCAGAATTGTGCAAATGTTACATTCTTCCTTTCAGCATCCAAGAATCAACGTTGATTTAGCATTGTGCCAATGTTAAGCTTCCTAAAATCAAAAGCGTTGATATCAGTTAATAACGTCCTAATTTTGGCCATCGTCTGTCTAAATCAATGCACATTCGTTTCAAAATACGTAATAATTATACCATGGGTTGTCCGCCTGTACGTGGAGATAATCCACGAGCTTTAGCGAGTGGATTATATAACGTACAGGTAGACATACATGGTATAACTATATTATGCCACCAACATCAGTGTAGACCTTACACATCTCGAGATATTTCGTGCTAAGGTTGGTAAGGGTGGTATAATGGCGGGTATCAACTCGATAGCTCATTTATTATCTATTGATATCACAACTTTTGCAGGAAACCCGGTCCTCGGTTTGTATCGGCGGCCAATTTTTTTCAGCTTTACCGAGAAAGACCGGCTCCATATTGACAACAGCTCTTTAGTTTAGTCCCTTTATTTGCATATATACTTCCCAAAAGTTCTACCCGACCACCTGCATTTTATTAATTTTCTTCAAAACGTAAAATGACAAGACTTGTCTTTTTGCGTCTCGAAATAGCTAGCCGTGTCATGTACCTTAGACAGTAAATATATTGACAAGATGTTCAACAGTACATGCAGGATTATGCAGGATGCCATTTTGTATCGTGGTACCCCCATTTTCAAAATTCGCATTTTGGCACAATTTGTGAGTAATGACTCTTTCGAAATAACACCCTTCCACACGCAAAACGTTTTCATTTCGAAATCCAAACTCATATTGAACACTCAAGCGCTGAAGTGAACACTACATCTGCATGAGACTAAGAGTCAAAAATTACCCCACCATCCAATACAAATTCTTGTGAATTTTGAAATTGAGGGTGCGTGTATTCGGCAAAGCCTCCCGGATACAATTTAATAAATTGTGCTCAGCCGTTTTCTGGTATTGTCTATACGGTAATGCAAATGAAATTGATCTAGTGCTTAAAGCTTTTCAGAAAATCTGTAAAACACACACGGCCGGTTAGAACTTTTGTCTAGTAGTTAACACCGTAAAAAGTAAGTGTAATTTTACACCAAAAGAGATGACAGATGAAACTATACTCCAAGAGATGGCAACTGACATCCCTTTCGGTGTAAACTTACACCTACGTTCCTACTAAAACAGCTTGAGACCAAACATTTCTCCAGTGATAAATGTTTAAACATCTCTACCAGTTATTAATGTATACTATTAGCATTTAGTTAAGCATATTTGCATACAATGTACCAATGTGGATAGTTGCGATAAAAATTCAAACATGTACCTATGATAGTCAAAAATCATTGAAATGCAAACTAAGGTTTGTCTATTTATTCACTCTTTTGTCAAATATTTTCAGATTCCTGGAAGATACAAATGCTTATTTTAATGTACCCGAAAAACCATATGAAACTAGCAAAAACTGGGGGCCAAGATTATTTGCCATTTAAATTCTATCCTGTAATTCTTATAAAACTTGGCAAACTTTTTTATTCGGGCATGCATATTTAATGAAATAACACAAAATTGGTTTCTAAATAATGCACTTCCGGTTTAGGTCAAGAAGGTCACTTTTTGAACGCTTACCTGGCTCTTGTCCGTTCCAAACTAGAGTATCGGAGTGTTCTTTGGGATCCCTACCTCAAGAACGACATTGGCAGACTAGAGAGAGTCCAGAGATCAGCAGCCTGATTCATCACAGGCGACTACAAGTCCAGACATGAGGGTTGTGTTACAAACATGCTCCATGATCTCGACCTTCCCTCCCTAGAAGAGAGGCGACGCCAACAGAGACTGACGTTCTTGTACAAGGTGGTGAAAGGGCACGTGCCAGCTATAAATATTGATCACTATCTAAGGGCTCAAAAACCAAAACGTACCATCCGGGCAAAACAATTTGAAGGCTTTGTTAAGAAAACATACTGGAAAGATCTGTTTGCAACAACAACCAGTGTTTTAAACAGTTACCAGCTAAAACAGAACAATTTAGAAACTCTTTCTTCGTCAGAATAATAGATGACTGGAACATTTTAAGTGACAACATTGTGAATAGTCATACAGTGGAATCACTCAGGACCTTAATAGCTAAAAAAGACTAAACTTTGCGCACTCCACGCCGATGAATTAAAGCCAGGATTGGTTACTTCAACGTACTATACAGATACAGAGAAAAAGTTCTGTAACCGTTAACCGTATTATCGACATGCACAAAGAATAACTGTAATATGTACTCCTTTGGTATGTTGTAATAGAGCAATTTTGTTACTGATAGTGATTTCAAAATTTTATCCTGAAGTTTTAAGATATGCTTAACTTTACGCCAATAGTATAGATATTCTCAGGATCAGTACAATCAAACAGAACATAGTTTCTGATGCACCATTATCTGCCTTTAATTTTTGTGTAAAATTACTGCAGTGTAGATTAGCCCCTGTATTTGACATTCTGTTAAATGCTATGCACATTTTTGTATACACATTGTATACCTTAACATTAAAAAACTACCTGTTATTCATGTTATTGCTATAGCTACAATTCTCTGCATCAATGCAATCGGATAAAAAAAAGAATAAAGTTTACATCATGGCCAGTGACAGCCTAGTTGCCATCCAATTTGGTATCAAGTTACACTTATCTAAACTCTGATATAGCATACAGAAAAACCTGTGTAAAACGGCCACTCAAAAAATAGACAAAACAAAGGTCTTAGTGACAACTGGTAGCTTAATGAAGGTCGAAAGTAAATGTATTGCAGAATTCTCCCTTTGGGACATTCTGCAATACTTTGACCTGCATTAAGCGATAATCGGTCGGATTTTTTTCACTATCAACTTTTTCTAAAAATTCTGTCAGGAATACTTTCAGAGTGTCAAACTGTTTGGGTCCTGATCAGGCCCAAGCACTGAGACAGAGTTAATGCATTTGTTACAGGTCCGTTCACCAACCGCCAGAACATCCTGTCCCCCTCAAGTCCTGATGAGGGATATTCATCCCCGACGACCGAGAGCAGACGCCGGATTCATACCTCAGCGGAGTGTATCATGGACATGCCGGGTCTCCGAGATGATTTTTGTGAGTATGTGATTATCTGTCGATTAGGCATTTTTACCCTAAAACTGTTTATACTGATTTTATTTTTATACTATTTATAACTCTTAGGCCGTTCAAAGTATTTTGAAAAGCTGTGAAATGGGTTTGGTGGTTATTCGGCCCAAGAAAGTCGCCTAATTCAGGCTCACAATAAAGTTTTACATGAAACCCAAAACGGATATAACGTGTTTTCAATAGGTTTTTCGCTTTTGCGCATAAGAAAAGCTTGCGCACAGATTTTTTTCTTTTGGTTTTCATTTGACAGCACTTACAACATGCATTATGCATGTAATGGTAGAAAAAACTTTTTTAAAGAGGAAACAATTTCTATTTCTTTCAATTTTGGAAGCTTCTAACCAGTTTTCTATTTGGACCCTAACATAGATATTCTTGTCGGATTAAGGGTCATTTAAAAAGTGTTTTGTCTTTAACAACGCATCAATACGCTTTGGCAATGTAAAGGATTTGATGACCCGCTTTCATTGATATTTTGTACGTCTGATATTTTCAGACACGAACTTGCTTGACTGGAATTCACAAAACTTGCTGGCTGTCGCCTTGTCTCATTCAATCTACGTCTGGAACGCTGCCACCAAAGAGTGCCAGAGGGTTGAAATCCACTTCCCAGGCAGTGAGCAAATACCAGAGAACCTGTATGTCTCCGCATTGAGCTGGAGCCCGTATGATCAACATCTGGCAGTAGCTGACAGCTTCGGAGACATCACGGTGGGTAGTTTACTTGTCGTGGGGAGTAGATACATGAGCCGCGACATGAGATTTCCAACAATGTGGTATTTTGACAAGTGTAGACACAGATGAGCCTGTACAGCCTCCTTTTAAGCTTTCAAACTCCAAATGATGTTCAGTCAGTGGCTTAACAGTCATAGAATATTCAAGCGACTAGCAAAGGCTCTGATCAGACTGCGCATATGCGCAGGCTGATCTGAGGCTTTGCTGGTCGCACACACTACATTGTTGGAAATCTCATGTTGCGGCTCACATGTACTGCTGAGAGAGAGAGAGAGAGAGAGAGAGAGAGAGAGAGAGAGAGAGAGAGAGAGAGAGAGAGATGTTATGGGAATTATTTCAGTCTAATACTAGTAACTAATATTCTATTATTCTATGGGAAAACCCAAGGTCTTGCGACATGTAGTTATATCAGTTCAAATTGATTTTACGTATATTCCAATCAGAAGATGCTTATTCATAGATTATATAATAAGTATTATTATATCATGTCCTGATATAATTCCAGGTATGTGATATAGAGAAAAAGATACATGTTCATCCAATGTTTGGACAACTACATTCGCAAACATGTTCTGTCGGAGCCCTACAATGGACAGACTATGGCCTAATCAGGTAACTTAAGCCCATATTATGAGATAAGGGCACTTTTAGTCATTAACTGAATACCATGTGCAGCGTTTAAATTGTGCTAGTTACCTAACGTTTTGTCTGAGCTTTTATGTGAGTATACTTTGCATAGTTACATGTTGTGTTGCCGCTTTAGTAAGAGTGTGGTACCTATCGCACATACATAAAGTCACTCTTAAAATGTGCATGCGCAGCTACCTACAATAGTGGCGGTAGAAGTCTCATTCTTGAGTGTACGAGAAGCGAAGACTGTTGGGACTGCGGGAATGCGCAAGCTTATCTGAGCCTTGGCTGCTCCCTGATACGATAAGTACCAAACCCTCATGTGCTTTGCTGGCTAAGCAATAGTTATACCATAGGTTGTCCGCCTGTACGTGGAGATAATCCACGAGCTTAAGCGAGTGGATTATCTTACGTACAGGTGGACAAGCATGGTATAACTATTTTATACCACCTACATCAGTATAGTTCTTGCACATCACGAGATATTTCATGCTAAAGTTGGTAAAGGTGGTATAATTTTAGTAAACTTACATGGAAGTGCGCTCTGTAATTTGACATACTTTAGACAAGTAGTCGCTTCAAGTTCTAAGTATCTGAGTTTTTTACAGTACCACGCATACTATTTAGCTATGCAAATACAGACCACTAAATCTCCATTCAAATCTCAGGGCCCATATAGACCAGTCAGCGAAATGCCTGATTCAAACAACTAGGCCGATATGCTCACTAAGATGTTCTTTTTTTCTTTCACAGTGGTAACAGAAAAGGTGCAATCAGCATCATGGACATGCGCACTCCGAGGAGAACTATGGCGGAAGTAAGGCAGCTGAAAGAACGAGGTATGGAGGTGTGCGGTCTGAAGCTATGTCCCGGGACACCTTACCTGGCCAGCGGGGAGGATAATGGTAGGGTCAGTATCTGGGACCTGCGGATGGTGAAGCTGTACACCATTATCAATGCTCATACGGCATGTGCCAAGGTAACTATGATCAGTATCACATACACGCATTCTATTGAAAAACTACTTCCCTGCCTCCAGTCAGCCTCAGGCCAGCAAAGCGCCATTTGTATGACGTTTTGTTTGCGGGCAGAGACGTATGATACAGGTAGTATCATACGCTTTTGGACCAGGTATAATCATACGCCTGCTGGCGGGCCAATAGTGGTCCACTTTTACATGGTAACTGCATGGGTGGATCCAGAGGGGGCATGGGGTCCAGAACTCCCCCCCCCCCCTGAAAAAATCACAAAAATATAGGGTTTCATAGCAATACTGGTCCGGATCCCCTGAAAAAGCACAAGGCTACCAAGCCAGCATTCAATGTTGGGCCATCATCGGCACGCCAGAGAAACGGCATTTAAATGGCGTTTCGCTGGCGGGCCGATGTTGGCCCGAAAGAAAAACGTTGTCAAAGTTGGACCCCCTCTGACAAAGCTTTCTGGATCTGTGCATGAATTGGGTTGATATATAACGATCATATAAATCCTTAAAACTCGAAGCTAATTTAAGGGAAAAAATAAATATTCTTTAGATAAGGGCATGTTGATCGAATAGCTTTTTTTATTCCATTTAAAGGGTGCTTTGAAAACTGACAAATTGTTTCAGTCTATGATTGAGTGTTTCGCCTCGCACAAATACCAACCAAGTTATTTCTAAATTATGCGAAGCTGGGCTAGATGTTTACTTTGTGGTCTCTATTCTCAGTGGATGATTTATGTGCATGAACAGCAAAAGCTCTACCTAGGTTGTGCCTAGTGATAAGTAGCCTTGGGATGTTAGCTGTATCTCGCCAAAAGCATATATAATTTGAGCAGTAATCAACATCTAAAAAGAAGACAATAAAGGGCTTTGCTTTAATTGTCTTTTATCCATATGGGCAGTACTTGAGGTTTTGGGGAGCACAGTAGCTAAGCGGTAAAGTGTTTGACTTGAGACCATGGGGCTGGGGTTTCGAGCCTCACCGGCGTCACTGTGTTATGTCCCTGAGCAAGACACATTTTACCTTGCTTAGTACTGGTTCAACCCAAGAAGACCTGTCCCGCCATAACTGAAAAATTGTTGACTACGACGTAAAGAATCAAATCAAACAAAACAAACATGAGGTTTTGGTACTTATTTCATATGCGCAAATGTCTCTAATAAAAACATATGTTGACATCAATTCAAGTTGGTCTGAGCATTCGTCTACATCAATACTGTGTGTATTCGAGCAGCAAAGGATTTGGCGAGTCTGCGCATATGCGCAGATTCGCCTGATCTTTCACTGCTCACCATGCCATGAGTACCAAAACTACATGCACTGGCCAATGAATTATCTTCTAGGCTATAGCTTGGTGTCCATGGCGATCCAGTATCCTAGCAACGGGAGGCGGGTCCTCTGACGGCCATATCAGAATATGGCATATTCACACTGGAGACATGCGGGCCGAAGTCGATGCAAAATCTCAGGTAAGCCATCAGGCCATAGTTTGAGCAACGTCGTTTGAGAAAACACTCTTTTCAGGGTCCGTGGCCAGGTTACATGTGTCTTTTTAATCAGCTACAAGGATTATACAGTGTAAGCGAGCACAGTGGCTCAGATGGTAGAATGTTAGACTGGTTATCGAAGTGTTACCAGCTCAAGTCTCAACAGTCGCTGTGATGTGTCCTTGTCCCGATATGCCTGAAAAATTAGTGACCGGGAGGTAAAGCATCAACACAAACAAATAGTGTGTAAGCGGCAAAAAGCCATGGCACCAATCAGAAATGAAGAGAGGCTTATCAACAAAAAAGCAATGGCACTAATTGGAATAGGAAAGACTTATCAGCAAACAGCAATGACGCTAATAAGAATGAGGAAAGACTTATCAGCAAAACGCAATGACACTATTCAAATGACGCAATGCTTATCAGCAATAGCATTGTCAAAAATCAGAATGAGGAAAGGTTTATCAACAAAAAACATTGACACTAATCAGAATGAGAAAAGGCTTATCAACAAAAAACAATGACACTAATCAGAATGAGGAATGGCTTGTCAACAAAAAACATTGACACTAATCAAATGGCGAAATGCTTATCAGCAGAAAGTAATGACACTAATCAGAATGAGGAAAGGCTTATCAACAAAAACATTGACACTAATCAAATGACGAAATGCTTATCAGCAGAAAGCAATGACACTAATCAGAATGAGGAATGGCTTGTCAACAAAAAACATTGACACTAATCAAATGACGAAATGCTTATCAGCAGAAAGCAATGACACTAATCAGAATGAGGAAAGGCTTATCAACAAAAACATTGACACTAATTGCAATGAGGAATGCTTATCAACAAAAAGCAATGACACTAATCAGAATGAGGAAAGGCTTATCAACAAAAAGCAATGTCACACAAAAATCAATGACACTAATCAGAATTAGGAAATGCTTATCAACAAAAAGCAATGACACTAATCAGAATGAGGAAAGGCTTATCAGCAAAAAGCAATGACACTTATCAGAATGAGAAAAGGCTTATCAACAAAAAACAATGACACTAATCAGAATGAGGAATGGCTTGTCAACAAAAAACATTGACACTAATCAAATGGCGAAATGCTTATCAGCAGAAAGCAATGACACTAATCAGAATGAGGAAAGGCTTATCAACAAAAACATTGACACTAATCAAATGACGAAATGCTTATTAGCAGAAAGCAATGACACTAATCAGAATGAGGAATGGCTTGTCAACAAAAAACATTGACACTAATCAAATGACGAAATGCTTATCAGCAGAAAGCAATGACACTAATCAGAATGAGGAAAGGCTTATCAACAAAAACATTGACACTAATTGCAATGAGGAATGCTTATCAACAAAAAGCAATGACATTAATCAGAATGAGGAAAGGCTTATCAACAAAAAGCAATGTCACACAAAAATCAATGACACTAATCAGAATTAGGAAATGCTTATCAACAAAAAGCAATGACACTAATCAGAATGAGGAAAGGCTTATCAGCAAAAAGCAATGACACTTATCAGAATGAGAAAAGCTTATCAACAAAAAGCAATGACACTAATCAGAATGAGGAAAGGCTTGTCAACAAAAAGCAATGTCACTAATCTGAATGAAGAAATGCTATTCAACAAAAAGCTATGACACTAATCATAATGAGGAAAGGCTTATCAAGAAAAAAACATTGACACTAATCAAATGAGGAAATGCTTATCAACAAAAAGCAATGACACTAATCAGAATGAGGAAAGGCTTGTCATTAAAAGGCAATGTCACTAATCAGAATAAGGAAATGCTTATCAACAAAAAGCAATGACACTTATCAAATGAGGAAATGCATATCAGCAGAAAGCAATGACACTAAACTCCAGCTGTTAAGTTTTTAGACTTAATTTCTCGAAATAACTTTTTTGTCTTCAATTTTAGCAAAATGTGTTTGCGATGAAAAGTATTCAAGAACATCTCCGCCAACTTCTCCAAATGGTCCCAACATCCTAGATGCTGCAGGTTCCTCTGTGCTTAGATGCACTCTTTGAATATTTTAAACAAAGCGCAAATAAACAAAGTCCAAGATGTCAGTCAAAAATATACATTGCACCGCCCTAATTCAATTACTAAAGCGATGGATGGCTTGTTCAAATATAATAGAAATCGAGCCTGATTCGCTCGTGCGTTAAACTAGTAGGGTCATCTCAAAACCGTTCATTTCATAGCACGTGCATATGAGAAAAATTGCACGTCATGCGATAACGCAGCCTTTGTTCTTACAAATGAGCCTGCTTTAAGTTGATTCTACATATGCACGGTAAATTCTGAGTATGTTAACAGTAAATTCTGAGTATGTTAACGGCAGTTTTATGTTATGCACAGACTTTGAAGAACGGGATATGCACCGCTGCCGAATATTTTTTTTATACTTCCCCTTTCTGTCACGCCTATACGAATTATACCTGTCATTAAAAGACTTAGAAATTTAGGACGAATTCAATTTATATCAAAATCTTCATCTATATACACAAAAATCTGTTTGCGCCACAAGCATAAGACCTTTTGGAGAAGTTGGCGGAATTTCTCCTCTACAACTTTCATCGCGAACACATTTTGCTAAAATCGAAGACAAAAAAGTTATTGCGAAAAATTAAGTCTAAAAAGTTAACAGCTGGAGTTTAATCAGAATGAGGAAAGGCTTATCAGCGCTTTGATTGTTTGAAAACATCAAGAAATCGTTTTTCCTGGCGTGGCTCTATAGAGAACATAAAACATTCAACCATCCAAAAGTGCTTCAATCAAACAAAATTAGTCCTTTAGTAATAGGCTAATTGCCTATTGTACCCTATGTTAATTTCTCTTTCAAAAAGTTACATTTTGGTCCAAAATGTCCATTTTTCTGATTTTAGCATATTTTGGTGGCTATAACAAATTTGACCAGATTTTTATGCTTTAGCTATTTTTCTAATAGACCAATTGGAAGATATTGAGGATGCTTTATTTGTCAACCTTTTCTTAGCCTCATGAGGTGGGTCACTGTGGTGCAAAATAACCCCATAATGCATTTTCGGGAAACCTGTGTAAAACGATCACTCTCAAAAAGACCAAAAATTGGCTTTCAAGACCATTTATCCCTTAATGCAGATCAACAGTATTGCAGAATTCTCCCCTTTGCAGAATACTCCAAGGGGAGCATTCTGCAATACTTTCGACCTTCATTAAGCTACCATTTCTTATTAAGATCTGTCTATTTTTGAGTGGCCGTTTTACACAAGTTTTAGTGTAGCTCTTTGAAAGTGTTGCCTATTGCAAATTATGTTCTTGCTTCAAACGCCAATCAGAACAAAAAGTCTGTTTTTGTCATCTGCTGAAACGTTTAAGAAGCACTTTTTACAGACATAGTGGAACGGCACCAAACTGCTCCTATAGTCTTATCTTGATCCACTTAGGCCACTGGCTGGATATGGTTTACCTCCCCCCCAGGGGGAATTTTGTAGACCCTATTTTTCTTGAAGCCCAATGTCTTGCAAGGATTTTGCAACATGTAGCTCTCTGACAATGGCAGCGTTAAGCTGTAACACCCTGTTACATACGTTACCCTACAAAATATTTGATAATTAAAATTCTTTTTAAGACTTCAGAAAAGTGCAAAAGATAAGGTAAGATTTCCAAATTGGTTATATTTTCTAAATGAGCTATTACTGGGCCGCAGATAATGACATTTGAAAACAAATAAAGTCACCCTCGATGTTGTGTATGTTACATTTTTTCATTGAACCCCCATTTAAATGATAAATACACTTAATATAGTTTGTCTTAGATTTTATTAAAACCAGTTTATGTTGCATTAATTTGGTATTACATTAAAGATGTTTTATTTACCTTTTCAAAACTGCAAGCATTACGTTTCTATCTTATATACTTTATGATTTATTAGATGATGAACATGGTACCCCCATATTACAGAAAAATGTAAAATGTAATTCTCCAGGCCTTGTGCTGGCTATAGACCACACTTCCCCCTAGGGGGAATTTCGTACACTATGATTCTCAAATACTACAATATATAAGCCACAAAATGAAATATGTTAGCTCTCTGAGAGTGGCAGCGCTTGCAGGTAACATCATGTTACGTACGTTACCCGCAAAATAACATTAAATTTTCCTGATAATGTCTCCAACATGACATATTCACACTTTTTTTAAAAATCTGGCACAGGTTTAAGAACTTCTTATAGCACAGTTACATAATTTTAGCCATTATTTTATAAATGTCTTGAGTTTTTGCCGTTGTTTATGTTATTTAGTGTTTCATATGTTATGTCCAAGTATCAGTATGGCAGTTATTGACTATACATGCATTACATCCAACAGTGAATATAGTAAATCTACAAAGCTGCTTTTCAAGTGAATTAAAGTTCCTTATTACGGTGTCTTACACTATTTTACAGCCAAGATTACATACGTTACTCTCTGAATACCATTTAACATTCAAGATATGGTCTCCAACACGACCTGCTTGTACTTATTTGCATGCTGGCACAGGTCCATGTACTTCTTTTTACTCTGGCTAATTTGCTGAGAAAGTAACTCAAAACATAAACTACCATAAACCTTCTTTTCCTTTATAGGGACATCAAATATAGTTGACATAATACTCATGGAAAGTTTGTAGCAATCAGTGCAATGTGTGAGTAACAACTTAAAAGATCAAAGAAAACCCATCAGGTAGAAGTTCTATAGCAAATCTTCATATATTATCCAAGGGTTTGAAAGAATTTTCCTATACAATTTATTACTTCTCTATCAGATTTATCTTGCAAGGATTTTGCAATATGCTAGCACTCTGGTAATGGCACCATTACCCTGTAACAGCCCATTGTATATATTACCCATCAACATCTTTGATAATTTTAGTAAATGACATGACTTCTGAAAAGTGCAAACCATAAGGTAAGATTTCCAAATTGGCTATATCATCCAAGTAAGCCATTTTTGCATCACAGATATGGACCTTTGAAAACAAATATGCACCCCAAATAGTTACGTATGTTACTTTTTTCAGTATTCCTACATAAATTATTTATGAAACTAATATAGTTTGATATTTTTTTTAATGTGAATGTGCTTACTAACTCATTTTGTATTAAAGAATGTTTATGTACCTCTTGGAAACTGCAAATGTTATGCTTCTATCCTGTATAAGGTTTGAGTTGTTGAGTTTTGAACATGGTAACCCCATATCACACAACATGTTAAATATAATTCTAAGGCTCTTTTATTAGGGCACAATCAAGTTTTCTTTCACCCAGAGGTACGCGATTTCCTTCCCATTTATTTTTCACACATTTTGTCCATATCTGGAAAGCCTCATATGCTTTCATGGGAAAGACTTGATAATACAATCTTGGTATGTACATCTTAAGGACAGAAAAGCAGGGTGAAGGTAAACTCATGTTCATGCCATTTGAAATAGTCAGTATATGTGTATGGCTTTGGCTGTTTACGTTATTGGGCAATTTCTTCTTGCTTGACCTCGCAAGCATCAAAACTTTATTAGCTTGTAGCATTTTATGAGGAATGTGAAAGACAGATTTTTTTTAAACTAAAAGTGAGTCAATGAAGTCTGCAACAGCCTTCCTGCCAATGTCATCAACCTCAATAAGATCCTTAGCTATGCCAGGCTTAGCAGGCACACTGAAAGACAAAAGGTACAGTTCATTGTCTTCAAAACTAGAACTAAAAGGATTGGTGAAGCCTGAAACTGCCTCTAGTACTCCTTCTACTTTGCATCTGAGCAGATTGTATATTTCATTTTAGTGCATTGAAGAGTTGTTTCAATATATTGAGCTCTGATGTGATGAGTAATACACCATTACATCTGTAGTACGAAGCATAGTTCTAGTTGCTGAAGCCTATAATACCTCTTTATTGTTTGCCTGATAGTTATGTCAAAGCATTTCTCAAGCAAAGAACCAATGGTTATGACACACTAAACCCATTTTATTCGAGAAGTTCTTTGCATCTGCGATGTGTATCAAAATGAGTGTATTCAGTTACACAGGTACATATTTGTTGTGATCGTTTGCAATGAACTTTGGGAACAAGGCATACAGATAAAGATGACATGCAATTCAAAGTCGTTTTCCTTGTAGCCCTAATCAGTGTCAACACAATCTGAATCATATCCATACACCTTACCCAGAACTGAGCTGTTTCACAGTGACTGTCTTTCAGAACTTCTGATTTGAATGCATGGTATCTATACTGTTTATGTGAGCAAACAGCGAAGGTTGATAGATCACATTATATTATTAGTTTTAGTCACCATAAATTAATAAGGAATTTTAATTTATTTCACCCTTATTAATTTTCTAAATTCTCTGACAGACTTTATACATGTATAGTCAACAACTTCTGTACAGATACTCAGAATGACTTATGTATCATTTGATAACACACATAACAGTTAAAGCTCAAGACATTTATTAAATGAATACTTAAAATAGGAAAATCTTGTTAAAAGAAGTACATAAACCTGTGCAAGCATGCAAATAAGTATAAACAGGGCTTGTTAGAGACATTAACTTAAATGTTTAATGCTGTTTTGAAGGTAGCATACATAACATGGACCTGAAAAAAGTGTAAGCCACCATATTAAAGAACCTTAAATCATTTAAGTAGCAGCCTTATAGATTAACTACATTCTTTGACAGATGTAATACACGTATAGTCAATAAATACCATACTGATACTCCGAAATAATGCAGAAAACAATAAGTAACGTATACAACGGTAATTACTCAAGACATTTATAAAATTAATACTTAAAATATGTAACTGTGTAATAAAAAGTTCATAAAACTGTGTCAGCATGCAAATATGTACGAACATGTCATGGTTGCGACATTATCAGGGACGTTTAATGCTATTTTGGGGGGTAACGTATATAACGTGCTGTTACACATTAACGCTGCCACTCTCAGAGGGCTAACATCTTATATTTTGTGTCTTATATAATGTAGTTTTAGAAAATCATAGTGTACGAAATTCCCCCTGTGGGGGAGGGGGTCTATAGCCAGCTCAAGGCATAACTCTTTTTGCCCCTGTACTTGCATTTGTCAAATGATGTTTGCGAAAAATATGCAGCAGACGATTTTTTTTCTTTGTTATCAAGATATGCTCTTTGCTCTGGTCTGGGAATATGGTGAACTAGTATCGTAGTATTATTGGTTAACACTGTTTTTCTTTGTTGTCAAGATATGCGCTTTGCTCTGGCCTGGAGAATATGGTGAACTAGTATCGTAGTATTATTGGTTAACACTGTTTTTCTTTGTTGTCAAGATATGCGCTTTGCTCTGGCCTTGAGAATATGGTGAACTAGTATCGTAGTATTATTGGTTAACACTGTTTTTCTTTGTTGTCAAGATATGCTCTTTGCTCTGGCCTGGGAATATGGTGAACTAGTATCGTAGTATTATTGGTTAAAACTGTTTTTCTTTGTTGTCAAGATATGCGCTTTGCTCTGGCCTGGGAATATGGTGAACTAGTATCGTAGTATTATTGGTTAAAACTGTTTTTCTTTGTTGTCAAGATATGCGCTTTGCTCTGGCCTTGAGAATATGGTGAACTAGTATCGTAGTATTATTGGTTAACACTGTTTTTCTTTGTTGTCAAGATATGCTCTTTGCTCTGGCCTGGGAATATGGTGAACTAGTATCGTAGTATTATTGGTTAAAACTGTTTTTCTTTGTTGTCAAGATATGCGCTTTGCTCTGGCCTGGAGAATATGGTGAACTAGTATCATCACATAGCTCAACAACACCAGAAAACAACGATATATTTCTGTGGGGCATGCGCAGATCATACCAGTTTGAACCAGTTGCCCGCTTGAGACAGCATATGGGGAGACCACTGCACCTGGCTTTAAGCCCAGACCACACAACTATAGGTAACTATTGAGCCAGTTCAAAAGATTTTCTTAACTTATTCATATGTTCAAATAATAGCATTTTTAGTGTAAAAGTGTGAATATTTTCTTACCGATCAATTTAATATGTATTTTGTAGCTCAAAAAACATTTTATTTTACACTGTACTACCTGTTCAAAGCATCAAAATTTACTGACCCATGATCGTCATATGTTGAACATAAACAGCACATTTTTAGGAAAATTCACCAACTTGTGTTGCATTTATACAGTGCAATGTCGATTTGATTTAGTTGGTTTAGATGGTTCGATGATATACTACCAGCCAGTTATACAAAAAATATAAATATTTGAGTGGCAAGCAAGTTGTATGTTCTTTGCAGCGCATTACAAACAATATGCATGTTGGTTGGGTCATTAAAAACAGAAACAACTCTTACCTTTGGAGTTTTACCATTTTTGCCTTTTTCAGCATCTGCTGGAGCTGATGAAGCCCTCTGTTTGTGGAAGTCCTTCCCAAGAAAATCCTCATCAAAATCACCACTCAATATGTCACCGCTGAATATGTTTCATTACATCAGATAACACTAGGAACCAAGTTGTCGTCAACTTTTTTGTGAGAATGAGATCAGTCACGTGGCACCAGCCTCGTTGTGAGCATGATCAACAAGAGGCAAATGATGCTATGCATCAATTATTCATCAAGTTACAGATGAGCTGCTTATTCTTGATTGGTTTCATTGCATGGATAGCATCGAAAATCAGTGTCGTGGTCTTCATCTAAGTGACATATAGTCCCACTCTATTGACAAAATGTCTACAGCGATTCACATGTTTGTGCTTGCAGTATTTCTAGTAAAAAGGGCTGGCCTGTAAATAAAACATAACAATTACAATTGCCATAACATTTATTGAGATCCATTAATATGATTGGTCAAGAACGGTCATCTGATCGTATTGATCTGTATTTCATTTTTCAATGAACTTCGGTTCTTATTCATCAGGCGGAGGGGACATTCGGGGTAGAACTTCTTTTGTGATACTGTGTCAGTGTAATGCTTCTTTGAAGAGAAAATGACAGTCAGCAACTAACGTTACTTCACTTAACTTTACACTTACATAGATATTTTCAGGTGGAAAAGCAACGACTAACTTACACACGATGCTTAAATTAACAATATTCATGTCAATCAGCTGCCAAAAGCGATCTCACCTCTATCTTGTTTTTTAACATTGTGACGTCTACGTACGCGTCATAGTGCACGTCATAGTCTAAACGTAATTTTAAGGAAACATAATTAAAAAAAAAATACTCAGAAGAAAGAATAACGAATGAAGTTGTGATTTTAAGAATTGAAAGTTATTTTTTGCATTTCACTGAGGTACGAAATGTTATTTAAATTGCATTTAATTTTAGCATTTCATGCAAAAATTATATGTAATTTTTCGGACATTTCATACCTCAGTAAAATGCAGAAAAATAACTTTCAATTCTTAAATGAAATAATGTTATACATTTCCTCTCAAATACCCGCTCGAATGTGTGCTGTTGGTACCTAAATCTCGTATGCTGGTTAATTACATTGTAACGAATAGCACCTGGAACCAAAGTGCTATTGTCTTCAACTTAAAGGTAGATGTCGCATTGATACCAGCATAAATTTTCCAGTGCCGTGATAACTTACTGATGAAGAAGTCAGTGTACAGTAAGGGTCAGTCCATGTGTAAATGACCCCACACATGCCATTCTTTGACCTTTATTAGCCTCACATATTGTTGTAGAGATAGATTAACAGTAGAGACCTGATCAGACGCCGCATTCTGCAGCGCCTGGTTAGGTATCCACTGTTTGTTTACAGGAATTTAAATGAAGAAGAAATAAATGCAAAAAATATGCCCCGTCCCCCTTCTTTTTTTATATTTTTTTGGGGGGGGATAAAATTGTGCTTATGTAAATAACTGTGCTCCAGTATGTTATACTGTATGTCATGTTAACCCTTAAAGCGCCAATCACAACTGCAGCAGACGACACATTTTCCGACTTTTTTCTAATTTTCGACAGAATTAAGGTATGATATTTCATGAGAATTGTCTGCCAGCAGACAATTTTCAAGAAAATCATGCCTTACTTGTTAATTTTGAAAAAGCAGCAAAATTTGAGATGGTCGTATACTGCAAAATGTAGGTGGCGCTTTAAGAGTTAATTCTGTTCCATCTGTGATTTTTGTTACATTTTCTTTCGTATAGTTTGCTTGTTTTCAAGCATTTTGTCTCACATACATGTATCATACATATCTTTGTCAAATGAACTTAACATAAATTTGAGATTTGTGCGGAAATAAATTTTCTTTTCTGCTATAGTGTGTCTTCCTTAATTATTCTTAGTATACAATTAGGAATTGAAACTTATCGTGAAGGCTACCTTCATAGCTGGGTCTATATACGAGAATACCTAACTTTGTTGGCATGCAAACAATAAAGGCAAATACAAACCTGCTCAAATTGCAGTCTCATCAGTATCTTTGTTATTCACTGATTAGAAAACTAGATAAATTCGCATTTTAAATATTCTTGATAGTCTATGCAGCTTAGCAGACTAATTTGAGCCTTTATTCCCCAAAGACAACGAAGCTCATTAAAAGGCACAACATCCACCGGAATTAATATTTTCATCAAATGCAAATAATCAGTCAATTAACATTTTAAATTCACACAGCACCCTCGTTACCGTTCTGGACAATTTAAAATAATTAATTATGCGATTTGATCCAGATATACCATGTGGTTCAAGATTTATTAGCATTTTAACTAGCTGGACTGAGGGAGCGCAGTGGCTCTGTGGTAGAGTGCTTTACTCGAGACCGAGAGGCCACAGGTTCGAGCCTCATCAGCGTCACTGCGTTGTGGTCCTTGAGCAAGACACATTTATCCTAGCTTAGTACTGGTTCAACCCAGGAAGACCCGTCCCTGTTTAACTGAAAGATTGTTGGTGGGACGTGAGGAATCAAATAAAAAAAGCTAGCTGGACTGATGCTCAGCAAAGCCTCGTCCATAAAAACTGTTACGCATGTCAGTGATTAGACAATGCTGACATGCAAACGTATATAACATGATCATAATATACGATGTGGTTCTTCAATAATTGGTAATGGACAAACAGGCGGACTCACCCATTATGGTGTGTGCATTTTATGCCTAAAGTGATGATTCCACCCAGCTACAAGCAAACCAAAGTGTCCATACAACAATTACAACTTTTTGTGGCTGATCTTTAGCCAGGAGAATCGAAGGCTAGAAAACATTTTCTGAACCAGGTATTTAAGAGCAATTCTCTGTAACCACTTAAATTTTTACATAGGGACATGGCACGCATAGTCACCGATTTTGCTGAAACTTTCCAATCTTGGTCATGGTGACCCAAAACCAAGCAATCAACACTCCTTTCATCCATATGCATGCCCGTTGCCATGGAAACGGCGTATGAACATTTTGGCTGAAAAAGTGACAAAAAATCACTTGAAATTGATGGATCTCAACTGAAATCATTACTTTGACTTAAACCAAATGCCACCAATGATCCATATGTATAAATATATAACACATCCTGGTTAGAAATATACAATCAAAATAACATTTGGAAACCTCGGTTTTTATCCATGCTTTGCAAAGTGGTTGAGGTTTCAGAAATTTGACAAAGGTGATTTTTGAGCATTTTCAAGGGACATTTTCATATTGAGTGCGGTCGGTTACAAATATGCCGGCATATTCCAGTAATAGAACAAGGTTTGGTGAATTGATATATGAAAAGACATGTTTGGGAAAGTATGGTTCCTGAAGCGTTACCATAGCAACACTCAGTGTACCGTCACAAAAAGCAAATTTATCTGTGACTGTATTTCTAATCTCATAAAATTCTGTTAAAGGGACATAGTTTATTTTTTAATGAGGAAATATGTTCCTTTGTAAGATATTGTACGGAAAATAGCATATTATGTTGTAAGTAACCTGCTAAAGGTCAAAGACAAGGTCGCAGAAGCAAGAAATTGACTTAAAATGAGCAATTTTCGCACATATTTAAGTCTATTTCTCCATTATTTGATGTGACTTGGTTTGTATATTTAATCTTCTTATACGCATCTACACTGCCTTTTAAAATGAAATGATTTTATCCTCCATATTACTTTAAGGTCAAGGTCAAGGTCAATGAAATTATAATATTTTTGGTTTAAAATTGGAAATATTGACAATATTTGTTAGCCAATTTCTTTAATTCATTTATGTTTACTTTTTCCTTTAGAAATATGCTGCACAGTATAAGATTGTTAAAATAACGTGATAATATGCCTTAATTATCAGTTAGAAGGTCAAGGTCAAGGTCACAGAAGTCATAAATAACCATAAAATGAACAATTTTTGCACATATTTAAGTCTATTTTTCAAGTATTTGATGTGAATTGGTTTGAATATTTAATCTTTACATCAGCAACCACAATGCTTTTTAATCTGAAATAATTTTATCTTCCATTTTACTTCAAGGTCAAGGTCAATGAAAATGTCATATTTTTGGTTGTAATATGGACATAATGACAATATTTGTTAACGGATTTCTTTATTTCAGTTATGTTCAGGTTATTTCTCTATAAATACGCCGCACAGTATAATTTTTTTTAAAAACTATGACAGTTTGCTTGAATTATGAAGTTGAATTTCAAGGTCAAGGTCACAGAAGCCAGAAATTATCATAAAATTAGCGCTTTTAGCTTAAACTTAAGTTTATTTCTCCATAATTTGATTTGATTTGGTTTGTATATATATTTTTTTTATACTCAACTACAATGGCGTTAAAGCTGAAATAATTTTATCCTCCGCATTACTTCAAGATCAAGGTCAAGGTCTTTGTTTTAGTTATGTTTATATTTTTTCCTTTGAAAATTCTTCCTCTGACAGTATATTAATTCATACATTGAAGGAAACATGACGCCATAAGCCACATCACTTGTGATTGGTCAACTTAGCAGCTAAAATACTACGACAAGGGCAATAACTCAAGTGTTATATCATTTACCAAGAATTAATCAAATCGTACCAATAGGTACTCAGATATGGTTTCTGACGGACAAAAAGTGTGGAGGGAATGGACAGACGCACGAACAACACCAAAACTATATCCCGAATGAAACATGAGCACTCACTTAATATCATCTTTTTTATGCAATGATGTTAGGCATGTCTTTCATATCATAACCAAAACCCCATTTGAGAAACCAAAACACGTGACAACTAATTGTATACATGAGCGTGTGCCTCTTTAATCATGACTAAAAATCTCACTGACTAGCAAATTATCAAAACCATTTGTGGGTCCTCAAAAGAACCAGCTCAATGAAACGGCTCTTTTGAGAACCTTAACACATGTGACAGCCCATTGTATACAAAATTGTGTATGAGTGAGCGTCTCTCTAATCATGATCAGAGTTTGAAACTTATTTTCTTACTTCTCAACCAAAACACATGCTGCTGGCACTAGAAAGAACTGTCTCAATGAGACAGCTCTGCCCAACAATAAAAACGGATGATCCTCGGTTCAATGTGTGTGATTGAGTGTCTCTCTTATAACGACTATAATTCATAATGACCAGAAAATTATCAATAACATTTGTTTGTCTTGTCCCACGACACATGTAAGAGTGTGTAATTAAAATCATTTTCCATTTTTCATTTGGAATGAATGTGGGTACTAAAAAAAATTGTCAAGATGAGATGGTTCATTTGAGCACCAAAAACACATGTGATTACTGAACCAAAACATGTCAAGGATTTCCTTAAGAACAATCTCAATAAAGCTTGAGCATCCAAAAACACTGGTCAAAATATATGGAACCCATACCTAGCTGCTTTACTTTTTGAGATATATTGATTACTATTTGCTTTATTTTTCTTCTTGGAGATTCATGATTGTTGTGTGGGTCTTCCTCACGGTACCACAGGCTTGTCTACAGTTTAGTGAGTATGGTATTTCCTGATCATACTACGTTTGTGATATCTATCTTTCCATCAACAATTTGCTTCAAACAGCATCTCGTAAACTACTGGGGGAATTCATCAAACTTCACATTAATAATCATTGTGTGATCACCCTTCACAGCTGTTCAAAGGTTTCAATTCTATCAGAAATCTGGTCCCCATATAAACCAAAAGGAAAAACATTAAAAAAAATCTCGTCAAAATCTACGGTTCAGATTTCAAAATAATTTGATAAAGGTCCTTTGGTGGCCACGAAAGCTGTTCAAATTAATTTAATTGTTTAACAAACATCACTTTAAGCAAGCAGGGACAGTTTTTCCTATCTTTATATAGGTTAAACATAAAAAAATCGTTTGCAAGTCATTGGCTAAATGCATGAAACCTTATTATAAATAAAACATTACCATAAAGAGAAAATAATGAAAAATAATACTTCAAATACAGATTCTAACACACCTCGCCTATATAGCCAATGGTTAAACTAAGTGATTTATTGGTCGATAAATCACTGCATTGACTGGGCACGGACCGGCGTGACGTCATTTGGGTCGCCAGTTTGATTTTCATGACGTCATCTACCACATACAGCATTAACACATTACGCAATCATCTTGACGGGGAAGAGAGAGCTGGTTGCTTTGCTTAATTTGTCATCCTGGTGTCTCGTGATGGTTGAGCGGCTCTTCCTCGCGGTGCCACGGGGTTGTCTGCGGTTTGTGATTGTGGTATTTCCTGATCATACTCACTTACTAATTGTAACGTTGACAATAGACGGCGTAGCATTGTTATTACAACTATTTGACGTTCAAAATGTGCGTAAAATATGCGTTTCAGTCTAAACAATAGTTGAGGGAAATTATAACAGTCTGTTCAAGATGGCAGAATCGTTTTAGACTATGAAGGATTCGTTCAATTTTTTTATCTTTTGTGTGTTAGAATCGAAATAAATTTGCACTGACAGTAATTGGTTGTTTAAAGCTGCATACTCTGTAACTATGAACATTTTTCGAAAAATTTTATTTTCTTTTTAAATCATTTGTAAAAGTTGAATTAAGTTATGTTTTCACAATAAATCTGTTCACTAGAGCGGAAAACTGCACGGAAAAGTTAATTATCTTATAAAACAGGTGTGTTTTACTCGTGTCGATAAATATTTGCGTCCCTCCAATAATTATAGACAGTTAAATTTAACACAAATGCTGTTGTTTCGATACTGATAATTTGTTAAGATTTACGAAATTGGTAAAATGTATACCTGAATTTTAGTTTTTTTACTGTGTTCTTGAAAAATAGAAACATTAGTTCAAAAATTAAAAGATCAAAAGTTACAGACTATGCAGCTTTAATATACTATGCACAATAAGTTTAGCAATTTCTTATGTTCCGCATCTTTTTTGTGCTCATCTTCGTGCAGTGCCGATCAATTTCAATTGCAATGACGAGAGCGGGAACTTGGGCAAATAAAACCACGAAATTTCAGACGCCATCCTTTAAATAGGCATTTGTGGAGAGCAAGAATTGAAGCAGGGGTCAGTAAGCAAAAATCACATCCGTTGTAAGTAATGTTAAAATGATAAGCATGTGATTTTTCGCTTGGTGGTCTTTCATCTTCCTCATGCATCACACGCCTATAAAAACTATTGGTTATGTGACAGATGAAATAGAGATTTCATGCTGAAAAAAATACCTGCCATCAATGACGTCAAAACGTAGTCATGATTTGATTAAACTTCTAATGTTAATTGGCGTGCCAATTCAACAGAGACTCAGTTTACAAAGATATCATAGGCTTACAATGTATCTCATCGTATGGTTGATTAAACCCTTAAGTAACTGAAAGAAGGTGTGACGCATTAGCGAGATAATGGTGACGTTAGATTTTATCTTTCGGCTTGTGCACAGTAGTAGTGAAGATGTTTTATTCAATATTATTTGTCTGAGTGTGTTGGAAGGCATCAAGCAGCTTTATTTGTTAATGTGGTACAAAAATATCCGACTAGAAACACCGTTTAAGGGTGATAACGTAAAAGCATTCGTAAAAAACGTCAAATTGTGAAAACTTGGTCCTTTTTTTCTCTGAGAAAGTTCAGAAAATTGCAGCATTTGCTATGCTTTTTTGGTTTTCAGTGACCAAACAAACGTTTGAAAATGGTTTCGGCTTCCCCCAATGATCAGAAATACCCACGTTACCCGCTAGTCTTAAAAGTAAACGTCACTTTAGCACGGCCGCTGCGTTCGGTAATTCTATATTTTTTTTAAATGGAAAATCGTGTCAGATGATCGGCGCTTGTATCTTCATGACAGCAAATAAAACTAGAGCTCTGATGTGGATGGGCTCACCCATACAAAACAATTGCTAAATTTATTGTGCATAGTATATATCACTGTATGTCGAGCAGTCGTAAGTGGATAAATCATTCGCGCTTTGCGCTCCTAATTTATTCACATTAACGACTGACATTCAGCCAGTGATATATTGGGCAACAAATCACTGCGAGCGCGAATCTATTTCTTAAATAAAGAAAGAAGTTGAAATTATAAGAATTGAACGTTAATTTTTGTGTTTCACTTAGCTATGTAATATTGGGAAACTGGATCTAGTTAGCATATCATCTGCTTGAGACCTACACTTTTAGTAGGTTAATTAAGCTCGACATGGTTTGAATTTATTATAATAATGTCCTACTCAACAACATAGGCTATCTATAAAATAAAAGGTTAACACAGTTCAAAAGAAAGATTTTCGCTCAACATGTACTTTCAAAATATACAATAAAAATATATAAAGAAATTTCAGCGACCTTGACCTTGCAGGTAGCTGAAAGAAAAATTATTTTAGTTTGAAAGGCATTGCAGGCCTCTTAAAAATTATATAATCTCACCAAATAAAATTAAATTCGGAGGAAAGTATGGGAAAAGTGGTCATTTTTTTTTTAAATAAAGAAATCGGCTATCAAATATTGTAATTTTTACCAATTTATGTACAAAAATATTAAAGTTTCAGTTACCTTGACCTTGAAGGTATCTGGAGGATTAAACAATTTCAGTTTAAAATGCATTGAAGTTGTGTAGATTAGATTTAAACATACAAACCAAATCACACCAAATTATGGAGAGATAGCCTAAAATATGGGGAAACATCGCTCATTTTATGTCAATTTATTTATTCTGTGTCCTTGACCTTGACCCTCAAATACCTATTTAAGGCCTATTGTCATGATATCTTAACAAATGCTATACTGTGCAGCATATTTCTAAAAGAAGAAGCTTAACATAACTGGAATAAAGAAATTGGTTAACAAATATTGTCAAATCTCCAATTTAGGACCAAACATATTATGTGTAAAAATCCCTCCATTTTATGCCAATTTCTTGACTTTTCGACCTAGACGTTGACATTTTAAATGATAATTTAGGCATATTGTCATATTATTTTAACAGTGTTATACTATGCAGCATAGTTCTAAAGTAAGAAGTCCAAAATACCTGAAATAAAGAAATCGTTTACTTATAGTGTCAATATTTCAAATTTACAGCCAGAAATATTAAAGTCTTAGTGACCTTGACCTTGAAGTAATATGGAGGATAAAATTATTTCAGTTTAAAAGGCATTGTACTTGTGTATGTAAAGATTAAATATACAAACCATACCACATCAAATAATGGAGAAATAAACTTAAATATGTGCGAAAATCGCTCATTTTATGGTAATTTCTGGCTTCTGTGACCTTGACCCTCAAACTGATAATTTAGGCATATTGTCACGTTATTTTAACAATATTATACTGTGAAGCATATTTCTGAAGGAAGAAGCTATATATAACCGAATTAAAAAAATTGGTTAACGATTATTGTCAATATTTCCAATTTAAAGCTAAAAATATTAAAATTTCATTGACCTTGACCTTGAAGTAATATGGAGGATAAAATTATTTCATTTTAAAAGGCAGTGTAGCTGCGTATAAGAAGATTAGATATACAAACCAAGTCACATCAAATAATGGAGAAATAGACTTAAATATGTGCGAAAATCGCTCATTGTATGGTAATTACTGGCTTCTGTGACCTTGACCCTCAAACTGATAATTTAGGCATATTGTCACGTTATTTTAACAATGTTATACTGTGAAGCATATTTCAAAAGGAGGAAGCTATATATAACCGACTTGAAGAAATTGGTTAACGAATATTGTCAACATTTCCAACTTAAAACTAAAAATATTAAAATCTCATTGACATTGACCTTGACCTTGAAGTAATATGGAGGATAAAATTATTTCAGTTCAAAAGGCAGTGTAGCTGCGTATAAAAAGATTAAATATACAAACCAAGTCACATCAAATAATGGAGAAATAGACTTAAATATGTGCGAAAATCGCTCATTTTATAGTAATTTCTGGCTTCTGTGACCATTACCTTGATCTTCAAACTGATAATTTAGGCATATTGTCACGTTATTTTACCAATGTTATACTGTGAAGCATATTTCTAAAGAAAGAAGCTATATATAACCGAATTAAAGAAATTGTTTAAGTTCGAATATTGTCAATTGACCTTGACCTTGACCTTGAAGTAATATGGAGGATAAAATTATTTCATTTTAAAAGGCAGTGTAGCTGCGTATAAGAAGATTAAATATACAAACCAAGTCACATCAAATAATGGAGAAATAGACTTAAATATGTGCGAAAATCGCTCATTTTATGGTTATTTCTGGCTTCTGTGACCTTGACCCTCAAACTGATAATTTAGGCATATTGCCACGTTATTTTAACAATGTTATGCTATGAAGCATATTTCAAAAGGAGGAAGCTATATATAACCGACTTAAAGAAATTGGTTAACGAATATTGTCAATATTTCCAATTTAAAACTAAAAATATTAAAATCTCATTGACATTGACCTTGACCTTGAAGTAATATGGAGGATAAAATTATTTCAGTTCAAAAGACAGTGTAGCTGCGTATAAGAAGATTAAATATACAAACCAAGTCACATCAAATAATGGAGAAATAGACGTAAATATGTGACAAAATCGCTCATTTTATAGTAATTTCTGGCTTCTGTGACCATGACCTTGACCTTCAAACTGATAATTTAGGCATATTGTCACGTTATTTTAACAATGTTATACTGTGAAGAATATTTCTAAAGAAAGAAGCTATATATAACCGAATTAAAGAAATTGGTTAAGTTCGAATATTGTCAATTGACCTTGACCTTGACCTTGAAGTAATATGGAGGATAAAATTAATTCATTTTAAAAGGCAGTGTAGCTGCGTATAGGAAGATTAAATATACAAACCAAGTCACATCAAATAATGGAGAAATAGACTTAAATGCATGCAAAAATCGCTCATTTTAAGTCAATTTCTTGCTTCTGTGACCTTGACCTTTAGCAGGTCACTTACAGCATAATTTGTTATTTTCGGTACATTTTCTAAAGAAGGAACATATATCCTCATTTAAAAAACAAATATATCCCTTCAGCAGATTTTTATGAGATCAGAAATACAGTCATAGATAAATTTGCTTTTTGTGACGGTACACTGATTGTTGCTATGGTAACGCTTCAGGAACCATACTTTCCCAACATGTCTTTTCATATATCTATTTAAGAAACCTTGTTCTATTTCTGGAATATTCCGGCATATTTGTAACAGACCGCACTCAATATGAAAATGTCCTTTGAAAATGCTCAAAAATCACCTTTGTCAAATTTCAGAAACCCCACCCACTTTGGAGAGCATGGATAAAAACCGAGGTTTTCCAAATGTAATTTTCATTATTTATTTCCAACCAAGATGTGTTATATATTCATACATATGGATCATTTGTGACATAAGGATTATTTTAAAGTGATGATTTCATTTGGAAATCCATCAACTTTAAGTGATTTTTTGTCACTTTTTTAGCCAAAATGTTCATACGCCGTTTCCATGGCAAAGGGCATGTATATGGATGAAAGGAGTGTTGATTGCTTGGTTTTGGGTCACCATGACAAAGATAGGAAAGTTTCAGCAAAATCGGTGACTATGCGTGGCACAACTTTTTAAGTGGTTACAGAGATTTTATTACACTAATGCAGATTGTTTGTTGAATAAGATGGGGGAGTTGGCTCTCGTTTGTGGTGTCTACTGTGAGTTTGTCACTTTCCCATTGGTATCCTGGGTCAGGTGTGGTACTTGATTGTATCGATTACTGATCTTTGCACCCTTACTTACTTTGCAAGTATTGATTAGTATTGTCAAACCAGATGTAATCGTGGTCACTGAATTGTTTCCCAAGAGAATAAGCCATGTGAATATTGACAAGAATGAATACAAATTAATAGGTTATACATGTTATACTGGTACAATAAAAAAGAACATTAGGGGAGTTGTGATATATATAGGAGAAGAAATTAAAAGTGATTATTGTTATGCATTAAATAATGACAATTTTCAAGAATCAGTATGGTTTGAAAAGGAATGCACAATAAGGACAAATTATTAGCTAGTGGTATTTACAAAAATCCAAATTGTGATGCGGAGAATCATGAGAGGTTGAATCGGTTGGTAACACAAGCGGTAGATATGAAATATAAAAATACGGTTATAATTGGTGACTTTAATTCCCCTGAAATCAATTCGGAAACGTGGACAGTAAACAAAAGTGAAACTCATCCAGCATTCCATTTTGTGGAAGGTGTAAGATCAACACATAGACTCATTCATACGATATAGGGAGGGCCAGGATCCTAGTTGCCTTGACTTATTATTTACTGATAAAGAGGAGATTATCGACAATATCAAGATAGGGGACAAATTAGGTGCTAGTGATCATGTGAGTATAGTTTTTTATGTATTGTGTAAATTTGAAAGAAATGAACCCCAACAACAAAGGCCTGATTTTTATAAGGCAGACTACAGATCAATTCGTGAATATTAACAAAATTTTGAGTAGAATAAAATGTCAGACTTGGACACAGAGAATTCTTGGAATTTCTTTATGAATAAAGTGAAATATTGTATTGACAATTATGTACCAGGGAAAAGTAATAATAAAAATTTGATAAACCAAAATGGATGGACAAATATTGTGTCAGAGAAGTTAAGAAAAAGTATCATGCCTGGAAACGTTTTACACATAGTCATAGTTATAGAGATTACGAAGAATATTGTAAATTGTGAAATAGTGCTTCAAAAGCTGTGAAATATGCCAAAAAGAAGTTTCAGAAAGGCATTGCAGAAAGTGTTAAAAAATCTTCCAAGTCATTTTGGAGCCATGTGAAAGAGGAAACTAAGAGTAAAAGTAGTATTGGAGACTTGAAAGACGCAAATGGTGAAATTAAAACAGAGGACAAAGATAAAGCTGAAATCTTCAATGACTTTTTTGCATCAGTTTTTACTGTTGAAGGAGATTCGTAATTACCTGACTTTGAGCTTAAAGTGAATGAGAAGGACAATATAGATATAATCAATAAAAAGCCAGAAAAAGTACATAAACAATTAAAGAACCTTAATGTGTCGAAATCCTGTGGCCCTGATAACTGTCATCCATTTTCCTAAGAGAATGTGCTGAAGAGATTTGTCTCCCATTGTCTGAGATTTTTCAGAAATCCATATCTACTGGAGATGTACCAAATGACTGGAAGAAGGCTAATATAACTTGTATATTCAAGAAAGGCAACAAGCAAGAACCAGGAAACTACCAACCTGTTTTATGTAAACTTCTGGAAAGTAATATAAAGGAAGAAGTAATGAATCATTTGTCCAGACACAATTTGTTATCTGACAGTCAATTTGGGTTTAGAAAGAATAGGAGCACAATTTTACAACTTCTTACTTTGATGGAAGACTGGACTGATGCATAAGATAATAATTTACAAGTTGATACAGTGTATTTAGACTATAAAAAGACGTTTGATAGTGTTCCTCATAAGAGATTGGTTACGAAACTGGAAGGGTATGGTATAAAAGGGTCATTGTTATTGTGGCTTAAGAAGTTTTTAAAACAGAGACAACAAAGAGTAGTTATTAATGGTAACCTTTCAAAGTGGACAGATGTATTATCAGGTATACCGCAGGGATCTATTCTAGGACTGATTATGTTAATACAATATATAAACGACCTGCCAGGAGTTGTGGGAAGTATATGCAAATTGTTTGCGGACGATTGTAAACTATATGGTAATATAGCATCAGAGGCTGATCAAAAGTTGCAAGAAGATATAGAAAGACTTTGTAAGTGGAGTAAAGATTGGCTGTTGGGGTATAACATCAAAAAGTGTAAAGTGGTCTCTTTTGGCAATGTACAATTTGAATATGAATATGGAATGACTGATACCCAGAATAACTTGCATGTGCTTTCAACAGAGGACTCTGAGAGTGACCTTAGCATATTATATACTGAGGGAAAAAAGTTTAGCAATTATTTATAATGGAGTTTCCCATAGGCGATCTTTGAAGCATTAGATCTTTTAAATTGGCAGGTTTGCAAACATGTGGGTTTTTTGAAAATGGCCTAATGGCTACCCACAAGTGGTCAAAAGAAACAAAATCCAACTTCATAGTGCGGATTTGATCCGCCAAGCATTTTAATTTCAAACGTTATTCAATGGAAAGGGAGGTAATTTGGATAAATACGATTTTCAACTAAAAACTGTAGGAAATGGGTAAACAAAACATTCAGTTTTAAACCGTTTTTCAATTTCTTGCTGTTAAATCAAAACATTTGACAGAAAATCGTAACTTTTAATTCAAAATTATTCGCACTATTGCCAGATGAGCTGTTTTAGCAAGGGGGCATAAAATCAGACTTACATTATGTGAAATGTTTTTCTGGTAATGGCATCGTACTCGTGAACGTTTGTCAACGTATATTTTTGACACTATGAAATTAAAAGTCTTATTTCTTCTCAACTGTAAATCCTCAAAGTATATTGCTAAACTTTTTTCCCTCAGTATATTAAAAGAACTTGAAGTTTGATGAGCATAATAATAATACTGTTATCAAAGTGAATAGAATCATAGGCTTGATAAAGAGGAAATTTACTTATATGGACAAAGACCTGTTTTTGACACTTTATAAATCTTTAGTCAGATCGCATCTTGACTATGGAAACCCAGTATTTTACCCTACCACCAAGAAATATAAACAAAACCTGGAAAATGCCCAACGCACAGCAACACGTTTAGTTTCTGAATTGCGCGGATTAACCTATAAAGAGCGTTTAATCGAGTTGAATCTTCCTACACTGGACTACCGTAGAAAGAGATTAGATATTATACAAGTATTCAAGATAGTTCATAAAATAGATGACATCGACATGAGTACATTTTTACCTTCACGGAAAATGGAATTGAAGACAAAATTAGACGAACTATGGAGATCTCAAAGGTTCGATCAGACCAACATATATTTAGCATTTCTCAATTAACCGGAAGCGACGACAGGTTAATCATAAGTTGAGGGGAATTATAAGCCGTACTGGCTTAAGAAGTTTCCCAGAAGACAAAAGGCAGACTGGCAGTGGTTCTGGTTTAAAACGTCTCAGAAGACTGGGCCACGCCACAGTTTAAAGTCTCATCCAACAGACTGGTGGTGTTCTGGTTTTAAGAGCTGACCCTCTAGGTATGTCTCGCCAATTTTAACGTACTGCAGCTTGCTCAAGATATATATACGAGTCATTCTACAAAAGTGGAGGAATTTGAGCATTTTTTTTTTTTGCAAAAAATAACACAACTAATTTGGAGTTTTTTTAATTTTAATTTCAACTCTGAACAATTAATAGCAATAAACCTACCTCTAGACAAGAAAATTTAAATAATAATGCATGTGTTGGCTTAGTTTGATGGCTGCCCTAGTTTAAAATGACATCCCTGTTACCACGACAAGAAACCTTTTTTTCCTTAGCAAAATTATTATCAAAATTATTTTCTTTTTACACACTTAAATGTCCTTTAAAGACCTTTATGTTTACAAACCTAATCCACTAAAAATATTTTTGTCGTTAATTTGACTGCACTATCACGCGACGCTGCTAATGACGTCACATGGGTACATATACAGCATCCAGCACCTTTCCGCACAGTTAAATGCAGCTTTTTGATTATTTTTATGTTTGAACTGTGGCGTGTATGATACCATACCACCAAAAGAGTTAATAGACTTTTTCTAATTAAAAGTAATTGATAACTTCAATATTTAGAAAATAAACGTCAAATTTGAACATCAATTTATCGTTCCTTTTTAGAAACATCTCCATAAGTTACCTTTACGCTTTCATTACTGATATTGACAACATACACTGGCAGTCATGTGGGGAAGACGTTTTGATGTAATCATGTGATCGAGAACGTCTTAAAAAATTACGTTAACGTCACTTGCACAATACAAAAGCCACATGATGCAAGCGTAATTTATGTATAATATATCAGTTGTGTATGCCCTTATCCTCTTCCAATAAAACCGGACGTAAAAATATCGAAACTTTGAAAGGCCCAAGACGTTGAATTTTATTACTAGACTATAGTGATCAGGGTGGGTAGGGTATGTCGGTAATTTAAAAACCTAAGGGTGTAATTTTGATTATACCGAACTGTCAATTTATTTCTAATCGTTCAATGATGAATGTGCAATCGTGAAAGAAGCAAGGGACGCAAACCTGTTGAGTCAGGAATCAAAACTAACGCGCGTTAACTTGCAGCTGAATTTGTGTCCTTCAAAATCGACCACTCTGTCTTAAAACGGATACTTTTTCAATACCTAAAATAAATTTACAACCATGACTTTTCTAGGAAACACTACAAGCTGGTCAGACTATGATATGCAATAACAATTATCTCGCTGACATTCTCAGGGTTTGTAAAATAAAGGATTTAATCTGGGTGATGCGTTTTCAAAGTCCTTAAGCATTTTTTTTACAGGTGCCAAATCGGAAACTGAAAGTGCCCTAGTAACCCTGGGATGGGAATATTTTGGGACCCACGGTCATTATTTGAACAAACTTAGGAGAGGACCACTAGTTGATCCTACATACCAAATACATTTGGGTCTAGTGGTTTCGGAGAAGATTTGTCAAAAGTTTATATTTCACGTTATACAGCAAATCCTCGAAAATATGAAATTTGATTATTTGAAATACTCGCTTATTTGAAATAAATTTGAGGTACGCTGGAATAAGAAATAGGGCCTATATATGAACTATTTTAATAACTGTCAATAAAAACATATGTTTTTATGCGTAAAAGAAACGTTACTCAGAGACATTTGTTTTCACACGAAAACAAATGTTTAATAAAAATTAAAAAAAAAAAGACACTGAAAATAATCATTTTAGGGGTTATTTATTTTATGTCCTCCCTATATATTGAAAGTTTCAAACTTCGATATTAATCTCTATACAAAGGAATTCGAATTCACGGTATACTATATGACAATATCAAACATGTGATCCGGGGGGTGGACCATTTTTACCAAAGAACTATCAATGGAACAGAGCTAGCAAAAGACCACTAGGTGACGCTTAATAGCAAATATCAAGTCTCTAGAACACATCTTTCTTTGAATAAATCAATATAAGGCATGTAACTTCTAATGCGGAACCATTTGGCCCCAGGGCCATCATTTGAATGAACTTGGTAGAGGTACATTTGATTATGCTACAGGCTCCTGGCCTTGTGGTGATTCAAAATAAATTTGATTATGCTACTGCTGACTCTTTTAATAAACCTACATAAAATAAGAGTACCCCAGGGCGGGACCTTTTTTGTCACAGGGACCCAATCTGAACAAATTTGATACAGGTCAACGCGGCGATGCTATATACTAATTGTGAACGATATATGCATAGTGGTTACAGACTAGAAGATATTTTTAAGTTATCCCTAGGTAAGCATGTGTAAAACATGCGACCCCCGCCCCGGGCATTTTGTTCCCACGAACATAATTTGAAAAAACTTCGAAATTGTCCTCTAAATGATGTTACATATCAAATATCCAGAAACTAGGCTGTTTTGTTTTTCCCCTATATGCGTATGCAATATACAATTATTGACTTCAATGAGGTAGACATAAGGATTTATCTACCCGAAAAAGTGATAATTCACTGAGGCCGCTAGGCCGAGGTGAATATCACTTTTAAGGGTAGATAAATCCTTATGTTTACCGAAATTGAAGTCAATAACTGTTTTGTTATATGACTTTTCATTTTAGAATGAAAATTTTGCTACTTTCACTTCTGTTGTTAAAGATGTTCAACCTTTTATCTAAGAAATCTAAGGACTTTCTCCCAAGTTTTAGCAACTTTTATTAAAATATTATAATTTAGTATTTTGCATTTTCAAATGTATATTAATTCTCTTAATGGGGAAAATAAAATGTTATCATAAATCTGTTTTTAACAGTTTGTTTATTCGAATAAAGGTAAATAAGCAAACAAAACAAAACAAAACTGTTGTAAAAATTCATGAAAGTCTTTAGTTGGGATGTGAAACAGCAAATCATGTCAATTTCATGCAGCACATGCTAGTTTCACTCTCATCATGCTATTTTTAGCTCTCTAGAGGGTAATATTGCAGAAGTGTCAAAAATATTAACTTCTGGGAACTAGTTCGAGCTGGTTTTCATGCAATATTAACTTGTGGACCGGCTTAGACCAGTTTCCAGGTAGACATAGAGATTTATGAAGATAAATTAAGCCAATCAGGGAACAGGATTCTCTGCAGTCATATAACAAAACATTTTATCCACTTTTGACACCAGTAACATAATTTGAACTATACAGCTGTTTGAAGGAAAGCTAAATCCCCCGCCGCAGAATCCCATAACATCGAAGTGTAACCTTGACTTTGAATGAGCGATTCTGCACACCGTCTCATTGAGAGGCTCGGTTGAGTGAAGTTTGACAAAAATCGTTCAAAGGGTTCGGAAGATATGGAGCGGTAAATGAAGGGTAAATCCCACTATTACCTTTAAGTGTGAGCTTGGCCTTGACTGTGGGTAACTGAGTCATGGGTTATGCACAACGTCTCACTGAGAGGAGCATTTGAGTGATTCTTAAAAAAAATCATTTAAAGAGATTAGGCGATATGACCAGATGCTTAAATGAAGGGTAAAAATCCCATGACCTTGAAATGTGGTCATGGCCTTTTAAAGTCTTGGTAGCTGAGTCATTGCATCCTCACACCGTCTCACTGAGAGAAACATTTGGGTGAAGTTTAATTAAAGACTTTCAAAGGGTTCAGGAGATATGTAGCAGACACCAACTTCAAGGGTAAATCCCATGACATTGAACTGTGACATTGACCTCGAGACTGCATAGCTGAGTCATGTGTTCGGCACACCGTCTCACCGAAAGGAACATTGGGAGGAAGTTAAATGAAAATTGCCCAAGGGGTTCAGGAGATATGGAGCGGACATGAAATTGAAGGGAGTAAATCCTATGACCTTGAAAGTTGACATTGGCCTTGAGTCTGCAGACCTGGTTCATAGGTTCTGCACACCGTATCACTGAGAGGGACAGTTGGATGAAGTCAACTACAAATCGTTCGAAGTGTTCTGAAGATGATAAGCGGACACCAAATTGAAGGGTAAATCCCACAACATTGAAGTGTGACCTTGGTGATGAGTAAAGGTAAATGAAAATATTTCAAATGGTCCACTTAAACTGTTGTATAGACACATCATATTAAAATTAGCCTAGTTAAATGAATTATAAATGGTCGGACACAGCCAACTTATATATTTTGCATATCTGATCATATTTGCTATTGTTGATGAGTAACACGAGCGACAGTAACAGGGATGACAAAAAGTATGCAAACTCACACTTACTTTGATTTCTGAAAGTAAAAACTTTAAAATGTTTACACAATAACATTGTGGCATATCATACTTATATAGTTTTGGTATTTTTATCTATTGCATTATATACATTTCATAGAAATATGGGTAACAAGGATGACAGATATCCTGTCTGACTGACTACTTACTTTAGTAAATCGTTTCATATTTACCTCTAAGCAAACTTTTAATAAACAATTTAGTGTGTTTAGAAAATTGACACTCAGTACCTCATACATGTCCAGCGTAATGTAATGTTCATAGGTAGTAACTCTGTATATCTATACCTGCGACTGCGGTAACAGGGATGACACAAACTGAGGGACATATTTAAACAAACATGACGCAGCTTCAAATAAAAACGAAAGGATAATCGATGCGTCTGGCATTGGTAGATTTCTACCAGTGACTGACATCACGTCTCTGTTCGTTTTGTTTATGCAATTAGTTTTTGACAAACTGAAGTTTAACCTTCACTATTTTGCGAAGGGACAGGCAAATATGAGGGGGGGGGGTGACCCGTAATTCATCTAAAATATATATGAACACCTGTTATAAGTCATAGTCACTGTTGTAAATGTTAGGTAATCGAACACTTTAATCAAAACACACTTTCAAAAGCAAGATATTTGAACTAGAGTTATAAATATACAAGTATTTAGACGAGGGACAGGAATAGACTCAAATACATGTATTCATTAGTTCAAACATCCCAGGTAATATTATTCAGTACCATCTACTAGGAAATATGCTTGATATTAAATATCTGTATCAATACCTACCAGCGAGAGTGAGATATCGTGCCTTATATCGCATGTTGCAACTAATGCACTTGCATATGTAACGCGACGTCTGATTGGATAATGTCATAAATTTGCGACAGTATTAGTCTGAGAGCCCGCAATAGGTTTGATTTATTATCTTGATTATCTTGATTTATATGTTTTGGGAGATGATGCATTGATAAGTTAGGGGTCTTTCATGCAAACCAAATATCTATATGTCTTGATCCACATCTGAATTAAGGGTGAGGTTGGCGCCGTTAAACCGGTTTAAGCCCTCCAGTAAAATATTTTACTGACCGTTCCAAGGCGGTACTTCTTTTGTGGATCTTTTATGTTTTTGTTCTGTCTTGTGTTTGCTATGTCTTTGTGCGCGTCTGTTTATATGTGCTTTGTGGTCACCTGCTGGGAAAGGGCTGACCTCTTGGCTCTCGTTTGTGGTGTCTACTGTGAGTTTGTCACTTTCCCATTGGTATCCTGGGTCAGGTGTGGTACTTGATTGTATCGATTCCTGATCTTTGCACCCTTACTTACTTTAATCAAGTGGTTGAGGCCAAAAGGTTTAAAGGTGTGTTCTTATGAAGAAATGTTTGCTGAATTTAAAAATTAAACTCTAAAATAATTGGCTGATACACAAAAGTGCTATGTGCAACGGAATACCCCAGGGCTAGGTAATGTCTCAAAATAGCGCTAAAATGGGGGTATCATTGTAGGTTTATATTTTAACACATGTTATGTTAGTAGTAAAATGCAAATTTTGGCAGCAAACAATATATAATGATCAATATTCAATATAAAAAAGAATAAGACATGCCAATGAAGATTTCTAACAATAAATATAGCAAGTTATAAAGCCCACGAAAACTAACGACTTTTGTCTCAGGTTATCGGATGATTTTTAATTTGTTTAAGCCAGGGTAGCTTTATAATTCAATTTTATGTAATAATGTAATACAATGGTGCTGACATCAACAATTATTTTAAATTCAAAAAAATATAGAGTATGGCCAAGAAATGCCACAATCACAAACTGCAGGTCAACCCAGAATAGCACCGTGAGGAAGGGACACAACGTAGGTACAGTACAATCTCTTCCAGTTCAATATAGGTATATTTTGAGTTCCTTTTCCTTTCAATGTGTAAAAAATACTAAGATTTGCTTGGAGATTGGCACAGCACTATTAGTTTCTAAGCGGTGAACTCTATTTAAAGCTATCACCACATGGGCAGCCACGAATGACCAATATTCCACATGACTTATATTCTATGTTCTAGAAACTGCATGATATCCCCAACACCCCCAATCCCCGGATAACCCCTAACCAACGGTTTTGCTGAGTCTTAATTAAAAGATAGATGAGTATGAAAAAAGTAAGTGAATATGATCAGAAAATACCACAATCATATGCTGCAGACCAACCCACAACACCGTGACGAAGAGCCACAGAACACCAAAAGTCAGAAGACATCTATGGATAGGTGTGAGCATTACACAGATCTTACTAGGTCAGAGAACACGATAAAACAGCAGCCTTCTGGATAATGTACATTGACCTTGTAGAGATCTATATTCTTTTCAACAGATCCTGCAAAAACTTTTCACTTTCTGTCGATGTAAATTGGATGCAATTATATTCTTAGCTACAATTTGCCCTAATTATGCACAGTGAATGACGAGATATTACATAGAGCTTCTTTACAGCGGTGAGGCACACCCAGCTGCGTGTGTAATGTCGGAGACAGGGGCTATGTCCATCCAACGAACGAACAAATCATTCTTTAGGACCCATTGTTGATTGGAATTTAGAGCAGATAATGTCAATGCTGATGTTCCATCCAGACTAAAGGGGATGACATCATTCAGTAAATCGGTGAGTGCAAGAAGGAAGTGGGTAGTGACTAGGTCTGTACTAGGTGCGCTTGTTTGTCATTTAATTGAAAGTGAGGACTGAAAGAAAATGCAGATGACACCAAAGTAAGGAAGACGGCAAAGATCAGGAAACGATACAGTCAAGAACCACACCTGGCCCAGCATACAACATGGAAAAGTAACGAAACACAATAAACATCACAAAGAAGAGCCCAGAGGTCAGCCCTTACCAAGCGTGACAATGTAGACCTGAACAAGCTTATCACTGGGATGGGGACTATTATTGACAATTTTCTTGTAAACTTTCGAGATGAAAAGATCTACTGCATTTCACAGGTAAGATGATAGCTGAGAATATTGCAGGGAGCATTTTAGCAGCTCAGACACAGCAACAACAATGATATAAAGAGTTTAATACAGAATGCTCCCATATGGTGACAAATTAAATTTGAAAAACCTTTTCGCAGAAGAAAAGTAAAACCATTTGCATGCAATGCTTTGTCAGAAACTTCAGACACAAGACAAGAAGATAAAAAATACTTGTTTGGCAGCTTACTTTATCTGCCACTAGTAAGAGTAAGATCTGAAAAGGGTGCTTGCTTATCCCCTTACATCACTTCCTTTGACGTCTGCCCATATTGATGGACTTAAAATAACTACTGACAAATCAACTCTTTTCTGTAAGCTGGAGGAGAGGATAATCACATATGCTCACAGAATGTAGATGTTTGTATTGTCGATGGAATGTTCCTGGTACAATGCCAAGTAGATTTACCTTCAACTTTTGGCGGTAAAGCAAATATGACTGTCTCGCTTTGACAGACGTGCAAATCATGTAGATTTTGCATGTGACACTTATAATTATCCATGAATTGATGATATTATCAGAGAAGATCATAGTCTGGTATATAGAGAGGTAACTGTATCTGGACGTGAACAGGACATAACAATATATTTTACTCAAACTTTAAAGTCAGAATCATTTAAGACATCTCAGTTGAGATTACTGGCAGAAGTGTGGTGCCGAAATGAGCATACTAACGCCATACGAGCTGTAATTTGGATTGATAAAGTCAGCTACAGACATATAGTATTAGATGGACGAATGATACGGCAAGATGTCTTAGACCTGAATTGACACAATGTAGAGGCTGATACCTGTTTTGTCTTGCACGTTAAGCATGCTCATGCTTGTGAACTATTTTTTCAATCTAGAATTGTTGTCGTATGCATCTATACTGACGTCCTCACTATATTGTTTTTCCATACAAATACCAAGGAATGGGTTGGTCGTTCTAAGGCAGCGTTTCTGTTGTTGTTGATTCGTTGTTGATTGTTACTCCCATTTTGGGGTACTGTGTTTGTTCCATTTTTTTGTACATTGCCATGTGTCCTTTCTAGTTTTGCAATCATCTTGATGGGGAAGAGAGAGCTGGTTGCTTTACTTTGTTTGTCTTCATGATGTCTTGTGTTTTTATGTAGCTCTTCCTCACAATGCCGTGGGTTGGTCTGCAGTGTCTGATCATACTTCACTTACTTTATATACTCATCAAGTCTTTTAAGATTCAGCAAAAGAGTGGGATAGGGGTTATAACGCAATTCCTAGGACATAGAATATAAGTCATATGGAATATTGAACAGCACAGTCTGGTCAGTCGTGGCTGGCCATGTGGTGATAGCTAGCTAAACATAGACTTCACAACTTAAAAACTAATAGGGCTGGACCAATATCCAGGCAAATCTTGGTCTTATCTGAGCATAGTTTATTCACTTTGAAAGGAAATGGAACTTGAAATATACATATATTGTACTGTAAGAGCTTGGATTAGGCCTACTTTTTGTCCCTTCCTCACGGTGCCATGGGTTGGCCTGCAGTCTGTGATTGTGGCATTTCATAGCCATACTCAATCATTTTTGAAACTAGAATAATTGTTTATGACAACATAATTGTATTACATAAAATTTAATTATAAATCTGCTCTAGCTTAAACCAATTAAAATCATTTGATAACCAATGACAAAAGTCATTAGTTTTCGTGGACTTTGTAATTTGCTATATTCATTGTTAGAAAGCGTCCTTTGCATGTCTTATTCTCTTTAATATTGAACATTGATCATTATATATTGTTTGCTGCCAAAATTTGCATTTTACTTCTAATATAACATGGTTTAAATTATAAGCCTACAATTTGATTTCCCCTTCGTAAAATAATACAAATAAGTGCCTGTCAAAACTAAGCTGTGCAATCGGTGCCTAACAGCCCACTTGGACAGAATATATAATGATTACGACCAGAAATGTCGCTGCCTTTGTAATCATTCACCTACAAGTATCGAAGCGAGAGACACGAGGATATTTTTAGCAGTCTCCCGCTTGGATATTTGTGGGTGAATGATTACAAAGGCAACGGCATTTCTGGGCGTGGCCTTTATATATTCTGTCAAGTGTGATGTTAGGCACCGCCTGCATTGCTTAGTTTTGACAGACACTAATTTGTGTTTTTTTTACGAAGGGGAAATCAAAGATGGCGCCATACTACGTGTTTGCAACATCCATGCTATGACGTAGGTTGTTACCCCTGCCTCGTACAAGCCAGAAAACTTGCTTTACTGTGTCCTGTTGCAGTACAATTTTCAAACTATATGGAACAGTAAATTGGTCTACAAAGTGTAAAGTTGTTGAATGTCATCTTGCAAAATAATCAAGTAAGATTTCATATTATTAATATGATCACGAATGAGAATAGAGAATGTAAATCTTTTTTTTTTTTCGACAAATGATAAAGCCATTTAGTCGTATTCAGTAAATAGATAAAATACGGGGAGAATTTGTGTTTCGTTTCATTTTTTCCGTACCCTCAATAGTATAGTTATTGCTCAATTTCAGGAAATAAAATGTTCACGTGATTTTAAAATATTAAAATGTATAAAAGACTGGAGCCAGTCTAAGTGTAGCCTTATAATTATGCATGAAAGTAATTAATAAGTACACAGTTTTGTTTATATAAAAAAAATGGATTGCCATTGAACAGTAAGAAATGCTTCAATTCACCCGAATAGTGCTGCCTTGGATTACTCTTTCTATAATCAGCACAAAACTGATATCTGATACCTTATGTTGAACCAAGGGGCATCGGCACTTTTAAAACCATTGTTATGTTGATTATTGCATGTACTATATTCCTTCCCAGTTTTTATCTTGTTAACCTACAACATTTTAGTTATTCGCATGTATTTTCGAACAGGGTGGTAAACAGTGTGGATCCTGATCAGATGGCCCATCTGATCTGGATCTACATTGTTTTCAATAAATGATACATCCGGGTTCAGTAGGGCAGCGCTTAAGTTGTGTAGATCCTAATGTTCCCACCTTTTATAGAAGTAAACTGAGCCATATCTGCACCCTCTGCCATTTGGTCTGTCATTTCAAAACAGTTAATTGGAGTCCATTTGCTTTCTATATATTTGTGAAAAAAAAACTCTTAATTGAACCTGGCCTGCCGAGCTATGTTACGTGAAAAAGAACCTTACTGTACTTGCAAGCAGTAAATGACACTACCAGCCAACTCTTTGGCTTGGTGCCTATGCTGTTTCACAGAAGGTGTATTATCTTAGAATTATATCGCTTTTACTAGTAGGATGCATGGTTTTGATTTTGAATTTTGATTTTTGATTTTCGCTCTATTCTGTTTATGTTACCTTATAGTGTTATAAGACACCAATGTCGATAATTGACAGGGTAGCGTAATGAGTCGATTTATAATATGCTTTATGCTTAGGTCATTCATTCTGTGTTGTGCCACGGTTTGTGATAGTTCAATATAACAGTTGTGTTACAACATGCCGTGTGATTGTATCTTTGCTAATGTTTTCACTGTCTTTGTGACCCTAACATTTGTTTTGCATGTGAGTACATTAATAACTAAATTGTGTATACTTTTTGTTACTTAATAGCATATGCGCACAATCATTAAACCTCCAAAAACGCACATGCTTACGTATCCCGCAGGGATAGAGGTTTAAGTCTTGGCCTCAGTATTTGTCTTCATCCATAATTTGTGTATGCAAACAACGAATGCTCTGGTGAGTCTGCGCAGACTAGCCTTAGCGTTCGTTGTTCGACAATGTAAATTCCAAACTCGCGAGTGCTGGCACATACGTATATCATTTGTTTTGATGACTTATGTAAATGCATAATAACTCTTTGCATGCTGGGTATTTTTTTCATTATTTGACTTTTTTTCAAAATTAACTTTTTCGAAAAAAAAATAGGTATCAATATTAGTATGTCAAACTGTTTGAATCCAGACCTGACCATCATCTACAGAGTAAGCTGCCCTTAAGTATCTAAACTATAGCTGTATAATGTTGTCATTTCTCAAAGGCCTTCATTTTTCATTTGATCATCTATATTCTTGTTGGATAAAAGCATGGATGAGTTTGAATTTCAGTCAGATCCCACCCCTTACTACGGAGTTAGCTGCCCTTGAGTATCTGAAAAATATAATTTCACAAGGTTTCCTCTGCAGTTTTAATTCAGATCTGACATAATATCTTGAGTGTTTGAACTTATTCCTGATCACTGTTTCAAGTTCAGAGTAATCATTAAAATACCTGACTTTGAGCATCATAATTTTTGGTGTTCCCAAATATTATGCTGCCTCCCAGGTGTGCGATCTTTGTCCATTTGGCTACTTGTTTTTTAAAACTGATGAGGGGAGAGAAGATACAGATACCACTAAAAGCGGACCATCATCGGCCCAACAGCGAAACGCCATTTGAATGGCGTTTCGCTGACGGGCCGATGAAGGCCCAAGATTGAATACGTGCTCGGTAGCTTAGTGAATTTCCAGGGGATCCGTACTAGTATTGCTAAGGAGCGATATAGCTTTGTGATTTACCGGGGGGGGGGGGGGGAGGGGGTCGTCCTGACCCCAGGTTACCCCTACGGATCCGCACACGGACCGTACTCTCTAAAATATCCTCAGCATTGATCGGGTTTGGTCCGTTACTTTTTCAGGTGCACCACATTGCACTTCGCATAACCCATTTCTGGCCAAAGCACACTAGTCGCTCTTAAATCACTCTAAAAAGTCGTATACCTTGAAAATATTAACCTGATCCTGGCCTTTATCATTAACATAATTTCACAGCCGATTGAGCATCTAAATATATCTTCGGCGTTCATCGTATAACAAATACGAAAATGCACGTGGTACTTTTTACACAATAAATGTATATACCGCAAAAATGCTCAATTGGCTATCAGTTGCCTGGGTGGCTCAGTGGGTAGAACACGTGAATATTGCACGCTTTATTTTTAAGCTCTGCGTTGTTAGTTCGAATCCCGTACGCGACATTTATCATTGTAACTATTGAAAATACTTTTGTTTTTATTTTTATTTAATTTTCTCCTTTTGTAATATCGTTTCTCCATTTTAACTAATTTGATCTCTTTGGTGACAAAAACATTCTCTCGTAGGATACACTGTACTTCAACTATCGCCTGCCACCTCTTCAGTTTTTAAGATATGAGCTGCGACACGAGATTTCCAACAATGAGGCATTTTGACACAAATAGGCACAGGTGAGCCTGTGCACCCTCCTTTTAAGAATTGAAACTAAATGCTGTTCATTCAGCAGCTTACCAGCCATAGAACATTCAAGTGACTAGCAAAGGCTCTGATCAGACTGTGTGTATGCGCATGCTGGTCTGAGCCTTTCCTTGTCGCTCATACCACATTGTTGGAAATCTCATGTCGTGGCTCATATATGGACCTCCTTGCTGCTCTTTAGAGAAATGCTTTGACCCGCTATAACTGATTTATTTTGCTTTGGAGCCAAGAGCACGGGTGTAGACCTATTCGCACACTAAATTCGAACTCCAAGCATCAAGAAGTTGTCAGTCATTACATTTTCAAAGAAAGCGTGAACTTACATTTTTGTGTTTATGTGCATCTTTTGACATGAAAACAAAGAAAAATGGAATAAAAATGTTGGGTCGACCAGGATTCGAACCTACAATTTACGTATCTGGAGCTATTGACTACCGTGGAATGTACAACTTCATTGAGTTATCAACGGATCTCATCGCAATTGTACCAAGACGTTTATTTCCGTCATTGCTCGAAACATACCGATTGCACACGATCCATCACGAAAAACTGTATATTCAGTGTAATTACCGTAATCATTTATTCATGCATAAAGGTCAGGATCAGGGTAATATTGTAGAGGTATACCACAATCACAAATCACATACCAATCACGGCACCACGAGGAAGAGACACAGAACATAGACAAATTCAGAAACCCACACGACAGCGAAATTGCAATCAAAGTAAAACAGCAAGCCCACTCTTCCTCATATATCAGCGAGACAGTTTTCAAACTAGAAAAGACACTCGACAAGTCTCGCATTTGAGCCAGTGTATGAGATTTCCAACAATGTGGCATTTCGACATGTGACATATTGTCATGTGTAGACTCGGACGAGCCTCTGCGGCCTCAATTTAAGATTAGAAACTCAAAATGGCGTTCAACCAGTAGCTTAACAATCATAGAATAATCAAGCAACTAGCAAAGGCTCTGATCAGACTTCGCGTATGATCTGAGGCTTTGCTGGTCGCTCATACCACATTGTTGGAAATCTCCTGCCCTGGCTCAAATTTTTTGTCTTAGTAAGGACCTTGGACAGTCTCCTTTTTAATCTGCCCAAATTTTGACAGCCTTTGGTTAGGATAATGCATAATTGACAACTAAAGTATTGTGCTTAAATCAAACCCTTACATTAAGTGCACCTAGCAAACTAAAAATATTTTTACATATTGTATACATCAGAGTCTAGAAAACACAATTTTTGAGTGTAAAATAGTAAATATTTGCTTATCCATCAGATTTAACCTGTAATTTGGTGCTTAAAAGAACCGTCTTATTGCGGCGGTTCTTTTGAGCACCCACAACATATGTTTTGGTTGAGAAATAAGACAGTTTTATTACTTGGTACACAATCATAACAAAAGCTCTGATACATGCCATTGTAAATTGATTTTTACCTACAGGTTTGTACAAAATTAGTTCCTAATAAATTTTTATGATATTTTGTTTTTGAGCAATTTGACATCGTTACCCCCCCCCCTCCCACCCCGTGACCAATCATGCCATTTTTATATGATGTGTGAAATGTAAAACTACAAACTTTTTTCGATTTTCTATGTGTTAAATAGCAAAAACAGAGTTTTCGAACCATATTTTTAATTGGTATTTGTCCTATGAGAAAAACACTTTTGCGGATAACTTGGAGTAGAACCTACTATTATTTTCATGGAAAAAATATCGTTTTCTTTGAAACTTTTCTCTGGCCATTTTTATGGGCAATCGTTAAGTAAGACTGTCCGAGGTCCTTTTAATGATACATGAGCTCTCGAGTGATTTCTAAAATTTCGAACACTAGCTGGCAACAAAATGTCTAGACAAACAGCGCAGACCCAGATCAGACTGCTTTTGGAGAAGCAGTCTGATCAGGATCTTCCCTGTTTGCTATTCTGGCATGCGTTTTGTGAATTTCGGTCTTGATAACCAACATTTTATTTTAGAACAGAAAGAAAGAAGTGTTCGAAATTATAGAACATTTACCTTTAAGGCCAGAATTATTTATTAGTTGATTTACGAACCCTCCTACGGTTATATTCCGTTAAGTAGAAAAAAAAATATTTCCAAAACTTATTTTTATGTTTTATCCGCCGACTCTAAATATTATTTGTTTCGTTGAAAAAAATAATGAATTTTTGAGGTTCTGTCTTGTGTATTTTTGAGAGTGACACTGTGATTGTCCTGTCCAGATTTTTAGGAAAATGATAAAAGAATCAAAGATTTAATTCAGACCATTCTAGTTTTACTGTTTTTATCTGGAGATATTATTATTAAAAAAAGCTCTGAAAATGACCAGTTAACTGGTCATTTTCAGAACTTTTTTTTTCGTCTCCTCCGACCCTAAATCTGATTTTTTCCCCTGTAAATCAACCAATACAAAAATTCTGGCCTAAACCGAGAATCTTTTATTTAGCTTTACAGCCTTGCAAGTCCATGCTGGGTGTGCAACAATGCAACTGGAACTTCCGACTGTGAACCAACAGGAATCTATATTGCATGTTCCACGGGCGGAACACGTGGTAAGTTGAAATTCCTTGTTTTATCCCCATATGAAATTAGCTGCACCACGAGAATATTAATGAGCCGCGACACATGATTTCCTACAATGTGGTATTTTGACAAGTGTAGACTCAGACGAGCATGTGCAGCCTCCTGTTAAGCTTAGAAACGCCAAACGATGTTATGTCAGTAGCTTAACAGTCATAGAATATTCCAGCGACCAGCAAAGGCTCTGATCAGACTGCGCGTATGCGCAGGCTGGTCTGAGCCTTTGCTTGTCGCACATACCACATTGTTGGAAATCTCATGTTATGGCTCATTTGTTTGATTTATGCAAGCAAAAAAGTACAGATCAGCCAGCGCTTTCCCACGGTCTGATCAACGCCCGTTCAGTGTGCATTATATATATAGTCAGTGGTTTGAGGTTGATTCTTCATTATAAGTTCGTGTTGTAATTTTAATTTCTCTGCTTAAGAATTTATAACTTATTGAATGCAGCAACATTTTTTATAATTCTACAATTTATAATGTCTTCTATTTAACTTCCAAATTATAATGAAAACAAAATCTTTCACGCTGAGCCTCGCCTTATAATAAAGTCACATGATCGAGTCCCACCTCAGCGCCATCTAATGCTTTTTACCAATGGCCAATCAAATTTCGAATCATTAATATTAAAGCGCCCTCTAATGATGCAAGCTACCATTTATATCAACCAATAGAAAGGTATAATCATGACTCATACGCATGCTTACTGCGCAATATCCCAAATGTCTGTTACTTAAACATGTTCTGTGCGTCCCTGAGTGCTGTAACTTGAAATGTGGCTTGTAATAGAAGAAGCTAGTCACGCGAGGTTGCATGACGTCTGATTTCACTTTAAGAAGTGGCGTTATTAGACCATGAGCTGCTAATAGACCCCCTCTATGTACACTATGATTTTCTAAAACTACGTTATATAAGAAGCAAAATGACACATGTTGGCCATCTGGCAGTGCGGGCGTTACCGTGTAACAGCCAAGTTAACTACGTTACCCTAAAACATCTCCAAATCCTATTGTTCGAATATAAAGCTATACATAATTTTTATTTATCCACATGCTGATTGTCTTAAAAACACTTAATAAAATGCAGCAAATAGCCAGTATGCGTAAAAGCAACATATGCATACTATAATGCAGTTATATACGTTACTTTATTTCAAATAAGCTACTATTTAGCCCTGTGCAATCACTAGACCATGTGCTGCCACAATACTTCCTAGGAAGAGTTTTGTACACTATGATTTTCTAAAACCGCATTATTTAAGCCAAAAAATAATGCATGTTAGCTCTTTGTGGGTTAAGACGTTTCCCTGCAATTGCAGAGTTTACTATGTTACCCTGAAATAATAGGAACTGTTTTCGTGTAGGTATCAAAATTATTCCTTATTCTTACAAATCAATATTATCTTGTAATCGAAAGTAAATGACTTGCATTATAATTTTAACACATGTAGGTACCTTTTATTACTGTTACATATGTTACTTTCTTTTGAATATATTAATTTTATGCAAAAATAGCATTATATGAGTTTAAACTCCTAATATGCGTAAACTACTGCCATTTTAGGGCACAATAATGAGTGAAATATATAAAGTGTCTTTTTCAACCTAAAATTTAAGTCAAATTAAAGTCTGACAAAAGCAAATTTGATGTAAAGGAAGAAACTTGAACTCAAAGCACATAAAATGCTATTTCAATTAAGAGTTTTTTTAACAAATATGTAAACATTGCTTATAGAAACTACTTATTTTAATAATCAAATCATGTTTCTTGAATGCTTGAATAATGGCATTTATCTCTGACACTTTTATGTGTTGACTTAATTTAATACATGAAATGATATATACAAGACATTTTTCCATACTGTCTACAGTTCAGTTTAGACAAAACAGGATTTTAAACATGTAGTAGCTTAGTAAGATCTATTACCAAAAGTGTGACCCAACCAAATACATATGTAGCTTATCAGCTTTTGATTACAACAACTATCATAATGAAAACAACTTAGGACGAAAGCTAGCTCGCAATTTGTAAAATTTTAAGTCATTTCGGGCATGGTTAACATTGAGAAATAAAAAAATTATATAGATGTTATCCCTGGTCTTTTCAATGAAAACTGAAGTTTTTTTTTTATAATGATAACAATTTCTATCCCAAATGTGGTACCCAACATGCCTTATAATACCTAATGTAGTAATCAGCATGTCTAGTTTGGCGAAGAAAAAAAATAATCTTGGTAACATGCATAACAAGAGTATCAAGGAGATTATTACACTTATCATCTGTTTTGCCTGTTTCTACAATTTTGTGAATCATTTAACAGCTACAGTAGCTAGGGCAGCATTTGTTTAAAATGTTCAATTAAGTCCTATATTTAAAAGAGATAAGTTAATGCTTAGAAAAGATCGCTAGTACTGTTAGTATTGTATTGCAGACATGATATAATGAAAGGACTTCAACAGTTCATTGGGATTTTTTATTTGAATTATTTCTGCCAATAAGACTTAGTTTAACAGAATGATTTTGTTTTTATTAAATTTGGTATTAAGCATGCCACATGGAAACATGACCATTGTTATAAAGTTGCATCCTATTAATCCTTTGGATATTTCAAATCAAGATAGATTATAACTAGAAACAAAGAATAAATCAAATGAGCCAGCACATTCGATTTGGTACCTAAGAACTCATTGCAGTGTCAAGAAATGAGGGCTTAGGCAAGCCTTGTAAATGTGCAGACTCACCAGATCCTTTGCTGTCTGCATCCACGAAGTACGGATATATAGATGCAGACTCAGGCCAGAATTTATATAGCTAGCTCGACTGCACTAGCATGAGCAATCAATGGATCCGAGATATTTGCTAATATGTGATAAGTACCGAAATATCACATGCTGGTCAAATCTTCATTTGAGCGCTTTATAAATTACAATAAATGAGATCAACAATTATTTTTTAATCTAAAGGCAATACTGTCAAAACAAATCTTATATAAGGTTTAAATATTTGGTATACTATATCATATACTCATGTAACATAAATGACAATAGAGTCTTCAAAGTTACACTGCTGTCAATATCTGACTTTTATGGTATCCTTTTCAATGTGAAAGAAATATGATTTGTTTGGGAGATGATTAAATTAAAAGACCCATGGTAATTATAAATGCATAGATACTTACCACCAAAATCATATATTTGTATACTTTGTTAACATTGCATGTAAGTCTATCATCGATAACCATGTTTATACTGAGTAGAGTGTTCTCCCAATACTTTTTTGCCAGAACAGTTGACTATAAGCATATGTCTTGAATCCATACCCTGATGTGTTTGCAATTCATTCATATTGTTAGTATATATATAACGCTTTGCTATGATTTGGTTATGTCACATTCTGTAGAGTGGAAATTAGCATCAGCTTTTTTAGCAGTAATTGCTAAAACTACCAATACATGTGAGTAAGATTTCATGACTGCACTTTTTACTTCAGATATTTTACTTTACCATCCAACTTTCTAAAAGAACATTGTGAATTTCTTTTTTACATAAACTTGAATGTCTAATTCGGTCTGGCTTTATTCTGGCAAATAAAGTCCTATAAATTTAAATTGGTATCGTTAGTAACAATTGACTTGTTTTCTTGGATATGATCATATCATTTGTGATTATTGTCATATAAACTCCACCATTATCACTTATTTTTCCCAGTTCACAGAAATATTTATTCTAAATAAACCATTTACTTATAAAATTTACATTGCTTAAGCAAATGATCAGTAGAACTATGTTGATCTAATTATCAGTTTCATCCATTAAACAATGAAAACTATGCTGAAGATAAACTAAAGTCTATTTAAAAGCCAAAAGTAAAGTAATGCATTAACATGTAAACGCAAATACAACAATGTCAGTATAAATTTTGATTCTGAGACAGTCCCTTCAAACAGTATATGATTACATACACTTATAATCCATAGTATCTATGTAACATATTTCATTTTTGCTCTACCAACTTAAAAATACTTGATTTTATCTGGGTTATAATAGCACAAATGTTTTGTATGCTACAACCTACCATACAACATTTAGTAAAAAAACTTGTTTTTTTATTGTAGATGAACCAAATATACAAGGAATATCAGCGTGTATTGTGTTACTATGTTTGTATAATTTGTGCAGCAGTTAACTGGGTATACTAAAATAGTTTGGTTGTTAAATAAGTGACTAGATTAAACTTAGTGTTCTTCAGATAAGTAATACAAATATCTAAATGCACCATACATAAACATTTCAGACTCAATTTAGTTCTGTCTTTCCAACATTTTAGACATATATACAACTGTAGTACCTAATGATATATTTCATATGGTAATATACATTACTTTAACAATTTTGACAGAACATGAGACCTTATCCTTATTCAGCTGGGATCTAAAAGCAAAATTGTCTTTGTTAATGAGGTTTAAAACCTATAACTTTGGCCAAATCGACATTTTCTTTTGTTTTTAAACAAAGTTTTAAAATAAACTATTTTACAAAAGTAAATATGCTTTGACAATTTGACATAGTCTCTTAATAAGAACCGATGAGTTATATTGTAGACAAACTAGTATCTTTATGTCTAATTAACACAAAAATCAGTTCTGGAATTAAATAAAATACCCTTTTATGTATCATTCAGGGATTTAAGCTATGTATAGTAAGCCGTAAAGTTTGTAACATACGTTACATATTGCCAAACAAACAAAAAAACTGATACTTTACACCAGAAACAATGTTTAATACCCCCTTTCACCCTTGTTTATTAATATAATGCTCCAATATAGTGTTTAAAAGCTTACATATAGGATTACATGCATTGTTTTTAAATGAAAAGGTTCTTACGTACATAACGTTTTATTAGGGGTTGTTATATTCAACAGCTTATAACTCCTGAAGTTTTTGTAATAGAAGCAAGCTGTTTGCAGCTTGTGAGATTCGTATGTGTGAGGGTGAGATAGAAAAATCCGTGCGGCGTCTGATATGGCCCTGATGTCACAGATAAAGGACGCTAGGCTTAAAAGGGTTAAAACTAGTGTTGTTAATACTTTGATAAATTACGCTTATAAATTTAGTAAATGCTTTCCAAAAGTATTGCCAATAAGAAGTTTATGCTTTAGAATGTTGGCGTACTATCCGCTAAGCACTCGGCGGCGGCCCCTCGTGACGGTGGCTCGTCACATATTTATTTCTTTCTGGCGCTATAACGGCTTTTGAGTGTTTCGTGACTACTATGGAGCTATTAGCTGAATATTTCTGTGCGGCCTTGTCCCAAATATCCACTCATACAAAAAGGAACGTTTGTCAATAAAATGAATGACCTATAATTTGTGAACTCAATAGTGAAGTCATGGAAAACCGCCTTTACTCCAAAATCTTAGCATATCCTAAACGACAAGTACATCGGCCTATGGCTACTCGGTTTGTTACTATCTGTCTGACAGTCTTAGAGGATAAGCACGACATACGCTTTTCAGAATGCGTGCAAGCGCAGACTGACAATAGTTTTGAGTTCAGTGTATGTTCTCTTTATTATAATTACACTTTTTCTGTAATTTGATCGTCCCATAGTTTACATTTATTTTGATTTCTCTATAGACTACCATTATTTAAATCGAAAGACATCGGGTAAAATAAAGCCCAGCGCTGCACTGAAAAAGTACCCTTCGACGATCTATCAACCATAGTGTCATTGTTCTATCTTAATTCTTTGACTATCAAAGATTGGAATTGCATATACAATGGCTTCAATGGTCATTCTGTAAAGAGCTGTACTATGACTCGGACCCAGTATATTGGTGCCGAGACTATGAGTAACTTGAAATACAACGTTGTTTACCACCATTGGTTGTATCAACAATTCAACCTTTTTTTTCCCGCCGTTCACTACAACTGGTGTCTGCTCTGTCATCTGCTATATGTACTTTAATAGCCTATATTGCCATCGACGTAACCCAATTTACGCAGTTACGCACGTGCATAATGAAAATTTAACACATTCAAAGAAAATGACCGTATGTGTAAATTGTATTTTTCCACATATTTTCTGGAGTTTATTTGACACTAATGTAAATAGAGGATCTTACAGTCCTATTGTTTTATTGAGTTTATTAAATGACATTGGGAAAAGTGATAAAAAGCGAAACTTGTCGAGCATTTTATCTCATTTTTGCAATGAGTTTAATAAATTCAATAATACAGGAGCACGAATGTTGGATTCTATTTATCATATGACTTAAAATGTTTTGTAATCACGTTTTGGGTGTGAAAACGTCTAGATTTTACCCTAAATTCGCGACGTTGTTATGGGCATCATTACATAACGTTACATGTACCCGAAATTCTGTGAACCACTAGTGGTTTATCGATGTTAATGCATGGCGTTAGTTCACTCCCAGTAACATTTCTGCTGTAGGAAGGATATTTATGTTCGAGTGAATATAGCCTTTTTTTAAAAATTTCACCGATAAATATCAAAACTTATCATAGGGATATGAAAAAAATACTTAAAAGGGTGTTTTCTCTGACTTAAAATTGAAGGAAAGAAGTTTAACGCAGCAGGCATGTTTTTGCTATTTGCGTAGCTTTTCTTCATTTGGGCAATATGGCACTTGTTGGCACTAAAATGATTGGGCTGGTCAAACTAGATCATAAAATTGCAACCTTTATACCATTTAGATGGGAAATCCTGTAATGCAGTCAAGTTTCAGATCAGAATTAACAGACAGACAAAGAAATAAAGCGTCCAGTCATAATTTGTTGAAAACTGAGTGTGTGTGGTGGGGGGGGGGGGGGGGGGTCTACTTGAAAACAAGCCAGTATGTATTCTTATATGTACTTGCTTTTGTAACGCGGCACCTGATTGGATAAAATCAGTAATTTGCGCCACGCTTCGTTGGATATCAAGCGGCTTTATGCGGCTTGCAACGCCCTAATTTTGAGACAAAACTGCAGAAGTACATTAGAATGGGGATAACCATTATTCAAAACTTTCATTTGGGGAGGTATATCATCAGATATATGGTCTGAAATTTATTTTACGACAATGCGCGAGCGGAGCCGTAAACGTGATTTCCGACCGTAGATCCGACGATATACCTCCCCAAATGAAAATTGTGAATACTGTTATCCCCTTTTTTGTGGCGCTGTTTTAAAATTTGTAGCTTGATAAGTAACAAAATCACAAAACCTTTTTACGTACCAGTTGGAATCTCTAGCTTTGCTCCTTTAAAATTCTTAGCAAATGACAATTTCCTTGGGAGTTCGATGTTAAATGACATTACATTTTAAATACCGCTAGTATATCCAAATATAGCTTGACACTTACTATTTTCTTGTTTAATTGTTTTCAAAATTGCATGTACTTAATAACAGTCATAGATTGTCGCAACCACACTAAAGTGGAAATTTTGAGAGTTTGTATGGTTTATAACTTTGATGCTAAGCAACGTGGGACACATTTAAATGCGCATTTTTAAGATGCTGTTTTGATAAAAAGAAAATTACACGATTATTTAAGCGTAATTCAAAAGTTGACACTACCCAATAGTTATTTAAGGATCAATTTAAAACCGTTATGCCTATTTCTAACTCTTCAATTTTGCATATTTTTTCATTTTTATGCTAAATTACTGGTCAACCAATTCGGAAATTTTGCTAACAAAATCGGAATGTAGACGTTATACAATGTATAAGGTGCACGGATGGATTTATGTTCCATTCTTGGGTCTGAACTTTTGAATCATATTAAACAAATGCCTTTGACTTGGATGGCCGGGTTGTATTAATGATGCAATGCATAGTGTTACAATTATCCATGGCCATCTCTTGATCCTTCCACAAAATATGTCAATAATTTATAAAACAGCAAAATATGATTTCTTTCCAATGATATGTTTCTAAAATACAAATGCTTACATGATACGATCATAACATAATCTAATACGAGGGCCATTTGGAAAATTCTTAGCATGGCATCATAACTCCACAATGTTGATAAAAATTACTATTAAACTATACATTTTCGTAAACTAGAATTCAACGGCTACTTGATGGTGTAATTTTTGTCGAAAAAGGACTTGGTGTACACGTGCAGCGCATGCTAGAAGGAGTAGGGGTTCATATACTGGCGGAATTTTTAAGCAAAATACTTGGAAAAAGCGAAGGAAAGTTGGGGCCTTATTTGCGATCATGATTTGACAAATTAAATTAACAAATTTGGTGCCAACTTATTTTTTTATTAAAATACATTATGCGATTACTGCTTGCACGACTACTACTTTTACATTCGGACAATGATGACTAATAGAGAAATGGTAAACTTTTAAAAATGTGACTTTTTTTATTTTTATTTATACTTTTACTAAAAATTGTGTCACAACAGGAGCACGAAAAAAGCCTATTGAGTATATATTTTGCGTTATTTATAGCCAACAATGCATAAAAACCGTTTCGTCGTGCACCTGGCTTTATTAGTTCTGTATTCAAGAAAAATTTTCCTAATTCCTGCCCCTACTTTTCAAAGGAGTGGGTGGGGTAACTCAACCCCACATATTTTGTCGATGGCATAAGAACTTCTCATGGTATCGCGTTATATTGATTTCTACTCTCAAGATATATTTACTTTTTTGTTTGCCACTTTTTTCAATTGAAATGAACCAGAACGTCACCTCATAGCTAAACTTACTCTGCCCATGGGAAGATTGTAATAGTTATCTTCCCTTTGCTCTGGCTTATAAACTTTTGGTTTCAATAAAAGAGCATAAAGTGTGCTTGCCAAAACATACGGCATTTTTAAACTACTTTTGGATATATATTTTCAAAATATGTGCATTGTGACATGTGATTTATAGACTTAAAAATAGGCGCACTGCTTTGCTTTCTAAACTGGTTGTAAACCCAATCACGGTTTAAAGCTATGGTTTCCTCTTTATTTGCACGACGGTGGGTCAGGCCTCAGCCTCAAAGACAGCTCTGACGTAAATCTTCATATTGGTGGGTTGGTACCTGATGCTTGGCTGTAGCTGGGCCCACCGTGGCTCAACTGAGGTTTTCTTTAGCTCTGACTATCTGTGAGTCGTGAGCCATTTTCTCTGTTTCATCATAGTGCGTTATTTTGATTACATAGTTTTCTATGATCTTACATTGCAAAAGTTAGGAATCCTCCATGCGAGCTTAACATTTTTGTGCTTCAACAACAGCAGAATCTAGGGCGAGACTTGGTACCAGTAAAAATGCATTTAAGCCCCCCCCCCCCTTCCCCCCAGTGGCTTTGGCTGCTGTCCGTTCTGATGCGATGGTTCTGCTGTTGTTGATTCGTTATTGATTGTTACTTCCATTGTGTGAGTCTGATATTGTTCTATATTATGTTGTGCGTTGCTTTGTATCCATTCTAGTTTTGCAGTCATCTCGGTGGGGAAGAGAGCTGGTTGCTTTGCTTTGCTTTGTTTGTCTTCCTGATGTCTCATGATTGATGTTTTTTCTCTTCCTCATGATGCCATGGGTTTGTCTGCAGTTTTTGATTGTGGTACTCACTTGCAATTTTTGGCATTGCTGTTCTGGTATTTGCTCGTATTTATTAGAAACATCCAACTCAGTCATCAATTGTAAAATCACTGTACCAGATTGTGGACTAACAAATGGTACAAAATTGTCTAATTTCATGCACTATTCTTAATGTTCTGCACACTTTTCCAAAGGTAAAAGTTATATTTTCAACTGAAATTTTGCGTTTCGTGGTTGCATCATAACATCTTCATGAAATTTGTGGTACAGCAAAGAGAAAAGATAACTCTTTAAAATGATACCAAACATGATAGGTTTGTAAATTGGTTACTGAGATAAAATACCATGCTAAGAACTTTCCAAATGCCCCTCCCACATAATTAAACTCCAGCTCTTAAGTTTTTAGACATAATATTTCGCAATAACTTTTTTATCTTTAATTTTAGCAAAATGTGTTCGCGATGAAAGTTGTAGAGGAGAATTTCCGCCAACTTCTCCAAAAGTTTGCTTGTGGCGCAAACAGATTTTTGTGTATATAGATGAAGATTTTGCAATAAATTGAATTCGTGCTAAGTTTATGTCTTTTAATGACAGTTATAATTCGAATAGGCGTGACAGAAAGGGAAAGTTTCAAAAAATATTCGGAAGCGGTGCATATCCCGCTCTTCAAAGGCTGTGCATAACATAAAACTGCCGTTAACATACTCAGAATTTACCGTGCATATTCAGAATCAACTTAAAGCAGGCTAATTTGTAGGATCAGAGGCTGGGTTATCGCATGACATGCATTTTTTCTCTCATGCACGTGCTATGAAATGAACGGTTTTGAGATGACCCTACTAGCTTCACACGGGTCAATGTAAACGCACTGATGGTTGCTACAACGAGCTGGTGGTTGCATTTTTCAGCACAGGTGCTGGCGTAAAAGGTAAAAAAATCTATACCTGTTGACTTTATGATTTATTTATAAACTTGTATTTATTTTATTTGTGATGACACCTGGCGCACAGACCACCGGTTACATTGCAGTTTATGGCACTGCCAAGCAATTGGTGATTTAATTCATCACAAATAAAATAAATGCAGGTTTATAAATAAATCATAAAGTCAACAGGTATAGATTTTTTTTTACCTTTTACGCCAAAACCTGTGTAGTGCTGAAAAATGCAACCACCAGCTCGTTGTAGCAACCACCGGTGCGTTTACACTGGCCAGTGTGTAGCTTAATGCACGAGCGAATCAGGCGCAATTTCTATTATATTTGAACAAGCCATCCATCGCTTTAGTAATTGAATTAGGGCGGTGCAGTGTAACTTTTTGACTGACATCTTGGACTTAGTTTATTTGCACTTTGCTTAAAATGTTCAAAGAGTGCATCTAAGCACAGATGAGCCTGCAGCATCTAGAATGTTGGAACCATTTGGAGAAGTTGGCAGAGATGTTCCTGAATACTTTTCATCGCGAACACATTTTGATAATATTGAAGATAAAAAAGTTATTGCGAAAAATTAAGTCTAAAAACTTAACAGCTGGAGTTTAGAATGATTTAATTTTGCATCATTACACCTTTTATTGATTTTCCAGCATATATGAAATAGATATTCTGTGAAAATCACTTAGGAGAACAAATAATAGGGCATTATATTTTATTAGAGGAGCTAAATCTTAGGGAAATTTCGCTTGTACATGTAAATTACAAATGAAATATCTGGAATTATTACTACGAAAATTATTGTTGCTTTCTTTTACAGTTGTGAGTATGGCAGCGTTTGTCCTAGCAATAATTATAATTATCTCCAATGCTGTGTTGATGGCTATATTCTGCATCAAGGTCAGAATTTCCTTTCTTCCAGCTATGAGTATCTTCACCTTTGTACTTGTCATCTGGTTCTTCGTCCAAGGTAGGTGGACTTTTTATCTTCCATAATGTGAGCCACGACATGAGATTTCCAACAGTGTGGCATTTTGAAATGCATAGACTAAGACGAGCCAGTGCAGCCTCCTTATAAGCTAAGAAACTCCAACTGCTGTTTGGACAGTAGCTTTACAGTAATAGAATATTCAAGCGACCAGCAAAGACTCTGATCAGGCTGCGCGTATGCGCAGGCTGGTCTGAGCGTTTGCTGGTCGCACATACCACATTGATGGAATCTCATGTCGCGGCTCATATCATACTGTATTGCAGGACACAAGCAAAATGGAACACAAACAGTAATTTAACTAGTCATTGATTGTGTATGAGTGTACGAGTTTGTGTTTAACGTCCCTCCAACAGCTAAGGTGTCATTTGGATACGGGGCCACAGCAAAGAGTATCACCTGCCAGACAGGAGGAGCTGGCCATGGATCGAGTTTCTGACCCCTGGGTGCAAGGTGGGTGGTTTATCCACATACCACGCCGGCTCCTGATACTTGCGTCTGAACACATATTAATTGCATATCTGGACCAGTTCAAGATATGTGCTACATGCATAATTCTCAACTATCAATGGCATGGCCATCAACGCTGAAAAAGTTACGCACATCAAAGGGAGACTACTGTCTCATGCAACGATTCTCTACAATTACGCCCCTTTTCAACATGGTAACTCTTAAAGGAAAGAATTTGCTCCCAAAAGCCAGAAATGAGATTTCAAAGTAATCATAATGTAATATGATAAATAGAATCTTACATTCGTGCTCTTGTATCATTAAATTTATTAAACTCGTCTGCAAGCCTCGCATTTCATCTCTTTTCCTCAATTCGTTTAATAAATTCAATAGAACATGACCACTCATTTATGGAGCACTGCGGTTACGACTATTACGTAGTTGATATGATGGTCCATACATATGGAAATACCGTAAAATGGAATATTTTCGCGTCGCCAAATTTTCGCGTTTTTACCTCAAAAACATGAGGATAAAAATTCGCGGTTTTTAATTTTCGCGGTCTTTTGTACCCGCAAAAATTATAACTGCAAGTTAAATGTCCTGCGAAATATCTGGAGTATGCGTTTAGTTGGTCATTTCAATCAATTATCTTTCCAGCTTGTCCAAGCTATCTATTGTGTAACGGTTGAACGCTCACGAGCATGTCCTTGGTTCAATGAACAGTAAACATGTATCTTGACCTGTAAACTACGCTGGTCAGACTGTGAAAAACGATGTTTTGTGAACACAAATGAATACACAATCCTTGTTCTGTATAAAGACAACTAAACAATTGGTCAACCTTGGAAAATATTTCGCGGATTTCAATTTTCGCGGATCATGACTTACCGCGAAATACCGCGGAAAATGGACGACGCGAAAATTTCCCATTTTACGGTATACTAACTGCGATTGGGGCCAAGTGACAAAATGATGGCAATCGTTCATAACTTTGGTGCAAACAAAGTATAAAACAACATTATGGTCGTAGGACCACAACACAGAACAAAAAACATCCCAGGGTTTAAACATTTACATTAATGATAACAAAAAGATATGTTTAAATACAGAAATTACTTGGCATAAACATTGACGAAAATCCTCACAGGATGGAACATATGGACTACATTTGCTCCAATATCACATCTAAAATTACAATCTTGACCCAACTTTCCACATATGCCCGTCAAAAAAGAAATGACCACGTAGAACTGTTCAACTCTCAGGAAGATCACAAGTGATTGGCCAGTTTAGTTTATATCAGTGCAAAGGTATGTCAAGTACTGCTGCGTTACACATCTTCTGTTTTCAAAAATGTGTTAAAGAAAATTGGTCATGAACCAAGTGGGGGTAAAATTGTAAAGTCACAGAAAATAAGCGTTTTTATATTGCTCGTATGCTGGATTAATTAAAGCAATGGGACTAGTCTCAGAAGACCAAAATATACTCAGACACTTATTCGTTGCAAATTTTATCTTTAAACTCATCATACGCGATTATTGAACGCTAGGTAGCCCCTTTCGTGTGACTACCCTTTGATAATGATTCCATACTGGAGATAAACCTTACAAAACGTGTAAAGATTTGAACACTGTTTTAATGAATTTAAACGGTCTTAACTGATGTTAATGGATGTTTGAATAAAAAAAGCACCAAAATCACATTTGGTTGTCTCAAATAACGACAACTTATCATTTTCATACTTCGCAAATGTAAAACATACTCGGAGTTCCTTGAAGACAGTAGCACAGAATAAACACTTCCAAAACTCATTTACCATTTGCCTTGCTGTGTTTTGATCTTACACTGGGAAGGTACAGATACTCATCTACGCCACACTCTAGTTTTAGATCAAAAATGAATATTTCATGGCAATTAATTACATTTTAGTATTTAAAGGAGATCTTAATGGAGAAAATCGTAGTGGTGCGTTTCTATTTTTGTCGGGTGCATATCCATCCAACTGACGCCCAAACAATGTTTTATCGATTATTTGACAATTGCTCAAATAGCTCGGTTACCACCTCAAGAAGTAACTTAGAAAGACTCTCTAAACTTCAAAAGAGAGCAGCACGAATCTTTCCGATTGCATCTTATGATACAGCCACTTCTGACATGTTCAACACATAAGGATGATTAACCATATAAAAAGACAAAGCTATAATAATACAGTACGTACATGTAAGGTGCTTAGTAATCTTACACCTTCATACGGGTCTCGACACGAGAAGCCCAGTCTTCGGGGGTTTGCGAACAACACAGGCGCAGACCAGCCTGCGCATACGCGCAGTCTGATCAGCGCCTTTGTTATTCGCTTTTAGGAAAGTACCATATGTAGACTTGCTACAGATGAAATTTCAATATTCTAGCTAGTATCTGTAGCTGAGGAGACTGTTTTGAAACTCACTTTATCGGAAACCCCGAAGACAGGTTTTCTCGCGACGAGGCCCAATTATGTCTGAAATGTTAATTCCTATGTCGCAAACGTTAATGGTTAATTTTGTTGGTTTTGCGTCATGTTTCCTTCTTAATTCTTATTTCAGAGGCTGTACTGGGTAGCATTATATTCGGAGTTCTTTTCACACAATACGACAAAGTAAGCTGGGCAGCTTATTTATTCTTCATTCCTGGACTGGTGATGGTTGTCTGTCTATTGGTCGTTTTTGGGTTCTTCATCTGTGCCAAGAAAGCCTGTTGTGCCATATGTGCCTGCTCAGGCTGCTGTGAACCTGGGGAAAAGGCATAAACGGACACTGTGCACAAGAAAACAGATAAAACTATAAACTTGGGGTTCTAACTGCATCCCAGCTTGAATACAATCTTGAGCCACTATCGGCCCACTAGCGAAACGAAATTTGAATCGACTGACGTTTCACTAATAGACCGATACTGGCCATCTTTTATATGGATATTGTGATCAACATCAGCAATTCCCGTGTTTGGGCGAATGTGTAAAACAAGGGATCTGGTGAATCATTTTAGCGTCGAAATTCTGTACTTCTGAAATGCCCTCATTTTAACCCTTTGTATATTAATAAATTCTTCGTCTGTGGTGGTTCATTGAACATATCAAGGGTATAACGCTAAAATTTCCACATTAACCCATTTAAGCCGAATGGAATTTCCCTCTGTTATCAATTGGTCCAGTCCATTTCCATTTTAAGGGTTGTTAGATGGTATTTAACATTTTTATTCAATTCCATTAGAACATTCTGTAAACAAACAGTTGAGACCATATCAGACGCCACGTTCTGTGGCGTCTGATCTTGGTCAGCACTGTTTGCATATGTCCCACAAAAAGGACGCTAGGCTTATATGGGTTAAGATGTACTCAGTCCCTGAAGAGTGTTCATATCTTAGCAAACAGTGAAGACCCTGATGAAATATCGCATTCTGTAGTATTTCATATGCGTCTTCACTAATTGTCAAGATATCCGTTTAGTGGGGTCCAGTATACGAAAGGTCAAGTAACTAAGCCAATATTTGGCTTAATATCACTCTCTTGGCACTGGAAGCTCTGGATGTGAAACTTTGATATATTCATTACTGACTTAATATTGCTTGAATACTGAGAAGGCATGCGCGGATCCAGAGGGGGGACATGGGTCCGGACCCCTCCCCCCCCCCCCTGAAATATAACAAAAAATATAGAGTTTCTTTGCAGTCCTGAAAAATCACAAAGCTACCAAGCAAGCATTCAATGTTGGGCCATCACCGGCATGCCAGCAAAATGCCATTTAAATGGCGTTTCGCTGGCGGACCGATGATGGCCCGCTTATAGTGGTATATGGATCCTACCTTCCCTCATCAACTAAAAAAAACAAAACAAAAAACGTTATCAAAGCTGGACCCTTCCTGACAAAACTTTCTGGATCCGCGCATGGAAGGAGTGAACACCTGTATTTTGATAAAATGTTTCTACTAAATGAATGTTCAGAAAGTATGTAAGTTGAAATGTATGCTGCGAAAATATGCAAAATTAGGATGTAAGTTAGTTAATAAGCACGTTCAGAAAATGTCTAAGTATGGTAAGAAAATGAGTACATTAGAATATATATATATAACGAAAAGATGTTACAGAACATGAAAATATGTACTTAGGAAAGATGCTATTAAAAGGTTTGTTAAGAACCTGCCTAGTTTAAAATGTATGTTTAGACATGCTTTAAGTTAAAATATATATTAAAACAGATGATGTATAAGGGTTGAATACATAAACCAGTGCCCAAAAAACTCAATATTTAATTCTTTTGAATGTATCAACCAAATCACGATAAAATACTGGTTTTAAACTGCCCTTTTACAGAAAAATCTCTTTTACAAAAAAAAAACAACATAACAAAACAAACAAAAAAATAACATTATATACATATTGTTGGGTGACTAGAAGGAAATGTGGGATTCCTGAACGAGCCTTTGTATGACGTTTGAGTTGTTTAGAAAATAGCAAACGTATTCAAGAAGATTACACCAAGTCAGTGTATGGCCTTACCTTTGAAGAGGACAAATGACATCTGCATTACTCTTGTCGACCATCTGTGTAACTATTGTCGACCATCTATATTTGTTTATTATATAATAAGATTGTATTGCTTTTGCTGCATGGATGAAGAAATAGTGGCATATTTTCATATACTTTTTTGCTCATTCACCTACCCTCTCTTCCATATGTTAAAAAGTTAGAGAATAAAATGTTCAGAATAGATATTTATTATAATGTATTTTCCGTCCAGCTGTAAGCTAATATATATGCTCAGTTCCTTTCTCTATGATTCTTTTACTGACTTTTATTAGGTACATGTACATATGTATATTTTGTATGTATACGTTTTTATAATTAAATATTGACTGTTTTCATGTTTGATATTCTATATGCATGTACTGCCAAATCTTTATCAAATAAACCCGCAGTGTGGAAAGTAGCAAGGATCCTGCTCCGCTGCTAAGAGGCCTATAGACCTGGATATAAATCATTTTTCTAAATAAGATAAATAATAGTCATACCGCCTGTACGTGGAGATTATCCACCAGCTTTAGCGAGTGGACTATCTTACATACAGGTGGACAACCCGTGGTATAACTATTTTATATGTTTGTACATCAAGAGATAATTCGTGCTAAAGTTGGTAAGGGTAAAAAAAATCTAGGTGTAGCATTGGAATGTTTGATAATAGTGTGCAAACACCTTACATATAATACCATGCATCAAAGGTAATAAGAGTATGTATGAAACCAACTTGAATATCAGAGGCTTCAACTTGTTTAAATAATCTTATTGATTCAAACTTTATTCCCATGGTTTGTTATAAAAAAAAAATAGAACAGGTTTTGTTAAAATTCTGCACAAACAATGACTGTATGCAGAACACACCCTAACATTTGCAAAGCATTTTGTGTTGTATATATATTATTGTTTCAAGAAAGATGGCATATATAATTGAATAAGTTTGCAACCTGTATGGTAGCACCGGCTAAGTGGTGATGGATGAGATGGATGTGTCATTCAATAAATTCATCACTTTCCTTAAAGACAGCATTCAAGTGGCTACTGTTCTTTCAGTCAGTAGACAACCACCCACTTTATTTAAATGCTGAAAGATGGCAAGCTTATACTTGTGCCACTATCAATTCACTCCATAAAGACAATGGCGGAAGGCAGCTCTGTCTCTATTTGTCTGGGTTTGTATAGAAAGAATAGCCACTGACATGTCATATTTTTTAAAACAAGCAAATTCTGATAATTTATGTCCGCTTCTTAAAGACAATATTTTTATAAATAATAATGAGCTTTTAGGATTAAAACAGGTATGAAACTGTCTGGTCCTTAACAACCTCTAAGGCAGACAGGGACTCCATACAGGGAAAATAGTTATCATCTACCTGTGCATATCTATTACACTGGTACATATTTTATCCATACAAGTAATCATCTGAAATGATAGTATTTTATGACCCAATACAGAGCGATCATTTTGCAGTCATTACTACAGGTCTAATCTGCCTAGCAAGTGATGAAGGTCATAAAATAATTGGCGAATGGTACAATTTAATACCTAAATATATGTATTTAATGTTTGTCTTTTATTATATGAGCTATCATCATCAAATGACAACTTGTTAGCTCTTCTAAATAATCTTAATCTAAATACTCTAAATGGTGTTATCTACCTGCTGGTCAAATAATTGCTGGGGATTTGAAAAGCGTTACTCATTCTAGAATTCGTCTATTATCAGTTCAGGACCTAAATACAGGTTCCCATCGTCAATACGAGGGCTGTTCAAATATAAATGCAAGTAGCTTCATAACTTTCTTTACATATATGCTACGACAAAATGCTATACCTTTATGGAAAGAGCTATTTGTCGCCTTTAAAATGACACCAAACATAAAGAAACACTCACTATGTTTTTTGAGTTACAGACGCTTATATAAAGACCATTCCTGTATACTGACGTTTTTCTGAAGCAAATTGCCATTTTGTATTGGTACATGTGCGGATATAGTGTCATATCTTTGTAAGTTTGGGACAAAATGGCACCAAATTTTAGATGCAACTTAAAGGTTCATTGATACAGTTGCTTGCAGGAAAAAGTTTGTATACTCCTGTTTCAATCTCGAGTAGACAGGCACGTAAGTGACGTCATTAATTTTATACTAAACGTCATTTTGAGTTATCTACTGGTGATGCAATAATGAACATCGCTGTGTCTTTTTCCTTGCATTTTGCTTAAAACATGCTTAATATGTCATAAGGAAGTTTTCAAAACGCTCTGTCCTCTATTTACAGAGTGATCACATTTTATATCATTTTTTCAAACATTTTCCTGCTTCTTAATGACGTGTTTACATTTACTAAAATATTTTTAATCTGTCTAGCCCTCAAGACCAGGTGAGTAATTTTATTGTAAATAGTGCCTCTTTTGATAAAACTTAAAGTTGACGTCCAAATTTAGATTAAAACCGCAATGTTATGGCAGCAAAATTCCGTACAAGTTCTATAACCCCTTCGCTTAAAGCAGTTTTGACTTATTAAAAATGCTTTTCAACGTTTAAAAATACCCACTATCCTTCAATGATTTGTAGCAACATCTCAGTGTGAGCGATCATCATGTATTGTCTTTGAGTTAAAACTAGTTTAAACGTAGCTTCGTGCATTTTGTTAGAGAAAGTTTGACTGAAAACTGAAAGGTGGTGGTTTGTTTACCATTTATTTGCAAACATAATAGGCGCGTTGCTGAAATTCAAATTTTCGAAAAAACTTACCTCATCGTCATAAAGGATGAAACAGGTCTTAAATTCAAGATGAGTGACTCTACTTTATTTCTGATTGGGTCGTACGCTCAAAAATTGGTAGCATCATATTAAAAAATGGGGAGATAACTCAATGTTTGCAAAAAACGGAAACGTAAAGTACGGTTTTTAAACTGATTTTGTATAGACAAAAAGACGTTTTTTTCGCAAATTATTTTATTTTCTAAAAGTTAGTTTACTGTCATTTATATTTGTATGAGTTTTATTGATTTTTATAAATTTAAACATAGATTTTTTGGGGGATAACTCTTACTACCCTATAAAATTTGATATTTTCCTCTATATTATTCCTTGTAATGCCGTTATATTTAATCAGAACCCACAAAACTTCATAATCTTTAAAACAATTGTCTTTACGCTTTTCAAAAACATGATTTGCCGCATCCTGATATGCCTGACAGCTCAGAAATTTGCTTCTTAAGTTGCCACCCCTGTGTGGAAAAACAGCGTCTTAATGCATTTTTCCAATACACTTGATACGAGCATAGGAGTTTCGCTGATTTACTTTTGGAGAAAACTTACATTAGCGTCCTAAATGATGATACATGACTCAATTAAAGATAAATATATTTGTACTATCAATTTGTGAGGATTGTACGTTAAAATCGAGTCTCGTCATTCATAAAATGGGGAAGTAACTCTGGTACTAGAAATAATGTAAAACCAGCATTAATGAGCGTCGTTAAGTACCTCCTTGAAATATTGCTTCTCTGCTTTTTTTTTTACTCACACAAAAGTATATCTGTTTGAAATGTCTAGTCTTTCTTTCTTAGATAGATAAAATAGAATTTCAGAAACAGCAATATGACGCTCTTATTAGATATTAATATTATCTAATTTGCATATTCAAGAATATTAATGAAAACGTAAGTAATGAGAAAAATTGTAGAATAAATTAAGGGGTGTCACCTACAAAATTACCTATATGTCGCTGTTTATCACTCCAGACTAAGAATCGTGGTACAAAATTAAAGTTGAGACATTAGCAAAATGACCAACTGAATAGATAAACGAATTATCTAATTTGCATACTCATGAATAATAATGAAAACATACGAAATGAGAGAAAATTGGCCGAAAAATTAAGGGGTATATCTACAAAATTATCTCTACACCAGCTGCTAAATATCTTATCCTACAAAATTTGGTACCCAATAAAAGTTGAGACAAAGCCATTTGACTAAAATGATTAAATATACGAATTATCTCATTTAAATATTCATGAATATTAATGTAAACGTAAGAAATAAGAAAAAAATTGGTATAAAAAATTAAGGGGGTATACCTACAAAATGTCCTATATGTCTGCTGCGTACTAGCCTAGACTACAAAACTTGCTACCAAATAAAAGTTGAGACATTGCCATTTGACTAAAATGATTAAATATGCGAATTATCTAATTTAAATATTCAAGAATATTAATGTAAACATAAGACAAAACAAAATTTGTAGAAAAATAAAGGTGGTATACTTTAAAAATTACCAGTGCGCTAGCTGCTAACTATCCTATCTTACAAAACCTGGTACCAAATAAAAGATGAGACATAGCCATTTGATCAAAATGGTGAAATATACAAATTATCTAATTTAAATATTCATGAATATTAATAAAAGCATAAGAGACAAGAGAAAATTGGTAGAAAATTAAGGTGGTATACTTTTAAAATTACCTATATATCTACTGCTAACTATCGTAGACTACAGAACTTGGTACCAAATTAAAGCTGAGGCATTGTATTTTGACCAAAATGATTTAAATATACGAACAATCTAATTTGAATATTCATGAATATTAATGTAAAAAGTATAAATAAGGGAAAATTGGTAGAAAAATGAAGGTGTTATAGTATTACCTACAAAATGTCCTATATGTCTGCTGTTTATTAGACTAGACTATAAAATTTGGTACCAAATAAAAGTTGAGACTTTGCCATTTAACCAAAATTATTAAATATGCGAATTATCAAATTTAAATATTCATGAATATTAATGTAAACATAAGAAATAAGACTAAATTGGTAGAAATATTAAGGGGGTATACCTACAAAATTACATGTACTCCAGCTGAAAACTATCCTAGACTATAAAAATTGGTACCCAATAACAGTTGAGACATAATTATTTCACTAAAATGAATTAATATACGAATTATTTGATTTAAATATTCATGAATATTAATGTAAACATAAGAAACAAGACAAAATTGGTAAAAAAATTAAGGTGGTATACCTACAAAATTAACGTGACGCTAGCTGATAATTATCCTATCTTACAAAACTTGCTATCAAATAAAAGTTGAGACATAGCCATTTGGTCAAAATGATAAAATATACGAATCTTATAATTTAAATATTCATGAATATGAATGAAAGTATAAGAAATAAGATAAAATAGATAGAAAAAATAAGGGGGTATAGCTACAAAATTACCTATATTTCTACTGCCAACTATCGTAGACTGCAAAACTTAGTACCAAATTCAAGTTGAGACATTGCATTTTGACCTAAATGATTAAATTTACAAATTATCTAATTTGATTGTATTCATGAATATTAATGAATACTTACGAAATAAGGGGAAGTTTGTAGGAAATTAGGTGATTTACGTTCAAAATAACCACTAAGTCAGCCGCTAACTATGATAAACTTCAAAACTAGGTACTAAATAAAAGTTGAGACATTTTCATTTGATGAAAATGATTAAATATACAAATGATCTAATTCGAATATCCATAAATATTAATTTAAACATAAGAAATAAGACAAAATTGGTAGATTAATTAAGGTGGTATCCCTACCAAATTACCTCTACACCAGCTGCTTACTATCCTAGACTACAAAACTTGGTACCAAATAATAGTTGAGATACAGGTATGTGACCCTATGACTATAGGTATTCGAAATATCTAATTTTTATATTCACGAATATTAATGAACACATAAAAAAATAAGTCAAAAATAGTAGAAAACTAAAGTGGTTTGACCTACAAAATAACCTATATTTCAGCTGCCATATATCCTGGACTACCAACCATGGTGCCAAATAAAAGTTGAAACCTATGATGAATATACAAATGATCTCATTTGCTTGTCTCATGAATGTATAAGAAAACATTAAAAAGAAAGAAGAACACAGAATGATAAAATTTAGTTCTAGGCTTAAATTTGAGAATAAGATAACTAGCAACTGACATATATGCGTAATTTTGTAAGTACACCCCTTTAATTTTTCCAAAATTTTCTCTTATTTCTTATATTTTAATTAATATTTATGAGTGAGAATGTTAGAAAATTTGTTAAATGGACAATTTGGTAAAAGTGCAGTGATTAGGCATTATTTGGTACCAAGAGTGGTTGCCTAAAATAATTCGCAGCTGAGTTGTAAGTATATATTTGTGGGTAAACCTTTTTATTTTTTTATGATTTCCTAATGTATTCATTAATTTTTATGAATATGCAAATTTGCTCACTAGCATACTTTACCGCTGAATGAAGCTGCTATGTCTTACTTTAGTTTTTTATCGAGTTAGTACTTTAGGATGAGTTTCTGCTGAGATATAAGTAATTTGTAGGGACATACGCGACTGTTTTGAAGCGCATTGTTTGTTGCCATGGAAACCACACAATTTCACATAGCTCAAATGGGGTTATTTTGAGGGCAATACTTTTACCTATTGAAGGCGGTCCAACAAAACAATTTGACGCCCATGAGAAGTTGTCCAGAGGACGCAGGGCTGGTCTAATTCGACCATTGGGTACTAAGGAATTTAAATGCTTTTACTTTTGATATAACGATAGTGTAACACATTTTGTGGGTATTGCTAGGAAGAATGGACATTATGACGACAGTTAAATCAAAGCTACTTGTTAATTCTCAAAACTCATTTCTCGTTTATCACTTTAAAAGCTTGAACCTAGTCCAAAATAGTGCTATGAATGAAACATTCATTACTATAGCTGGACACTAGATACGCAAAAAAGTAAGTGAGCATAAACAGGAAAAAACACAATCACTACTGCAGATCAACCCACGGCATCGTGAGGAAGAGAAACAGAACACTTACAGTCACAAGACACCCGGAAGACAATTAAAGCAAAGCAACTATCATTCTCTTCCTCGTCAAGGTGTTAACAAAAATAGAAATAACACAAATAGATGCATAATAAAACAAAGACCAACACAGAACCCCCACAACTATTCCGAGGTACATTAAACAATGAATCAACAACAATGTAAGATTCTGTATGATTTTGGCGGCCATCTTGAAAACATGCAAATAAGCTCAATAAGACGCCATTTCTCAGCTTGCAAACATTGGTTTTCGGATTTAGCATACCAAATTACCTTGAAGAAATGTCAGACCCTTTGTCTTCAGAAATAAGTCCATACTTGATACTTTTAAAATTCGTATTTCGTGATTCTGTTTTCTGCGTGTATAAAGTTATCTCCCCTTCTTACAATATGGCGCTACCAATTTCTGAGTGTGCGACCCCCAAAAATAAGTGTAGACATTTATCTTCAATTAAAGACTAGTTTCATCCTTTAGGACGATGAGGTAAATTCTCTCAAAAGCATTCAGAGACTGCGCCTAATAGTATACCAAGTGTATTGGTGAAATGCACGAAAACTGAGTATTTTTCACACGGGGGTAGCAACTTTGCAAGCGATTTTCCGAGCCGTCAAGCATGTCAGAATGCTGTTAATCATGTTTTTGAATAGCAAATTTATATGTTTCGTCGAATTGATCAAGTTTTACGCATTTTTACCAAAAAGAACGGTATTGTCAGAAACGATATCGAGGGAAATGTTCTATTTTAAAGGGTAGTAAGAGTTATCCCTCATTAGCTATATCTGCAAATGAAGAAAATGAGCCAAAGTTGATTTAAAAATAAATAAAAGTTAAGTTGATTTTAGAAAATAAAATAATTTACGAAAAAATAATGTTTTAACACTGCAAAAAATCGATTTGAAATTCGTACTTCACATTCCCCTATTTGCAAGGATAGAGTTATCTCCCCCTTTTTAGATATGACGCTACCAATTGTCGAACGTACGACCCAATCAAAATTAAAGTAGAGGCATTTAGTTTTGATTTGAGATCGGTTTCATCCTTTATGACGATGAGGTAAGTTTTCTCAAAAAGTAAGCCTCATATGAAATTCAGCAACGCGCCTATAAGGAGACTTTAGTGAAAACGATTCGATGTAATTTAACAAAAACATGTCGGATTTTCGCAACTTTCACAGAATCATAATATAAGAATATGGAAATACTTCCATAAAAAGTATAAAGAAATTTCACCGATTTATCGAAGAATTATACGGTCGTCTATATCACTGGTATGTTCGAAGCATTGAGTTTGTTAGTATACTAAGGTGACCCTAATTCAAAGGGCTATAACTCAGTAAGTATACTGTATTTTTCTTTAGGTCTGGTGCCAGTTTAAAGGTGACATATAATTCTTTATAGAAACGTATACCACTTTGTCGTAGCATATATGAGACAAAAGTTATGAGGCTACTTGCATTCATATTTGAACAGCCCTCGTAGACTTCACCAAAAGTCGCAAAGAAATTACTGGAGCCTGACAACAATTTTGCAATAGCTGGTGCAAGCAAGAGCATGTTGAATCTAATACTTTGAATTATTGCAAACCTAATATTTTAATTTATTATTGATAAAAGAATATTATTTTTTATGCAACAATTTAGATCATCTTCCACCTAAACCCAAACATTTAAGACATTTGAACAAAGGTGTCCAGGAATTTCATTGGAAGTTTGTGTTAGTGTCTGCAGATAAGGCTGCTTACAATGGTGTGGTTGTTTGAAGGATGTACTATATCAACGTCATTAAGCAAGAACATGGCAGTACTCAGACCAATGACCACAATTTGCTTATGAGCAGTCTGTCGTTGATAGGCATCGATAGCATATGGCTGCTAAGTTTGGTGTGTTTGTAGATGAGAATCATGACGATCTTCCTGTGTTAAACTGGTTATTTAAATTTCATAAAAGTTCATATACGTCATGTGTATTGCTATTTCTAATTCGTGTTCTCTTACCTCACTACAATTAAAACAATGTTGTAAATATTGAGTGGAATGTTAACAATCTATTTTGGTCTATTAAAAATTCAGGTGTGGTTCTTTAAAAAATCAAAATCTAAAGATCTTCTAGCGTCTAGTGAGTATGTTCAATGTAAGTGACTTCATTTTTAGATAGTGGTGATCCTCGTTCTTTGTATATGCAGTTTATAATTCTAAACTCATCCAATTTTCTAATGTATCTAACCATGTTGAAGACTTCAACACTCACAATAAACTTTTAACTTCTTAAACAAGGCTATTGGTATCACAAACTTCACAAAACTTTTTCTAAATTTTATCGCTGACACTATGATTTCCTATTTAAATTCGATGTCGGACTTAAATCTTTTTTTGCGCCAGGGACTTTAGGAGCCAGAGTTTTATACCGACTAAGTGTAAAAATTAAAGAATTGTTGACACTAATAATTTCTCAGCGCAGTTCATTAAAAACCATTTCTCATTATAAAAAAATTGGTTATAACATTAATGTATTGCGACAGACTGCATGCTTGGAGGTTAACCCAACCACGGCTGACAACTTTGCTATCCTCTTTAATTGCATGCCGGCGGGTCGGACCTCATACTCAAAAATGGATACAACTTAAAGACGTATCTGTAGATGAGAGGGTTGGGGCCTGATGTCGTGTCTTTGGTCAGGGCCACCAGGTATAACTGTTGGATTTCTTTTGCTCCCGTATTCTGTTGTATGTACTGTTAAGTCATATCTTTGTTTTATCTCCTTTTCATATCTTGATTTGTATGTACTGGGATATGATGCATCGATAAGTTAGGGATCTTTCATGCAATCCAAACATCTATTTGTTTTGATTCACATCAGAATTAAGGATGAAACCAGCAGTCTGATTGGGGTCTGCATTGCTGGTATAGGTGGCTATTTGCACCCCCAGTTAGTTAATTTGATTTGGCTGTCCTCTGTGATGAAACATTGAAAAGTTTATGTGTTCTAACAGCAGTAGAATCTATGACAAGTATTAGGCCAGTAAATATATTTAACCCTTTGTTGACCAGAAACCCCTAAATGAATAGTAAGACAAAGGCAATCTTAACCCATTTAAGCTGAATGGAAATTCCCACTGATATCAACTGGACCCGTCCATTCCTGTTTTAAGGGTTTTTGTGTGTTACTTTTCATTTTATTCGAATTTGCATAGAAAATTCTGTAATCAATCAGTGGAGATCCTGATCAGACACCACGTTATGTGACGTCTGATCTGGGTCTGCACTGTTTGTCAATATCCCACAAAAAGGACGCTAGGCTTATAAGGGTTAAGAAAGAAATACAATATCTTCTGGAAAATATAACCTATGACCCCACAATATATACAATGGACCATCGAGACATTACTTGATGTAGCTATATTGAAAAGTCCATTGGTCTGAAAAGGGTTAAGCCTCCTCACCTGCTGGCTGTCTTGGAAGAGGGCTGGTCATTTTTTTTTAATTATATCCCCCCCCCCCCCCCCCCCGTCAGGGTCAGGAGACATATTGTTTTCCCCGTGCGTGCGTCCGTCTGTCCGTCATAAATTGTGTCCAATCTTGTGAATGCAACTGCTCCTACAGTTCTGACCAGATCTTTTTGAAACTTTGCAGGTGTTTTTTTTTTCAAGGTCTGAAGATGTGCATGGCGTTTGGCTGTAATCCTCAGATTGATTTTTGTCAGTTTTTCACGGCTAGATTTTTCTGGCTTAAAGCATACAGACACTGGGTATCTTGTGTACACAACTCCTCCTGCAGTTTTAGCTGGATCTTTTTGCAACTTTGCCGGTGATTTTGTCTAGGTCTGCAGATGTGGCTGTAATCTTCAGATTAATCTTTGTTGCTTTTTTCGCTGTTTGAACTTGTTCATTTTGGGGCTTAAAGCAGATAGACAATGGGTATTTTGTGAATGCAACGCCTCCTACGGTTTTAGCCAGATTTTTTTTTGAAACTTTGCAGGTGTTTGTGTCAAGGTCTGAAGATGTGTATGACGCGTCGCTGTAATCCTCAGATTCATTTTTGTCACTTTTTTCGCAGTTTAAGCTTAGTCGGTTTTGGCTCAACTTCTACCAAAGCATATAGACACTTGGTATCTTGTGAACGCAAATCCTCCTACAAAGAGGTTCTTACATCTGTGCCCACAGATGGTTTTCTTTAAACTTTGCATATAAATAACTCATTATATACAAACTATGCGAATTAGATAGTTAAGAATAAGGCTTAGGAAGCAACCTTGACGTAATCCACCTTTGAGGTGGTACCTGTCTCTAAATTTCCATGTCCTGAATCTATAGTTGTGTTTATTTCTATGATTTGTCATCTAGATTGAATCCAAAATACCATAGGCATTATATTAATACCACGAAACAATTTGGATAAATTATGGTTTACGTTTTCTGAAGAAGTGATTATAAAATTTCAATATTGTTTTTCAAAAATGTACAAAACATTTCACATTCAATTCCAAAGATAGATATGTTCTAGTCTTTTAAGATATCATATTATCACAAAAACATGCCATATATATCTTGCTGATCTGAGCCAAATTTCATGAAAATCCAAAACCGGTAACTTTATCATTTCCTACATACTATGGGTAAAGGTCAGTTTTAGCAAAATTAATTATTTAGTTAAAATCAATCAATAAATCAACAGAAGGAGGTTGTTTTAAATCTACTTCCCCTTTTCTTAAAGAAAGACATGTTTAGACAATTTCAAATGATTCTATGGCCAGAAATGCAGGTCATGGCCCTATGTCATGGCACTATGGGGCCAAGACAATGCGTATCACGTCCTCAAGTCCTGCATGATATTGTTCAAGAAACATAATATCCTTACAATAAACGTGTGAAAACAAGAAGACCAAATATTTCCTTTATGTCCCAACTGAACTACAGTAACCACATTTTGGTGCCGTGACCAGGATGATGTGTAATAGAGTTTTATCAAAGGTATCATAGAACAGTGTTCTACATGAATAAGTGAGGCCCAGAAACCTAACTGTATGTCTGGAATATACAGCAAGTTAAAGTATAAATGTTGCTATTTGATGGAAATTAGCATCAGTTTTACAAAACAGAATGAACAGAAAAGATTTAAGCGTTAAATAAGCAGTACCTTTGAAGCCAAGAGTTCTCTGTGACTAAAATGGTTCATTTTAACCAATAGGTTTGACAGGGGGTTATTCTTGTGAACCAGGTTCATTAATTAGGCTTACAATTATAAACTCATAGATATAAGGTTCTTCTCCTGTGTGAACTGAATTGTAATAAGGTTTCTCTTCTGTATGAATTAAAATTCTTAATAATGTTACATATTAAGTGTAACGTTGGTTAGATGTAGTTTTAATGTTAGAAACTAGATGTTCTAAGTACATGTGTCACCATATCTTATCATTTTGGGTAATATTATTGTGAAAGCACTTCATTAAATAAGAATTGTGGCACTTAATATCAAAGAATATTGCGTTTTTTTCTTTTTCCAATCCATAATAGGGAAAAACACTGAACATATCAACTTCTACCAATAAACGTACTACAGACTGGTGCAAAAAGTTAGTATTGGTGAAAGGGGCAGCCATCTTGGATTTATGATTAGTTGTTTATAATTTGTATAGTCTCCCTTTGATTATAAAGTGTATTTTAATTGGAAAAACAAAACTGACAGACAGGAAATGACATCACAATTTTACATGACATCATCAAATTTCCAATAATTTACCGTCTGCAAGCTTTCTGTTTGTAAACATTGACATGGGTAGAAAAAGGTCCTGAAATTTCACCTGAGGTAAGAAAGCTGGCTGTAGATCTGCACCAGAATGGACATAGACTTTGTGAAATTAGTAAATTGTTACAATTGTCTTATATGACAGTTTCCAATATCGTTAAAAGATTTTTGCAAAGTGGATCTGTGGAAAACAAGGCAAGAAGTGGCAGACCAAAAATTGTGACAGACCGAGATTACCGCAAGCTTGAGAGGCTGGTAAAAGTCAACCCTAAGGTTCTTTAAGTGACATCACCTCAAAGTTCAATGAAGCCAGGGACAGAAGAGTATCTAAAAGAATTGTACAACATCATTTAAACAAACATGGATTCAACAGAAGAATGTCAAGGAAGCGTGTTGTGATTCGGGAGGTCAACAGAAAAAAGAGGTTGTCATGGTGTTTGGAAAAGCATAGATGGCTTGTGAATGGCAACTGGGATAAAGTTATTTTCTCAGATGAAAGTCAGATAGTAATAGGAAACAATAACAGGTTATACATTTGGCGAAAGCGAGGAGAAGGATACAGGCCGGACTTGGTGCCATCAAAGGCTAATCGTAAGTTCCAGGTGATGATCTGGGGTTGCATTTGTTGGAATGGTGTGGGGACTTTAGCAAAAGTAACAGGCAATATTAACTCTGAAAAAAATAAAGAAATCCTTGAAGAAAATATTTTGCCAATTATTGTTAGACATTTTCCAGATGATCAGTACTTTTTTCAGGATGACAATGCCCCAGTGCATAGATCGAGGGTCTTGCAGGAGTACAGAGCCACTAACAATTTAAAATCCATTTCTTGGCCTGCTCAATCACCTGATCTCAATATTATTGAAAATATCTGGCTGTATATTAAAAGAAAACTTGCTTATAGACACCATATTATAAACAGTGACAATGATTTGATCAGAGAAATTCAGAGAATCTGGATGGATATTCCACCTGCATACATTCAGAGCCTATATTTATCAGTTCCCAGAAGAATAATGTCAGTAATTCGACTGAAAGGACACTTGACGAAGTATTAAGGTAAGACTGTTACCTTTGAGTTTGTTTTGGTTGATTGATTTGCCATAATTTGTCAATTAAAACTCTGTAATTGAACAGAGCAAAATCCAAGATGGCCGCCATTTCACCAATACTTTTTGCACCTGACTGTAGCATGGTTTTTCAAACTAAGCCAGTATTCAAGTATGTTTTACACTGAAACATAATTATCTTTTTTTTACATTTCAATGAATTCGGGTCATGTGTTTACATCAAGTTGAAAAAATATGTTACTGGTCCTTGGATTTCATGAAATTTGGTCTACAAATTCTTAACAAATATGGTTAGTTTATATGTTGAAATGGTATTTGACAAAGACTGCAACGTGTAAAATTTCTAATTCCAAATTTGACTGAGTTCAAACTATACAGTTGAAAATTGGGGTACCATGTCATAAAAATGAATGCCCATCATCCTAATACATACAAAGCCATTTATAGTATCAACGAACTTATCAATGATATAGTATGATAAAACATTTCTAAGCCCGTTACATGATATGTCAATTACTTTAGAAATGATTATAACTGGGTACCCTAAGGTATTGTAGTGATATCATACATGACGTCATAAATTAGCAATGGAACTGCATAAAAACTCAAATGCACAATACATATAAGTCATACCCCAGACAATTAAATAAAATAATACTATCAAATTCCAAGCGTGGGCAGACTCCCATGTTAATTTCCCATACCGTGTAAGAGCCCCTTTACCTGGATCATTTTTAAACTTTGCACGCGTTTTCGTCAAGGTCTAAAGATGTGCATGACATTTGGCTGTAATCCTCAGATTAATTTTTGTCACATTTTTTGCAGTTTGAACTTAATCAGGTTTTGGCTCAACTTCTACCGAAGCATATAGGCACTGGGTATCTCCTACAATTTTACCCATATCTTTTTGTTTTGTGTAGGTCTGAAGATGTGCATGTGATTTGGATGTAACGTGGATTTTCTATTACAATGCAAATAATAAATGATAATTTACTTTTTTTCCAAATGATGATTGTGCAATAGTTTAGGGCATTAGCCCGATATCATTGCTGAATATGAAATCATTTTTTTGTTATATTTTAGGCTGAAATTACGTTTAGTGACATTTGGATCTTTCTAACACCAAAGATGGGTGGTGGAGACATCTGTTTTGTAGATAAACCAATTCTAGTTGTAATCATACTTTTATGTGTGTGTCTTTGTCGATCGGAACTGCATCGGCCAATTCAGTGGAATTTTGTGGAATCAGACCTCGGATGTACATCGAGGATCTACTTTGATAATGCGACGCTGACATTACATAAAATGATGCTGACGTCACAGAAACATTGCCAACTCAATAACAAGTGTGATTGCATTACAAATAAAGTTTTTTTTTTGTTTTTTTTCAATAAAATATCGCTATAGCGATTTTTATTGAAAAAATACACAAATTTCATTTATTCTGCTGATTGAACTTTTTCGGTAATCAGATTGGACTGAACTCACATGCTACAGACCTAGTTTTTCTTATGCCAGTTCGGGCTAACAAAATGCCAACTGATGTGAATCTACACTGTTTTCAAGCGAGGATATATCTTGTGCCTTGAGTGAGCTTTGAAAAATAAAAGAACACAAACTTACTATTTATGCTTGTTTATACTATCACAGTAATTAATATAGAAAAATTAATTTAATTTAACACAGAAGTGCTCTGATAATTGAAAAATCACACTAAACATGCATTTATTACTAAAGTTTTAAGTGCTCTGAAAATTGAAAAAAATCATTCTAAACATGCATAAATTACTAAAGACTTTAAGTTCGAAGGACTGTGACAAGAAACCTTGGTGGTTCTTGGCTGGAACATAATATAATACAGTAAAACCTGTGTAAAACGGCCACTCTCAAAAAGACAGAAAATTGGCTTTCAAGACTAATTATTGCTTAATGCAGGTCAAAAGTATTGTAGAATGCTCCAAAGGGAGCATTCTGCAATACTTTTGACCTTCATTAGGCTACCATTTGTCATTAAAATCTTTGTTAGAGTGGTCATTTTACACAGGTTTTACTGTACTATCAATTTTTGGAAGAATATTCTAATTTGGGCCAGAAAATGAGATTTAGTTACTTATTGCACAGGAGAGCAGTGAAGGGTCAGAGGTGACTGCACACATGCTAAGTTTCACATAGGTCCAGTTAAGGAAATATTTTTATCTTAAATTGTTATTCATTTCTTACCCATCAATTTAAACATATGTGTTGGGTGATCAAACGAACCATCTCATTGAGATGGTTCTTTTGAGCACCCACAACAAAATTATGCTTTGAATGAGAAATAATAATTTTCAATTACACACTCTTATCTAGAGGGCGGTCTTACCTCTCTCATAAATATGTAAGCAGATGAATGCTCAGACCAAAAAGTTATGACTCAAGCCCCACTAAGTAGCTATTCATGCATGTCATTACACATATGCTATAAATACTGAAATCTCATTAACTAGTCCATTTCATGATATAGGTCTATACCTTGTAGACCAGTGTGTAATACATATAAATATAGGGAGCGCAGTGGCTCAGTGGTAGAGTGCTTGACGTGAGACCGAAGGGCCGCGGGTTTGAACCTCACGGGCGTCACTGTGTTGTGGTCCTTGAGCAAGACACATTTATCCTAGCTTAGTACTGGTTCAACCCAGGAAGACCCGTCCCTGCATAACTGAAAGATTGTTGATGGGACGTAAAGAATTAAATCAAACAAACAAAAATACACATAAATATAAATCCTACCAAATATACAATGAGCCACACAGCAGGATACATTGCCCCAAGGTAACAAAATCTTTTTTCATGTCCAACAACTGAGTATGAAAATTTCAACTGTCCATAAAAACGAAAATGCTGAAAAATATTTTTTTTTCTTCCTTTCAAACTTTAAGACATATTTTATCATGCTAATGAATGTTAAAATGCCAACAAATATTGGCATTTTAACATTTATAAGCATGATATTTCCTTCTTAGTTGAGTTGAGCATAAGAAAGTTTTATGACCTCAGGGCCTTATTTTAGACCTTTTTGCTGCATATAATTGACTAAAGCCCAGATCAGCTCCTTTTCACTTGCAAGTATTCAAGCTATATGCATATTACCGCATATAACCTAAAATTGCACTGTTTGCATATTTATTTCAATTCAAAATTCTAGACCCTTTTTAGAAAACAGTGTAGATCAAGATCTTCACTGTTTTTCGTCCACACAGTGAATCTATACTAATAATGAAATCATTTGGTGGACTTGAAATCAGGGAGCGCAGAGACTCAGTAGTAGAGTGCTTGACTCGAGACCAAGGGACCGTGGGTGCAAGCCTCACCGGCGTCACTGTGATGTGTCCTTGAGTATGAAACATTAATCCTAGTTTAGTACCGGTTCAACCCAGGAAAATCATGCCAGACATTTTTTTATCAACATCAACTTTTTCAAATATATCTTTCAGGAATGCCATCAGAGTTTCAAACAGATTGGGTCCAGATCAGGCCAGACACTTCGTCAGGCCTGATCTTAGTCCAACTATTTGCAAAAGATATCAATTTTGCTTCTAGTGGGAGGCTTTTTTTCGCATGCTGTGGCACATTGTAGGAATGCTGAAAGTGAAAACATAATATAAAGAATTAAAAACTATACTAAGTAACTTGATAATTAAATAATCATAAACTTGCATTGAAATCACACTGAAATCACCATGATAGTACATGTATTCCAATTAATGAACTGAAAAACTTGCATTTAATCAAAGAAAAATTATAAAAAAAACTTGCATTTAATCAATTAGAAAAATTATAAAGTACTAAATCATTAAAAGATAAACAAATATTAATATTGCATGCTAATTAACAAAGTCCGAAATGATTATATCAATAAACTCATTGGTCAGATAAGAACATCTATACATATAAAGCAAACCTGGACACAAAAAAGAAACATTTTCTCTCGAATGTCTTAAATGAAATGCTACTCATTGAGCCATATATATTCATTCTATCTATCTCTATAGAAGGTACATTGTATTTGCCATGGGTGGATCCAGAGGGAGGGACAGGGGGTCCAGACCCCCCCTGGAAAATCACAAAAATATAGGGTGTCTTAGCAATACTGTTCCGTATCCCCTGAAAAACCAACAAGTTACCAAGTCTGCATTCAATTATGGGCCATTATCAGCCGGCCAGCGAAATGCCATTTAAATGGCGTTTCACTGGTGGGCTGATGATGGCCCACTTATAGTGTTATTTGCCTGGATCGTCTCTCCCATCTTAAAAAAAGAAAAAACTTGTCAAAGTTGGACCCCCTCTGACAAAACTTTCTGTGCATGTTTGCACACTTTTCTGCAATTAGCAAGGGTATCTTTTCTGCTCTTTCTGCGATATCAATAACGCATTTTGCTGTACCCCTAATCAGGAGCAATCAGTCATTACTAGCCTGGAAGCAATGGCTTATACAGATAACTGTACCGGTAAAATGCAGACTTCATTACTTTTCTTTCTTCCTAAAACTTATGACCCATTCATTTGCAATACAATATATATTTTTGGTCTTCCCCCGGTTTCCAATCACGTTTGCATTTTGCTTTTAAACAAGTTACTATCCGACATACTGAGCTCTAAGACCAAAGAAAACATGGTAATTTAACCCTTAAAGTGCTAAGAAAAAAATGCACCTGAAAATGTCATTTGCTGAAGCTGTCTGCTGCAAATAATTGCCTAGCATTACTGACAAATTAAATATAAAAGCAAACAGCGTGGACCCAGAACAGACTGCTCCTAAAGGAGCAGTCTGATCTGGGTCCACACTGTTTGCCCTTGAGGCTTCTTAAACATTTCAGCAGACGAGAAAAGCAGATGACTTGTTGCGATTGGTGCTTTAAAGGTTAATTTGCTGCTCATCTTTCCATCATCCAACATGGAGCAGCAGGCAAAAAACTTAACCTAAAATGGTTTAAGTACAATTTTTTTTCACCTTTTCCAAGTTCTCTCTAGCCTTGATTAATACCACTGATTACCTTAAAATGGTATGTGCAAAAAAAATGTGCAAATTATGGGTTTTGAATGCGAAAAAGATATAATAAAGTGCGCAAATGCAATGCACTATCTACATTTAATGAATAACTGTATTCAAAATTTTCATTGTGAAGGTATATTGTCAGATATACGCTCAGAACTTCAGTTTTACAGCAACGTGTAAGTGGAGCCGTAAAACATGATTTCTGAACATATATCTGATGATATACCTCCCCAACTGGAAATGTTGAATGTGGTCATCCCCATTCAAATGCACTGTTAACATTTTTCTTTCAAAAAGACAGTGAAAATGTACAATGTGGCGCCTATGTCCAGTGGCTGCCAGCTGCATAAAACCACTTACGAACTTGTCAACTAATGAAAAGCTACGTTACGTAATGATGTCTAGTTTGCAACAGTATATGGCAGGATATACTGTCTCAAATTTATGACGTTATCCAATCAGACGTTGCGTTGCATTTGAAAGTGCAATAGAGTGAGTTTTGAGGTAGTTGCTAGCTTTCTCAAAATTAATTTTGTTTGCATGAATGTAGCTATCTGTATATTCACCACATGCAAGATATGGAGGCTATATTTAATCTTTGTTGACCCATATCATTCTGATGGATTTTCCCTTAAAAATTGATACAATAAGTTTATTAATAGTCCATTTTGTATATTAAGGGGTTGTTGGTCATATATTTTTATAAAATGATGAATTTCTGTCCCTGATGATTGTTTTTATCTTAGCATAGAGTACAGACCCTGATGAAATGCCACATCTTGCGGTATTTCATCTGGGTATTCACTGTTTGCCAAAGTACCTGTTTATCAGTATCCAGAATAAAAAGGGTTCAACACAGCAAATAATAGCCATCGCCAAAATATGAGTAGCCACCGGAAAACTGCAATCTGAGATGGCATTCAAAGAAAAACTTAGCCTAATACTGTACTCAGAATGTGACTAGTACAAATATGACATCACCCATGCAAAATAATGAAACAGCAAATTTAAAAAAAAAGGAATACTGCAAATTTCATGCTACTCTTATACCCGAGCAAATATCCATGCAAATATGAAAAATTGAAATTCGCCGAATAATCGTTCAAAAACGATGTGATTGGTTAGGGAAATTTTATACATTATGAATGCTTGCAAAATGTTTTACGATCCTTGCAAATCTGTTTTACGAATGTTACAAATGCTTAAGAATGCTTGCAAATGCAGTTTCGAATCTTATGAATGTGTTGCGAATGAAACGAGAATGCAAAACATAAGTATCTTATTTGCATAATACACATTGCGGGTGTTTCTCTTTGTCTTATATCTGTCAGACCCTGTCCAATTAGCTTTTTATCCTTTAAATTTGGGCTTATTGTCCTTTTGCCCTGCATTCTGCGGAAATATAAATAAAAATGCAAACGAATCTTTACAAATGTCTTCAGATCACTTACAAACATCCTACGATCACTACAAATGTTTGTCCATCATTAAGAATGGCTTACGAATATGTTGCAAATATACTTTTCTTACAAATTTTAGGAGCATGTTTCTAATCTTTCCAAGACCCCGAGAATGCTTATGAACATCTACAAACTTCTTGCGATCAATGTGAATTGCATTCGTAAACCCATTCGCAAGCATATTCGCCTAGGTGTGAGAGCAGCATAAGGTGGTGCTTTTAGGGTTAAGATGTCTTTGTAAAAGGTCAAAGATATGGTTTCATTAGCAAAACGTTTTCTGCCATAAAAATGAATAATGTAAATGATCGATGTTTGAAGGAAAAATTGGCTAGTAAAAGGTGGGATAGTGCAGCCATAATAATAATATTAATCATAAATACACACAATTATCATAAACAACAGTCAAAAATAATTAATTTCAAACTTGATTGGTGAGAAAATTGCAGACATCAAAATTTATGAAGACTTCGTTCATTATGCATACAAAACCACAATTGACGCAAGAATCTATTATTAAATATGGAATTTACCTTAAATCTTTTTCATTCTGATGGATTATCCCATACATATTGATACAATAAGTACGGATTAGTCCATTTTGTATTTCAATGGGTTGCCAGTCAACATTTCTATAAAATGATGTATTTCTATCCCTGAAGATTGTTTTTATCTTAGCAAACAGTGAAGACCCAGATGAAATGCCACATAATGTGGAATTTCATCTGGGTCTTCACTGTTTGCCAAAGTACCTGTATACCAGTATCCGGAATGAAAAGAGTTAAGTATGAAATTTTGGAATGATTGAGTAATTTTCACTGATGGTTCATTGTTCATACCAATGGGGTCACAGGTTATAATTTCTTTCCAAACAGATATACATGTTCCTTAGTCCTTAATGTCTGTTGTTGCTTTTCCTTAGCAAAAAATGCAGACCCTTATGAAATGCTGTTTCTGTAGCATTTGACCTGGGTCTTCACTGTTCGCCAACGTACTGTACTCATTTACAGGTATACAGTTTACAAATGGTTAAAAATAAATTCCACATTTATTGATAAAATCTTGTGTTTTATCACATGGCGTTGTGTCTGGGAGTGATAAAATGCCATGTAGTAAAACAGATAAACCACTAGTGCTTTATATATTTAGTAACATTATGTGATGACATCCATAACAACATCGCATATATCTGGCAAAACCTTAGCATTTCACACAAAAAATGCAATTTTAATCTAATTTTAGTGTCATATGATGAATAGAATCTAACATTCATGCTCCTGTATTATTGAATGTATTAATCTTGTTACATGTAAGCGATAAAATACTCTGACAGCAAGCCATTTATTTAATCTCTTTTTCCCAAGTGAACTTAATTTTGTTCGTTCAATAATACATGAGCACACATGTAAGATCCTCTATATACTGAAGGACTTTAAAAACGCACCACCTGCTTAAATGCTAATTTATGTCGAAAATTGGATATTTTCATTCTGTGAAAAATAAAATTGACAAGTTCCATCATTTAGCTTGCATTCAATAACAAAATCGAAACGCCGTGGCTTATGATTGCCCTGACGTCGCGATAATTCTGAGACAACTCAAATTCAAAAAGTCACAGAGTACCCATACCTTCCATTATGAACGAAAAAAAGTTTTCGAACCGATATTTGTTCTTGAAAGCAAAAGGAATGACAAAATCAAATCATGAAGTTTTAGGCCTCTGGGAACGTTCACTACGTCTACATGACGTCATTGATTTTTGATGTAATTGGCCATTTTTATCCAAAGAATCAGGAATAATCAAAATCTTTTTGTTGACAACAGATACTCCTCAATCAGTTGCATAAAAGACAAAAGTATCGCGACATGCAAGGACGTCACCCGTCTGTTATTGATGTTTGAAAATTAAGGACTGACGTTAGCAAAGAAACGCTGCGAGTAGGAGTGTAATAAAACGATTATTTCTGAAAACTTTTGTGTTTTTCCATTTGTTAAGACATCTGGCTACCACCCAAAAGTGTTTGTTTTCAAATTGAATCAAATTCACATTTGTCAGACGACAATTGTTGAAAAACGCTTACGTCGATATTACGTCAGAATGAACAGCATGAGCAAATCGAAATAATGGCAAATCATGGTCCATTTTGAAAGAGAATAAATATTGATAAAGAAAACATCCTCAAACCAATTATGTGGAAGAGACAGAGAATGGAAAATGGTGCGTTTTTAAAGTCCCTCAGTATATATACAATATACCATTTACATAAAGTGAGACAATACTAGTTTAAATAGCTCCAGAAATGTAGAAATTTGAGTCATACACTATCATAACTTTTTATCTCACAATCAAAAACCATGACTCTAGATTAGAGCGCATAATTTAAAAATTAATTTTCTTTTTTCTCAACAAAAACATTTGTTGTGAGTAATCTAGAGAACTGTCTGAATGAGATGGTTCTTTTGAGTACCCAAAACATATGTTAAAACATATGGATTAGAAAATATTAACGTTTTTATGCTCATTTTTTTTTTTACCTAAGCCTATGAAAAACATAGGACAGCCCATGAGAAAAATGTCTAACAATTTTTTATAATTTCAAAATTAATGTTTTTCTTTCACTGATGATTAATCTTAGCAAACAGTGTAGACCCTGATGAAATGTACCATTTTGTGGCATCTTATCAGGGTCTACAGTATTTGTTAATGCATCAGTTTATCTATTTGCTGACAAAAAGTCAAAATGCATCTAGCAGATTTTGAATCCTTCTCATGAGCCCTTGGAGGAGCTGGGGTAAGCATTATCACATTGGCAAGCATGAGAGGGCAGTGATATTTTTTGCCTGTCCAATCCCTAGGTTATACCCACTGCCACTGTCGCACACAACTGTCCCTGGGTGAAAAACACTGATAGATGCATTACCCTGCTACACAATAATATTACAATATCAGCACACTTCAGAACCATATCACATTTCTACTGCCAAAGAAAGTCTTACTTCCGGGACACTAATGAACAAATAAATTAATAACACAGACTAAGTCCTTATAGATAACAGAGTAAAAAATAAACATAATATGTAATTTACATGTAAATAAGTTTAAATTATGCAGTGAAGAAAATACGAGACATGCTGATTTTTCTATAACTTGATATGTTCTATATCCTAAAAAGGTTTGCATTGAAATCTGCAAAAAATTTCAATCATAAAATAATCATTTAACCCTTAGACTGCCAATATTTTCTGTCCTGAATATGATGTCTGCTTTTTTATGTCTGCTGCATATAGGTGAGTGAGTTTGGGTTTAACGTCCCACCAACAGCTAAGGTCATATGGAGATAAAGCCTTAGTTTAGAGTCTCATTCGACAGACAGGAGGAGCCCGTATTTAACTCCAGGCCCCTGGATACAAGGCAAGTGGTTTATCCAATATATTCAAGTGCACTTCAGACTAGATTTTATCATGGAAGCAAACACTATGAACCCTGATCAGACTGCTCCCAAGGGAGCAGTCTGATCTGGGTCCATATTATTGCAATATAGATTACCTAAGAACATAAGCAAATGAGAGGAACAGACGACAAAGTTGTGACTGGCAGGCTAAGGGTTAAAGTAACAGAATGTTTTCCAGTTGAGCTACAAGATACATCATACAAGAAAGTAAATATAGCGCTATCACACTTAAAGGGACATAGCTCTATAGTCTTGATGACTCTTTGTGCAAAAGGACTAATGTGTTTCCAGGTTTCAGGTGACCCACATTTTTCTTTTATTTAACAACTTTAATCCTTACTAACACGATCGTAGTTTAGCATGTGGATGAAAATGTATGCCGCGTAACAAAAACTTATTTTTGGAAGCATCCCTTATTTTGAACTGAGGCCCAAATGCCCTGCAATTCAGAATAACTTAGCCTTTTTTCTTGAGATACATACCCATTTTTGCCTCAATATTAGTTATCATAAGCATAATGCACTACTTTTAAACTACTGATCGATAGTTTATTTATATATCGATAAGGTACACTTGGAGACTGATTCAAAGTGGAGGAACAAAAACACACAGAAATTCCATCTAATCCCAGCCTATATAAAAGCTCATACTTAATTAAGAAAAATATTCTAATTACGCGGTCTATGTCTAAATTCATTTCTGTAATTTATCTTTTAATTAAAATAACCATTAAGGAATAAATGGCAAAAAAACGGGGGACACATTAACCCTGGAAGCACAGTAATACAATATTCCAGGAAGTACATAAAACCAATTCAATGTCAAATCATATCAATTCAAAATATATATCAACCTTGATTTGACATAGAGAGTTGCCAGTACTTTTTGGAAGCATCTCCTTGAGCTGCTTCTAATGAGTACCACACTAAATACTTTCACCGAATTATAAGGAAAATACCACAATTTTTTTATTGCTAAAAATGTCTTATCTAAAGATATGGAACAACATATAGCATGTGTTTCTGTATATGAAAAACAAATATTTGCACAAATCGAGATGTCAACATACATACTCAACTTTTAAAGTGCCTATAATAACATCATCTGAAAATGCAGTCTGCTTAAGTGGTCTGATGCATATTTTTGTTACCGGTAATATTCACTTTCATAATATTTCAGTGATATCAAATCATTCCTTGTCAGGCTATTCATTTAAGTTAATAAATCAGCAATTTACCAGTAATTAATGTATACATACTTAACTTACATCAGTAACTGGCAACTGCTACTGTCGTGCCAACACAGAGTGACAGTCACGTAATATTTTGTTTACAATTGCTAAGTAAACCATTAACTTGTACACTCCACTTGAGCTAACATTAATAGATAGATCACTTGTGTATTAATCCTTTCCTGTGGATAGGATTAATACACAAGTGATCTATCGATTATAAGTCCCCGATAACTTTGTAAACAAAACATGACATCACTGTCACTCTTGGCTGGCAGGACAGTAGGTAGAAAGTTACTTATACAAAATGTATCTATAAAAGTATGTAACTGTATTGTAATACCACATAAAATGTTAACCCATAAAGTGCTAACCACTACTGCAGCAGACGACAATTTTGATTTACATATTTCACTTTATAATTTCATATAAAATAAGGTTTCACATTTCAAATGAATCACCTACTGGCAGATGAATTTTACATTTATCTTCTAACCCCTTTGATTTTATATAGCAGCAGCAACATTTAAAGACGTCTGCTGCAAATTTCCAGTAGTGCTTTATGGGTTTTACCCTTTTATGCGCCAAGAAAAATATGCATCTGAAAATGTCGTCTGCTAAAGTCGTCTGCTGCAAATAATTGCCTAACATTACTGACAAATTAAGTATAGAAGCAAACAGCATGGACCCAGAACAGACTGCTCCAATAGGAGCAGTCTGATCTGGGTCCACACCGTTTGCCATAGAGGCTTCGTAAACATTTCAGCAGACGAAAAAAGCCGACGACTTTTGTTGTGATTGGCGCATTAAGGGCTAATTGATTCAGATCCAAACAACAAATAGCTACTAATCAAAACCATCATCATAATATAGTCTGCTTCATGTTCTCACCACACATGTCAGCCTGCGTCACTATTATGTCAACCTTTTCGGTGTGTTCTGTGGGTGATCTCTTATTTGAACTCCCTGGGATGTTTGTCGCTGTGTCTCTCTCGCAGTCTTCGGTGGTTACGTTGCTGTCTTGGTTTCTGAAATAGAAAATGACATGTCATCGTGTTTAATTCTTGTCCTGCTGAGCCCATTTCTTCTATTGAGAACAGCGAAGCAACTTTTGAATCTGATCGCCACGTCATCTGACCCATACTTTCAGAAGCTAATTATGATTAAATAGATTTGTTATAGTTTCTACCAACATAATGCCCTGGTCCCACAGAGTGAGTAACCTCACTGTGACATTGTCGCGACTGAAAAAATTGACAATCACAAAAAGGTTGCAAAGGTCGCAGCAAGGTTTTACAAAGGTCGCAACAAGGTTGCAGCAAGGTCAGCGATCGGCCGCCACATAAAATCAGTTGCCGCCAGTCTTTTGAGTATGCACAAAAAACTGCAGCACTGATTTCTATCTTGGACTATAGTTGCATAGTTTTCTAGAAGTCGGCGATCAGTCGCTGAAAAAGTCTCTGATCTGTAGCCGACCATTTTCATGAATACTTTGACTGCGAAATCTTCAGCAACAAAACTGCAACAAATCAGCGACTGACTGGTGACCGATCGGCGACTGGTTGCCAACAGGTTATAGTGCCAGCTTCAACATGAAGTTATCTTGCCATCCTTGACATCATTTCACCACAAGCGTTGAAAAAGTGTGTGCATCATGGGGCAAAGTGGTGGTTAAAGTAGACAGCAGTACCAACATGCGGCGATTGGTCGCGACTGATCGGAGACTAGTCACCAACCATGCCAGTAATGGAAAAACAGTTGCAATGGTTGCAGATGTCACAATCAAAATCAGTCGTGGCAAGGTCGCAAGCTCTGTGCATTAACTGTTCACCTGCTAATGCCTTCTGCTGATAACCTTTGCAAATAGTTTGGACCCAGATCAGGCCCAACAAAACATGTGGCCTGTTCTGGATCCAAACTGTTTGACACTCTGATGGTATTCCTGAAAGAATTTTAAAAAAATTCATCTTGGAAAAATCTGCAAACATAAAAAAAGCATGTAAAATTACCCAGCATGCACACTGAACTGGATTGAAAAGAGACAAAGTAATGGAATATCAATATAATTTCTAAAGTATGAGGGCCAATCAAAAAGTTCTTGACCTCTATTAAAGAATAAAAGATATTCCTTTATTCTTAATACAACTATGTACAAGATCTTATAACTTTATCCATCAAATCTGATTTATTGCTGTGCTTACAAAAGCAGATGGTATAATTTTGACAGTACAGGAATCAGGATAGTGATGGCTGTAATTAAATCATACTGATCCAAGATGGCATGACAAGTTGTGGCCCAACTCTCTAATAGCTATGTCTTACCCATTACAAAGCTGCATTTCACAATTTTTGTGTATGTCTGATCATACTGAATGAATGCATAAGCTGGTCTGTGACCTTACTATAATAGTTTAAGCAGCATGACAAAACTAACAAAATGATTGTGTGCCCAGCAGTCAGAGATCAGCTTATGCATCCACCATATCTGACCAGCTTCTTCACTGTCAGTGAGAGCTCAAATGCTAGCTAAGGAACCAATGTTGCTTCATGTATATAGCCAAGACTCTGAGCAGATGCCCAGGCTGATCTGAGTCTTTGCTGGAATGTATGTCATGATGATGTGGCTCATATGTTTAACCATTTGACACTATTCATATAGGGTAAAGTCAGGTAACTTCGGGCATCAGGTAAATTAGGACAGCAACCTTGTTTGTTTCATATTTTAATTATTGGAATAAAAAAAGTAAATTAACTAAGCAAACAGTGAAATCCTGATGAGACGGCTCATAAGGAGCCGTCTCATCTGGATTTCCACTGTTGCAAATATGTGTCCGAATTTACCTTATGTCCGAAGTTACCTGATTTTACCCTAGGCTAGTATCACATGAAATTCTAAGTAAGTTCTTTTAAGATACTTTCTCGTGGAACAGCCAGCTGAAGTGTGACTGAAATACTATAATTGCTTATTCAAGGAACCCATATCACTGTGTGCAACAAACATTCCCTTTGAATAGATCCAATTTCTCTGAAAACAGTTAGCAATCTATGACCATGAACATGTGCTAAAATCACGCTACATGCTGCTACAGTACAATTTGATACATTAACCAATATTTTCCTGAAACACAAGTCATGATGGCATGCTTGAGAATTTTTATGCTGAATTGTTCTACAAGAAAACAGTGTTTAGCTTGTACAGTGTATATTAGTTTCTACCTACTGTAATATCACATGCAGTGTGTAAATTAGTACCTATTGATTATATAATAACATTCATCATCATATGACATCGCGTCTGGGAGTGAAATAACGTCATGCAATAAAATCGATAAACCACTAGTGGTTTATATATTTACGGGAAACGTTATAAATCATAACAACATTGCGTAATGACAAAATTATAACGTTTTTACACCAGAAATGAGATGTGAAAGTATTTGTAATATGATAAATAGAATCTAACATTCGTGCTCTTGTATTATTGAATTTACTAAACTCATTGACAAAAAAAAGAAGATAAAATGCTCTGCAAGCCTCGCATTTATATCTCTTTTCCCCAACTCGTTTGATAAATTCAATAAAACATGAGCACTCATGTAAGATTCTCTATATCTTTGTGCATTTTGAATGGAAAAATTCCATTTTTTGACCATATGAAGTGTAAGTCAGTAGTCAATATATTTTTCACTTATGTGCTATGAAGGGCAAGATATGATTTTATCCAAAGCAGGGTGTGAATAAGTTCTTATTTTATGATACAGCACTATAAACACTTAGATCCAACTCATGCTACTTTAAAAACTCAAATAAACTCTGGGATTTTTTTTTTAGCATGACACTCTAAGGCCAGAATTTTTTTATTAGTTGATTTACAGGAAAAAAAAAATTCAGATTTATGGTCGGGGGGACGAAAAAAAATAAATAAAAAAGCTCTGAAAAGGACCAGTTAACCGGTCATTTTCAGAGCTTTTTTTTTTTTTAGAGCTCTTTTTTTTTTTTAGAGCTCTTTTTTTTTTTTTTTTTTTTTATATCTCCAGAAAAAAACAGTAAAACTAGTAAGGTAAACCAACAGTCTGTATTAAATCTTTAAATATTTTATCATTTTCCTAAAAATCTGCACAGGACAATCATTTTTAACAGTGTCACTCTCACAAATACACAGACAGAACCTCAAAAATATATCATTTTTTTCAACCACACAAATAATATTTAGAGTCGGCGGATAAGATAAAAAAAATAATTTTAGAAATTATTTTTTTTTCTACTTTCTGGAAAATTAGAGTAGGAGGGTTTGTAAATCAACTAATAAAAAAATTCTGGCCTAAGGGTTATGTAGACATGTTAGGTCAGAATTATTTAACTATCTTGCCATATGGCAACTGCAGGCTTATCAGATTCTATACCAAATGATATAGGAGCCGTTGTAGTGTAGTGCTTAAATCACTTGCCTTGTAAATCAAGGGTCGCAAGTTCAATCCCCAGCTTCAACAGTCTGTGGGATGAGACTTTTAAGCTGTGGCGCCATCTCCATTATGACCTTTGCTGTTGGTTGGACATTACACTCATAAATTATATTCAAATTGGCCTGTAGTTTTAGACAAGAAGACTTTTAGCTTTACCTAGTGTTACCATGGCAGCCAGAATTCTGCATGGAAATAAATATTCAACAACTTCAAAAGAGGATTCCTGTTGTGTGGTAAAATTCTATCCAGTAGTTTAGGAGATGTCATTTGACAAGCAATTGTTGATTGACAGACCAGATAATCAAGAAAGCTCCTCTTGGGCACAATGTGAGCAGAAATAAACATTTCAAAGTTGGGATAATATCAAGTTGGGGAAATGGTGAAAGAATCGGGGTTACTATTGTGCAAGTTTGTATAATAACTGGTGTTTGTGACAGTGCATGAGGAATGGTGAATTCAGGTATACAAGTTCTTGTATGGGCCTGCCCAAGATAAAATGGTACTTATCAAATATACATAGCCATTCTAAATTTAACTCTTTGCCTGTCGGTAATGTCTGCTGATAAATTATACAAATAGTTTGGGCTCAGATTAGGTCCGACAGACTGATGGACTGACAGATGAAGGGCATTCCTATAACCCCCCTTCTGCTTTGCGACAGGGGATTAAAAAATCAGCAGACGATAAAAAAGCATGAAAATTACCCAACATGCAAAGAGTTAAATGTGAGTGCTCAGCTATCCAGTCAGGCTAAGGATCAAATTTTTTTATTTTTAACCATCATCCATTTCCTTACTGTGTACTTGGGCTTGAAAGGCTCTGGTGAGGCTAGAATGATCCACAGACTAGTCTGAGTCTTTCCTGGTTGTATGAGAATCTCATGACAGGTCTCATGTTAAGACTGTGTAAACAAAAACTGATTTTCTTATTTCTTAACCAAAGCATATGTTGAGGATACTCAAATGAACTGTCTTAAATTTCTTTGCTTTATATGCCCTAAGCTATAGATGGGAGATTAACTATGCACAAATATTTAACAAACTACCAAGAACCATGTATTATGCAGAAAGATGTATAATGGCATAGTTTTAGACCCCTAAAACAATGATCAATGACAAAATAAGATGCATAAGATGACTTCTAAAATAGGTATCATTAAAATGTTAAGTGTATATAGTGTTGTGTTTAGTGTGTTGGATTAGAATTGGAAGGTTGCATATTAAGATCTGGTTAGAAATGGGATCCATTTTTTAAACTGGAACAGTCCCATGCATAGTAATTAGTGCTTATTACTTAATAAGTAATATGGATTAGAATTGGATGGCTACATAGTAGAATCTGGTTAAAAGAAGGATTTTATAAATGTAACAGCCCTATGCAAAAGTATGTCTTAGTGTTTGGGCAGGCAGACAAAGCTGTTATCAGCATGCACATAAGTCCCTGGTCGTCTGAGCATTCAGTAACATTCAATACATTAAAGCATATCAACAAAGATGGATGCTCTGATTCAAACAGTGCTATGCTGAACAACAAACAATGAAGGACCTGCTCAGACTGCTCCTCCAGGAGCAGTCTGATCTGGGTCTGCATTGTTTACTTAGGGTTTTTGTCTATCTTTCAAACCTTGAAAGCATTCACTGTTCCTTCAGCCTCAGCACTAAGACAACTTTTCTCTTCATGCGACCCCTGTGAAATGGTGACTTAATTAGTAGACCTAAGGCTAGTTGCCTATACTTACACACTAGGAGAAATCGCCACCTAATACCAAATATTAGAAAACTTTCAGAAAAACAAAAGCAAAAGTAACTAAACAGAACTAAAGAAATCAACATGCACGTAAAAGAATAGCCATCAGTTTTCATCAACTCTTTGCCTGCTGGTGTCGTCTGCTGATAACCTTTGCAAACAGTTTGGACCCAGATCAGGCCCAACAAAATGTCGGGACTGATCTGAATCCAAACTGTTTGACACTTTGATGGTATTCTTTAAAGAATTTTTCAAAAAAGTTGATTTAAAAAAAATCAGTAGATGACAAAAAAAATTGAAAATTACCCAGTAGGCCAAGAGTTAATATAGAGCCATAGATTAAAGATTGTTTTTTTAATAAAAGAGAAAAGCGTAATGTAAACAAACATTTGGTTAATTATACATGTATATTGGAATCAACTCAATAAGATCAATTGTGATAAATAATGGAGAGAAAAGAACAACTTTTGCAAGACTCTTCCACACTCTCTTTAAAGAGGACGGTAATATTGAAAGCAAGTGAATCTGAAATGCAAGCCCTTATTAAACCATTCAATCTGTCCCAAACCTGATCAAAATCGGATATAAAATTAGATACAATCCAAAAATCAAAATTCTGACTTCTAATAAGCGAAAGGAGGCTGCCATTTTGAATATTTAAGCGATCCAAAAATCAAAATTCTGACTATCAATAAGCGAAAGGAGGCTGCCATTTTCAATAGTTAATTAACTTCCTTTAAATTTTAAAAGCCAATAAAATCCCAATTTCATTGCAAACTGTAGTTTTTTGGGAGTGTTTCAAAATCAACTATTTTCAACAGGAGAATCAATAAAAATGCAAACTTAAAGTTAAAATTGATAGCAGGAAACTAGTTATTCTGTTTATGCATATTTAATTAGGGCTATGTGACATCAAACAGCCTAAAATGGCTGCCTTCCATAGCTTTTAAATTTCACTACACAAATATCTGTAACTTTCTTATCATTCATTCAATTTGAATCGGGTTTGCAGCAGATTGCATGGTTTCATAGGGGCTTAATTGCATTTCAGATTCAATTGCTTTCAATGTTGCTCTCAAATCCTGTATAACTATGAAATAATTTGCTTTTCACTACAAAAGCATGTGTTGTGATACACACAGCAAAGGGTTCTACTTGAAAAATACGAAATTCTAATTATTTTTTTTCAACATGTTTGCAAAGTATTCTGATTTCTCCATGTTTTTATCAGTATAGAAGATTAACTTGTTATTCAAAGCATTGCTAGTAAAAAGAATATTAGGAAATTAGGAAAATAAAAAAGCATAATAACTCTTATCTTAAATATCATTTTAAACACAATATATACACAATGCACATACATATGTATGTATAACTTTTTCAAAATTTTATACCCACTTTTAAAAACAGTGCAGATTTAGATCAGCTGGCTTCTCACCAGAATCTAAACTTTTTCACCCACACATTGAATCCATAATAATGAAACTACAGCAGTGAATTGACTGGAAATCGGTTGCTTTTATACATAGTAAAGGCGATTTTTTCAGCCTCCATATACAGAACCTGAAAGAGCGTCATAAGACTCCCTTATCAGAGCCAAAGGTCCTGTCTATGTAGTTACCTACCGGATAAAGACTACCAAAAAAAACAAAGCATTAACTAAAGAGTACAGTAAAACCTGTCTTAAACAGCAACTCAAAAATAGACAAAACTAATATCTTAATGAAAAATGGTAGCTTAATGAAGGTCGAAAGTATTGCAGAATGCTCCCCTTGGAGCATTCTGCAATACTTTTGACCTGCATTAAGCGATAATCAGTCTTGAAAACCAAATGTTGGTCTTCTTTTTGAGTGGTCGCTTAAGACAGGTTTTACTGTATCAATAAAAACATAGCATTAACCCTTAGCCCGCCAGTCATGACTTTTGTCATTGTTTATTTTCTCAAGTAGCTTATATTGCAAACAATATGGAACCAGATCAGACACAGATCAGAACCTTGTCTGAAGTGCACTTGAATATATGCAGATGTAAAAAAAAAAAAAAAACAGACAGCATTTTCAGAATAAAAGATAGTGGCTGGATAAGGATTAAATTTATATTATAAATCTGAATATTTTGCATATCAATAAATATATGGGACAAAAACGTAGATAGTGCATAAAAAGAGAGCAGATTTCCGGAAGGACATATTTTGTTACACTGTAACGGTGTAACAATATACAAGGTCAAAGAAAGAATAACAATATACAAGGTCAAAGAAAGAATAACAATATAGTGGGACTACACTGAACTGTTACAAATGCAAGATAAAGACAAAAGTGGAAAAAATTGGACATCCTCCACTGAAACAACTGAAACAATGTAAATCAGTAGAAAACCAATGAAACAGACTGTAACAATAAGTAACCAGCATCAACCTTCTAAAAAAAATGGACATCTTCTACTGAAACAACTGAAACAATGACAATGAATAGAAAACTAATGAAACAGACTGTAACAAGAAGTAACAAGCATCTTCAAGAGATTTTTTATAGACACAATCTACCTGAAACAGCTGAAACAAGTGTAACGAATGAAACGGGCTTAAAAAAATTGGACATCTTCCACTGAAACAACTGAAACAATGAAAATGAATGGAAATCTAATGAAACAGACTGTAACAATAAGTAACAAGCATCTTCAAGAGATTTTTTATAGACACAATCTGCCTGTAACTGCTGAAACAAGTGTAACGAATGAAACGGGCTTAAAAAAATTGGACATCTTCCACTGAAACAACTGAAACAATGAAAATGAATAGAAAACTAATGAAACAGACTGTAACAAGAAGTAACAAGCATCTTCAAGAGATTTTTTATAGACACAATCTGCCTGAAACAGCTGAAACAAGTGTAACGAATGAAACGGGCTTAAAAAAATTGGACATCTTCCACTGAAACAACTGAAACAATGGAAATGAATAGAAAACTAATGAAACAGACTGTAACAAGAAATAACAAGCATCTTCAAGAGATTTTTTATAGACACAATCTGCCTGAAACTGCTGAAACAAGTGTAACGAATGAAACGGACTAAAAAAATTGGACATTTTCCACTGAAACAACTGAAACAATGGAAATAAACAGAAAACTAATGAAACAGACTGTAACAAGAAGTAACAAGCATCTTCAAGAGATTTTTTATAGACACAATCTACCTGAAACAGCTGAAACAAGTGTAACGAATGAAACGGGCTTAAAAAAATTGGACATCTTCCACTGAAACAACTGACACAATGAAAATGAATAGAAAACTAATGAAACAGACTGTAACAAGAAGTAACCAGCATCAACCTTCTAAAAAAAAATGGACATCTTCTACTAGACAACTGAAACAATGGAAATGAATAGAAAACTAATGAAACAGACTGTAACAAGAAGTAACAAGCATCTTCAAGAGATTTTTTATAGACACAATCTACCTGAAACAGCTGAAACAAGTGTAACGAATGAAACGGGCTTAAAAAAATTGGACATCTTCCACTGAAACAACTGAAACAATGAAAATGAATGGAAATCTAATGAAACAGACTGTAACAATAAGTAACAAGCATCTTCAAGAGATTTTTTATAGACACAATCTGCCTGTAACTGCTGAAACAAGTGTAACGGATGAAACGGGCTTAAAAAAATTGGACATCTTCCACTGAAACAACTGAAACAATGAAAATGAATAGAAAACTAATGAAACAGACTGTAACAAGAAGTAACAAGCATCTTCAAGAGATTTTTTATAGCCACAATCTGCCTGAAACAGCTGAAACAAGTGTAACGAATGAAACGGGCTTAAAAAAATTGGACATCTTCCACTGAAACAACTGAAACAATGGAAATGAATAGAAAACTAATGAAACAGACTGTAACAAGAAATAACAAGCATCTTCAAGAGATTTTTTATAGACACAATCTGCCTGAAACTGCTGAAACAAGTGTAACGAATGAAATGGACTAAAAAAATTGGACATCTTCCACTGAAACAACTGAAACAATGGAAATGAATAGAAAACTAATGAAACAGACTGTAACAAGAAGTAACAAGCATCTTCAAGAGATTTTTTATAGACACAATCTACCTGAAACAGCTGAAACAAGTGTAACGAATGAAACAGGCTTAAAAATATTGGACATCTTCCACTGAAACAACTGAAACAATGAAAATGAATGGAAATTTAATGAAACAGACTGTAACAATAAGTAACAAGCATCTTCAAGAGATTTTTTATAGACACAATCTGCCTGTAACTGCTGAAACAAGTGTAACGGATGAAACGGGCTTAAAAAAATTGGACATCTTCCACTGAAACAACTGGAACAATGAAAATGTATAGAAAACTAATGAAACAGACTGTAACAAGAAGTAACAAGCATCTTCAAGAGATTTCTTATAGACACAATCTGCCTGAAACAGCTGAAACAAGTGTAACGAATGAAACGGGCTTAAAAATATTGGACATCTTCCACTGAAACAACTGAAACAATGGAAATGAATAGAAAACTAATGAAACAGACTGTAACAAGAAATAACAAGCATCTTCAAGAGATTTTTTTATAGACACAATCTGCCTGAAACTGCTGAAACAAGTGTAACGAATGAAACGGACTAAAAAAATTGGACATCTTCCACTGAAACAACTGAAACAATGGAAATGAATAGAAAACTAATGAAACAGACTGTAACAAGAAGTAACAAGCATCTTCAAGAGATTTTTTATAGACACAATCTACCTGAAACAGCTGAAACAAGTGTAACGAATGAAACGGGCTTAAAAAAATTGGACATCTTCCACTGAAACAACTGAAACAATGAAAATGAATGGAAATTTAATGAAACAGACTGTAACAATAAGTAACAAGCATCTTCAAGAGATTTTTTATAGACACAATCTGCCTGTAACTGCTGAAACAAGTGTAACGGATGAAACGGGCTTAAAAAAATTGGACATCTTCCACTGAAACAACTGAAACAATGAAAATGAATAGAAAACTAATGAAACAGACTGTAACAAGAAGTAACAAGCATCTTCAAGAGATTTTTTATAGACACAATCTGCCTGAAACAGCTGAAACAAGTGTAACGAATGAAACGGGCTTAAAAAAATTGGACATCTTCCACTGAAACAACTGAAACAATGGAAATGAATAGAAAACTAATGAAACAGACTGTAACAAGAAGTAACAAGCATCTTCAAGAGATTTTTTATAGACACAATCTGCCTGAAACTGCTGAAACAAGTGTAACGAATGAAACGGGCTTAAAAAAATTGGGCATCAACCACTGAAACATCTGAAACAATGACAATGAATAGAAAACTAATGAAACGGACTGTAACAAGAAGTAACAAGCATCTTCAAGAGATTTTTTATAGACACAATCTGCCTGAAACTGCTGAAACAAGTGTAACGAATGAAACGGGCTTAAAAAAATTGGACATCTTCCACTGAAACAACTGAAACAATGAAAATGAATAGAAAACTAATGAAACAGACTGTAACAAGAAGTAACAAGCATCTTCAAGAGATTTTTTATAGACACAATCTGCCTGAAACTGCTGAAACAAGTGTAACGAATGAAACGGACTTAAAAAAATTGGACATCTTCCACTGAAAAAAACTGAAACAATGGAAGTGAATAGAAAACTAATGAAACAGACTGTAACAAGAAGTAACAAGCATCTTCAAGAGATTTTTTATAGACACAATCTGCCTGTAACTGCTGAAACAAGTGTAACGAATAAAACGGGCTTACAAAAATTGGACATCTTCCACTGAAACAATCGAAACAATGAAAATGAATAGAAAACTAATGAAACAGACTGTAACAAAAAGTAACAAGCATCTTCAAGAGATTTTTTATAGACACAATCTGCCTGAAACAGCTGAAACAAGTGTAACGAATGAAACGGGCTTAAAAAAATTGGACATCTTCCACTGAAACAACTGAAACAATGGAAGTGAATAGAAAACTAATGAAACAGACTGTAACAAGAAGTAACAAGCATCTTCAAGAGATTTTTTATAGACACAATCTGCCTGAAACAGCTGAAACAAGTGTAACAAATGAAACGGGCTTAAAAAAATTGGACATCTTCCACTGAAACAACTGAAACAATGAAAATGAATAGAAAACTAATGAAACAGACTGTAACAAGAAGTAACAAGCATCTCTAGGAGATTTTTCATGGACACAATCTGCCTGAAACAGCTGAAACAAGTGTAACGAATGAAACATGCTTAAAACAATTGGACATCTTCCACTGAAACAATGAGAATATATAGAAAACTAATGAAACAGACTGTAACAAGTATTGTCAATAGATTTTTTATAGACACAATCTGCCTGAATCTGCTGAAACAAGTGTAACAAATGAAACAGGCTAAGTAATTTGGCATTGCACTTAGTAATGATTTTAGGGAAACAAAGATAATAAGAATCTTATTTCTCTACCAATTTAAAAACTGAGGATGTGGAGCAGTGGATGGTGATGGACAATCTGTGAAGTTAAGCAACAGCGACATTGTTAGTATTTGAATGGGTGACCCAATGGTTAGTGACCCAATGGTAAGTGGCTGTCAGGCACATGGGTCATGGATCTGAGTTTTTGTTGTGTTTTTTTTCTTTACACAGAATTTACTTCTGATGTTTCTCAAGATTCTGGTTCCCATGGAAATGTGCAGTATGGGAATAGAAGAAGTATGTTTTTGAACCACTCAATGGTATTTTTAAAAGAAAAAACAATGGAATAACAACAATTCCTAAGGAAAAGTTGCTGTTAATTTCATTGGTAGAACAGTGAAACAATACCAGTGGAGAGTCACTGGTATCTGGTATTTCCATTGGAATACCATTGGAACAGCGTTATTTTTAATTCCATTGACTTGGGGGGGGGGGGGGGGGGGGGAAAGCAGGGTGCATATTCAATTCTGGTTTCCTCAACACATATACCCAAAAGAACCACCTCATTGAGACGGTTCTTTTGAGTACCTGTGCCCTTGGTATCCATTGGACAAACGGCCAGAGTTTAAAATGTGGGAGGAGCTACCAAAATCAGTGTTAGTTTATTGGTATCTAATCTGTCAACATCAATCTGATAGCAAGACTTTCAGTTGTTTATTTAACAATCTGTATCCTGCATTGTGACAAGGGTCAGAAAGCTTGATTTTAATGTTGAGCCAGCATTAGCTTTTTTTAAAGGTTGTCTGCATTTCTAGTCTGCTGCATACATTTAAATGCACTTCAGACTAGATTTTTTCATGGAGACTTTTTCATGGAAGACAATATAAGGGAGGAGCAGCCTAACCTGGGTCCATATTGTTTGCAATATAGCTGATTTCACAGGCCTACCGTACTTTTCCGGAATTCTTTCGGGACTCAAGTCACATGGACTTGTATCACATGACTACCTCAGCCAATCAACATAACTCCTGTTACCACGAGGCTGAGTAGCCATGTGCTCGAGGTGTGCATCAAAATACAAAAGTAAATTCTGTTTTGTGAGCAAACAGGCTTGAATAAATTGTATGCGATTTGAAGATAAGTTGTAGGGGGCACTTAGAGTCTTTTTGCATTTTTTTTCTTACCTGGAAAACCAATTTAATGATTTTGCAAACATCGCTGTTGTGTTTACAATTCGAGGTCAGTATTGAGAACATCACAGGACCAGTGACACATGACTGAGTCAGTGCTCATGTAAACATTTCACTGTTTGAAGAATGGCTCAAAGTTTCGCCAAAACATCATTGGCAGTGTGGCATCGAGCTATCAAGCCAATCTAATGATAGAAATTCCTAATATAACCCAAAGTTACATAAACTCACCCCTTTTCACTTGCCAACATTGGGTATCTACAATGCTTATTAAAATATAGGTCACATCGTTGGGATGTTTGATGATTGGCCAGATTGTTTTCAATTCGGGAGGACTCAGAGCTTATCGGAAGGTGCATGAAATTGGCTATAAGCTACAGTTGTGCTAAGACGAAAGGTTACACCCTTAAGCACAAGGAGTGCACAAGGTTTAAGCTTGGTGTCCACTACTAGTCCACTAGATTGTTCACTAGAGTGAACTAGGTAGTTTAAAGAGCTACGTGCATTAAGAGGCTATTTTGGCCTATGAGGCCAAAAAATGAAATTCGCTTTTCACCAAATTCTTCTTATTGGTTTATTAGGACAATGACCCAAGTGTATAAGTCTGGAATTAGTTTGACTTTTACCGTTGCTATGGTAACCAAAACCGCCGCCATAACAGGCTGAAAATAGGAAATTGACCATTTTGGAGCACAAATAGTAAGAGAGTATGATCAGGAAATACCACAATCACAAACCGCAGACAACCCCATGCGTTTGACGTTTGACAGAGCAATCAACATAGAGCACAAGCAAATACCAAAAAGATATTTTAACAGATGGTGAGAATTATCATGGCACACAACATATTAAAAGGATTTTTCGGTATTTAGCTGTGCTGATATTTAATTTTTGAAATTTGGTCTCTAAAAACCTTAAATTTGTTCAAAAATGGCAATTTCTCTATTTCATGCCGATTTTGTCGGCCATTTTTGTTACCATAGCAACGGTAAAATATAAATAAATGCCGAAATTTTACACTTCAGCCATTCGTCTAATGAACGAATCCAAAGAAATTTGTGAAAAGCAAATTTCAGTTTTTTGCTCCAAAGGGGGCCATTTTAGCCCCTTAATGCACGTACCCCTTTGTTCACTCCATGTGCACTCCATGTCCTACCTATGAGCTAGATTGTTTTAGTGTAACATAAATATGGGGTAGTAGAACTTAAGCATTTTTATGAATGAAGTGAATAAAAAAAAAACATTATGAAAGTAAGTAAGGGTGCAAAGATCAGGAATCAATACAATCAAGTACCACACCTGACCCAGGATACCAATGGGAAAGTGACAAACTCACAGCAGACACCAGTTTGAATCTGTAATCATTAAGAATCTGCAACCTTTCAAGTTTACAGAATGCATTATAAACATATTTTTATAACTCGATTGGTAAAGTATTAGACTCGATGTCGAACAGTCGCTAGTTTGAGACTCACTGAAGGCACTGCGCCGTGTCCTAGCAAGACACCTTATCCTCTGTTTATTATTGTTTTAACACAAGAAGTCATAAAAAATCCCGACATTACTGAAAAAGAATTTGTTGACTTGGGTGTTATGCATGAATACTAACAAACAGACAAACAATTTTATGATTGTGTCATGTGAAAAATCCCAGCGCTCATACACTCGCGCACACGAGAGAGATCAGCTCATGTAACAGAGAGAGAGAGAGAGAGAGAGAGAGAGAGAGAGACTAATCAAAAGATCTTATTTACCCTTCATGGTCGGTTCTAATGATGTCATCATGTTATGTGCTAGTAGCAAGGCTCTGGTGAGACTGCATGTATACAAAGGAATAACTACCAGCAGACTGAATCTAGTATGTTTTTGCAATAAAATACTTGTTCTAATCATTTTTTGATCTGGTCAGTTCTAATAACAAGGGTTTTAAAGACATAGAAAATTTAGCAATAATACTGGTACCACTCATTATGATTCTCTCCAGGGGTCATACTGGACAGATCAAAGGCTAATATTTATTAGGTGATTATGACTTTCTTACAGGGGGCAATTAAGTGGTCCCATGAAGGGATTAGGTATTTTCTGATTAAATATTGATCTTTATCTTAGTGAAAGAAATTGTGTTGTATACAGGTAAGTCCCCTCTTGAGGCCCCTTGAAGTTTGTGAGATACTGAAACTGTCCCTTATCAGTAAATTCACTAATGATTCCATATATCACAAAATATATGCCTTTAATGACACTGTTTATACAAGCAATTAAAGATAACAGATAGGATTAAAATCACTTGACTGGTTATTTATCACACCTAGCTTCAATGGTGTGGTCACTTGACTTTAACCCTTTTCCTGCTGGTAATGTATTTCATTGTCTTTGCAAACAGTTTAGACCTAGATCAGGTCTGACAAAACATTGAACCTGATCTTGATTTAAACTGACACTCTAATAATATTCATGAAAAGAATTTTGAAAACTATCATTTTTAAACTAAAACAGCAGACAACAAAACCAAATGAAAATTACCCAGCTTGCAAAGCGTTAGCACAATACATTTTTTTTTTCTGTGAATTATGTATTTAGCAAACAGGCAAGACCCAGATTAAAGGCCGCTTTTCATCAGGAATGAGTGAGTGTTTGTATTTACGCCTCACCAACAGCTAAGGACATGCATTTCATAAGGGTCTGCACTTTTTGCTTAGACAAAAACAACCTTCAGGACCAGAAATATTAGAAATTAAACAAATGTTTTGAAACGTTATCTCATACTCATCTATATATACTTGTTTGATCTGGCTATACACTGTTCATAAAACTATTATTTCGGCTAATTAGTGGCAAATTGCGTGACATTCAATAACCAATTTTATAGTGAAGCTGAATATTATACATGTACTTTGTTTATTTTCTTAAGTATGTACACTGATCAACCGTCACATAACGCATATCATTTGACTTATTTTCTTTTTACATAATATTGTTGTGGTTGCAATAAATTCTTGATCTTCAACTCTTTATTTCCTGCTGATAACTTTTAAAAACAGAAGTCTGCTGATTCGTGATATTGATACAGTATGTATAGGATGGTCAATTTTGAGTTTTAAGGGTAACAGGTCAACTTTTCGAAATTACCATAGTGATGAATTTATTTCCCTATTTTTTACTTTAGCAAACAGTACAGATCCTGATAAACAGCTGCCTTATGCAGCATTTCATCTTCGTCTTCACTGTTTGTGAAGGTATCTGTTTAAAGGGGTAAGTCTTATTTCTGTGTCATCTTCAATACCTATATGTAGGTGGCTATTATAGGGATTAAACTGATAAGAGACTGCCTCCAGTCATAGTTGGCCAATCAACATATGCTTACCACAGGTACTGGTCATCAACAGATATAATTCTACTTATCTAATGGTCCAAGATAAACTAACATTTATAATCATTATTTAAAAATAAGTTTTTCATATTAAAGTATAACCATATTCTAATAAATTGCAACAATTGTTTTTATACTTATAACCATCATGTCAAACCCCACCCCAAAGTTAAAAAAAAAGATTTACTCTTTATCTCCTAGTTTTGTCTGCTGATAACTTTTGCAACGATTTGGGGCGCAGATCAGAACGACAAAACGTCGGGCCTAATCTGGATCTCAATTATTCGACACTCTGATGGTATTCCTAAATTTTTTTTTTCGAAAAAGTTGATTTTTAAAAAATCAGCAGATGCCAAAAATACAGTTAATAAGGCTACACAGAATGTGGGTACTCATTAGAACCTTGTATTGATTCTTGCAAGAACCTACAATCTTTGTGCAACTAAAAATCGCTATTAATTACAAAGGGGTGTCTACGTAAAAGTATCTTTCAACGCATAAAAGCAAACAGTTTAAACAAACAGAAGCATCCTGATCTTGGTTGACACTAATCCAAGCATCATATGGGGGGAAATCAGCAGACGACAAAAAATGTCTTAGAAATGTCTTAGATGGCTTAGAGCCATCAGAGTCCGACTAGCTACAAGTATATGATATCACACATTGGTGAAAAATTGTTTTAAGGACAGGAGCCAGTCTACTATTAACTTCAATTTACAAACAGTTTGTACCAGATCAGTAAGGACACCGGGTGCAATTTCGTTGTGAGAAACCTGCCCAAGAGAATTTACTCATACTGCTACAACTTATCAAGTAAAGCCTACCTGACCAATTAAGGCGAAAAAACGGTACCTCACCGTGATTGGGAAAAAGTTAGGGTTGTTTCAAAAGTACACTAAGAAATGCTTGTTTTTGCATTGAGATTAATGGAAAAGACTAAAATTTTGACATAAATGAGGAAATTTAAGGTACATGCCCAAGAGAAATTAATGAATTTTAGATATAAGATGAACCTAAACATAATCTGTTAAAATTTGAAATAAAAATCTAAGGTCACCGTGGTATATGAAAAAAGGGTCATCCTAAAAGTAGTATTTTTACATTAAAATTAGTATCTTGGGTGGATTTTGTGTAATTTTGAATAGAAATAGTTTGATTTACTTAAGCCTGGGTCAGGTGTGGTACTTGATTGTATCGATCCTGATCTTTGCACCCTTACTTACTTTATTTACTTAAGCCATAACCTTAATTATGCCTATGCTGTGTAGAAGAATAAGTAAAAGGTCAAAAATCTATAAAAAAATAAAAGAAGGGTCGTTAAAAAAAGGATTTTTGATTATAAAAATGTCAATTTTGATTAATTTTGACATAAATGAGGGAATTTAAGATATAACTGCCCAAGAGAACTAAATGAATTTTAGATATGAGATGAACCTAATAAAATTTGAAATAAAAATCAAAGGTCACCGTCGTATATGAAAAAGGGGTCATCCTAAAAGTAGTATTTTTACATTTAAATCAGTACCTTGGACGGATTTTGTGTAATTTTTGAATAGAAATAGTTTGATTTACTTAAGCAATAACTTTAATTATGCATATACTGTGTTGAAGAATTAGTAAGAGGCCAAAATTCTGTAAACAAAATTAAAGAAGGGCTGTTACAAAAGGATGTTTAATTATAAAAATGTCAAGTTTGATTATTTTTGACATAAATGCAGGAATTTAAGGTATATATGCCCAATAGAAATAAATGACTTCCATATATTTGATGAAACTTAACATAAGCAGGAAAATTATGAAATAAAAATCAAAGGTCACCACAGTATATGAAAAAGGGTCGTCACAAAAGTAATATTACTGCATCAAATCAGTACCTCTAATTGATTCTGTGTAATTCTGAATGGTACAAGATAGATTTTGCTTGGGCAATAACCCTAATTATGCCTTTGCAGTGTTGGTAAATTAGTTAGAGGCCAAATTTCTACCAAAATCTAAAAGAAGGATCCTCAAAAAAGGTTTTTAATTATGAAAATGTCAATTTTGATTAATTTAGATATAAATGAGGAAATTTAAGTTATATCTGCCCAAGAGAAATAAATATATTTCAGATACAAGATGAACCTAATTATTTTCTGTTAAAATTTGACATAAAAACAAAAGGTCACCACAGTATATGAAAAAGGGGTCGTCCTAAAAGTATTATTTTTACATTAAAATCAGTACCTTGGATGGAATTTGTGCATAGAAATAGTTAGGTTTTCTTAAGCATTAACTTTAATTATGCCTATACCGTGTTGAAGAATTAGTAAGAGGCCAAAAAATCAAAAAAGAAAAGAAAAAAAAAGTTACAAAAAGGATTTTTGATTATGAAAATGTCAATTTTGATTAATTTTGGCATAATGCGGGAATTTAAGGTACTTATACTTATTTATAGGTACTTTTGACTTATATAATTATATTATATGAACCGTAACATAATCTGAATAATATGAAATAAAAATCAAAGATCACCGCTGTATATGAAAAGGGGTCATCCCAAAAGCAATAATTTTACACTATAAATTGGTACCTCGGTTGGATTTTGTGAAATTCTGAATATAATGAGTTAGATTTACTGAAACATTAGCCCTCAATATGCCGTAACTTTGTCGGTGAGCTAGTGAGAGACCTCATTTCTACGAAAATCTGAAGAGGCATCGTTACAAAATGGTTATGTAATTACGAAAATGTCAATTTTGACTTAGAATGAGGAAATTTTAGATATATATGCCGAGAAATTATAGAATTTTTATATATAAGATGAACCTAAACATAATTTGTTAAAACTTGAAGTAAAAACCGAAGGTCGCCACAGTATATTAAAAAGGGGTCATCCCAAAAGTAGTATTTTTACACTACAAATTAGTACCTCGGTTAGATTGTGTGTAGTTCTGAATGTAATGAGTTAGATTTACTGAAGCACTGAATAGCCCAGGCATGTATTACTGTCCAATAGAGATCATTAAAGGATTAACTGATAAGGGACAGTTTCAATATCTCGCAACATTAAAGGGGCCTCAAGTGGGGAATTACCTGTATACAGCACAATTTCCTTCACTAAGATAAAGATCAATATTTTACCTAATCCCTTCATGGGACCACTTTATTGCCCCTGTAGGGAAGTCATAATCACCTCATTATGACCGTCCTTTTGATCTGCCCAGTATGACCCCTGGAGAGAGTCATAATGAGTGGTACCAGTATTATTGCTCAATTTTCTATATCTTTAGTATGCATTTACAATGATAGTGAGCTAGTAAGAGCCCTAACTTCGAAAATCTGAAGAAGGGCTGTTACAAAAATGATTTATTATGAAAATTTCAATTTTGACTTAAAATGAGGAAATTTAAGATATATCTGCCCAATAGAAACAAATAATTTTTTATATTTGATGAAAATTTACATGATCTGTAAAAAATTAAATAAAAAAACAAATGTCATACAGTATATGAAAAAGGGGTCGTCTGAAACGTTGTATTTTTACATTAATATCTGTACCTCTGGTAGAGTTGTGTATGTTTGAATGTGATGAGTAAGATTTACTGAAGCAATAACCCGAAGATGATCGCATCATTGTTAAACACATTCGCTTTTTTGGTTTTGTCATAATATGAATTTCACTCAATATATAAACTGTCTTTTCACAAGCATCTAGATAGCCTACATGAAAGTGTGCGTGATAAAAAATAATTTTCCTTTTTATCAACCAAAACATATGATGAAGGGAACCGTCTCATTGAGACGGTTCTTTTGAGCACCATAACCAAATGTTTAACTGATAAATAAGATATTCCTTTCCCTTTCCCCATTGTTTTTTTGTAATCAGTGACCTTGCCATTTTTCTATGGTGGTGGTTATTGTTACTTGGTATAAAGGCTAACTTGTAAACTCAGCACAGTGTTTTCTAGACAGCCTACTATGGTGATCAAAGCTTTCCCTACAAAGCATGCACAGATCTAGAGGGGACTGAAGGGTCAATAGTCAATACCCCCCTCCCACACAAAAAAGAAAAGAAAATGCAAGTGATATTGCTAGATTTTCTTAGGAATCAACTATTGGACAATACCCCAGCCCCACTGTCACTATTACTCACTAATCATGCCTGGAAAATAATTGGACCCCATCCTGATAATGTTAGACAGTCAAACCACCTCTAACGGCAAAATTGTAAGGTAAAGTTGAGGATTGCAAAAAATCTCCAGAAAAATCTGGATCTGAACATGCAAGCATCCACACACATATGTTACTTTTGAGCCTACATGTACCCCTGGGCTGTTCATTCATCACTATGATGTTTCGAAAAATATGTAGGGATACCACCAACAAAAATTCACAATGACAATCGTTTTCAAATCACTCTTTTCATCAGGGCAGGGGCAGAGAACAGACAGAAGTCATATGTTGTTATTGTTTTTAGAGCCCTCAACTTATTTCACAGTTTACGAAGGGGGTCCAATGGTTTTATAACAGAGAAAACTGTCCTTTTCCAAGGATCCAGAGGGGGTCCAACATTTTCCAGGGGGTCCAAATGCTATTTTCTTTAGAAACCCAAAGAACTTGTGATTTTCCAGGGGAGGGGTGTGGACCCCCCTCCCTCTGGATCCACACATGAGAATATTAGGTGGAATGTTTGTTTGATTTGATTCTTTACGTCCCTTCAACAATCCTTCAGTTATAAAGGGGTAGGTCTTCCTGGGTTGAATCATTGCTAAGCTAGGATTAATGTTCTTGCTCAAGGACAAAACGTAGTGACGCCGGTGAGGCTCGAACCCGCGGCCCCTCGCTCTCGAGTAAAGCACTCCACCACTGAGCCATTAGGTGGAATGATGCTACGCTTGATTTGCTCAACCAAGAGCTTTTTGCCTAATTTATTTTGACATTGTCGGTTAAAGAACTCACTTTTTATGACCTTCCATATTTTTTTTTTGCACATGGAGTAAAATAATCAAAGGGGCACAATTGCCGATTATCCGATTTTTTTTATAATCACAACAGCAATTTAAAATCACTGTCGACTTCTGAGTGAATATGCAGCCCAATTTCACGAAAATTCCTGCTTTCAATCACTTTAACCTAGTCGATATTTGTTCTCAGATTGTTAATATATGACCTGGCTGATTTATTGACTCTCATATTTTCCAAAAATGCATTATTTACCATTTACCACTCATTAACTTGAAGTATTTGGCGTTTTTTTTCTCGCAGAAACTGACGTGTATTAGAAGTACAACGTCAAATTGTTTACGGAAGATGCGCACGTCGCATGCGCAGTCGTATCGAGGTCGGTGTCCTTAAATCAACAAGTGGTCAGTGTTTGTTTAATGGCCAGGCAAATGTCATCAATAAAGTGAAAAATAGAAACTTTAAATCTAAAAATCAATATTAGTTTATAATAAAAATTATCAAATTTCATCTAAATAATTTTCACAAATTTTACTGAATAGAATTATTAAAAGAAAAGAAAATGAAAAGAAAAGTAGATTACGAGAAAGTAATATATTTTCATTTTCTAACATAAAGCACCTGCGAAAATGCAACTGAAAATGTTGTCTGCTTCAGTCGTCTGTTGCATACATTTGCTACATCATTGATAAATATAAGTGTAGAGGCAAACAGTGTGGATCCAGATCAAACTACTACATATAGGAACAGTCTTACATGGGTCTACAATGTTTGACCAAGCTGCTTCTTTAACATTTCAGCAGACGACAAAAGCAGACAAATACTTTTGTGATTGACACTTTAAGAGTTAATAAAAGGGGGTGCAGTTTATTTACTCCCAACAAATAATAAAAATGTTATTAAGTACTTGTATATCTAGCCATTTCTACACTGGCAGAATAAATGGATGAATGAATGAATATTTCATTTATTAAAATTGAATGAAATATAATGAAAGAACAGATGAAAAATATATTAATAATATTATATTTTTATTATAAATTGGTATTCAAGTCTTATAAATCACATGGGCGTAGGCACGGGTGTGGCAGGTGCGGCATTCGCCGCACCAATAATTTCGGCCAGTGCGACATGCCGCACCATTAAAATTTGATGATGCGATACGATGCCGCACCAATAAATGTTACTTATCAGAGCAGAAAAAGTGAACAACATGTGTAAGAGGAAAAAAACCAAATAAACACAACAAAACAAGAAAGATTATAGAACTTTTCATCCACCATGACTCATCAATAATCCAAGCTTCCAAGCGTTCCATTTGTTTATTTTCGTTTCTCCTTTACTGCAATAATTACATGATGAGTTTTAGTACGAGATGTGAATGGTAAGTTCCTAAAGTTACTTTTTTCAATTTGTTCTTACATTTTAAGAAACATTATCTCAGAATCCGACTCTGTAAAAATGTTGATGCTTTTGAAATATAATGTTTCTAATTGATGGGCATTACATGTGGCTGAGAGAGCTCTCAAGTCATTAATTAGAATAATTTCGTTGATGCTTAATTAAATCTGGTATTGGTATACTATTTAAAACGCACCCTTACCACACCCCTACACACCTAAAGAGAGAAGAACAAATAAAAAAAACACACAAAAAAAAACACGCGGTCTAGGAAAAAATGTATGGAAGCACATTGGTGCCATCACAAAGTTTTCTTCTTTCCATTACAATGTTTTCTTGCTGATAAAAAAACGATTCTTCAACTTTTCAATGAAGAAAACCAAAAGCAAATGTCTTGAAAATATTCGTTTACAAAATCAAAGGATAAAAATCGTCCCAATATTCACGAAATCGCACCGTTTGTTAAAAAATTTTCCGGGGGTCACAGGTCTTCCTTGGTTGAACCAGTACTAAGCTAGGATTAATGTTCTTGCTCAAGGACACAACGCAGTGACGCCGGTAAGGCTCGAACCCGCGGCCCTTCGGTCTCGAGTCAAGCACTCTACCACTGAGCCACTGCGCTCCCATTACCTCATATTGTTTTAGTATGAAAATAAGTGTAAGTGTATACCAAAAGGGATGGCAGTTCAGCCGAGGGCCATCACTTTGTGATGGCCCCGGACCCCCCTAGCACGGCTTCGCGCCTACGGCGCTTAATTCCTGCGGCACCAACCAAGAATAGATGGCTACGTCTCTGAATCATCAATGTCTAGATTTCAAGAGATGCTTTGTTTATGCATATAGAGTCGAACTTCGATGGCTCGAACTCGTCGGGACTGTCGGTGCAAGTTCGACCCATCCATGTGTTCGAGCGATACCTAGCCAGACAATTTTCAAATTGGTTCATGTGTACTTTATGTCATCACCGACACCACGTTTTTTCTCGAGCAAATTTGAAAAGCGCACCTGGTACCTGTCACTGAGTGATCAATAACCCTTTGCACGCTAGAGTTAAAATGATAAGCCGCATGTGTTAGCATATGAACCAGTTTAAAGTAAATACATTTATCAGCATGCGCATATTCACAGGCTGATCAATGCATTTGCTATCGAGTAAGCTGTACCGTTTGTCTTCTTGTGGGTGAATGTCCCTGTTTAAGTGTCTCGGTTGTTTATCGTTTCTTTTAGAACAATAAAAGAAAAAAAAACAAGTTTGTTTCTTATTATCAATTCACAATGTGCAAGTCTCAATTAATAACAACGAATAAAACATGAAAACCCAGGATGTTTACAACAAAGATGCGGATCAGACTGTACTGCCGCACAATCTAATGCCTGTCTTTATCCAGCCAGGCATGTTTTACTCATTTTGACACGCAAATTCTTGATTACAAAACATCTCATTAATTGTCTTTAATCATTTTCGGCCGCCCTACTAAACGGTGACAAGTGAGAACTTACTCAAATCTTTGATCTGATAAATTGCCGCTAATTGCTCCACACGTTCCGCTCGTCAGTTAGGTAACCCAAGGGTAAAATCATCATCGTCACAGAGTGCTTACGAAAATAATAATGAACTTAAATTAAGCGTGTGACTGATTCATGTACATGTAAAGAAATATTTGGTTCGAGCCATCATAGTGTTTTTACATGAAAAATCGCCCTGTGGACCGCGCTTTGAGTTTGAGAGTTCGAGCCATCGCTGTTCGAGCCTGGGGTGTATTTAACATTAAATGTATGGGGAAATTTCAGAGACCGAGGAACGAGTTCGAGCGATCCCTGGTGTTCGAGACAGGCGAGTTCGAGCGACCAAAATTCGACTGTATAAGACCATTGCTATGTCTAGTTCACATTGTGTCCCCTACCTAGTGCACAATAGTGCATAATGACGTTCACTATTAGTGAACTTTGAAGTCTAGATGAAGTTAATCTGTAGTGAACACGGAGTGAACTTGGTGTTCTTAGCACAACTGTACATAATAAAATCAACAGTAAGCTACATACGAACAATCAACAGACTAAAGGGAAGCAGAATAATGGTTCATCAGAAAAAAAGTTAAATTATGCGAACTGCATAACAGTTATCTTAATTTTAACTGTGCATATGTGTGGTTTGTAAAACAAATGCGTAAGCTTTAAACCAAATTAGTATAAACTAACACTTATTTTCACGCTATTTCAATCTAAGAAAAACATTTTCCTGTGATAAGTCCTTAACATTTCAACCTGTAATTAGGTGGCAAATGATATGCTACCATTTGGTATAAACTTCAACTAAAACCATTCCAGTGATAAATCCTTTACCTTTCTACCTGTTATTAGGTGGCAGCTGAACTGCTACCCCTTTTGGTTAGGGTATAAGCTTTCGTCCTAAAAAATATGAGGTAAACATTTTTTAGTGATAAATCCTTAACATTTCTATCTGCTATAAAGTGGCAGCTGAACTGCCACCCCTTTTGGTTTATTTTTAAACCTCTTTCGTACTCAAACAATATGAGGTCAAGCATTTAAGGGTGATAAATTCTTAACATTTCTACCTGTTATTAGGTGGCAGCTGAACTGCCATCCCTTTTGGTACAAACTTACACTTATTAATACTAAAACAATTTGAGGTAAACATTTTCAGGGGATAAATCCTTAACGTTTCTACCTGTTATTAGGTGGCAGCTGAACTGCCATCCCTTTTGGTATACACTTACACTTATTTTCATACTAAAACAATATGAGGTAATGGGAGCGCAGTGGCTCAGTGGTAGAGTGCTTGACTCAAGACCGAAGGGCCGTGGGTTCGAGCCTTACCGGCGTCACTGCGTTGTGTCCTTGAGCAAGAACATTAATCCTAGCTTAGTACTGGTTCAACCCAGGAAGACCCGTCCCTTTATAACTGAAAGATTGTTGATGGGACGTAAAGAATCAAATCAAACAAACAAAAACTATATGAGGTAAACATTTTCAGAGGATAAATCCTTCACATTTCTACCTGTTATTAGGTGGCAGCTGAACTGCCATTCCTTTTGGTATATTCGTACTAAAAAGCAATATGAGATAAAAAAAAAAAATCTAGTGACTTTCTACGTCAATAGCGCAGTTTTAGAAAGTAGAACTACTTTTATGCGCAGGGGAGTCAGTTCGGGCACCACTGTTTATTAATGTGATAAGTAGTATAAATTTATAACTTCCAGTTTCCCAGGGAGCACACTGTATAAACAATTCATTTTGCAATAAACAGTTGCTATGGAGGGGGGGGGGTTAATTTAATGTTAAACTGACTTACTAGAAATTAATTGGAATGAAGCATAATAAGAACCCCATTCAAGCAAATGTTCTGCCCTTTTACAATCCTCATCCCTGAGGCTGTATGGGGTCAAACAGGCAAAACATTTTTTTTCTGAAGAAGGTTATGTTGCATATCACATTATGCAATAAAAATGTTTGACCTTATGCAAACCCCCCCCCCCCCCCCCCCCCCCCCATCTTTTAGGTTGGGTAAAACAGTCAGACATTGAAATTGTGCAGATAAGTATTGGTTAGAAGAGTTTTGAGTTATTTTAAAATCTTATGTTTTTATAAACAGTATGGAGCCAGATGAGATGCCACATTTTGTGCCGTTTTATCAAGGTCTATATTGATTTTAGTGTATAATTAACCTTTGGAAGAGTATTGCATTTTGGGGCGCTATATTTATCTTTGAGGTAATGTACGTCGGTTGCCAAGCTAATTAGAAATAATGGAAGTCGCATGTTTACCTTATGATCCTGTAAACGAGTAAATATCGTCGAATAAAGTTAAATCTAGAAAAGGATATTATTCTTTGGGTTTTTATTCCATAATCGGGAATATCGTCGGACCAAGTATAATTTGATTGAACTTAAGTGACTTGATAGGCTTTACTTGCAGTGTTGGAGAATGGGATTTATATTTTGTGGTAAACATCCTTTCCTGACAAGGATTCAGGTGAGTGATCCAGGGCCCATGGGCCCTCTTGTTTGCTTATTACGTTCGCTACACTCGTAACTGCAGTTTTAGGGATTGTGTCTATAAAAAAATCTCCTTCATTGTTACAATCCATTTCATTATTTTACCATTGAATTTCATTGTTTCAGTGGAAGATGTCCAAGCATTTTTTTTTGCTTGTTGCATTTGTTACACTTGTTACAGCAGTTTTAGGTAGGTTGGATCTACAAAACAAATCTCCTATGTGCTTGTTACTTATCGTTACAGTCCGTTTCATTAGTTTTCCATTGAATTTCATTATTTAATTTGTTTCAGTGGAAGATGTCCAATTTTTTAGCCCGTTTCATTCGTTACACTCGTTTCAGCAGTTTAAGGTAGGTTGGGTCTATAAAAAATATCTCCTGTATGCTTGTTACTAATAGTTACAGTCTGTTTTATTAATTTTCCATTGAAATTCATTGTTTCAGTTGAAGGTGTCCATTTTTTTCTGCTCGTTTCATTCGTTACACTTGTTAAAGCAGTTTCAGGCAGATTGTGTCTATAAAAACTCTCTTAAGATGCTTGTTACTTATTGTTACAGTCCATTACATTGGTTATCTATTGAGTTTCATTGTTTCAGTTGTTTCAGTGGAAGATGTCCAATCTTTTTAAGTCCGTTTCATTCGTTACACTTGTTTCAGCAGTTTCAGGCAGATTGAGTCTACAAAAATTCACAAGAAGATGCTTATTACTTGTTGTTACAGTCAGTTACATTAGTTTTCTATTCATTTTCATTGTTTCAGTTGTTTAAAGGGAAGATGTCCAATTTTTTTCCACTTGTATATTCGTTACACTTGTTTCAGCAGTTTCAGGCAGATTGTGTCTATAGAAAAAATCTCTTTAGATGTTTGTTACTTATTGTTACAGTATGTTTCATTAGTTTTCCATTGAGTTTCATTGTTTCAGTTGTTTCAGTGGTTGATGTCCAATTTTTTAAGCCTGTTTCATTCGTTACACTTGTTTCAGCAGTTTCAGGCAGATTGTGTCTATTAAAAATCTCTTGAAGATGCTTGTTACTTATTGTTACAGTCAGTTTCATTAGTTTTCTAATCATTTTCATTGTTTCAGTTGTTTCAGTGGAAGATGTCCAATTTTTTTAAGCCCGTTTCATTCAATACACTTGTTTCAGCAGTTTCAGGCAGATTGTGTCTATTAAAAATTCTCTTTAGATGCTTGTTACTTATTGTTACAGTACGTTTCATTAGTTTTCTATTCATTTTCATTGTTTCAGTTGTTTCAGTGGAAGATGTCCAATTTTTTTAAGCCCGTTTCACTCGTTACACTTGTTTCAGCAGTTTCAGGCAGATTGTGTCTATAAAAAATCTCTTGAAGATGCTTGTTACTTCTTGTTACAGTCCGTTTCATTAGTTTTCTATTCATTTTCATTGTTTCAGTTGTTTCAGTGGAAGATGTCCAATTTTTTTAAGCCCGTTTCATTCGTTACACTTGTTTCAGCAGTTTCAGTCAGATTGTGTCTATAAAAAATCTGTTGAAGATGCTTGTTACTTCTTGTTACAGTCCGTTTCATTAGTTTTCAATTCATTGTCATTGTTTCAGATGTTTCAGTGGAAGATGTCCAATTTTTTTAAGCCCGTTTCATTCGTTACACTTGTTTCAGCAGTTTCAGTCAGATTGTGTCTATAAAAAATCTGTTGAAGATGCTTGTTACTTCTTGTTACAGTCCGTTTCATTAGTTTTCTATTCATTTTCATTGTTTCAGTTGTTTCAAGGGAAGATGTCCAATTTTTAACTCTGTTTCATTAGTTACACTTGTTTCAGCAGTTTCAGGCAGATTGTGTCTATAAAAAATCTCTTGAAGATGCTTGTTACTTCTTGTTACAGTCTGTTTCATTAGTTTTCTATTCATTTTCATTGTTTCAGTTGTTTCAGTGGAAGATGTCCAATTTTTTAAAGCCCGTTTCACTCGTTACACTTGTTTCAGCTGTTTCAGGCAGATTGTGTCTATAAAAAATCTCTTGAAGATGCTTGTTACTTATTGTTACAGTCTGTTTCATTAGTTTTCTATTCATTTTCATTGTTTCAGTTGTTTCAGTGGAAGATGTCCAATTTTTTTAAGTCCGTTTCATTCGTTACACTTGTTTCAGCAGTTTCAGGCAGATTGTGTCGATAAAAAATCTGTTGAAGATGCTTGTTACTTCTTGTTACAGTCTGTTTCATTAGTTTTCTATTCATTTTCATTGTTTCAGTTGTTTCAGTGGAAGATGTCCAATTTTTTTAAGTCCGTTTCATTCGTTACACTTATTTCAGCAGTTTCAGGCAGATTGTGTCTATAAAAAATCTCTTGAAGATGCTTGTTACTTATTGTTACAGTCCGTTTCATTAGTTTTCTATTCATTTTCATTGTTTCAGTTGTTTCAAGGGAAGATGTCCAATTTTTTTAAGCCCGTTTCATTTGTTACACTTGTTTCAGCAGTTTCAGGCAGATTGTGTCTATAAAAAATCTGTTGAAGATGCTTGTTACTTCTTGTTACAGTCCGTTTCATTAGTTTTCTATTCATTGTCATTGTTTCAGATGTTTCAGTGGTTGATGCCCAATTTTTTTAAGCCCGTTTCATTCGTTACACTTGTTTCAGCAGTTTCAGGCAGATTGTGTCTATAAAAAATCTGTTGAAGATGCTTGTTACTTCTTGTTACAGTCCGTTTCATTAGTTTTCTAATCATTTTCATTGTTTCAGTTGTTTCAGTGGAAGATGTCCAATTTTTTTAACTCTGTTTCATTCGTTACACTTGTTTCAGCAGTTTCAGGCAGATTGTGTCTATAAAAAATCTTTTGAAGATGCTTGTAACTTATTGTTACAGTCTGTTACATTAGTTTTCTATTCATTTCCACTGTTTCAGCTGTTTCAAGGGAAGATGTCCATTTTTTTCGCTTGTTTCATTTGTTACACTTGTTACAGCAGTTTTAGGCAGATTGTGTCTATAAAAAATTCTCTTTAGATGCTTGTTTTTTATTGTTACAGTCTGTTTCATTAGTTTTCCATTGAATTTCATTGTTTCAGTTGTTTCAGTGGAAGATGTCCAATTTTTTTCACTGTTTGCAGTTATAATGCTGCAGTGTAGCGCTAAAATCTTGTTATTGGCAGCTTGCACTGTTATATTGTTACACCGTTACAGTGTAACGAAATGTGTCCTTCCGGAAATCTGCTCTCTTTTTATGCCCTATATGCAAAAACGATTCTAACATGCTATAAATCTGTAACATTCCCTGCACACTGACCATGCAACAAACAGATCTATTAGCGCTATCAAACTACAAAACTTGTATCAATATGTATAATATTCATTCACCAAAATATAAAACCTGTTAGACACATGTAAACAGATACAACATGAAACATGAACCATCTAACCCCAACAACATAAAACTACTCTGTGTGTGTATGTTAACCTTTATCCCGCGAGTCACGATTTTTGTCTTCTGCTCTCTTATCTGCTTATTTTCTTCGGTAGTCTATATTGCAAACAATATGGACCCATATCAGACTGCCCCAGGGAGTAGTCTGATCAGGGATCATAGTGTTTACTTCCATGATAAAATCTAGTCTGAAGTGCACACAGACATAAAATGCAGAGAGTATTTTCAGGACAAAAAAATAGTGGCGGGATAAGCCTAAGTTTTATATTTATTTTTCCAATGTAAATCTTGCTATTTCGAATAATCTGTGGCTAATAGAGACATAAACAAAATTCTAACATGCGGTCAATCCCACTGATAATCTGTAACATTCCCTGGACACTGACCATGCAACAAACAGATCTATTAGTGCTACATAACATAAGACCTGCATGTATAATACATGTATATGCACCAAAAATTATAAAACCTGTTAGACTTGTGTACAACATGAAACATACATCATAAAACTACTCTCTGTGTGTGTATGTTAATTTGTCCTTGAAACCAACGACAACAATTATAAGCTATAAAGTGTTTTGTCGGCCCTGATCTGGGTTGAAACCGTTTGCATAGGTTATCAGACAACACTTGTAGGCAAAGCGTTAATAAACATGCAAAAGAATAAAGACCATGCATATAAAATACAATACAGAACTCATGCTGCTATAAACATGAATATATAATAAATACACTTTAATATACAGATACAGTGCAGTCCCTTTATAACGCTTTGTTTGGGGTCCATAGGAATGGACCGTGTTATACATATGTGAATTGTGTTATAAAGGAACAATTTTACAAAGGAATTATAGGAAAATGACCATTTTATGGTCATTTGCCTATAATTCCTTTGAAAAATCCCATGGTAAAAATATATTAAGCTAAAACATAACAGTGTTATATCTAAAACTGTGTCATAACTAATTGTATTTTAAAGGGGCTGCACAGTATCCAACTTCATGCTGATTATAAGTACATGTTTATGAAAAAGTGATATGTCAGCATTTCTGCCATGCTTTTTTGGGGGGAACAATTTTGCAATTTTCGATACTTTTTGAAATAAGAACACATTAAAATGCAATTCTGATCAAGGAACACGTGTTTCTCAACAAAGGATTGAAATTATTTTAAGAACAGATCCCTTTTAAGAAAGCAAACTTCTTTATATAAGAGAAAACCTATGTATAAAGAGGAAGAATACTTCAAATCTGATTTGTCTCCCCTGAAAGTGTATGGTCTAATTGATATTCATGCAAATGATACTAAGTCTGAATGAATTCTGTACCCAGAAATAACATTATTTGTGTACAAAAAATAACAACACAATATGATCAAATCCTTTCCCTATTATTTCTAAAATATATAAGATTTAAAGTTAGTCCCTTACCCACACTCCCATCTTATCCACAACCCTTACCCATATTGATATAGCACCGTCTCTTCACTCAAACATGCAATGACTGGATTGTTTTTTAAAGACAGCTTTAAATGCTTGAAAATTTCAAACACGTTACCTGAGTTAATCCTATTGAACTCAGGATGGTCCGAACTCTGGAGTTTTGGCCATTCAGAATGCAATAGGGAAAGGATTGAATGTATGGGGCAGACCTAACTCATAGTGCAGCCTGGTCAAGCCCTTCACTGTTTGATGTTCAGAACATAATTTTGTTGACCTATGATCAAAAAAACAAAACTGAAGTTTTGAGCAGTATGAGTATAGTGTTTGAAATTTTAAAACATTTATAGGAAAATAGTATTGAGCAGATAGGACTAGTGAAATCATAATGCTTACTTAACCCTTTTTATACAAATGGCTTTTCCCATACATATTGATACTATAAATATTGAATTGTCCATTTTGTATCTTAAGGGGTCATAGGGGGAATTTCTTAACTATTATGTGTTTTTGTCTCTGAAGATTGTTTTTTACTTTGCAAAACAGTGCAGACCTAGGTGAAATTGGGTCTTCACTGTTTACAAAAGCATCTACCTACAGGTAAACAGTATAAAAAGGGTTAATTAAATAGAAAATCTACCATATTCTTACTTATCCTTAGACATACACCTCATTTATTTTTCAAACATCTAGTAAAGCATGTTAGTTCTGAGCAGAAAAAGAACAGATCACCACAATAAACAAACGCTAAACCACAGTAAATAAATGCTCTACATGTATTACCTAGCATGGGAAACAAATCCGTTGGTTCGCAGCTGTGTAAAAGAAACATATGCGAAATAGTAAAACAGAAATTACCCTTCTAGCATCTTTAATGGTTGATACCTCAACTTTCGATCTAAATATTTGGGTTTATATATCATTATTTTAGGTCATCCTTAATCTCTGTATCTCCTAGTGTAATCTGCTGATAACTTTTGCAAACAGTTTGGACCCAGATCATGCCCGACATAATGTGGAGCCTGATCTGGATCCAATCTGTTTGACACTCAGATGGTACTCTTGAAAGAATTTTTTCAAAAAAGGTTAATTTAGAAAAAAATCAACAGACAACAAAAAAGGCTCAGGCAAAGCATGGGCATTGCATAGTCTTGCCACAGCCTTTCCTGTTTTCATACAGAAGACTCCTATCAAATAAAAATGGCTCTTATCTTTTATAGCCAAAGTCAATTTTTGGCAAATTGCTAAATGTTCTGAGCGAGGTCCTTTGAGCCTAAGAACATTGCTCATAATAAGTAGTAATTAGCCCATGAAAATGCTATAAAATTAAAGACCAAAAATTAACTTTCCTACAAGTATAATGCTCTTTCTTTAATCTTGTTGCTTCTTGAAACACTAGTTCCATTATTATATAATTCACAGAAAAATATTTTGTCACCTCATTTTTGAAAATATTTATAAAGTACATCTAGATTTCCACTGCACAATGATAAGGAAGGGCAAATCTACACAAATAAGAGATACCAAAGGTTTGGCAATTTTGAACATTGTATTTTTTATTGTAGAAAAATACAATTTTTGGTGGGAAACCGGACCACTGTTTTGATTCTTATGAACATTATATTTCAGCTTTAAAAAAATGGACGGGGCTCCATAGTGGCATGAACTATTAATCAATACAGTAAAATTTGATAAATTGAACTCGTAAATACACACTAATCCGGATTAAATTTGGGACACACTGGATTCAGAGAATAGGGCCTATTTATGAATCATTTTAATAACTGTCTATAAAAACATATGATTTGGGTGCGTAAAAGAAACGTCTCACTGAGACGTTTCTTTTACACACCAAAAACATATGTTTAATAGGGAAAATAACCTGATAATAATCTTTTTGTGGGCCCTATAATTTAAAACTACCGATAATTCTAAGTAAGACCTCAAGTCCCGATGACATTGAATTTACGGATTTCAACTAAACCACCTTCTTATTAACAAATTAATTTGCACTTCTGCACAACTGATAATGGTATTGATGATGATGATGATGATGATGATGATGATGATGATGATGATGATGATGATGATGATGTATATCTTTCCTTACCTTTATAAAACCATTTATCTGAGGTGTGCTGTTGCTTGGATCTTCACTTGCATCTAGAAGACTCGACTTTTGGTCCATTCTAATATCTTCAGCTGTGTTCTCTGTTACTTTATGGACTGGTTCTGCTGTGTCGTAGGGTGCTGGACCAATCCAGCTGAGAATAACTGGCAGGTATACCAGTCCATGAAACAGTCCAAAGATAACAACTGTCATAAAAACCTGAAGCAGATAAGGCAACTGATGAGGTCAGTATAGAATAGCTTTATAGAAGGAACTGATGAAAAAATATGTTCTTTCACATCAGATCGAGGTTTATGCTAGTATTATCTATTTGAGCGAATTATATCTTGCACACCGGATAAGGATATCTGAGATTTTCCCCTGGGATAGAAAATCTTATCTTACCCTGGACGTCAAGTAACGTCATCATGTAAAGTTGCATCTAAGCATTTTCAGGGACTTCAAGAAGCTTATTTTAAAATAAATAAATAAATAAAAGCAGTGGTGAGCAAGAAAAAGAATCTATCATGAGTGTGAGGGTAAGATAGAAAAATCCCTCCCTCGAGATCACCGTTTGTCATCACTCAGCAAGCCTCGTGATGCCAATCGTTGATCCTAGAGACAGATTTTTCTACCCTACCCTCACACTCATGATAGATTCTTATAATCCCACATACCCATTACCAACCCATGGGAAGGATAAAAATGAACAGCCATGGGGTAAAAAAAATGTGAATGGTATGTGATCTTGTCGGAAGTAAAGTAAAGTTGTGTTATGTTAAAGTGATGTCATCATGTTATATTGCATCTCAGTATAATCAGGAACTTCTGGGAGATTATTGAAATTAAAAAGGCAAAATTTAATAGTGAGCGAGAAAATAAATCCATTATTTGTGTGAGGATTAGATAGAAAAATCCACCCCTCAGCATCCCCATTGTCATCACCCCACAAGCCTTGTGATGCCAAATGGTGATCCTCAGGACAGATTTTTCTATCTCACCCTAACACTCATGAAAGATTCTTATATTCTTGCAAACAGGATAAGGATATCTTATCATGGTATAGAAATTCTTTTCTCACATACCAATGCATACGAGATCGAGTGATTCCTACGTAAGCTCGCTGTCGAAAAAATCTGTCCCACATCGCTACCCATGTGAGATAAGCGTAACTAATACGAGATAAGCCACACGCGGCCAGTTGCTAATGTGAGATAACATTTTGGCGCATGACTGTATTCCTTGGATAACGAAAGTTGAATTGTTGTCAGTCAGGAAAAAATTCTATGTCGAATTTTCAGCGATTTAAGTCGGCCTTCAACTTGGTTAAAAGTTAGATTGCTCATTTTTACTTACAACCTTTATGCAATGCTTTGAACATGCTGAGTGCATTGCGATTGACATATTTAACCTGTTGTGTTGGGCAATGGGTGACTGAATCCACCGGGACAGGGAGCCTTGACGATGTTAAAACACACCACACACACACATTTTCCTACACAAAATTACTTACTCGAGTTACTGTGGCTGATAAGCTAGTTTTTGTGAATCCATTTTGATAAAATAACCATTCGTTCATTGTTTAATACGCTGTTTATTCGCTGTTTCAAGTTGATTTGTATAGCGCGCGTCATTGACTGTAAACATCGATCTCAGTGACATCACCAACACATATTACACAGTACTGTACCGTACGGTCGTGGTATATGAGAAAAAGAATCGATCATTGGTGTTCAGTGGTTCCAGAAAAATCCCAACCCTCGGGTCCACCGTTCCAGTGGGAAACTCAGCAAGCCTCGTTTCCCACTGGAAGGGTGGGCCCTTGGGTTGGGATTTTTCTGTCCCCACTGAACACCAATGATGGATTCTATTTATCTCTTCCTTGTTATCTCAGACCAGATGCCATGTGTTGTCTGTAAATAAGTTGTATTGAAAGCTATGCATATGACACAATTGTAATGTCAATATGACACCAACATGTAATGCAGTATCTCCATGTATTCAGGAACTTTTGGCTGCTAACTTTTAAAGAAAAGGGGGAATTTTAATTATTTCATTAAGGCAATTTCAGTGATGAAGTAGATGCACAGACTGATCTGCACCCTTGTGGTTCAAAACATGTTTTCTATTGACGTAGCTCCTATGCTTTTTGTTTCTCAAAATATAGCATAGAAAACCACACAGCAACGTCATGGGTCAGACTAGACTGAGTTAAAGCTACACTGTTTGCCTAGAACATATGGGTCATGACATGAGAAAATATGTCTTCGACAAAATAAAGCTCAAACAAGTCAGCTCAGCCACAGAGACCAGCTAGAATATTGAAATTTTGCTTGTAGAAAGTGAAGCATTGTAGAAAGTGAAGCACTATCTTTCCAAAAAGCAAATAACAAAGATGCTGATCAGCCTGTGCAGATGCACAGGCTAGTCTGCGCCTTTGTTGTTCACATACAACAAAGTCAGGTGCACAAATCTGCTGGGCCACATACCCTGAAGAACAAAGCAAATCCATAGCTGTTACTATCCGCCAGAAGTACAAAGGCTAGAAATGTACTGAAACCACCCTGAAACACTGCGGGCCCTATCTGTACTAGAGTAGCTTTAGCCCGCTCTGAAAACAAGGAAATAAAATCACGTAAATACATTATAAATTGTCTATTGTTTGCATGCTGGGAGATTTGTTATGATTTTTTGCCACAGGGTTCCCATAGAAATTCAAAAACAAAATTCCATGATTTTTCCATGATCAATAATGTAATTTCCATGACCATTTAACGCGCGGCATCCAACCTCCCCTCTTCGCAGCATCCTCAGTATTCTTTACCACATTGAGCATAATTGTGACTAACTGTTATTAGAACATGTCTTTCTTATATCTTTTCAATATTTCTTTCAATAATTCATCATTCTATATCTTTTCCCAAATAAATATAGCAAGAAGTGAGCAAAGCTCACATACCCCCGGCGGTAGCCATCAGAGGTTGTAACACTTTCAGAGAAAAAAAAAAATTGTCATAGATTTCATAATCCTAGTTTCTGAGAAAACTTTGATGAAAAATGTCCATACGTGTTATATAAGAGTGACAGAAGGAAAAATTGAAAATTTGAAAAAAGAAGGCAAAGGAAAAATTGGAAATTTGAAAAAAGAAGGCAAAATGAGGACTAGCACCTTAATTTTCATTTACACAATACACTTTGCCTACCTGAAAGTGTAAACAAAATTTCATAATCCTAAATCAAGTAGTTGCTGAGAAAACTCTGACAAAAAAAAACGTCCATATGTGTTATATAGGAGTGACAGAAGGAAAATTGAAAAAGAAGGCAAAATGAGCTTTAGCATCTTTATTTTCATTTACACTATACACTTAGCCTACCTGAAGGTGTACACTCAATTTAAAAACACTGGCTCCAATAGGAGCGGAGAGATCTGCAACAGAAATTTTCATTGGAGAGAAAGAAAAATGAATAAATAAAGGGACTGATAAGCAATATGTGGCTGTTCTTTTGTAACACAATACTACTAATCACTATCAAGCTTTGTACCAAATTTCAGAATTCTAACTCAAGTAGTTGCTGAGAAATCTTTGACAGAAAAAAATGTCTATATGTATTATATAAGAAAGAAAGAAGCAAAAAATGAAAAATTGAAAAAAGATGGCAAAATGAGGATTAGCATCTAAATTTCCATTTACACAGTACACTTTGCCTTTCTGAAGGTGTACACAAAATTTGAAAACACTGGCTCCAATAGGAGCTGAGAAATCTGTGACAGAAATTTCCATTGGAGAGAGAGGAAAATGAAGAAATAAAGGGACTGATAAGCAATATGTGGCTGTTCTTTTGTTACACAATACAACTTATCACTATCAAGCTTTGTACCAAATTTCAGAATCCTAACTCAAGTGGATGCTGAGAAATCTTTGACATATGTATTATGTAAGAGAGAAAGAAGGAAAAAATGAAAAATTGAAAAAAGAAGGCAAAATGAGGATTAGCATCTAAATTTCCATTTACACAGTACACTTTGCCTTCCCGAAGGTGTACACAAAATTTGAAAACACTGGCTCTAATAGGAGCTGAAAAATCTGTGACAGAAATTTCCATTGGAGAGAAAGAAAAATGAACAAATAAAAGGACTGATAAGCAATATGTAGCTGTTCTTTTGTTACACGATACAACTCATCACTATCAAGCTTTGTACCAAATTTCAGAATCCTAACCCAAGTAGTTGCTGAGAAATCTTTGACGGAAAAAAGTTTACAGACAAACAGACAGACAAACAGACAGACAGACAAACATAATTACAGAAAAGGCAAAAACTATATACCCCCTATATACTTCGTACCGGGGGTATAACTAGCCGCAAAGGTCACTTATATGGCCAATTTTAAATTCAGAAACACCATACTACCTGGATGATTGAATTGAAATGGCTCCAAAAGTTTTATGATGATGTATTTTGATTAACTTTTATTCAGGATTTCAAGTGCCCTTCCATGAAAAATTAGGGAAAAAGTACGGATAATTTTTTGTGAAAAGTTGGGATTATCCAATGTAAAAGGTAGGGAAATTAGGGCTTTTTCAAACCAATAATTCATAACAATGAGTCATTAAATTAATGATAATATATCAAAATAAGCAGGATAAAAGTGGTGACAATGAAAAAAGTCAATAAGCAATGCTTATTAGATACCCCCCGCACAGTAAGAGTCAGTGAAAATACTTGGCAAGTTATAGTTCGAACAATAAGACCTTAGTTTTGATAAGAAGATTTCAGTGGAACTTGTGCAAACAAAAATTATAAACTCCTTCATGCATATGTTCAATGTGTCTACATTGTATCCGCAAAGTATCAAATTGCTCCATCAAAAGCTGTAGTAGGAGCTGATCGGCCCATAAAGGCACTATCCATGCATATACAAAAGCCATATAAGGGAATAATTGTCTAAGTTCTCACAGTTGTCATTTTGTCAAAATTATTTTTTGTGAACCAAACTCCTTCATGCATATGTTCAATGTGTCTGCATTGTATCGGCAAAGTATCAAATTGTTCCATCAAAAGCTGTAGTAGGAGTTGATCAGCCCATGAGGCACCATCTATGCATATACAGAAGCCTAATAAGGGAAAAATTGTCTAAGTTCTCACAGCTGTCATTTCGTCAAAAATTATTTTTTCTGAACAAAACTCCTTCATGCATATGTGCAATGTGTTTAAATTGTATAGGCAAAGTCTCAAATTGTTCCATCAAAAGCTGTGGTAGGAGTTGATCGGCCCATGAAGGCACCATCTATGCATATACAAAAGCCTTATTAGGGAGAATTGTCTAAGTTCTCACAGCTGTCATTTTGTCAAAAAATATTTTTTCTAAACCAAACTTCTTCATGCATATGTTAAATGTGTCTACATTGTATAGGCAAAGTATCAAATTGCTCCATAAAAAGCTGTGGTAGGAGTTGATCGGCCCATAAAGGCACTGTCTATGCATATACAAACACCTTATTAGGGAAAAATTGTCTAAGTTCTCACAGCTGTCATTTTGTCAAAAATTATCTTTTCTGAACTAAACTCCTTCATGCATATGTTCAATGTGTCTACATTGTATAGGAAAAGTATCAAATTGTTCCATTGAAAGCTGTGGTAGGAGTTGATTGGCCCGTATATGGCCTATAATAGCATAAGCACAAAGCACTATATCAAAAGCCATTTAGAACTACAAAGGGAAAGTTCTCACAGCTGTCATTTTGTCAAAAATTATCTTTTCTGAACTAAACTCCTTCATGCATATGTTCAATGTGTCTACATTGTATAGGAAAAGTATCAAATTGTTCCATCGAAAGCTGTGGTAGGAGTTGATTGGCCCGTATATGGCCTATAATAGCATAAGCACAAAGCACTATATTAAAAGCCATTTAGAACTACAAAGGGAAATAACTCTAATAGAATTGGCCCCTAGCCCTTACTTTTTTGTCTCAAGTATTTGTCTTGCATATATAAACATGTTTGCAAGGTTTGATGAAAATCCAGCAATGACTCTTCGAGTTATTAAGGAAAAAGCACTATATTAAAAGCCATTTAGAACTACAAAGGGAAATAACTCTAATAGAATTGGCCCCTAGCCCTTACTTTTTTGTCTAAAGTATTTGTCTTGCATATATGAACATGTTTGCAAGGTTTGATGAAAATCCAGCAATGACTCTTCGAGTTATTAAGGAAACAAAGTGTTACGGACGGACGGACGCACGGACGGACGCACGGACGGACGGACGGACAACGTGAAAACAGTATACCCCCTACAAACAAAGTTTGCGGGGGGTATAATAAAATTATCCAAAAACAGAATGACTTTCGCAGCTGAAAACTTCAAAGTGAGAAAATGAGTGGTCATTTACCAAAAAACTAGTTTAATTATTGAGAAATCTGAGCGAGCGAAGCGAGCAGGGAAATATTTTTGATGATTTTATTGCATAAATGACATTTTAAGTGAGAAAGTTAGGATAGTAAAAGTAAGAAAGATGGCAAAGATCAGGAATCGATACAATCAAGTACCACACCTGACCAGGGATACCACATGGGAAAGTAACAAAACCACAATAAACATCACAAACCAGAGCCAAGAGGTCAGCCCTTTCCCAGCAGGTGACCACAAGGCAGCAATGATCAGACGCAAAAGCATGACAATCACAAGACATAAATAACACAAATGATCCACAAAAGAAGTACCGCCTTGGAACGGTCAGTAAAAATATTTTACTGGAGGACTTAAACCAGTTTCATAGCACCAACCTCACCCTTAGTTCAGATGTGGATCAAGACACATAGATTTTGGTTTGCATGAAAGACCCCTAACTTATCCATGCATCATCTCCTAGAACATATAAATCAAGATATAAAAAGGAGATAAAGCAAAGATAAGGACTCAACAGTACATAAAACTGAATACTGGAGCAAAAGAAATCCAACAGGTAAACCCTGGTGGGCCTGACAACAGCCAAAGCATAAGGCCCCTACCATCTCATCAATAGATAAGTCTTTAAGTTGGAACCGTCATAGAGTCTGAAGTCCGACCCACCGGCGTGCAATTAAAGAGGAAAGCAGTAAGGCATTTTCATGAAAATGTAGGGAAAAGTAGGAGAACAAAAAAGTATGAATTGTAGGGCCCACTTAAATGCCTGTTTTATATGATTCACCCTGCAAATTAAGAATCTGATAGGTCAAAAGATTCAATGTGGCTTTTACATTCCATTCAAAAACGTATGAATATCTTTTGGTAAGACCTTATATACGAATAAAAGAATACTTCTGACATGCCTAAATTGCATACATTTTTAAGGCTACATGTATCTGACTATAAAATATCAGGCACAACAAGTGCAGGCCCTGTTGTGGACCAAACATGCATTTTGAAACGATAATAAAAACTTAAATCACCAGTAGCCAGAAAACAAGACGTTAAACACACAAATTATTTCACAAAATTCCATGATTTTTCCATGATTTTTCAGTTTTTTTCAAATTCCATGATTTTTACATGCATGGAACTTTTTTTTTTGCGATTTTCCAGGTTTTCCAGTGCTCGTGGGAACCCTGTTGCCATCTGATTTTTTTTCAAAACTAACAATTTCAATAAATTACTTGACAAATACAACTAGAATGTAAAACAGATTTGATCTGGGTATAAACTGTTTGCAAAGTTTATCAGCAAACCAGAAAATATGGCACTGGCAGGTTAAGTTTTTTTCCAATATATTCAAGAAATATCTTGTTTATGAAATAAATCTCCTTGAAAGATTTTAATATATGATCCAATTCATAAGATTTTGGTACATATTGCATATGTGTAATACTATATGTACAAAATTCTCGTGAGCTGACTGAATTTTCTCCATTTCACTTTAAATTTTGTCTTACAAACCCTTTTTGAATTATTTTTAATTATAGACTCATTCCAATTTGAAAGTGAGGACAGTCCATTTAGCTCAGGATGAGAGGGATTAAACCTTTGTAGACTGAAAACCCCCAAAGAGGTACTTAGTCCAAACGGTGAAGATCCAGATGAAATGCCGCAAAATATGGTATTTCATCAGGGTCTGCATTGTTTGCTCTGACAAAATCTATCTTCAGAGAAAGGCATCAAATATTTTGGCGAAATTATAAGCGGTGACCTCTCCATATATACAGTAGGCATTAAATGTATCAACATTTATGGAAAAGTTCATTGGTCAACAAAGGTTTAATACTTTAAGGTGAATCTGGCTAAACTGACTGTTAGGACGCGGTATTCTAAACTATTTTTCATATTTCTCAACCAAATCATAAGTTATGGAAACTCAAAAGAAACATCTCTATGAGACCATTCTTTTGAGCACCCAAAAATTAAGTATTGACTGTTAGAAAAGAAAATAGTTATGATTTTGGGTATCTAGGTTTTGGTTATTTTGACCTATGTGTTAGTACAAACCTTCTTTGTCGCCACTAATGGTCATGAATGTATGTCCTACATGGGCGGAATAATCCACAGCTAGACCCACACTCAGTATAATCAATATACTACTTGCAGTGTCTATAGTAACATTCCAGAATTGTAATGTACCAGTCACATCAACCTGAAAAATAGTCAAAATTCACTCATTCTAATACTTTTCCTGTCATTCAGTGTTACCTGCTTTTGCATCTGCTTATGTACTTTGGTAGCCTATATCGCAATCAATATGGACCCAGATTGGAGCATTCTGATTTGGGCCCATAATGTTTGCTTCCATGCCAAGGTCAAAGCATACTCAAGTACTTTTGAATATATGCAGCTGCTACAGAGTTTTATGTAAGCACATCTCCTTTTAGCTCAAACTACTGATAACTTCTGGCCCCATGAACTTTGATTTAACTAGTCTACTATATGTCAGTTGTGAAAATTTCTCTATCCCTGATCCATCACATTATTTTTTCTTTAACATGCAGGTCTTTTACACAGACACTAGGCACTGCTCTTTAAGATGTACCTGAATTGTACAGATTTTGAATATGCAAAAATGCTTAAGAAATAAGAGAAATAATATTTAATGCTGCAGCAAATCAAGTAAAAGCAGAGATTTGCTTACATGGACCAATGTATTAAGAAAGCAAAAATATATACTTACAACTGTAGAAAACTGGTCCACAAGTTGGCAATTAACAATAAGGTAACAAGAAATACACAGGTGGCGACCAGCGCCATATTACGATCAGATTTTAGATTGGTTCTTTCGAGTACCCAAAACACATACATGTGTAAACTTATGGATAAAAAATAATATAACTTTAATATAATTCAATTTAATTTTATGGTGAAAAAGTTTGCTGGTCTGAGCTTATGCTGTGAAAAAGTAAATATATACTTACAACTGTAAAAGCAACACAGGTAAAGACTAGAATACTGGTCCACAAGTTGGCAATTAACAATAAGGTAACAAGAAATACACAGGCGGCGGCCAGCGCCAAATTACGATATAACTCCTCCTTTAATACCTGAAAACAAAATGATAGAAAAATTTCAAAAGCCAGACGATTCCGATCCAGGGGCGGATCCAGGATTTCTGAAAAGGGGGTTCATATGTATAAATGTGGGGGTTCGCTTTGCTGATTTTATCTCATTTTTCTTAACTATCCCATGAAAATGAAATAATTTGGTCTCAAATTATTTCATTTTCATAGGATATTTAAAAATGGGGGGCAGGGAGGGGGGTTCCAGCGAACCCCCTCTGGATCCGCCACTTGGATCTACACTATTTTCACAGCATGACATATCCAGTTTTAAGCATTGTAATGAATTAAGAGTCACTGATTAGAATTTGAAAATTATATTTTTAATTTTTAAAATTGCTTTGATAATAATATACAGTGAAAACCCTGACATGGTGCCATCAAGTTTACACAACTTGTCAAACAATCCCTTTTGATATGTCTCAGAATCCTGAATTAGGTAAAATTCGGGAAACATTTACCCTTTAAACAGTCATTCTTTAAAAGTACATGCCCAGCCATCATATGGGTCTTGTCATTTGAAAACCTGATTTAGTTACATATGAACAGCGAAGGCACTGAACAGCATGGGCAGAATCTGATCAGCACTTTTGTTAATAACTTTCTGGAAAGTACAGTAAAAACTGTGTAAAACTGCCACTCAAAAATAGACGATATAAAGATCTTAATGACAAATGGTAGCGTAATGAAAGTCAAAAGTATTGCAGAATGCTCCCTTTGGAGCATTCTGCAATATATTTTACCCACATTAAGCTATAATTGGTCTTGAAAACAAATTCGTAGTCTTTTTGAGAGTGGCTGTTTTACACAGGTTTTACTGTACAACAGCTAAATTTGCTGAGTTGAGCCTTGCCTGATTGCAAACTCCAAAGACAGGTTTTCCCACTACTTGGCCTGTATAATGCTAAAAGATTTTAGTTTGAATCATTATCTACTACCATACATTGTGGCATCACAAGGAAAGTTCTGATGAGACTATGTAGTTGCCAAGGCTCATCTGATTTTGTTTGATTTGATTCTTTACGTCCCATCAAAAATCTTTCAGTTAAACAGGGACAGGTCTTCCTGGGTTGAACCAGTACTAAGCTAGGATAAATGTGTCTTGCTCAAGGACCACAATTCAGTGAGCCAGTGAGACTCGAACCCCGGGCATCTCAGTCTCGAGTCAAGCACTCTACCACTGAGACACTGCGCTCCCTCCAAGGCTCATCTAAGCCTTCACTGGTCACCTATACATACTGCCAGAACCTCTAGGCTGTCTTAATTGGCTGATTACTCAGTCCTCAATATAAGTGTGCGTATTTGAACATTATTTTTCTTATTTCTCATCCAAACATATGTTGTGAGAACTAAAAAGAACCAAAAAAACATAATTAAATGGATGGATAAGAAAATAGTTACAATTTTTTGCTAAAAACTTAAGAGTGCATACAGGTATTTGAAAACATTTTTTCTTATTTCTCATTCAAAACATATGTTTTGGGTACTCAAAAGAACCGTCTCAATGAGACGGTTCTTTTGAGCACCCAAAACACATGTTTAAACTGACAGATAAGAAAATAATTACAATTTTACGCTCAAAACTTTCGCTTGTCTCAGTGGACTTATGTTACTTACCCTGTTAGTTTCATTATTCAGATACTTGAAGCCAAAACAAAAACATTCACCATCAGGGAAGCCAGCATTATCAAGAATACTTCGTAAACTGTCCATTGCATTGATATCTTCAGCCGAACTACCTTGACGACTGTGAACTAGTGGAATATAAGAAGCCTGCAAACAAAATATTAACATAAGTCAAATAATAGAGGAAAAGGATACTTAAATTTTTGGAATGAATATGACATCTATTTCATCAAATGAAATTTGTATTTGGGGGAAGCCACTAATGAAATATATAGAGTTTATTAATCGTTCCATTTGAAATATGGGATTTATAAACCGAGGGAGGTGGTAAATCCGATATAGAAATGAGTGCGCTTGCGTACAAGTTTCTTTATCAATTTACCACCTCCCGAGGTTTATAAATCCCATATTTTAAACGGAACGATTTAATAAACTGTATATTACATGCATTCTGCTTAAACTGCTTTCTCAAATCAAGAAAATACTACGGTATGCGATGTGGTAAATCTAGCCGGATCATGACATGTCTAATTCTAACACGAGTAGAAATACATCAGCTAGCTGTTCCCTGGAAGTCCGCCATTTTGAAAATCTTCTTCATCGAGTCCACCTCAGAATTTCAAACGTCTGCAACTTTTTTATTAGTGAACAAAAACATAAAGTGTGGGTAGTCATTTTATTAGTTAGATCGTAAGGAGCATTTGGGTACTAAATTCGTTGTGATTTTCTAGAATTTTTCGTTTTTGTTCCTAGATCCTCCAGTTTCAGTGTTAGAAGACAGAAACGTTATGCAACGTCATCGCATGTGCAAATGACGTCATTTGTTAATGTTTGTGACGTCAAAAGTGCAGAGAAGCGTTATGCTTAATGTTTAAAAATTGTAAATAATAAAATGAAATTTGATATGACATGCGTTTCATCTCATCAATGCCTTGGGTCACTTGTGATCAAGAAAAAGGAGTTCCGGCTAAAGCGATTTATTTCCCTAGAGGAAATAAATCTTTCTAGGCAAAAACAAAATTACCGATTTTATTTGTTTGATAAATTATGGTATTTTTCCGTCCAACATGTAATATATATTTTTTTGCTCCACAAGATAAAATAAATATCATTTGTGCAAGAAATAACTACAAATGGACAAGTAAGGTTCTATGAGTGACAACTCAAATAGGCACAGTGTTGCATGTCTAAATAAGGCCTTAAATCAGTCTTGATTCTTAGAGTGCCAGATCCAACATACTCAAACAGGAAAAAAATGTACCAACAATATTGTTCCAGACCGGCTTCCCCATAGGAGCAGTTTGATCAGGGGCTATTCATGTGCTTTCTGTAGCACATCATTCATTTATAACTAGAAAGGAATAATTTAGAAAGATTCCGATTTATAAAATTCAGCCCTTAACTCTTTCCTTGACAGAGTATCTGAGATTTTAAAACTGGCCTGGGATAGAAATTCTTATCTTATCCCTGTTATCTTACAACAGGCTGTCACATGTGGGCTGTACATTGGTTGTATTCGGTAGTCACCATATACATGGTCATGAAGTGACTTCATTGTTGCGTCAAAGAGACAGTCATCATCTTGTAATATCGCATCTCAGCATATTCAGGAACTTCTCAGAGTTTATAACAAAATAAAATTTTCTTGTCTGTTTTTCCCTATATAAGCCTATGTAAACAATGTGATCCTGGGCGGGCCATTTTTGGCCACAGTGGCATAATTTAAACAAACTTATACGAGGTCCACCAGGTGATGCTTATACCAAATATCAAGGCTCTAGACCAAATGATTTTAGACAAGAAGGTTTTTCATCATTTTCCCTATATAGGCCTATGTAAAACACGGGTCCATATTTGGCCCAATAACATAATTTGAACAACTTGGTAGAGGTCCACTAGGTGATGCTACATACCAAATATCAACGCTCTATGCCTTATGGTTTCAGACAAGAAGATTTTCCATAATTTGAACAAACTTGGTAGAGATCTTTTAGGTGATGCCCCATACTAAAAATCAATGCTCTAGGCCTTGAGGTTTCAGACAAGAAGAATTTTTCATGCTTTTCCTATATGGGCCTATGTAAAACTTGTGACCCCCGGGGCGGGGCCATTTTTGGCCCCATGGGGATAATTTGAACCAACTTGGTAGTGGTCCGCTAGGTGATGCTACATACCAAATATCAAGACTCTAGGCCTTATTGTTTCAGAGAAGACGATTTTTTAAGTTTTCATCTTGAAAATATATTTTTAGCCTGTGTGACCTGGATATGCATTTATTTATTTTGACAGGAAGCATTTGAACAATTATTAAAGAAGACCATATAAGGATTATTCCTACCAAGTTTGGTCAAAATCCAGCCAGTAGTTTAGGAGGGGATGTCATTTGAAGCAATTGTTGACTACACACGACAGACGACGGCTATCCAATGATCACAATGGCTCAGGGTAGCTAAAAATCCATCCCTCTACAAGCCTCAGATTTTTTATTAACATGCAGGTGCAGGGGCATCACCCACATCAGTGGGCCCCCTTCCAGGTGACTGGCTAGCTGCAGGCATAGCATATCTTGTGATGCCAAATGTTGATCCTCGGGATGGATTTTTCAATCTCACCCAAACACTCATAATAGATTTATATTTTCTTTCTCTGCTAGTGGTGACAAAACTAGTGGCAAAATGTCACCTGCTGAAAGCCTTTTCAAAACCCTTGTTTCAGATCGGGATGGATATAACGTCCAGCCTGATCTGGATTGAAATTGTTTGACACACTGCATGTTCTACTTGTGAAATAGATTTTTAATGTTAATTCCTTAACAAATCAACAGAGGACAAAAAACCTGCAAAATTACCAGCATGCACAGAGAAGCAAATTTAACCCTCTGGAGAGCAGAAACCCCTAAACAGGTACTTTGGCAAACAGTGAAGACCCAGATGAAATGTCCCATAATGCGGCATTTCATCATGGTCTACACTGTTTGCTAAGACAAAATCAACCTTCAGAACCTTCAGAGAAAGAAATACAAATTCATTTTTTGGAAATAAGAGCATGTGACCCCTCAATGTGTACAATGGACCATTCTGACTTCATTGTATGTAGCTTTATGGAAAATTCCACTGGTCTTAAAAGGGTTAAAATCAAACAAGTTAACTTACCTTTACTCTCGGTGGGGAATTAGAATCAAACTTAATAAATTGTCCGAAGGACCTGCCTTCTCGTTGTTGTAGAAAATATAAAAGAAGATTATCAAACTGTGGTCCAGTAAGTGGGAACCCATCTGAAAAAAACATGGATCTGTGTGTTAGTCTATACAAGCCATCCGATGACATAATGGTACTCATAGGACCCAATAAGCATTTTTTAGCGTAAAATTGTCATTATTTCCTTACCCATCAATTTAAACATATGTTTTGGGTGCTCAAAAGAACCATATCATGGAGACGGTTCTTTATAGTACCCACAGCATATGTTTTGGTTGAGATTTTCGATTATGCACTTTTATCTGGAGACCTGGGCACTTCTCATATGACATGACATCTGGGAGTGATTTCATGCATTAAAATCTATAAACCACTTAGAAATTACAGATTTTGGTAATGTTATGAAATGACGCCCATTACAATGTCACAAATTTAGTGATTTCACACCAAAACAGGATTTCAAAAAAGTATAAGTGTCATATGATAAATAGAATCTAACATTCATGCTCATGTATTATTGAATTTATCAAACTCATTGCAAAAGAATAATAAAATGCAAGGAAAACATTGCAAGTGATTTTCTTACCAGTATCCAGTTGGGAGACTACATAGGGATCCTCACTTTGTTGTAAATAATTAGCAAAACCAGTCAGCCAAGAATTCACTGATCCATTCTGTATATAAGGGTTGTTGTCTATTTTGGTAAACATATCTTGAAACAGGTAACGATTATGGAAGTAACTCATAGCATCTGAAAACAGATTAAACCAAAAATATTCTAAATAATTCCCAAACTAAAGCAAATCATTGCAAAATTAATAAATGAGAAATGGTATTAACCTTTAAAGCGCCAATAAAACAAATGCATCTGAAAATGTCGTCTGCTGAAGTCGTCTGCTGCAAATAATTGCCTAGCATTACTGACGAATTAAGTATAGAAGCAAACAGCCTGGACCCAGAACAGACTGCTCCTATAGGAGCAGTCTGATCTGGGTCCACACTGTTTGCCATAGAGGCCTCTTAAACATTTCAGCAGACGAGAAAAGCAGACAACTTTTGATGTGATTGGCGCATTAAGGGTTCATTTCAATTCCTTAAACAGTGAGTTACTGTATAGCCAGAACATACTGATGAAACCATAAGTGCATATATTACAAAGTAATAAAATACAGGAAAATGATGATCAAATACAATATTTATTTGAAAAAAGTTATATTTCACATGTGAAAATATTAAAAAAATGTTGTATTTCACATGTGACATATAAAATATAACTTTTTTTTTTCATACGTTTAATTAGCTGCTTTCTTTGTTGATTTCCCTGAGCCCACTTTAGATTTTCAAAAAGCCTGTAACTTTCTTACAAGTGTACAAAAACACAAAGTGCAGGTTATCATTTTCTTAATTGGATCGTAAGCAAAATTTTGGTATAAATTGTCGAGATTTGTTCAAATTTTCTGTTTCTCTACTCCTTCTTCTGTGGTTTCAGTTTTGGCGACAGATACACCATGCAACGTCATCATTAATATGACATAATCTGCAATTCTGTATGACGTCACAGGGTTTTTTCTCAGCATTTTGGGAACATGACCCGACCCCTAGAATTGGGAATTTTCGCATCGTTTTATACAAAATTGGGAAAAAACACACCCTATAATAAAAACAAAAATATCAAGTATTTCGTTTATTCAACTTCTTACTCTTCACTGACTCATAAGCAAATTCTGAAATCTGATTTACAATCTGATTTACCATTTGTTGTGGGTGCTCAAAAGAACCCTCTTATTAAGATGGTTCTTTTGAGTACTCACAACATATGTTTTGCTTGAGAAATATAAGAATATTTTTTCTAAACAGCACTCTTATCTAGAGGCCTGGAAAGGTTAAACTTAAAAGTAATATAGGCCTAATAATATAGGCTAATGACCATTAATGATTTAAACAAATTAAAACCACAACTGGCTTATTTTGTACTGTCTGTGCCAATCCACATCAGTCACTTTTTTGTTCATTTCTTCATTGACAGTCACTCATAAGCAAATTTTAAAATCTGCCTTACCATTTGTTGTGGGTGCTCAAAAGAACCGTCTTATTAAGACGGTTCTTTTGAGGACACACAACATATGTTGCTTGAGCAAATTTGAAATAGAAAATTCTTTTTTAAAGCACTCTTATCTAGAGGCCTGGAAGTGATATAAACTTAAAAGTAATAATGGGCCTTATAGGCTTATGTTGTTGTTGTTGTATATCTGTGAAAGGCACTATATATGCTGCCAATGGCCTCCATGTACTGTCTTCTCTTCTGTGAAATACTCAAAGTGCTTATACTCTATTTGCTCTGGGTGCGCATGCGTGGCTTGTAATTTAAAGAAAACGTTTGGTGCACTGAATGTATTTAAGAAGTGCACCTACTAGTTCAAAGCTCCCGTCCCTACTGATTTCTTCTATGTTCCCTGATAACACCCTTAGATCTATTATGCCGCAATTTATGCCTTCCCTTGATAGAATATCTTCCACTGATTCTTCTAGTTCCTTTCTTTCTTCCTCATATTTGTCACAGTCAAAAAGGTAATGTTCAACAGATTCTGGAACTTTACACTCATCACACAACTCTGACTTATTTGGATTTAATTTTGCTTGATGACTATTCAGCATTGAATGTCCACATAGAATTTGGTTGAGCGCCGAAAAACTTGCCCTATGCTACTCACCATGACAAACCCTTTTACCTACTTCATCAAATGTTTCTTGTAATTTTTCTACCTTCTGTGAATTTTCAAACTTTAATTTCCATTTCTCTCCTATCTGTCTCTTGATCTCTGCTATAGCCTCCCTCTTATCCATAGACATAACTACTGGGTCCTTTGCTGATACCATCTCCTCTGCCCCTACTTTAGCTTGCTGATCTGCTAACTCATTCCCCAATATGTCTTTATGTCCTGGAACCCAGTGGACATGTATCTTGTTTCCTTTTTCACCTATCTATGTAATATGCTGCTTTATAGATGTAACTATCTCTATTTCATTTGTCGGGATCTGATTCTGAAATGCCGATACAATGGCTCCTTGACAATCTGTGAATACATGAATGTTCCGGTTTTCAACTTCGCTCACATCAGCAATAAATTCTAAGCTAATCTGTATACCTACTAATTCTCCTGTAAAGTTGTTGCTGTATGGACTCACCCCTTTCTTCAATAGTACCGGCGCCCCCTCATATCCATCCAAATAAACAACCCCACCAGCACCTGTTGGTCCTGGATTTCCAAAGGCTGATCCGTCAGTGAATACGACTACATCCTCAGGCTGCAGCTTTGACAGAAGATCTCTCACGTTCTCTTCCTGAGTCTCCTTCTCAACTTTGAACTCCTCTGTATTTACCACTCCTCCTGCTTTCATCAGACTCATGAACTCTCTGGTGTATCTAAATTCTTTTTCTATGTTATCAAAATCTGTGTTTCCCTTCATCTCCTTGAACCTGCACATCAACATTTGAAAGACTGTTGATTTCCGACCATAACTGTTACTGTTAGCTGCCCATTCCTGGAACTCTTTCTTCAGAGGATCTCCATCATGTTTAGCACTAATCCGGACTACCTCCTGAGCTTGTCTCAGTTTGAGATGTAGGTCAATCGGGATGGTGTTTGTGAGGACCTCTAAAGCGTCTGTGCTGGTACTGTTAATGCAACCCGAGGCTTTCAGCATTGCTGCCCTATGAACCTTGCCCATCTCTGTAACACATTCTGTAGTAGCTGTTACAGCAACTGAAGCACCATAATCCATGACCGGAAGTACCAGAGCATTATATAGCCGAACAAAAACAGACTGACAGCAACCTTTATGACCTTTAATGAAGTTATCTAGACTCTTCAATGCTTTAAATCCTGCTTTTACTCTCTCCTGTATATGTTCATGAAAATTTAGCTGGTTATCAATAACCACACCCAAGACTTTCTTAGATTTCACAACCTTCAACTTTTCCTCTCCCAATTTTATGTCTACCATGTTAGTAGGTTCTTTTCCGTCTGGAGTTATAATCACTATGTCTGTCTTGTCTGCAGCCACCGACATGTTCCACTTTCTACACCATGGCTTCACTCTTAAATTCAAGTCCCTGTTAGTTGATTCCCCTGCTTCAATTACATTCTTATGACTTGACCATACATTGGTATCATCTGCATATTCAGCATGTTTTCCTTCTATCCCCTCCATTGAATCATGTGTATAAAGATTACATAAAGGCGGGCTAATAACAGAACCCTGGGGTATTCCTACACTAGACCTGAATGTTTGGGATTTATAATCATTAACTGATGTAGTATGACCGGTCCCATAAAAAATTCTTTATATACAGCCACATTCTACCATTAATACCTATCTTTGATGCTTTATGTAAAAGCCCAGCTCTCCATATACGCTCGTAACATGATTCATAGTCCATCACCGCGAGCACTGTGTTTTCCCTCTTTGCTTTTGCTTCTGATAAAGAATTTGTAACTCTCAGGACAGATTGCACACATGACTTCTGTCGTCGATAGGCGTTCTGTGTCTCTGCAACTCCACCGTCCACTTCTAACTTCCATACCAATCTACGGGTTATAACTCTTTCCATTACTTTTCCTACCACACTCTCCAAAGTTATTGGTCTATATGACCTCACTGTGTTATAATTTGTTTTACCCGGTTTTGGTAGCATCACCTTCGCATCTTGTTTAAAAACTTCTGGTAGCACACCGGTAGTCCAGCATTTTTGAAAAATATAGTGTAGCCCTTTTGCCACAGATTCTTCACCCTTTTTAAGCATAATATTGAATATTTGTTCTTCTGGATTAGGCGCACTATATCCTGCTAATGATTCTACTGCTGCCTCTACTTCCTCTACAAGTAGGTTACTGTTCTCATGGCTACAATTTTCTGAGTAAGTGTTTTCTTTTATATTGTGAAGTTCAATTTCATTCCTGTTCCTTGCTTCTTGCTCCACACATTCATACCAATCTAGTTCATCCTCTTTAACATCCAAACTTTCTTTTCCATACCTTTCCTTCATTTCCTCAAAAATTTCCTCATCCGAGACAGCTAGTGTGCCATCATCTCTCTTTATTGGTTGAACCACTGTTTTACATCTTGTCTTTCTTTCATTATTTACTACCTTCCAGAATTGACTTGGTTTTTTGGGGTCCATTAATTGCACCATTCCTTCCAAGTAATTGTCTTTGGCTATAGCCTCCTCTTCCTTAAATCTTTTCAAGCTGTCCTGTACCTTCCTTTCATTAGCTTCGTCACTTCGTTTTGCAAATCTTCTTTTCGCTCTTTTAACTTCCCTTGATAATTCAGTAAGTTTATGGCTCCACCAGCCTTTACTATGTTTGCACACTGTTTTCTTATGACCTGTGCAATTTTTGTGGAAGCAGACGATTCGGCAATTTCGGCCGATGCTTCTACTTTTTCGGTCTGTTTGGGGGTGATATTTGCAGAATTCTCCGATGCTAATGCTTGCTGACGAAAAAGCACATCTATTTTTTTTACTTGACTCCGTTTTTTTTAGTTTCTTTCTGTAATATTTCGTATTGTGCGACATCCCGAAAATATGTTACAAGCTTTTTCTTTTTTTGTTATGAGAAAGGTGCCCCGTTTAATCTAAATTAATACGCCAGAGTAGGGTACCAGTAAAATAAACCATGTGTGTTTATTACAAACTCCCCGGCACCTTCTCGAATAAATTCTGCTGAATTGCCCCAAAGGGACGTTACCGTTTGGGAGTTTGCAATATTTGGTTATTTCCCTTGTATCATTCGGACTGTTCGGACCCGCTCTTTCAACCACAAACATAAACATCGTAAAATGGCGATATTTTGTTATTTTTTCTCCCGTTTTTTTTTGTTCCTTGAATTGGGAATTTTCTTATTCAAATTGGGAAAAAAACATACTTTTTGGCATTGGGAACACGACCGAATATCGGTCGTCAAAACGGGCCAAAAAAAAACCCTGCGTCATATAGTGCAAAAAATCTGTCACGCTTAAAATTGTATATAACAAAATGAATACACCATTTACCTCATCTCGTGAAGCAAGATAAAGTATATTTCATGAAATACGCATTTTCGCTCCACATGATGAAATAAATGTCATATTCATTCCAAATATTTGATTATCGTCTATGTATTGATTACTCTACAATCCTTTTTTCTCCATAAAACATTTCACAGGTCCAGATCAACAAACTTTTTGAGAGTAAAATTGTACTTTTTTTTTCTTTCCCATCAGTTTTACCATTTGTTTTGGGTGCTCAAAAGAACCGTCTCATTGAGACAGTTCTTTTGAGTACCCACAACATATGTTTTGGTTGAGAAATAAGAAAAAAAAACAATTTCTGAAAACACCAATTATCTAGAGACCTGCATTTAATTATTTGCTGACTTGAAACATTTCAAGAGAGACACTTCCAATCAGCACTTAAACTATTCCTGCCTTCCATAAGAAAGAATTTGTTATATCATAAGAATCTATCATGAGTATGAGGGTGGGATAGAAAAATCTGTCACAAGGATCACCATTTGGCTTCATGAGGCTGGTGGAGTGATGTTAAATGGTGATCACAAGGGACAGATTTTCCTATCCCACCCTCACACAAATACTAGATTTGTTTTCTTGCTCACAACCAAATGCATCATTTTATATTGGAAAACATAAAAAAAAGGCTTCAAGAACATCCGGAAATCCGGAATGCGCCGAGAGGCGACATACATGTGATATGGTAACGTCATTTTAACATACAATAATGCCACAGATCGACGTCTCTCAGTGTGCAGCCAGCATGTGGCTGTTCACTTTTTTATCTTACCCACGGGTTGGTATGGGGTATGTGAGAGAATTTTCTTGTATGGGCAAAAACAGCAGAAATCCTGATCTGGTGTGCAAGAATTGGAATTATCCTCTCTTATCTGGAGGCCTGACTGAATATTTTTACTTATCACACTTACCACAGTAAATAGCAGTATCATATCCTTTATCAGGGTAAAACTCTTTCTGCGCCTCTACGAAGCTTGTTGCATAGGAGTCGGACGGAATATAGTTGTACAAGTCAAAGTCTTGCCTCATCAGGCTAAAACTCCAGATATTAACACAGGCTAAGGCTATGGCAACTACAACAACTGAGATCTGAAATACAGAATTAAGGAAACATAAAGGTGAAGGCCCCACATAAAAGGGGGATAACTTTTATGTTTGGAACTGCAGTGCAGTCCCTTCATAAGACAGCTTGTTTTAAAAAACACAGATTTGGATATAACAAGGTCATGCTATGGCACCCAAATATTTTTACCATGGAATTTTACAAAGGATATATTGGAAAAGGACCTTTGAAAAATTGTCCTTTTGTGAAATTATTGGTCCATTTCTATAGACCCCAAACATAAAGTTATTAAGAGACTGAAATGTAATGTATTATTTTTTCTTTAAAGTCTCAGTTACACAGTCAAGATTCAGGCCACGATTCACCACAATTCATCCCAGTTTGAGCCAGACATTTTAATCTGGATGCATCGGGATGGAAAAAAGGAAAATCCAGCATCAATATGGTGTCTTCATGATTCAGCAGAACCTCAATAGTTTAAGGGAGCATTATACAATACTTTCTACCTTCATTTAACCATCAGGATTCACTGTATAGTTCTACTATAGGCAATAAAATTAAATACACAAGCAATTTGCTAAGAATATTTTTTAAAGATAACACTGTTTACATTGGACAATTCTCTTAAGTTTGTAATGAAATTTAAAAAAAAATCTTGACGGAATATTGAAATAAATTATTTTGAGTAGGGCATTTTTTCAGGGTTGGTCGAGTAAGAAATTTTAAGCAAATAAGCAAATAAAGTAAGTAAATAAAATTTTAATTTATGCCTAAAATGATCAAAAGAGACACAACAAAATTGATTGTACATACCTTGCATGTTAATTTCATTAAAGTTGGAGAATACACTTTCTCAATGAATGATTGTACCAGGTTCATCTGACTGAACTTATTAGGAATATAGTCTCTATGAATGAAACAGAAGAAAATGGCATCTCTAGACTGCTCTACCCTTCTCTGGTCTAGAGTGAGACAGGCAACAAAAAATGTTGAAACCAGTCCATACAATCCCAGAATTCCAAAAGCTGCATAGGCACAGAAAGCGCTCAATGCTGGGATGACCTGAAACAGAACAAAGTTTTCATAGTTATAGAACCAGTCTAGGTTTGACATGTGTCCAATTAAAGAAATTTTGAGCGTAAAATTAAGAATATGCTCTTATCAATCAGTTTTAACATGTATTTTTGGTGCTCAAAAGAATCGTCTTACTGTTATTTGGAGGCCTGCTCTAAATGCTGAAATTCCATTTTTACAGTGAGTTAAATAAATCTTGAACCATTGAAGTTCCATTTTTTTCATGGCAAATTAACCAACAATTTTGCCATCTAAATTTTAAAACTTCAATGAATAGTTCAAACCCTGGAAAATAATTGACCATCAAGTTAGTGGAATGCCAGTGGTGCAAAACCCAATAGTTCCTTAATTTACGTGTTATGTTAGGTGCGGTTCAGTTATTTCTGACTGACCCTCGTACCATTAAAGAAATAGAACTTCAATGGTTTCGATGGTATTAAATCAGCCATTAAATTAATGAAACTTTAGTGAAGAATTTACTTATTATATGTCCAGTAAAACTATTAAAAGAACTACATCATTCTAGTCTTTGAAAATTTGTAACTCGTGTTATATATCTTATCAAGTTGAAATTAAATACACATGTATGTTTAAACTAAAACTGCAGGTACATTTTTATGACTTGGTATTTTCTATAATCTTAAATATTAATGACTTACTAACCGTTGAACCTCCTATACCAAATGCTACTATATCTGTAATTGATGTAACAGTAATTGAGACACCAGCATGTTTCAGGGCTAGGGCTATTCTTCAGGGTATAAGTTAACTAACCGTTGAGCCTCCTATACCAAATGCTACTATATCTGTAATTGATGTAACAGTAATTGAGACACCGGCATGTTTCAGAGCTAGAGCTGTTCTCTCCTCCAGGGTATAAATATACTAACGGTTGAGCCTCCTATACCAAATGCTACTATATCTGTAATTGATGTAACAGTAATTGAGACACCGGCATGTTTCAGAGCTAGAGCTGTTCTCTCCTCCAGGGGTATAAATATACTAACCGTTGAGCCTCCTATACCAAATGCTACTATATCTGTAATTGATGTAACAGTAATTGAGACACCAGCGTGTTTCAGAGCAAGAGCTATTCTCTCCTCCAGGGATATAAATATACTAACCGTTGTTCCTCCTATACCAAATGCTACTATATCTGTAATTGATGTAACAGTAATTGAGACACCAGCATGTTTCAGAGCTAGGGCTATTCTCTCCTCAAGGGGTATAAATATACTAACCGTTGAGCCTCCTATACCAAATGCTACTATATCTGTGATTGATGTAACAGTAATTGAGACACCAGCGTGTTTCAGAGCTAGGGCTATTCTCTCCTCAAGGGGTAATTTCTGTTCCTCAACTGTCAGGTTATTCCGGGCCCCAACTATCACAAACATATCATCTACACCTATACCTGAAAAATATAGAGGATCTTACATGAGTGCTCATGTTTTATTGAATTTATTCAACAAGTTGGGGAAAAGAGATAAAATGCGAGGCTTTGTCGAGCATTATATCTCTTTTTCGCAACGAGTTTAATGAATTCAATAAAACAAGAGCACGAATGTTAGATTCTATTTATAATGTGGCATTAAGATTACTTTGAAATCTCATTTCTGCCGTAAAAACGTTATTCATTTGTCATGTTTTGTATGCAACGTTGTTATGGATGTCATAACGTTTCCCGTAAATCTATAAACCACTAGTGGTTTATCGATTTAATTGCATGGTGTTATTTCACTCTCAGACGCGACGTCATATGATAAACATATATCAAACTAATATTACTGTAAATGTTCTAAACATTTGAACACTTTTCTATTTATGTCCTTGAAAATAAAGGGATGGTTTTCAGGGCTGGAACCCACAGAATGCTTGTCAACAATAGCAAACAGGGAAAATCCTGATCAGACTGCTTTTTCAGAAGCAGTCTGATCTGGGTCTGCACTGTTAATCTAGGCATTTTTGCAGGCAACTAGTGTTTAATTTTTTTTAACATTCACGGCTTTAGATAAGCTTGCGTACCGCGTAAATTACGAAAATATTTGACAGGATAGGCATTTATTTAAATTCTAGCGCCTATCATGTACGAAAAACAAAGTAAGCATTACGCATTTAATGTTTTTCCAGAGCGTAACGTCAGAAATGTATATTTCATTTTGTTGTTTACACAGTAGGAACAAGTCAGAGAAAATCCGAATTTGTTTCTCTTCGGGCATGTTCGTTTTATTACGGAGGCATCGCAAATCTTCGTAAACGCATTCGCCATCAAATGAAAACACGTCTAAGTCTCCGTCCAATCAATAGTGCAGCTTGCGTAAACCATCGAGAACCACGAGGTTGCTGTGTAACACACAGTTTTACTTTCGGTTTCACAACACACTGTCTGCAAAAGGCTATGGAAGAAAGTTATAGAAATAAAGCCATCCAAGCGTGTTTGCTTTTTTTGTTGTGATGTACAGTATTTTCTGCAAATATCTTTGAAATCCAGCCGCTTTTTCTTTTTTAGAAAAATATCTGCGAGAATTGAATACACAAAATCCAAACAAGTACTGGCTTATACAAAAGTATTTCGGTCTGTCTAATGACTAAAAAAATCTTTCAGATTATTTTAAGTAGTGTCAAGTTCTGATCAAGTATTTTGATTTCAACAAAACCCCTCACCCACCTACCCCTCCCAAAGCAGACAATAGCCACTAAAAGGGCACTCATAATGCACCTATTTGCATTATTTTTACAAAAATAGTCTCCTCCTGAACTCCCTTGTCCCCTGTGTGGCTTTGTCCTGCTAAACCCAACACCTATTTTGCCAATAAAAATTGTTATCTACTGTTTGCTCACTTGCTAGTAGACTAGGAAAACAAGCAGTTAGCTCAGGTGCAATTAAACGGCCTATTGAAATAGCTTTATCGTTTCTTGGTGTATGTTTTTTTTTAGACAAAAAGTCAGTACTCCAAAAAAATTCTCTTTACTCCTTTTTTAAAAAATGGACGATTACTGTACTCTTTTAAAATAAAGCTTATCTAAAGCCCTGAACATTACATACAGGTTATTATATGGCCGAGGTGTGCCTCTAGGTCATATTGGCACTGAGGTAGCCATATCAGCCTGAGGGTTTTAGCCCGAGGGCTTATATGGCTATCCAGTGCCAATATGACCTAGAGGCACACCTCCGCCATATCATAACCTTTTTATTACATCCACGTAAACTGTTTTGCCTTTTTAACCTGTAGCGCCAGTGAGTCCGAAAAACTGGCGAGATGAAAATTGCAGCAACAAATAGCGTGACATAGAAAATGACGTCATAAGATAGCTTATCATTGTTTACATTGCCATTGACGACGAGACGTTTCAACATACTTTTGGCAATAAAACAATCAAAGACAGCCTTAAGATAAGCATCCATGCATATCTAGATACGTGGTAATACGGGTATATCTTTCTTCTTTCACTGTATTTTATTGAATGTCAACATTTTCCCCTAAAAGTGTTTTATTTGAACAGCTAATAGGAACTTAACGATCCCTGATCGCTCATCCCCCGATCGCTCATCGATCCCAGCAGCTTGACACAATATCAACCTCAGGGCTAGTCATTTTGTTTGTTTAACCGAAACTGGCCAAAAGTCTAGAACTGTTCCTTGTTCTGATGTACCATTCTTTATTCTTCTGGCATTTTGCTATTTCATGGCCCGAATCCAGCGTAAAATACATCGGAAAACAGGGTCTCCTAACGATTCTAAATCTACACGAGTAGCCTTGCCTAGTTCTAATCGAAAAAGTGCACGACTCCTATACGTCATCACTATGAGGCAGTGCCAAAAATCCATAATGAGGCTCCAATATGAATTTTTGGCATCTTCATGTGACTGTGCCATTATGGATTCAGTCCAACTGAAAATATACTCAAACAAAAAAGAAACGTCCGATTTTCATGGTACTGTATCTTTCGATCCTGTTAAGATGTCGCAACAAAAATAAAACCCAAAAAATTATCAAACGTCGGACACATAAAAATTGGTAATTATTTGATTTTATCTTCTTATCTTGAAGGGTTATTGGACCTTATGTGCACACAGCTTTTTCCATTATCATCAGGAAGTTATTCATCAAAACGTGAAACATTTTACGTTAAATGGCAGCCAGGATCGTCCGACGATGAAAAGACATCTAAAAATCCCAAGTCTGCTTACTGAACGAGCGAAATTGCAGTTCAAAACCTTTAATTTACGAAATTAACTGAAATTACCTCCCTTTGAATTAAACAAATTACAATTTAAGATTTTCCAAAGCTCCTTAACCTAACATTATTTCGAGACCGTTTTTATTTTAACGTATTGCGTTTGTTTATGACAACAATTACACAAAAGAGAACAACATAAACTATGGCTGAAGTCATGCATGAAAGGTTTACTAAATTTGTGTTTTATACCCCAACCCTTACTCTAAAATCATCCGAAAATTTCCATTATCAATTGTTTTGATACTGACTAGTCTTCATTAATGTTGAAAGCTTGTGATGACGAAAAAAGTTCAAATTTGTCCGATTCTGTTAATTATCAAAATGCTGGACCAAAAATGAATTTTCTTAGTGTTTTCACGCACGCTCGTGATCCATGTTTTGTGACGTCATAGTATGTTACAGATTAATGGCTGTGGTCGTAAAAGCAATGCATACAGCTAGCAAGCATAACATCTTACTATAGAGCTTGCTCAATGGTGTTTAAATGTGCTTAAAATTCGGGATTATGATGGTCACACAAGCTATTTATGTTGTGACTTTTGATTTTAAGGGTACTCGTGTTCGCTGCTTTGTCAGCGGCTCTACTGATTACGAAATGAATTTCTCTTAAGTGAAAAACGTTTCTAAATGATCACAGTTGGTAATGTGAAAATTTAAATGAAATGCGTCCATACATTTGGAACTGGCAGACATAAACGTAAAGAGGACATAACTTTATTGTTTCAGTATATTACCGAAAGCTAACGGCAATTTTACTATGTAAAATGTAGAGGGTATGTAATAACTTAGATTATTTTGTATTATCATACCTCACATAAATTTCCAATGTAAAACCTCCATAGGCCGGCGGGCAGAAATTTCGACTATCACCCTGCGATAATTTCGACTATCACATGCGCGAATCTGATGCGCGTACGGTTCGTTTACGAACGCTAACTTTACAATGGCGGTTACATGCATGATGCCATGGCCTGGTCACTTTAATCTCCATATAACTTCGTTATTTGTGGCCAGAAACATAAAGTGTGGGTACTTGTTTTCTTAGTTAGAACGAGAGGAACACTGTGAGATCAACATTGAGCAGATTAGGCGAAAATTTTGGTTTTGCATCAAAACCGCACCATCCATAGCAACTCCATTTACAATGTAGGTCTAAGCGACGCTGCTAAGTGGCCTATTAGATTTGCCGTCATCAAGGATTTTGGCACGATTTGTTTAAACGGCGATCATGATCAGCTTGAACACTAAAACTGTTTACAGACACAACTCTTTTGTGAAAGATTCGTAGCAAAAGCGCATTGTGCTGTCCTTGGAACTTCCCACACCATGGTTAGAGGAAAAAAAGGTAGAAAAATTAAGGAATAATGTTCGGTATAATAAAATAAATATAACATTCTTGAGAGGGTGATAGTCGAAAAATCATCCCTCGAAATATTATTATCAACCTCAGCTGCGCCTCGGTTGATAATCACATTCCTCGGGATGATATTTTCGACTATCACCCTCTCAAGAATGTTATATTTTTATAATATCCTCAGTGTTGGAACAGAGGGCATTAACAATATTTAATCTTTATTTGCATAAATTTGACTCATTAAAAATAAACTGCATTCAAATTATACCTGAATAATCAAATTGATCGCCATCATACCAGCAAGAAGCTCTGCCAATTTTAGAAATTTGACCAAGAGAAAAACTCAGCTATTAGTACTCTTATCGGCTGAGCTTTTTTCTGTATTGGTCCAGTTCAAACTTTAATATGAGCAGAATTTTAAACTTGTCATTTCAATGCGGTCTTTCAAAGACATTATTTTTCTCACCACTCATATGGGTCTTCTCAGACTTAGCTTTTGTCCTTCTGAATAAATTAATATGGCACATACACATCTATTTTCCAGACATGATTCCAATTAAAACAGCAGATTCTGATTTCTTTGTTTTGATTCTTTACGTCCTTGTCAACAATTTTTCAGTCATGTTGGAACGGATCTTCCTGGGTTGAACCAGTACTAGCAGAGGATAAAGTGTCTTGCTAAGGACACAATGCAGTGCCGCTGAGGCCCCTTGACCTGGTGTCAATCACTCTACCACTAAGCCACTGCACTGATTCTGAGGCTGCATGAAAAAAAGTGTAGATCCTGATCAGATGGCTTTGTCAGAAGCCAGCTGATCTGGATCTACATTGTTAGGCTTCATCAGAAGCTAGCTGATCCGAATCTACACAATTTGGCTTCATTTGAAGCCAGCTGATCTGGATCTACACTGTTTTCTAAAGAGGATATATCTGGGTTCAGCAGGACAAGGGTTAAAATTAACTTACTCAGTCAATTAGTGTTTACTTACCTAACAATAAAAATGGCATCAAAGCATGGATAGGTCCATAGATAAACCCTATATACATCGCCAATCCATAGGAGAAGAGGATAGCCAGTCCTATACTCGCGATACCCGCTAATGAGACATACAGCTGAAAAACAAAATATAGGTAGTGTTAAATCAATCACTTTTCCAGGTTGGCAAGATATGGTAAATGTTCTAAAATTTCGAACATTAGTTGAAAAAAGGGTCTAGACAAACAATGAAGACCCAAATCAGACTGCTTCTGAAGAAGCAGTCTGATCAGGGTCTTCCATGTTTGCTATTCTGACAAGCATTTTGTGAATGTCATCCTTGATAACCAACATTTTTTTTGAAAACATAAAGAGAAAAGTGTTCTGAAATTTAGAACATTTACCGTAGGCGCATATAGACAACATTATATGAAGGGGATAGCCAGTTCTATACTCGCGATACCCGCTAATGAGACATACAGCTAAAAAACAAAATAAAGGTTATGTTAAATTAATCACTTCTCCGGGTTGGCAAGATAACCATATAGACAAGATTTTAAATTATAAAAAGTTCTTATTATCATGAAATATACTGGCTGTGGGCAGAATCTATCTCACATCACTGGCTAAGTTTCTCATATGAGATAAGAAAAATATTAGATTAATTTCTTAAGTTTCTATCCCCATTCCCCAGCCTCATTTAGGGAAATAATCAAAAGTTATTTTGCCAAATGGTAAAATTGGAAGGTATGTGAGGAATAGAGTTGATATTGGTGTTTAGTGCGAACCTGAAAATCCCAACATGAGGGCCAACCATTCCAGTGGGAAATGAAAAAAGTCAATAAGCAATGCTTTATTAGATACAGTAAGGAAAAGTGAAAAACTTGCATTTTGGCAAGTGATAGTTCAAACCAGCAGACCTTAGTTTTGAAAACAAGATTTCAGTAGAAACTGTGCTTAAAACTTTTTAAGCTTGCAATCCGGAACATTTGTTAAGATCAAATACACAAAATTATTCACATCTGAAAGCTCTATATATCAAAGCTTATATTGGAAAAATAGTCTGTTCTCTTAGCTGTCATTTTATAAAAAAAATATTTTTTCCATACCAAACTCCTTCATGCATAAGCTCAATGTGTCTTCATTGTATAGGCAAAGTATCAAATAACTCCATCAAAAGCTGTGGTAGGAGTTGATCCGCCAACGAAGGCACTATCTATGCATATACAAAAGCCATAACAGGGAAAATTGTCTAAGTTCTTAAAGCTGTCATTTTGTCAAAAATCATTTTTTTCATACAGACTCCTTCATGCATATGTTCAATGTGTCTATATTGTATAGGCAAAGTATCAAATTGCTCCATCAAAAGCTGTGGTAGGAGTTGATCGGCCCATGAAGGCAATATCTATGCATATACAAAAGCCATATCAAAGCTTATATCGGAAAAATTGTCTAAGTTCTCACAGCTGTCATTTTATCATAAAAATTTTTTTTCAACCATACTTTTTCATACATATGTTCAATGTGTCTATATTGTATAGGCAAAGTATCATATCGCTCCATTAAAAGCTGTGGTATAAGCTGATCGGCCCATGAAGGCACCATCTATGCATATACAAAAGCCTTATTAGGGGAAAATTGTCTAAGTTCTCACAGCTTTCATTTTGTCAAAAATTACTTTTTGCAAACAAAACTCCTCCATGCATATGTTCAATGTGTCTACATTGTATCGGCAAAGTATCAAATTGCTCCATCAAAAAGTGTGGTATGAGTTGATCAGCCAATGAAGGCACTACCCATGCATATACAAAAGGCATATTAGGAAAAATTGTCCTCATACCTGTCATTTTGTCAAAAAAAATAATTTTTCAACCAGAATCCTTCATGCATATGTTCAATGTGTCTATATTGTTTAGGCAAAGTATCAAATTGCTCCATTAAAAGCTGTGGTAGGAGTTGATCGGCCCATGAAGGCAACATCTATGCATATACAAAAGCTTTATTAGGGAAAAATTGTCTAAGTTCTCACAGCTGTCATTTTGTCAAGAATTATTTTTTCTGAAACAAACTCGTTCATGCATATGTTCAATGTGTCTACAGTGATAAGATCAAAGTATCAAATTGTTCCATCAAAAGCTGTGGTAGGAGTTGATCGGCCCATGAAGGCACTATCTATACATATACAAAAGCCTTATTAGGGAAAAATGTCTAAGTTCTCACAGCTGTCATTTTTTCCAAAATTATTTTTTCTGAACCAAACTCCTTGATGCATATGTTCAATGTGTCCACATTGTATAGGCAAAGTATCAAATTAGTCCATCTAAAGCTGTGGTAGAAGTTGATCAGCCAATGAAGGCACCATCAATGCATATACAAAAGCCTTTTTAGGCAAAAATTGTCTAAGTTCTCACAGCTGTCATTTTGTTAAAAATTATTTTTCTGAACCAAACTCATTCATGCATATGTTCAACATGTCTACATTGTATAGGAAAAGTATCAAATTGTTCCATCTTAAGCTGTGTTAGGAGTTGATCGGCCCGTGTTTGGACTATAATAGCATAAGGGCTATTCCAGAAAAAAATACCTGGGGGGGGGGGGAGACAGCAGACGATATATTATAGGTGGTTGGTGCGAAAGATTTCAAATTATATGGGTCATTGGTGTCCGACCAAATCAAATTACATGGGTGGTTGTTATTTCACTGCCCGGAAGGGGAAGAAAGAATATTATCTGCCAAAAAGGAGAGAAGTTTAATCAAATCTAGCCAAGAGAAAGCGTTGAGCTTGCAAACCGCAGAAGCGGCCATTTTTGTTTACACGCAATCGTCAAACCTCGGATGTTTCCATCTAATATTGGTTAAAAAAGGGTACCGAAATAAACTCTCAAATAGTGACTTCTGAAGCGGTCATTACTTCACTTGGGAAACATGTATTTTCAGAAGAATTTATTCAAGGAAACAACGCTATAGGGTAGTTAGGCCACTGGTAAAAACCAATACCTATAAAAACCTGTAACAATAAAGACTGAAACTGGACATTGGAACAATGTGTTTTACCATTTCTTTCATTGAGAAAGATGTGCAGTTGATTACACTCATTATGATTGTGAATTGATCTGTTTGATTGCTTTGCATAGTTAAGGTAGCGCCATAGTTCATGTTATTTTTTCTGCCGAGGCTTTATTATTTCAATTTGCTTTATTGCGCACTCAGACTCTCATGACCCCCCCTCCTCCCCCCCCCCAGAATCCTTCCTGCATATGTTTAATGTGTCTATATTGTATAGGCAAAGTATCAAATTGCTCCATTAAAAGCTGTGGTAGGAGTTGATCGGCCCATGAAGGCAACATCTATGCATATACAAAAGCCTTATTAGGAAAAAATTGTCTAAGTTCTCACAGCTGTCATTTTTTCAAAAATTATTTTTTCTGAACCAAACTCCTTGATGCATATGTTCAATGTGTCTACATTGTATAGGCAAAGTATCAAATTGGTCCATCTAAAGCTGTGGTAGAAGTTGATCAGCCCATGAAGGCACCATCAATGCATATACAAAAGCCTTTTTAGGCGAAAATTGTCTAAGTTCTCACAGCTGTCATTTTGTTAAAAATTATTTTTCTGAACCAAACTCATTCATGCATATGTTCAAGGTGTCTAAATTGTATAGACAAAGTATCAAATTGATCCGTCTTAAGCTGTGGTAGGAGTTGATCAGCCCGTGTTTGGACTATAATAGCATAAGGGCTATTCCAGAAAAAATACCTGGGGGGGGGAGACAGCAGACGATATATTATAGGTGGTTGGTGCGAAAGATTTCAAATTATATGGGTCATTGGTGTCCAACCAAATCAAATTACATGGGTGGTTGTTATTTCACTGCCCGGAAGGGGAAGAACGAATATTGTCTGCCAAAAAGGAGAGAAGTTTTATCAAATCTAGCCAAGAGAAAGCGTTGAGCTTAGCAAACCGCAGAAGCGGCCATTTTTGTTTACACGCAATCGTCAAACCTCGGATGTTTCCGTCCAATATTGGTTAAAAAAGGGTACCGAAATAAACTCCCAAATAGTGACTTCTGAAGCGGTCATTACTTCACTTGGGAAACATGTATTTTCAGAAGAATTTATTCAAGGAAACAACGCTATAGGGTAGTTAGGCCACTGGTAAAAACCAATACCTGTAAAAGCCTGTATCAATAAAGACTGAAACTGGACATTGGAATAATGTGTTTTACCATTTCTTATATTGAGAAAGATGCGCAGTTGATTACACTCATTATGATTGTGAATTGATCTGTTTGATTGCTTTGCACAGTTAAGGTAGCGCCATTTCTCATGTTATTCTTTCTGCTGAGGCTTTATTATTTCAATTTGCTTTATTGCGCACTCAGACTCTCATGACCCCCCCTCCTCCCCCCCACCCCCCCCAGAATCCTTCCTGCATATGTTTAATGTGTCTATATTGTATAGGCAAAGTATCAAATTGCTCCATTAAAAGCTGTGGTAGGAGTTGATCGGCACATGAAGGCAACATCTATGCATATACAAAAGCCTTATTAGGGAAAAATTGTCTAAGTTCTCACAGCTGTCATTTTGTCAAAAATTATTTTTTCTGAAACAAACTCCCTTATGCATATGTTCAATGTGTCTACAGTGATAAAATCAAAGTATCAAATTGTTCCATCAAAAGCTGTGGTAGGAGTTGGTTGGCCAATTAAGGCACTATCTTTACATTACAAAAGCCTTATTAGGGAGAAATGTCTAAGTTCTCACAGTTGTCATTTTTTCAAAAATTATTTTTTCTGAACCAAACTCCTTCATGCATATGTTCAATGTGTCTACATTGTATAGACAAAGTATCAAATTGATCCATCTAAAGCTGTTGTAGAAGTTGATCAGCCAATGAAGGCACCATCAATGCATATACAAAAGCCTTTTTAGGGGAAAATTGTCTTTGTTCTCACAGCTGTCATTTTGTCAAAAATTATTTTTCTGAACCAAACTCATTCAAGCATATGTTCAATGTGTCTACATTGTATAGGAAAAGTATCAAATTGTTCCATTTTAAGCTGTGGTAGGAGTTGATCGGCCCGTGTTTGGACTATAATAGCATAAGGGCTATTCCAGAAAAAAATACCGGGGGGGGGGGGGGGAGACAGCAGACGATATATTATAGGTGGTTGGTGCGAAAGATTTCAAATTATATGGGTCATTGGTGTCTGACCAAATCAAATTACATGGGTGGTTGGTATTTCACTGCCCGGAAGGGGAAGAAAGAATAATATTTGCCAAAAAGGAGAGAAGTTTTATCAAATCTAGCCAAGAGAAAACGTTGAGCTTAGCAAACCGCAGAAGCGGCCATTTTTGTTTAACACGCAATCGTCAAACCTCGGATGTTTCTGTCGAATATTGGTTAAAAAAGGGTACCGAAATAAACTCCCAAATAGTGACTTCTGAAGCGGTCATTACTTCACTTGGGAAACATGTATTTTCAGAAGAATTTATTCAAGGAAACAACACTATAGGGTAGGTAGGCCTATGGTAAAAACCAATACCTGTAAAAACCTGTACCAATAAAGACTGAAACTGGACATAAGAATAATGTGTTTTACCATTTCTTTCATTGAGAAAGATGCGCAGTTGATTACACTCATTATGATTGTGAATTGATCTGTTTGATTGCTTTGCACAGTTAAGGTAGCGCCAAAGTTCATGTTATTCTTTCTGCTGAGGCTTTATTATTTCAATTTGCTTTATTGCGCACTCGAATTGTCTTGTTCCCCCCCCCCACCCGCACCCCCATCTTCTTTCCTTAAAACGATCTAATGTCTTGCTGTGACATTTAATTTGGACAGCAAATTTGGAACCAAAGACCGGCATTGATGTTAGCAAAAATGTGGAGTTCAATGTCTGAATTTGCCCGACGCTTTTGGATGATCTCCGTCGTCTACACCCCGTGAGTCCAGAGGCTCTGTGAACAAGCCGCTGGGGAGTTGGGGAGTTAATTGCAGAGATGCACATGCGTACTTGCAACTTTCTGATATAAACATCCGCTTTGGGACTAAAAAGATCAAACATCTGTATTTTTACCTTGGTTTCGTCTTCTCTAAAGCAGTGATTTTATTTGGCCATTTTTAACGCCTTATATGAGAGTCATTCCCAATCCAAAAAATCAGGAAAAGGTAGCTTCCCAAAATCCCAAATAAAATCACTGTAAAGGATAATATGCATTTTACGTGCCGAACCCGAAGTTTCACCAATGCGAGGGAGCGGTTGGGGAATTTTACACCACTGGGCCTTAGGAAAATTGAATTCTATGGGTAGTTGGTGTACAAACCTTTCTAATTACATGGGTGGTTGGTGTCTGAGGAAATTGAATTCCATGGGTGGTTGGGTAAAAAAAAGTGCCGTCTCCCCCACCCCTATATAAAAAGCCATTTAGAACTACAAAGGGAAATAACTCTAATAGAATTGGCCCCTAGCCCTTACTTTTTTGTTTAAAGTATTTGTCTTGTATATATGAACATGTTTGCAAGGTTTGTTGAAAATCCACCAATGACTCTTCAAGATATTAAGGAAACAAAACTTTACAGACGGAGGTACACACGGACGCACACACGGACGGAGGGACAACGTGAAAACAGTATACCCACCACAAACAAAGTGCAGGGGATATAATGAGGTTTGCCAATACAAGTTTCCCATTGGAATGGAGGACCATAAGTTTGAGATCTTCCTGTCCCCTCTAATCACTAGAGTTAGGAAGAGGATAAACTCCACAATGTATTTGGCGGGACAACCATTCAAACTCAGGACCACACTTTTTTGCAGTTCATAGATGTCAATTTACTAATATCCAATCTTTTACCAACTGTGCGATATACCAGGTTGCCTCATGGAGTGCAAGATAAAAGTTCAAACAAAATTAATTGAACCATAATACTAAAGTTCTCAAATACAAACCTTGTGTTCTACAAGATTGAATTTTCCCAAGACTAAGATAATGAAGACAAACACTATGATGAAACCAGCAGTAAGGAGAGATATATCAGCATTCACGGCCCCATAACCCTCATCATCAAACCTGAAATATATAACAAATGAGCAAGTTCATATATACCATTTTAATTAGATAAACATGTGCAAATGCCTCAGAATATGTAAGAGTTCCTGCTACCAACAAGTGGTTTAGATTAAATTACAGTAAAAACTCAAAAATTTGAACTCCAATTGTGCAAAATACTCGCTAATTCTAAACTAGACTTCAGTCGATGGTACACTATCGCAAATACCCGCTTTTGAACTAACCAAAGCATCTGCAAAGTTTGAAGTTGCTCTGTCCAACTGTTTAGGAGGAGATGCATTTACAGTCAAAGTACATTATTTCACTTTTGACCTTGACCTTGGGTCAAGGACAAACACAAAACATTGCCCAGTATCCTCTACATCATATGACCTATGCACCTGCAAAGTTTCAAGCTGCTATGTCCAACGGTTAAGGAGGAAATGCATTTACAAGAAATATTTGAAAATACATTATTTGATCTTTGATCTTTGATTTGAAAATACATTATTTGATCTTTGACCTTGACCTTGGGGTCAAGGTCACACAAAGCATTGCCATCTACATCATGTGACCTATGTACCTGCAAAGTTTGAAGTTGCTACGGCCAATGGTTAAGGAGATGAATTACCAAGAAAATACATTATTTGACCTTGACCCAAGGTCAAGGTCACAAAAAATGTTGCCCAGTACCCTCGACTTCATGTGACCTATGCGCCAGCAAAGTTTGATATTGCTACATCCAACGGTTAAGGAGAAGATGCATTTACAAGAAAATACATTATCTGACCTTGACCTTCAAGTCAAGGTCACACAAAATGTTGCCCAGTGCCCTCTACATCATGTGAACTATGCACCTACATAGTTTGAAGTTACTACGTCAAAAGCTTTAGGAGGAGAAGCATTTACAAGAAAATTCAATATTTGACCTTTGACCGTGACGAAATGTTGACCAGTACCCTCAACATCATGTGAACTATCCAGCTACAAAGTTTGAAGTTGCTACCTCTAACCGTTTAGGAGGAGATACATTTACAAGAAAATACATTATTTGATCTTTGACCTTGACCTTGGGGTCAAGGTCACACAAAATGTTGCCCAGTTCCCTCTACATCATGTGACCTATTCAGCTACAAAGTTTGAAGTTGCTATGTCAAAAGGTTTAGGAGGAGATGCATTTACAAGAAAATTCAATATTTGACCTTTGACCTTGACCTTGGGGTCAAGGTCACACAAAATGTTGCCCAGTACCCTCTACATCATGTGACCTATTCAACTACAAAGTTTGAAGTTGCTGCCTCTAAAGGTTCAGGAGGAGATACATTTACAGGAAACGTGACAGACGGACTTTCGACGGACCGACTTTGACAGGAAATTAATATACCCTTTTTTTCTAAAGAAAAAAGCGGTTATAATAAATTTGGGACACACTGGATTCAGATAAGAGGACCTTTTTATAAACTAATTTTTAACTGTCTATAAAAACTTATGTTCTTGGTGCCTAAAAGAACTGTCTCCCTGAGACATTTCTTTTACTCACCAAAAACATATGTTTGATAGAAAAATACCGATACTTACCACTTTTGGTTTCTAGCCTTTATGAGATTCGGCTGTATTATAAAATATTTGCTTTCCATGAAGAGCTTAGAGGATGTTGAATAATACAAGGTTAAGTGAAGATTGTTGAGGAAACACTTAAGTTCTAGTGGCATAAAAGAAAACATAGACACCACTGAGGACTGTTTGTGGTCTGTTTGCTAGATGAAGTAAAGACTGTTAGGGAAACACTTACGTTCTAGTGGCATAGACATAGACACCACTGAGGACTGTTTGTGGTCTGTTAGCTAGATCAATCATTTGCTTTTCCCACTCCAGCGCAGCAGGTTCCCACTGAAATACAAATTGAGGATTTTGTTTGTTTGATTTGAATTTTTACGTCCGAGTCAACAATTTTTCAGTTATGTTGAGACATGTCTTCCTGGGTTAAACCAGTTCTAAGCAAGGATTAATGTGTCTTGTTCAAATACACAACGCAGAGAAGCCGGTGAGGCTTGAACCCCGCAACCCCTCTGTCTCAATCTGCTTGAGCCCTTAAATAAATTGAGGAATAACAGAGGAATATTTATAACTCAAACCTGATGCATTTATCTGCTATAGTCATCTGCTAATAAACTTTGCAAATAGTACTGCCAAATCGGATCAATACCTTTGATATTCATTTATTGAAAACTATATTATATAAACTAGCTTCACACAAAATTTCAACATTCAAGCTGGTCTCTGTAGCTGAGCAAATTGGTTTGAGTCTTACAGAGTCAGAAACCCTGAAAACTAGGTTAGGCTTAGGCCGCTGTCAGTTCTAAGGCCGTGGTTCTGTTGTTGTTGATTTGTTGTTGATTGTTACTCCCATTGTGGGACTCTTAATTGTTGCATGTTTTGTTGTATGTTACTTTAGGCCTAAATGAAATTTATGTGTGGTTCCTGTTGCATACCAACAAAATTTAGGGTAGGTAGGTAGGGAAGTTATTAAATTTTGTTGTAACATTTAACAAAGAAAATAGTGACAAAATCTGAAAAAGTGCCCATTTTAGGTATTTTTTCTCCAAAGACCATTTTAATGTTTAGGGTAGGGTTTAAAAAATAGGTAGGTAGGCAACAGGAACCACATATATATTTCATTTAAGCCTTATGTCCATTCTAGTTTTGCAATCATTTCTATGGGGAAAAGATAGCTGGTTACTTTGCTTGGTTTGTCTTCCATGTATCTCATGATTGTTGTGTGGCTCTTCCTTGCGGTGCCATGTGTTTGTCTGTGGTTTGTGATTGTGGTATTTCCTGATCAAACTCACTATTTCTTGCAACAAGGCCCATATTGACGTGCTCAGATGAGCTAAAAATACTTGTTTTCAATCCTACCTCTATTTTCTTGTGTAGTACCCAGAGCATGGTAGCAGCTTTAGCACCAACTATATTGCCATAGATATTCCTCTTGACTCCTGACAGCAGTTTCTCCACATTAAACTCCATACTTGATACTGGACTATAGAAATAAAAGAAAACAAGACAAATTTGACGAATTTATATCCCCCGACGAAGGATTATTTGAGAGAAACATGTAAATCACAAAACATAAACCCCATTTATCTAACCCTTAGTTCACCTTCAGTATTATTCAGATCATACCTGTCAAGTATGTTTTAGTGCTAAGTTTAATTAAAAATATACTAACATCTGCACAATTCTAATATCTGACCTTTAAACCCAACCCCATAGGTCAAGGGTGTGTGTTAATTCAAAGTGTTACCTTGCATGTAGGTCTACACTTCTTCCACTTTAATTTGATATGCAACATGACCACTTTTAGAAAAGAAAAAGAAAATGACCTTTTGACCCCACCCCAGGGGTCGTTCGTGTGTGTAATGACAGCATGTTTGCTTTCATGGTGCTCTGTGCTCAATTCCCTTTACTTTGATATGCAACATGACTACTTTCAGAAAAAAATATAGTTTGACCTTTTGACCCCACTTCCTGGGTCGAGGGTGGGTCTGTGGGCAAAATATTTGCTACCATGTTGCTGCCAGTGTCGTCAGCTTTAATTTGATATGCAACATGACTAATTTCAGAAAAAAGATATAGTTTGACCTTTTGATCCCCACCCCCTGGGTCGAGGGTGTGTCTGAGGGCAAAATATTTGCAACCATGTTGCTGCTAGAGTCGTCAGCTTTAATTTGATATGCGACAAAACCACCCCCTAAGTCCACCCAACAGGCTTGGACCCAGGCCTTCAAACTGAAATCCTGTTTGATATGTTTCATATCTATTGCTGCTCTGCCTGTATGCAAAATTTCAACAAAAAATATTGACAATTGCCTTAGTTATTGCGAAATTTAAATATTTGACCTTTGACCCCTTAGGTGGGGTTAAAGGGGGTGTGGTAAAACTTTGACACTGCCATGCTTATCTACAGGCCCTTGGCAATCACGGTCTAATAGTGAGAAGTTGTTAAATATAATAGCTTTGATGAAATGTGAAGATCATCACACAAAAAAGCTAATATAGGTTTTGCCTTACAATTGCCTAGATACTAAAACAAGGGCAATAATTCAAGTGTTCAGTAGTCGATTTTGACCAAACTTGTAAGATATCGAGAGTTCATGGTACTTATCATTTGTACCAAGAATGAATCAAATCTGACCAATAGGTACTGAGATATGGTTCCGGACAGACAAAAAGTGTGCACGGACGCACGGAAGGACGGACGGACGGAATGGACACACGGACGACGCCAAAACTATACCCCTCCGACTTCGTCGGTGGATAACTAGAGCAGCAGTCTATGGTACACCATCACAAATACCTGCTTTTTTAACTTTATCTTGGGTTCAAGGTCACACAAAATGTTGCCCAGTACCCTCTACATAAGGTCACCTATGCACCTGCAAAGTTTGAAGTTGCTATGTCCAACAGTTAAGGAGGAGATGCATTTACAAGAAAAAACATTATATGACCTTGACCTTGGAGTCAAGTTGCTGCCCAGTGCCCTCCACATCATATGACCTACACACCTGCAACATTTGAAGTGGCTACATCCAACATTTTATGACAAGATGTGTTTACAAGAAAATACATTATTTGACCTTGACATGGTCACACAAAATGTTGCTCAGTTCCCTCTACATCATGTGATCTATGCACCTGCAAAGTTTGCAGTTTCTACATCCAATGGTCTAGGAGAAGGTGCATGCACAGACAGACAGACGACGAACCGACTTTGGTACAAAATTAATATACCCTTTTTTCTATGAAATAAAACTACAGTAAACCATATTTGGTGTGTTTTTTTACCCAGAATATTGTGTTTTAGACTGACTCACTACAAAATTTTAACATTTCAAGTTTTGTTCGATTTGATTCTTTACGCCCCAGTCAACAATTTTTCAGTTATGTTGGGACAGGTCTTCCTGGGTTGAAACAGTACTAAGCAAGGATTAATGTGTCTTGCTCAAGGACACAATGCAGTGACGCTGGTGAGGCTCAAATCCTCAACCCCTTAATCTCCAGACAAGCACTCTACCACTGAGCCACTGCCCTCCCTCAATTTCAAGTTTAACATGTCAGTTTTCTTGAGATAATCTAAAAATTAATTGGAGAAGCTATTAGAATCTGCCATATTCAGTATTTTAAGGCATATTTACTTAAGAAAGTCAGTCTCCAAATTCTGATTTCAGGAATAATCCTGAAAAGTATCCCTGCATCTTATATTCATCATTAGTTTATTTGTTTTGATGCTTTATATCCTTGTCAACAATTTTTTAGTCCTGTCTCGTACAAAAAAGTGAATAAAGTGTCATGCTCAACACAGTGATTCCGCTGGCAATCAGTCTCAAACTAGCGATTCTTTGATCCCCAGTCTAATGCTCTACCAACTGAGCCACTGCGCTCCACACATAATTTGTTTATTATCCCCACGCTTTTTTAAAAAAGCTAAGGGATATTGTAATCAAGTCCGTCCGTTATGCTATCTCCTCCTAAGCCATTTGACCAAATTCAACCAAATTTGGTGTGTGAGTTACTCACATGAATGGGGCATTCAACGTCAAACTTTTTTTGGCCCCCGCCTCCCTGGGACCCTAGGGAGGGGTCAAAAGGTCAAATATCATTTAATTTCAATTACAAAATCATTTTCAAAGATTTTTATACCAAACTTTATGTTTTCTCACAAATGAAAGATCTCCCCACCCCCTGGGGCCCTAGGGAGGGGTCAAAAGGTCAAATATCATTTAATTTCAATTACAAAATCAAATTAAAGGATTTTTATACCAAACTTTGTGTGTTCTCACAAATAAAAGATACAAAACATATCAGACGGGATTTTCATTCTGTAGCCTGGGTCATGCCCCAGGGGTGGGACTTTGGGGCACTGGGGGTGCCCAGGGGGTCAAACAAAATTCAAACATGGTCATGTGGCATATCAAATTGACGGGGATGACGAGCAGAACAAAATGCAAGAAAAATTTTCATCCTAGGGTCAAACTGGTGACCTTGGGGTGAGGTCAAATGGTCAATTTCATTAAATTTCGGCTTCCATGTCAATTCTAAAATTTTTTTTACCAAACTTTGTGTGCATTCTTACAAATAAAAGATAGAAAACATATTGAACAGAATTGGCATTCTGTTGCTGGGGCAAGCCACAGGGGTGGGATTTGGGAGGGCTAGTGGGTCAAATACTTTAGCGTGGGGATTTGCGATGGCGCCCCATCCACTGTGCATTCCAGTTGTTATTGCGTTTGTCAGGGATGATTTTTCCACAAAAAAATAAAAGAACTCCATTGTGTGCCATATTTTATGTTCAAATTAGAATATATTTGTTTGTTTTGTTTTGTATGATTCTTTACAATTGACTAAGCAGTTAACCAGTACTTCGTGCTTTCGCTTGTTACTGACAACAACCCTTCTTGAATCAGCATATAGGGAGGAGAATGACCGTAGAAATTATTTCATGATCAATCTCCAAGAAAGTATGGGACTGGGCCAGGATCAATCTCATAACCCCTGGATCTGCAGTCAGATACGTATCTGCAGCCAGACACATTACCAACTGCCCTTGGCCGCCCAGTAAATTAGAAATATGTATTTAAAGTTAGATAACAAGTTTGCAAGTACACCTAAATCACTCAAAAGACCAAAACTCTGTGGAGTTTTGGCAATGGCGAAGGCAGAACGCTGAAAAGGTTACACACATCAAAGGGAGACTACTTGATCAAATAGTGATTCTCTTCACTTTACATCCCTCTTCTCTTAAAGGAAAGAATTTGCTCCCAGAGGGAGTGAATTCTTTCCTTTATGAGCAGTTGCTTATGGTATGGAAAATCACTTTTACCAAATTAGGTGACCTCCCTTGAATGTTACTATTTTTATTAGGCATGTGCGTAACTGCGTAATAGGAGCAAGGCCAATGTTTGGTTTTGGTCTCTGGTCAACAATCCGAATCAATAGTTTTACCTGTAATGTATTGGCATGTTGACAGTGTCCAAGATATCCTGATATGACAATGTCCTGATACGAGTGACATTCATAGACCATAGTTCTAATAAAGAGCTGACATGGCAATATGGTCCAACCCTACAATAAATGAACATGATTATATGTAATCATGGTATGATCTCTGAAATTATCAATAATGTTTTTCTAAAATTATGGGCGGTATTTTTCTAACTTTTTCAGATATAAATACTACAATTTGATAATCACTGAACTACATTGTTATGACCTATATATTGACAAACATTTAAATGGTAAGAACTGTATCAGACTGCTCCTAGAGAAGCAGTCTGATCTGAACATATCTGTTGTTTTCTTTCACAACTTGTAAATTGATAACTATGATGGTTTAGGCCGATCATTGCTGGTTAAATCACTGTGTTAAAAGAAATACTAAATTCCCTTATATATTAAGAAATAAAACATGGTAGTCAATATCTATTTTTCCAGAAAAAAACACACAATAATTTTATTGTGGACTTTGCACATTAGCTGGTGAATTCATTTCCCAATCAACCTCCACAGAATGGAGTTCAAATTAGAAATTATAAGTTATGTGTTCAAAAAAAGTGAAAGGATGGACATCAGGTATTTACCTAGGCCTGATTGAGGGCAGGATATAAGCAACTTCCTTATTCAAAAATGAGCAAAAACTTCCCAAAATGGTGTATATCATTCCCAATATCTTAGTTCTACATTTTGGTGAAAATTTCATGAAAATCTGAACACAAATAGCAAAGTTACAGATGCATGAAAATTTGCATAAAAACACTTTCATTCACTTTTTTGCGCAAATTTTCATGAGTTTTTATGGTGAGCATATGTTACAGCTTCACACTGCTAGTTTCTTATATGGTTTTTAAACATTTAGAATGACAGTCCAGTTCTTTTAGACTGCATCAAAAGTCCCAATTTTGATGGCTCAAATGATATTTTCCCAAATTCAACAGGCCCCTGGCCATGACTCCAGAAGGTAGGAAAATCCCTGGACATGAATACTCTATGGCTTCAGTCAACTTTAATTGATGGAGCTATAAATTGTTCTTACTTCACACACATGGTCTCCAATGTTATATCATTGGGGAGTTGAAATTTCTTGGACTCGAGGTAGATATCCAGCATCTGAAACACACACACAGCAGTCATAATAAGGTCAAAATCATTCTATCATTTTTCATAAACAAGTAAGTATCCTTGGTAAAGTTTTGAAACAATAAGCATGTTACTTCCTGTTTGGAGATTCATTGAGTTTGTTTCTTTTCAAATCCCTACCTATAGCTATGCATGAAATATTTGTGTGAAATACTTATATCATATATTTCTGTGACTACTGGTATATTGTACCTCATATGGAAAACAGTTTTTCGTTTTTAAAATTTTACATGAAGGTTTTTTCACCCTGAAAATTTGTATGCGCATTGATATAGCAAAACCCTAACTAGATTTAAATTTTGGCGGAGAATGATATCAATCTTACTGCTCTGATATCCTGTAAAAATAAATAACTTAGTTTTTGTTGGAATGAAAATACCCGTTTAGTACCCATTTTATACTGTCAGTGTAATACACCTTGGATAGGTATCGCAGTATTTGCTCAGCTATTAAATGTCTATTAGAGATAACAGCAGACAATTATTTTGTAACATCAAATGGTGCAGTTAACGATGCAATCCAAGCTGCTTATATAGTTCTACGGATTAACACGTTTTATGCCCACCAAGTACCATCATTTTGCCTGATTCTGTCTGTCTACCTAACTGTATGTTTTGTTCATGTGTCTGTATGTGCGAGCGTACAACTAGAAATGCACAGGCCTGAAAATACGAATAAGATTACAGATGTACAGGCACTTACATGTACTACATTTCATTTTATATTTCACTTTTACTGGTTCTTTATATGATGGAAAATATGCCTGTTTTCATATGGGAGTGGTGTGATTAATAAGCAGACCCATTCATGGAATAGCTAGGCAAATGGGCGCTTCCAACTAAGAGGGCATTTTGGGTAGTAGACATCTATAGATGTAGCCTTTCGTTTGTGTCACCATCTCTGTGACATGGTTAGATAACTGATATACTGTTGACCATTATGATAAACAGCAACGCAAGCCAATATACAGCTACATTTAAAACCCACTAATGCATTTTAAATTGTCTTACATTAGTATATACATGGTTTTTCAACTGAAACTCATTGATCCATATCGCTCAAGGTACAAGAAGGGAATGTTATTTGGCATAAAACATTAAGAATGTTAAAACTCCATCCTATCCCAGCATTTATGAAAACGTATACAAACTTCAAAAAAAATATTTTTGGTTAGAGTGTTTTGGTTAAAATATATTTTTCGAATTAAATTTAAAATTCCCATTTTAGATTTAATGTTATTGCCAAAAAACGTGTTCCATTTGAGTATAATAAACTGTTCTTGACATTAAAATGCATTTTTGTGTCTCTCTTAGAAACGATTATTTGAAAATCAGAATTCTGGATTGTTGTAGAAAATTCATAATTTGATTGTGTTGCTGCTTTACATCCCAGTCATCAATTTTTCAGTCATGTCATGATGTTTCCCTGGTTGAACCAGTACTAAGCAGAGGATATGGTGTCTTGCCCAAAGACACAACACAGTGCCTCCAGTGAGGCTCGAACCAGTGACCCCTTGATCCCAAATCAATCACAGAGTCACTGTGTCCCTCAGAAAATTACTGTAAATTCAGAAATTTTAGTGAGAATTTTATTTTTGCAAATACCTTTGAAAGACGTATTTGCAACATTAAAAATTTGTGACTAGGGCATGATTTACCTATATTACTAAACGACAGAGTAATTTCACCATTTTGTAAGAATTTTATTTTCACAAAACTTCGCATTATGCGAAGTTTTGTGAAAATATAACCCTCGCAAAAATTTCCGAATTTACAGAAAGAGCCTGATACTTACTGCATTGATCATCCAGGGTGTGAGAATATTAGGAGCAGTCACGATGATCGTGGTAAATCTCGTCTCTTCTGGAAACATCTCATCTACCCACTTTTTCTCTGGCAAGACTCGTGATGACTTAGGAACCCAGAGTTTAGCATCGTCTTTGGTTTCTTCGAAATTCTTCATTCCTATACCACACACCCCACATATAGCCATGGTTATAATGAGGGTGATATAGGGGTGGCGGGCGACAGTGAGGCCCAATCTGCAATTGAAAGAATAAAACTAGATATGATGGGAAATTGCGTTTTGATATAACATACAGTATTCAACCTAGTAAGCCCACTGTGTGCATAACTTTTTCAACATTCTATACCCTTTTTTGAAAACATGAAGCCAGCTGATCAGGATCCACACTGTTTTACCCACAAAATGATTCCATATTAATACTGAAATTGCACTACTTTACAGGCTGGAAATTAGAATTTGATATAGCATACACAGTTCAAAGTAGCCTTTAAGCATGCTTACAGAGCATGTGTGAGTGTTCCCATACTTTATGTTAAGTTTTCATTTTTCATTGAATAATAGAACTTTAATTATCATCTGAAAAAATATCATATCGGTGATTGAAAACTGTGGTGTCATTTGTTCGGACATTTCTTTCGATTTTTCACCTCAGTATGTTTATTTCTCTGAAATGCTATGCAAATGTTAATAATGTACAGTGCCAGTGTCAAGTGCTAAAATTTCAAAAAGGCAACAATATTTGTTTATGCTGTTTTATCATATGACGTCGCATCTGGGAGTGAAATAACGCCATGCAATAAAATGATAAACCACTAGTGGTTTATAGATTTACGGGAAAGATTATGACGTCCATAACAACGTTGCGTACATAACAAAAGTATAATGTTTTTACGGCAGAAATGATCTTAATGAGATATGATAAATAGAATCTAACATTCGTGCTCTTGTATTATTGAATTTATTAAACTCGTTGCAAATAAGAGATAAAATGCTCGGCAAGCCTCGCATTTTATCTCTTTTCCCCCAACTCGTTTAATAAATTCAATAAAACATGAGCACTCATGTAAGATCCTCTATATAACTGTTGCTTAATCTGCACATGATTGGTGTGGGATTTGGATCATACAGGAGTTATCCAATACAGTAGTCATGTTCAGAGGCATGTAGAAGTCTTGATAAGACAAAACTTTGTGCAAGCTGTGCCATAGAATTTTGTAAGAAGTATTGCTTTATATGCATGATGTATGTTTTGATCAAAATGAAACATAAACCATCTTAAATTAATTGTAGAAATATCACTAATACAACTGAACAAATAACACTGTTTTAACTTTCTTACATATTACATTCACATGTATACTTTCATTTACAAATGCTTTAAGTAAATCACTGAATTAATTTGAAGATGGAATTCACTGTCTAGAGCACAGTGCACGGTGTAGCCTTACAGTAGACAGGTACCGTCTTCCCAAAAAATACATTGCCCAAAAATCACACAATTTTGAAAGCCAATCTACTTACCAAGCCTCAATGCCCTAAGTCAAAAACTTACTTGTATGTAGGTATGTGTTTGTGTTTAACGTCCAACCAACAGCTGCAGGTTTCAGCCACATCAGATGCACTGTGTTGTGTCCTAGAGGCAGACACTTTATCCTCTGCATTGTACTGGTTCAACCCAGGAAGACCCGTCCCAACATGATTGAAAAATTGTTGACTGGGACGTAAGGATTCAAAACAACCAACCAAACAGCTAAAGTCAAATGGAGATGGGCCACAGCTTGAAGTCTCATCCAACAGACTGTTGAAGCCGGATATAAAACCTGCGACCCCTGATTTACAAGGCAAGTAGTTTATCCACTACACTAAAGCAGCTCCTATTTAACACTTACTTGTAAAATGTCTTCTCCAGGGAACATATTATCCAATTACTGCAGCGTTTGAGACAAGATGGACGAGATGGTTCATAATACTCCTGTTCTGACTGGTAGTACACTCGCTCTGTTATCGGTCTCTGATCATTTCCGATTGTTACAAAGCTGAGGAAATCTTTGCTCATTCTTGGTAAAGATGTAGTCTGGTTCCCTCCCCTAGATCTACCTATCTAGTCGAATTGAGACGATAACAGGGCACCAGTTTAGGTAAAGATGCCTATATTGCTCCCCTTTCATCAAGACATTGTCCAAGTCATCTGGAAGAAATAACATAATATGTAACCTTTTACCCTTTTTTGACCAATGGAATTTCCCATAAAGTTTGGTACAGTGAGGTCAGAATGGTCCATTGTATACATATTGAGGGGTCACAGGTTATAAATTCAAAAAAATATTGTATCTCTTTCTCTGAAGATTGATTTTTTTCTTAGCAAACAGTGCAAACCCTGGTGAAATGCAGCATCATGCAACATTTTATCTGGGTCTTCACTGTTTGCCAAAGTACCTGTTTTGGGGTTTCAGAACTTCAAAGGGCTAAATATTATATTATATTAACTCTTGTCCAGCTTAATATATTTTATAAGCTATATATTCCCATTTTTCAGCCAGTCTGGTCACATCATTCCATTTATTACAATGTATTTACAGGTTATATAGAAAAAAACAATGTGGATCCTGATCAGCTGGCAAGATGCCAGCTGATCTGGATCTGCATTGTTTTCTAAGGAGGATATATCTGGGTCCAACAAGATAAGGGTTAAGACACCATGCAGGGTAATTTTTCATGTGCAGACTTTTTTTAAAATTAACCTTCTAAAAAAATCTTTCAGGAACACTATCAGAGTGTCAAATGGTTTGAATCTAGATCAGAACCAACATAAGCTATTTGCAAAGATTATCAACAGATTACAAAAGTCGCCACACGCAAGTTAAAGAGTTCAGCTTCACGCAACAAAATTTGGACGGTCTATTGTACACATTGAGGGTTGGTTTGAACATATTTTATTTCAATTTAGTAATAAACGTAAAGGGATTTAAGATCGAAAGCTAGAAGCTCCTAAGGAGAGGTTTCACAGATTATATGATTAATATCCAAATCATATCATACTAATGCCCTTGAAAATTGTTTTGTTAGCAGTAAGTGCAGAGCCTGATGAAATGCTGGTTGTCACAGTACCTGGTTCAGGGTTCCCACAGAAATTCAAAAACACAATTCCATGATTTTCCAATGATTTTCCATGATAAACAATGTAATTTCCATGACTATTTAATGCATGGCCTCCAACCTTTCCCTTTTAGTGGCAGCTTCACAATGCTCTGAATAAATGTGGAATGCAGCAACAGTAATGTATTTAAATAAGCATTCTTTTAGACCATGCATGCATTTTGAAAAAATTTACACTTGAAACCATCAGTAGCCAGAAAACTAGCTGTGCGACACACAAGTTTTGTGTGTCGGACAGCTAGTTTTCTGGCTACTGGTGGTTTCGTCAAATTATATCACAAAATTCCATGATTTTTCCATGATTATTCTTTTTTTTCACATTCCATGAGTTTTCCAGAATGGAACTTTTTGGTGATTTTTCAGGTTTTCCATGATTTCCAGAGCTTGTGGGAACCCTGCTGGTTACAGGATTTCAGTCCACAAAAGGTTCGGTAATAGGTATTTGAGTGCTAAAGGTAGAAAATTTTTGACTACTAGTGTTGTCTGCTGATAACCTTTGCAAACAGATTGGACCCAGATCAGTCCAGACAAAACATCATGCCTGATTTGGATCCGAACTGTTTGACACTCTGATGCTATTCCTGAACAAATTTTTCGAAAAGTTGATTATGAAAAAAATCAGCATACGACAATAAAGCATGCACAATTACCCAGAAGGCAAAGAATTAAATGAATCACAAATTATCAACAATTAATCCTATCTAAATCCTGTCTGCTCCAAAGTTGATATGTTTTTCTAATCATATTCTATACCTCGATTATGAAGTACTTTAACGGCTCTGTAGGTGTGAAAAGGATACTGATTTCAGCTGTTTGCGATAACCAATGCAAACAGTTTGGACAAAACGTCAATACTGATCTTGGGCCAAACTGTTTGACACTTTGAAAGAAATCAGCGAGACCACAAAAAAGTACCCTTATAACACATACTATCTATGGATGATGTGTGCGTCATCATCAGTGTTCAATATGATGAACATGCAATCATGCAACATGGCTGATTTAACTCTTTGCTTGCTGGGTAATTTTTCATGCTTTGTTCTCATCTGCTGACATTTTTCAAAATTAACTTTTTTAAAAATTTCTTTAAGGAACACTACCACAGTGTCAAAAGGTTTAAATCCAGATCAGGACAGACAGAACATTCAGACAGAACAATGTTCTGTCGGTCCTGGTCTGAGTCCAAACTGTTTGCAGAGGTTATCAGCAGACGGCAAACTCGCCGCTAGCAAGGAAAGAGTTAATGCATGCTTACTCACAATGAACAGGAAATTCAGGATGCACCAGCTATAACTTTTAGAAGATAAATCTTCACCTGCTAGTATCGTGTACTACAGATGACCTTTGCAAACAGTTTGGATCCAGATCAGGCCCGACATAACATAGGACTTGATCTGGATCTTAAACTGATTGCCACTCTGATCGCATTCATGAAAGAATTTTTTAAAAAGTTAAGTTTGAAAAAAGACAACAAAATATGAGAAATTTCATAGCATTTGAATGAAATCCTGAAAAGCTTAAATTTGAAATGGATTCATTCAACTGATAATGATGGGAACAATCCATTTGGCATGAGTGTGTTATGCACGAGTCATTTATATCCACTGCTCCCCCACCTTCGGGGACGGGCAGGGATAGTGACCCTTCACTTTTCAGAGCCCTGATATAAGCCCCGCCCTGTGGGGACAAGCTGATGGTAACAACCCTACTCTTAGCCCCGCCCTACACTACAGAAAATCTCTGCGAGGCATATGTCCCAATGTTATAACCCCTGCACTTCTCCAGCACTGCAGGGACAATCAAAAAGTACTTGCCCTGCTATTCCACCGCTATCCCCGTAGGTGAGGGGGGGGGGGCGTGGATACAAATGACTGGTGCATTAGACTTTCTAAATTTGGGGTTTTATTAATGTGAGGAATGATTACTCATCCTGCAACTACTGACATAGTGACCTACAATATTTCATCATATCACTCAAAACAATGTCTCAAGATAAAAGGAATTGTCCCTGATAAAAGGGATAGGGGTCTAGACATGTAAACTGGTCAAAATAAATTAAGCCCCACTGGAAATTTTCCCACAGACTTGATGTAAATACATTTCGTGTTTGATTTATTATAACATTTTACTGAATATAGATTTTTCCATAAAATTTTCAGCGAAAAAGCAGCAATGTTTCCTCTATACATGTGCTAGGTTTCACATTTATTGATAAATTTTCCTTAGAGCTTCACACATTCCAGTAAATGCCCCATTTCCTATAGTAAAACTGGCAAAACTTTGGATACTTCTGGAAAATTTAGTAAATACCCAAAGAAAATTGGTATTTTCAATTGAAACTTTGTGTAATTACACCTAAGATATTGTTGTCTAACATGGTTGGAGTTAAAAATTTTCAACTACCTTCAATATTTTTTTAAATAAACAACTTGACTTTGGAAATTTAACATTATGGCTATGGAAAAAAGTGACATGGGCCTTAACTTATTTTGACTAGTTTACTTTTGAGTTTAGATTTAACAGCCCTTAAATATCATTTCATCTATTTCAAGCACGCAAACCAGACCACCTAGATCGAAATACCAGCTAAAAGCAGTGGAGACCCAAAATTAACCCAAAAAGTCAGCCATATAAGGACTCAATTCATACCATATTCAACCTAATAAGGCCAGAATTTTTTTATTAGTAAATTTACGGGAATTTTTTTTTTCAGATCTAGGGTCAGGGGGGACGAAAAAAAAAATAAATAGAGCTTTTTTTTCTAATATCTCCAGAACAAACAGTTAAACTAGTAAAGGAAACCAACAGTCTGTATTAAATCTTTAAATCCTGCATAGGACGATCACTTTAAACAGTGTCACTCTCAAATATACACAAACAGAACATCAAAAATATATTATTTTTTTCAACAAAACAAATAATATTTAGAGTCGGCGGATAAAATAAAAAAACTTTTAGAAATTAAATTTTATTTTTTGTCTACTTTCTGGAAAATTACAGTACGAGGGTTCATAAATCAACTAATAAAAAATTCTGGCCTAAGTGCACAAATGCTCATAAAAGCAAACACTGAAGCAAGTGCTTTACTATAAATCTCAGATATCCAGTAATCTTGTTATCAATATGGATCGTGTGAATGAAAAACAGCGTGGATCAGCAATTCTGGGTCTACACTATTTTCTAAAATTGATAAAAGCTCAAAAACGTTCTGCACACAGTTGAGTGTCTTTCAACATTTTGTAGGTCAAAATTTGAGGTAATTGAGATTTCTACAAAATATTGACTTTATATGAAATGGGTCACATAGTGAAAACCTATTTTTTATGTGGAGACCAGTCTGCATATTCAGTGACTTTGTTATTTACTGTTTGGAAGGTACTGTACACAAATATCATGAAAAATGTAAATTTGGTCCTAAAAATACAATTAGGGTATATAAATGTTATGTTGAGTTGTATAAAATGTTTTAATTTAAACCTCACATTTCTGAATATTTTAACTCTTTGCAAGCTGGGTAAATTTTCATGCTTTAGTTGTTGTCTGCTGCATTTATACATGTATATTGCTTCGAGATTTTTCAACAAAAAAAATCCAAAAAATTCCTTTAAGGAACACAGTCAGAATCATCCTGTTGGTCCTGATCTGGATCCAAACTGTTTGCAAAGGCTATCAGCAGATGACAAAAGTGCCCACTAGCAATGAAAGAGTTCAGAAAACTAGGCCTAGATGAGGAAACAATGAACATGATAAATTCTTTATCTAACGGGGGCAGGCCCTCTGGCCTTCTTTCAATGTCACACCATATACAGATACCCAATGATTCATGATATATACTGTTCACAAAAAGTAGGGGATGATCGAATATTAAAATTTATAGCACTTAAATACCAAACTAATGTCATGTACCTGAAACAGCTGGTATTAATTAGCCAAGTTATCTCACCAACAATATGAATAAAATTTTCTAGGATTGATCTGGTCATGTGTTTCTGAGACGACCATATTTAACCAGGGGAAGCCTTTCCATTTTCAAACGTGAATATCACAGTGACAGATTATGCAATGACTATGCTTTTTAAAAAGAAAATATCAATTATTCATTATTTTTTATGGAATGTGTGGCTAAAATCTGTCAATTTTTAGTGATTCATGTCACTTTTTATATTTTGTCACCACCCTACAGTGTATCTCCTAGAAATAACAATTATGTTCCACGAAAAAAAATCTTAAACAACAAAGATATCCAAAATGCATCTTTAGCATGCATAATTGAAAGCATGTCAAATTTTTTTTTTATATATTTTGTGAAAGTTCGGTCGTAACGCCTAGTTTCTTTGGCATGCCCTTAAGGTCACATTACTCAACTTTCAGCCCTCAAATTATGCAGGAAATCCCGCTTACATATTGCTCTTTGAAAAGACACAATTATTTACATAACAAATTAGGAGTTTTATTTCTAGATTTGTTTGTGTCCCAATATCCCTACCTTTTGTGGACAGTATAGTTGGAAATCAGCCATATCATGTGCAGATCCAGAGGGGGGACTGGGGTACCAAACCCCCCTCCCACCCTGGAAAATCACAAGGCTTTAAGCTGTATGTTTCTTTAGGAATACTGGTATGGACCCCCTGGAAAACCACAAAGCTACCCAGCCAGCATTCAGTATCTGGCCATCATCTGCCCGCCAGCCAAACCCCACTAAAGTGGTGTTTCACTTTGTTTACTGGATATATGTTTCTATAGGAATACTGATACGGAACCCTCTCCCCTCTGAAAAATAAGTTAATGACTGAAAAAACAAACAAAAAACTTGGACCTGGACCCCCCCTGATGAAACTTTCTGGATCTGCTCATGCATATGGGTGAAAACCATTATGAACTTGTGCTTCCTGTTAACTCTTTGCATGCTGGGGAATAATATGCATACTTTCTTGTCATCTGCTGAATTTTTTAAAGAAATAAACATTTTCCAAAAAATCTTTCAAGAATACCAACAGCGTGAATCTATACGTTAACTGGGTACTACGGTTGAGACCCCTTTTTATAAGATTTTATGTTTTAGATTTTATCTTCAGGTTTTTATGTTATGACAAGTTTCAATGTTATTTTATATTATAATAAATTTTTTATTAAAAAGCCAACCATTGAGAACAAGAGGTGGCATATGAAGTTATGAACTAGTCTAAGATAAACCACCTACTTTCAACAATTATGATAATATGCACTGTCCTGCCAGCCAAGAGTGATAGTGGCATCATCTTTTGTTTACAAAGTTATCATAGACTTATCATTGATAGACCACTTGTACATTAATCCTATCTGCAGGATAGGATTAATACACAAGTGATCTATTGATTAGCGTTAGCTCAAGTGGATGGTACAGGTTAAATTTACTTAACAATTGTAAACAAAATATTACATCACTGTCACTCTTGGTTGGCACGACAGTACATGTACATACATGTTTATTAATCCTTTCACTTTGTAGTTTCTTAACCAAATGCCTATTTACATGAAATAGTGTTAAATTAAGTTAACTATCAAAACAAGGAGAACAATAATGCAAATAAAAACAGGAGGGCTATGATTTTGATAACCTGAATTTGACAGTCTCTTTGTTAATTACTCTTTGCCTACCAGTGTTGTCTGCTGAAACAGTTTGAACCCCAATTAGGCCCGACAAAATGTCAGGTCTGATATGGATCCGAACTGTTTGACGCTCTGATAATAATGTATTCCTAAAAGAATTAATCAAAAAAGTTGATTTTGAATTAAATCAGCTGGCAACAAAAAAGCATGCAAAATTATCCAGTAATCAAAGAATAAGATATTCAGGATGAAGATTTTTGCTATTTTAGTAACATGTATGTGTATACAACTTACATTGAGACTCTCTGTCATTTCACCAGATTCCTACCAGCAGTGATAACAAATTATTGTAAGCACTCTTATTCAGTGGCTAGCTCTCTATTATTGTTCTTGCATGACCTTGATTATTCACCAATCAGGAACTATCTTAAAGATCATATGAAAAGGTTTAAGAAATGAATTGAAATGAAACAACTTATATGATACAACAAAATGCTGAAGACCGCATCAAAAAATTCCAATTATTTAAAAAGTTATGCCTATTTCAATTTCAGACTTGGTTCTGGTTTTCCAAAACAGACTTGGAAAACTAAAAATAGATTCTATCCAACAATGCACTGTTCTATGATGTCATATGAAGATTTTAAAAAAGTGGTTAAACTTCAAATATCTCAATCTGTATATTTGAAAAGTACATCTTCAGTTTGATAATGCCAATATTTTAATTGCCTAAATTACATTTTGTCCAATTAAATGATTTTTGGTGAACTTGCGTAGATAAGCGAGAAATTGAATTTTAAATTTTTGTATCAAAATTTTAAAAGGTATTTTCTTTACTTTCAGAAACTATGTTTTGGGGTTATCTTTTTAATGTTTCAAAATAAGTTAACATAGAAATTAGATTTACTTATTTTTGTATCATTTAGAATAAGAAATGCATGGTAAAAGTAAATTAAAATTTTTATTTAAATTAGATATTTAAGCATAAAATTTTAATTGAATAAAATTTAACATACAGAAAACCCTTTATGCGAGATCAATCTTGGCTGTTTCGCAGAAAAGCATACTAAAATTTGACAAATTCTTTGCATTTGCAAATGTTTAAATTCATTGAAAAATTTCAAACCTCAGATGACATCACAGAATGATGCATTGTTGTATAGGATCTATTTTTAGTTTTTCAAGTCAGTTTTGGGGGAAACTTTCCAGTCCGAAATTCAAATAGGCATAACTTTTGAATGGATAGGAGTTTTTAGATGCAGTTTTCAGCAATCTCTTTCTCGCAATAACTTCTATTATCTGATATGTTTGGTTAAAAAATTATTTTTACCTTTTCAGTTGATCTTTAAATTGTAATTTGTCATTGGTTAATACCTCAGACTGTCTTATGATCAAATTGTGTCAACATTTGAAAGCTGCTGAATATTGTTTTTAAAGATATTTGAGCAACGACATGAGATTTCCAACAATGTGGTATATGCGACCAGCAAAGGCTCAGATCAGCCTGCACATACGCGCAGTCTGATCAGAACCTTTGCTAGTCACTTGAATATTCAATGAGTGTTGAGCTACTGGCCATTTCTAAGCTTAAAATGAGGCTGAACAGGCTGTTCTGAGTCTACACTTGTCAAAATGCCACATTGTTGGAGGCTCATTTCTTGTTACCCCAATCGGTGGTTTACTGGAACAGATTGCCAGCTCATGCTGTCCTGCAGCCTATGCTGGATCAGTTCAGTGTCGCAATATGCAGTTCGGTCCATTAACCACTAATGCAACATTACAACTGTTTTTATTCTTCCGTAAAATGCCTTTTAACATTTTCATCTTTTTACCCTTTCTTTTTCCAGTCTAACACTGGACCATAACAGTCAAGTTTAAGATAGAGAAACTCTGCTCGTTAATAAGCAAAATTAAGCTATAGAATTTATAGTAGGCACTCTCCCTCAAAATGAGGTACTGCTACCATGTTTATCATTTACCTTCTAGACTGTTAAGACAGTCATGATCATCCTGCATATGTAATCCTCAAGATGGGAGAGGGTGGGAGTATTATGCTGAATCAAAAGATAGGTACATGTAGATATATACTCAGAAGAAAAAGTTTAGTCAGTACAGATACTGTGTGCAATAATTTTGCCAGACAGTCTTAATATTGACAAAACCTTACTCAACATGAAATTCATTTAATTTCCTATAAATGTGAACATTTTCAACAAAACATTCTGAAAATTAACCCATTTTCTTCAACAAAATCACACACCAAAATTCAAATTTCAAAACTCAAAAACCAGTGATGTACCCCTCAGACGATTTCTGACAGTATAGACGGAAATTCTCGTACCTGTGGCATGTCTAAGACGTTTAAGAAGTTTCCGAGCGGCCATGAAGCAATTACGTCATGTTGACGTCACTATGACCCTAACTTCAAGTGGCGTCGTTATCCGTGGTCTCCCTGGCAGAGGTTTGTTATTTTTACTGCCAGACTGTCGAAAACATGTTTGCAGACGATAAATTAATCTTTCATTACATCCAAAACTACGTGGCACGTCAGCAGCACGTGCAGCTGCTTCAAAACGTCCAAACGCTGTATTTCTGTAATTTGTCGATAGCCTGGACGGCGACTTAAGCTTGCTAACACTGAATTTTCTCCGGATAATTGCAATAGGAACAACTCTCTTTCAATATCAAACAGCATATGCGAAAATAACCCTGCCGGTTTACCACAGCACGTGCACGTCGTGCATTTTGAAATTTGGTTGATACAGTCTAATAGAGGCATTATTTATCACACAATAAACAAGTACATGTAGAGTTACGATAATACAACTCATGTATACAATTTGACAATGATATATCCAGTATTGTTGATTTTATGAGAAAACAAAAATACTGACTAAACTTTTTCTTCTGAGTATATATGTATATCCTGTGCAGCTTGAAAGCAATGATGTTTGTAAAATTATATTTCCACGCTTCTGATATTTATCTAATTTCGCTTGTATCATTGGATCCATCCGGCTTTCACTTGCGAACGAAATAGATGGGATGCATTTAAACAGGACTAATATACGACGTGTACTACATTAGCCATCGTAAATATCAGTGCTACTTGAACATCCTTTTTTGGGATGTCTCAGTGGCGCAGTTGGTAGCGTCGATGTCTGATGTAGTGCTATGCTGAGTTGCCGAGGTCGTGGGTTCTAATCTCGCTAGAGGCAAAATATTTACACCATCTATCGGCTCAGTTGATTTACTATATCCCTCTGTATATATATGGTGTTTTCAATGCAACTATCAGCTTAAGAATTTATTTTTGATTCCCCCCACCCGGGCCCACCTCTGCACCTCTGCTTTCTGCAGCCCTGAATCTTCTACAATAACAAGTGATCATAAGTGCCTCAAAGGCTCAAACAACATTATTTAACCCTTTTCATGCTGCATACTTTTTATGTAATACACCCCTACCCAGATTTTATCCTGCTACCCTGTAGCATTCCAGTTCTAAGCATGTATTATCAATCAGAAATCAGAGTGGACACAGTGTAGATCCAGATCAGATGGCTTCCTCAGAAGCCAGCTGATCTGGATCTACAGTGTTTCCAAAAAGGGATAAATCCAGGTTCAGCATATCAAGGGTTAATTGAATGCTTTGATTTCAATATCCTTTTCATTTTCTTAATATTCTAAGGCCAAATAAAAAATAAGAGTGTTAAAGGGTAACAGGTCTGAAAATTTTAGGCAGGAAAGGCAAACATATTTTTTTTTCTGGAAAAAAAATATAATAATATGCATTTTGAAGGGCATTTCCCCTTTCAATATGCATAAATTATATTTTTTTTTCTAGAAATCTTGAAAAAAAATCTACGTTTCACCAGTAAACTTAGGTAGGGTCATGTTACCCTAAACACAGGTATTTTTTTTATATTTGGCTTAGGCTCCAGCCAGGGAAATTTTTCATGCTTTTTTGTCATCTGCTGATTTTTTATCAAAATCTTTTTTGAAAAATTATTAAAGGAATACTGAGTGTTGGGTCCAATCTGTTTGCAAAGATTATCAGTAGACGATACTATGAGGCAAAGAGTTAACCATTTTTGGTCATTTACGAATCTCTCAACCCAATAATGCAAGTCCTAAAACAAAATTTTCCCAATGAGAATTTCTAATGAGTACCCATAATTTACGTCGAAAAATAAGAGAAATAATTGAGCTTCAGGTCATCATATCTGGAGCTCTGTTCTAGTGCTGGTCAACTTGAACAATGACTTTGCCTAATCAGATTAAACAAGTTCTAACCCCTCATTTATTTTTTATGTGCAGTATAATGAGTATAAGTCCAGTGAGTTAGGCATTTTTTTAGCGTAAATTCTTATCTATTAGTTTTAACATATGTTTGGGTGCTCAAAAGAACCATTTCATATGTTTTGATTGAGAAATTGTTTTTTTATTAATTTCACACTCTTATCTGGAGGCCTGTAAAATCTGATTTATATTTCTTATATGCAATCAGTCCATACATGAGGGCCTGGATGGGGGGTGGGGGGGGGGCTGAAAATCACTAATCATTAAAATTTTGGCTACTTTATTTCTTATGATAAAATATTTGCCTAAGGCCAAATAAAAAAAAATTGTTTATTCTCAGGCCCTCCCTCAACTGTCTCAAATGCCCCTCATCTGTCTTTTTATCAGCCTGGTGCTAGGGGGCGTGAAGATTGTTGCAATTTCCATTAGTTCTCATGAACAGACTCAATAAAACAGAGTTTGCTGTTTTCTTTTATTGTAGGTTCTCTCTATTTCTAAAATTATCCTCGTGTCTCCCGCTTCGATACTTGTGGGTGAATGATTACTAAGGCAACGGCATTTCTGGACATGATCATTATATGTTCTGTCTGATTAGGATGTTAGGCACCGCCTGCGCTGTTTAGTTTTGACAGACACGTATTTGCAGGGAAAAACTTACCATGTAAATCAAAGATGGCGCCATACTACGTGTTTGCAACATCCATGCTATGACGAAGGTTGTTACCCTTGAGAAAAGTCACATAAAAAATAAAATACCCAGTAGGCACACAACTTTAAAACAACGTCACATCGAGGTTGATGCACTGTCAGGACATTGTTTTGACGTCATGTGTCTGCAAGGAATAAGTGCACTGTGTGCATACATTTTTTCAAAATTGCCATACTGTTTCTAGAAAAGTTGTAGACCCGGCTCTGATTAGCATTGATGATCAAGCCATTTGATCATATCGACTTGCTTTTCATCCAAACAATGTCATTATGAATGCACCACTATAGCTGGATTGAATGGAACCCAGAAGCTAACTGAAATATAATTTAACTCTTTGCATGCTGGATATTTTTTCATGCTTTTGTTGTCGTCTGCTGACTTTTTCAAAATTAGCTATTTCAAAAAATTCTTTCGGGAAGACTATAATGTCAAACAGTTTGGATCCAGATCAGGCCCGAAATATTTACTTCTTTTGTTCCCTTTATGTATGTGCTAAGTATATGTCACTATGTAGAGTCGGTTCCGGGTCGGTTCCAGGTCGGTTCCGGGTCATTTCGGCCCATAACAAAATCGGCCCATGTCAATTTCGGCCCATGACAATTTCGGCCCATAGCAATTTCGGCCCATAAATTTTGTCAACCTGGATTTCTGCTAAAGAGATTACATATTATTGAAAATATTTAAAACTGATAAGTAGAGTTATGTTGAGAAAAAAAGCTGAAAAAGATTGACTTTACAAACTAGTAAAGACTCGAAAACGCTTAGACTGTCATCTTTCTTATTAGAAGAAATAGATCTAATCATAAATCACACAATATATTTTCCATTAGCAAATACAACTTGTTCACTGAGTTAAACTGAATAATTGGATTAAGAAAGAATCGCTTGCGTTTCATATGTGAGCAGGAAACACTCTGGCTAGAGTGCCAGTGATTTTATTTGGGATTTTGGGAAGCTACCTTTTCCTACACATTTGGGAAAATATATTATTAAAATTGGGAAAATAAGAGCTAAAATACATGAAATTGGGAAAATAAAGGCCATTTTCGGATTGGGAATGACTCCCATATACGGCCTCAAAAATGGCCAAATAAAATCACTGAGTGCGCAAATGAGCAGGCTCGTCTGAGTCTTGGCTGTCTGTTGCCGCACTCTTCTCTTACATATAAACTCCTAATCAATTAAAATGAACCAGTCTTATTAATTATTATGTTTGTGTGGATAATTACGGGTAAGCCGTCTAATTATACCAATTATAGACAAACATACCAATTATACATTATTATACCTGTGGGCCGAAATTGTATAGGCCGATTTGGTTATGGGCCGAAATTGACATGGGCCGAAATTGTTATGGGCCGAAATGTCCAGTGACCGTAGAGTCTGTAGGTGGTGATTAGGACAGGACAGCCTGGGTATTCACTAGTCAGGTGGTTATAATGAGCGCCAGACTAGTGTTGGGGGGTCATGGACTGGGTTTGAGCCCAATTTTGAAACCATTAATCTATCTATCTCTATATACTGCCTGATGCCCTCACGGGCATTATCGGCAGGTATGCACTTTGTACACCCCGAGTTGCAAGATGAACCAAGCTTAGAAGTGTAACCATATCTAAATTACAGTTGGACGGGGGGTGACTTTCCCTGCACAGGGGATATCCAGTTAAGTCCCAAGAGCCTTCCGACAGGATCTTGGCTCTTGTAACGGAAGAAGACAGCGCATTTATTTAGTGCCATCCCTGCACCTGACATTATAAGGAAGCTGTTGACCAGGAGGAGTGTACCTGTGTTTTTATGTTTGATTTTTTGTCCCATCAACAATCTTTCAGTTAAACAGGGACGGGTCTTCCTGGGTTGAACCAGTACTAAGCTAGGATAAATGTGTCTTGCTCAAAGACCACAGCACAGTGACGCCGCTGAGGCTCGAACCCGCGGCTGTACCTGTGCACAGTGTCTGTAGGTCTGTGGCAGCACCCTTTTATCTCTATTGGGCCCCTAGTTTACCCTTTTTATATTCTAATTCTTATTTTATTTTTTTTCTTAGATATTACTTCCGGTGACCCTTAGTATGTCATTGAAACACTTTTGTTTTCGAATACAAGACCATTGAGGCCATTGATTGACATCACTGTCTTGTGTTATCTTTTCGACTTTTTCGGTTTCAAGGACTACAATCTGGGTATTGCAGATGTAAATATGTGTACATAAAGTCAAATAGTGACCCATATTGTATTTTTTGTGCTTAAATACAGATGCTAGATTTCTAATATACTTTTTTTTATCATCATCCTTTTTTTTCTTTCTTTTTTTTTCCTTTTTCTTACACATGTGAATAGTTTAAATGAAATGCTTGTGATATAATTAACTGTGACCTCATTTTACAGCTGTTTTACATTTGTTATTTTTATACTCTTGTTTGTCGGAAAATAGCTCTTGTAGCTAATGTTATTTGTTTATGGAAACCGACGTTAAATAAAGTTTCTTGTATCTTGTATCTTGTAGGTGGTGGTTTGCTGGTTTGTGCATTCAGTGTTCCGGAGTCATGGAGTTGAGCCCAAACTATTGCAGTATCCTCTCCAAGTGTTCCCTATCTCGGGCTCTCTAATATGAATGTATAACATTGGGACGCAACTACCGGGGACAAAATAAACAAACAGGAAGCGACATGATTATTGATTGCAGGAGCCGAAATGGCAAGGGGGCGAACCGGCGTAAATAAATTATCATTTTATACTAACTTTATACAGTTGCTATTATATTTTTGTTTTTGTATTCTTCTTAAGAGCAATTTTATTTACTTACCTTAATGTCTAAGAAATCAAAAAGTCAACTGGTGCTTGGTTTCTATTTCCAGAATAAATAAACAAGTATTCGCTTTCTAGAAAGATACCAAAAGTCAAGACGTCCCCAAGTCAAAACGGTCGGGTATGAAAGCCATGACCGCACCGCGCTGCCGCGCCGAAATCTGCCGCGCCAGAAATAATTTTTCCCTTCCACCTACATGCACAGTCTCGTCATAGCTTCTTCAGCTGGTTTATACAAGATGATAAAATACTAACCACGTCTAATGAAACTAGCTAGAATATCGTTATATTACAAGACAGATAACGTTCGTACATCATTAATTTGTTCACAGTGAAGGCCCAGACGGGTTTGTGCATCTTGCACGGATCCAGAAAGTTTTGCCAGAGAGGGTCCGATTTTGACAATGTTTTTTTTCTTAGTTGATGAGGGGAGAGACGATCCAAATACCACCATAAGCGGGCCAACATCGGCCCGACAACAAACGCCATTAAAATGGCGTTTCACTGTCGTACCGTTGATGGCCCTACATTGAATGCTGGCTTGGTAACGTTGTATTCTTTCAGGGGATCTTTACCAGTATTGCTAGGAAACCCTATAGTGTTGTGATTTTTCAGGGGGGGGGGGTCCGGACCACTTGCCCCCTCTGGATCCGCCATGCGCATACGCACAGTCTCGCCAGAGCCTTTACTGCTTGTTTATTGAAGAGTTAGAAAATGAAGCACACCTTCTCCGAAAGATGTAGATTGTATCCTCGCGAGCTATATAGCCTACAGGAGTTCGGATAAAACTCAGTTCTGTTCAATGGTCATGCATGTACATCATAAGTCAGATCTCAGTGAAGGCTCAGACGAGTTTGCACATTTTGTGCGGATCCAGAAAGTTTTACAAGAGGGGTCTGACTTTGGCAACGTTTTTTTTTTGTTGTTTTTTTTTCTTAGTTGATGAAGGGAGAGACGATCCAAATACCACCATAAGAGGGCCAACATTGGCCTGCCAGCGAAACGCCATTTAAATGGCGTTTCGCTGTCGTACCAATGATGGCCCAACATTTAATGCTGGCTTGGTAACCTTGTGGTTTTTCAGGGGATCCGTACCAGTATTGCTAGAAAACAGTAAAGGCCCTAGCGAGACTGTGCAAGATGCACAAACTCGTCTGAGCCTTAATTGTGAACAAAACTATGATGTACGAACGTTATCTGTCTTGTAATAAAACCATACTCTAGCTAGTTTCATTAGATGAGCGACGTGGTTGATATATAAAGATAACCATTTTGTATAAATCAGCAGTAGAGGCTATGGCGAGACTGCGCATATGCGCAGACTTGTCTTGGCCGACACTGTGAAACATAAAAAAACGTTGCTAATGTTGTGGGCGTTTGCGAAAAATAAAGGCGCAGACTAGCCGACGCATCCGCGCATTAGCTATGCTTAAATAAATAAATTAAATAATAAATAAATAAGTATAGATGCCATAAGCCAATTCTGGATTCTGAGTAACAAAAATTTATGTCGAGCTCATTGAAGTTCACAAACTTCTTGTTAGAAATTCTTTCAGCACTAATTGATAAGATTAAAGGCATGTGTACATCTTTAATGAGTTTGTTTGGTTCTTTTATTGATCAGAGTCAGGAAAATTATTCATTTAATGATGTTCCCTTGATTATATTATGATGCAAGCGGACCATGAACAAGTTTAACTGACCAGTAAATTGTACAGCTGTAACAACGCATGAAAAAGGGCCTATTGAGCGTGTGCGTTATTATTATCAATATATTCAATTACATGCCTAAAACACCCACTAAGAATCATCCGTGTCATGATTTCTTGTAAAAATGCACCCAGGACATTTTCCAGTAATAGACTGTTAAAAAATACGGTAAACTGCCAGTAACGCAAGTGGCACTGCACAGCGCGGCAGGGGCTTTCATACCCCTGACACATGTCAAATCGCCATTAAAATCATTATTTCGGGAAAACAAATGTGTTTTATTATTGGCAATTGTTAAAAATACTATTTGCAGATGATAGAGCGAAAAAATATGGAATTACACCTCTTAGTGCTTCGGGAAAGGAAAAATATATTCCTGGCGCGGCAAATTTCGGCTGCCGCGGTCATGGCTTTCATACCCGACCAGTCAAAACGTCCCCAAGTCAAAACGCCACCAGTAATGGTCAAACGTCCGCATTGCATCTAAACCAAAAAAGTTGGTCAAACCGTCCCCAGTAAAACGTCCCCAATTAATATTTGGTCAAATATCGGTATAATTCTCACATTTTCATTAAATAGCTATGTTGTTCTTTTTAATTAGAGAAGAACACAGCGGAAGGCAGCTCACACCTTCCAGGGTGAAACACAGCCGAAAGATTTTTTCTTGTTTTTTTTTTGTTTTTTTTTTGTTTTTTTTTTTGTTCTGTTTTGTTTTGTTTTTCTTCAAAATTCCAAATTCGCACTCTCTGGCGTAATGCTCGCATGCGATCGTGCCAGTAAACATAGATAGATAGATAGATAGATAGATAGATAGATAGATAGATAGATAGATAGATAGATAGATAGATAGATAGGTAGATCTAGATAGGTAGGAAGGTAGGTAGGTAGGTAGGTAGGTAGGTAAATAGACAGATAGATAGATAGGGTAGGCCTAAAGTCAAATTTATGTCAAAGTCAGTGGAGTGTGAAACGTATGTCAAGGTCACTGGTTCACAGTGCATGATTGTAGTGTATACTCACACTGGTCAATGTAAACGCACCGGTGGTTGCTACAACGAGCTGGTGGTTGCATTTTTCAGCACCGGTGGTGGCGTAAAAGGTAAAAAAATCTATACCTGTTGACTTTATTATTTATTTATAAACTTGCATTCATTTTATTTGTGATGACACCTGGCGCACAGACCACCGGTAACATTGCAGTTTATGGCTCTGCCAAGCAATTGGTGATTTAATTCATGGTTTGGACTGCAAATCCAACAAAGTTCTGGAGTTTTGCCGTGACAGGTGCTTTTTCTAGTGTAACTGCCTAAATTGAGTGAAATCTGCATGTCTAAGCGCAGCTGTTGTCATATTCCCATGAAATAACATCCAAAAAACGATTACTACTTTGTTTGTTTTTTCTTGGTAAACTAGCAAATGTTTTATTGAGGAATTTTTATTACAACGCACTGGGAGCATTTTTGACGCATTGATACAACGCACTGATTGTTGCACAGAATTCCTGTGGTTGCAGGTGCAGCCTCACCAGAGCATTCACTGTTCTTATAAACGGTACATAAATCGTTATTTGAGCCAGCACATGATATTTCAGTACCAGGACGAAGACTCAGCTGAGCCTGTGCAAATGTACAGACTCGCCAGAGCCTTCTCTGAATAGAAAAAATAGACAGTAGTAATCATTTTTGGATGTTATTTCATTGAACTATGATAACATAGCTACAGCTGTGCTTAGACATGCAGAATTTCCTGAAGTTAGGCAGTCACAATAGAAAAAGCACCTGTCACTGTCAAACTCCACAACTGTGTCGGATTTGTCGGTCAAACAATGAATTAAAACGCCAATTGCATGGCAGAGCCATAAACTGCAATGTTTCTGAAGGTTTGTGCGCATTGGGTCATCAAAAGTAAAATAAATGCAAGCTTATAAAGCAATCATACAGTCAATAGGCATAGATTTTGTGGTTTTTGTACACTGATGAAGGCTCAAGCGTGACTCTGCAAATGTGTAGCCTCACCAGAGATGCTCCAGAGCTAGCCCTGTTCGCACTTTGAGAGTGTTTCCGCCTATTATTCAGATTGGTCCTAAAACTTTTAATTTAATGAGATTGTTTGTCCGTTATGATACATTACAATAGTTAAGAAGCCCCCATGCGAGCTTAAAATTTTTGTGCTTCAACAACAGCAGATTCTAGGGCGAATATTTGGTACCAGTAAAATGCAATTTTAGTACCCCAGAGATATAGGCTGCTGTCTGTTCTAAGGCGGTGATATTGTTGTTGTTGATTCGTTGTTGATTGTTACTCCCATTACAGGATTCTGTAATTGTTCTATATTTTGTTACTTTATATCCATTCTTGTTTTGCAATCATCTTGATGGGGAAGAGAGAGAGCTGGCTGCTTTGCTTAGTTAGTCTTCCTGGTGTCTCGTGATTGTTGTGTGGCTATTCCTCTCAGTGACATGGGTTTGTCTGCAGTTTGTGATTGTGATACTCACTATTTTTGGGTGTCATTCATGCGAACAGCGATGGCTTTGGCGAGTCTGCACATTTGCTTGGTCTAGTCTGAGCCTTCGTCACAGTTTAAAATTCTCATGTGGTGACTCAAATGGCGATTAAATGCCATTTTGTGCGAGCAGCGAAGGATCTGGCGAGTCTGCACATTTGCACAGGCTTACCTTAGCCTTCGTCATTGTACAAAATCTCTTGTGCTGCCTTAAATGGCGATTTGTGTGCTATTCACGCCAGCAGAGAATACTCTGGTGAGTCTGCACATTTGCGCAGGTAGTCACTGGACAATGTAATTAATATCAAGATCTCTTGTGCTGGCAGCAAAGGCTCTTGGGGGTATGCACGTTTGCACAGGCTCGCCTGAGCCTTCTATACAGTATCGAAATATCATGTGCTGGTTGAAATGGCGATTTTTGCAACGTTTATGTGAACAGCGAATGATGTGGTGAGTCTGCATCAGCAACCACAGGAATTCTGTGCACCAATCAGTGCGTTGTATCAATGCGTCAAAAAATGCTCCCAGTGCATTGTATTAAAAATTCCTCAATTAAACATTTGCTAGTTTACCAAGAAAAAAAAACAAAGTAGTAATCGTTTTTGGATGTTATTTCATGGGAATATGACAACAGCTGCGCTTAGACATGCAGATTTCACTCAATTTAGGCAGTTACACTAGAAAAAAGCACCTGTCACGGCAAAACTCCAGAACTTTGTTGGATTTGCAGTCCAAACCATGAATTGTATCACCAATTACTAAGCAGAGCCATAAACTGCAATGTTACCGGTGGTCTGTGCGCCAGGTGTCATCACAAATAAAATGAATGCAAGTTTATAAATAAATAATAAAGTCAACAGGTATAGATTTTTTTACCTTTTACGCCACCACCGGTGCTGAAAAATGCAACCACCAGCTCGTTGTAGCAACAACCGGTGCGTTTACATTGACCAGTGTGATACTGAGGACAAATTCTATGCAAGGTTTAATACTCACAAAGGGGGTGGTGCAGTATTAGTACTACGAATAGATACCATTGCTGCCGTGAAATGCGTTATTCCACGTACATAGATTTGACAAAGTCACTGAAGCATGAAAAGTAGATCGATGTCTTTGGGTCACTAGGTCACAGTGCGAGCTCGAAGAGTATCCCGATGATAATTTATATGCAAAGTTTGACACTCACTGCTATCAGTTTTGCAGATTTATGTTAAAGTCACTGAGTGCCACAGTGAAAAGTAAGTCAATGTCACCATGCGTGCTCAACGGGTATGACAAAGAGTATTACTATGCATTGTTTGTCACTCACAGCTACTACTGCTGCAGAGAAACATACTTTAAAGTAAAGTGTTGCCGGATGGAGCGTTAAAAGTAGACAAATGTCACCTTGTCAAAGAGTATGTCAAGGGCAATTACACGGGTGGTAAACCTAGGAACTACCACGAAATTGTGTTAACGCAAATTTGTTCCCAAGCCACATCCGGGACACGTCGTGGTAGTTTCCAGGCTGAAAATTGGATAAAGAAAGGTTGGTGTCACGTTCATGTTTGTTTTATTTTACAACTAAGAACAAACAATGGTGAAATCCGTGTAAATGTGTTTCAGCGTCCCCTCTAGCCCAAAATTTTGTATGGAAAGTTATTTTCTTTCTTTTGATTCGTGTTTCCCCACTGAGCATCGGACCAACTTTCCCCAAATTTCGAAAGATTTTAGCCCATATTTATCAAATTAAATGGAATTTGATACCGTTTGACGATGAAAATGATTAAAAGACCCTCAATAAACGTTCCTACACAGAAAAAACATCTGAGTATTTACTCGTAAACGATTCATGCCCAGTTCGTCCTCTGTGGTAGTTTCCAGCTCATCGTGGTAGTTAAAATGCTTTTGTGGTAGTTTCGAAGAGTTTGTAGGATACGTTTCTGAAGTGGTACAAAACATTTTAGTGGTTGCTTGTTTTGCATGACAACCCTCGAATTCGTCAATTAATTGCCACGGTAAACAATTAAATGACATTTTAACTCCATGAAGAAACAAAGCTGAAGACTCAACATATTCGATGTAATGCGTGTCAGGTGGAGATCATGTCCTGGACTACCAAACAACATCTCTTGAAATCTAAAGCAAAAGAAGGTCCTCAGTTGAGTCCGGGTGGACCAAGCAACAGACAAAAAATGATATTAATTATTTCGTCACTCGCTACGTTGTTCCATGTTCAGTCAACTTTAAGATAAAATGGCAGGCTAAGACTACTGGCCCAGAGTATCGTTAGTACTTGCGCTTCAGAAAAAAGAGGAATATCCTTGGGTTGGGTCACTTTTGATATACATGTGAGTGCGACTATGAACGGGCATGTTATTTGATACTTAAAAAGCATAGTTATTCAAAAATAAAATATGTGAATATCCCTTCTTTTCATTCTTCTCATCATTCAATAGCCCACTAAATTTAAAATTCAGGCAGTCGACATTTGTTATCTGGCAAAAGGTTGCTTGAAAAGGTCTCTGTAGGAATAAGAGGGGTATTCAAGGTTCAGTCCGCACACCCTGTCTTTAAAAAAATGAAGTAGCCCCTGAATAGAAAACATCTGCTGATGCGAACTAATCTAAATTCCTACAAAGTCTTGGAAACTACCACAATAGCATTTTAACTACCACGATGACCTGGAAACTACCACGCAGGACGAGCGGGGCATAAATTGTTTACGAGTAAATGCTCAGATGTTTTTTTCTGTGTAGGAACGTTTATTGAGAGTCTTTTTATCATTTTCATCGTCAAATGATATCAAATTTCATTTAATTTGACAGATATGGGCTAAAATCTTTCGAACTTTGGGGAAAGTTGGTCCGATGCTCAGTGGGGAAACACGAATCAAAAGAAAGAAAATAACTTTTCATACGAAATTTTGGGCTAGAGGGGACGCTGAAACATATTTACACGGAACTGCATTGTCGGATTTCACCATTGTTTGTTCTTAGTTGTAAAGTAAAACAAACATGAACGTGACACCAACCTTTCTTTATCCAATTTTCGGCCTGGAAACTACCACGACGTGTCCCGGATGTGGCTTGGGAACAAATTTGCGTTAACACAATTTCGTGGTAGTTCCTAGGTTTACCACCCGTGAACACCCAGGTAAACCGCATGTCCAAATCTCGGAGGGTGTTGGCTACCGGAGGTAAACAAAGGAGTTTTGGGCTGCACATGATCTGCTTTGAGATGGATTTATATCATAATGAACCACATTAAGGAATAAAATCAACATATAAGCCGTAAGTATATAGAATGACAAGAATTCTGAAAGCAATGCATGTTTTTGAACTGAATCTGTTTGAATTTAAATCGCATTTGAATTCGGAAATGCGGTGATTTGAACGAATATTTCGAATTCATCAGTTAATATTTATATGTATTATTTTATTTTTTCTTGATTCATAACTACCGCTGCAATGTTTAACCTCTCTTTGGAATGTATCAGTCCAATATAATTCAAACAGACGTGTACAACACTTATTTTTTTGCAATTTTATGACGATGGTGTCATGTTTATGGATAGCGTTCCATTCGGAGGTAAGTCCTCTGAACATTTTGCTAACCATCAAAACGATAGCAACGTAAACGATTTTCGAAATTTGAAGTTTTAATAGCAGTTTTGGACATGGCACTTACAAGCCATGCAGGAGAATGATATAGAATGGTAGCAGCACAAGCAATTAGTGTCAAAGGTTGATACAAGTCCAGCAATGATCAAACCACTAGCCTTTTTTCATTGAAAAATTCACATTCGCCGTTTGAAAAGTCGCCCTGAATCCTACAGACATGGATCAAAAGTATTTAACATATTCCGAGTCCTTATCACTCAATATAGAGGCCACATGTTTGCTGCTCTCGTCCCCAAGAAACTTTTAATATGAAATAAAAACGGATAAATACAACCCCTATCCATCCATGATCTCAATGTTTACCTCCGGTAGCCAACACCCTCCGAGATTTGGACATGCGGTTTACCTGGGTGGTGAATTAGTGTGCAGTATTCGTATTTGACACTCACAGCTATCACTGCTGCGGAAAAATACACTACTAAATTGTTGATGAACGTTACTGATCAATTCAAAAAGATAATCAAGCGATAAAATATGAATATAATATGGATATCATGCAACTGTCTGCATGCCTTGTTGTATAGCTATGGTTTCCTCTTTAATTGCACGATGGTGGGTCAGGCCTAATACTGAATGACGGCCCTTCGAAATTACAGCAGCCGAAGCCACCTAATTTCACATACCACATTTTCACCCTAAACCCGCAGTTTTATGGAGGATGCTCAGTGATTGCATGTAGTGTGTAGATGACAACGAAGCTTATGGGTTTTGGATCGTCGATATGACCTTGGAGTCAAATGTCAAGATCAATTATGCATAAAATATGTCTTTTACAAACTGCCCTTACAGGTATAGATTTTTTTTATCTTGCCCTTACGTATTTTGATGGATTCATCTGATCTTATAAGAGGAGCTCACGTTACAAGCATAACTAACTGGCGGACAGACAAACATACAGTATAATCTGATTTTTTTTTGTTGCAAGGGGTGCGGATATAATCATCTCGTTTATCTTAAGTTTAAGATGAAACTATGCCATTAGTTAAGGACAACCATTAAAATCGCGTCAATCAATGACTCCAAGGTCATATCACGAATTTGAAGCCTTTGTTGTAATCTACATTACCACTGGCTATAAGAGTACCGAATGTAAACACCAGGATGTTCATATTTGGCGCAGTGTTTGCAACGAAGGTTTCGGATTGCTGATATGACATTGAAGTCAAAGGCCAATTTCAAATATGCATGTATTTCAAACGTGTCTGTAAAGCTCGTAAAGCTAGCTCCTTTAATACATTTTTGATGGATGGTGTTTATATTTGACATAGTCATTTCCTATGTGTGTAAAGACTGTAAAGGACAACGAAGGTTTTGGATCGCTAATATGACATTGGAGTCAAAGGCCAGGGTCAAATATACTTAAAAATCTTTTCTTCAATGTTTAAGGGAGCTATTCATATTTTGCACATTGATTGACCAGAATGTGTGGATGACAGGGTTTTAGATCGCCGATATGACCTTGTAGTCATAGGTCAAGGTCAACTATACTAAGTCTTAAAAATGCCTGTATGTCCTGTATGGCTCGTAAGGCGAACTCATCTTAAATACTTGATTGGAGAGTATTCATAATTTGCAAAATGACCATGGAGTCAAAGGTGAAAGTCGAAATACAAAATGTACTTAAATTCTGTTTTGTATGGCTCATAATGCGAAGTAAGAAAGAGGGCAAAGATCAGGAATCTATACAATCAAGCACCACACCTGACCCAGGATACCAATGGGAAAGTGACAACGTCACAACCAGACATCACAAACGAGAGCCAAGAGGTCAGCCCTTTCCCAGTAGGTGACCACAAGGCATCAACAAACAGACGTGCATGAAAGCATAACAAAACAAGACAGAAATAACATAAATGATCCACAAAAGAAGCACCGCCTTGGAACGGTCAGTAAAAATATTTTACTGGAGGGCTTAAACCAGTTTAATGTTGCACCAACCTCACCCTTAGTTCAGATGCTGATCAAGACACATAGATGTTTGGTTAGCATGAAAGACCCCTAACTTATCGATGCATCATCTCCTAGAACATATAAATCAAGATATAAAAAGGAGATAGAGCAAAGATAAGGACTCGACAGTAAATAAAACTGAATACTGGGGCAAAAGAAATCCAACAGGTAAACCCCGGTGGGCCTGACAACAGCCAAAGCATCAGGCCCCTACCATCTCATCAATAGATAAGTCCTTAAGTCGGTACCGTCATAGAGTCTGACAATTTTTTATGAAGGTGATTCATATTTTGTACAATTTTTGTTGTCTATAGTGTGCAGATGACAGTAGTATAGGTGCCGGTTTAGCGTTTTTGACGTCACTTCCGGTCCAAGATGGCGGCCCCCACGACGTCAGATCCAAGATGGCGGCCCCCACGACTTCCGGTCCAAGATGGCGGCCCCACGACACCAAGATGGCGGCCCCCACGACTTCCTATCCAAGATGGCCGTCCCTGTGACGCGTTCGGTTACACCTCGGAGGGTGAGTCAACGCCCTAGACCACGAGAAGGTAGCGTCACGTCCTAGAGCGCGGTGTCGTTCTTCTCTATATACAAGGGTGAGGGGCCTCTCATTTATTTCCGGGTGGTATTTTACGAAGTTCAGAACGAGATCCAGTCTTTAATGGTGTAGCGGGTCGCAGCGCTCGGTTTATCCCGTTCCCCGGGTGGACCCTTTTTTTCAGCATGGTCCTTTCACGTCTTTTTCCACGTACTGATCGGCTTCGTAATTGGGTCTTAAAGGCTGAGAGGGATATGATTGTCTATCAACGTAGAACGGGTTCCTTGCCATGCATATGGCGTCTGGCTAACTTAGGAACATATTGCGCAATTATTTGCCGTTCGTCCTTTAGTATCTTAATGAATTCCAGTCCGAAATTGCTGTCTTACGCCCTCCGTCCGTTATACTATCCTCTCCTTTTTGCTTAAGCTCTGATTTTGCCATTTCTAAAGCTTGGGGTACTGGGGTGACCAGGTTCACTACGGGTTTTTCCTTTTGTCTCATTTCTTTCAACTCTCTGTATTTCCGTCCACTACCCACAATATAAGGACCCTGACTGTCGTGTTCCGCGTAGCCATCTCTAACATCCAGCAAGTGCTGATACCATTTGTCGGGATCCGAGACGTACGGAATCCATTTCTGCTGTTGGTAATCGTAAACGAGTCTAGTGCCCATCTCTTTTCATCGATTTCCTCCTTCGTGCTCGAGTTATTCTTACGCTCTATTCATACGAACGGGCAAGAGTCTAGTTCACTATCCTCAAGCACCTCAATTAATCGCACAGCAGCCTCTCTGGCTTCGCGCCGTAGTTGTCTACATCTCATCCGAAACAACAGTTCATCAAACAAAGCTATACACATAAAAGTAATGGCGAACATATTTACGCCTACTCAATACTTAATCCCTTTTCTTAGTTACCAGTTTTGATAGTCATTAGGGTTACACTCCGAACACCGTAATGCCCCTAACTGATTCATGTGATCACTTTGCACGTAACAGGGTACGACCCCGTCTAGTTCGGGTAAGGCCCTTCCAATTTCTGTTAAGAGTTCTTTGACGGCAATGTATTCTAGGGGTCTCAGGTATAATCCCTTTTTCGTAGGTATCACCTCTTCTTGCGGCTTCCAATACTGCCTTATATCCATACATGCGCTGCCCTCGGTGATTGTACAATAAACGTTCCCTCCAAGATGACTCTTATAGTTTTGTTTCTCTGTCCTCGCTTGATCCGCGTATTCTAAGTAATCCAACCAATTCTTCCATCGCATCAAGGTTAAGCTGATACCGTTTTGGGTTGGTTTGTCATCTTTCCATTCTCTCAGGTCAACACGCAGTTCACCTTTCCATTCTGTGACCTCGATAAAGCGATCGTTTCCGAGACTGAATCTGCATCTAGACATGTTTACTGTTTGACTGTCAGAATAGATATGACTAGATTGCTGCAAAGCGCCTTATATAGTGAGAGGTCTCTTCTGATTGGTCAATTATCCAGTCATCCGATTGGTCAACATCCTCACTCCTGCTCCCTCCTCCTCATTCTCCTTCACGACGTAGTAGAGTCCTCTTGGTCTTTAGAGGCTTTCTCGGTTTCTATATTATGATTCGGCCATACGTCCATAAATAAATCTTTTCTGAGTTTGATGGCTTGTCTGATAGAGTCCGCCTGATTCATATCGTGTTGGTTCTTGAACGTTTTAGCCGATTCCAGTATTCGCTGTTGAACAGGATCCTCTTGTAGCTCGTAATAATCTATTAGAAATTGGGCGTAATCTCGTCTGAGTTTTTTTGCGGAGAGAAGGCAAATCATCATTGGCTGCGAGATGAATAGCTTTATCCGAACTAAAACCTCGCTCTTCATAAGCATTCACTTTAGCTTTAAACTGCTCTACGTTCTCCTGCCTGATCGGATTTTGAAATCTCCTGTTCCAGATGTCGGGTTTAGAGCGCTCATCTCTTAGTTTTCTTCCTTTACCTGGAGGGCTTAAATCGCTTACCCTCCTATTCCATATATTCGGTTTATAACTTTCATCTCTTTCTTTATCCGGGGGGCTGATAGAGCGTATATAATCTAGGGACTCCACACTGTCAGCATCTTCATCATCAGAAATATCTCCGTCATCGGGAGACTGTTGATTGACAAATATGTCAGTTTGTAGTCTGTCCTGTTCCGATGTACTCGATTTAAGATCTAGGACGAGGTAACCATAAGGTCTTGCCGTGGCATCTTCAAATTTCCTCATAAATGTGGCGCAAGTGGACGGATAAATTCTTCTTGCCAAGGTCGCAACTTGTTGTCTGTCGATCGGATTATTAAACAAGACCAAATATTGCGTATTTAAAGCGATATCCCTGCAAGCTCTACCTTGAGGAAATACGTTTTGAGTCAAATACACGATAGATATATTTCTGTGGTGACTGCCTTTCGTAAAAAGGTCGGCAATTCTCTGGTCACACTTTTCTTCGGTCATCAGGTCATCAAAAATGATTAGGTTTCTTTTTGAGGGATCCATAAACTGAGCATTATCGAGATAGTCTGGGATACCCCGTATAAATTCTATACACGGAATTCTCTTCTGAAGGTCTTCGTACAGGGGCTGCCATTGTCCAAAACACCATAAGATTCGTTCCGGTGGCGGTTGTACTAACGAGGAAAGTAACAGTTTTCTAGTCCATTCCGTTTTCCCCGATCCGCTGGGTCCAGTTACCATCATAGAGAATGGGTGTCTAAATGTCATTTCCTTCAATGGTTGTGACTGGTCGGTATATTTCCCACTGCCATGGACATTGCGTTCATGTCTTTGCAATGCATCACGCCTACTATAGGACTGGTTGCAGATCAAACACCTGATCATTTTGTCTCGGTTAGTATTGTTTCTCTACCTTCAGACGGGTGTCATCCTTCTTACGATCATTGGATCATTGTTACCACCACTACCACCACCGACACCACCACCACCGACACCAACCACCACCGACACCACCACCACCCACCACCACCACCACCCACCACCACCACCCACCACCACCACCCACCACCATTCACCTCCACCACCACCACCACATGGTGGACCATTGTTTCCTGACTGTACATTCACTACATCCTCACTGTATCCCACTGTACCCCAACTGAATCCTCACTGTGCCCCAATATACCCTTTCTGTACCCACTGTACTCTCACTGTATCCTCCCTGTACCCTCACTGTATCCCACTGTACCCCAACTGAACCCTCACTGTGCCCCAATGTACCCTCACTGTACCCCACTGTACTCTCACTGTATCCCTAATGTATCCTCCCTGTATCCTCAATGTATCCTCCTTCTCTCCTCCTCCTCACCCTCTCCTCCTCCCTCCTAATCCCAATGTACCCCAACTGAACGCTCACTGTGCCCCAATGTACCCTCACTGTACCCCACTGTACTCTCACTGTATCCTCCCTGTACCCTCACTGTATCCCACTGTACCCAAACCAAACCCTCACTGTATCCTCACGGTGCCCCAATGTACCCTCACTGTATCCTCACTGTACCCCACTGTACTCTCACTGTATCACCACTGTATCCTCCCTGTACCCTCAATGTATCCTCCTTCCCTCCTCCTCCTCACCCTCTCCTCATCCCTCCTAATCCCACTGTACCCCGACTGAACCCTCACTGTGCCCCAATGTACCCTCACTGTATCATCACTGTACCCCACTGTACTCTCACTGTATCCCCACTGTATCCTCCCTGTACCCTCACTGTATCCCACTTTACCCCAACTGAACCCTCACTGTATCCTCACTGTGCCCCAATGTACCCTCACTGTATCCTCACTGTACCCCACTGTACTCTCACTGTATCCCCTCTGTATCCTCCCTGTACCCTCAATGTATCCTCCTTCCCTCCTCCTCCTCACCCTCTCCTCCTCCCTCCTAATCTCACTGTTCCCCAACTGAACCCTCACTGTGCCGCAATGTACCCTCACTGTATCCTCACTGTATCCCAACTGAACCCTCACTGTATCCTCACTGTGCCCCAATGTACCCTCACTGTATACTCACTGTACCCTACTGTACTCTCACTGTACCCCCACTGTATCCTCCCTGTACCCTCAATGTATCCTCCTTTCCTCCTCCTCCTCACCCTCTCCTCCTCCCTCCTAATCCCACTGTACCCCAACTGAACCCTCACTGTGTCCCAATGTACCCTCACTGTATCCTCACTGTACCGCACTGTACTCTCACTGTATCCTCCCTGTACCCTCACTGTATCCTCCTTCCCCCCTCCTCCTCACCCTCTCCTCCTCCCTCCTAGCTCCATTATGAATTTGAACTATCATGATCACTGTTTTTACGGCCATTATACTCGTTGTAGAACGTTCTATCATCGTAGGTTCACCGGTAATTGTGGGTTGACCATGATTATATAATGATTAAGCATAACAGTTTCGCTTTTAACAACCAGTCGTAAGCATTTACGCTATGTATAGTCTTAAGATGATGTACTATATTTAGCATATCCTTTCTATAACATATTGGACATTGGATCTTGTATCTATGAGGCATAGTTTTGATCTGTTTTTAAACACCATTTAAAACGAAACTTTATGTATATCAGCTTGCTGGGCAAGCCTTTCCTTTTAAATCGAAACTTTTATAATACAAACGCGAACCTTCCTTTTATAACGACACTTTTATGTATAACCTGGCAAGCCTTTCCTTTTAAATCTAAAACGCTTAAAATACAAGTGCGAGCCTTCCTTTTAAAACGACACTTTTATGTTTCAGCTTCCTGGGCAATGCTTTTCACGCATTCTTATAACGCGAAGATGAATCACGCTATGAAAAAAATGTGTGGTGTTCGAAAACACCAGTTTACAAACGTTTGAGCTAAATTGTATCATTTAAACTGTTCAATTTGCATGTTTATTGTTCGACTGTCATATTAGCTATGACTCGATTGCATACGATGCGCATTATATAGCGAGAGGTTTTTTTCTGATTGGTCAATAATTAATCATAGTAATATCGTTATAATTGTATATCATAAGCCATACATTTCGCAATTCGTCTCTAGACTATGAACAGACGATACGTAAGTTGAATTTAGGGGTTAACTGTCTCATGTACCTACCTGTACACGAGCAGCGAAGACTCTGACGTCTGACTCTGCCATCTAACGAAGGCGAAGTGAGAAGAATTGTATTATTGGTGTATTTATATACCCTAGACATTTAGAATGAAAAGGGCGAAATCGCCATCGCCTTTCCTACTACACGCTATAGATACATCAAACGTCTGGTCCGATGGACAGGCTCATCTGCTTGAATAACGCACTCTGATAAGTAAATTCGATGTTGAACAGCGAAGACCCAACGCAATGATACAGCAAAGTCGTGCGTATTTAAAAGGTGGGTTTTCCGTGGGCCTGTCTCAATTCCTCCTGAATTGTAAAATCGATAAGCGATTTCATTACATGGATCAAAGTGAATGCATCTGGTCAGATCCGGTCAGCAGCTGATTATATTGATGAAGGAATTGAGACAGGCCCACGGAAAACCCACCTTTTCAATACGCACGACTTTGCTGTATCATTGCGTTGGGTCTTCGCTGTTCAACATCGAATTTACTGATCAGAGTGCGTTATTCAAGCAGATGAGCCTGTCCATCGGACCAGACGTTTGATGTATCTATAGCGTGTACTAGGAAAGGCGATGGCGATTTCGCCCTTTTCATACTAAATGTCTAGGGTATATAAATACACCAATAATACAATTCTTCTCACTTCGCCTTCGTTAGATGGCAGAGTCAGACGTCAGAGTCTTCGCTGCTCGTGTACAGGTAGGTACATGAGACAGTTAACCCCTAAATTCAACTTACGTATCGTCTGTTCATAGTCTAGAGACGAATTGCGAAATGTATGGCTTATGATATACATTTATAACGATATTACTATGATTAATTATTGACCAATCAGAAAAAAACCTCTCGCTATATAATGCGCATCGTATGCAATCGAGTCATAGCTAATATGACAGTCGAACAATAAACATGCAAATTGAACAGTTTAAATGATACTATTTAGCTCAAACGTTTGTAAACTGGTGTTTTCGAACACCACACGTTTTTTTCATAGCGTTATTCATCTTCGCGTTATAAGAATGCGTGAAAAGCATTGCCCAGGAAGCTGAAACATAAAAGTGTCGTTTTAAAAGGAAGGCTCGCACTTGTATTTTAAGCGTTTTAGATTTAAAAGGAAAGGCTTGCCAGGTTATACATAAAAGTGTCGTTATAAAAGGAAGGTTCGCGTTTGTATTATAAAAGTTTCGATTTAAAAGGAAAGGCTTGCCCAGCAAGCTGATATACATAAAGTTTCATTTTAAATGGTGTTTAAAAACAGATCAAAACTATGCCTCATAGATACAAGATCCAGTGTCCAATATGTTATAGAAAGGATATGCTAAATATAGTACATCATCTTAAGACTATACATAGCGTAAATGCTTACGACTAAAAGCGAAACTGTTTTGCTTAATCATTATATAATCATGGTCAACCCACAATTACCGGTGAACCTACGATGATAGAACGTTCTACAACGAGTATAATGGCTGTAAAAACAGTGATCATGATAGTTCAAATTCATAATGGAGCTAGGAGTGAGGAGGAGGGGGGAAGGAGGATACAGTGAGGGTACAGGGAGGATACAGTGAGAGTACAGTGCGGTACAGTGAGGATACAGTGAGGGTACATTGGGACACAGTGAGGGTTCAGTTGGGGTACAGTGGGATTAGGAGGGAGGAGGAGAGGGTGAGGAGGAGGAGGAAAGGAGGATACATTGAGGGTACAGGGAGGATACAGTGGGGGTACAGTGAGAGTACAGTGGGGTACAGTGAGTATACAGTGAGGGTACATTGGGGGCACAGTGAGGATACAGTGAGGGTTCAGTTGGGATACAGTGAGGATACAGTGAGGGTACATTGGGGCACAGTGAGGGTTCAGTTGGGGTACAGTGAGATTAGGAGGGAGGAGGAGAGGGTGAGGAGGAGGAGGGAAGGAGGATACATTGAGGGTACAGGGAGGATACAGAGGGGATGCAGTGAGAGTACAGTGGGGTACAGTGAGGATACAGTGAGGGTACATTGGGGCACAGTGAGGATACAGTGAGGGTTCAGTTTGGGTAAAGTGGGATACAGTGAGGGTACAGGGAGGATACAGTGGGGATACAGTGAGAGTACAGTGGGGTACAGTGATGATACAGTGAGGGTACATTGGGGCACAGTGAGGGTTCAGTCAGGGTACAGTGGGATTAGGAGGGATGAGGAGAGGGTGAGGAGGAGGAGGGAAGGAGGATACATTGAGGGTACAGGGAGGATACAGTGGTGATACAGTGAGAGTACAGTGAGGATACAGTGAGGGTACATTGGGGCACCGTGAGGATACAGTGAGGGTTCTGTTGGGGTACAGTGGGATACAGTGAGGGTACAGGGAGGATACAGTGAGAGTACAGTGGGGTACAGTGAGGGTACATTGGGGCACAGTGAGCGTTCAGTTGGGGTACATTGGGATTAGGATGGAGGAGGAGAGGGTGAGGAGGAGGAGAGAAGGAGGATACATTGAGGATACAGGGAGGATACATTAGTGATACAGTGAGAGTACAGTGGGGTACAGTGAGGGTACATTGGGGCACAGTGAGGGTTCAGTTGGGGTACAGTGGGATACAGTGAGGGTACAGGGAGGATACAGTGAGAGTACAGTGGGTACAGTGAGGGTATATTGGGGCACAGTGAGGATTCAGTTGGGGTACAGTGGGATACAGTGAGGATGTAGTGAATGTACAGTCAGGAAACAATGGTCCACCATGTGGTGGTGGTGGAGGTGAATGGTGGTGGGTGGTGGTGGTGGGTGGTGGTGGTGGGTGGTGGTGGTGTCGGTGGTGGTTGGTGTCGGTGGTGGTGGTGTCGGTGGTGGTAGTGGTGGTAACAATGATCCAATGATCGTAAGAAGGATGACACCCGTATGAAGGTAGAGAAACAATACTAACCGAGACAAAATGATCAGGTGTTTGATCTGCAACCAGTCCTATAGTAGGCGTGATGCATTGCAAAGACATGAACGCAATGTCCATGGCAGTGGGAAATATACCGACCAGTCACAACCATTGAATGAAATGACATTTAGACACCCATTCTCTATGATGGTAACTGGACCCAGCGGATCGGGGAAAACGGAATGGACTAGAAAACTGTTTATTTCCTCGTTAGTACAACCGCCACCGGAACAAATCTTATGGTGTTTTGGACAATGGCAGCCCCTGTACGAAGACCTTCAGAAGAGAATTCCGTGTATAGAATTTATACGGGGTATCCCAGACTATCTCGATAATGCTCAGTTTATGGATCCCTCAAAAAGGAACCTAATCATTTTTGATGACCTGATGACCGAAGAAAAGTGTGACCAGAGAATTGCCGACCTTTTTACGAAAGGCAGTCACCACAGAAATATATCTATCGTGTATTTGACTCAAAACGTATTTCCTCAAGGTAGAGCTTGCAGGGATATCGCTTTAAATACGCAATATTTGGTCTTGTTTAATAATCCGATCGACAGACAACAAGTTGTGACCTTGGCAAGAAGAATTTATCCGTCCACTTGCGCCACATTTATGAGGAAATTTGAAGATGCCACGGCAAGACCTTATGGTTACCTCGTCCTAGATCTTAAATCGAGTACATCCGAACAGGACAGACTACAAACTGACATATTTGTCAATCAACAGTCTCCCGATGACGGAGATATTTCTGATGATGAAGATGCTGACAGTGTGGAGTCCCTAGATTATATACGCTCTATCAGCCCCCCGCATAAAGAAAGAGATGAAAGTTATAAACCGAATATATGGAATAGGAGGGTAAGCGATTTAAGCCCTCCAGGTAAAGGAAGAAAACTAAGAGATGAGCGCTCTAAACCCGACATCTGGAACAGGAGATTTCAAAATCCGATCAGGCAGGAGAACGTAGAGCAGTTTAAAGCTAAAGTGAATGCTTATGAAGAGCGAGGTTTTAGTTCGGATAAAGCTATTCATCTCGCAGCCAATGATGATTTGCCTTCTCTCCGCAAAAAACTCAGACGAGATTACGCCCAATTTCTAATAGATTATTACGAGCTACAAGAGGATCCTGTTCAACAGCGAATACTGGAATCGGCTAAAACGTTCAAGAACCAACACGATATGAATCAGGCGGACTCTATCAGACAAGCCATCAAACTCAGAAAAGATTTATTTATGGACGTATGGCCGAATCATAATATAGAAACCGAGAAAGCCTCTAAAGACCAAGAGGACTCTACTACGTCGTGAAGGAGAATGAGGAGGAGGGAGCAGGAGTGAGGATGTTGACCAATCGGATGACTGGATAATTGACCAATCAGAAGAGACCTCTCACTATATAAGGCGCTTTGCAGCAATCTAGTCATATCTATTCTGACAGTCAAACAGTAAACATGTCTAGATGCAGATTCAGTCTCGGAAACGATCGCTTTATCGAGGTCACAGAATGGAAAGGTGAACTGCGTGTTGACCTGAGAGAATGGAAAGATGACAAACCAACCAAAAACGGTATCAGCTTAACCTTGATGCGATGGAAGAATTGGTTGGATTACTTAGAATACGCGGATCAAGCGAGGACAGAGAAACAAAACTATAAGAGTCATCTTGGAGGGAACGTTTATTGTACCATCACCGAGGGCAGCGCATGTATGGATATAAGGCAGTATTGGAAGCCGCAAGAAGAGGTGATACCTACGAAAAAGGGATTATACCTGAGACCCCTAGAATACATTGCCGTCAAAGAACTCTTAACAGAAATTGGAAGGGCCTTACCCGAACTAGACGGGGTCGTACCCTGTTACGTGCAAAGTGATCACATGAATCAGTTAGGGGCATTACGGTGTTCGGAGTGTAACCCTAATGACTATCAAAACTGGTAACTAAGAAAAGGGATTAAGTATTGAGTAGGCGTAAATGTGTTCGCCATTACTTTTATGTGTATAGCTTTGTTTGATGAACTGTTGTTTCAGATGAGATGTAGACAACTACGGCGCGAAGCCAGAGAGGCTGCTGTGCGATTAATTGAGGTGCTTGAGGATAGTGAACTAGACTCTTGCCCGTTCGTATGAATAGAGCGTAAGAATAACTCGAGCACGAAGGAGGAAATCGATGAAAAGAGATGGGCACTAGACTCGTTTACGATTACCAACAGCAGAAATGGATTCCGTACGTCTCGGATCCCGACAAATGGTATCAGCACTTGCTGGATGTTAGAGATGGCTACGCGGAACGCGACAGTCAGGGTCATTATATTGTGGGTAGTGGACGGAAATACAGAGAGTTGAAAGAAATGAGACAAAAGGAAAAACCCGTAGTGAACCTGGTCACCCCAGTACCCCAAGCTTTAGAAATGGCATAATCGGAGCTTAAGCGAAAAGGAGAGGATAGTATAACGGACGGAGGGCGTAAGACAGCAATTTCGGACTGGAATTCATTAAGATACTAAAGGACGAACGGCAAATAATTGCGCAATATGTTCCTAAGTTAGCCAGATGCCATATGCATGGCAAGGAACCCGTTCTACTTTGATAGACAATCATATCCCTCTCCGCCTTTAAGACCCAATTACGAAGCCGATCAGTACGTGGAAAAAGACGTGAAAGGACCGTGCTGAAAAAAAAAGGGTCCACCCTGGGAACGGGATAAACTGAGCGCTGCGACCCGCTACACCATTAAAGACTGGATCTCGTTCTGAACTTCGTAAAATACCACCCGGAAATAAATGAGAGGCCCCTCACCCTTGTATATAGAAAAGAACGACACCGCGCTCTAGGACGTGACGCTACCTTCTCGTGGTCTAGGGCGTTGACTCACCCTCCGAGGTGTAACCGAACGCGTCACAGGGACCGCCATCTTGGATAGGAAGTCGTGGGGGCCGCTATCTTGGTGTCGTGGGGCCGCCATCTTGGACCGGAAGTCGTGGGGGCCGCCATCTTGGATCTGACGTCGTGGGGGCCGCCATCTTGGACCGGAAGTGACGTCAAAAATGCTAAATCGGCACCTATACTACTGATGACAATGAAGGAGGTCCCTACGGCCCTCTGTGAAAAAGGGTTCCCTGGCAGAATTTTCTGGATTCGCGCATGTTGTAGTCTAGGTTCAAGGTCGAATATACTTAAAATGTGTTTGTATGACTCGTAAGGCTAATTCATATTACATATTTGATTTGAAAGTGTTCATAATTTTGCACAATACTTACCACGGTGTGTAGATGACAACAAAATCTTTGGACAGGCAATATGACCGTATTGTCAAAGGTGAAAGTCAAAATACTTAAAGTCTATATATATGGTTCATAATGCGAACTCCTTACAATTTTTGATGAAGGTGGTTCACAACTTACAATGATTGTCTATAGAATGCAGATGACAATGAAGGTTTTGAATCATCGATAAGACCTTGATGTCAAAGTCAAATATACTGAAATTCTGTTCATATGGCATGTGAAGGTCTCATAGCTGTTGTTTATAGCTATGATTTCTTCTTTAATTGCATTAGGGTTGGTCAGGCCTCAGACTCAGTAACGACCCTGACCTAAAACTTACATGGATGGATTAGTGTCTGATGTTTGGCTCAACTTGAGGTTTTCTTTAGCTTTGACTATCTCAGAGTCATGAGCCCTTTTCATTGTTTTATCATAGTGTGTTCATTTGATTAGGTTATTTAACTGTGATGGTGATGATGCATTGTACAAGTTAGGAAGCCTCCATGTTAGCTAATAATTATTTTTGTTTTATCAACATTGATCAGAATCTAGGATCTGGCGCCAGTAAAATGCATTAGTAAGACTATATCAATTTTATTTTGCCCAAAGGTCAGCTTTTTATGACGCAATATCACAAGCGTCACATCAATGTAGGGATGATATGTGCATTGTGTAATGGACATACGTTTGTCATTTATATGGGCCACAAGAAAAAATGGATATAAAAGTGTTGGATTAAGCAGCAATTTTACTGCATAACGTAAGTTTTTACAATAGTTTCCAGTGAGTGTTTATAAGAGGATGGCATTTTTCTGAGAATTTCAACATTTTTAAAACCAAAATTTGGTTTTGGGCATTTATTAGGCCATGAACATCTATTGGAGCAAATATGGTATTGTAACTGGCTTCAACAGAAATAAAAAAAACAACACATTATCAAGATCCCAGAAATACTAGTTCGAGACTAACCGCTGGCAGAGTCACTGTGTTGTGTCCTCAAGCAAGACACTTTATCCACTGCATAGTACTTGGTTCTGAAAATGACTAAAAATATTGACTGGGATGTAAAGCTTTTAAACAAAAATCAAAACATAATTTCTACATATAATTACAATAGGTATCAAATTTGACCTTGCCTTAAAGTAGATCAAGGCCAACCAAGGATAATAATTTAGGCAAACTTGGTAGGCCTACATCCCCAATGCTACATACCAAGGCTCAAGGTGATTGGTCTTTTGGTTCCAGAGGTTTTTACCATTCTAAGGGTGGCATCCATTCATGATTTCATTTGAACAGGCATTTGTTTCCCAATCCTTAGGAGTCTTCGTTTTTAAACTTGCATTAGGCCGCGTTTTTAGACTTGAATTTGTCCATTTCTAATGATATTGTGTCTACCAAAATTTATGATAAACGTGACGATTTTGATTTTGAAATTGTCAATTTCCCATTTTTGGATGGTGATGTTCCTCGCTATACATCCTATGGAAGTAAGTAAGGGTGCAAAGATCAGGAATCTATATCTCTCAACTCATGCGTTTTGCTAGAGCATCGAACCAGGTTGCTGACTTCAACACTCACAATAAATTATTAACTCAGAAACTTCTTAAACAAGGCTAACGGTATCATTAACGTTGCAAACCATTTTCTAAATCTTAAAGACGATACTATGATTTGATATCTAAATTCCAAGTTGGACTTAAATCTCTCTTGTGCCAAGAACTTTCCGAACCTGGATTCTATGGTGACTTGGTGTATAAACTGAAAAGATTGTTGGCTCTCATAATTTTTCAGCGCAGCGTATTAAAATACTGCATGCTTGGTGGTCAAACCAATCACGGTTGGCAACTTTGCTTTCCTTTTTAATTGCATGCCGTAGGGTCGAACTTCAGACTCTATGACGGTTGCGACTTAAAGACTTATCTATTGATGAGATGGTGGGGACCGTATGCTTCGGCTGCTGTCAGGCCCACCGGGGTTTACCTGTTGGATTTCTTTTGCTCCGGTATTCAGTTTAATGTACTGTTGAGTCCTTATCTTTGCTTTATCTCCTTTTTATATCTTGATTTATATGTTCTAGGAGATGATGCATGGGTAAGTTAGAGGTCTTCCATGCAATTTAAACATCTATCTTGATCCACATCTGAACTAAGGGCGAGGTTGGCGCGCTGTGAAACGGGTTTAGGCCCTCCAGTAAAATATTTTTACTGACCGTTCCAAGGTGGTACTTCTTTTGTTGATCATTTGTTATTTTTGTCTTGTGTTCGTCATGCTTTCGCGTCTGTTCATTGCTGCCTTGTGGGCACCAGAACAGAAAGGGCTGACCTCTGGTTTGTGATATTTATTGTGATTTTGTTACATTCCCATTTAAGTGTGGTGCTTGATTGTATCGATTCCTGATCCCTGCTGTCTTTCTTACTTTCATATGCTATTGGCCTTGTGGTTTCCGATACGTTTGAAAATGACAGACACCGCAGCTTTTGGTAAACTATTAGATCATCCATCAGCTTTCGACTTTGGGGAGTTGGAAAGCAGGCCATTAACTCCTGTTCTGCCAAAACTTGGTAATTGAGCAGAATGGCTATTTTTTTTATACATTTATGTTATCAAATTTTCTCCTGTCAGCTCTTATTTTCAAACATTATCTTGTCAAATTTTAACTTTTGTCCTCACCTCTCCTGAATTGAAAGAGAGTTTGCGATATAGCGTTGATTGTTATCATATTTGGTCCTTCAGGAATATTTGGTTCTTGAAGAAAGCAGAATACTTCCTAGCCTGTGCTAGGATGTGTGAGAGTTACTGTTTTTTTTTCTTTTTTTCCCTCCTGAATAAAACCAAGGCTGCTGTGTTCAAATTTTGTAGGATCTCAATTTCTGATTGATCCATTTTCCAGATTATTTCATTTAGAGGTCACAATTTTAAGCTGTCAATCTGACAATGTGTCACATGGAGTTCAGGTAGAACTTCTCCCTATGCATCAATATAGTGTTGGTACCTTACATATTCAGGTCCTTAAGTCAGTTATAGGGGGTATGAGAATTGTTACTTGCAAACAAGAATGCAGACCAGCCTGGGCAGTGCCTTTTCTTTTCACTTTCTGAAAAAAAAAAAAGTTTTGGTACTTGGAACAGCCGTAAAATTATTTTGAATTTGTACCAGTGTTTTTTAGAGATGTTGTTAAAAATATTTCTTCCTTATTTCCAGCTCGGGCAGCCCCTTTGTTCAGCGGAGCCAGACCATTTGTGCAACATGGGTAGAGGGTATTATCGAGAACATTTTTTGTGAAATTATGTTGAATTGGGACCAGTGTATAGTTCAGGAGATGTTGTTTATTAAGATATTTCTTCTCTACAGCTCTGGTGGACTTTTTGTTCGGTGGAGCAGAACCATTTGTGCAGTTTTGGTAGAGAGAATAAAGAGGACTATTTCTGTGAAATTATTTTGAATTTGGACCAGTGATTCGGGAGACGTCGTTTGAATATATTTATCTACACCTCTGGCGGCCTGTAAAGCATACATGCACAGTTATCTTGTGGGACTAGTGGCCCAAATCTGAGCCTTCATTTAGACCCCTTTGTGACACTGTGCGGATGCACAGGCTCACCTGAGCATTCCCTGTTCCCCATATGTGATATGTATCAAAATTTCAGGAGCTAGCCCAAATGACTTAAGAAGAAAAACAAAGTCATGATAGAGTTGTCTAGCCTGATTTTCACTATACTTTATGCAGTACATGTATTTCTAAGCAACATGCACCTGCTCTCAAGCTAAACCTTTATTTTACCTAAAATATTATGCTCAGCATGTAAACAAATACACCAACAACAATTCAAATTATTGTACTGAACATGCAAGTCATATCTAATTATTAACTCTTTGCATGCTGGGGATTTTTTCACGTTTTATGTCATTTGCTGATGCTTTATGTCCTTTATGTCAACACTTCTTTAGTCATGTGCGGACATTATCGTGGGTTGAACCAGTACTAACCAACAAAGAAAAGGTGTCTTGTTCAAGGACATAGCACAGCCTAACCTGTTGGATTAGAACCTGCAACCTCTCGGTCATGAGTTCGGCACTCTACCAATTGAGCTATCGTGTTATACAAGATTTTTAAAACCCTGATTTCATTAATAAAACAGCCACTCTCAAAAAGACCAAAAATTGGTTTTCAAGACTAATTAATTATTGCTTAATGCAGGTCAAAAGTATTGCAGAATGCTCAAAGAGGGGCATTCTGCAATACTTTCGACCTTCATTACCCACCATTAGTCATTTAGAGCTTTGTTTTGTCTATTTTTGAGTGGCTGTTTTACACAGGTTTTACTGTATACTGCATGTTAAAAAAATCGTGAAAAATTTCCCAGCATGCAATGAGTTGAAGTACCCATCATTTATGTGTAATATAAATAAGGCTTATACTTCATGGGAATCAGATGATACTCATAAAATATCAAGAATTGGTTTCTTAACTCTTTAAGAGCTAGACTTCAGAAATGGAGTCCTCCAAGTGACGTCTAATCCATCCTAGTTACCAATAAATAATTTGTTGCATGAAGAAAGCAAACAAATAGTCACTTGAGCAGGCTGATCCGGGACTATTTTATTTGCACATACTTTTCCAGTCTGAATGATTTCGTTCTGGCATTCAATTGGTCAACACTTTCCTTCATGAATATTCATGTTAAGCTTTCTCCACTATGACTAATTATATAAATAAATTTTCATGTTTGGACATACAAAGAAATTACTTGTCAGGTCCACTAGTGTAGGATCATATCTAATCATATTTCCATAAGCAAAAAAAGTACACCCTGTCACCCTGATCAGGCAGTTTTCAAAAGAGCTGCTTGTTCTGGGTCCGCTCTGCTTGCAAAAGTGTTGAAAGGCTTCCCTATGAGATAAAGCATTTAACAAAATTTGTGTATGTTGTTTGTTGCAAATCTTAGAGGGTGCTTAACCCTTTACTCAATAATAAGGCCTTTTGACGCCTTTGAAATATCATGTATTTGAAAATATTATGGAAAATGTAGCATTTGCAAATGCTCTATTTTCCATAATATTTTCAAAAGCATATTCAAAACTTTACTAATTTTTTCTTGATTTTATTTTTGCAATGTTGTCTAAAAATAGAAAATAATGTCATGATCTAAAAATAGCCTATGGAGTAAAGGGTTAACCTAAAAGTACTAAGATTAAACGTAAGTTTTTGCTCTTTTCAAACATACAGTAATACATGTAGGTTCTGCAAACAAAACTCAAGCCTCATAGCACAGTCTTTTCATATAGGACTGATCAGTCTTTGCTGCCCTCATGGTACACACTGTCTAACAAAACTTAAACCATATTCTGCTGAACCTGGATATAACCCACTTTTTAAAAACAATCATGTGCAGATCCAGAAAATTTTGTCAAAGGGGGCCCCCGTCCAACTTTGACAACGCTTTTTTTACGTTTTTTTTTTTTTAGTTGATGAGAGGTGGGTGGATCCAAATAGCACTATAGGCTGGCCTTCATCGGCCTGCAAGCATAACACCATTTAAATGGTGTTTCGCTGGCATGCTGATGATGGCCCAACACTGAATGCTGGCTTGGCAGCTTTGTGATTTTTAAGGGGATCTGGACCAGAATTGCTAATAAACACTATATTTTTGTGATTTTTCATGGAGGGGTGGGGGGGGGTCTGGACACCTGGTCCCTCTCCCCCTCTGGATCTGCACATGAATGTAGACCCAGATCTGCTGGCTTCTATATGCAGCCTGTAAATCTATGGAATCCAGCATCTGGGCTGGCTGTAAACAGAAGTGGGTGCAACATTTCAATTTATTTAGCAGACAAAGGCTAACAACAAGAGTCCCTTCATACAGCAATAACTCTTTGCCTACTTGTGAGGTCTGCTGATAACTTATACAAACAGTATGGACCCTTGCCCCGAGGTTATAAAACTTTTTTCATACTCAACTCAGCTGAGAGATTTTAAAGTGCCAACAATTGTTGGCATTTTAACATTTAAGCCGGGGCATGAGATTTCCAACAATATGACATTTTGACAAGTGTAGACTCGGACGAGCCTCTGCAGCCTCCTTTTAAGCATAGAAACTACAAATGATGTTCAGTCACTAGCTTAACAATCATAGAATACTCAAGTGACTAGCAAAGGCTCTGATCAGAATGCGCGTATGCACAGGCTGATCTGAGGCTTTGCTGGTCGCACATACCACATTGTTGGAAATCTCATGCACTGGCTCAATTATATTAGCATGATAAATACAATATCTGAGAGACTAAAAGCAAGAGTCTTCTTTATTTTTCGGTATTTTAGTTTTTATGAGCTGTTAAAATTTCGTCCTCAGTTGAGTTGAGCATGAAAAAAGTTTTATAACCTCGGGGCCAGATCAGGCCAGATAAAAAGTCGAGCCTGATCTGGATCCAAGCTGTTTGACACTGTGATCATATTACTGAAATATTTTTTTTATTGATTTTGGAAAAAAAATAGCAGACAAAAAAGTAAAAAAAAGTTTACACTGTATGCAAAGAGATAACTCTTGTACCTTTCTGTTATCCAGTCAGTTCAACTGCAGGATTCCATTTATGTCAATGAATCACAGACTACACAAAACAGTGTGGATCCTGATCAGCTGGTTACTGAAGCAACCTGATCTTGATCTACACTGTTTTCAAAATAAGATACGAGGGTCATCCAATAAAGAATGAGACTTTCTTCATAGTCTGAAAATATGTGTGTGCATTTAGTTAAAATTCACCATAATAATAGTTTAACATCTTAGCAATTCAGGAATAGGAACAATTTATTGGTAGTTGATCAGTTGCCATAGTAACGGGATGCTTTGTGGGAGGACTTGAAGGCGCATGGCCACGTTTATGCTACTTTTTGCATACCCGTGTCCATTCAAAGTATTTTATTTTCGATCACAGATAGAATTTAAACGCTTGATATCATTTATACAACTGAACAATCTTAGTGTTACATAAAATGCTATAAAAGAAGAACCAAATGTGCATATCCGTTATTTTGGTTGCCTAGCAACCAATTTACTTGATTTTTTTATAAACACACCACTTTGCGTTGTTATGGAACCTATGTTAGCAATGTATATCTTACAAAACGTATGATTATGTGTAGCTGATTGTAATTAAGGTTACATTAACAAAACACTGTTCACTTTAATTGCCTTTTACTACGTGATATTAACCTTTAAAGTCAAGAGGTCAGCGAAAAATATCAGATATTTCTTGGAAATTTGGTTTTTTTAAGCTTTGTTTCCATGGTAACAGCTGAAGACTCTGGAACATTACTTTTCCCTATTGGTTATAGACAGATTGCATTAGCATATACAAGTATGAGTAGAAAAATAAACTATACATCTTAATGGGTTGCCATGGTGACCACCTATAGTGAGCTGTCCACGCGTGTTCACCTAGTCTTCTTATGTTGCCTAACAACAAAAGTTGGAACTATGTAACGCGTCGAATATGGTACATGTGAACAGCCAAAAAGACGTGCTAGCTTTGAACGAGATTTTATGTGTCTTGAATGTAAATTCACTGCGCTATAGAAAAAGTCTCATTCTTTATTGGATGACCCTCGTATATCCATAATCCAGGCTCAATATGGCAGGAGCAATTTTCAATGACATAATCTAATAAATATAAAAACATGAATTTCACTGATTAGTTATGATAAAAGTGTATATTATAAATGAGATATAGCATATCAACAAGAAATAGGTTTTGATCGTAAGAAAAACAGTAGAAAATGATATGTAACGGATAATTTAAAATCTAACTAAACTAATATCGTAGAAGGCCAATACTGAAAGAATTTATCGCAAGGACAGAAACCAAAACACTAGCCCATCTAGCTCTTGGATTACATTAAAAATTATTAAATGAGCAACGACATGAGATTTCTAACAATGTTGTATGTGCAACCAGCAAAGACTCAGATCAGCCTGCGCATATGCGCAGTCTGATCAGAGCCTTTGCTAGTCGCTTGAATATTCTATGGGTTTTAAGCTACTGACAGAACATAATTTGGAGTTTCTAAGCTTAAAAAGAGGCTGCACAGGCTCGTCTGAGTCTACACTTATCAAAATGCCGAATTGTTAGAAATCACATGTCACGGCTCACATAATTGCACCAGTACATGAGATTTTGGTACTTATTGCTTAGGCTATCAGTGAAGGCTCAGTCCAGCATGCACATCAGATTCTGTGCAGTCTGGCCAGAGCCTTCACTGCTCATATACAGAAGGACAAAAAGTATATGGAGACTTGTTACCAATTTTAGGCCTCTAGTCCCCAATATCTACAAGTTAAAGGCGTGACTATATGTAGATGTGATAAGTACTGTAAATTGGAAAATTTTCGTGAGGGTTATATTTTCACGAAACTTCGCATCTAGCGAAGATTCACGAAAACAAAACCCTCGCGAAATCACTGTTGTTTACCGACGTAGGTAAATCATACCATTATCAGATGTGAAATTTTTACCTGTCAGATATGCCTTTTAATGCTATTTGCAAAAATAAAATTCTCACCAAATTTCAAAATTTACAGTACCAAAATCTCCCGATAAGGCCAAATATAGAATTCAGAGGAGGGCTGATGGAGAGTTTCAGAGTAAATTTCCAAAGTTTTGCATAGGCACAATAAGCCACACACCCTGGCAGTCCTGTTTTTAGATTGATCAAATTTGCTTCAACTTATTCTGTAGAGGGTCACCTTCACAAACAAATACATGAATACTAATATGAGCCACCGCATGAGATTTCCAAAGATGTGTTTGTTTGTTGGATTTGATTCTTAATGTCCCATCAAGAATCTTTAAACAGGGACGGGTCTTCCTGGGTTGAACCAGTACTAAGCTAGGATAAATGTGTCTTGCTCAAGGACCACAACACAGTGACACTGGTGAGGCTCAAACCCATGGCCTCTCGGTCTCGAGTCAAGCACTCAACCACTGCACTCCCTCCCAAAGATGTGGTATGTGTGACCAGCAAAGGCTCAGACCAGCCTGCGCATACGCACAGTCTGATCAGAGCCTTTGCTAGTTGCTTGAATATTTGATGAGTGTTAAGCTACTGACCAATCATCTTTTGGAGGTTCTAAGCTAAGAAGGAGGCTGCATAGGCTCGTCCAAGTCTACACTTGTCAAATTGTTGGAAATCTCATGCCACGCCTCATATATAAAGGAAACTAAGTACATGTGCATTAGACACAGATAACAAGGAATGGCAGGAGAGATAAGTAAATAATGACTATACTACAAATTAATGATGCTTTGTATGCCTCTTAATAAAACAACTGAACAAATCTCAAATGGATGAAAATGGCTTTTGGCTTCCTTACTGTACATTGCCTCTTGACAGTCTAGCTGATTTGGGCCATCGTATTAAGAAAATCTGGTTTTGGGTTTAGGTTATACAGACCAGTCTGCATGCTCAGCTACAGAGACTTACTAGAAAAATTAAATGTTTTGCGTAGCAAGTACAGCTCATACCTTCCAGACTCCAGAGAATAAATAACAAATGTGCTGATCGCTTTGTGATGCACAGCCTTGTCGTTGCCTTTGTTGTTGGCATACAGCAAAATCAGGTTTTCTCAGGACGAGACCCATTGGACGATGAAGCCTAGCAATGATGAACATATCAAGCAATGGAATAACAAATATTTACCTGAGTTCAGGGTTTGGTATTTCGCCCGATCTGAACTATCTGACGCTGTTATCACAAAACTAAATAAAACAGACACTGTATAAAGAAATTTGCCATTAACTGTTTGCCCCCTGGGTGATTTTGCATGTTTTTTGGCTTTTTTTGTCATCTGCTGATTTTCTTTCAGGAATAATACCGTTAGAGTATCAAACAATTTGGATAAACAGGTATCTGCTATGAACAAGGAGTCCCCCCCCCATGTTAACCTTGATCATTCTGCACACCGCTAAACAGATGCTTTGGCAAACAGTGAAGACCACGATGAAATGCTGCAAAAGGCATAAAGATAATCTATCAGAATGAAAAGAGTTAAGGCAAAATCTGCTTGCTGATAATGCAAGAACTTATTTGGTACTAATCTTTGATATGAAATATCGCTGTTATACAACTTTATGAAATAAATATAAAGAAATCTGTCCTCAGCAGCTATGTGCTTTAAACAAGTAAATTTTGCTCTTCTAGTGGCCGCTAGCAAGGAAAGAGTCAAATGGAATTCATTGCATTTGTGAAATTGATGTTAACATGTACGTGAGCCTCACTGTGAGAAACCCTATCTTTGGGGTTTGTGACCAGGTAATGCTCAAACCAGCCTGTTCAGCTACAGAAACTACCTAGACTCTGGAATTTTTGCATATATCAAGCTTAACTGTTGCACTTTCCAGGGAGCAAATAACAAAGATGCTGCTCAGACTGCTTGGATGCACAGGCTGGTCTGCGCAATTGTTGTTCACATGCAACAAAAATCAAGTTTTCTTGTGATGAGGCTCGTGCAATGTAGTTTAACCCATAAAGCGCCACCTATAATTTGCAGCAGACGACAATTTTAAATTTTGCTGCTTTTTCAAAAATAACAAATAATGCATGTTATTTCATGAGAATCGTCTGCTGGCAGATGATTCTCATAAAATATCATACCTTATTTTTTTCGAAAATTCAGAAAGATGTTGAAAAATTTGTCGTCTGCTGCAGTCGTGATTGGCGCTTTAAGGGTTTAAGTGTAAACGGACATTTGACTGGCACATTGAAATAAAACTGGAAATGAACAAGTACACAAGAAAAGAAATTATATCACAGATGTGATAAGCATAGAGAAAAAATCCATCCCTTGGAATCACAGTTTGGCATCTTAACCCTTAAAGTGCCAAGAAAAAAATGCATCTGAATATGTTGTCTGCTGAGGTCGTCTGTCGCAAATGATTGCCTAACATTACTGACAAATTAAATATAGAAGCAAACAGCGTGGACCCAGAACAGACTGCTCCTATAGGAGCAGTCTGATCTGGGTCCACACCGTTTGCCATAGAGGCTTCTTAAACATTTCAGTAGACGAGAACAGCAGGACTTTTGTTGCGATTGGCGCTTTAAGGGCTAAATGGATTTTCTGTTTGCATTTCATACACTAATAATAACTATTTGGCTAGCACATGAAATTTTGATACTTATCCCCATAGTCTCTTGACACCAGGGCATGATGCTATAAAACTTTTTTTCATGCTCAACACATCTGACTTATAAATGTTAAAATGCCAACTGCAGGATAATAACAACATCTGCTAGTTTGTAAATATCAAAATCTCATGGCAAGCCCAATTTATGTACAGATATGGACTCCCCTTACAAAGTAAAACAAAATCATATACACACAGCCAGGTTAGCACAGTTTGTTGGAAAAAAATAAGAAGCTGCAAAGCTCTCAACTGAGCAAGAAATAAGCTCTTTTGGAATGTTAAAATAGGGGTGATGTTTGGTTAATTAATAAATTGTGAACCTTCAGACAGTGGATCAATTTGGATATTGGGCAATTCATACATCATGCTAGTTATTTTGTTTGATTTGATTCTTTACGTCCCATCAACAATCTTTCAGTTAAACAGGGACGGCTCTTCCTGGGTTTAACCAGTACAAAGCTAGGATAAATTTGTCTTGCTCAAGTACCACAACGCAGTGACGCTGCTGGTGATAGTTATATCAGTCCACAATCCACACATGCCAATATCGGCAGTTTGGGGCACATTCTCATATTGTGGCTCAGTTACGTGTATAGGATCAAACCCTCTCTTAATGTACTTGGGGAAGAGACTGAAACTACAGTAAAACCTGCCTTAAGCAGCCACTTAAAAGAAGTCCGAAAACTGGTTTTCAAGACCAATTATCGCTTAATGCAGATCAAAAGTATTGCAATAACTTTCACCTGCATTAAGCTACCATCTGTCTTAAAGTCCTTTGTTTTGTATATTTTTGAGTGGCTGCTTAAGACAAGTTTTATTGTACTCATTTGTCAGTTGCTCGCTTAATTCTGGTTGCACTGACTTAACCTTCACCATGCACAACTCGAACAGGTCCTGTTTTAAAAACAGTATAGATCAGGATCCACACTGTTTTCATTTCTGATTGTAAATGGAATTCTGCAAGATAATAATAATTGGGGAGGATTGTAGTATATAAAATACACAATTTATTAAGGATTGATACAGGAAATTGCTTATTAAAGGTATATTCTAAGATAAGTTTGACTAGAATTTTTTTTCCAGCAAAATTGAGACCAGTCGTCAAACAAATATGGCCACTAATTTTTCAAGCATACTGCTACACATAATGGCCAAAACAAGTTTTGCCCATTCTGAGTGCAATAGGGCTTGAGCACAAATAAGACTGGATGGTAGATGTACCAGTTTTCGTGGCAACTCCAGAAATCGTGGTATGACAGAAAAGTAGCCACACATTTCGTACACTTTGAAATAAAGCAGTGATATTTCTTCAGTTACAATATCAATTAAATTTATCATCATTCTTAAGTATTTGTCCCGCAGCATGGCCTCACCAATAAACATCATTATGATGTTAGTCAGTTGCCATTTTGCAAATATCAGACAGCTAATGACGAAAACAGGTAGCTTAAATAAAATGTCTTTTCAATAGATTGAAAAGATGTTTTGGCAAAAATTGATTGACAACCTATTAGATTTGAATAAAACTATCGATTGATGGCATTTCACTGACACAAAATTTGTGAACCTGGATTTGTGATGGGTAACATGAAAGATGGTGCCTGTTTTGAAAATGATCCAGCCTAGAATCAATCAGGATTTAACCCCTCAATGTAATAATGGTGAGTAATAAATATCAGATGTAGCCAAGATATAGAGGATCTTACATGAGTTCTCATGTTTTATTGAATTCATTAAACGAGTTGGTGAAAAGAGATAAAATGCGAGGCTTGCCGAGCATTTTATCTCTTTTTCGCAACGAGTTTAATAAATTCAATAATACAGGAGCACAAATGTTAGATTCTATTTATCATATGACATTAAAATTATTTTAATCATATTTTTGGCATGAACAAATGTTAGATTCTATTTATCATATGACATTAAAATTATTTTAATCATATTTTTGGCGTGAAAACGTTAGGGTTTGCCATATGTGTGACAATAAAGGGTCATTTCATAACATTTCCTGTTAATCTGTAAACCACTAGTGGTTTATTGATTTTAATGCACAGCCTTATTTCACTCTCAGACACGACGTCATATGATAAATGCATAATATAAATCTAATTTTATTCAAAAATTGATACTTTGTTATTGAGAGATTTACTGTGATACATTAATACCACGAAAACTGGCACAACCAACATACTATGAAATTAAATAAATTTAGGACCAACACACTTCATAATGGTAGACTGTAGTCAGTTTTCTCCCTTGAATATTCTCTAATAACAACCAGGCTCAAATATTTGGTGCTCCTCTAATGTTATCACTGCTTTCTATCCAAATATTGGGAATAAATCTGATCAACAGTATTTCAAGAAAATTTTCTAGTTTTTGAACATTTTTTCGCAATTTTTCTTGAGCAGCAGCTCTTAATTAGCACAATCGTTAATATATTTACAATAATTGCATACACAAACCATATCCATAAAATCCTATGATTTAAATAGAGGATTTCATATTATTGAACCTGGTTATCACTTGGTCTACCCCTGTAGTTATCATATGTTTATCAAGGGCATTAACTGATTGCTGCCTACCATAAAGTACATATAGGACAAACATACTGTATCAACTACACTTACATATACAGCAAAACCTTGAAAATTTGAACTCTAATTTTTCAATATACTCGCTAATTCAAAATGAATTTGGATATACTGGATTAAGAGAATAGGACCTATTCATGGTCTTTTTTAATAACTGTCTATAATAAAGTATGATTTGGGTGCATAAAAGAAATGTCTCCTTGAGATGTTTCTTTTACACATCCAAAAATTGTGTTTGATAGAAAAAAATAATAATCATTTGTGGAGTTATATATTTTTTATGTATACCTCCCTATAATTCAAACTTTCCATACTTCGAAATAAAGCCTCTGGTCCCTAACACTTCGAATCAACAAGATTCCACTGTACTAACAACAAATAATGTAATGAAGCACATGTATATCTAACATTAACCCTTAGCCTGCCAGTCACGGCTTTTGTCATCTGTTTCTCTCATCTGCTTATATTCCTAGGTAGCCTGTATTACTAACAATATGGATCCAGATCAGACTGTTCCCTTGGGATCAGTATGATCAGGGTTCATATTGTTTGCTTCCATGAAAAGATCAAGTCTGAAGTGCACTTGAATATATGCAGCAGACGCAGTCAACATTTACAGGACAAAATAATAGTGACGGGATAAGGGTTAAAAGAGTGAAGAATGCATTTTATGAAATAGTGCAAGTGGAATAAATCAGTAAACACATTTGGGAGCACAATCTCTGTTGCTTTGCGTAAATATAGATACATATTCTCATTATAAGAAAGCTGAACACATATGGGGCCAGCACTTCTTGAATCTTAATCATTTCCAAATATCAGAGGTATCACTTTTACCAGTAAACCTAACAATGGAAGGATGATTTAGTTTATTTTTATGTCTTTGGGTGTCATACTCCCTAAACTCTATGCATGCTGGTTAATTTTGCATGTTTTGTTATTGTCATTTGCTGATTTTTTTCAAAACTACTTTTTCCTAAAAAATCTTTAAGGAATACCATCAGTGTCAAAACGTTTTGGACCCAGGTCAGGCATGATATTTTATCAGGCTTAATCTGGATCCAAACTGTTTGACACTATGATGTTATTACTGAAATAATTTTTTTGATTAAGTTGACTTTGAAAAAATCAGCAGAAAGCAAAACAGGATGCATGCATTTGCGTACCATGATCAAAATGACTGCCCCATATATTATACAAAAAAATGATTATAATAAAATACCCTGCTGAATCAGAATACCATATTAACCCTGAATAAACATGTAAGTTTCATTTATCAGTAAAGGCTAAGAAAAAGTCTTGCTTCAAATTTTAGTCTCATTTTGAAAGAGAATGGGTAGATTGGTAACATTTTTTCTTTTCATTTTTTTTAAATTCACAGTTTTGTTGTTTTTCACCCAATGGTCATACCATCTTTACTGAAATGTTAATTTGAACCGTGGCATTGGATTTCCAACAATGTGGTATGTGCGACTAGCAAAAGCTCAGATCAGCCTGCGCATATGCGCAGTCTGATCAGAGCCTTTGCTAGTCGCTTGATTATTCTATGAGTGTTAAGCTACTGGCTGAACATCATTTGGAGTTTCTAAGCATAAAAGGAGGCTGCAAGGCTCGTCTGAGTCTACACGTGTAAAAATGCCACACTGTTGGAAATCACGTGTCACAGCTCATTTTTCAATGCTATTCCAATTTCATAAGAATTCCTAAAACCAGAAACAGAACTTTTTATTACGCTTTGCTAAACTATAGCTGTGGAAGGATAACATCAAAACTGCATCACTCCACCTTTTGGGATGTTAGGAAGGACGGATGAATTCTACATGGCAAATCTATCCCTGTTTTTTGGTGAAAATCAAAAATATTGGATCATGAAAAGTGAAGAAACAATCTTAACAGTGGTATTAATATAACATGTTAGTACATAAAATGGCAGTTCTTACTCATTTCAAAAATTATTTATAGTTAATCCTTTCAACTCTAATAGACATGAAAGAATATGTTGTCATGAAGTAGAGATTGAGGTGAGACCGTCATCTCACCTGGATCTACACTTTGTAACTTTGGACTTTGCAATTACACCCTAAAAACAAACTCCCAAAAATCAGATCACCCTTGTTTGTTTGATTTGATTCTTTATGTCCCATCAACAATCTTTCAGTTATGCAGGGACGGGTCTTCCTGGGTTAAACCAGTACTAAGCTAGGATAAATGTGTCTTGCTCAAGGACCACAACGCAGTGACGCCGGTGAGGCTCAAACTCGCGGCCCTTCAGTCTCGAGTCAAGCACTCTACCACTGAGCCACTGCGCTCCCATACCCCTTCTTGAGATGATGGGATTTTTCAAAAGTCCAAGATAGAGAGTCCACTTCAGAAACACAGAAAGCTATAGTGCTAAACCGATTCTGTCTCTTGTAGAGTTTTGCTAATTATAAGACTATAACATGTGCTAAAATAACAATAATTCAAAACAGAATAATGTTGTATATACATAAATAGTAAAACCAATATGCAGTATATGATTAGCACATTCTACCATCTAGCATAATAAAAGTACAAATGTATCAATTTTATATCGTCAAGCATAACAAAAGTATGAATTTTCATAATCTAGCATAATAAAAGTATGAATTTTATATCATCGAGCATAACAAAAGTATGAATTTACATAATCTACTAAATCTAGCATAACAAAAGTATGAATTTATTAAATCATATAAAAATTTTGTAGTAGCAAAAATGGTGACATTTATGACACACAACACGAATAATATGCATTGTTAAATGAGGTAGCATAGAAAGGGAAGTCATTAAGCCAGCATATTTGTAATTTTGACAAAGGTCCACATTATCAAAAAAAAAAAATTCAGTGTAATATCTTAAATATTTTCTTATCCAGATGTTTAAACATTTGCTTTGGGTACTCATTGAGACGTTTCTTTTGAGTACCCACAACATATGTTATGGTTAAGAAATATGAAAATTAATTTTAAATGAACCACTATTACAAGACGAAAGCTTGGACAAGCCTGCTCAACTGGGTAATCTTGCCAGAGCTGCCACTACTTGCACATATCAATTATTTTCATTTACTGTCTTATATAAATATAATAAATATTTAGAATATAGAATGCACATAAAAACAAGAGGGCCCTCGGTTGCTCACCTGAGATTGGCCCTGGGTTGCTCACCTGAGATTGACTGTTTATAAGGGTATAGGAAAGCATAGCTCCTCCCAAAGTCCAGCTTTGGATTTTGATAGATCAGTGTAGTTTCATTAAGACTTTACGTGGAAAAGTTTCCATAAATAATATTGACAAAATTAACAGGATGTAGACCCTCTGGGCCCCATGGACAAAATGTAAACAAACATGGTAGAGGTCCACTAGCCGATGCTACATACTAAAATATCAAGGCTCTAGAAGTAGTGGTATCAGAATTTGTTTTAAACTTTCTAGGCTTTGGTTTCATTTATAACATAGGAAAAACTGGCGGCCATGCTTATTAACAGATCAAATTCAATTAAGCAATCATGGTAGAGGGTCACCCAAGGACCATTTGTACAAAATTATTTTCAAATCGGCGCAGAAGTTTTTGACAAGAAGATTTCTAAAGTTTTTTCCACTTGGTTGCCATGGCAACCAGAATTCTGCATGGAATAGGACCCAAGGATCATTCCTGTGAGGTTTGGTGAAATTTTGCCTAGTGGTTTAGAAGTTATTTTAAAGAAATCGCTAATGGATGCCAAACAGACAGAAGGACATACTATGATCACAATAGCTCACCTTAAGCCTATGGCTCAGGTGAGCTAAAAAATCAGACATTCTTTTGACCACTTAGTGCTTTAAAGAAAAGACATTTATTTATGTTTTGTTAGAATGTTGGCATGGCAACATTTAAACAAAACTCTATGTTTATTTGTTTGATTGGATTCTTTACATCCCAGTCATGTCGGGACAGGTCTTCCTCGGTTGAACCAGTACTAAGAAGAGGATAAAGTGTCTTGCTCAAGGACACAATGCAGTACCTCCTGCTAGGCTTGAACCAGCAACCCCTCCATATAACAAATCTATGTCTTTTCCTTTGGCCACTTAATGGATTTCTGATTGACTATTCATTAAAGTTACAGAGTTATTGCCCTTGATTTTAATTTTTTTTTCAAAGATTTTCCATTTCTAAATCTTTTACATGGGACCATTTTGTTGAGCATTAATCAAACAAAATCCATCTTTTAAATTTGAGAGATATTGATAAACGTAATGCATAGATAAATAAGAAAGTTATAGGTTGACAAAATTGAGCTGTGACATGAGATTTCCAACAATGTGGTATGTGCGACCAGCAAAGTCTCAGATTAGCCTGCTCATACGTGCAGTCTGGTCAGAGCCTTTGATAGTCGCATGAATATTCTATGACTGTTAAGCTACTGACCGAACAGCATTTAGAGTTTATAAGTTTAAAAGGAGGCTGCACAGGCTCGTCTGAGTCTATACTTGTCAAAATACCACATTGTTGGAAATCACATGATGTGGCTCAAATGATTTTGTTATAAGTGTCCACAAGTGAAAACGGACAGGCAGTGCGGCAGCCATTTTGATGACCGGTCATCAGACAAAACACATTTTCAAACTTGGTCCAGAGATTGATTTAAGTATTGCATATATGAAATTTGAAAGAAATCCCAGTAAAAGTGTCCATATTTTGTATATTTCACACCATTGCATCTTTATATCAAGGTATTTTTCAAAAAAAATTTTGAGGCAGGTGTGATTTGGACTTTACCTGTAGTAAGGGCCAAGAGAAGTAACCATTGTTAACACCATACTGTCCTGATTTAAGCTGACAATAAACAAAAAACTTTCCCTTTTCTAGCTATTATTGTTTGTTAATATCAGGTCCCAGCTGTTCAAAACATTGTTACCTGAATGAATCCACTAACAAGCCCCAATTTTCATCTTTGAATGTACATGTTAAGCATATATTTTTATGCACTGCAAGCCTACTGATACATTTTCATCGAAAATTATTCATGAACTTTAAACTTAGCTGCAATTCACTCTAATAAATATCAAAAAAATGAAATTCATTTCTTTAATGATCTTCACAGGGTTCATACAGGCAAATTTGTGTAAAATTCAAGGGCTTTTCAAGGACTTCTAAACGACTTACCTACTGTTTTCAAGGACTGAAAACCTAAGAAAAATGCTGATTTACACGTTAAAATTCTACTTCGAAAATGATAGAGTCCATTTCTAAAGATATTAGTTTAAGAAAATTTGTATAAAATTGTGGTGCCTTTATTTGGTGCAGCATATGCTGCACCAAATAAAGGCACAAAAATTTTATGCTGCTTTACGTCTCCAAAAACACTGTTGAATCCTCCTGTAAATGGTAAAATTCAAGGACTTTTCACGTCCTTTAAGTGTTTTTCAAGTACTTTTCAAGGGAAATTTAATTTTTAAGGACTTTTCAAGACAGTCCTGTATATTCAAGTACTTTTCAAGCCTGTGCGAACCCTGCTTCAGATTCCCAGTCAATCCAATTGTGTTATTTCATTTTTGATATGGTTCAATCATGTGGATAAAAAACTGTATAGTGCATTCTGATCAATTGGCTTTGGCTTCATCAGAAGCCAGCTGATCTGGATCTACACTACTTTCAGCAGAGGGGAACAATTTTGAAAAAATGTCATGTACACACAACATAGTGTGTTTATTTCGGGGACAAATAAAGCATGATATTTCATGATACCATAATTGTAAATTAACATGAAACCACAATCTTTATTTGCTCTAAAAAGTCTTCCTTTTTTTTGTTTCAAAATTTCTTCCGCTACAAAACAAATGGGGGCTGCTAAAAGTTAGTAGATTCATTAAGCTAACAGTACAGTAAAACCTATGTAAAACGGCCACTAAAAAATAGACAAAGCAAGGTTTTAATGGTAGCATAATGGAGGTCGAAAGTATTGCAGAATGCTCCCTTTGGAGCATTCTGAAATACTTTTGACCTGCATTAAGCGATAATTGGTCATGAAAACTATTTTTGGTCTTTTTGAGAGTGTCTATTTTACACAGGTTTTACTGTACTAACAGTATTTTGAACAATGGACTAAGATATGGATCTGACTCCGCCTAACTAATGTTCCTTCTGTTTCGGGCCATTATGGATGGGGCCGTTTTTATGACTGTGGTGACTTTTAACTTCCTTGCTGCTTTCTACTGGCTGTTTCTTGTATGCTTGAATATAAAAGTTGGCGAACATAACGAGGAATATCACGGCATAGGAAAGTATCCAGTATGCAAATAAGCGTGGATAGTTACAGTTCTTTAAAAACAGTAGCTGCGTTGAGTGGACTGTAACTAAAATAAACTGAATCTGAAAGGAGACAGAAAATATATGTATGAAACATAAATGAAATTCATCAAAGACCTTTGATATAATATAGCTATGTTTGACTTTTATTTTGTTTGATTTGTTGCTTTATATCCTAAGTCAACAGCTATGGTCATGGCGGGACGTTCAGTTCACCTAACCACACTTTTTCCTGGGCAAGCTTCTACAGGCAGTTAACCAGTACTCCGTGCACATACTTTCGCTTGTAACTGACAACAACCCTTCATGAATGATTCAGCGGATGAGAGGAGAATGACCGTAGAAATTATTTCATGATCAATCTCCACGAAAGTATCGGACCGGGCCGGGGTCGAAGAAATTATTTCATGATAAATCTCCACGAAAGTATGGGACCGCGCCAGGGTCGAACTCGCAACCCCTGGATCTGCAGTCAGACTCGCATCTGTTGCCAGACACATTACCGACTGCGCTACGCAGCCAGGTGGTTTGACTTTTATATATGAAAATTCTATGTGTGTGAGCCTGACCACAAGGGCATGCCCAGGGGTGGGGATGGCCCAGAGTAAAACTTTAGAACCAAATTTACCATAAACAACAAATTAAAAACATCAAAGGGTCTCAATAATATATAGCTCTATAAACTTAAATGCTAAAATTTGACCTCAAGGTCACACTCCAAGGTGGATATGGCCAGCAGTGAAATTTTAGACCTATATCTACCATTATGCAAAACATACAGAAAAACCTGTGTAAAACCGCCACTCTCAAAAAGGCCAATAATTGTTTTTCAAGACCAATTATCGCTTAATGCAGATCAAAAGTATTGCAGAATGCTCCCCTTGGAGCATTCTGCTATACTGTTGACCTTCATTAAGCTATCATTTGTCATTAAGAGCTTCGTTTTGTCTATTTTTGAGTGGCCGTTTTACACAGGTTTTACTGTATATGAAAATCAACTAAGGGTTTTGATAATATACCTATTCAACTGTAAAAGAAAACATTTTGACTTTTATATGAAAATTCTAAGTCTGTGATATCAAGGTCACAGCGTTATAAATAGATAACAAGTCGCTTGCACTCAAGACATTATATGCACATTTAATACTAGCCTTTAACAAATCTTTAGATATATTCACAACCATTTAAAATCTCATGAACTACAGTAATATGACTGACAGCTAGGCTCACTTGCACTAAATGATAACAAAACATCAATCTTGCATAAAATTTGTTACGCAAAGTTGTTTGAAACCATTGTCAAATGAACGAAAATCCATGTTAAAATCATGAGATTCACTTGCTGTTTGAACAAGGGTTTTAATTTGATAATAATTTGATAACACTTAAAATGAGCCCTGATTTGTTTGTCTGGCATTAAAAGGGAAAGCGTTGCTGGAATGATTATTACGTCAATGTTTTTGTTTGCGAAATTATTGCACGATGATTGAACCCTCAGCCTATCATGGCGGCCTCGTATTCAAACAGCTTCCTTGGGACTAAGCAAATGTTAATACATTAAAAAGCATGTGTGATCCCTATAGTTTGTTTGCTTGATTTGGTTCTTTACGTCCCATCACTAATCTTTTAGTTAAACAGGGACGGGTCTTCCTGGGTTGAACCAGTACTAAGCTAGGATAAATGTGTCTTGCTCAAGGACCACAATGCAGTGACGCCGGTGAGGCTAGAACCCCCGGCCCTTTGGTCTCAAGTAAAGCACTCTACCACTGAGCCACTGCCCTCCCTGTGATCCCTATATTGTCACAACCTACACATGAAGAATTTTCAGCAGTCTAAAATGAAATATACTTACAATCTGCATTTTAGTCATATATTTCTTCCACCAGAGGTATTTCTGATATTTTGGACCAAGCGCAGCAAGGCCATAATAGCTGTACATAACTAGGTGTATAAAGGAATTCAACATAGAGTGAAAAGTACCAAAGCCCCCTGAAACAGAAGAAAATACAAAGTTAAGATGTTGTATTTTAAAAATCCTACAACTCGCTTGATTTGACTTTATAATTTTTGTATGCTCAAAATTAGCATATTCATAAATTTAATTTTCTATCAAAACCCTTAAAGCCCAAATCCCAATAAAAATTGTTTGCTTTTGTTGTCTGCAGAAATGTTTATGAAGCCTTTCCAGCAGACAGTGTTTGTCTTTATACTTAAATTTGAAACTTTTGCTGGTGTTTAAGCAGGAACACTGATAACTCTACACCTGTACACTGGAATCAAATATATGTATACATGTTAGGATGTAGTCAAACCTGTCTTAAGCAAGAGTACAAGGGATACTTCAAAATCACTTGCTTAAGAAGCACTTTAAGAGGTTTGACTAAGATGGCAATATGAACGAATGAGTTGAGAATTATGAAGAATTATGTTTACACTGGTTCTGTTATGACATTGAAATATATAAATAAAAAAAACATACAGTCAAATCTCGGTTATCCGAATGTGGTTTATCCGAAACTACTGGGTTTTTACGAAGACAACAGACAGTCATGACTTTTTTCTCTATCATTTTTGCTATAAAACAACCAATTTTCGATTTTCCGAAAAATTAAATTTTTCGAAGAGATTTGTCGGTCCCGATTAAAGAAATTGCTATAAAATTACCCTTCAAGATTTGAAGTCCGAATAATAATGTATAAGTCGTGTTCATTTAGCGTATTCAGGTTTTAGGTTACTGACGGCGCTGTCTTTAATCCACACGTGCTGGTTTCCTGCACCATGTCGTAGGGTTCTATTAGCGTAAACTTAAATGATTTTGGCTCTGTTGTGGCCCGATTGCACCACAAACTTCCCAACAGTTGTGTCCCAGAGGTTCAACATAAGGTAGCAGCCTTTGAAGAATTTATTCTAGGTGACATCACTGCTGGTGAGTTTAATTGCACCAAGCATATGACAGGTGAAAAAAAAATGAAACGAAAAAATGGCTGTTTAAGGACACAATTTTAGTGTTTTGGGGCTAATTTTGCCGGCCGCTAGCACCATTTGACAGGTGCACGCTTAATAAAGGTGCATTTGCATTCAAAATTGTTTGGGGGGACTCTGAAATGGTCGCTAAAGAGAGGGTCACGCCTAATAGAGGTTGCGGCAAAAGCCGGTTTGACTGTATTTCCTAGTTATTTGAACAATAATCAATCACAAAATCACAAGGTATGTTCTGGGTGCTAGGAAGTGAAGGTTTTGCAAACTTTCTTTTGTTGTCTCCTGTGTTTGTTTTTTTTTTTTTTAAATCAACCATTTCAAAAATTTCTTTGAGGAATACCATCACAGTGTCAAACAGATTTGATTGAGATCAGGCCATTACTTTGTTGGGCCTGATCTGGATCCAAACTGTTTGCAAAGTTTATTGACAGACTACAAAAGTCGCTACTAGTAGACACAACTGTCTAGTGGGGATCTGAGCTTCTTGATCCATATTTTGCACATGTCCACAGGGAAGGCTCTGGCAATACTGCACGTTTGGCCACATGGATCTGTGTCTGTACTGTATGGAGATGGGGCCACAGCTTATAGTCTCATAGGAAAGACTGGAGAAGCCAGGGCTCAAAATCCTGATGCCTGGTTTACAAGGCGAGTGATTTATCCACAACACCACAGCAGCTATGCACACAGAGAAAAATAATTTCTCTGTGTGCATAGATATAACAGTATGGTAGTGCAGGTACATCCCAGTCATCAGCTATGGTCATGTCGAGACGGTCAGTTAATCTAACCACACTCTTTTCCTGGGCAAGCTCGACTAAGCGGTTAAACAATACAGTGTGCACATACTTTCGCTTGTAACTGACAACAACCCTTTTTGAATGATTCTGACAGCAGAAGGGAGGAGAATGACTGGAGAAATTATTTCATGATCATCTCCACGAAAGTATGGGACTGGGCCAGGAATGAACTCGGGAACCTGGATAAGCAGTCAGACACTAACTACCGACTGTGCTAAGCGGCCCAGTAATAGTGTAGAATAAAGATTTACCTGGTACAAATTTCACACCAAACCACCACGAGATTGGCATTATACCATGGTGAAACACATGAAGGAAGGAGACCTGGTTAAACTTCTTTCTCAGTATAAAAAACACCTGCAATATATAATGAACCCATTGGTCAAGATAGACAAAATATTGGAGCGTAAAATTGAAAATATTTTCTAACCCATTAATTTAAACATGTGTTTTGGGTGCTCAAAAGAACCGTCTCATTGAGATGGTTCTTTTGAGTACACACAACATATGTTTTGGTTGATAAATAAGAAAATCGATTTTTAATTCTGCACTTGAGAATGAACCCTTTCTTCACTGATAGATTATTTCAGGGTTAAAATTTATGATTTTTAACAACTTGTTAAAATATCAAGTAAGGAATTTTCTGACTTGCTAAAACACAGGATAGGCAGCATTTGTACACACACTGATTTATATTTTTTAAAAAAATGTTTTCGATCATTAAAAACAATGTTTAAATTGTCAAATGTTGGGCCTTATCTAGGTCTAACACCGATGACATTATTCTTGAGTTTTTTGAAAACATTGATTTTGAACAAAAAAATCGGCAGACCACAAATTTTAGAAAAAATAACAATCATACAAAGAGCTAAAGCTTTAATACCGACAAAAAAAAGAAAGGCACCACTAAGATTTTCCCTTTAAGTTCTCCTTTAAATGTGAAAATGCTAACTTAATTTTGATCTAACCTCACTAAGTGACTAACACTTGAGTGTGGCATAGATAAGTATCTGTGCTTTCCACATGCAGAAACCAAAACATCATTGTACTCGGTAAACAGGTTTTTGAGGGGTTTATTCAATGACACTGTCTACATGAAATTTCGAGTATGCTTTACAATTACTACAAAATAAGAAAACAATTTATATTCGTTATGTGAGACATCTAATGCATATGGCATTCAAAAATTTTCTTCAGCGAGGACCATGAAAATTGATTAAACAATGTTGTAAACCTTTCACATTGTGTTAGGTTTATCTCCAGTATGGAATTGTTATCCAATGGGTAGTTACGCTACAGAGGCTATCAAGCCTTCAATAATCGCATGAAATTGGAGATTAAATTGGCAAAGAACAAGTATCTGAGTATCATTTGGTCTACTGAGAGTCAGACGATTCCCATTGCTTGAAATAATTTTGCACGAGTGCATTATAAAAACATTTATTTTATGTGACTTTACAATTTTACTACACTTGGTTAATGGCCAATTCTCTTTGACACATTTTTGGCCCTGGTTGCGAAAGATGTGTAATGATTCAGTAACTGACATACCTTTGGACCGATATAAATGAAACTGGTTTACCATTTGCGATCTTCCTGAAAATTGATTAGTTCTACCTGGTGTGTTTCTTTTTTTGTTGGGTATATTTAAGAAATAGATAAGCTCTAGCAGTGAATTGTTGTGTAGTTATAATTCACTGTTTGGAGGTCAGTTGTAAAGAAGATCAAATCACGAGCATGCAGTGCGAGTGATTTATCTTCATACATCTGACCGACATACAGTGAATTATTAATCAACAATTCAGGCACTAGAGCGGATCTATTTCGATTCTTACACACAATAAATGATGAAAACATATTTGACGTCTTCAGCTTCTTCCAACTTTCTGCCACTGCACTGAAGAATTCCTGCCAATAGTTGGACTGTGTCGCATACGTTTACATGTATTTGTAATGTCTTTCAAGCGTAAATATGATGTTACACTGTCTAACGCCATAAATGACGTCATTCTGCAGCTTTAAATGACGTCAGCTAGCGCATGTTTTCCTTGCAGTTTCAAAACTGTGAATTATTATTTGATATATCTTGTTTTTTTCATGCGCTCTAAGGGCGAGGTGTGTTAGAATATACAATATACTGGAGGAATTGACTCCATGCATTCCAATATGTTAAAGGCAATTTGATTATAGCAAAAACACTGAGGTATTCGCATCTTTCAGAAAAAAGGAAAATTAACCCTTATACTGCCTCTATTATTTTGGTGTTCTGAACATGTGGCCTGTTTTTTCACATCTGCTGCATACAGTCAAACCTGCTGTTGCGGCCACCTGTATTAAGCGTGACCCTCCCTTAAGCAGCCATTTTAGAGCCCCCCGAACAATTTTGAATGCAAATGCACCTTTATTAAGCGTGCACATGTCCAACTTGGCCAGCGGTCGGCAAAATTCGCCCCAAAAAACTGAAATTGTGTCTGAAACGGCCAATTTCTATGTGTTGATGCGGCCAGTTTCGATTAAATTTCATCAATTAACTTTTTTGCACCGGTCATATGCTTGGTGCAATTAAACTCCCCAGCAGTGGTGTCCCCAGAATAAATTCCACAACGGCCGCTACCCTATGTTGAGGTTAACTATTAGGCCAAACTATTTGGAAGTTTGTGGTGCAGTCGAACCACAACGGGGCCAAAATCAACTAAGTTCAAGCGTTTACGCTAATAAAACACTACAACATGGTTTAGGAAACCAGCACATATGGATTAAAAACAGCGTCGACAGCAATCGAAAACCTGAATACGCTAAAACGATTTTTTTAAGCGGGTAACCATTATTGCAAGCGGGTAACCAGTCGTAGAGCCAGTCAGCTGATAAAATTGTCAACATCAAAGCATTTTGCCGATGCCAAAGTTCATTCATCCATACCGTGACAGATGTTTAACGTTAAATGTGTGAAAATCTAAATGCAAAGTTATACTCTTTGCTGGAGGCATATACTTACTACACAAAGATGCAATCTTTGCTAAAAGTCAAATAGCAATAGCTTTTGAGAAAAAAGAAGTTATTTTTCAATAACAAAATTGGAACCATTTTCCGATTCTTTTTCACCTGAATAAATTTACAATTCTAACAACACTCTCTTCATGTTCAATAGTACGATAGCCATTAAACATGCATTTGCTTATCAAAAATCAAGTTTTAGCTTCTGGAAAAAATATGATATGCAGTGCTATCTGTACTCTTTTGACAATCACTGGAATCTTTAGACTGAATGGACATGGCTTTGTTTATTTCATTTTTTTTTTTTTTTTTTTTTTCATTTATATATTTTATGAAGAAATGCAATAGCTGCAGCAGTGTAGAACTTATTCTTTATACTTTTCATCTCGTTATTATATGGGTATCCTCAACTCGAAGCCAATATTCTTTCGAGTTCTCATTCATATGGCCATCTTAGCTGAACCTCTATTAAGCAGCCACCTGTCTTAAGCAAGCAATTTTGGATTATCCCTTGACCACTTGCTTAAGACAGGTTTGACTGTATATTCAAGTGCACTTCAGACTAGGTTTTTTCATGGAAGCAAACACTATGAACCATGTTCAGACTGCTCACAAAACACCCAATTTGGGTCCAGAATGTTTGCAATATAGGCTACCCAAGTACTTGAACAGGAGAGAGGATGATACGACAAAAGTTGTGACTGGCAGGCTAAGGGTAAATACACTCTCATTAACCAGCTATTTATTTAGCATCAATGGCTGACCAACAGAGACTGCCTGATTGAATTCCCTATTGTCCGCTTATGAAGAGTCCCAATATTAAGTCTTTGCCTACTGGGAAATTTTGCATGCGTTTTTTTGTCGTCTGCTGACTTTTTTCAAATCAAATTTTTTCGAAAAATTCATTCAGGAATACCATCAGAGTGTCAAACAGTTTGGATCCAGATCAGGCCCGACATTTTGTTGGGCCTGATCTGGGTCCAAGCTGTTTGCAAAGGTTATCAGCAGATGACACTATGAGGCAAAGAGTTAATTCAGCCCCTGATCTGTTAGTAGGTAAAGAGTTAATGCTTTCATTAACCAAGATCTTATATAACAATGATAATCTATAAGTTCTGTAATTTAGAATGTATTGACAATCAATAGCTTTTTATTGAGGACATTTTTTAACCCTTACTCTGCCAAAACTTTTTGTCTATAAAACGACATCTGCCTATTACGTCCGCTTCATACATTTAAGCGCACTTTAGACTAAATATTATCATGGCAAACACTATGAACCCTGATCAGAAGGGAGCAGTCTTTATTGTTTTCAATACTGACTTAGTACATACGGTAAATGTTCTAAAATTTCGAACACTAAAAAATAATTATTTTTTCAGTTGTTCGTAATTTTAGAAATTACGTTTCGGAAAAAGTGCTTGTGTTCGTAATTTTAGAATGTGGTCTTTAACATGATCAAAAACGGTATATATGCATCTAAAAATGTGGTAGAAACGACGGTTACGTGTTGAAAACACGGCGATATGATTCTACGCAATCTACTCATTTTGAGTCAGTAAAATGTCTAGCACGTGCGGTAAATGTCAAGTCGAGAGCCAGGCACGTGCATGTTATGTCACTCAATTTACTTACAAGGTTTAAAGTCCACTTATTTAACCTCGGACTACCGATGAATCGCTACACTTTCGTTCTTCCTTCAGAAAACCAAAACGCTTTCGCTTGCTCTCCATCTGCGCAGATGCCGTTTATAATGTAATACAGTCACTCAAGGACATCTCGTCGATCAGAATCTTTGCAAAGATAAACACGAAACTTTGAAATACGTAGACGAGTTCTAAGTTTAAAAAAAGTGACGAAATTAAAAAAGAACACATCTCTCTCTCTCTCTCTCTCTCTCTCTCTCTCTCTCTCTCTCTCTCTCTCTCTCTCTCTCTCTCTCTATTTATCGATCTGTCGATGCACTTTGATTTTCCCGAAATGATGTGCATGTACCAGTCTCTCTCTCTTTCTCTCTTAAATTCACATTTGCAAAAACGGTTTGGATCCAGATCAGACCCGAATGGAATTCAGGAAAGAATGTTTCGTCAATTTAAAAATTAGTGCATGCGATATAAAGTACGCAAAGTGTCGTACAAAAGCCGATGCGCACGATAAAATGGATTTTCAGTATATCTCAATAAGTGTATACATTGTTCGGCCCAATCCGCTGATCCAGAGGGGGGACAGGGGGTCCGGACCCCTAAGCAATACTAGATCGAATCCCCTGAAATTCTCAGAACAACCAAGCCAGAATTCAACGTTGGGCCATCATCGGCACGCCAGCGAAACGCCATTTAAGGCGTTTCGCTGGCGGGCCGATGATGGCCCGCTTTTAGTGATATTTGGATACTCTCTCCCTTAAAAAAGAAAAAAAAAACGTTGTCAGAGTTCGGATCCAGATCAGATCCGAATGGAATTCAGGAAAGAATGATTCGTCGGCATGCGATAGAAAGCATGCAAAGCATCAATACTGTCGAATATCCGACTTTGTCGTGCAAAAGCCGATGCGCACGAGAAGCATCTCCAAGTATCATTTTCAGCACCGATAAGAGATTCGTATGCAAGCGCTAGTCTCTCTCTCTCTATCTCTCTCTCTCTCTCTCTCTCTCTCTCTCTCTCTCGCACCTGCTTTCAAAGTTTGAAAATAGTTTGGATCCAGAAGATCTCCGAGGTCTTGCCAAACCAAATCAGGGGCAAGAATTTCGGACGCAATAAACATACTGGGTCCGAGCAAGAATTAATGTCCGACTTTGCGTCCGATGCCTCGAAAGAATATAATTGAGCCGTGACATGAGATTTCCAACAATCAGCAAAGCCTCAGATCAGCCTGCGCATATGCACAGTCTGATCAGAGCCTTTGCTAATCGCTTGAATATTCACGAGTGTTAAGCTACTGACTGAGCATCGTTAGGAGTTTGTAAGCTTAAAAGGAGGCTGCACAGGCTCGTCTGAGTCTACACTCGTCAGAATGCCACACTGTGTCGCGGCTCAATTTATGATATATTGGCTTCGAGCATGCGTACGATACGCTGGGTACTTTCATTTCTCAAAGAAAAGGAAAAATTCAGACAAGTACCACAAATCTAGTTTTTCATGCAAGCAGTGTGCCGTTTCATGCTCGAGTTCATTGAAATTTTTTTTCATGCAAACCCATGAAAAGGAGACACAGCTAGGCAATTATGTTTGGTGTGCTAAGTCCGTTTTCGTGCGCCTATTCCCACCGCGTGCTACCCGAGTCTTAAAACAACAACAACACGTGGTCTGATAGTCGGCTTCTTTGATCTCAAACCATGTCCGTGAACCATTACCCTGTCCCTTTGTCTGCTGCTGATACTATTAGCAGTACTGGACCCCCCCACCCCCCCCAAAGAGGCTGTGACAAACTACTTTAACAGACAGTTGGGCCCAGATCTGGCCCGACAAAATGTTTAATGTTTTGTACTAGAAACAAAGGTGCTGATAAGACTGTGCGGTGCGCAGATTGATCTTCGCATGTAACAAAGTCGGGGTACATACATCTACAGACGTGTGGTAAACAAAGCGAATTCCGAGATGTAGGGCTTTACTGATTTTAAATTCACAGCCACGGCATGCATTTCGTCTATGTTAAGGCGCTGGCGATTTTCCGTGGGTGCGCAGGCTCGTCTGAGCCTTCGCTGCTCGCATAGCTGGCTTATTTCATGAAATTAAATATGTAAATATCAAATTCATCAAGACGCAGAATCATGCTACAATCAATTTATTTCTTGGTACATGTATGTGCGTCTGTGCGTACATTATACCGGTAATGCACTTGTAGGACCTTCCATGTGCAGTTTCATGAGGACAAACAGACGCCGCGATCGGCTCAACAGTTTGTTAAAATGTTCCATTTTGAGGAATTTGATTATTAACCGCAAAGACAAAGTACGTAGTAGTCTAGAATTCTTATTTGGCTCGAGTCTTCATCCACTTTAAACTTTGTTAGTGAGCGATACCCTGACAAGATTGTGCAAACACACATGCTCTCCTGAGCCTTCGCTGATCACATCTGTCATAACATGGACGTATATATTACAAGTATACATCCGTGGTCATAAGTACCAGCAGGGTCTTTACAAGCTCATATGGGGCTCCGCGCAAGTTGACTTCATGCTCGGGTCCAAGCTGTGTTCAAGAAAAGAGCACACGCATAGAATTAGAATGATAGAAGTGCCCTCCGTGTCGCACGTGGCTTGGACATATTGCTGAACTGGGAAATCCTTTAAAATGCTTAAAAGGGAGGGGAGGATAGGGCGTGTCCGTCGGATAACCTGAGAATCACACATATTTAAGCCTTAAGTCAACGGTAATGTACCGTGAATAAAAATGAGATGATGACTACGTGCGAGTTCTTGCAGGCATGTCGGTATATATTAAATATACTGTATGGCGGCTTCATTTTCCGCATTGGATGTCTCGGTGAGAAAAAAAATGCGACCTGCACAATTTTCTCTGCATTTTGCACGAAACCGAATGACCCCTTGCGTTCCAAACGTCCACCGCAATCACTATACATCAACTTATTTCATTCTCCTAAGTGATCGTCCCATTTTCCGCAACTCTCTCTCTTTAGAAAAAAACGAGTACGTGTCACAGCACACTATGCGTGTGTCTTCGTGCATATTTCACGTACAAATAGCTGAATCGCGACCTCTGGTCATAAATAATGATCTCAGCCATTTGGGTGGATACATATACTCAATAGGGTTAGTCAAAGCAGTTTCAGAATCGTTGCAGTAACTTGTCCGTGCATCGAGTTCGTCAATGCTGGTGACCTTGAATAATGTATAACCTCGCGCGCTGGCATGCGAAATAGAACGTCACGTGCCAGATTACCCATCTAAGTAGAATGGAACCTTCCAAATGTCGCTACCGCTCACGTGCTGTACGGTAGAAGTATACCGAACACAGATGGGACAAACAGATAAACGGACATCGATTTCCGCCGAAAATAACGTGTGTTCGTAATTTTAGAAATTCACTTTTCCGAAAAAGGGCAGTGTTCGATTTTTTAGGATGTTTTAAAAATTATTTTCGGTGATAATTTTAGGTGTTCGTAATTTTAGAGTGTTCGAAATTTTAGAACATTTACCGTACATGTATGCAGACAAGAGAGCAGATGGCAAAAAGTTGTGAATGGTGGGGAAACAGGAATGCATGGGCAAATTTAGCTGTTCATTGTTTACTATTATGTGCATGGCAGTTTTCGCATGTGAATGTTTATGCATTCTTTTTGTTGATTTGATTCTTTACGTCCCATCAACAATCTTTCAGTTATGTTTTGACAGGTCCAGTAATATGCTAGAAGTAATGCGTCTTGCTCAAGGACACAATGCATTGACACCGGTGAGGCTCTAACCCGCCTCCCCTCGGTCTCGAGTCAAGTATTCTACCGTTGAGCCACTGCGTTCCCTCGTTTATGCATACTGGCATGCAGCAGTGTTTAGGAAGCCAGCCAGATACTTTATCCTCTCCTTAGCACTAGTTCAACCCAGGAAGACAGAAAAACACCCTGACATGACTGAAAAATTGTTGATGGGAATAAAAGCATCCACACAAACAAACCAACAAACATTTCATTACCAGAAGAACTTACAAACTTTCACATTTACGTCTTGGAATCACAAAAAATAGCCAGCCAACTCTTTGCCTACTTGGCAATTTTTCATGCTTTTTTGTTATCTGCTGTTTTTTTTTTTTTCAATATCAACTTTTTTGAAAAATGGAATACTACACTCTCTATCAGAGTGTCAATCAGCTTGGATCCAGATCAGGCCAGACTTTTTGCAAATATGACACTGGTAGACAAATAGTTAAGCACCCACTGCTCCAGTGAGCTTTAAAAGTTTTTTTTTTTTAAATTCTGCATTCATTACATCATGGATGATTTATTATTGGGGTTAAAAAATTTGCATTTGTTCAAGGATGTTAAGTACAGGTGAATGGGCCTTAACATTGGAAAAGCATTATAAGTATAAAATTTTCCTTTTCTATCAGTTTAAACACATGTTTTGGGTGCTTAAAAATACCATATCATTGAGACAGAATGTCGGTCCTGATCTGGATCCACTGTTTGATAATCTGATTCAGCAAATGGCAATTTAAGCATGAAAAGATTTAACCCTTAAAGCGCCAAGAAAAAAATGCATCAGCAAATGTCATCTGCTGAAGTCGTCTGCTGCAAATAATTGCCTAGCATTACTGACGAATTAAGTAGAGAAGCAAACCCAGATCTGATCTGGGTCCACACTGTTTGCCATAGAGGCTTCTTAAACATTACAGCAGACGAGAAAAGCAGACGACTTTTGTTGCAATTGGCGCTTTAAGGTTTAAACAGATTTATTAAGAAGCAACAAAATATGAAAAGGTCCTCCAGGCCCCCAGATAAGAGTGCATAACTGAAAACTATTTTTCTTATTTCTCAACCAAAACATATGTTGTGGGTACTCAAAAGAACCGTCTCGATGAGACGGTTCTTTCGAGCAGCCAAAACACATGTTTTAACTGATGAATAAGAAAATAATCACAATTTTACGCTGAAATTTTTTTGCTTAACTGGCCCTATGGTCCTCTGCTGAAAAACCAAGGTGAAGTTTGTTTCATTTAAGTATAGCTTATTTTGTTCAAGGCTGAATGAGTGGATAAAAGCTAACAGTAAATATGAACAAGATCATAGGTTTTAACTTTTTCCCTGCTATTGATGACAAAAAAGAATATTTTACCTGCTGATAACTTCTGTGAACAGTTTGGATCAAGATAGTCCTGATATTTTATCGGGCCTGATCTGGATAACGACTGTCAGGCATGCTGATGGTATTCCTGAAAGATTTCTTTTTTTTTTGGAGGCAAATATGCAGATGATAAAAAAGTATGCAAAATTATCCAACATGCAAAGAGTTAATTTACTTACAGTATCAAACAACTCTATAAACTTGGAAATATAAAACACCCAGCACACACTAGCCATCTGAAAATATAAAAAGTACATGGAGAAAAATTGACCCATTAAAGTCAAGTGCGGATCCAGAGGGGGGGACAGGGGGTCCGGACCCCCCTGGAAAATCACAAGTTATATGGGTTTCTATAGGGAATAAGCAATTGGACCTCCCCTGGAAAATGTTGGACCCCCCCCCCACCCCTGGAAAATGTTGGACCCCCTCTGGAACCTTGAAAAATGATAGATTTTGACATCTGTAAAATAAGCTGAGGACTAAAAAAAAAAAAAATTAAAAAAAAAAAACGTTGTCAGAGCTTTTTTTTGTCATACTGACCTGGATCCCCCCTGACGAAAATTCCTGGATCCGCACATGAAAGCCGAATGGAATTTCCCACTCTTATCAATTGAACCATTCCATTTCCATTTTAAGGGTTATGGGGTGGTATTTTTCAATTTCAATTTTATTCAAATTTTAATAGAACATTCTGTCGAAGTGCAGTAGCTCAGTGGTAGAGTGCTTGGCTCCAGATCGAGGGGTTGCGGATTCGAGCCTCACCGGAGTCACTGTGTTGTGTCCTCGAGCAAGACACATTAATCCTTGCTTAGTACTGGTTCAACCAAGGAAGACCCGTCCCAACATAACTGAAAAATTGTTGACTGGGACTTAAAGAATCAAGTCAAACAAACAAAAGAACATTATGTAAGCAAACAGTGGATACCCTGATCAGACGCCACACTATGTGGCGTCTGATCTTGGTCTGCACTGTTTGCCTATGTCCCACAAAAAGGATGCTAGGCTTATATGGTTTAATATCAGTTTGTTTGTGGGAGGTTCAATTCAAAATATTAAAAATCTAAAGAAAGATCAATGCTAAATTCTAAATCTTGTTTAACCTCTCATCTTTGATCACTAGATATCATAAAAATGTTCAGCGTAAAATTGTGAACGTGTTCTAATCTATTAGTTTTAACATATGTTTTGGTTGAGAAATAAGAAAAATAACTTTCAATTAGCTACAGTAAAACATGTGTAAAACGGCCACTCAAAAATAGACAAAACAAAGATCTTTATGACAAATGATAGCTTAATGAAGGTTGAAAGTATTGGAGAATGCTCCCCTTGGAGCATTCTGCAATACTTTTGACCTGCATTAAGTGATAATTAATAGTCTTGAAAATTTTTTGGTCTTTTTGAGAGTGACTATTTGAATTTTTTTTTTTTGTCTTTTTGAGAGTGGCCATTTTACACATTTTACGTTTTACTGTATTTTAGTCTTATCTAGGTCTGTCAATGAGTGCATATGAAAAAGTATCCTTCTGAGAACTATACTCACCCTGACAGCCTGCGGAGAGGAAGAATAATCAACCTGTTGACACCCTAAGGTATATCCTGCAAGCCATCCTGCCAGGTTGAACTGAGAATAAAAGTAAAAATTAAAGTAGATTTTGTAAAAAAAACATACAAATACAAATACTTTATTCACTCAGGATTACAACATGTAACCAGCATGAGGTTCACAATCTTACACATCTATTTTGTAACAATAACACAAAGTGGCTAATTGATTTAGGAAGAGAAAAAGTCAGTTATAAAAACATAGAACTTAGCTCAATCCTCGGGAGGACTTTTTTTCCATTGAGTTTATATTTGTTCCCATCTACAAAATCAGATTATTCACCTACTAAGTTGATATTCACATATGCACACACATATGTTCTTTCACAAGTAAATTTACATATATGTGTAAATGTGTGTATATGTACTGTAATGCAAATGTCTTTTCTGCCAAATGATTTACATCTTACAGACTTCAAGTGCTGTATGCCTATGTTCGTTTAATAGTGGGTGCCATGATGAGTCGACACACAATGTGCCATCTCATCTTGGTTCACACTGTTTTGCTATGATGTCATATGCAACAATTTCTGGCCCAACTTAGTTATTCAGCATTTAGCACCCTTGGGTGGGTGCACCGATAGCTCATTGTGTTATTCTACAAAAATTATCACATCGACTAATCAGCATATACAATTTTGTACATCAAAATATGCTATATAAAGAGAAAATATATACATATGTATATTGTTGTTGATGTTCCAGCCAGAATATGTATATACATGTTCAAAAATATGTGTCAATATATTAACTCCAGAACTCTACCCAATTTATCTTACTGCTGGATCCGCCTATGGGAAGCCAATATAACACCGATTCAGAGCTGTGGCGCGTGAAAAGGAAACTATATTATACGAAGCCAAGCAGTCAATCGCCTTTCCTTTTTTCATCCAATTTCGGCAAAGGTCCTTCACACACGACACGTCTCATGACGGTTTACATTTCTCGTGCAGTGGTATTTAAAGATTGTGTATTCCTATTTAGCGACCAAGGAGAGTTTAACTGTTGTTAATGATGATAGATCATGCTACTGTTCGATATGGAGACGCCCGTGAGTATTGCCTCGTTGAGGCAATTCTCATGCGAATCTCCATATGGACACCCAAGAACAGTTTTCAATAAAAGAATTGTGTAAAGAATAACTTGTCTTTCGCTACTTTGCAATGAAATTGTTGCGCAGAGTAGACTTTTGCTTTAGGCTAGAATTACTATTTTGAGTCTACCCATATTGGATGGGGAAGTTCCGTATCAAAATGGGCACTAGCGCACATGCATTCAGCCTGGAATCTTAAATCTATGCCTTGATAACTCAAGATCTCTATTTCATTTTTAACTCTCATTGCTAGCAAGGACTTTTGTAGACTGTTGATAACATAGGTTTATCTAACATTTTCAGCGTAAAATTGTAAATCTTTTCTTACCCATGAATTTTAGCATATGTTTTGGGTGCTCAAAAGAACCCTCTCATTGAGACTGTTATTTTGAGTACCCACAACATATGAGAAAATTATTTTTCTGTTACACACTCTTAACTTAAGTCCTGTGATAAAATTTGCAAACAATTTGGACCCTGATTAGGATGGAGAGAATACCTACCCAGATCTGGATCTAAACTGTTTGACTTTTTGAAAGCGTTCCTCAGAGAAGCTAACAATTTTTTTTAAGAAAGTCAACAGACGACAACAATCTAAGCATGTATAATTACAAAAAACAAAACAAAAAAAAAGCAGAAATAGTATTTGTAAAACACAGTAACTACAGGAAACCAATCACGAAACTTAAATTGATAACATGATCCCTTTTTTTCATTTTTGAAAAGGAACATGACTTTATTACAATGTACATGTAGTTGAGAAAAAGTGTGAAAGAAAAACTTTGGTTCAGGTGTTTTCCTAGTGTTTTCCATGTGAATGAACAGATACACACTTGACACATTGCCTACTAGTGTCGCCTGTTGATAACCTTTACAAACAGTTTGGACCCAGATCAGGCCCAACAAAATGTTGGGCCTGATCTGGGTCAAATCTGTTTGACACTTAGATGGTAGATCTTTTCTTGAAATAATTTTTCGACAGTTGATTTTGAAAGAAAAAAATCGAAAAAAGTTGATTTTGAAAAAAATCAGCTGACTGCAAAAAAGCATGAAAAAAATTTCCCAGGGAGCAAAGAGTTAAGCAAAATGCCTATTAATAACCAAATAATTTTCAACACTGGGAGAAAAATCAAAATAACTTGGGGATACACTGAAACATTCTTTAATATTTTGTTGAAGCCAAGCTTTATATATTTTCCTGAACTTCGATTCCTCCCATGTGTTTTTCTTCTTTCACAAAAACCTCTTTCTTGTGCCACAGTCAAACAACCACCTTGAAATATTACATTCATTCCTCAATGACAGCATGACGATGTTTTTAAAATATTGTGCTTACCTCAAGAAAGCAGTAAGTGGACAGCAGCACCATGGCGAAGTTGTAAGTCAGTAACAGTTTGCGAAGCTGGTACGGCTTTCTGTCCTGCATCAGCCAGGGTCCCATCTTCACAAACACAAAATACGCAAAACAAATGATAAAGCTGGGAATTGGTGATGACATCATAAACCAATCTTCCACTCTCAGATCTAAAAATGAACAATGAATGGTAAATATCTTAAAATTTCAAACACTAGATACATGCAAAAAGGGCTAGACAAACAGGGAAAACCAAGATCAGACTGCTTCTGAAGAAGCAGTCTGATCAGGGTCTTCCCTGTTTGCTATTCTGACAAGCACTTTGTGAATTCCAGCCATGAAAACCAACTTTTTATTTGAATACAGAACGAGAAAAGTGTTCGAAATTTTAGAACATGAAACTGGTGGACAATATCAAAAATACTTCCAGGCCTCCTGTTAAAAGGGGGCAGTTAAAAAGTATTTTTATTTCTCAACTAAACTATAGGAGCCAGTTCATGTGAGATCATGAGATTTTGGTACTTATTGCATATCCATTCTGTCGGTCCTGATCTGGGTCCAAACTGTTTGCAAAGGTTATCAGCAGATGACAAAAGTCTCCCCTAGCAAGGAAAGAGGTTTGTCAATCTTTGAACATGAATGCACAGCTATCTTGTAACGCTAATAATCTGTTAAAAGTCGTCTTTGTTTGATTTGATGCTTTTTACATCCCAATCAACAGTTTTTTAGTCATGTTGGGACATGACCTAGGCTTAACCAGTACTAAGCAGAGACCAAGAGGACAGAGTGGCCCTGGATTGCTCACCCGGGTCGTGTTTAATGTTTCCTACAGGAAACTGGCCATACAAACTTGCAGCCAACTTTTTCAACAGATCCAATTCGTTTCTGCTATTTTTTCACACTGGTAAATGTATATGTCGATTTGCTGGTATTTAAGCGTATTGCCGGTACTTCATAGACCGGAAGTGGTAGATATTGGTGTTAATACTATAAAGAAAAACATGCCATATGCCTAAATGACTATAGAATTAGATCATTTTTAAGTATTTGGCATGCACATGGCAATTTATGTAAGTATTTAGGAATAGATTCGAGTACCGATCTGAATGATCGGTACTCGAATCTATTCCAAAATGCTTACATAAATCACCATGCACATACTGAATACTTAAAAATGATTGAAGTCTATAGTCCTTTAGGCATATGGCATGTTTATCTATATAGTATTAACATCAATATCTACCACTTCGGGTCTATGAAGTACCGGCAATTGGCATAAATACCACCAAATCGACGTATACATTTACCAGTGTGAATTCGTTATAGCTATTTTTTGCTGAAGACCACCATTTCGGATAAATTATTTCGAATTCTGATCAACCTTTTTAGAAGATGTTTATATCTCTCAAAGCTGCAATAAGTCACTACTGGCATCTCTGTTTTTGATGGATCAAATTGGCTTTCTCCATTCTTGTAAAAGGTCACCAAGTGACTATTTATTATCTGCACTGTCTGTTTGTTTCTATAGGCCTCTGTACAGTACCTAAAATTTTATAGTTGTGATAAATTAATTTTGCACACGATTGTAAATACTAGCATCTAACATTATATAGTACCAAGTCCTCTTTTGCTGTAGAACAGAAAATTAACACATATCCTCACCTGTCAATATTTTTTGGTTCAGAAAACGTCTGCTTTTTATGTCTGCTGCATATATTCCAGTGCACTTCAGACAATATTTTTTTCATGCAAGAAAACACTATGAGCCCTGATCAGACTGCTCATCGGGGAGTCTGATCTGGGTCCATATTATTTGAAATATTGGCTACCTAAGATGATAAGCAGATGAAAAATCAGATGACAAAAATCATGACTGGTGGGAAATGTGTCAAGAGTAAATATTGAACAGTGTGTCTCGTCTCACCTCGTTTAGCAAGCAACTCATCATAAAACTTGACCGTCTTCGTGTACATGTCTGCCATGGTTGATGCTCTGCTAGATCCACCTCCTACTTATCTTGCCTGAAAATATGAAACACATTAGCATAGTTTATAGGTCCAGATAAACCAAAATTTCCGCATAAAATTGTGAATATTTTCTTATCCATCAATTTAACATTTGTTTTGTGTGCTCAAAAATCACCATATATGCAGGACCAGTTTAGCATAATTTTTTAGCGTAAAATTGTAATTATTTCATTACCCATCAGTTTAATCAAATGGTGTGGATGCTCAATAGAACCGACTCATTGAGACTGTTCTTTTGAGCACCCACAACATTTATTTTGGTTGAGAAATAAGAAAAATATTCTTTTATCAGTGATAAAATATTATACTCTCTATCTATCTAAAGGCCTACGTATTCAAATAAGGCTACTGAGTGATTATTCTTTTTATCTTCAAGCTTCTACACCACTTCCAAAAACAGTGTAGATCCAGAACCCCCACTTTTCATCCACACAATGAATCCATAGTAACCCTTATCAATTTATGATATTTTTATACAGTAAAACCAGTCCTGTGTTAAACGGCCACACAAAAATAGACAAAACAAAGATCTGACAAAAGAATGACAAAAGGTAGCATAATGAAGGTCGAAATTATTGCAGAATACTCCCCATGGAATATTAACACATGTCGAACATGGCTATACCGGTGATTAAGATAACCATGCTCTCTGCAGTTATACAAAACTAATATCCATTAATCCATTTACATGTAAGCCTAGTGTCCTTCTTATGGGACATTGACAAATAGTAAAAAAACAGATCAGACGCAGCAGAATGCGGCGTCTGATCAGGTTTTGCACTGTTTGCTTACAAAATGTACTTTTAAAATACAACAAAATATCCCTTAAATTTAGAATGGATTCATCCAAATGATAAGGACGGGAAATTCCATTAGGCATAAATGGGTTTATCAAACAGTGAAATGAATTAGGGTCTTTCTAATTTTTTTGGAGGATGATCGTGTTTACGTGCAGATTAATATCTGACCTCGGCAGGAGCTCTCAAGATTTCTATGTAACTGAGAGTTCACCAGTGGGCTGGTGAGATCATGCATTTATCTGCAAAGTAATACCTGTTTTATCCTAGTTTTATTTAATTCATCACCCTTAAGCCCTAGACTAAATTACCATGGAAATGTTCATTTTTAGACGCAGTCAGACAAGGCATTACCCACCCCCGTCCGGCCATATTTCCAATGCCAGACCTTCTGTTATCCAATGGTTCTTTCGATGAAGGGCAGATCATGTTGGCGTCTGCATGGTTTCAATGTACTGCGATTGTGTTGTATGTACTGCTATTGTTACCCTGAGTTCTTACCAGGCAATTATGTTTCTAATCCTAATGCTCCAGCAATTATGTTGCTATGGTGGTCCAAAATGGCCATAATATTTATGAGCAGATAATATTGAGCTCCTGAAAAGCAGTCGTCGATTTTAAAATAAAACAGATATGTCATGGAAATACCCAGCAAAGACATTTGTGTGCAGGTCCATTTTACACCAGAAAAACATTTATAGAAGCGTTATCATCGAGGTGCAAGTCCTCAAATCTCAGATCATAAAGGTGACAAGATTTCAATCTCGCTGCTTAATTGTTTGTGTCATGCCAAACGCACAGACCAACTGTCAGTGCATCGGCAAGCGATTAATTGTGTCAAAAAGCAGGGACACAATCTCACGGAAAGGCTGTAGTTGTATACAGTACAGCCGCCAGATAAGAAAAATTATTTTCTTTATTTCTCATCCAAAACATATGTTGTGGGTACCATAGCTCCAGATAAGGCTGCGTATTGCGTATTTACGCATTTTCGTGGACCTGAAAAAGCAATTAAATTAATTTTTGTGCGTACAAAAACGCAATAAAAATCCTTGATACTCAATTCCGAACTTTTTCGTAGCGTATGACGCAGTGTTCTGTTTGCGATTGTCGTTTTTCGCATCACAAGCTGTTGTTGGGTACAAATTTTTACACGGCGTCGCGCTGAATCTAGTTTATCAAATTGTAAACCTGTCCAGGAACATTCTTATCGCTGTTTAGCTTTATCCAATATTTACACGATTACGACATTCGTCTCGCTTTACAATAACAATGGCGAAACGTGGGCGAAAAAGCCCCAGAGAAATTGAATGATATCATATCGTAACTAACTCTAATACCGCGTTGGTGGTTCGAAGAATCAAAGATGACTTGATAGATACGTTGGATTTTCGAAGTAAGTTGGAAATAGCGATCTCAGATATACTAATATTGCCAGTGTGCTTTCCGAAAGTGAAACTGAAAGTAAACAAAAAATCAGGAGAAACAAGGTCCGGTTTCATTGCTTATTTGCTTTCAGATGGATACCCAATACAAAAACTTTAAATACCCAATTTAAAATTTGAAATACCCAATTAAGTCAAAAAGAGGTGGGTAAATACCCAATTGCCTCCAATCCTTATCTGGAGCTATGGGGTACTCAAAAGAACCGTCTCAATGAGATGGCTCTTTTTAGCATCAAAAACACATGTTTAAATTAATGGGTAAGAAAATAATTAAAATTCTACGCAAATAAAATTTCCTTATCTGGATCTATGGTATACAATGTGATACATTGGTCCTTCAACAATATATCAGTTATAGTCAATAGATTTACAGTTGCAAGTATTGATACAGAGGAGGGCAATGCATATGTTGATTAAGTATACTAGGAATATGAGATGTGCAGCATTTATTAAAAGCTAGTCAGAAGCTTCCAAAGTTGGTAAAAAGTCACTTAAATGTGCCCAATTTTCTTTGTTAAAAAGTCTTTTTTACCGGGCCGCGTAGTGCAGTCGGTAACGTGTCTGGCTACAGATGCGTGTCTGACTGCAGATCCAGGGGTCGCGAGTTCGATCCCGGCCCGGTCCTATACTTTCGTGGAGATTGATCATGAAATAATTTCTACGGTCATTCTCCTCCCTTCCGCTGATTCATTCAAGAAGGGTTGTTGTCAGTCACAAGCGAAAGTATGTGCACAAATTACTGGTTAACCGCTTGCTCAAGCCTGCCCAGGAAAAAGTGTGGTTAAGTGAACTGACCGTCCCGCAATGACCATAGCTGTTGACATGGGACGTAAAGCAACAAAAACAAACAAACCCTTATCTTGGAAGTGAAGCCAAATAAAAACCAATGGAGAGTGTTCTTTATGCAAAAATGTGTACTTGGAAAGAGAAGACTCCAAGAGAAAGAAAAAGAAAAGGGATGAAAAAATGGGAATGAAAAGCTTTTTTTATTTTTAAGCCCACGTGGCAGTTTTTTCCTATACGCAGTCATCAATTTTTAGAGCATACAAGGGAAAGTGTACCTAATAAAAGCAAGATGTTATGTCCGCTTTTAAATTCTGGCAATATCACTGCCATTCCTGTTATTCTCTTAAACAGTGATACCTCACATCCCACTCTGGATCATCAAGGTGATTTATGCACTCAGTGAATACACAGGTAATTCTCCGTTATCCCTACCTGTTTTTGTAAATTTATAACTTGCAATATCTTGAAAACTACTCATAATTTTGCTTTGAAATTTTCAGAACCTATTTGAAATACGATTTCTTTTCAATAAATAAAGTGTTTTAAAAATAATTGGGCATATCTATGGATACATTATTGGTTAAAGTTTTATGATTTTGAACGCTTTTTTATAAGCCTCTGACATTATTTTCACTGAGTATCTCAGAGGAGCTCTTCAGCATGAAGTTACATAATGCCTAAAATACCCGGATGACTTAACAATAGAATTAAACACACTGAAGTAATTCCCAGGGGAAAATGTTTTGGGTCCCCAGGTTTCAAACCCAGAACTCCTGCGTGACAGTCGACCACTCTAACCATGTCGCTAAAGAGTTTATCCAACAGCAAGGCTGTTTGGAATGGCACTTTCACTACACTCTCCCCCCTTTTATTTCCTGAGAGCCAGGCATTAACCACAACAGTCTATTGCCCGCTACCGCTCCCAGAGCCGACTTGGGCGCTACCGAATTACCACTGCCACCAGTGAAGTAATTCCAAGGGGAAAATGTTTTGGGTCAGCCAGGTTTCAATCCCAGAACTCCTCTGTGACAGTCGACCACTCTAACTATGTTGCTAAAGAGTTAACCCAACAGCGAGGCTGTAAAGAATGGCACTGTCAGTACACTCAGCTCTGTAGAATACCGGAGGATGACCTATTCCATTGCATGGACCCGTCAACCAACAATTCTGACACCATTGTAGAGAAACCAGGGGGAACAAGTGCCACCCGAGGTGGGGCTCGAACCCACAACCCCTGTAACACTAGTCGGGCGCTCTAAGTACCTGAGCTACCCTGGCGGTCCTGTCCTAACCACCACCTACAGGCACTACACTTCTCCCCTTTTCTCTTCAGAGCTGGTCCAGCTCTGTAGAATACCTGACGGCTATCTGCCAGAGCCCCGCCAGCTCTCAGGATGACCTAAGCTATTCCATTGCAAGGACCCATCAACCAACAATTCTGACACCATTCTGAAACCAGGGGGAAAAAGTGCTGCCCGAGGTGGTGCTGGAACCCACGACCCCCGGAACACTAGTTGGGCCCTCTAACCACCTGGGTGGTCCGGTCCTAACCACCACCTACAGACTCTACAGCACCGACTAACAACAGCCCTTCTTAAATAGGCAAAGGAGAATAACATTAAAAATGATTTCATGATCAATCTCTACGAAAGCATAGAACCTGGCCGGGATCCAATTCTCGACCACGGCTCATGACCCCTGGATCTGCAGCCAGACTCACTACAGGCTGCGTTACGCCACCCGTTCTTCCAAACTTTGACAGGTTACAAAAATAAAGTAAAGTAGGAAAGTATCTGTTAATTGGCTGTTTCAATTAAATCAGATAGATAAAGCTACATGAAATTTTGGGGCCCTCAGCTGGCTAGGCCTAGGGCCGAGTTGTCAGGGGCCGCAATCGAGAATAACGTGACCATGGCAGCAAACTTGGGCTGCATCTCAGTAATAAAGTCAGTGGTGCTCCTTCTATAATTGCACACAGCTCTATCATCGACACTCACCTAGGTTTTATCAAATTGAATGGAGTGTTAATTGCCAATTAATGGTAAAATTAAATTTTAGAGTCCAACCGGCCACAGCCCCGTGATTTCGAAGGAAAAGATCAGGGAGTATCCGAATATGGGTGACCCTAAAATGCGTAAAGGACTCCTTTTCGCGCAAAGGACTCCTTTTCGCGAAAAGGAGTTTTATTTTTGCGAAAAGGACTTTTATTATTGCAAAAACTACTTATTAGGTTTATGTTTGATACTTAATATTATAAAACTGAAGTTAAACGTTCTTAATTTATCAATATATGCAGTAGAAATCGTTTTTGAAACAATATTTCACGGAAATGGCAGAATTATGACTTACAAAAAGGAGTTTCATTACTTAGAAAAGGACTTTGTATCTTATCTATTTTTTTCTTATTTATTGATTGATTTATCTGATTAAATAATTAATTAATTATTTGATTTGAATAATAGAAAGCAAGCAGATATCTATTGTTCAAAAATATTACCCGAAAAAGCACCTGTGTTGCCTACATTACATTATATAGCCTTGCGAAAAGGACTGTCGATACCGTTTGAGACTATGTCCGTTTGCATGCTATTATTTTTAAGGAATACAGTAGAAATTAGTATTGTCTGAATAAATCAAATCTCCAGATATCGAATATTGAGTATTTGAGACAATTGTACCGTAAAAAGTTGAATTTGAAAAGGACTCGATTCCGCGTAAAGGAGTTTTATTCTTACGAAAAGGACCTCGTTTTTCGGTGCGTAAAGGACTTGATCTTCATATATTACGTTCACGAAAAGAGCCTGGACTTTGGTCGACTTAAAATGCCTGGTAATTAATTGCTTCCCTGAGTTATATTTATAAGTTAGCATTTTGCGAAAATGAAGCATACATAAGCACATGGAGAGTATTGATACGTTTGGCATAGTAGAGCAACAAAAACTCTGACGAACTTGCTCAACGGCGCAGGCCCAGAAGATTGGTATTTTTGATTTTATATTTTACTAATATTATTACTATTTTTTTTAGGTGCCCAATGCACACGCATATGAGCCTTCGCTGCTCGAGAGGATAAGTGTTATATTTTGGGTCCGCAAAAGAAACGTCTCATTGAGACGGTTCTTTTGAGTACCCACAATATTAGTTTGGGTTGAGAAATAAGAAAATTATTTTTCTTAACTAAATGCCTGTTCTAATGTCGTCTGCTGATAGCATTTATTATACGTTTGAGCTCAGATAAAATGTAGGGCCTGATCTAGATAACTCATGTTTGACACAAGCACAGCAACGGACGATAAAAATAGAAGTCAACAACCAAAAAAGCCGCTCTTTTCATCCCTTACCTGGTTAGGTTAATATGTTAATTGGCCATGTTTATTGTCAATGTATCAAAGAATGTGATGAGCTATTCTAATCCGTTTATTCTGATTGATTTTGAACAGATGGACTTTAATTGGGGACACGCGTGCGATATGATAAAATTAAAATTAACCATGAAAAGATTGCACAGCAAGCTAGTAGGGCTAAACGCATAAAATATTTTCTTCATATGCATGTACATGCCGCCAGCAGCGAACGCAAGAATGCGTATTTGTACAGGCTAGACTTTGCATTCGCTGCTCGCATGTATGTAAGCTCTATTGATTTAAACTATCTCGCCCACAAATACTCGTTTAGCTTCTTGCATCTTATGGTCCGGTTTAATTGTGATTGCTGATAACACTCAGAATGGATAATGTTGCAGAGGGTACGAGTTTAAAAGACTTTGAATTGTCGTGGCTACAGCGTAGCTCTGACGCTGTGTACATGGTGATTGAAAATTCGTTTAGCTTCTTGCATCTTCTGGTCCGTTTTAATTGTGATTGGTGATAACACTCAGAATGGTTATATTTCATGGGGTACGAGACTTAAAACGACTTTGAATTGTCTTGGATACAGCATACCTCTGACGCCGTATGCATGGTGATTGAAGATTCGTGTTATTATATTTGTCTTTTGCTATATTAACCTATATCTAATCCCTAATTTTACAAAGGCACCATAACAGTTATCATGCATTATTATATTGACGCACAGTTGCATTTCGGTAATTTAAAGCTTTCCGAAATAGTGATATATTTTCTTTTTGTAATTAGTATTAAACTCAAAAAGGCCAGTATAAAATCAAAATTACCCATCTTCTGGGTCTGCGCCGTTGAGCAGGTTCGTCAGAGTCTTTGTTACTCTACTATGCCAAACGTACCAATATCTCGATGTGCTCAAGTTATGCTTATTTTTCGCAAAAGCTACCTATTAAGATCATCTATAAATATAAGAAGTAATTTATTACAAGGCATTATAAATCGTCCAAAGTCCAGGCTCTTTTCGTGAACATAATAACTTTACGCAAAACCGAAAAACGAGGTCCTTTTCGTAAGAATAAAACTCCTTTACGCGGAATTGAACCCTTTTCAAATTCAATTTTTTATGGTGTAATCAGGACTGTGGAAATACCATGCCCGACTTGTCCGACCTGGTCCCAATTCATTCAGGCCAAGTTGAAAATTTCTACTTACTTGTCCTTGGACAAGTACAAATTTATTTTTTAAGTGAATACAATGCTGTATTTCATATTTTGATTAATTATTACGAGTTCATATGTTGCAATGAAAACAGTGTGGATCCTGATCAGCTGGCTTCTTCAGAAGCCAGCTGATCTGGATCTACACTATTTACAAGAGAGTTCACATTGGGTTTCATATTTCGAAAGAGTAAAGGTACATGTATAAGCTAATCTGTTCTTTCGGACAAGTGAAAATTTTCTTTGGACAAGTAAATTATGGCTGTTTACTTGTCCCTGGACAAGTAGAAAAAAATACTTTTTCCACACCCCTGGTGTAATTGTATCAAATACTCAATATTCGATATCTGGAGATTTGATTTATTCAGACAATACTGATTTCTACTGTATTCCTTAAAAATAATAGCATGCAAACGGACATGGATATTCAAACATAGTCTTTTACGGTATCGACAGTCCTTTTCGCAAAGCTATAGGCCTATAATGTATTGTACACAGGTGCTTTTTCGGATTATATTTTTGAACACTAGATATCTGCTTGCTTACTATTATTCAAATAAAAAAAATAAAATAAATAAGAAAAAATAGATCAGATACAACGTCCTTTTCTTAATAATGAAACTTCTTTTCGCAAGTCACTATTTCTGCCATTTCCGTGAAATATCGTTTCAAAAACGATTTCTACTGCATAATATTGAAATATTAATATCGTTTTACTTCAGTTTTATAATATTAAATATCAAACATGATCCTAATAAATAGTTTTAGCCATAATAAAAGTCCTTTTCGCAAAAATAAAACTCCTTTTCGCGAAAAGGAGTCCTTTACGCGAAAAGGAGTCCTTTACGCATTTTAGGGTCACCGTCCGAATATAGTATTTCCGTAAATTTTACCGGAATCATCCGAGGTAAAATAGAATGGAGCAAACGAGACGCGTCGCAAGTTGGGTCCCTTGCTAATGTGGGACCCGTATTAGGCATGTATGCATGCTGTAATCCTGTTATCTGAATCTGGACCTTCATTCATGGAGAACAGCACATCATGTGCGTGTAATATGCGGGGATGATCCAGAGGGGGCCGGGGTCTGCACATCACAAAATATAGATTTTCTTAGGAATACTAGCAGGTCCGTAACCCACCCTTGAAAATTATAAATCTTTATGTTTATGTGTTATTTAAATCTAGTGTTTGTCATATTTTTGCATCTGTTCATTGCTGCCTTGTGATCACCTGAAGGGAAAGGGTTGACCAACAATGCTCAGAAGTTCCGACGTGTCTGTCATGTTTTTTTTTAACCTGCGCTTCAAAATTCGAAATTTATTTGTAAATAGGGTTATTTTTTACATATTCTTAAGTGTTTTTAACAGGAAATGTGCTGAAGATCTTAATGTGTAAAACCGCTTCTTTTATGGGAAGGATATTATATCCATATTTTTTCATACCTCAAATGATATTAATTTTTCTGAAAGTAAGTAATGGTGCAAAGATCTGGAATCGATACAATCAAGTACCACACCTGACCCAGGATACCAATGGGAAAGTGACAAACTCACAGAAGACACCACAAACGAGAGCCAAGAGGTCAGCCCTTTCCCAGCAGGTGACCAAAAAGCACACATAAACAGACGCGCACAAAACATAGCAAACACAAGACAGAACAAAAACATAAAAGATCCACAAAAGAAGTACCGCCTTGGAACGGTCAGTAAAATATTTTACTGGAGGGCTTAAACCGGTTTAACGGCGCCAACCTCACCCTTAATTCAGATGTGGATCAAGACACATAGATATTTGGTTTGCATGAAAGACCCCTAACTTATCAATGCATCATCTCCTAAAACATATAAATCAAGATATAACAAGGAGATAAAGCAAGGATAAGGACTCAACAGTAAATTAAACTGAATACCGGAGCAAAAGAAATCCAACAGGTAAACCCCGATGGGCCCGACAAACAGCAAAAGCATCAGGCCCCTACCATCTCATCAATAGATAAGTCTTTAAGTCGGAACCATCATAGAGTCTGAAGTCCGACCCACCGGCGTGCAATTAAAGAGGAAAGCAAAGTTGCCAACCGTGATTGGGTTGACTACCAAGCATGCAGTCTGTTGCAATACATTAATGTTATAGCCAATCTTTTTATAATGGGAAATTATTTTAATGAACTGCGCTGAAAAATCATTAGAGCCAACAATCTTCTTCAACTTATACACCAAGTCACCATAGAAATCAGGTTCCGAAAGTCCTTGGCGCAAGAGAGATTTAAGTCCAACTTGGAATTTAGAAATCAAATCATAGTATCGTCTATAAAATTTTGAAAATGTTTTGCGAAGTTTATGATACCGATAGCCTTGTTTAAGAAGTTTCTGAGTTAACAATTTATTGCGAGTGTTGAAGTCAACAACATAGCTAGATGCTCTAGCAAAACGAATGAGTTGAGAGATATAGACTCCATAGGATGTAGAACGAGGAACATCACCATCTAAAAATGGGAAATTGACAATTTCAAAATCAAAGTCGTCACGTTTGTCATAAATTTTGGTAGAAACAATATCATTAGAAATTGACAAATGCAAGTCTAAAAACGCGGCTTCGAAAGCCCAAAAAATATTGAAATTCAAAATTTTGAACAAAAAAAAAAATGGTCCCAGCCTTCGTATATATGAAATATCAGAGACCCCCCCCCCTGGGGCCTGACCCACTGTCGTGCAATTAAAGAGGAAAAATAGCTACAAACCGTGATTGGGGTTACAACCAGGCATGCAGACTGTCACATGATATACATATTATATCCAGTTTTTTACAACGTTTGATAATCTATTTGAATTGATCACTAAAATAAGGGTTTCCAACAATTCTTTTGAATTTATAAACTAAATCATCATAAAATATACCAGCCCCAATATGCCCTGTTACAGATGAGTTTTAAACCAATATTGTATTTGACAATCAACTTTGAGTGTCTGTGGTAGGATTTAGAAAATGTTTTACGAATTTTAAAATATCATGATACGGCCGTTTACCAAACAATAGAAGGGGAGGATGACACTAACATGCTACAGCAAGATCTGGACAGACTTTCAGTGTGGGAGTCCCAGTGGCGCATGGAATTTAACCCTTCTAAGAGCCAGGTGGTACAGGTGACAACTTCTAGGAAATCTTCAAAATGTTCATATATATTGCATGGTCATGTCCTGGAGGTTGTTTCCTGTGCGAGGTACTTGGGGGTTGAAATATCCGGTGGCCTGTCATGGAACTCCCACACTGACCGTATAACTTCAAAAGCTAATAGTGCCTTAGAATTCTATGGTGACTTGGTGCATAAATTGAAGAAGATTGTTGACTCTAATAATTTTCAGCGCAGTTCATTTAAATTATTTCCAATTATAAAAAGATTGGCTATAACATTAATGTATTGCAACAGACTGCATGCTTGGTGGTCAACCCAATCACGGTTGGCAACTTTGCTTTCCTCTTTAATTGCACGCCGGTGGGTCGGACTTCAGACTCTATGATGGTTCCGACTTAAAGGCTTATCTATTGATGAGATGGTAGGGGCCTGATACTTTGGCTGTTTGTCGGGCCCACTGGGGTTTACCTGTTGGATTTCTTTTGCTCCAGTATTCAGTTTTATTTACTGTTGAGTCCTTATCTTTGCTTCATCTCCTTGTTATATCTTGATTTATATGTTCTGGGAGATGATACATTGATAAGTTAGGGGTCTTTCATGCAAACCAAATATCTATGTGTCTTGATCCACATCTGAATTAAGGGTGAGGTTGGCACGGTTAAACTGGTTTAAGCTCTCCAGTTAAATATTTTACTGAACATTCCAAGGCGGTACTTCTTTAATGGATCTTTTATGTTTTTCTGTATTGTGTTTGCTATGCCTTTGTGAGCAGCTGTTTATATGTGCCTTGTGGTCACCTACTGGGAAGGGGCTGACCTCTTGGCTCTCGTTTGTGGTGTCCAATTGTGAGTTTGTCACTTTCCCATTGGTATCCTGGGTCAGGTGTGGTACTTGATTGTATCGATTCCAGATCTTTGCACCCTTACTTACTTTTGTAAAAAGAAACATCAAAACCAAAAATGTAAGAGTAAGAGAGACTGCATACAACACACTTGCGCGCCCTCAGCTGGAATATGCTGTCCCCATCTGGGACCCTCATACAAAACAAAAATATTCCAGCTTGAAAAAGTCCAACACAGAGCTGCCAGGTGGACCACCAGTAATTACAATTACAGGTCAAGTGTGGCAGCAATGCTTCAAAGCTTAGGATGGCAGACACTTGAACAAAGACAGACAGACGCGCGTCTATGCTTATTTTACAAGATTGTGTATGGCCTTGTGACAGTGCCACTGCCAGTTTATATTCAACAAACCAATAGATTATCCCGGCACTGCCACTCAATGACCTTTACCCAGATTTACACATCAAAAGATTTTTACAAGTACTCATTTTATCCACTGACTATTGTCAAATGGAATGCTTTGCCCCAACATGTTGCATGTCTACCAACTAATGACTTTTTCAAGGAGGCAGTTGGTCGACTGCAACACTCCAAGCCCTAGATCAAATGTTGTTGTTTTTAATCTGATTTTAACTCACAAAACTATTTTAACCTATAATGCTCTTTTATCCTTCTCACTCACATCTTTTATCTGTTCTTATTACTACTTACATTCTTGCTTGACGCGTATCCCTGCCTATAATGTCCTTGAGAACAAGAGGCAGTATATTGAGATAGATAGATATTGATAACCCTGATTTAATAACTTAGCAGTCAAATATTGGTTTCTGTTGTTGAAGTCACTGACATACTTACTTACTATTTTAGAACATACTCTCCCAAAACGAATAAGCAGCGAAATATATACACCATAGGCAGGGGAGCAAGGAACATCTCCATCAAGAAATGGGAAAATACGTATTTCAAAATTAAATTCATCCTGTTTATCATAAGTTTTAGATGAAACTACGTCATTCGTTTGGAAAAAGTGCAAGTCCAAAACGAGAGGGGGCTTCAGTATCAAAGCAATTTGCCTTATTTAACTGAAGTTCAGTGGGATCTATCTGACCAGCCACTTGTTCGAAATTAAGAAATCAATATAAAGCAAGTCATCTAGATATCTTGAGGTAGAGTCAAAAATTTCAATAACATGATCAGCTTAATTATCGTCAGAAATAGACAAAATGAAGTCTCTCTCATAACAAAACAAAAAAACCAAAACAAATCTGCAACAAAAGGAGCACAATTAGTACCCATTGGGATACCTACAAATTGTCTATAGAATTTCGAGCCATATCTTATAAATATATTGTCCAAAAGATAATGAGAGCATCACGCGCTTTTCACATTACAAATATAGTAAGTGAGTATGATCAGGAAATACCACAATCACAAACCGCAGGCAACCCCATGGCAACGCGAGGAAGAGCGACTCAACCATCACGAGACACCAGGAAGACAAATTAAGCAAAGCAACCAGCTATCTCTCTTTCACATCAAGATGATTGCAATACTAGAATGAACATAAAGTAACGTACAAAACAAAACATAGAACAATTACAGACTCCCACAATGGGAGTAAAAATAAACAAAAAGTCAACAACAACAGAACCATCGCCTTAGAACGGACAGCAGCCTAAGCCACCGGGGTGCTTAAATGCATTTTACTGGTACCAAATCTTCGCCCTAGATTCTGCTGTTGTTGAAGTACAAGAAGTGTTCAGCTCGCATGGAGGCCTTCTAACTAATACAATGTATCATCATGGAGAAACACTCTAATCAAATTAACACACCATGATGAAACAAAGAAAAGGGCTCATGACTCACAGATAGTCAGAGCTAAAGAAAACCTCAAGTTAAGCCACAGTGGGTCCAGCTACTGATAAGCATCAGGCACTAACCCACCGACTAGAGCCCTCTCTTTTAAAAGTTTGTTCAATTAATTCAATTAGTTTTGCTTTGATTATATATAGACGCAATGTAGTATAGAGAGTATAGAAATCATGTGTCGACAAACTAGATGCTAGAAAACCTTTAGGTTTTAATTTATTAAGAATCTCATCTGAATATTTAATATCTAGACCAAAATAGATCTTACCATTCCTCTCATGAACTGTTTCACAATATTTAATAACATGGTTTTTAATAGCAATGAGGCAAAAAGTCAAAAGTATAGACAAAATATGAAAAAAGAAATAAAGTGCAATTTGAAGCTCTCGTCCCTGAAAAGACGCAGTCTTGTCGAAATCAATGAACAGCATAGATGAAAGGAAAAAGGCAACGTCATTATTCAAGTGTAAGTTATTATATGGTTTTTGCGTCTATACGGGAAGATAATCAACGAGCTTTAGCATGTGGATTATCTCATGTACAGACACACAAATCATTCAATAATTTTCTTATTGCATCAGAATGCATTTACACTTTGTGTATTGTGAGGTATTTGATGTTTTTTACATTGGAATATCATTAAAAGTGTAATAATTAGGAAAATTGCAAAGCTGGTGCACAGACTTTTTCTGGTTATTTTGTTTTAAACAGATAATCCACAATGCAGATGTGTCCAAATATGCTTTTTTTCAATACGCCTAGAGGGTATTTTTGAAACAGTTAGATATCTATCTATATTTGCTTTGATATGTTCAAGGTCATTCAGTCATCTTTTGTACAATATTGAGACATTTCTTTATTTGAATGGAATAAGCCTACTGTAGTATGCCGTGTCTGATCTGATCTGGGTCTCAACTGTATTCAATACAACATGATCACTGAATCTATTTTAGAATTGACCACCTAATTGGTCACAATTGGTTAGAATAACCAGTGTTTTAAACCATTATCTTGTTGAATGACAGAAATGTAGATATAGCTGAGTATGTTGTATTTGATTTAGTTTTAATCATAACTTCTTACCCGCCTTACACGATGATTATCATATGCTTGGTCATCTGGTAATGCACTGTTTTAGTAGCATTTAACGTACAAACTAAAATAGCAGTCTGGTCAGTGTCAATAGTATTTGATTACATGGTAAAGGTAGTCAAAAGTGGAAAAATGGCAGGATACGGGTTAAAAGACAGTAGCTAGAATTTTGAAAAAAAGAGATGTTTTTATCATTCCATGATGTAGAAATTACACAGACCGGACTGTCCTGATGACAGAGTCTATGTTTATTTTGCTCACACTCAACACATTAACCCCTTTTTGCACTAATGGGTTCTTCTTTGATACAATAAGCTCAGGATAGTCTATTGTATATATCGAGGGGTCACATGTTATTATTTCCAAATAAAAAAATGTATTTCTTTCTCTGAAGATCATTTTTGTCTTAGCAAATAATGTAGATCCTGATGAAAGTGCTGCAGCATGCGGCATTTCATCTGGGTCTTCACTGTTAGCGAAAGTACCCATTAGGAGTCGCTAGTATATAAAAGGATAAAACCTTTCTCTGGTGGGGCTAAATGTCCTATTTGCCTAACATAAGCAAATAATACCTTAAATAGTAATAAAACAATTTTTCCTACGCCCTCAGGCTAGTAATCAGAAAACCAGAAAAATGTGCTAGTAAGTGTGTTGTCTTTAAGCAAGCTGTGGTATTTGTGATAGTTAACTACTTGCATGCTGGGTAACTTATTATTATTTTTTATCGTCTTCTAATTTTTTTTTTTCAAAATCCACTTTTTTGAGAAAAAGAAATCAGGAATACCATCTGGGTGTCAAACATTTTGTTTGGATCCAGATCAGACTGGAAGTTGTGCTGTGCCTGACCTGACTATTTGCAAAGGCTATCAGCCGACGACCAAATTCACTGCTAGCAAGTTGTATATTGTTCCGAATTTCTCGAAATTCTAAAATGACTCTTAGAATATAAAAGGGGGGCTAATATTTACTTTGATAGTCTATTTTTACAGATAAACGCAGGCCTACTTTTTCTCAACAAAATAAGTTTGTGACTCATGCTTCAGCTTCAATGTAACCTCGGACCTACCACAGCTAGAGTTCTGTTATATTCTTTTCTCTCCGGAATCCTACGAAATGAGCCGATAATTCCAAAACCGAAAGTAGAAAAATCTACATCAACACCGTTTGTAGAGAAGAAGAAAGAATTCTTTTTGCTGTTGACCTGCAACACAAGTCGCTGTACAAATGAAATGAGGTATTTATTATTACAATTTATTCTCAATGGATCTTTAAACAGCTAGGCGTAGAGGAAACCCCTGTAAAAGCAGACCTTCCCTACTGAAAAAGGCCAGTGAAATTTCTTTGAAATTCAGTGAGACGAAACATTGTTGTGAATTTTGGTGGAATTTCATTAATATTTCAGTGAAATAGTGACTAAAATTAGCTCACTGAAATTTCATTAAAATGTCACTGAATTTCACTGAAACATAAATTAATGAACTCGCTGAAATTGGATTCTCAGACCCAGGATAAACAGACTGGTCACTGACATACAGGTAAATGCATATAGCCTATTCTATTGTTAAGTCATCCGGGTGTTTTAGGCTTTATGTAACCTCACGCTGAAGAACTCCGCTAAAATATTCAGTGAAAATAAAGCCAGACGCTTATTAAAAAGCGTTCAAAATCCCAAAATTTGAATCAATAATATGTCCGTAAATATGTCCGATTATTTTATAATTACTTTCTATATCAAATGAAAATCATATTTCTAATCGATACTGAAAATTCCAGCACAAAATATTGAGTAGTTTTAAAGATATTGCAAGTTAAAAATTCACCAAAATACGTTGGGATAACGGAGAATTACCTGTGTTTTCACCGAGTGCGTAAAGCGCCTCGATGATCCAGAGCGGGATATGACGTATCACTGTTTAAGAGAATGCTGGAAATACGTTGTCAACAAGGTTGGGCGGTCGAAACCACCCCAGGTTTTAACCAGCGGTTTTAACCGGTTAAAACCGCCCCGGTCAATATGCCAAAAAGTGGTCAATACTGGTCAATACGAATCTAAGTGGTCGATTGAAATTTTTAAATGACAGTTTTGGTGGTGGATTGAGATATTAGGTCAGGTTTTATTTTCTTTTTATTGAAAAAAGAAAAAAAATACTGTTTCGTCCCTGCCAAGGGTACTTTTAACCTTAGCACTGACTTCTGCATTACAGTCCAGGCACCTAACACTATACTTTTTTGATCATCAAGGGCAGATAAATAAACATACAGCCTAACAGGGTCTTTTTTCATCATTTTGAGACAATAACTTTATGAATTTATGACACTGGTTAAATTATTAACATAACTTATAACAGCAGATAACAGAATGACCACACTTTCACACCTCTATATTAACACAGATGCCAGTGAATAAGCCAATGCATTTTAAGCTCAGTAATTGGATATGTCTAATAAACTGGACACACCTTCTTTAGTCTGAGAGACATGTCCAGTATTTTGACAGTTTTGTTTGTTCTAACTCCTTGATAAATTGTTCAACATTTAGTGTTTTCTTTACAATTTTCACACCTTTGTCTTTTCAGGTGAGAAGCCAATTCAATTTGCATTTTAACTAATAAAGCAAAGACTAATTGGTGCATTGTGACCACTTTGATGATCAATTTGAAGTATTGATTGTTTTTTTTTTGTACTAGCTTTCTTTCATTTATTAAGTCAGTGATTTAAAAAAAAATACATGTATGACTATGAAAAAGCTAATTTTAAAATTTATTTAATTTCATTGCTTGTATTAATACATTTGCTTTACTTTTTTCATAAATGAATAATAGAAAAAAAGTTCAAGTCTTAAGTCTGCACTGAAATTTGTGGTAATGATTCAGTTTGATTGAGACTGAAGATCTAAAACTATTGACATTCATTTTTGTTTGTTTTACAGTCTATTTAATTATCAGTATATTTTTAAAGCAATATCAACTTATGAATCACATTTTCAATTATCTTATATTGAAACAATTTTAAGTCTGTTATGGAGTCCAGTAAATTAGGATTTTTGATGCCCAGTATCTTCACATCGACCATGTTTTTTTTTCAATCAACCAATTGACCACCAATCGACCAGTAATGACCGGTTAAAACCAGTAATAACCACTGGTCTGGTCAATATGCATATTGACCGGTCGATTGCCAACCTTGGTTGTCAAGGCTGAGCTTTCAAACTGACGAATGTTGAAGTTTAAAATATCATATCCCCATTATTTCTCTGTTAATTATCTTCAAAAAGCAATGTCTCAATATATTATCTTTAAGACTGTACAGTATATTGTTATATTTATTGAAAGTTTATCCCTTTTTATTAACATCAGCAAGAAACCAAGGTACCCTAGTTAGCTATTTTCCGCACTTTTAGCAAGAAAATTGCCAGAAACTTCAATTTCATTTACTGTTATTTGCATACCGGGAATAATTTTATAACGTCTTATAATCTAAGGTATTGTTCAGAATCAAGTTTATTGAAATAGCACTAAAATGAAGTGGCCATTAAAGCCACAACAACATATCTGTGTATTTCCCTCAGTGACCAGTCCATTTATACTGGGTCCGAGATGGATGTCACTGAATTTCATTGACACAGAATAGCTCACTGAAATGTCACAGAATTCTTAATTGCCCAATGAAATATCCAGTTCAAAACCTGCACACATATTGTAATTACCCCGACATCCAATTATGGTCAATGGGACCACTTAAATGCAAAAAAATTATCCTCAAAAATAAATGCGTTTTGGTAATATGAAAAATCTGATTAAATTTCAGTGAAATTTTCAGTAAAATATCAATGAATTTAAGTGAAATTTCAGTGACCATTTTCAGTGGGGCTTGTCTTAGTTTCTTCAAGGAATATTCAGTCTGAAGGGTCGGAGCATCCAAAGAAAAAAGGCCACGGTGCAAAGCATATTTAGCCAAAAAGTAGACACCAGACCTACTGGAACGCTGACAACGGCCTTGATTCACCAAGTGCCTAAAGCGCCCCAATCATCCAGATTGGGATTGAGAAAAGAATATAACTGTGAGAACCCTAGCTCATTTGCTCACCTGAGCCATTGGCTCATGGTGAGCTATTGTGATCATTGGATCTGCTAGAACGTTGACAATGGCCTTGATTCACCAAGTGCCTAAAGCGCCCCAATCATCCAGATTGGGATTGAGAGAAGAATATAACCGTGAGAACCCTAGCTCATTTGCTCACCTGAGCCATTGGCTCATTGTGAGCTATTGTGATCATTGGATGTCCATCGTGCGTCATGCGTTGTCAACAATTGCTTCAAAGGACATCTCCTCCTTAACTACTGGCTGGATTTATGACCAAACTTGGTAGGATTGATCCTTATATGGCCGTCTTTAGAAATTGTTCAAATGATTCTGGTCCACTGCATATCTAGGTCACACAGGTTAAAAATAGATTTTCAAGATGGACACTTTAAAAATCTTCTTCTCTGAAACCACAAGGCCTAGAGCTTTGATATTTGGTACAGTCGAACTTCGATGTCTCGAACTCGTCGGGACCATCGGTGCGAGTTCGACCCATCCATGTGTTGAAGCGATACCTTGCCTGACAATTTTCAAGTTGGTTCATGTATACTTTATGTCATCATGGACACCACGTTTTTTTTTCGACCAAAGTTGCAAAGCGCACATGACACCTGTCACTGATCAATAACCCTTTGCACGTTTGAGTTAAAATGTTGAGCCGCATGTGTTAGCATATGAACCTGTTTAAAGTAAATACATTTATCAGCATGCGAATATGCGCAGGCTGATCAATGCATTTGCTATCGAGTAAGCTGTACCGTTTGTCTTATTGTGGGTGAATGTTCCTGTTTATGTGTCGCTATTTACAGTTTATGTTCGGTTGTTTATCGTTTCCTTTAGAACAATAAAAGAAAGAAAAAGTTTGTTTCTTTTATTCATTCACAATGTGCAAGATTCAATTAATAACAACGAATAAAAACATGAAAAAAAAATGACCAACTCCCCAGGATGTTTACAACAAAGACGCGGATCAGACTGTACTGCCGCATAATCTGATGCCTATCTTTATCAAGCCAGGCATGTTTTACTCAATCTGACAATCGAATTCTTGATTACAAAACATCTCATTAATTGTCTTTAGTCAATTTCGGCCGCCCTACTAAGTGGTGACAAGTGAGAACCTACTCGAATCTTTGATCTTTTAAATTGCCGCTCATATAATTGCTTCACACGTTCCGCTTGTCAGTTAGGTAACCCAAGGGTAAAATCATCATTGTCACGGAGCGCTTATGAAAATATTAATGAACTTACATCAAGCGTGTGACTGATTCGTGTAAAGAAATACTTGGTTCGAGCCATCATAGCGTTTTTACATGAAAAAATTGTCCTGCGGACCGTGCTTTGAGTTCGAGAGTTCGAGCCATCGCTGTTCGAGCCTGGGGTGTATTTTAACATTAAATGTATAGGGAAATTGCAGGGACCCACGAACGAGTTCGAGCGATCCCCGGTGTTCGAGACAGGCGAGTTCGAGCGACCAAAGTTCGACTGTATGTAGCTAAACCTAGTGGACCCCTACCAAGTTTGTTCAAATTATATCCCTGGGGCCAACAATGAACCCGCCCCAGGGGTCATATGTTTTACATAGGCTTATATAGGGAAAACATCCAAAAATCTACCTTTCTGAACCATAAGGCCTTGGTATTTGGTATTTATTATTATATGTATACCTATAAATGATATGACTTTTGAACTGTCTGTTTTCTGGCCATCTGATACAGAAATCTGGATCAAGGAACTGAAGTTTTCTGATTCCATATCACTATCCTTTAAAACGAGGCTATCGTCGGTTACCTGTTTTTGCATCAACATAACATAAAGTTCATTTTAAGCATGGAACCAGCTATGGAATGCATGATGATGTGGAGTCATGAAACGTAACGTAATGGCAAACATTCCCGCATTCCTGCGTCTCAAGTGCTCCGATGATATGACCTGATCCACTAGACTTGATACAGTATGCCAGATCAAGCTACTGTTATAATAATGTATATGTAACATCACCTACATGTAGTGGACTATACCAAGTTTGTTCAGACTATGCCCCTGGGGCCAAAAATGGCCCCATCCTTGGGGACACATGTTTTACATAGCTTATATAGGGAAAAACTTGACAAATTCTTCTTGTCTGAAACCATAAGAACTAGAACCTAGCTATTTGGTATGTTAGACACTATGTAGCATCACCTGTGGCCTTCTACCAAATTTGTTCAAATTATGCCCCTTGTGCCAATAATGGCCCGGCCCCAGGGGTCACATGTTTGACATAGGCTTATATAGGGAAAACATGAAGAAATCTTCTTGCCTGAAAACATAAGGCCTAGAGCCTTGATATTTAGTAAGTGGCATCACCTAGTGGACCTCTACTAAGTTTGTTCAAATTATACCCCTGGGACCAAAAATTGCCCCGCCCCTGGGGGCCACATGTTTGACATAGGCTTATATAGCGAAAAACATGGAAAAATCTTCTTGTCTGAAACCATAAGGCCTAGAGCCTTGATATTTGATATGTAGCATCACCTAGTGGACCTCTAACAAGTTTGTTCAAATTATGCCCATTGGGCGAAAATTGGCCTCGCCCCAGGTGTCAACAGTGACATGGCCAGCTTTCAACAGATACCTATACAAAACTCAGGCGAGCAATTTAGGGCCACTTGGCCCTCTTGTTTTTCTTTGCTGCTTACCTATTGATTATATTGAACTATCAAAAGTGCCACTATTTATTAATGCAATTATCATTAATGCTTGTTGGGTGTTTCATCAACAGAGGAGGCCAAATTGTGAAAACGAACAGTCACAGACCTTGAAAAGTAATGAAATTACTCTAATAACAACTGCATGATTAATTTCATAACCATTAACCCTTAAAGCGCCAATTACCTCTGCAGCAAACGACAAATTTTGCCACATCTTTCCTAATTTTCGAAAAAATTAGGTATGATTTTTCATGAGAATCGTCTGCTGGCAGAGGATTCTCATGAAATATCATGCCTTATTTGTTATTTTTGAAACGCAGCAAAATTTTAAATTGTCCTCTGCTGCAAATTATAGGTGGCGCTTTATGGGTTAAAGGATTGTTTTGGTGGACCATTTCCACTGTGTTGCAAGAAAACCAGTGACTTATTCGCATGTGAACAACAAATTCGCAGACCATCCTGCACATCTACACCATTTGACCAGAACCTTTGTTATTCACTCTCAGGAAAGTATAATTGAAAATTGCTATACAGTACGCAAAATTTCAGCATTCTAGCTAATCTATGCAACTAAGAAGTATGGTTTGAGTCTTTCATCAGGCCTTTAGTTAAGAGTGCGTAACAGATTTTTTTTCCTATTTCTCAACCAAAACATATGTTGTGGGTACTCAAAAGAACCCTCTTGATGAGACGGTTCTTTTGAGCATCCAAACCATGATGGGTAAAAAATATTTACAATTTTACTCTGAAAATTTTTGTTTATCTAAACCAAAAGTTAGAAACTTACTCACACTGCGGTCCATTTATCAAAGACATGATAATCTCTTTGATCAGTATTAATCCCCTCAAATTGATGATTTATTTTTTTTAATCAAAGAACATGTAGGGCGACAAAGTATTCCTAAAACATTCTGTTATAGATCTTGACTCTTACAATCCATTTATTCTTTTTCGTATTTAACAGCAAAAATCTGTGACCAAAATGACTAAAATCTGGTCTCAAACACATAAAAAAGCATTAAAAATGCACATAGAGGCTCTCAAATGTGCTTGAACATATGATACATATTAAGTTGCAGACAGATTCTAAAGGTGCTCCTCAAAGACTTATTATTTTATGTTACATGGTACACCGGAAGCGCCAGACATATAGTAAAAGGAGAAGAATTGATAGGAAAGATGAGCCAAGGGGCTCAAAAGGAGTTCTACCAAGTAAGTAGTGTTCCAACTTGGCTGTTTACTAGGGCGCCATTCCCTGCACTCCCAATACGGCACTCTTGTCTTTTTTTTTTATAACATCCTGCCCTAAAATTAATCATGATTACTCAGTAAGTTCTCAGCCTGCTCTTCTCAGCTGTTGACATTGTTCAGAAACAGTAAAAAACCCTTTTAAATCATTAAATGACAACTCCTTTTACATTGTTCCCTACATAAACACCTTTCTCCCCAAACATTTAGATTCAATTTAAATATAAAACACTATCTTAACTCTGTTTCAAATTTTTGGCCACTTGGCCTTTGTCAAGAAACAAATATCTTGATTTATGTTGTGAGCTACATCTCCATTGTCTAAGCCAACCAGTAAATATCTACTGATATTTACTGGTTGGCTTAGACAATTGAGATGTAGCCCAAAACATTAATCCAGATATTTGTTTCTTGACAAAGTAGATATTTACTGGTTTGCTTAGACAATGGGGATGTAGCTCACAACATGAATCCAGATATTTGTTTCTTGACAAAGGCCAAGTGGCCAAAAATTTGAAACAGAGTAAAGATAGTGTTTTAGTATGAATAAATTCCCTTTGGAATTTTTATTGAGATAATCAGTGAAAATTTAAATACATTACATTGTATACATTTCAGCAATGAGAAGGCTCGTTCCTCGATGATGCACAGTTGGCGCCATGTTCCTCTGACGGAACAAGAGGTTGAAAACGAGAAAGTCAAACTTCAAGATGAGGCATATAACTTGGAGTACGAAACAAAGGTACATGACATGTATACACTGTACTTGGCCCCTAGAAATTGTGAAGTCAAAAATTATTTTTCTTTAATATTTATCAACTAAAAAAATATATTTAGGGTTCTCTGTTTTTTGAGCAATCAAAACATATGTTTAAACTGATGGTAAGAAAATATTCACAATTTTACGCATGCAAATTTTGTTTACTTAGACGTAATAGTGTATATGTTATTTTCTGATGTATAAGTGGTTAAAACTATGGCCAGAGCTTCATTGTATGTCAGTAAATTATCATCTTCTTTTCTTTTCTTAAATGGTGGAATTGTCCAGCCAGATTAATAAATAAGTCTGGATAATTTATTATTCAATTTATGAAGGGTAATTAAGGTTGGTATTTTTTTTAATTTTGAGGCATTTCTCTACATGTTCTCAACTTAACGGCTTTTATCCACAAAAGGCTTAACAGAATTGTGAACGAAGAAGGCCCTGTTTCAGTCTGTACATTACCATTTAGGGCCTTTGTTAGCCACTAGTATTCAAAATTTTAGAAACTTTGGTGTCCGAGAAATTCTAAAAATAGATACTAAGAATAACAACTGATATGTTCTTAAGGCCAAAAAGAAAATATTTTTGTTTCCTCATACTCATTTGACCTTTAAAAGTAGGCCCTACCTTAACATTTTACCGATGATTTGGAAATGTAAACTATGACCAGCCCTCAGATAAGAGCTCATATTTGAAATTTAACTTTCTTATTTCTCAACTTAAACATTTGTTGCGGGTATTCAAAAGAATCGTCTCAATGAGAGGGTTCTTTTGGGCATCCAAAACATATGGTTGAGTAAATAATCACAATTTTAAGCTCCAAATAATGAGGTTGCTGCTTGTTGGTTGATAGGGTTGTGTCAAAAATAGTCACTTTTTTTTAGCGGAGCCCAGTGGCTCAGTTGGTAGAGCGTTGGACTGGGGATGGAAGGGTTGCTTGTTCAAGACTCATTGCCGGTAGAGTTACTGTGTTGTGTACTTGAGAAAGCCACTTTTATCCGCTACTTAGTACTGGTTCAACCCACGAAGACAGGAAATTGTCCCGACATGACTGAAAAGTTGTTGACTGGGTTGTCAGGTCCAGAGGGCCCAATTTGGTCTTTTTCTCAAGATCGGTCTTTCTACTGGTAACCATGTAATCCAGTACCACCTGTAACATGTGGGTAGATGGGGCTCATTAACCTGGGAGGGTCACCCATCTAGGAGTTTTCTCTAGGCCTTCACACAAAACTAGAAAGTGGCAGCTATGCCAGAAACTAGCCTGTCACAACATGGGTGACAGTAGCATCACAGCGGGAGTCAACAGACGACGTCCCGGAGAGTTAGCAGTGGTCCAGCGGAAGAGCATTACTATTTCATGGTGCCAACGGTGGAGCAGACAGCCCAAGTCAGTAGGGAACAGGTGGAGCTTTTGGACTGCCGAAAGTGTCTGAGTTGGTGAAAGGAAGGGCATCCTGCCATAAAACTTTGCTCCAAATATACAAATGGCAGGTCTTACCCAACATGCCCAAAGTAAGATCTGCTCTGTGTGCAGCTAGCCAGTTACCTGGATAGGGGCCCACTGATGTGGAAGAAGCTCCTACACCTGCACATTAATCAATGGGATGTAAAGCATCAAAAAAACCAAAAAACAAAAAACACTTTTCCATGTAAATGTAATATCATTCATGGGGATGTCTATGGCAAAGCTTCTGTGGATAGGCATCCAGATAAAGGTGCATATTTAGACATTCAATTTCATTTTGTTATTTCTCAACCAAAGCATCTATTGTTGGTACTGAAAAGAAACTAATGCTTTAGTTAACAGGGTGGGTAGTCACGTGGTTTCTGTTAGGATACACTGTACGGAAAAATGGCGGACTTCTTTCCACAACGATGTTTTAAGCAAAAGTAAGTAGATATTTCTTCGTGTTTTTTCATCTTTACACAGAAAGTTATACACCATTTTCCAGCCCCCATTTTTCCCGATCTAACGATGCCAGGATCTCTTCATAAAGCTTCTTACTTTAAGTACAGACTCTGTCACAAAATTTTTAGCGGTGAAGATCGGGCCTGAGTTTGGAAATAAGCTGTACGGACAACATTTGTGACTGAGTTAGTACTCAAAGTAAGAAGCTTAAAGATGCTACCCTGGTAGCGTTTGATAGGGGAAATGTGGGCTGGAAAATGGTGTATAACTTTCTGGGAATAGATGAGAAAACATAGAGAAATCTACCTACATTCGATCAGAATGTCCGTACAGTGTATTCGAACATCCGTACAGTGTATCCAAGCAAAAACCACGTGACTACCCACCCTGGTTAAGAAATGAGGAAAAGCAGTTTTCAGCTACACACATAAACAATGATATGGCCACACCTTTAACTCTTTGCATGCTGGGTAATTTTTCATGCTTTTCATCGTCTTGTCGTCTGTTGAATTTTTTCAAAATTAACTTTTTCAAAAAATTGTTCAGGAACACTATCAGAGTGTCAAACATTTTGGATCCAGATCAGGACAGACATTCTGTCGGTCCTGATCTGGGTCCAAAGTGTTTGCAAAGGTTATCAGCAGATGACAAAAGTCATTGCCACTAACCTTCACTCCAAAATAAGGCCTTTTGACGCCTTTGAAATTTCACATATTTGAAAATATTTCGAAAAATGGAGCATTTGCTCTTTTGGAGCAAATGCTCCCTTTTCCATCATATTTTCAAAAGTATTCAAAACTTGACTTAAATGTTTTCAATGTTAAAAAAAAAAAGAAAATGATGTCATGATCTAAAGATAGCCTATGGAGTAAAAGGGTTAATTATAAAAATGTTTGTTAAAAATTTCATATGATAAACAAAAGTTTATACTAGAGGTCCTACATTTGTAGCTCCTCAAATAAATGCAAACCTTAAACTATAATGATACTGTTGTGCCAGCCAAGAGTGACAGTGACGTAAAATTGTGTTTACAATTGCTTGATCTAACGTGATCGATAAATCACTTGTGTATTAATCCTATCCGCAGGATAGGTTTAATACTCAAGTGATCTATCGATTATAAGTCCCTGATAATGGTGTAAACAAAACACGATGCCACTGTCACTTTTGGCTGGCAGGACAGTAGTTACTCTGCTTTATTTTCCAGTATCTGGGAGACATTCCTGGAGTTTCCATAGCAACAGATACCACAAACAGAACAGAGGTGCTGAAAATCATTGACAGGGGCAAGGTAATTTCTTGAAGAGCTTTCTTTAATGGATACCATGTACACCTAGGGTTAAATCACTTTAATGACTTCATACCAGTGACTCGTCCCTTAATAATTTTAAAGCAAAATTGGTTTGTTTTATTTATATATAACCGCAAAAAGTGAAATTTACATCTGTTCAAATAAACATGAAACAGGTCTTGTACACTGTTCAAACTATTGCAAAATTTAATGTACCTTTATTTTTATATACATTGTTCAAAATATTTTTGGGGTGCTCTGCTCAAAAAAATATATTTAGAGAGCTCTTTTTGAGTACCCACTACCCACACAATATGTTTATACCCCCGGTACGAAGTATATAGGGGATATATAGTTTTTGCCTTTTCTGTAATTATGTTTGTTTGTTTGTCTGTCTGTAAACTTTTTTTTCCTTCAAAGATTTCTCAGCAACTACTTGGGTTAGGACTCTGAAATTTGGTACAAAGCTTGATAGTGATGAGTTGTATTGTGTAACAAAAGAACAGCCACATATTGCTTATCAGTCCCTTTATTTATTTTTCTTTCTCTCCAATGGAAATTTATGTCACAGATTTCTCAGCTCCTATTGGAGTCAGTGTTTTCAAATTTTGTGTACATCTTCAGGATATACCCCCTGGTACTAAGTATATAGAGGGTATATAGGTTTTGCCTTTTCTGTAATTATGTTTGTTTGTCTGTCTGTCTGTTTGTTTGTCTGTCTGTAAACTTTTTTTTCCGTCAAAGATTTCTCAGCAACTACTTGGGTTAGGACTCTGAAATTTGGTACAAAGCTTGATAGTGATGAGTTGAAATTTGGTACAAAGCTTGATAGTGATGAGTTGTATTGTGTAGCAAAAGAAGAGCCACATATTGCTTATCAGTCCATTTATTTGTTCATTTTTCTTTCACTCAAATGGAAATTTATGTCACAGATTTCTCAGCTCCTATTGGAGCCAGTGTTTTCAAATTTTGTGTACATCTTCAGGATGGCAAATTGTACTGTGTAAATGGAAATTAAAATGCTTAAGCTCATTTTGCCTTCTTTTTCAAATTTTCCTTCTGTCACTCCTATATAACACATATGGACGTTTTTTGTCAGAGTTTTCTCTTGTCAGAGTTTTCTCAGCAACTACTTGATTTAGGATTATGAAATTTTGTGTACACTTTCAGGTAGGCAAAGTGTATTGTGTAAATGAAAACTAAGGTGCTAATCCTCATTTTTCCTTCTTTTTTCAAATTTTCAATTTTTCCTTCTGTCACTCTTATATAACACATATGGACATTTTTCATCAAAGTTTTCTCAGAAACTACTTGATTTAGGATTTTGAAATCTTTGACAATTCTCTGAAGTGTACAACCTCTGATGGCTACCGCTGTGGGTATGTGAGCTTTGCTCACTTCTTGCTGTATTTTTATTGAGTAATGATAAAATTGATTTTTAATTACCCCTCTCATTTGGGTGTTTGGGAGATTTATGTTTGAGCGGATCCATAATACAAAAGAGCAGAATTATTTTTACGAAAAGAGCGGAGAACCATAAGGCAAAAGAGCGGCTGTTTGAATCATTCAAATGAGCCAATTTTCTAGGTAAACATACTGATGCAGGGGCGGATCAAGGATTCCTGGAAAGGTGGTTCATATGTTTAAAAGATGTTGGTTTCGCTTTGTGGATTTTATCTCATTTATCTTAAATATTCAATGAAAATGGAATAATTTGGTCTCATCGAAACCAAATTATTTCATTTTCAAATAATATTATTTAATAGCGGGAAGGGTAGGGCGAATCCCCTGAACTCACCCTGGATTCGCCACTGTAATGCGCTCCAAATCACCTATGAAGGACTAGGCAATGTTGGCCATTACAGGTAATACAACTGCGAGAATACTTATTTAAAGATTATTACCTGGAAATTTCGCTCATTTGAATGTTTTATCCATCCTCTCTTTTGACTGTATGGTTCTCTGCTCATTTCATACTCCGTCACGGTATGATTTCCGCTCAAACGTGATTTGCACAGGGGTTTAGAGGATGTGCTTATTTATGTTTAGAATATATGTACATTGTATTTTCAGAAGCAAGGGTTGATCCCCCTACATCTGAGCTATGACCATGAGGCTGTCTTGTCTCTCAACAAATACACCATTAAAGTAACTAAGAGAGATGCTCAGGTGAGTTTGCGCCTACGCAAGATAGGGTCAAATCAGGGCTTTTGAAATACCATGCCCGACTTGTCCAAGCTGGTCCCATTTCATTCAGGACAAGTTGAAAATTTCAATTTACTTGTCCTTGGACAAGTGCAAAATTTGTATAAAGTTAATAAAATTTTGTATTTCATATTTTGATTAATTATTATGGGTTCACATGTTTTATTGAAAACAGTGTGGATCCTGATCAGCTGGCTTCTTCAGAAGCCAGCTGATCCTGATCTACACAGTTTATAAGAGAGTTGATATCTGCATGGTTTCATACTGTTTTTAGAAAGTGTAAATTGTTTAAGCACAGAAAGGTATAAGCTAATCTGTACTATCGGACAAGTAAAATTTTATTTGGACAAGTACTTATGGCCATTTACTTGTCCCTGGACAAGTAGAAAATTTTACTATCACCACACCCCTGCCCAAATAAAATAATACCTGTGTTTAGGGTAACCAGACCCTACCTTAATTTACTAGTGAAACCTATCATTTTTTTCAGGTTTTCTGGGAACAATATTTTGAAAGGCGAACCGCCTTTCAAAATGCATAAAATTATATTTTTTTCCAGAAAAAAATATGTGTGCCTACCCTACCTGTTACTCGAAATGCTTATTTTTTTTATTTGGCCTAGGTGATAATCCAAACTATTGTGAGAAAGAGATAACATGGCTTAATTAACCTAAAGACAATTAGTCATATTTTGCCATGGTAAGCATGGTTTGTATCTCTTTGCTTGCTTGGTAATTTTACATGCTTATGTTGTCATCTGCTGACTTTTTTCAAAATTAACTTTCTTCAATAAATTCTTCTTTCAGGAACACTATCAGAGTGACAAATGGTTTGGATCTAGATCAGGTCCAAACTGCTTGGCAAGAAAAGAGTTAAAAGTTGACAAACATTAAAAAATTTCCTATTAAAGGTGGTGCCTCATATTGAAAGTGGTGCCTACAATTTTACCAATTTATTACCCTAAATGAGCTGGCTGAATTTATCTTAAGATCTTTGCGCTGCTGTGTTTCCAGGTTTTAGGTGACCCCCCCCCCCCCCCCCCCCCCCCCCCCCCCCCCCCCCGTTTTTCTTTTATTTAACAGCTCTAATCCTTACTAATATGATCAATGTTTAGCATGTGGATGTAAATGCACTCTGCGTAACTAAAACCTATTTTTTGGGGCAGCCCTTAATTTGAATTAAGGCCCAAATGCCCTGTAAATCAGAATTACTTAGCCTTTTTCTTGAGATATATAACCATTTTCGCCTCTATATTAGTTATTATATGCTTAATGCACAAATTTTATACCACTGAAGACATAGTTTATTTATATATTGTAAGGTGCACTTGGGGACTAACTCAAAGTTGAGGAACAAAACACGCCAAAATTCCATTTAATCCCAGCCTATATAAAGGATCATATTTAAGTGGAAAAATAAATCTCATTAGGCGGTTGATATCTAAATTAATTTCTGTAATTTATTTTTCAGTTAAAATTCCCATTAAGGAATAATTGGCAAAAAATGTTAACGTTAAACCTGGAAGCACAGTAGCACTGGTGACATGTTATTGAGAGTTCAGTGGAGAATACAAGTCCGGAAAATTGAACAAAAAATGTTCGGGTAACTTGGACCCCTTTTCTCCAGAGTCAATCAGTGATCTACAATAAAAACATTATACAGCTGGGGAGGGGATCAGGTTTTATCTAACTACAAGAAATAGTATTCTTGAAGCTGTGCGGTAAATGTTCAAGATTTTCTAACACTAGTTGCCGGATTAAAAGACCTAGACAAGCAGGACAGACCCAGATCAGACTGCTTCTGAAGAAACAGTCTGATCAGGGTCTTCCCTGTTTGCAATTCTACACAGAATTTGTGAATTCCAGCCCTAAAAACCACACTTTCTACCAGAGAACTGAAATTTTAGAACATGTATCGTATGTACTTGTCATTTGGAAGAATGTTTGTATTGAACTAATGTGGATTTGAGGTCCTCTCAGGGTACAAGCTGGGTCCTGACAATAAGGAGAAGTGACTTCTCCCTCCAGGAAAATTAGGGAGAAGTGACAGTCAGATTGGGAGAAGTTACAGTACAAGAATTACAAAACTTTCTGTCAGTTTAGAAGCAAATTACCTATAACATATACTATTGCCATTAAATGATAGGAGAAATACAATGCAGTGGTAGTAGATTGTCACCACAAAATGAAACTGAGCCCCTAAAAAAAAATTACTTATTCGTGACAAGGGAACTGCATTATTCAAAGGGATAGTTTTTGAAATAAATACAACAAAACTTATCATGCAACTGATCCTTGTATATTCTTCCCCAATTCCATCTTGCAAAGAGGTATACATTACTTTGTCCAGCTTTGAATTTTCTCCATAGTCTTCCTAAATTTGGGCCTTGAGAAAACCTGTCTTTGTGGGTTTTCGAACAACAAAGGCGCAGACCAGCCTGCGCATCCGCACAGACTGATCAGCGCCTTTGTTATTCGCGTTTTGGAAAGTATCATCTCTAAACATGCCATAAGTGAAATTTTGATGTTCTAGCTAGTCTCTGTAGCTGAGGAGACTGGTTTGAATCTCACTTTGACAGAAACTCAGAAGACAGGTTTTGTCGCGACAAGGCCCATTAAATAGCAGGAACCAATTATAAGGTGATAAGTTGATACTTAGAAAAAGAGTAGCATGAATTTTTGTAAATTTTAGAAATTTGGCATTACATTCTAGACTGAGTTGAATGTTTCAGGACCAGTTACTGCTGAAGCTGCCATGTATTGAGATTGCACATGTTTGCTATGTGAAAGAAGATGGAATACACATATTGGCCATCAAACATGGTAAGAGGGGCAGGGGAATGTACCTCACGTCTATAGAAAATAGCATGGTGTTGTGTTGAGAAAGAGGGAGTGCAGTGGCTCAGTGGTAGAGTTATTGACTCCAGACCTAGGGGCCATGGGTTCTAGCCTCAAGGGCATCACTGCATTGTGTCCTAGAGCAAGACACATTTATCCTAGCTTAGTACTGGTTCAACCCAAGAAGACCTGTCCCTACATAACTGAAAGATTGTTGATGGGATGTAAAGAATCAAATCAAACAAACAAACAAATTGTGTTGAGAAAGTGGTTTCATATCTTTTCCTCAATGGAAAACTGCTTGTAAATAATGTCTTCATTTAACAAGGGATCCTGTGTTGGCATTGCCAGTCACCCTGAGATCTTCTGAAACATCCATGCCATAAGCATTTGCAACGTTATTATGGCATTTTGAATATAAGCAACTTCAACATAGAATACCATGCTTAGCTTCAGTGGCAAGCAATTAGGGGATAAATCAAAATTATTATATGGGCGATCTGGTCCTATCTATAGTCTGAAATTTAGTCTTAAATTGACACATTTAGCTGTGTCATAATTCATGGTTTACGACCATATATCTGGCAATATGAAAAATTTTAATATGTTTATTGCCACTCTATTGCACTAGTACCATTTTTCCTTCAAAAAGATAGGGAAAATGTAGTTTGTTGCTTCACAGCCAACAACTTCCAGCTTTGTAAAACCACCTGCTAACCAATGAAAAATGACATTATAATGTACAGAATGTTGTCAAGTTTCTGACAGTACATCACAGGATATACATCACAGGATATACTGTCCCAAATGTTTGACGTTATCCAATTAGACATGGTGTTACATTTGCAAGTGCATTAGAATGTAAAATGAACAAATATAAAAACTGACAGATAAGAAAATATCTGGACCTAAGTTCATTATGCCTTCATAAGGAAGTAGTCAAATGAAATTGTACAACTTATAGGATCAGTATAGTAAGGTGTTAAAATGTTGGAATACAGTGCAGTCTTTTCATAACACACCTGGTTATAACACAGATTTGCATACAACACAGTTATGTTGTGGCTCCAAATTTTTTCACCATGGAATTTTACAAAGGAATTAAAGGAAAATGACCATGAAATGGTCATTTTCCTATAATTTTTTTTGGAAAATTGTCCCTTTATATCACCACAATTCACCTATAATACATCCATTCCTATGGAGCCCAAACATACAATATGATTATAAAGGGGCTGCACTTGCACTGTCTATTGTTTTCTGATATTGCTTTTATAATGCATTTTTCAGGGACACAGGAAAGTTTAAATCTAGCAGTTCTTCATGTTGACAGTCAGGTAATTATTTTATTCTACTCACAACCAGTATTTAAAATATTAATTGTACTAAAAAACTGGACAGTTGATTGGTAGACAATTCGTTTTGACAATTAACTAATGATGCTATTAAGATGTATCATTATGAACCATAAGCACTTTTAAAACCTCCTTACTGAAGTATGTTTGGAATCATTAAGACACGTTATTACTATATATATAATTCTAACACATTGCAAATAGAGTCAATGGTAAAAAAAATGTGATATATCAAACGATAATTCACAGTTTTGAGAGCACAAGGAAAAGGCCACTAGGTGACATAATTTCTTACTGCAAAATGACGTCAGTAATGACGTTGGACAGTGTAACATCGTGTTTACGCTTGAAAGACGTTACAAAAACAAGTAAACATGTGCGACCCAGTCCAACTATTGGTGGGAATTATTCAGTGCAATGGCGCAATTTTGGAAGAAGCGGTGCCTTCAAATGTGTTTTCGCCATTTATTGTGTGTTAGAATCGAAATAGATCAGCTCTAGTGTGTGAATCATTCAGTAATAATTCACTGTTTGTCGGTCAGTTGTACGAAGTTGAATCACTCCCGCTACACACTCCTGATTTGATCTTCTTTACAACTGACCTCCAAACTGTGAATTATTACTCAACAAATCACTGCTAGAGCTGATCTGTTTCTTAAACATAGATCTTATTTAGTAATGTGATGCAGCTATACAGTTAATAAAACCTATATGGAAAATTGGGGCCTTGAGAGAACCATGATATGGTGGTGCATATATCAGACCTTGGGGTTATAAACTTTTTACATGTTCAACTAAAGTGAGCATGAATTTATCCTGCTCATAAGTGTCGAAATGCCAACAATTGTTGGCATTTTGACCTTTACAAGCAGGATAAATGCAACATCTGGAGTTGAGTTGTTGAGGTTGCTAGGTTGAGTCGAGCATGAAAAATTTGTATTACCCTGGGTCTTCAGCTATAACATGCAGCTCTATAGTGGCATTCCAATTTTTAACCATGTTTTTCTTTGTTTTGAATCAGAGCTCATTGAAACGCTCCCTTTGGAGATTACAACCAGTGAGTACCCAAAACATTACTATGTTTGACAATATTTAAGACATTTTGATACCGCTTTAATCTTTGTTTTTTAAGGTGTCCTTTGACAAAGTTAGCTCCAAACCACACTCCCTTAATGTATTGTTCATACTTAACTTATAACTTTATCATTTGAAAATATACGGAATTTTTCAGGTGATAGCGGAAAGTTTCTGTTCTCTTGTGCACCACTGTTTCCAGTTAGTGTATACTGATGTGATGATAGATCTCATAGAAGACACCATTGATAAAGCTATACTGAGAGATGAATCTATAAGTATCTCTTCAAGTAAGTTCTGATGTGATGATAGATCTCATAGAAGATACCATTGATAAAGCTATACTGAGAGATGAATCTATAAGTATCTTTTCAAGTAAGTACTGATGTGATGATAAATCTCATAGAAGACACCATTGATAAAGCTATACTGAGAGATGAATCTATAAGTATCTCTTCAAGTAAGTACTGATGTGATGATAGATCTCATAGAAGATACCATTGATAAAGCTTTACTGAGAGATGAATCTATAAGTATCTCTTCAAGTAAGTACTGATGTGATGGTAGATCTCATAGAAGACACCATAGACAAAGCTATACTGAAAGATGAATCTATAAATATCTCTTCAAGGAAGTACTGATGTGATGATAGATCTCATAGAAGACACCATTGATAAAGCTATACTGAGAGATGAATCTATAAGCATCTCTTCAACTAAGTACTGATGTGATGGTAGATCTCAAGAAGACACCATTGATAAAGCTATAAGTATCTCTTCAAGTAAGTACTGATGTGATGATAGATCTCATAGAAGATACCATTGATAAAGCTATACTGAGAGATGAATCTATAAGTATCTCTTCAAGTAAGTACTGATGTGATGATAAATCTCATAGAAGATACCATTGATAAAGCTATACTGAGAGATGAATCTATAAGTATCTCTTCAAGTAAGTACAGATGTGATGATAGATTTCATAGAAGACACCATTGATAAAACTATACTGAGAGATGAATCTATAAGTATCTCTTCAAGTAAGTACTGATGTGATGATAGATCTCATAGAAGACACCATTGATAAAGCTATAAGTATCTCTTCAAGTAAGTACTGATGTGATGATAGATCTCATACACGCTTAGGGAAGTCTTTTACAACGCAAGGTGGTTCTGGATGACAGTGCGTTACAGGTTCTGGACGAAATATTCCTAAATATAGGTTTGTGTTATTGAATGTGTATCGTTTTTGGGAGACTTAAGACACAATAAACCGCAAGCATCTTATTTTGTCTTTGTATATTTGTCCGCGACACATATCTGAACTTATTCAATCCTGTAGAGCATGGCTTCTATATCCAGTCAACGCGTATATGATACATTATTATTCTTGAAACTGTATTTTAATACTACACATGTCCTCATATCCTTATTTAGTACTTTCAGTTTCGTTTTCTTTGAACATTTTATGACCTGATGTTATTAGACATTGCATTGTCCATCACATAGACCAAGAAAGATTTTTCTTATGAACCCGCTTGCTTTAGACGAACGCGTTTTTAAAATCAAAATGAATGTACTGCAGTCATTTTTCCATGTTACAGATGTGTAATGACTGCAGATATTTTGTTACAGGTTATTGTCGACAGCGTAGCAGGTGGAGACGACAGTGATGGATTTATTAAATATATATTACACTGAAGAATCTTCTGTTTTGACTGAGGGTGAAATGTCATTTACCCTGTATGCGAATAGGAATATGGCGGATACTCAGATTATGTACTGTTATTTCGAGCGGCACACGACTTGACATTGTGACCTTGTGCTTAGCGTGTCAGACTTTGGAACCAGAGGACCAGGGTCGATTCCAGGGTGGGCACTTATAACAAATTGTTTTGTTTGTTTTTCTTTTGCTTTTTTCCTCTTGCAATGCAAAATTACTTCATACAAGAAATATTAAATTATATATTAAAATGACAAAAATTACACTCCTTAACGTTTTATATTGAATTATCCTTGAAATAGTGGGGGTTGGGATAACTTTAGCCCTCATGCAAGATAATTAGTCTGGTGACCCCCATTTTTTTCTAAAATGTCAAATGATAGTCCATGAATAAGATTTTAATGTCAGATTTTTTATTTTTAATTTACTCTAAAAATCGAAATCCTTTTATGAGGGAATAACCAAAATATATCATGCAGTACTTTGACATGGCTTGGGAAAACAAATACATTTTTACATTTTCCAGAAAGCTTGAGGTCATGAGCAATAATTGAAATTAAAATTAAGAAGCTGGATGAAGATTACAAATATTTTAGCTTTATATTAAGGACTTGGATTTGTTTCAGAAAATTTGTAAAATGCTGAAAACTTCCATATGAGATTATGAAAAATTGAGTCTGGTGACATATCCTTTGTATTACATAAATTGACAGTCCATACATAAAACAAACTGTATGCGAACAAGTAAAAAGATTTTAATGTGGGAAGTATTACCTGCAATTGCCCTCAATAAGCTCCAGGTCCGACAACGTTTATACATGGTCGAATAAAATAACGTTTTAAGCTCACCAAAGTTGAAGGCTCCGAAGTGAGCTAATAGTATAAAAATGACTCCAGCCTCCATCCGTCTGTCTGTTCGTCAATATTTTCAAACATCTTCTTTGAAACCACACTGTCAATCGAATTTCATTGGAGACTCCTTAGGATGCAGGGACGAAAGTTATTCAAATGATCTTAAAATGCATTTAAGCCCCTACCCCGTTGCTTAGGCTTCTGTCAGTTCTTAGGCGGTGATTCTCTTGTTTTTGATCCATTACTTAATGTACTTCTCATTATGGGGGTTCTGCGTTTGTCTTTGTTTTTGGTATGCATTACTTTGCGCCCTTCCTAGTTTTGCAATCATCTTGAAGAGGAAAAGAGAGCTGGTAGCTTTACTTTTATTGTCTTATGGATATCTTGTTACTGTAAATGTTCAGTGGCTTTTCCTCATGATATAGTGGGTTGGTCTGAAGTTTATAATTGTTGCATTTCCTGATCATACTCACTAACTTCTTGGTCTTGTGACCAAGATGCCGCCTTGCTCAAATAAGGTAAAACCCTTTTAGATATTCTCTGGAACCAGAAGACTAAAATGCCACCAATCCCATATATTGTATTAACCTTTAAATTCTTCTGATTACCTGGGGCTTGGTATGCACATTCGATGGGAGGTCACACAATGCTTAACTACTTCTTCATGCGTTAAATAGGCTTCAGAGCAGTATTTACATCTAGTCAAGTGTTCATGAAAGAAAGAAAAATGTCGTCTCACATCTGTTACAGAAAAACTGACGTCGTCTATTGCCTGTTACACAGTCGTCTCTAACCAGTAACATTAGAAAAATGAAATTTTGAGGTTTTTCAGTTTTCTTTTAAGAAGGACATGTTAAAATTGACATAAAAATCATGCGAGATCTATTGTCCGACCATTTATGCTTATTTCATGATGAGAACGCAAGTGATTAATCGCAAATTACACATTTCTGAAGTTTCTTTTCTAGTCCAGAGTTTTACAATTTAACTACAAATATCTATGGTGTTTGTACTTCTGATGTCAAACTTACAAACACTAATATGACAGGAATTATTTTAAATAGCCAAACACACTATATTATCATATTCTGCAACGTCTGTGTGTGTTGCCTCTTTCCACTGTCGTCCAAAACCCTAAATCTGTCATCTAAAACCCGTTACCTGTCGTCCAGTACAGGTAAGCAGTCGTCATAGGCCCGTAACGAATTGTCGTCAAGAACCACCTTGAGATGAATCTATAAGTATCTTTTCAAGTAAGTACTGATGTGATGGTAGATCTCATAGAAGACACCATAGATAAAGCTATACTGAAAGATGAATCTATAAATATCTCTTCAAGGAAGTACTGATGTGATGATAGATCTCATAGAAGACACCATTGATAAAGCTATACTGAGAGATGAATCTATAAGCATCTCTTCAACTAAGTACTGATGTGATGGTAGATCTCAAGAAGACACCATTGATAAAGCTATACTGAGAGATTGATCTATAAGTATCTCTTCAAGTAAGTACTGATGTGATGATAGATTTCATAGAAGACACCATTGATAAAACTATACTGAGAGATGAATCTATAAGTATCTCTTCAAGTAAGTACTGATGTGATGATAGATCTCATAGAAGACACCATTGATAAAGCTATAAGTATCTCTTCAAGTAAGTACTGATGTGATGATAGATCTCATAGAAGATACCATTGATAAAGCTATACTGAGAGATGAATCTATAAGTATCTCTTCAAGTAAGTACTGATGTGATGATAGATTTCATAGAAGACACCATTGATAAAACTATACTGAGAGATGAATCTATAAGTATCTCTTCAAGTAAGTACTGATGTGATGATAGATCTTGTAGAAGACACCATTGATAAAGCTATACTGAGAGATGAATCTATAAGTATCTCTTCAAGTAAGTACTGATGTGATGATAGATTTCATAGAAGACACCATTGATAAAGCTATACTGAGAGATGAATCTATAAGTATCTCTTCAAGTAAGTACTGATGTGATGATAGATCTCATAGAAGACACAATTGATAAAGCTATACTGAGAGATGAATCTATAAGTATCTCTTCAAGTAAGTACTGATGTGATGATAAATCTCATAGAAGATACCATTGATAAAGCTATACTGAGAGATGAATCTATAAGTATCTCTTCAAGTAAGTTCTGATGTGATGATAGATTTCATAGAAGACACCATTGATAAAACTATACTGAGAGATGAATCTATAAGTATCTCTTCAAGTAAGTACTGATGTGATGATAGATCTCATAGAAGACACCATTGATAAAGCTATAAGTATCTCTTCAAGTAAGTACTGATGTGATGATAGATCTCATACACGCTTAGGGATGTCTGTTACAACGCAAGGTGGTTCTGGACGACAGTGCGTTACAGGTTCTGGACGAAATATTCCTAAATATAGGTTTGTGTTATTGAATGTGTATCGTTTTTGGGAGACTTAAGACACAATAAACCGCAAGCATCTTATTTTGTCTTTGTATATTTGTCCGCGACACATATCTGAACTTATTCAATCCTGTAGAGCATGGCTTCTATATCCAGTCAACGCGTATATGATACATTATTATTCTTGAAACTGTATTTTAATACTACACATGTCCTCATATCCTTATTTAGTACTTTCAGTTTCGTTTTCTTTGAACATTTTATGACCTGATGTTATTAGACATTGCATTGTCCATCACATAGACCAAGAAAGATTTTTCTTATGAACCCGCTTGCTTTAGACGAACGCGTTTTTAAAATCAAAATGAATGTACTGCAGTCATTTTTCCATGTTACAGATGTGTAATGACTGCAGATATTTTGTTACAGGTTATTGTCGACAGCGTAGCAGGTGGAGACGACAGTGATGGATTTATTAAATATATATTACACTGAAGAATCTTCTGTTTTGACTGAGGGTGAAATGTCATTTACCCTGTATGCGAATAGGAATATGGCGGATACTCAGATTATGTACTGTTATTTCGAGCGGCACACGACTTGACATTGTGACCTTGTGCTTAGCGTGTCAGACTTTGGAACCAGAGGACCAGGGTCGATTCCAGGGTGGGCACTTATAACAAATTGTTTTGTTTGTTTTTCTTTTGCTTTTTTCCTCTTGCAATGCAAAATTACTTCATACAAGAAATATTAAATTATATATTAAAATGACAAAAATTACACTCCTTAACGTTTTATATTGAATTATCCTTGAAATAGTGGGGGTTGGGATAACTTTAGCCCTCATGCAAGATAATTAGTCTGGTGACCCCCATTTTTTTCTAAAATGTCAAATGATAGTCCATGAATAAGATTTTAATGTCAGATTTTTTATTTTTAATTTACTCTAAAAATCGAAATCCTTTTATGAGGGAATAACCAAAATATATCATGCAGTACTTTGACATGGCTTGGGAAAACAAATACATTTTTACATTTTCCAGAAAGCTTGAGGTCATGAGCAATAATTGAAATTAAATTTAAGAAGCTGGATGAAGATTACAAATATTTTAGCTTAATATTAAGGACTTGGATTTGTTTCAGAAAATTTGTAAAATGCTGAAAACTTCCATATGAGATTATGAAAAATTGAGTCTGGTGACATATCCTTTGTATTACATAAATTGACAGTCCATACATAAAACAAACTGTATGCGAACAAGTAAAAAGATTTTAATGTGGGAAGTATTACCTGCAATTGCCCTCAATAAGCTCCAGGTCCGACAACGTTTATACATGGTCGAATAAAATAACGTTTTAAGCTCACCAAAGTTGAAGGCTCCGAAGTGAGCTAATAGTATAAAAATGACTCCAGCCTCCATCCGTCTGTCTGTTCGTCAATATTTTCAAACATCTTCTTTGAAACCACACTGTCAATCGAATTTCATTGGAGACTCCTTAGGATGCAGGGACGAAAGTTATTCAAATGATCTTAAAATGCATTTAAGCCCCTACCCCGTTGCTTAGGCTTCTGTCAGTTCTTAGGCGGTGATTCTCTTGTTTTTGATCCATTACTTAATGTACTTCTCATTATGGGGGTTCTGCGTTTGTCTTTGTTTTTGGTATGCATTACTTTGCGCCCTTCCTAGTTTTGCAATCATCTTGAAGAGGAAAAGAGAGCTGGTAGCTTTACTTTTATTGTCTTATGGATATCTTGTTACTGTAAATGTTCAGTGGCTTTTCCTCATGATATAGTGGGTTGGTCTGAAGTTTATAATTGTTGCATTTCCTGATCATACTCACTAACTTCTTGGTCTTGTGACCAAGATGCCGCCTTGCTCAAATAAGGTAAAACCCTTTTAGATATTCTCTGGAACCAGAAGACTAAAATGCCACCAATCCCATATATTGTATTAACCTTTAAATTCTTCTGATTACCTGGGGCTTGGTATGCACATTCGATGGGAGGTCACACAATGCTTAACTACTTCTTCATGCGTTAAATAGGCTTCAGAGCAGTATTTACATCTAGTCAAGTGTTCATGAAAGAAAGAAAAATGTCGTCTCACATCTGTTACAGAAAAACTGACGTCGTCTATTGCCTGTTACACAGTCGTCTCTAACCAGTAACATTAGAAAAATGAAATTTTGAGGTTTTTCAGTTTTCTTTTAAGAAGGACATGTTAAAATTGACATAAAAATCATGCGAGATCTATTGTCCGACCATTTATGCTTATTTCATGATGAGAACGCAAGTGATTAATCGCAAATTACACATTTCTGAAGTTTCTTTTCTAGTCCAGAGTTTTACAATTTAACTACAAATATCTATGGTGTTTGTACTTCTGATGTCAAACTTACAAACACTAATATGACAGGAATTATTTTAAATAGCCAAACACACTATATTATCATATTCTGCAACGTCTGTGTGTGTTGCCTCTTTCCACTGTCGTCCAAAACCCTAAATCTGTCATCTAAAACCCGTTACCTGTCGTCCAGTACAGGTAAGCAGTCGTCATAGGCCCGTAACGAATTGTCGTCAAGAACCACCTTGCGTTGTAACTGACATCCCTAAGCGTGTCATAGAAGATACCATTGATAAAGCTATACTGAGAGATGAATCTATAAGTATCTCTAAAAGTAAGTACTGATGTGATGATAGATCTCATAGAAGATACCATTGATAAAGCTATACTGAGAGATGAATCTATAAGTATCTCTTCAAGTAAGTACTGATGTGATGATAGATCTCATAGAAGACACCATTGATAAAGCTATAAGTATCTCTTCAAGTAAGTACTGATGTGATGATAGATCTCTTAGAAAACACCATTGATATTGCTATACTGAGAGATGAATCTATAAGTATCTCTTCAAGTTAGTACTGATGTGATGATAGATCTTATAGAAGACACCATTGATAAAGCTATACTGAGAGATGAATCTATAAGTATCTCTTCAAGTAAGTACTGATGTGATGATAGATCTTATAGAAGACACCATTGATAAAGCTATACTGAGAGATTGATCTATAAGTAATCTCTTCAAATAAGTACAGATATAATGATACAATTGTATATCTCCTTCAGACTGACTTCTTGTTGATTCTGTAGATACATGCTTACAGCTTGCATCCTGCTAGGTTTGATATTGGACAGGAGAATTATACATAGAGTATCTTACATGAGTGATCATTTCATTTGAAATTTACTAAACATGCTTTTTGAGAGTTTAATGAATTTAATATGAAATGATCACGATTGTAAGATTCTGTTTATGATAAGACCTTTTAAATTTGATTTTATCGCCTTCAAAATTTGTTTATTTCGATGAAAATTTGCTTTGTTTTCACTGAAGTTGTCATGACGTTACTTGTTCCTGCGGAAAGTGTTATGTAAAGTGTGTTCCTTACAATATTTATGACATGACATTATCCACTGAATAACAGTAATGTCATATGATAAAAATATATCTAGCATGATAAGGTTTAACTCATAAAGCTCCACCTATAATTTGCAGCAGAGGACAATTTCAAATTTTGCAGCTTTTTCAAAAATAACAAATAAGACATGATATTTCATGAGAATCGTCTGCTGGCAGACGATTCTCATGAAATATCATTCCTTATTTCTTTTGAAAATTGGGAAAGATGTTTGCAAAATTTGTCATCTGCTGCAGTTGTGATTGGCACTTTAAGGGTTAATAACTGTCACAGTAGTTCTTATGAACTTATCATTTTCTTTGCAGATTCTACACCAACTGGAAATGTCAAGCCATCCTTGTAAGTAAAAAAATGTTGCGCAATTATAAATATCAATTTTATCCTTCATATTTTTAGTTTTAAAGTATGTCCCTCACTCCTTGACCCAATAAATCCTTTATAAGTTAGACTCATATGGTCCATCTACACAATATATGTTAGTGGGAAGCTGGGTCAAAATTAGAAATATGAACCCATGAAGCGCCACCTATAATTTGCAGCAGCCGACAATTGCAAATTTTGCCGCTTTTTCAAAAATAACTAATAAGGCATGATATTTCATGAGAATCGCCTGCTGGCAGACGATTCTCATGTAATATCATACCTTATTTTTGTCGAAAATTGGGAAAGATGTCGCAAAATTTGTCGTCTGCTGCAGTTGTGATTGGTGCTTTAGGGGTTAATGACCCTCATTTTTGAGCGGTAATAGGTTTGTCTTAATACATGCTTCAATGATATGCATGTGCAGTAGGAAGAAGTCAATATGTAGTTTATTTCAGTAACATCTATTATGCTTGGTTTTCTAGCAAAACCTTGTAGCCAAAACAATGGGAAACTATATTTTAAGCTCACTGTCAGTGGTGTTATAAAATGTAAATGTTGAGGTTGGTAAAAAAAAACAGAGTTATCTCTGCCTGTGGACATTTGTATGTAGGAATAGTTTGACTTCATATGATTTATTTTATATATATCTGTCCTATCAAAGAGATAGAAATTAGCAAGTGTACTTCAAGTCAGTAAAAATGCAACTTAAAAATATAACCTTACCCTAGATTTAATGCATTTTTAGTATTCTTATCAAGTAAAAAGCATGAAACTATGGTCGGGATATCAAGTGGATATCCTTTTGAGAGGAAGTTTTAGTCATTTCTCAATTTTAGCGAAAAACTGAACTTTAAAACATTAATTTAAGTCCTTCCCATCAATGGAGTTTGGTGTTGCATTCCCTAATTTTGTTTGTTTTGGTCAAATGCAGTACTTTCACACTGAAACTGAGTAGAATCAAGATTTAAAAAGGTTACAAACAAATTTGATAAATTTGTCATTTTTCACCAAAGTTTTAGCAGACGTGTGCGATCGAGCTCAGGTTTTGCTTAAACGTTCCCGTTAGAAAGGAAAGCTTATTAATACATAGACAAAGTGTATTGCACTGCTAATTATGAGAAAAACAACACTTGTACCAGTTGCGTTTTAATGGTTTTAGGTATATTAATAATTTTGAAATTTATGTATTTCATTTCAGCTACACCCAATCAATCAATAATCTGCCTGCACTTGATTCACCTCGGCATAGTAACCAGGCTCCTAGTGATATCAGTCGAGCTAGTAATGAATCAAGTCAGGCCGAGGTGTTACGTGAAGTATTGATGACCTGTAATAACATATGTTTTTGGTGCGTTAAAGAAACGTCTCCCTGAGACGTTTCTTTTATGCACACAAAACATATATGTTTGATAGAAAAAGACCTGAAAATGATCATTTTTAGGGGTTTAATACTTTATGTCTACCTCCCTTTAATTGGAACTACTGAAAATTAGAAAGAAAACATGTGGACTTCAAATTTACAAGATTTGACTGTGTTAAGTACTATTTCTCCATTATCCCAGACGTCACAGTACATTTGCAAGTGTATTATATTTTGTAATTTATGCATTTCATTTCAGCTATACCCAGTCAATCAATAATCTGCCTGCACTTGATTCACCTCGGCATAGTAACCAGGCTCCTAGCGATATCAGTCGCGCTAGCAATGAATCAAGTCAGGCCGAGGTGTTACGTGAAGTATTGATGACCTATTTTAAAAACTGTCTATAATAACATGTTTTTGGTGCGTAAAAGAAACGTCTCCCTGAGACGTTTCTTTTATGCACACAAAACATATGTTTGATAGGGAAAAAACTGTAAATGATCATTTGGGGGGGGGGGGGGGGGGGGGGGCTAAATACTTTTATGTCTACCTCCCTATAATTGGAACTACTGAACATTAGAAAGAAAACATGTGGACTTTGAATTCGCAAGATTTGACGGTGTTAAGTACTATTTCTCCATTATCCCAGACGTCACAGTACATCTGCAAGTGAATAATATTTGTAATTTATGCATTTCATTTCAGCTACACCCAATCAATCAATAATCTGCCTGCACTTGATTCACCTCGGCATAGTAACCAGGCTCCTAGCGATATCAGTCGAGCTAGTAATGAATCAAGTCAGGCTGAGGTGTTACGTGACTACATGTGGCAGGTTTGTACTGCCTGTTGCATGTTCTTGCTCAGCATAGACCCAGATAAGCAAACCTTTTCAGCATAAAACTGTGATTATTTCTTATCCATCTGTTTAACCCTTTGTATTCTGATGGATTTTCCCATACATATATATTGATACAATAAGTATGGAACTGCCTATTGTGCTCTTTAAGGGGTCACAGTTAGAATTTTCTAAATTTTGATTTTTTCTGTTCCTGAAGGTTGTTTTAATCCTAACAAACAGTACAGACCCTGATGAAATGCAGCATTATGGTGCATTTCATCGGGGTCTTCACTGTTTGCCAAAGGACCCATTTAGGGGTTTCCAAAAGACAATGGGTTAATCTTGTGTTTTGGGTGCTCTAAAGAATCATCTCATTGAGATGGTTCTTTTGAGTACCCACAACACATGTTTTGTTCAAGAAATAAGAAAAATCATTTTAAATTGCTTTCTCTTACCTGGAGGCCTATTGCTGACTCATGCATGCAGAGTTGTTCAGCTGTGTTATGAATGGGTGTCATTAATCTGTAACTTGCAGTCATGTACCGGTTCTACTAGGAGCTATCTTCTCCGTAGTACTGTATTCACAATAGATACTGTGAAACCTGTCTTAAGCGGCCTCTCAAAAATAGACAAAACAAAGGTCTTAAAGCCGTTTGGTAACTTAATGCAGGTCAAAAGTACTGCAGAATGCTCCCATAGCCGTGAGTGGCCCATTACGCCAGGTTTTACTGTATCTAGACACTTAAACTTCTGACTTTTTTTCTCCTAAACATTTAACAATTTCATAAAATGAGCCAGCACTTTCTGAGAATGGTACATATAGCAAAAAATGTAAGAACCATATTTAACCTTTTTTAAGGCATCATCTGCTGATACTGTTTCAAACAGTTCTGACTCAGACAAAATGTCAGGCATGATCTGGATCCAAACTGTTTGACACTCTTATGTTACACCTGTAAAATATTTTTGGAAAAAAAATTGTTTTCAAAAAGAACTGCAGGCAACCAAAATGCATTCAAAATTACCCAGGATGCAAGGACGAAAACATTCATGTGCAAGTATCCAATGGGGCTAGAAGTGTAGTTTCTGGTCATCACCTACTAGTGTTGTCTGCCGATAACCTTTGAAAACAGATTGGACCCAGATCAGGCCCGATCAAACAGTTAGAATTTCCCCTCATCACCTATGCTTTAAGTAGTATCAAGGTCTTGTGAGCTGGCTCAACTTTTCTGTGCAATTGATTGTTTACAGCTACATATATATGTACTTACAATTATAAAAGCTTTTAAGATCCTATATGGCAAATGTCTGTAAATAACCAGTCTGTGTTGCATGCTTTAATCAGGATCGAAAAGAGCTTATTTGTTGTGAATTAAAAGTATTAAGTATTTCTATGTTTTCTTCCAAAAATCATTAACCCCTATAGAGCCAGCAAAAAAGTGCATCCAAAAATGTTGTCTGCTTAAGTCGTCTGCTATGCATATTTGATAACATTATTGGCTATTGTGAGTATAGAGGCCAACAGTGTGGACCCAGATCAGACTGCTCCTATAGAGGAAGTCTGATCTGGATCTACACTGTTTGTCAAAGAGGCTTCTAAAACATTTCAGCAGACGACAAAAGCAGACAGCCCTAAATCTTCAACCATTCATGATAACAACAGATGACAAATTTAGAACAGTTTTCTTCATTGTGTGGCAAATAATGCATGACAATGCATGTGAATTTTTATTGGGAGTAGTAACTTTTGATGGTGATCTCCATACTGTTAATTCGGAAATTTTTGTGAGAATTTTATGTTTGCGAATAGCATTAAAAGACATACATACATGTATTTGCCGTGTTAAAAATTCACACCTAAGGCATGATTTACCTTTAGTAAACGACAGATTGATTTCTCCATTTCACGAGTATTTTATTTTCACGAAACTTCGCAGTTTCACGAAATTATTACCCTTGCAAAAATTTTCAAATTTACAGTAATTGGTGATCCTATTGAATAATTAAAGCTGGTTCTTGTTTTTTTTTGTTCATGATTTCAAATTTGCCTACCTGGTACTCAATAGTGAGATAAATTAACATTTTGAAATGACTGAAAAAGTCATTTTGGACAGAGGTAAATTTGAGCTAAATGAAATTTTGTTATTCATTATAAATTGTCATGAATAATTAATGAACTCTTTTCGTACTAGTGTCATCTGCTGATAACCTTTACAAACAGTTTGGACCCTGATCAGGCCGACAAAATGTCGAGCTTGATCTGGATCCAAACTGTTTGTCACTCTGATAGTAATCCTTAAGGAATTTTATAAAAAAAGTTAATTTTGAAAAAATTCAGACGACAAAAAAAGCATGAAAAATTTCCACATAGGCAAAGAGTTAAATTGAAGAATACGGTGTAGTCCCTTTATAATCCTATATTTGGGGTCCATAAGAATAGACCATGTTATAAGTGAACAGTGTTATAAAGGGACAATTTTTTAAAAGAATTATTGGAAAATGACTTTTTTATGATCATTTTTAGCTCACCTGAGCCGAAGGCTCCGAGGTGAGCTATTAGTATACCAGTGACTCCGGCGACCGGCGTCCGTCAACATTTTCAAACATCTTCTCCTCTGAAACCACTGGGCCAATTGAACTCAAATTTCATATGGAGACTCCTTAGGATGGGGGAACGAAAGTTTGCTCAAATGGTCCTGGTCACATGACCAAGATGGCCGCCATGCCCATATATGGTAAAAACCATTTAAAAATCTTCTTCTCCAGAACCAGAAGGCCGATGACCTTGGGACTTGGTATGTAGCATCGGGGATGTGGTGCCTACAAATTGTGTTCAAAGGATGATCTTAGGTTGACCTTGACCTACTTAACGTCAAGGTCAAATTTGCTTCCTTATGCATTTAAATGGGAAAATTTCTGAAAAGTTGATTTTTTTTGAAAACTGTGGAAGCCTTAGTCATTACTCTCACTTCATATGTTAAACCTAATGAGACAATGGCTATTAATAAGTTCCAAAGGTCAAGGTTGACCTTTGACCTTGCAGCTTAGGTCACTCATATCAGAGTCCTATCAATATATTAAAACATAGTTTTATCACAAATAATTGGCCCAATTGAACTCAAATTTCATGTGAAGACTCCTTATGATAAGTTAGCCAAAATTTATGCAAAATATTTTGGTCACAAGACCAAGATGGCCGCCATGCCCATATATGGTAAAAACCCTTTAAAAATCTTCTTCTCCAGAACGCCGATGACCTTGGGACTTGGTATGTAGCATTGGGGATGTGGGGCCTACCAAGTTTGTTCAAATGATGATCCTTAGTTGACCTTGACCTACTTAACATTAAGGTCAAATTTTCTTCCTAATGCATTTAAATAGGAATTTTTTTGAAAAGTTGATTTTTTGAATACTGTTGAAGCCAAATTCATTATTCTCACTTGATATGATAAACCTACTGAGACAATGGCTATAAATAAGTTTCAAAGGTCAAGGCCACCACACCGATAAATGGTAAAAAACCCTTTAAATATCTTATTCTCTGGAACAAAAGGCAGATGGCCTTGGGACTTGATATGTAGCATTGGGGATGTGGTCTCTACCAGGTTTGCACAAATGATGAATCTAGCTTGACCTTGACCTACTTTATGGCAAGGTTAAATTTGATTCCTAATGCATTTATATGGGAAAAATCTTGAAATTTTCATTTTTCTATATCTGTTTAAGCTGAAATCATAATACTTTTGAGAAATGTTTTACCTTATGAGATAATGGTTTATATAAGTACCAAATGTTAAGCTGACCTGTGCCACTCTTTTGGACTGCCACATACCTATCTGAACATTGGTTTCTCAGAAATCACTGGGCTGTTTGAGTGATTATTCAATAGATTGTTTTAGGTCACTCGACCAAAATGGCTGCAACCCCCATATATGGTAATACAAAATATGTTTTATTAATATGCCTTGTAGTTGACCTTGACCTATTTTAACATGATTAAAGAGATCAGGTGAGCGCCTCAGGACCTTCAGGTCCTCTAGTTCTATAATACCATAGAAAAAAAAATTGGTAGATGTTATAAGTGAACAGTGTAATAAAGGGACAGTTTTACAAAGGAATTATTGGAAAATGACCATTTCATGATCATTTTCCTATAATTCCTTTTTAAAATTTCATGGTAAAAAAAATTGGACGATACAACATGGCGGTGATAAATCCAAATCTATGCCATATAGCTGGTTGTGTTATAAAGGGACTGCACTGTACATGTATGTGGTAAGCCAGCAATCTGTTGCCTTGTTATAGTGGAGTGTCTTTTGATTGGGCCAGAATTATTTTATCATCTTGTTCTTGGGAGATCCTGACCAAATGGAGGGCAGGAGGATGGAATATAAAATAGCAAAAAGATCAGGCCTCAAGGTTATAAAACCCTTTTCATGCTCAACTGAACTGAGCATGAAATTTATCCTGCCAATAAATGTTTAAATGACAACAACTGTTGGCATTTAAACAATTATTAGCAGCATAAATACAGCATCTGGGAGTTTCAAGGGTGAAGGCAAGAAAATCTGAATTTTTCAGTATTTTAGTTGATGAGCGGATAAAATTTCATGCTCAGGCAGGAAATATATGAAACATCAACTAAAAAATATATTAAAAAATGGCAAGTTTGTTTTTTAGAGGGGCTAATTTCACAGAGTGAGGTCTCCCAAAAACCAGAAAATGAAAAAAATCTGGCCTTGTTATGATATATTAACTCCAAATCTAATTACTGGAAAAATAAAACTTTGCTTGGTAAATAATCATAGCTTAGTTGCATGTTTGCTTGCAGTGAAACAGGGTCAGTAAGAAAGTATCGAATGTTTGACTCCCCGTTACCCGGCTACAAGTACCCTCTTGGTTATAATGCCCCTAGTAATGTAAGCAGGGATAGCACTGAGTCCCGACAGGCTGAACTGTTAAGGGACTATATGCTACAGGTTTGTATTTTTGCATGTTTTATCTTTCCACGTTTGCCAGGTGTGTGAAGTTTCTGAAAAAAAATCAGATTTTTGCTTTAGTTCTTTCATAGAATTATTTGTTCAAAGAGAGAGATATCATAATTTTAACTCTCCTTCTTGCGCCCACTTTTGTCTTTCTAAACAGTTTGCACCCAGATCAGAAGTGACAAAATATCTATCCTGATATGGATCCAAACTGTTCGACACTCTGATAGTGTTCCAGAAAGAAGTTTATTTTGAAAAAGTCAACAGATGACAACAAAAGCATGGAAAATTACCCAGCATGCAGATTTAATTTGTCCATGTTTTCCAGGCATGAGAAGTTTCTGAAACAAGCCAGATTTCATGATCTGGTCCTTTCATAAATTTATTTGTTCAGCCGCAAGAGATACCAGTGTTAACCCAATGTATTCGGAAAACCCCTAAATGGGTACTTTTACAATGAAGACCCAGATGAAATGTCACAAAATGTGGCATTTCATCAGGGTCTACACTGTTTGTAAATATGAAAAAAATACCGAATAGAGGGATGGTGCATTTTAATGGTTACCAAATTTGACGAAAAACTCCAGTTTACAGTAGGCCTTCTTAAATGGTAAGAAAATAAATATTTCTACCCCAAAAGAAATGTTTTATATATGTTTCTCTGAACTTGGCCCAAATTATTATTTTATGCTGATTTTTTGCCCTAAATTCTACTAAGTACCAAATAAGCCATAAATTTTACTGATTACTGATATTTTGGCCTAAAATTTACCGATTATCGATTTTTGGGCCTATATTTTACTAATTACCAATTTTCGGGCCTAAATTATACTGATTACCAAATTTTGGGCTTAAATTTTACTGATTGCACAGGTACCCCATTGAGACTCTCATATCTCTTACAGATTTACATGTACTTTGAACCAAACCAGTCTTATGGTGTTCATAATTTCATTGACCTCCACAAAGGAAATCCATCTTTTATACCTTAATTTTTATACATTATGTATTTATATTTTCATTCTACATGGGTTTTGATTCATTTATTTAAAGATCTATAATATAGGGTTATCACACTGATATTGGTGAATATTGTCCCATGAGGTCTTCTTCAATTGTGATAGTGGTTCAATTGGCACCATGCCTTCGGGAGTTATTGCCCTGTGTTAATGAAAATTCACCATTTTTTCGGTCTATAAGTCCAGTATTTTATGAAGTTTGGTCATATTGTTGAGTACCATGATTGCATTTACAAGTTTGATAATGATCTTTATCTCACCATGCCTTCAGGAGTTATTGCTATTTGTTCATGAAAATTCACCTTTTTTGATGATATCCAGTCTATAAGTCTACCAATTTTGAAAAAAATTATGAAACTTGGTCATATCGTTCAGTACCGTAATGTCTTCAAGTTTGATAATATACAATTATTGACTATTGAGGCATTGGACATGATGTGATATCGACCTGAGAGTACCAATATTGACTGAGGCGGAGCAATATTGGTATTCTCAGGTCGATATCACATCATGTCGAATGCCTCAATAGTCAACAATTGTTTTATTATATAATTTCTCTAAGCAAAAAAAAAAAGTAACAACAACAACAAAATCTTGGCTATGGACTGTTTCTTGGACAGTCTTGAATTTCTTTTTTTTACATGATGACTAATTGATTTCATTCAGTTAAAAGAGGAATTAATGCATATTTTATTTGTAATTGTTATATACCTTATGAGTGTTTACTATAGAAACTTTACGTGTTTAAATCGCTGACAGTTGTACTTTTCATCTAAATTTAGCGTATCGCAATGCGACAAATCACTGTCCGCGGGCTTCAATCCCATTAATACATGGCGGCAGAGGGCTGCAATGCCATTAAAGCCCGCTCATAGACATCGTCTGCAAGATTAGATATATCATTGCTAATGTTTTATGGAGAAATAACCAAACTATTTCAATTACCATATAAAATACGCTCCTTTATCATATCGGACAGGCGGCAATCGAAAACACTCTGAACAATCGATGAACGCGGATCACAAATCACTAGAAACAGTGTTTTCGATTGTCATTTGTCGCCAGTCGGGCAACAAACGGCAATCAAAACTCTGTTTCTAACGATCTTAGATCTACGTTCATCGATAGTATTAACGTTTTCGATTGCCGCCTATCTGAAGTGTTTATTGTATATAGGCCTACTGAATACGTAGCCAAAACAATCCGAAACAATGGCTACTAGGAATAATTTACAGTCGGGCCACAAAAGGCAATCTAAAACTCTGTTTCTAACGATCATAGATCTACTTTCGTCGATAGTATTAACGTTTGCGATTGCCGCCTATCTGAAGAGTTTATTGAATATAGGCCTACTGAATACATAGCCAAAACAATATGAAACAAAGGCTACTAGGAATAATTTACATTTTTCATGTTCCTGTTGAAAAATAATTTGTTTCCACACCGGATATGCGGCAATCGAAAACTCTCGACGAACAATCGATGGAGGCGGGTCAGAAATCACTACAACCCGTGTACCAGTGTTTTCAATTGTCAATTGTCGCCAGTGGGGCGACTAATGGCTATCAAAAACTCTGTTTCTAACTATTTTTGGTCTACGTTCATCGATAATATTGACGTTTTCGATTGCCACCTATCCGGTGTGAATTCGTTGTACGCTTCATGATGTTACGGTGGACATTTTTGCATATAATCGAATAGAATTATTTGGGACTGCTTGTGCTTGATAGGAAGGTATATAACAATGATGATATAACATTCTTTTCCGTATATTAACGTTTGCCAAACCCTTGTGTGATAATGTGTTGCAGCCCTCACCGCTTCGCGGTTCTGGCTGCAACACATTATCACACTCGGGCTTGGCGAACGTTAATATACAGAAAAGAATGTTTTATCCTCTTATTACAACTACAAACAGAGAAGATCCAGATTAAATGCCGCATAATGTGGCATTTCATCAGGGTCTACACTGTTTGTTAAGACAAAATGATCTTCAGGGAAAAAAATGCAATTTTGTTTAGAAATTAAAACCTGTGACCCCTTGAATTATACAATGGACCATTCCAAGTTTATTGCAACAATCCAGAAGGAAGAATTCATTAGTTCATTTAAGAGTTCTGCTAATTACTATATTCAACAGCAAAGTCTGAATTACATGTATTATGATGGAACACCAAATCTTGTGCATTTCATGCTGCTGTCACTCACTGAATTGTATTTACAGCAAATCATGCAAGTTTCATGCTGAAAGCACACCTGTTATGAAAAGTTTCCATGAAGTCTATTTTTAGTAACTAATATTGAATGGGAAAAACCAGCAGCCCAGTAGATATGTAGTTTTATGGACTCGAATGGATAGGCATCTGGGCCAATCAAGAGATGTCTATTTATAGGTAATATAATAATGGTCAATATCGCACCATGCCTTCAAGAGTCCTTTGTTCATAAAAAATCATTTTTGGCTTTGAAAGAAATTACGAATTTTGCACCAGCAGGGGCATCTGTGTCCCATGGACACCTAGTTTTATCATGGAAGCAAACGCCATGAACCCTGATCAGTCTGCTCCTTTGGAGGCAGTCTGATCTTTGTCCATACTGTTTGCAATATAGGCTACCTAAGAACATAAGCAGACCAGAGAGCAGAAGATAAAAGTTTGTGATGCAGAAAAAAGGTTACCGGTAAGAGTTAAATGTATTTTATTCTCTGTTTAGTTGCATACAAAGCTAAAGTTTGATGAGCTGGCCATGTTTTCTGACTGTCTAAAGTCGTGGAACTACTCATCCAGTCGTCTTCCAGAGTTCTGTGACAAGCTGCTGAATCTCTATGGCTCAGAGAGGAAACACCTGCTGGCAGGTAAGTAGCCACTGACAGTGAGCAGAAATTTTTATATTGTGATATTGTTCCTGAAAGAATGGATAATTATTCCCCGACGAAGTCAGATGGATATAGTTTTGGCATCGTCCCTCCGTTCGTCTGTCCACTTTTTTTGTCTGTCCGGAACCATATCTCAGTACCTATTGGTCAGATTTGATCTTCTTGGTACAAATGATAAGTACCATGGACTCCTGATATCCTATAAGTTGGGTCAAAATCGACCCCTTAACACATGAGTTATTGCCCTTGTTTTGGTATAGGCAATTATAAGACAAAAACCTATATTAGCTTTTTTGTGTGATGATCTTCACATTTCATCAAAGCTTTTATATTTAACAACTTTTCACTATAGACCATGATTGCCAAGTGCCTGTAGATAAGCATGGTAGTGTCAAAGTTTTACCCCACCCCCTTTGACCCCACCTAAGCGGTCAAAGGTCAAATATGATAATTTCGCAATAACTAAGGCAATTGTTAATATTTTTTGCTGAAATTTTGATTGCAGACAGAGCAGCAATAGATATGAAATATATCAAAAGGGATTTCAGTTTGTAGGCCTGGGTCCAAGTCTGTTCGGTGGACATAGGGGGCGGGGCCGAGGCCAAAATTAAACTTTTTCAGAATATGGTCATGTTGCATATCAAATTAAAGCTGATGACGCTGGCAGCAACATGGTAGCAAATATTTTGCCCAGACACACCCTCGACCCAGGGGGTGGGGTCAAAAGGTCAAACTATATCTTTTTTTGAAAGTTGTCATGTTGCATATCAAATTAAAGGCAATTGAGCACAGAGCACCATTAAAGCATATATGCTGTCATTACACACACCAGCGAGGGAGGGGTGATGGGATATAAATTTGTCAACTTTGTCTTGTTTTTCATGCTTTTGTAGATATAGTATAGGCAACCACTGAAGGCTCAGACAAGCCTGGGCATCAATGCAGTCTCACCAGTCTTCCCTGCTTGCATACATAAAGCTTGGAAGTAGGTGAAGGCTAAGACTAAAACGCTTAGCCTTTACGCATGTGATCAATACTTTCAATCGATCCTCTTATAGCAAGCATCTGTTTTTAAACAAGTGATTTTGGATTATCTCTTGACCACTTGCTTTAGACCAGTTCCAGTGTATTTGGGAGAGGGAAATGACATGGCTCACAAATTGTCATCGATAAACATTTTAATTGTTTGGCTACAAGGTTTTTGGTTTCTTCATGATAGCCTAGTCATTTAATCCAGCTGCAACAGACATATTACCAAGATTTTGTTTGGATATTAACCCTTTCCTTCATGAATATTCATGCTAGGCTCCACCCACTATGAATAATTATATAAATAAACTTTCATGTTTGAATATTGAACAAAGAAATTACGTGTCAGGTCCACTGGTGTAGAATCAGATGTATCATTTTTTTTCAATAAGCAAACAAAGTATATACTGATCAGGAGCTCTTTAAAGAGCTGCCTGATATGGGTCTGCTCTGTTTGCAAAAGCGTTTAAAGGCATATCTATGAGGTAAAGGGTTAATTATTTTAGGTACTGTTTGAGGATAAATTACTCCCTCCAACTTGGACCCCTTCAGTATAGCTAATGAATAGCACCTTCGACGGCACATATAAACGCGTGTAATTATAGCCCTTGAGAAGACACCTTTTCAACCATTTTGTTTTTGGTCGATGTGTAAATGTGTGTGTGTACAAAAAAGCTTTAATGTTGGCCATAACTTTTGAACTACAGGGCCTAGAGATGTGATATTTCACATGCCTATACCTTCTCCATAAAAGCTACAATAGCTTGACATTTGACCTACTTTTGAAAAATACATATTTTTTTATAGTTCGATAAAGCTTTACTGTGAAAGGACATTAACCCTTATCCCACCATTTTTTTGTCCTGAAATGTCTTCTTATGTCTGCTGCATATATTCAAGTGCACCTCAGACTAGATTTAATCATTGAAGTAAACACTATGAACCCTGATCAGACAGCTCCAAGGGAGCAGGATCAGGATCCATATTGATTGAAAATAAACAAGTCATGACTGGCAGGAAGAGTTAATGTTTCACAAATACATCTTGTAATTAAACTTAAATGTTCCAGACATGACTGAAGCAGACAATAGGTTTTATATACGTATTTTCCGGGAAAATAAGGCTCAACATTTGACTTCATGTAAATCATCTGCAAGCAATATCAAGCCATATTTGGTTTTGTAACCTTTTGTACTCCGATGAGATTTTCCCATACATGTTGATACAATATGTATGGGACTACCCATTGTGTACTCTAAAGGGTCACAAATAGTGTTTTCTAATTGTAATGTATTTCTGTCCCTGAGGGTCGTTTTGAAAATTAGCAAACAGTGCAGACCCTGATGAAATGCAGCATATCTCATCTGGGTCTTCACTGCTTGCCAAAAATATCCGTTTAGGGGTTTTCAGAATACAAAGGGTTAAATCAACAACAAAATTTGAAGTAAATTGTGGTCTGCTGCAAATTTTAATTCACACCTTTCTGATTAATTTTCTTTCCAGGTATGTTTCCCTTTATTCCGGAGCGTGATTGTGTTTATTTTGAGGACTTTTTTTCATAAAGCAGCATGATTTTCGTCTGTGCAAGTTTTAATTCACACATCATTGATTAAATTTCTTTCCAGGTATGTTTCCCTTTATTCCGGAGCGTGATTGTGTTTATTTTGAGGACTTTTTGAAGCAGCATGATATAAACCTTCCTGACAACGGCAGAGGAACACTCAACAGCTTCCAGGGCTTTCCATCATATTACACGTAAGATAAAATTAGATATTAATAGACTTTTTGCTTACTGTAAAGGTGGCAACTTTAATATTCATATCTGGGTGTGGTTCGGCTGTTTCATCTGCTAAACAAGGGAAATCAGGTTCTATTTATAATTTGGTGAAGAATAAATAAATTGTTTGGGCCGTGCAAACATGCATACATTTCATGAAAATCCTAACCATATACACACTGAACTCGCATTCATTAACCCTTAAAGCGCATAATCACAAAATGTATGTTTTTTGTGGTCCGCTAAAATATTTGAAGCCTCATAGACAAACAGTGTGGAGCCAGATCAGACTGCTCCTGTAGGAGCAGACTGATCTGGGTCCACAATGTTTGCCTCTATGCTTATGTTAAAATAGATATTATCAGATACAGTTATTTTGCTGGGGTTTTAAGGACTAAATAATGTGTTTTGTGTCTATACTGAGGTAATGGCGCAAAATGATACAGTTACTTTGGAATAAACCATGCCTCATTTTCAGCTTTTATCTATGTCTAAGGTTGACCAGTCATAATTACCCATTCATGAGGTGCCGCCTTTACAGTAAGGGAAAAGTCTTATAATACCTGTTGGACATGTTCTTATAAGCACACACTACTGAGTTCTTTTTTGAGCTATGAATTCTATTTCAACTTCTGATTTACAGCCAGTTCAGCTATTTCATTAGTAACCCTTATTCTGCCAATACTTTTTTTTTTGTCCTGAAAATGTCAAATGCTTTTTACGTCTGCTGCATATACTCAAGTTCATTTCAGACTTTTATCATGGAAGCAAATACTAGGAACCCTGTCAGACTCATCTGGGTCCATATTGTTAGCAATAAAGGCTACCTAAGAACATAAGCAGACAAAAGGGGCAGAGACAAAACTCATGACTGGCGGGAAAAGTTATTATGGATCCATAGTGTGGATGAAACACTTATTATGTTTCTGCTATATAAAATTTTGAAAGAAGTTGTGTACATTATGCTGTTTATGGCCAGTATGGTCATTCAGTGGTCTATACAACTACATGTTCTTTCAGGGCTGTGGGGAATCCTAGATGAAATTTCCTTGATCTGGTATCAGGGGACAAAATTATAGTATTGCACTTGTCCTGCAGGATGAGTGACTTACAATTTTCACTCGTCCTGCAAACACATGCACTTGTCCTTTAAAAGCGTATGCAAAAGAACATAAGGCAGTAACATGTAATATGACTTCCTCGAGTAGTTCTTCCCAAAGCACTCGTCCTGTAGGATGAGTGCTTTGGGAATAATTACTCGTCCTTTCTAGATGTCACTCGTAGTTATGAGCCAACGAATGGAATTTTGTCCCCTAGGTATGATTTCTTCCATTGAGGTAGAAGCTTTAATGTATACATATTACATTATCCACACTAATAATGGGAGCGTAGTGGCTCAGCGGTAGAGTGCTTGACTCGAGACTGAGGGGCCGCGGGTTCGAGCCTCACCGGAGTCACTGCATTGTGGTCCTTGAGCAAGAAACATTTATCCTGGTTTAGAACTGGTTCAACCGAGGAAGACCTGTCCCTGTTTAACTGAAAGATTGTTGATGGGACGTAAAGAATAAAATCAAACAAACTCTAATAATAAAAACACATAACTTTTTCAAAACTATATTCCCTCTTTTGAAAATGGTGTAGATAAAGATCAGCTAAAGCTGACCAGGATTCACACTGTTTTCTAAATCCAAACTGTGAATTCATATTTATGATGAGATTGAGCCACTGAACCAGCTGAATATTAGAAATATTTCACATTTTATTTATAGTATTCATATCTCAAAAAGAATGCAGTGTGCACTTAACCCTTTGTATACTGGAAACTCCTCAACAGGTACTTTGGCAAACAGTGAAGACCCAGATGAAATGCCGCATGATGTGGCATTTCATCAAGGTCTGGATTATTTGCTAAGACAAAATCTATCTTCAGAGAAAGAAATACAATATTGTTTTGGAAATTATAACCTGTGAAACTTAATACATACAATGGATTATCCTGACTTTATTGAAAATTCTATTGGTCTGAAAAGGGTTGAAAGAACATGTGTGCTTTATATTAGAATGACTAGTTATTCAGATTCAAGTTTTCTAAATAAAATCATACACCATCATCTTCTGTAGAATATATACCCTACTACTATGTATTACTAGCTGACATATTGCAGATAAAATCTTCAGAAGGAATAATGGTCAGATAGCTTGTGGTGGTGCTTTTAGCCCAGTCAGTGATGTTTCAGTCATAGTGGGCATGCAGCGAAAGAGAACATATGAAAGAGAGTAAACAAAAGTTGTTGCAAGATATTATACTTTCCCTATAAAAGTCAGTTAGAAAGGTCACAAAGTGGTTCAAAGTGGTATTCAATTGAGTGGTTTGAGAAGTGAAGGTCACTGAGTGGTTCAAAGTGGTATTGAATTACATGGTTTGAGCTTATACTGAGAGAACTGAAGGTCACTGAATGGTTCAAAGTGGTATTGAATGGAGTTGCTTGAGCTTATACACTTAAAGAATTGAAGGTCACTGAGTGGTTTGTGCATCCTTCAAGTTTCTGAGCTGAAACTGAAAGTGTTCCGCTGCTGACACTAGCGACTCAGATGAAGACATGATCCCTATGTGTCTTCTATGCTGCGTAGGCGACATAAAAAGGGTTAAAAAACAACAAAACAGATAGGTCCAGATAAGGAAATTTTATTTGCGTAAAATTGTATCTATTTTCTTACCCATTAATTTAAACATGTGTTTTGGGTGCTCAAAAGAACCGTCTCATTGAGACGGTTCTTTTGAGTACCCACAACATATGTTTTGGTTAAGAACTAAGAAAATTATTTTCCAATAGGCGCTTTTATCTTGAGGCCTCAAAACAGTAGAGGTTGTTTTCATGCTTATTTATATTTTTCTATTTCAGGCGATCAGAGAGTGAGGCATCTATAGCAAGTAATGTTACCAATAGCAACGACCTTGACTTGACCTCTAGAGCTGATTCAGTCTTAGATGCTATTGGTAAAAAGATGGAACATATTGATGCTAGTGTTGGAGATCCCACACAATACTATATAGGATAGCATTAAACAGGGTTCCCACAGAAATTCAAAAACACAATTCCAAGATTTTTCCATGATTTTCCACGATCAACAATGTAATTTCCATGACTATTTCATGCATGGTCTCCAACCTTCCATTTTAGCGGCATCTCCACTACGCTGAGCATATATGCGGATTGCAGCATCAGTAATGTATTTAAATAAGCATGCTTGTAGACCATGCATGCATTCTGAAATAACTGAAACTTGAAACCACCAGTAGCAAGAAAACTAGCTGTCAGACACACAAGTTTTATGTGTCTGACAGCTAGTTTTCTTGCTACTGGTGGTTTCAAGTAAAACTTGTGTGTCTGACAGCTAGTTTTCTGGCTACTGGTGGTTTCGTCAAATTATTTCATAAAATTCCATGATTTTTCCAGAATAATTCAGGGTTTTTTCAAATTCCATGGTTTTTCCATGCATGGAACTTTTTCTTGTGATTTTCCAGGTTTTCCATGATTTCCAGAGCTTGTGGGAACCCTAATAAAAGGCCCAAATGTCTGCATGTTGTGATAAAAGTGGCCAGCACACGAGATTTTCGTACTTATCGTATTGGTGAGCATCGAAGGTCCAGACGAGCCTGTGCAGTCTCGCCAGGGCTTTTGTTTCTCACATACATAAAGTATGGAAATAGATAGAGGCAAAGACCAAAAGTAAGGACTAGCCCCACTAAGTAGCTGTGTAATCATGTTTAAATAGTGATTTTATGTATATATGAGATAAGTACCAAAATCTTGTGTGGCGGTGGAAACAATCTTACTTTACATTCAGGCCTCCAGATAAGAGTGCGTATTGGAAAATTATTTTCTTTATTTACTATCCAAAACTTATGTTGTGGGTACTCAAAAGAACCGTCTCAATGAGACGGGTCTTTTGAGTACCCAAAACACATGTTTAAATTAATAGGTAAGAAAATAATTTAACTTTTACGCAAATAAAATTTCCTTATCTGGACCTATGATACATTGCCTTGTTAGTCACAGAGAACTGGTTCTATCGTGCCTTAGTGCAAAATATATGGACTATTGCATGAGAAAATGGTTTATTATTTCTAAACTTTTAATGTTTAATAGTCTATATTTAGAAGTTAGCCCAAATGGCATATCGTACAGCTGACCTGGTTCTTGTGGTTTGGCTAGCATATAAAACTGTCATCTGGCTATGTTTTTGTTATGTACAATTGTAAATATTATATATGATAAATGAACCATTTTATATACAGACATTTATGCTAAGCAATAAATTATCTGACAAAAAATTGTCTCCCAATATATCTGGTCCCGAGGTTATAAAACTTTTTTTGTACTCAACTGAGCATGAAATTTCAACTGCTAAAACTCTCAGATGTCGTATTAATCTTGCTAATAAATGTAAAAATGCCAGAAAATGTTGGCATTTTAACATTTATGAGCATTATACATTTCATGCTCAGTTAAATTGAGCATGAAAAACCTCACGGCCAGGGCTTTTCTCTGGCTGCTTTTTCCTTGAGTTGATGCTTTACATCAGTGTCAACAATTTTCTAGTCATGTTAGGAAGTTTTCCTAGACTGAACCAAAATTAAGCAGTAATGATAGTTTTTCTCAAGGATACAACACAGTGCCTCCAGTGAGTCTTGAAACAGGGACCGCTTGATCTCAAGTCAAGCACGCTACCACTGACCCGCTGCACTCCCTACCTCTAGATCTGGCCTGAGGTTATAAAACTTTTTTCATGATCAACTCATCTGAGCATGAAATTTCAATTGCTCACAAAAGGTAAAAAGATGAAAAATAAAGATTTTTCTTGCTTTAAAACTCTCATATGTTGTATTAATTATGCTCATAAATGTTAACATGAGCATGAAAAATTTCATGTTCAGTTGAGTTGAGCATGAATAGTTTTATAACCTTGGAGCCTGGCTGCACGTAACCCTGCCTTTATAACTAAGAGAAGTACAAAAACAGCTCCCTGTCCAGGATCATCAGAGATTGGAATGCCAAATACCAAGACTGTGCGCACACCGCATCTGTAGCTGAGCTCCTGTTATAGCTACAGACATCACAACAGCCCAATGTTTATAACTGTAACTGGGCCAATCACTCATTTTACACACATGCTTGTAGTTATCTAGTAGCTCATGGAATAAGCACCAAAATATCATATGCTGGCTCATTAACTGTATTGATGACAGTACCATAGTAGAAATAGGATCATTTCAGTAAAAGTGTTAAAAATGTCCATTCAACAGCACCCAGTATGAACATCTGGAACAGTAACCCTTTCTAGCACCGAGATTATAACAGACCACTGACATCACAGAATCACAGTCTGTGCTTGATTCTGATAGGAAAAGTCACATTTACTCCTATTAGGTGAAAGTTTTTCAATATCTGATCAACAGCATCCAATTTGAGCATCTGGTTACAGTAACCCTGTTTAGCACCGAGTTTATCACAGACCATTGACATCACAGAATCTTGGTGACTTATAGACTTAATTCTCCCAGCTCTCATCCCTTATCTCCTGTTATTGCATCAAACACTGCTCTCACACTGTGACAAATAGTCTGTGCTTGATTCTGAAAGGAAACACATCATTAAGTCTAATTATTAACTTATGACTATTCTCCCGGCTCTCATCCCTTATCTCCTGTTATTGCATCAAACACTGCTCTCACACTGTGACAAATAGTCTGTGCTTGATTCTGAAAGGAAACACATCATTAAGTCTAATTATTAACTTATGACTATTCTCCCGGCTCTCATCCCTTGTCTCCTGTTATTGCATCAAACACTGCTCTCACACTGTGACAAATAGTCTGTGCTTGATTCTGAAAGGAAACATCACATTAAACATCACTTTAATTAACTGAAAAGCAGTTTACAGGCACATGGGTGAAAAATTTCAGGAGTTTTCCTAAATTCAGAATTTTGAGGCTGACTTTACAAAGAAATGAAACGAAGTGGACTTAGCAGTACCCTTGGATTGTGAAGATGAACTTCTTTGTACTATATATAAGCTAGATGTAAGATTCATTCATTTAAAAGAGGGTTGAACACCGTTTCAGAACAAGATATCAGTCAAACTGAAAGTCCAAATGACAGTAACTGTCAGGGAGCGCAGTGGCTCAGTGGTAGAGTGCTTGACTCGAGACCGAGTGGCTGCGGTTTTTGAGCCTCACCGGCGTCACTGCATTGTGGTCCTTGAGCAAGACACATTTATCCTTGCTTAGTACTGGTTCAACCCAGGAAAACCTGTCCCTGTTTAACTGAAAGATTGTTGATGGGGCGTAAAGAATCAAATCAAACAAACAAAACAAAGACAGTAACTGTTGCTTGAAAACTCATGAAATTAAAGACACACAATGGTCCAAATTTTAATAGTTGTCATTGATAGCCAGTGAAGTATTGTGTTTTACGCTCTCACCATTTGGCCGCTTTCAACATTTTGGCATCACGAAGCAATTTGATAACAGCAAATGAAGTTTCTTGTTAAAATAGGGATTTTCGCTAGTTAAAACATAGAGGACTTTGCTTTGATGCAACAATCACGTTTCTTCTGTCTTTATCTATGTTATGGTTATTAGGTCTGCTTGTTAGAATAACAATGAATGGCTAATCTTAAGATGCAGTCTTATTTGGGTCTGCTGCACTATTTGTCAGGACCATTTTGTCAAGCTGCTAGTTTTATAATTTAACTCCATCCCAGCTGGTGGTAGCTTTTGTCGTCTGCTGATAATTTTTGCAAACAGTTTGAGCACAAATTAGGCACAAAAAAAAGTTGGGCCTGATCTGGATCCAAACTTTTGATGGTATGCCTGGAAGATGCTAATTTGAAAAAATCTGCAGACTACTAAAAAGCATGCAAAATTACACAGCATTCAAAGATTTATAGATATTTTTTATGCTATTACCTCTGAGAGACACTGGAACACATAACAGCTGAAGATATTTTTATTCACTTGTCCAATCTTCAATACTAAATTACTGGTACCATGACCATCACTGTACTGTATCACCTGAGCTAAGGTGTGGAGAGGGTGTCGCTGCAACACTTCCTGAAGAAAATGTTACTTTGTTATAATTTATTTAATGGTGTACAACATCATGAAACTAACATTTATTAAGAATCTATATTTTATTTTTAAACCTTAATGATGTGCTGGAGACAGTGGGCGGAGCTAAAATATACCTGACAAAAAAAGAAATGCACCACTACGATTTTTCCCATTAAGTTCTCTTTTTGATACAAAAATGTAAGTTGCCATGAAATATTTATATCTGATCAAATCTTACTAAAACTTGAGTGTGATGTAGATGAGTATCTGTACCTTCCCTGTGTAGGAACGAAACTCATTAAGCCAAATGGTAAACAGGTTTTAGAAGCGTTTTTTCAATGCTACTGTCTACATGAAATTCAGAGAATGCTTTACATTTGTAAAGTATGAAATGGATATGTTGTCGTCATTTGAGACAACAAATGAGCCTTTTGATGCTTTTTTGCTACTCTAAAATCCATTTACATCAGTTAGGATGGTTTAAATTGATTAAAACAATGTTGAAATCTTCACATGTTTTCTAAGGTTTATCTCCAGTATGGCAACGTTATCCAAAGGGTAGTCACAATACATGGGCTACTTAGCATTCAAAAATCAATTATGATGATTTTAAAGATAGAATTTGCAAAGAATGAGTGTCTAAGTACATTTTGGTCTACTTAGACAATTCCCATTGCTTAAACTAACCTGCAAGAGAGCATTATAAAAACGTTCATTTTCTGTGACTTTACACTATGACCCCATTTTGGTTCATGACATATTTTATTTTACACATTTTTGACACCTGATTGCAAAAGGTGTGTACGCAGCAGTACCTAATATACCTTTTCACCGATATAAACCAAACTTGCCTATCACATATGATCTTCCTGATATTTGAACAGTTCTATGTGGTGCGTTTCTTTTTTTTGGGAATTGAAATTTTAGCTCTGTACACGGTCTTTATGACATCAAGAAGGTTGAAAAATAAAATTTCAGTTTTTATATTTACACTTTATATTTCATACGCACAAATATCTTCACAGGCAAATGAAGACAGTTGCGCGGTAAAAGTTAATCTAAGGGAAAATAGCGACAAGTGTAAATATAAACAAATGACATACTCTCATCAAACTTTACATCACAGTGAGAAATGTGGTTTGTTTCAAGATTTAATATCAAATACATGTATGAGCACTGGGTGAAAACACCATTGATAGAATGTTTGTTTGCTGATTTAAGCTTTTTTCAAGACGTTAAGGTAAGAATGCCCTAAAAGATAAATCCATTAGTTAACTAAGTCCTTAAATTGAGATAGCATATGCTATTTTAGTACTTATCGCCTAAGTGAGCATCTGACAAACATACCAGTCTCATCCAGTGAAGCTAGGGGTCTTATTTTGGTTGGAGTCTTCCTCTACTTTTCTGTGAGAAGCCAAGGTTCTGGTTAGAGACTGTATATGTGCAGGCTTATCTTGAGTCCCTGCTGCTTGTCGATGCAATAAGTACTAAAAACCATATTATATTTTGGTTTAAACTGCTTTTTCCTCTGTTGAATAATTTACTAAAGAAAACCTACCTGTCCTTTCATATCTATGACTTTTATACCATGTTTAGATACATTTACTTTCACTTTATCATCTTCTCTGCTGATGATTGGTAGTTTTCCTTCAATCTGAAACATAACCAAGCTTAACTCAATTAATTCCCCATTTATTAGTGTGGAGGTTGTCATTTGCTTGTACACCTAGAAACCGGCTTAGAATTACAGTTTAATGAATGAAACAAAAGAAATTGGCAGTTAAAGAAAGTCCTTCAAGAGGGTCTTAGGACTCACATCACATGCAAACTAGCCCTACGCTGGGATAAAGAGTGGTGTCTTAGGGTTTGAAATTGATGTCAAAACTTGTGAAGCATTAGTTCTGACAAAACACCCTTTATCAATTTTTTAAAAAAAAAATGTTTCATCAACAAGCCTTGTTTTGTTACTGTGAAAAATCATTATTGTGAATTGATACAATGTTTTCAATGTAGTAATATTTTATTATATCAATTTTATGCTCGTTTGAAATGCATTGAATTCACTGCTAAGTTGTGTGTAACCCTTGTCCCGCTGAACCCGGATTTTTCCTTTTTTGAAAACAATGTAGGTCCAGATCAGAAGTCAGGATCCACTCTGATTGAAAAGAAATGCTTACACAGGAATGCTGTAGGTCAACAGGATAAAATTGGGGAGGAGTGTAGTACATAAAAATACTCAGCATGACAAGGATCAGTATTATACTTTAACCCTTTGTAGACTGTAAACCTAAACTGGGACCTTGGAAAACAGTGCAGACCCAGATGAAATGCTGCATTTATAATGCAATATTACATCATGGTCTGTACTATTTGTTAAAACAAGATAGAGCTTCAGAGAAAGGAATACAAATGTACAATATTTTTTGGGAAATTATAACTTCTGACCTCTCCACATATAGTACAATGGACCATCCTGACTTTATTATACATGTACATGTGACTTTAAGGAAAATATAACCCATTACCTCATAGACACCTCTTAACACTTTTGCAAACAGAGCAGACCCTGATCAGGCAGCTCTTGGAAATATGATTAGATTAGATCCTACACCAGTGGACCTGACATGACCAACAACACAAAGATAACCAGGGACACATACAGACAGTTTTTTACACCCCCAAAGGACTCACACTTAATAAATACCTTCATTACAGTTCTTTTCTCCTTAACCTCAGAAACAAAGTTTACCAGATAGCCAGACCTTATGATTATGTGGGACGAATCACTCAGCTCAAGAGACATCAACCTACCCCTATAAGATATCCATTTCCAGCTTCCAGTTAAAGACTTCCTTGCACTGTTTAATGCTAATCTGACCAGTCTACTTTTGTTTTCAACTATAGTGTTTTCAACTATAGAAGTTTTTTCCATTTTTTCTTACTTCAGGGACATTTTTTCTTATATTTTCATCTTGATAAAGGCCATTGTTCGGCCGAAACTGGTTGATCACCCATATATAATAAAGTTAGAAACGGTCGTCGATGGTTGTGTAATGTGTATTCTGTTTTCCCTTTTATCCTTTGAAGAAATTTCTTTGTTTTATGTACAATGTGAAAGTTTTTTAAGAAATAGATCAGCTCCAGCAGTGAATTGTTGTTTAATAATTCTCAGTTTGGAGGTCAGTTGTAAAGAAGACCAAATCACGAGCGAGTAGCACGAGTGATTTATCTTAGTCAAACTGACAGACAAACAGTGAATTATTACTCAACAATTCACGCAATGGAGCTGATCTATTTCGATTCTAATGCACAATAAACGATGAAAACACATTTGAAGTCATTAGGCGCGTTGCTGAAATTCAAATTTTCGAAAAAACTTACCTCATCGTCATAAAGGATGAAACAGGTCTTAAATTCAAGATGATTGACTCTACTTTATTTCTGATTGGGTCGTACGCTCAAAAATTGGTAGCATCGTATTAAAAAATGGGGAGATAACTCAATGTTTGCAAAAAACGGAAACGTAAAGTACGGTTTTTAAACTGATTTTGTATTGACAAAAAAACGTTCTTTTTCGCAAATTATTTTATTTTCTAAAGGTAAGTTTAGTGTCATTTATATTTGTATGAGTTTTATTGATTTTTATAAATTTAAACATAGTATTTTGGGGGGATAACTCTTACTACCCTATAAAATTTAATATTTTCCTGTATATCATTCCTTATAATACCGTTATATTTATTCAAAACCCGCAAAACTTCATAATTTCTAAAACAATTGTCTTTTCGCTTTTCAAAAACATTATTTGCCCCATCCTGATATGCCTGACGGTACAGAAAAAGCGCTTCTTAAGTTGCCACCCCTTTGTGGAAAAACAGCGTTTTAATGCATTTTTCCAGTACACTTGATACGAGAATAGGAGATTCGCTGATTTATTTTTGGAGAAAACTTACATTAGCGTCCTAAATGATGATACATGCCTCAGTTAAAGATAGATTTATCTGTACTATCAATTTGTGAGTATTGTACGTTAAAATCGAGTATCGTCATTCATAAAATGGGGAAGTAACTCTGGTACTAGAAATAATGTAAAACCAGCATAGATGAGCGTCGTTAAGTACCTCCTTGAAATATTGCTTCTCTGCTTTTTTTTTTTACTTTTACTCACACAAAATTATATCTGTTTGAAATGTCTAGTCTTTCTTTCTTAAATAGATAAAATAGAAGTTCAGAAACAACAATATGACGCTCTCATTCGATATTAATATTATCTAATTTGCATATTCAAGAATATTAATGAAAACGTAAGTAATGAGAAAAATTGTAGAATAAATTAAGGGGTGTCACCTATAAAATTACCTATATGTCGCTGTTTATCATTCCAGACTAAGAATCGAGGTACCAAATTAAAGTTGAGACATTGGCAAAATGACCAACTGAATAGATATACGAATTATCTAATTTGCATACTCATGAATATTAATGAAATCATACGAAATGAGAGAAAATTGGTCGAAAAATTAAGCTGTATATCTACAAAATTACCACTACACCAGCCGCTTACTATCTTATCCGACAAGATTTGGTACCCAATAAAAGTTGAGACAAAGCCATTTGACTAAAATGAATAAATATGCGAATTATCTCATTTAAATATTCATGAATATTAATGTAAACGTAAGAAATAAGAAAAAATATTGGTAGAAAAATAAAGGGGTATACCTACAAAATGTCCTATATGTCTGCTGCGTACTAGCCTAGACTACAAAACTTGGTACCAAATAAAGGTTAAAACATTGCCATTTGACTAAAATGATTAAATATGCGAATTATCTAATTGAAATATTCAAGAATATTAATGTAAACTTAAGACATAAGATAAAATTTGTAAAAAAAATAAAGGTGGTAAACTTTCAAAATTACCAGTACGCTAGCTGCTAACTATCCTATCTTACAAAACCTGGTACCAAATAAAAGATGAGACATAGCCATTTGATCAAAATGATGAAATATACGAATTATCTAATTTAAATATTCATGAATATTAATGAAAGCATAAGAGATAATAGAAATTTGGTAGAAAAATTAAGGGGGTATACTTTCAAAATTACCTATATATCTACTGCTAACTATCGTAGACTACAAAACTTGGTACCAAATTAAAGCTGAGGCATTGTATTTTGACCAAAATGATTAAGTATTCGAAGTATCTAATTTGAATATCATGAATATTAATGTAAAAAGTATAAATAAGGGAAAATTGGTAGTAAAATGAAGGTGGTATGCCTATAAAATGTCCTATATGTCTGCTGTTTATTAGACTAGACTATCAAATTTGGTACCAAATAGAAGGTGAGACTTTGCCATTTAGCGAAAATTATTAAATGTGCGAATCATCTAATTTAAATATTCATGAATATTATTGTAAACATAAGTAATAAGACTAAATTGGTAGAAATATTAAGGGGGTATACCTACAAAATTACATGTACTCCAGCTGCAAACTATCGTAGACTATAAAAATTGGTACCCAATAACAGTTGAGACATAATCATTTAACTAAAATGATTAAATATACGAATTATCCAATTTAAATATTCAATAATATTAATGTAAAACATAAGAAACAAGACAAAATTGGTAGAAAATTAAGGTGGTATACCTACAAAATTAACATGACGCTAGCTGATGATTATCCTATCTCACAAAACTTGGTATCAAATAAAAGTTGAGACATAGCCATTTGATCAAAATGATAAAATATACGAATTTTATAATTTAAATATTCATGAATATGAATGAAAGCATAAGAAAAAAGAGAACATAGATAGAAAAAATAAGGGGGTATAGCTACCAAATTTCCTATATGTCTACTGCCAACTATCGTAGACTGCAAAACTTAGTACCAAATTCAAGTTGAGACATTGCGTTTTGACCAAAAATGATTAAATTTACAAATTATCTAATCTAAATATATTCATGAATATTAATGAATACTTAATAAATAAGAGGAATTTTGTAGAAAAACAAGGTGGGTTACGTTCAAAATAACCACTAAGTCAGTCGCTAACTATGATTAACTTCAAAACTTGGTACTAAATAAAAGTTTAGACATTTTCATTTGATGAAAATGATTAAATAACAAATGATCTAATTTGAATACTCTTAAATATTAATGTAAACATTAGAAATAAGACAAAATTGGTAGATTAATTAAGGTGGTATCCCTTCCAAATTACCTCTACACCAGCTGCTTACTATCCTAGACTACAAAACTTGGTACCAAATAATAGTTGAGATACAGGTATGTGACCCTATTATTATATGTATTCGAAATATCTAATTTTCATATTCACGAATATTAAAGATCACATAAAAAGAATATGTCAAAAATAGTAGAAACGAAAGTGGTTTGACCTACAAAATAACCTATATTTCAGCTGCCATATATCCTGGACTACCAACCATGGTACCAAATAAAAGTTGAGATAAAGCTCGTTGACCCTACGATGAATATACAAATGATCTCATTTGCTTGTCTCATGAATGTATAAGAAAACATTAAAAAGAAAGAAGAACACAGAACGATAAAAATTAGTTCTAGGCTTTAATTTAAGAATAGGATAACTAGCAACTGACATATGCGTAATTTTGTAAGTACACCCCTTTAATTTTTCCAAAATTTTCTCTTATTTCTTATATTTTGATTAATATTTATGAGTTAGAATGTTAGAAAAATTGTTAAATGGACAAATTTGGTAAAAGTGCAGTGGTTGGGCATTATTTGGTACCAATATTGGTTGCCTAAAATAATTCGCAGCTGAGTTGTAAGTATCTTTGTGGGTACACCCTTTAATTGATTTTACTATTTCCTAATGTATTCATTAATTTTCATGAATATGCAAATTTGATAGCAAACTTTACCGCTGAATGAAGCTGCTATGTCTTACTTTTTTTTATCGAGTTAGTACTTTAGGATGAGTTTCTGCTGAGATATAAGTAATTTGTAGGGACATACCCAACTGTTTTGAAGCGCATTGTTTGTTGCCATGGACACCACGCAATTTCACATAGCACAAATGGGGTTATTTTGAGGGCAATACTTTTACCTATTGAAGGCGGCCCCACAAAACAATTTGACGCCCATGAGAAGTTGTCCTGAGGACACAAGGCTGGTCTAATTCGACCATTGGGTACTAAGGAATTCAAATGTTTTTACTTTTGATATATAGATAGTGTAACACATTTTGTGGGTATTGCTAGGAAGAATGGACATTATGACGACAGTTAAATCAAAGCTACTTGTCGATTCTCAAAACTCATTTCTCGTTTATCATTTAAAAAGCTTGAGCCTAGTTCAAAATAGTGCTATGAATGAAACATTCATTACAATAGCTGCACACTAGATACGCAAAAGTAAGTGAGTATAAACAGGAACAACCACAATCACTACTGCAGATCAACCCACGGCATCGCGAGGAAGAGGAACAGAACACTTACAGTCACAAGACACCAGGAAGACAATTAAAGCAAAGCAACTATTATTCTCTTCCTCGTCAAGATGTTAACAAAAATAGAAAGAACACAAATAGATGCATAATAAAACAAAGACCAACACAGAACCCCCACAAATATTCCGAGGTACATTAAATAATGAATCAACAACAATGTAAGATGCTGTATGATTTTGGCGGCCATCTTAAAAACATGCAAATAAGCTCAATAAGACGTCATTTTTCAGCTTGCAAACATTGGTTTTCGGATTTAGCATACCAAATTACATTAAAGAAATGTGTCAGACCCCTTGTCTTCAGAAATAAGTCCATACTTGATACTTTTAAAATTTGTATTTCGTGATTCTGTTTTCCTCGAGTATAAAGTTATCTCCCCTTTTTCAATATGGCGCTACCAATTTCTGAGTGTGCGACCCCCCAAAAAATTAAGTGTAGACATTTATCTTCAATTGAAGACCAGTTTCATCCTTTAGGACGATGAGGTAAATTTTCTCAAAAGCATTCAGAGACTGCGCCTAATAGTATATCAAGTGTATTGGTGAAATGCACGAAAACAGAGTATTTTTCACACGGGGGTAGCAACTTTGCAAGCGATTTTCCGAGCCGTCAAGCATGTCAGAATGCTGTTAATCATGTTTTTGAATAGCAAATTTATATGTTTCGTCGAATTGATCAAGTTTTACGCATTTTTACCAAAAATAACGGTATTATCAGAAACGATATCGAGGGAAATGTTCTATTTTATAGGCTAGTAAGAGTTATCCCTCATTGGCTATATCTGCAAATGAAGAAAATGAGCCAAATTTGATTTAAAAATAAATAAAAGTTAAATTGATTTTAGAAAATAAAATAATTTACGAAAAAATAATGTTTTAACACAGCAAAAAATCGATTCGAAATTCGTACTTCACAATTCCCTTTTTTGCAAGGATAGAGTTATCTCCCCTTTTTTAGATATGACGCTACCAATTTTCGAACGTACGACCCAAACAAAATTAAAGTAGAGGCATTTAGTTTTGATTTGGTACCGGTTTCATCCTTTATGACGATGAGGTAAGTTTTCTCAAAAAGTAAGCCTCATATGAAATTCAGCAACGCGCCTACATCAGCTTCTTCCAACTTTCCGACATTGCACTGAAGAACTCCTGCCGATATTTAGACTAGGTCACATAGGTTTACATGTATTTGTAACGTCTTTCAAGTGTAAAAAGGATGTTACACCGTCTAACCCTCCAGTAACAAATGATGTCAGCTATCACACACTTTAGCTGTGAATTATTGTTTGATATATCACACTTTTTTTAACATTGGCTCTTTAGGCGAGGTGTGTTAGAATTATATAATTATTCATAACGGGTGGAGCTTAGCATGAATATTCATGAAGGAAAGGGTAAAGGTATACCTGAGCCTCCTCCACTCTGTCCACAAGCTGTGCCTCTTTGTCTCTGGACCAGGAGTTACCCATGTTGATGTCTGGTACAATGCCAAGGAAAAACACATCATAAGTCTCCCTGCTCTCCCTCATCCCTGATTCATTCTCAGAGTTCTAGAAGAAAAAATATAACATACCCCTTCACCAGATGTCTTTCAACACAAAAATATTACACTAAAACCTGTCTTAAGGGGTCACTCAAAAATAGACAAAACTAAGGTCTAAAAGACTAATTATCGCTTAGTGTGGGTCAAAAGTATTGCAGAATGCTCCAAGGGGGAGCATTCTGCAATACTTTTGACCTGCATTAAGCAATAAGTGGAGCATTCTGCAATTGCTTAATGCAGGTCAAAAGTATTGCAGAATGCTCCCCCTTGGAGCATTCTGCAATACTTTTGACCTGCATTAAGCGATAATCGGTCTTGAAAACCAATTTTTGTTTCTTCTTTTGAGTGGCCCCTTAAGACAGGTTTTACTGCATTTATTATTATTATTATTATTTTTCCGTGAAAATATCTTCAGTAAGTGATTGATCCTTTAACTCTTTGTATACTGGTGACTCCTAAAAATGAGTACTTTGGGAAACTTAAGATCCATACGAAATGCATAAAATGATAAAAACAATCTTCAGGGACAGAGTGGGACAGAGTACTTCTTAATTAATTTGAAAATTCTAACCTGTGACACCTTGATATATACAATCAACCATCCGAAATTGATTGTATCTAACCAAAAGGAAGATCCAATTGTCTCAATATTTATATTATTCTAATTCTCCTTCAAAACATTTTTGTGGATACTCAGCAGATTATGTCATGGTGTCATTTTCCCTCAATAATACACACAGAATTAACATTTTCCGAGGTTTGCCTATGTAGGAATAAATAAAATTTACTTCGATGTAGATGATGCAAGGTAACATTTGGCAACATTGAATTTTATTCAGCAATCAGCTTCCTATTGTCCTAACGTACTGAGGTCTTGCTGGGTCAGTCCCAAGGGGGGAGGGGGGGGGGTACTGCTCTAAATTTTTCAGCAGCCAGTGCAATAAATGAATCCGGGTTGTTTTTGGGTGAGTCGATTTGGCCTATTCTGGTGGTTCTTTTCGGTTGTCAGAAGTTTAGGCTGTGGGTCATTTCGGCAGATGTGGATAGTAATGCAAAGTTACACAGTTATTTTTTGTAGCCGAATTGTCTAAATCTATATTTACCACATTAAAGGTTAATGAGAAAGTTAAGTGAACAATCCACAAATATTATTTGGGCCATCTCCTATGTTGTTTATCGCACATGCGTGAAGTAATAATGTTAAACATCACACTGGTAAAAGTATATAGAAAAGCATGCCATAAAGGGACTATAGAATTCAATAATTAGGCATGTATATGGCGATTTATGTAAGCATTTATGAATAGATTCCAGTACCAATCTGTAGGGTGTCATTTTTTTTATTTCTTGTAAATTACCGACTTTATATGTGATAGAATTTTGATCTGGAGTACAACAAAAGTGGAAATACCTCCCACGTCCGCTGTTTAATGGCAGGGCGCCACCATTTTATTAAAAAAATATAGGTGCATGAAATACCAGCAATACATGTAAATACCAGCAAAGTGGCATATTCGCTCAAAACCCAACCTGTTTATACTTCATTTAGGTGATTGTAACCGTTATCATCAATCTATGGTTTAACCCTTAAAGCGCCAATCATGACTGCAGCAGACGACAAATTTTGTGACATCTTAGCTAATTTTGGAAAGAAATAAGGAATGATATTTTATGAGAATCATATGCCAGCAGACGATTCTCATGAAATATCATGCCTTATTTGTTATTTTTGAAAAAGGAGCAAAATTTTGAATTGTCGTCTGCTGCAAACTATAGGTGGCGCTTTAAGAGTTAATTGAAGAAAGAAGAAAAAATGTATACCCAGTTTGACTACATAAGGTTGTTTATGGTGGGGAATAAATTACTTGGATGTGCTTGCTGAAGAGAATGATGCTGCCCAAAGCAACAATATTTGCCGAGAGATTGGCGAAAATTTTTAAAACAGACGTTCACTCAAAAGTAATTAGGACCTACTCCTTCATGGGATTTGGTCACTACAGGTGCTGTTTTCTTAAGACCAAGACAGAGAAGCATTTGCCATGCCACTCTCTTTAGCAATGTAGCACCGCTCTCATTAGTAATGTAGCATTGATCGTTAAATAACCCAAACAGGTAAAATGGCTCCCTTCTTCAGGACTTTAGAAAAGAGTGCATAACAGAAATTTAATTTTCTTATTTCTCAACCAAAACATATGTTGTGGGTATTCAAAAGAATCGTCTCATTGAGACGGTTCTTTTCAGCACCTAAAACATATGTTAAAATTGATATCGATGGGTAAGAAAATATCAAGAATTTTACGCTGAATTTTTTTGTTTATCTAAACATAATGCTTCTTTATAAACCACACCATCCTCTGTTTACTGCCTGTGTGTGTGTGTGTGTGTGTGTGTGTGTGTGTGTGTGTGTGTGTGTGCTTGTGTGCGTGCATGGCCGACATGCTGGAAGGAAAAGGATTGATTATGCATACGCTATAAGCGACATATTCCACTCTGCTGGTTGTATAAGTGTAATCAATATTTTATTACCTTCAATTCAATTACAAGTATACAATAGCATGATAAACAGAGAAAAGATCAACAGCATTTGAAAACAAGCATTCATGCTTATGCTAATCATTAATGCTTATACTATCATCTCCTGGTTGTATTAAAATGGGGACCGACAAACAGTGTAGTATATACTTTCGCCAAGATGCGCGTAAAATCATTTTTTTCCCAATTTTTCTCATAAAACAAGTTTCACTTTCCAACTGATACAATTTTTCGATGCTATGAGACCAACTAGGATGACTTGTGCATGAATAAAGTGAAAAAAATGCATCCCAGAATCAAAAATTTATTCATAAGGACAGGGTGACATTTAACAGCCGCAATGTTGCATCAACTGTGAGGTGAAAAAATCGGATCTCCTTGCTTTTTATCATCATGAATTAATAATTTTTTGAAAATTTCTATTGACAAAAAAAAAAAAAAAAAAAAAAAAAACAGCAGAGAAAAATCAAAATCCATGGAATTCTGCTTAAGTAAACAACTTTTTCTGAAAGTCTTTTATTTGGTTTGTATGAGAAAATTCTTATTGCGTAAATATTTTAGCTGAAGTTGGAATCTTTCAATGATAAAGACCAAAGCTAGTACCTCAAATTCACGACGTCTAAGGTGTCAGTTATCCCAGGTGTGTCTAGTATAAAGGCAGAATTTATTGAACAGAATAGAATGGTGGCACCTAAGATAACTGTTTGTTGTTTCTTTTACCAGAAGAGTTCCTTTTAGGACCAACCTTATCACTTGAAATTCGGTAATTTACATGATTTTTGAAATAAAAAAACTTACATATACCCTACGGATGGGTACTTGAGTCTATTCCTAAATGCTTACATAAATCGCCATGAACATGCCGATTACTGACAAATGATTGGAATTCTATAGTCCCTTTGGCATACAGCATGTTTTTCTATAGAGTATTAACACCAACGAAAATGAAAATACCTACCACATGATCCACATCAGCTGTTTAATGACAGGATGTCGCCATTTTATTCCATAACTTTTGATAAAAATAGTATCAGGGTTCCCACAGAAATTCTAAAACAAAATTCCATGATTTTTCCATGATCAATAATGTAATTTCCATTATCATTTAGCGCGCGGCATCCAACCTCCCCTCTTCGCAGCATCCTCAGTATTCTTTGCCACATTAAGCATAATTGTGACTTACTGTTATTAGAACATGTCTTTCTTATATCTTTTCAATATTTCTTTCAACATTTCTTTCAAGAATTCATCATTCTATATCTTTTTCCAAATAACTAGCCGAAAATGTATATGGCCATTATATGGCCAATTTTAAAATCAGAAACACCATACTACCTGGATGATTGAATTGAAATGGCTCTAAAAGTTTGATGATGATTTATTTTGATTAACTTTTATTCAGGCTTTCAAGTGTCCTTCCACGAAAAAGTAGGGAAAAAATAAGGATAATTATTTTGAAAAAGTAGGGATTATTCAATGTAAAAGGTAGGGAAAGTAGGGCTTTTTCAAACCAATAATTCATAACAATGAGTCATTAGATTAAAGATAATATATCAAAATAAGCAGGATAAAAGTGGTGACAATAAAATCATCCAAAAACGGAATGACTTTTGCAGCTGAAAACTTCAAAGTGAGAAATTGAGTGGTCATTTACCAAAAACAAGTTTAATTATTGAGAAATCCGAGCGAGTGAAGCGAGCGGGAAATTTTTTGATGATTTTAATGCATAAATGACATTTTAAGTGAGAAAGTTAGGATAGTAAAAGTAAGAAAGACGGCAAAGATCAGGAATCGATACAATCAAGTACCACACCTGACCCAAGATACCACATGGGAAAGTAACAAAACCACAATAAACATCACAAACAAGAGCCAAGAGGTCAGCCCTTTCCCAGCAGGTGACCACAAGGCAGCAATGAACAGACGCAAAAGCATGACAATTACAAGACATAAATAACACAAATGATCCACAAAAGAAGTACAGCCTTGGAATGGTCAGTAAAAATATTTTACTGGAGGGCTTAAACTGGTTTCACAGCGCCAACCTCACCCTTAGTTCAGATGTGGATCTAGACACATAGATTTTGGTTTGCATGAAAGACCCCTAACTTATCCATGCATCATCTCTTAGAACATATAAATAAAGATATAAAAAGGAGATAAAGCAAAGAAAAGGACTCAACAGTACATAAAACTGAATACCGGAGCAAAAGAAATCCAACAGTTAAACCCCGGTGGGCCCGACAATATATGAATATCTTTTGGTAAGACCTTAATACGAATAAAAGAATACTTCTGACATGCCTAAATTGCATACATTTTTAAGGCTACATGTATCTGACTATAAAATATCAAGCACAACAAGAGCAGGCCCTGTTGTGGACCAAACATGCATTTTGAAACAATAATAAAAACTTAAATCACCAGGAACCAGAAAACAAGCAGTCAAACACACAAATTATTTCACAAAATTCCATGATTTTTCCATGATTTTTCATTTTTTTTTTCAAATTCCATGATTTTTCCATGCATGGAACTTTTTTTTTTGTGATTTTCCAGGTTTTCCAGTGCTCGTGGGAACCCTGTAGTATGATCAGGAAATACCACAAGTATGAAGTACTGGCAATATGCATAAATACTAGCTGGCAAAGTGAGGTATACCTTTACCAGTGTGAACATGCATGGGCGGCCATCCAGTGCATGGGGCCAGATGCCTAGATTTCAAGTATCTGGCTGAAATGACCTACCAAAATAGGGCCCAAAAAAAATAATTGTGTGGTTCGGATAAGGGCTGAAAAAACATTAGGTAGGGTAGGTAGGTATTTTTTTTTTTTTTTTGCGATGGCTCACATGTTGGATGAAAAAAAAAACGGCTTTCTAGCTGAGAACAATTTAGAATTCTGAAAGTCCGGAGCTCTGCTGTGTGTTCACATTTTTGCCTGAAAATATTCAGCAAAAAGCTGACAGAATCCATTACTTTAACGCAGAAATGGGGGAAAAACACGAAAAATCGGGTGATTGAAAGCGAAACCGGAAGTGGCAAATGCGCGGTTATACAATCTACCCGAAATGACCGAAGCGACTATTCCGGTACTACCAAACTGTACCGAACCGTATCGCAAACTGTACCGAACAGTACCGCGATTTTCTGCTATTTTTTAATATTTTTTTTAACAGGACGAAAAAAAATTAGGGTCAGACCAAAATCGTAGGTAGGGTCGGGTTACCCGAACCACACAATTTTTTTGTTTTGGCCTAGGCCAAAACAGCCCACCCTAAAATCAGGCCAAAATGACCCACGCTGAAATGGCCCATGGAAGAAATGACTCATATCCAAAACGACCCGAGGCTGCAACCCGATAGATAGGTGGAGATTTGACTCATTTTGAAGCCTAAAGGTTAACACTTTCGTTTAGTTACAATAGTACACCATGTACTTTTATGTTGAATTAAAAGCCCTACAGGTCTTATGTTATATATACTCGACAGAAAATAAATCTTCTATGTCTATGTCATGACACTACCGTTTAGAAATGTGAGGGGAGAGGGGTGGGGAATGTTTGTCCGAATATATATCATGTCCGACCGCTACCCTTCCGACAGACATGATTAAAATGTTCTCGCTTCCTGTTTCATAAATGTGCGAATCCCTTACCTTTAAGTCGTCTTCTTGGTCTTTACTACTACCCGACTGATGACTCAGTCTTGATTTTTTCCCTTTTCCTCCAAACATCTAGACAAAAATAGTAAATTTGTTGCTGAATGTTGTTTTTTTTATTTGTGTAAAGTATAATTATCTCTACCAAATTTTATCCGGGTATAAATTAGGGGAGACAGTTCACTGACAAGACAGTTCACCGACATACACACATGGAGTGGAGTGTTATTTTGGTTTTTTTTTTGTGACATTCTAAATCTTTTAATGTCAAAAGATTCATTCAGACACACTGACATCATATAAGTGTTTCTACTGTAAGGTGACTTGGCTTTTATCTTCATGATTTAATCATATTTGGATAGACAGGTCAAGGACATTCAACTGATGACAACATTCATTCATTCCTTTTCATTGGTTTTGGATTTAAACTTTCATGTTTTCCATTAGTAAATTGGAAGACTTAAAAAACTTAATTGGCTAAACAAGAGGGGTGTAGGGCCCTGGATAGTTAACCCGAATCCTGGCACATGAGGAGATGATGTATTGGTCTCTGGCTAAAGAGATATCATACAAAGGTATTTTTACTTTTAGCTCTGGTGGTAATGTTGTTAAGCCGAGATGAACATTCTGATCAATTTTAGTAGAGGGCATAATGAGAAACATTTCTGTGAAATCATTTTAATTTTGACAAGTGGTTCAGGGGGTGTCATTTTAAAGATATTCATTATCTAGAGCTATGGCAGCCTTTAAGTTCAGGACAGCCACACCATTTGTGCAATTTTGGTAAAGGGCATTATGAGGAACAATATCTTTTAAAGATATTTCTTATCTAGAGTCTTGGAGGCCCTTTTGTATGGCAGAGTAGAACCATTTGAGTAATATTGGTAGAAGGCATAATGAGAAACAATTCTGTGAAATTATTTTGAATTTGGACTAGTGGTTCATGAGATGTCATTTAAATTTAAAGACATTTCTCATCTAGAGCTCTAGTGGCCCCTTTGTTCAGCAGAGCGGAGCAATTTGTGCAAATTTTGTAGAGGGCATTGTGAGGAACAATTCTGTGAAATTATTTTAAATTTGGACCAGTGAATCAGGAGATGTCATTTAAATATATTTCTTATCTAGAGCTCTGACAGCCCTTTTGTCTAACAGAGTGGAATCATTTGTGCAATTTCGGTAGAAGGCACCATGAACAATTCTTTGAAATTATTTTGAATTTGGACGAGTAGTTTAGGAGATTTCTTTTAAAGACAAATCTTATATAGAGAATTGTTCGGCTGAGTGATACCCTTTGTGCACTTTTGGTAGATTGCATCATGAGGAACCATTCTGTGAAATTATTTTGAATTTTGGACCATTGGTTCAGGAGAAGTTGTGTTTAAAGGAAAAGATCTTTGAAAATGTTGAAATACAACATACTGACGCTGGAGTCATTGGTATACTATTAGCTCACCCATGAGCCTTTGGGTCCGAAGAGCTAAATAGATAGGCAGATGGTAAGTGCCAGATACACTATCAAAGTATCAGAGGTCTTTTCATCATGCCAACAGACCAAATATGACAGGGCAACCGCTCTGAAAACTAGAGCACTTCTTTTTCTGAAGAATGTTTTGTAGTACTGTTTGCTATAGTAATACATTTGGGAGTCACTAGTATAAAGCGTTAACCGATTTTCATTCTGGACACATGTAAACAGGTACCATGTCAAACAGTGAAGAATCAATTGAAAACCCACTTTTAACCCACCATGTACCAGATAAATCTTCCTTCCAAGTGTGAAAGTTCAAAATTTACAAAATCATGAACTTAGAAATTCAAATTCTTAAACTTAAGTATCCTACAAAACATTCTATCATTGTTCAGTTCACCTAACCATACTTTTTCCATGGCAAGCTTGACTAATCAGTTAAACCAGTACTTCATGCACATACTTTCACTTGTAACTGACATCAACCCTTCTTGAATCAGGGGAAGGGAGGAGAATGGTCGTAGAAATTATTTCATGATCAATCTCCATGAAAGTATGGGACCGAGCTGGGATTGAACTTGCGACCTCTGGATCTGCAGTCAGACACGTATATTCAGTCAAACATGTAACCAACTGTGCTAGGAGGAAGGGCAACAGCTAAAAAACAACTTTTCTTTAAAATTTTCATCTGACAGGTAATCTACTCAGTATCCTCTATCATTTGACCAAGTTTGAAGCTCCTATCTGTATGACTTTTTGAGTTATCTTGATTACAAAATTTCATTCTGACCCATTAAAATGGCATAACTCCACAAAGTAAGATAATTCAGGCTAAAAAAATAAGGGTCAGCTATTTTTTGATGACAAATCCATTTATAAAATTTCAAAACCCAAGTTCAATTTTTTGAATGGATGTATAAAAATGACCAACAAACTGACAAGCCGAAGGACAAAGGGAATAGTTTTTCAGGTATCTTTATTAGAAGTTTTCAATGCCCAAATTTGCAAAGGGTAATAACTCAAAAAAATAAAAAAACTTTTTTTTAAATTTTCACCAGGTAATATACTAATTATCCTTTATCATCTAAGTTTGAAGTTTCTAACTATTATTTTATTAGATAGCTTGATTACAAAATTTCATTCTGATCCTTTAAAAGGGGCTCAACTCCTCAAAGTGAGATAATTCAGACTAGAAAAATTATGGTCAGCAAATTTTAGATGACCAATTCATTTATGAAATTTCAAAACACTTACCAACCTAAGAGCAAACAGATGGATAAACTTTTCAAAGTTGGGGCACAATAAAATTGGCCTTGGCAGCTTACCAAATACTTAGCCAGATTGAATCTTTATAAAGAAATGCTACTTAATTAAGTAAATGTTGGATACCCCCTCATGAAAAATATTTGTCCAGTTTCTTTGATTTCCATGTATGGGGTACAGAAAAACAAAATTGTTCCGGTTTCTACAGAATTATGACCATTCACACCGAATCAGTTCCCTTTTTCCATAAAAAACGGTCCATAATTTTCTCATGTAACGTAGCTATCTGGCATGTTTTGTGATTAATCTACCTGGTCAATGATATCCCACAGCCCAAAATGTGACGTCTGGGCGAGCCCGAACATTAGCATTTGGATTTTTGGTGTGCTCTCTTGAAAATCTTTATTTCCAGTATGATGAAATAATTAGTACAAGCAAACTTTCTTTTCATAACCCATTAGTCATGAATATTACAACGTTTTAAGCATATTTTCTTTATATTATGAAAACTGTCCTTTTACTTAATTCAGTTGGTAGATTATTTTGCACATATACAGTATCTACCCAATACACATAAACTACATGGCACTTGACTAGGTGTACTTTACGCAGGGATGAATGGTTATACTGCATTGCTGCATAATATTGCACCAGGTAAATACATTGTCATCAAGGTTGAATATGGACCACAGTTGCACTTCAAAATATTTCTTAATAAATCAGATAGAAAAAAACAACAACAAAAATAATCATTAAAATGCTCATGATTTTGGAATTAAAATACTTTCATTGTGATTTGTAGTCGAGTATTGATGATATTATACCCTTACACGTGAAAATAATTGATTTCTAAATGTTTTGGTGAAGTCAAATTGTGCAACCTCTTCCGCCTTTGGTAGCGTCTCCTGTTTTGTTGTAGAGGTCTGCCTGTCTAATTATAACCTTAATTCGTTCCTAATACATCAAGCTTCCTGTTCAAAAGGATACCAGTGATATCTTATACATAAGGAAGTTTTGGGAAGCATCAGAAAAATAGGCAGATACCCTATCAAAGTGTCAGAGGTCCTTTTGCAAATTTGATGCATGTACAAGCATCCTAAGCTGCTATATTGGCCACATCTCAAGGCGACCTTATTTTTGACAGATCAAATTGGTTATAGCGGTCTTTATAGAATGCCACCTAAGACTTATGAATATTTCAACCAAATTCTTAACAATTTGGCAAGACTATTGGTTTCAGAGAAGACATTTAAAGATGTTTTGTATATAGGTATTAAAATACTGGAAAATGGTTGCCATGTTTTTTTTGACAGATCAAATTTGTTTTAGCCATTTTTGTAGGTCACCCAATGACCATTTCTGCCAAATCATTTCGGATTCTGACTAGCAGTTTCAGATGAAAATATTTTCTAAGTTTTCCTTACCACCACAAGCCATCCCCTCCCCTTAGTAAGCTTGTTTGCAATTCTGTTTGTTTATCAGAGAATACACAAGTTTTTTTTTTTACTTTCAGTTCTCAAATAAAAGATTGGTAATCAGGGATGGAATAGCAAACAGGGAAGACCCTGATCAGACTGCTTCTTCAGAAGCAGTCTGATCTGGGTCTGTACTGTTTGTCTAGGCCTTTTTGGCAGACAATGACTGTTCAGAATTTATGAATATCTATGGTATATCAGATATAATATAAAGGGCAGATAATAGACGGATGGCTGAGAATGGGTTTGCTCCCCCCCCTAGGGAATTTTGCAGACATATCCTATCTTGTAGAGAATTGAAAGCCAAGTCTTTTAATAGATGTTTGCACTCTGTGCTCCGGGGCGTTAGTCTGTAAGAGCCTGTAACATACGTTACTTAATCAAACTAAGAAAAAGTAAATTGAAAGTTTGGGCTACAAATTAAAGACATTAAAATATTTATTTTTAAAAATCATTCATATAGTCTGCATACTGGATATCTTAATTACGTAGGACAGCCATTTGAACAAAATTGCGGATTCCTAAGGTGTCATATGCGTTACATAAATCAGATAACCCATTAAAATTTGTGAGTGTGGCTAACATCATTTACATTCACAATCTCTCTGTGTGTTTTGCAAAATGTTTTTAACCATGTCTGACTAGCTTATGCAATTGGCTAACAGAAAAATTAAAGTTTGCTTCCCTAGCTTAAATATTTTTTCTGAAATAAGCAATTTAACAACCCTACCCCTACCCAGTTTTAAGGTGAAATGTTAGGTATTAAAACTAAAGAAAAAATAGTTAAAAAATATTTGCAGTTGATGAATGTGTTTCATTGTTTGGGATTTATTTGCTTATATGAACAAGAAATGTCACAAACACGTGACGAATGCCCCCAAAGGAATTGGTCTAGCACAAGACACATTTGAGGAAAGATAGCTATAATATAGCAAGAAAAACCTAGAAATGAAGCCAGAAGTCAATGTCAAGGTCAAAATGACTCAAAATTGTATGCACCACTCCGCCATCCCAAGAGGAATCACCACCCCAAATTTGGGATTCCTACATCAAATAATATAGGAGATATGCTCTGGACACAATAATTCTTGAAAACTAGGTCAGAGGTCAAGGTCACAGTGACCCAAAAATGGTTTGTGACACTCAGGCATCCCAAGATGCATTTACATACCAAATTTGGAATTCCTATTTTAAAGAATATAGGAGATATGCACCAGTTTCTAGAAACTAGGTCAGAGGTCAAGTTTCAAAGTCACAGTGACTAAATTATGGTAAGTGACACTTCGTCATCCCAAGATGCATCCACACACCAAATTTGAGATTCCTACCTCAAATAATATAAGAGATACGCTCTGGACATGATTATTCTAAAAACTAGGTCAGAGGTCAAGGTCACAGTGACCCGAAAATGGTACATGACACTCCCCTATTCCAAGATGCATCCATACACCAAAATTGGAATTCCTAACTCAAGGAATATATGAGATATGCTCGGCACACAATAATTCTTAAAACTAGGTCAGAGGTCAAGGTCACAGTGACCCAAAAATGGTATGTGACACCCTGTCATCCCAAGATGTATTTACACACCAAAATTGGAGTTCCTATCTCAAAGAATATAGGAGATATGCACCAGACTCAATGTAGTTTCTAGAAACTAGGTCAGAGGTCAAGTTCAAGGTCACAGTGACCCAATTATGGTACCCGACACATCGTCATCCCAAGATGCATCCACACACTAAATTTGAGATTCCTACCTCAAATAATATAAGAGATATGCTATGGACAAGATTATTCTAAAAACTAGGTCAGAGGTCAAGGTCACAGTGACCCGAAAATGGTACATGACACTCCGCTATCCCAAGATGCATCCACACACCAAATTTGGAATTCCTAACTCAAAGAATATAAGAGATATGCTCTGGACACAATAATTCTTAAAACTAGGTCAGAGGTCAAGGTCACAGTGACCCAAAAATGGCATGTGACACCCCGTCATCCAAAGATGCATTTACACACCAAATTTGGAATTCCTATCTCAAAGAATATAGGAGATATACACCAGACTCAATGCAGTTTTCAAGAAACTAGGTCAGAGGTCAAGTTCAAGGTCACAGTGACCCAATTATGGTACGCGACACTTCGTCATCCCAAGATGCATCCACACACCAAATTTGAGATTCCTACCTCAAATAATATAAGAGATATGCTTCGGACACGATTATTCTAAAAACTAGGTCAGAGGTCAAGGTCAAGGTCACAGTGACCCGAAAATGGTACGCGACACTCCGCCATCCCAAGATGTATCCACACACCAAATTTGGAATTCCTACCTCAAAGAATATAGGAGATATGGACCGGACACGAAAGCGGGACGGACGGACTGACGGACGGACGGACAGTGCGATTACTATATGCCTCCCAAAGTTCCTTTGGGGGCATAAAAAACTCATAAATCTGCAAGTTTGTTGCAAAATTTTTAATATCAGAGGCTGTAACATATGTTACCTGATGTAATAAATGGGCAAGCTCATTGTCTTTACGTAAGATATGCCTAAAAATGTTTTAATATCCTCGAGGGAATTTTGCAGACATATTCCTTCTTATAGTACAACTCAAGCTGCATCGAATAAGGGATGTTTGCACTCTCTATGTTGGGGCGTTAGTCTGAAACAGCGTGTTACATGCGTTACTATATCAAATAAAGGAAATGTAGTTTGAAAGTTTGAGCTAAAATTGTGAAAAAACTCGCAGCTGTTGGATATCTTACATTATTAGGGATTTTAAACTGGCTCCTATGATAAAGTCTTATAGATCTGCTAGTTGTCATCAAGTTTTAAAGATCAGAGAGCGTTACATATGTTAGTGTGATAAGTAATATCATCAAACAGTATTTTGACATCAAGCTGAGTAAGGGCCTGCTCCATCCTAATCCCCTTTGGAATTCTGCAGACAAATTACATCTTATGTAACCATTCAAGGTGCATGTAATAAGAAATGTTTGCACTCTGTAAGTCGGGGCGTTAGCCTGTAACAGCTTGTTACATATGTTACTATATCAATTTGAGAATAAGCAATTTGAATGTTTGAGCTACCAAAAGAAGACATTAAAATTATCTGATAAATTGACATTCTTATAGTCTTTATACTGGATGTTCTACTACATATGGAAGCTGTTTAACATTAATACGGCTAACTGTGGTGTTATGTGCGTTACATGAACCTAATTATAATTTAAAAGCTATAATTTTGGCTATCGTCATGTAGTTAAACAACTACTATGACTTGGTTTCAAACTGTTTTTACAAACATATACTCAACTGATGAATAGGAAAAACCAAGTTTGCTTTTCTATCTTAAATATGTTCTCTTATAGGAGCTAATGCACAGCCCTACTCCCAGTTTTACAGAGAAGCGAATTTTGTTATTACCGTTTAAGTAAAACACATGAAAGCGATTACAGCGTGTGGATATTTTTCATTTCCTTAGTCTGTCTTGCTCATATATCTACAAGATGTCATTAAGTTAAAGATCAGGACACTCAATGTGTACTTATAAATCTTTGGTGCCAAAACACTAGGAATTATATTCATTTCTGATTATCAAGCCCATGGACTGTTGTTACAGATGTTATCAATGACCTTTTGGACACATTTCCTAATACTGTGCATATAATGCTAAATATAGAGCCACAAATAGAAAAGATAGTTTTACATTTTTACAAGAAAATACAATAAATGAAATGGTCCAAACTATTTCTCATCGATTTAACACTCATGTTAAACGTTTGTCGTTGTCTGCTTCTGTGGTAATCATTATTACCGGGTATCACACGCCTCCTTGTAACTAGTAGAATCATCACACAATATTTCAATCATTTACTGTTATTCAATTTTACCACCAGTCCACTCAAAATTGATGAGCCATTATCAACTCTCCAATTTTGCCATTTATGGCTTGGAACATTCGGAAACTGATATGAATTCCTCATAGTTGGCTCTTTGAGTATGTGTTTCAAGTGATACTCTGCAAGTAGGAGAAAGACTAAAGCTTTACAAGGAGGAAAACTATGCCATTAAGAGCAACGAGAACCTGGACTGATGTACCTTGATATTTCTGTGATAAAGAATCATATCTTAGCTGGTTAACTTTTATAAATGTAGCCTTTCCATACATGCAACCCACATATTTTCATCTAATAATGTCTCTGCACTTATTATCTTTCCCCAAGCATTCAAAAACTTATTTGAAGTCTTAGTACTTCTAAAGTGCTGAAACCGAGGTAACTCTTTCCCTTCAGATAAAATAACTAGATGTATCACAGCAAGTAAAGCAATGAAATGCAGGATGAAAAGAGCGCAAATTAGACCCTTTCAATTCAATGATTCACTACGTTTCTAAGATAAGAGCGCTTATTAAAGGATGTAACATATATAACTCGTCATAATAAATGAGCAAGGGCATTGTCGTGACATCCTTCTTGACTACACAGTCAGAGGCAAGTGTTTTCAATTTCAGTGTTTTCAATGGATCATGAAATAAGGCACCTTATCAACTTGTTTACTCTGTATAATTCTTCCATAGAGCATAATATAGAACTACTGGTTATCCCATTCTACCTATAGTCCACTTTCCTTCTTTGAATGCAACAGCTAATGATATGGCTGCAAAAACTGAGAAATCATAGGTTTTACATTATTTTAAGACATGCTTCAATGTACTGACATTAAAAAACAACCAACTGCAAACATAATTGATGGCAATGTCCAGCTTCATATTCTTTCTCTTATACAAGATAACTTTCAAGGTGTAACAGAAATTGTTTCAGACGGTCTGCCAAAACCATCAAGAGTCAATATTGTAACTTAAGAAAACTTATAAAGTTCTTTGGCCGCAGCAAAATACTATTGATCTAAGACCTGAGGACTTAAGCACCAAAAGACTGAATAGGTTCCATGGCAAATGATGCAAAAAAGCAGCCTATCAAATTTCTGTTTGACCAATGTCAGAAATCTTAAAATATTCTTAGAGGTACAGGGTAGAGACATAGATTTTGCAAAATCAGAGCAAAGTTATCATTTGACTAGCATGGATGCAGAGGCAGCTGCAGTTAGATTGCTCTTGCCACTTCACAGGAAGAGATATATACCAGAGTCATACTCCATTGTATGCATATATGTGAAATGGCATTAAACCCATATTTAATCAGGTATTTGAATCCATGACACTGACATGCTGTTTCTGCTTTTGAAGAATGCTAAGGATTCAAGTTTGGCTGAGTCAAGTTGTTTGACGCTGGCACTGGCCACACATGCAAAGAAAATTAAGTCTTTTGATGGCTAAAGAGGAGGATCACACGAAATGCTTATATGAGTGATGTTTGTCACAATTACCAATTTTAAAAAGTAATCTTAATTAATGTAACACATATAACACCATAGGAAGCTGTATATTTGTTAAAAATCTTTTCTTATGTATCAAATGTATTCAGCATGCAAACTACATGAATAATTCAAATAAATAGATAGTTTTATGTCTTCTTTCTGTTTCTCAGACTTTCAATTCATGTATTCTTAAATTGATATGGTAACATATGTATCATACCAATACAGGCTAACCCCCTAGTTAATAGAGTGCAAACATCTCTTATTTGATGCAGCTTGAATTGTTCGTTAAGGTAGGATATGTCTGCACAATTCCCAAAGGGGTGGAGAGGAACAGGGTTGTACTCAGTTTGCAGTCCTAATACAATGCCATGATTCTACTGGTTGTGATGAAATGGGTGATTATTTTGCAATAGAAGCAGACATAATGATAGACATTGTGAGGGTGACTTGAATAAAGATTGTTTTTGAATAATTTTATTTAAAAGGAATATTTATTAAACTGTGTCATTTAAATGAGAACTATTATTTTCTATCTAAATGTCTATATGTTTTAATATTATAGGCATTAGGAAATATGTGATTACAAAGGTTATATATAACATAGGTAACACAATTCCAAGGGCTTGTTATCAGCAATGACTGTAATTACTAAGACTAAGGCACCAGAGGCTAGAGATCAATAGGAAAACATGTGAAAAACGGTATTTTTCTGAAATATCATCTCTTACTTCCAAGAAAATTTTGTAGCTCATTCATTATGCCATGTAACATACGTTACATACTTGAATAAGTGCTCTGATCCTGATGTCAAACTTGCAAATGTATGATTCTTTATTGCATTAGCAAGACAGTGCCAAAAAATGTAAGATATCCACGAGCGTCAAATATTTTCATATATTTTTCTTCAATAATAGATACCAAAATTGGATACTTAAAATTGGGGGTAGGGTTGTTTAATAGCTCATATAAAACAATGTATTTGAGATAGAAAAGCAAACTTTGTTTTTTCTATTAGTCAAATGAGTACTTTAGTAAACTAAGATTAAAAACACTTGTAAAAATGCACAAATTGTCTGTAAAATTAATGATGTTAGTCACGATTTCAACTTTCAAAGGGAAATTTAATCTATGTAACGCATATAACACCATTGAAGGCTGTAATTTTGTTTAAAATGCTGCTTTTATGTAGTTTAGGCATCCAGCTTGCAAACTACATAAGAAATTTGAATAATTAGATGGTTTAATGTCTTCTTTCTGTAGCTCAAACTTTCATTTTGATTTTTTCCTTAGTTTGTTACAGTAACATATGTAACAGGCTGTCAGAGACTAACACCCCGGAGCACAGAGTGCAAACATCTCTTAAAAGATGCGGCTTGAAATTTTCTTCAAGATAGGATATGTCTGCAAAATTCCCTAGGGGGGGGGGGGGAGCAGGACCTTTTTTAGCTCAAAGTCTATAAATACAAAGACAAATAAGTCTATTACAATTATATTTATTGTCATTTGTACCATGTTATCATTCTGTAACATTTACAACTAGATGAGTAATGAAATGACATGATCTACACTTAAGATATGTTTTAAAATCAAAACACATACATTCACTGTACATGTACTGATACTGTAAGTGATTCCACATATTTAACATCAGTTTCACATCATTTACATCAAACTTAAGATATAATTGTTTGTCCAAACTAATAAATTAAAGGAGATGATTATAAATGGCGGATCTTAAAGGCACCCTCTGGATTTATCCAAAATCCAGCCAAAGAGAATGTGAAATTGTGAATTATAACTTGTGCATGTTAACACACTGAAAGTGGGTTGCATTTTCCCACTTGGCTTGAAATGAGTGTGATCATCTTGCAGGACATCATCTTGTAGGAACATAAACTCATAAATAATAATATCATAATCAGCAAATCTACTGAAATATAAAAGAGAGGGCTGAAAATGATACACCTGTCAATTGTCTCCTTAAAGGACATAGAAGGACATTCAATAACTTTAATAGATTTTCTCCATGAAATTACTTGTGAATCAGAAGGCATCATTATAATAGAGTCTCAAAGGGGTACCTCTGAAATCGGTAATCAGTAAAATTTAGGCCCAAAATTTGGTAACCAGAAAAATTTAGGCAAAAAAATCAGTAATCAATAAAATCTAGAACAAATAATCCGTATAATCAGTAAAATAAAGGTGCAAAAATCGGTAATCATTGAATTTTAGGCCCCAAAATTGGTAATCAGTAAAATTAAAGCCCAAAAAGGGGTAATCAGTGAAATTTAGGCCCAAAAATGATACTCAGTAAAATTTAGGCCAAAAAATCAGTATACAACAAAAATTCAATTCAGTGAAATATATTCAAAAACCTTTCTTTTGGGGAAGAAATATTCATATACTTACCATTTAAGATGGCCTACTGTTAAATGCAGTTTTTTGGCCATTAAAATGTGTTATTCTGCTATTCAGTATTTTTTTTACACAAAATTCGCTATAATCATTATATTTTTTCGCCAAAATTCGCTAATATTCTGCTATTCAGTAAACTTATCCTTAAATAATTGCTAATCATTAAATTTTAGGGCCGTAATTTGCTAATCAGTAAACCCCATTGACATCCTCTTAAAATCCTGGGGATTTTTGACCCAATTCTTGGCAAATGGAATATGAATAAAAGGTGCATCTAAAATCCAATGTTTTCCAACAAGTGATATCCTCGCGATATACACACCCTACCTTTTTTGAGAAAACAGCATAGTATGCCATACCCCACACTGTGAGAAAGAATCTCAGAGAATTTGACCCTTCTGAAAGCCGCTTCCCATAAGCTTTTCAAATCTTACAGAATTTTCAGACCATCTTAAAACACATTTTATAAAGAAACAATTAAAAATCACACTTAATTGTGTTTATCACAAGCTTCTTACAGTAAATAAAAGCTTTTTGGTTATAAGGGGGAGTTCCAAAGTGACTTTTGTAAAAATCTCACAGAATTTTGACAAATCTCACTTAAAATTTTGGTTAATCTCACAGATTTCGGTCCACACGTTATGGCATGTATGGAAACATTGATAGGTGCATGAATTACATGAAACAACTACAAAGAACAGATATGGACAGACTACAAATGAATCTAATGGTTTACATTATTCTTGAGTGCAATAAATAGTTGTAAAAAATTTAATATCACAGACTATAACATAACAATGCTTCCATATGTAAGTATGTACATGTATTTTTACAGACACAAAAATGATGTGTAAAATTAAATTTAACATTATTTGCCAATGTCAGGGATATGTAATTTAATACACAATAATAGAGACATAAAAGTAAATTTTTCTATTGGTGTCCTAATACACAATTAGGATCTGTTTGCTTTGTTACGGAACATGTCCTTTAAAATGTAATGGACGGCATACTAAACAAGCTCCTGTACAATTATGAATTGATATAAATATGAACTTTTATGTATGTTCATAATTAAAGACAACACAAGATACTTAAACGATACATGTTTGTTCATTAATACACCCAAATACATGTATTGTGAAGAAGATGAAAAGACTAAACTGTGCTTAAACAGTGTAGGTAATCCATGTGATCAGTTGACTCAGAAGTTCAGAACACATATTTTGTTACTACTTTTAGTGGCACTAAAGTGAAGACTTTTATATCTTTTATTATACATAATGGAATACTTAAGTCAAGAGAAACAGAAATTTTGGGAGTAAATTGTGAATATTTTCCTATACATCAGTTTAAACATTTGTTTTGGGCACTCAAAAGAACCTTTAATGCAATCAGTTCTGTTATGTATAACTGGAGATATTTTATAGTCTTACATATAACAGAGCTAAAATTAGTAACAAAATAATTACTTTTCCAACTGGGCATGTGGATTTCCTACACTGTTGAAGAGTTCTAGTTCTAATATAATTGCAAGCAGACTTAGCAAACAGTTCTCCATTTATAATATTTCATATACACACAATCAATATGGTCATGCTAACAGAACCTATTTTTATATATATAAAAAATCTCCATATTACAATCTTACACTAAACCGAGCCTTGCATTCATTTTAACCACCAAGACTTCGTTGTTTGAGCACAAGATTTGGACTCTGTGGAACAATGAACTACTGATGACAATGGCATTAATAGTGCCACAATGGCATTAATAGTGTCACAATGGCATTAATAGTGCCACAATGGCATTAATAGTGTCAAATAAATAAACAGGATTAGGCCAATTAAATTATTTTTTTACTTTGTGTGAGAAAAAAAAAATTCAAATGTGTTTTGCAGATGACATTTCCAAATTGTGTTGCTGTTTAAGGAATTATATAAGCCTTGGTATTTTATGTGAAACCTCTGCTGGCAGACAATTTACATGAAACGTTAAGTCTTATTCGACCTGAAAAATTTGTTATATGCTGCTGGCACGATTCACGCTTTAACATGTATGATATATATGCTTTGATGACAAGTTGGAATTAAAATGAATTCATTATTCTTGTGGATTGTAGAGATGTAAAAACTCTTATAGACCACTCACAGACTTACACTTTTATCCTGCCTATAATTTTTGTCCTGCCAATGACCTGCTGATGCGGTTTGCTGTTCAAATTAAAATAAAGCCCTGGGTATAACTCAGTTTGTGAGTGAATCAGCAGATCTACACATAATAAAATCTACAAAAATAAGATTCATTCCTATCATGATATTGATTTTGAATAGTTAAGAATGGTTATCTTCAGTTTCCCCTCATTTGTGGATTGACTCTGTACAGATCACAGTCCAGTCTGCTCCTTCTCTGGCAGGCATCAAATGATGAGCAATCTGAAAAAGGTAAAATAGGGTCAAGTTTAACTAGGGTAAATGTTCTAAAATTTCAAAACGCTAGTTGCCTGCCAAAAAAGTCTAGACAAACGGTGCAGACCCAGAAGCAGTCTGATCAGGGTCTTCTGTTTGCTATTCAGACAATCATTTTGTGAATTCCAGCCTTGATAGCCAATATTTTATTTGAGAATATAGCAAGAAAAGTGGTCACATATACCATTGGCCTAGAAAATTTCAAATACTTAATGGTGAGTGTTCTAAAATTTTGAACACTTTTCTCTTTCTGTTCTCAAATAAGGGATGGATTTAACAAAATGCTTGTCAGAATAACAAACAGTGGAGACCCTGATCAGACTGCTTTTAAAAAGCAGTCTGATCTGGGTCTGCACTGTTGCCTAGGCTTTTTTGAGTGTTTGAAATCTTAGAACATCTACCATACCGAACAAAAATGACCATTTAAACTGAAGATCATGATCAGACAGACTTGTCTAATCAGGGCATCTTGGTCCCTCTGTTATTTTCTCTTTGTAAAGTATACTTAGTATAACATGATGTCCTGACAAAGGTCTTTGTAAGACCGAAACGTGTCGACTTCCAACTTCCAATAAATTATGTTCCACTAACCGTTGATTATTGTTGGTTCTATTTTTTCCTTACTCTCCTGATAAGTATAACATTAGTTAGTGGTTAGACATTTCATTAATTTTCATGTTCCAAGGCCAAGCCACAATATAAGAGCAATACAAAAATGTAAATGGATTAGCTGCCATAAAATGAAGTGGCCCAGAATAAGTGTGTAACAAATCCCTGCATTAACAGCATGTGAATTGCCTTGTTTACACCTGATGGGTTTATGGCTGTGTGTCTTGGCGGGAAACATGACTGTTAAAAACCTGTGGCAAGGATTTTATGAAATAATGAAAAATCCTTTATATATATGGCAATAAAATATTAGTCATGTCAGAATAAACCTGCTGTGTGAACCATCCTATAAATGTTCAGTTGAGAATGTTATGGATAGGTTCACAACAGTCATAAAATGAGCCTTGATGCGAGAAAACCTGTCTTCCGTGTTTGTGAACAACAAAGGCGCATATCACACAGTCTGATCAGAGCCTATGTTATTCGCTTATTGGAAAGTATCATTCATATCTAAACTTGCTACATGCAAATTTTAATTTTTCTAGCTAGTCTCTGCAGCTGAGGAGTCTGGTTTGAGTCTGGCTTTGTCAGTTTTGGCGCGTCAAGGCACAAATTATAACGTGGATTGAGATAAGTATGACTATGTTATGTATCAAAAGTTATAACAGCGTTTCAACTGTCCTGCCAGCCAAGAAAGACAGTGACGTCATGTGTTGTTTACAATGTTACCAGGGACATAGAATCGATATATCACTTGTGTAATACACAAGTGATATATTGATTCACATTAGCTCAAGTGGAGTGTACAAGTTTATGTTTTACTTAACAATTGTAAACAAATATTATGTCACTGTCACTCTTGGCTGGCACGACAGTAGTGATCATATTTCTAATATATATTTGGAAACAAGTGAGCAAATCTACTGTTGTGCCAACCAAAAGTGACAGTGATGAAATATTTTGTTTACAATTGTTAAGTAAAACATTGTCTTGTACACTCCACCTGAGCTAACATGAATCAAGAGATCTCTTGTTTATTAATCCTATCCTGCGGATAGGATTAATAAACAGGATAGGATTAATAAACAAGTGATCTATCTAAGTCCCTAATAACTTTGTAAACAAAAGATGTCGTCACTGTCACTCTTGTCTGGCAGGACAGTAGGCTTTCATTCGAAACAGGAACCAGAGCAATTTGTCGTGGGGAAGCTGAAAATAGTGCAACTAGCCTAATCATACTAACATGAATCAAATGGCAGTATGGTAATAAAATAAAATGTTATAATGACTATGTCAATCAGAAAGCTGTCTTAGGAGAGAGTATAGATGGGAAATATTGGTTAGCAATTTTTGGCCATACTTTATATTGATTAGCAATTTTTAGCAAAAAGAATAACCTTTAGCGACTTTTTTAGTCTAAAATTTAATGATTTTCTGCCTAAAATATATTGATAAAAAAAGAGTTGTGAATACCGATTAAACACATTAAAAAAAAAAAGGTTAAAGTGAAAAATGGCGATTTTAGGTTTTACTGATTAACAGGTATACTAAATGTTATATCCTTAAGGCGAATATTTTATCGTAAGTGATTAAGTGGCAAAATCTTAATGATTAGCGTTTTTCAGACACCCCCATCCAGACCCTCTTAGAACAAATATTTTGGCCTACAGAAAATCTACAAACAGTCAATGGTCAAATAATCAGCTGGTTAATTTTTTTTCATGAGTTATTTCATTGCTACCGTACTTTGAAATGCATCAAAGAAATAATAGTAAACAATAACCTATTATAAAGGAACTCTGTGGGTTAGTAGTGTATGATTCGACTATTATTTCTTTGATGCACAAAATTGGTGAGACACATTTTCTCTAAAATTTTGACAGCAAAACTTGTTAGTTCATTCTTGTAAGAGTTAAGCTTTCTGATTGCATATGAAAGAAATTAAAACATGCTATGTATAATATGATGATGTGATAATAATATGTGATAATACAAATTCTAGCTCAGTTGGGGGACAAATTGGACAGCTCATGAGACGATGCTTAAAATCACATTAAAAACCAGTCTTGTTTTTGGTGGGAACCTTACAAATAACCTCTAAAAATTCAAGACATGTTTTATCAGCTTCAATGTCATTAACCCTTTTCTCCATAATAACGCCTTTTGACGCCCTAGAAATATCATGTATTTGAAAATATTAGGGAAAATGGAGCATTTGCTCCTTTGGAGCAAATCCTCCATTTTCCCTAATATTTTCAAAAGTATTCAAAACTTTACTTAAATTTTTCTTGAATTTTTTCAATTTTGTCTAAAAATAGAGAATGATGTCATGATCTAAAAATAGCATATGGAGTAAAGGGTTATAATAGCTTCTTCATTTCAGTATGTCTCTTCAAAAATACTTATAACTCTCCGTCTGCTAGTGTCCTCTGCTGATATTCTTTGCAAAAAATTTGGACCCAGATCAGTCCTAACAACCGGTTCGGCCTGATCTGGATCCAAAACTGATTGACACTCTGATGGTATTTCTGAAAGATTATTTTTTTTGAAAAAAAAAATCAGCAGAAAACATTCCAAAAAAGCATCAAAATTCCCAATCATGCAAAGAGTACAGGATTCTATACAATAAGATGTCTGGGCGTCTGATCTCACATACTCTCTCTCTCTCTCTCTTGGCATAGTGGAAGCATGGGTGCCTGTGTGCATGTGCCCTGCTTTTCAAACAGTGCAGACACACAACAAACAAACAGCTTGTCCAAACTTATTGATTGCATGATCTAAGCTTTCACATAGATTGAAGATTTATAACAGTAAAATACAAAAGAAAATTTAGGAGCAGCTGAAAATAAGAGGATTATGTGGTATATGATGGGTAAAGCCTGAAATATTGAATAACCCTTTCATTCCTGATATGTAGGAGTCAGTTTTTCCAAGCCACTGTAGGATAAAGGTCCAGATCAACAATAAATGTGAGCGTTAAGTTGCAATTATCTTCTTATCCATCAGTTTAAACATTTGTTTTGGGTGCTCAAAAAAAACGTCTCACTGAGACGTTTTTTTTTGAGTACCCACAACATATGTTTTGGTTGTGAAATAAGAAATTTCTAAAAATTCTTTTTTAATTACACACTCTTATCTGAAGGCCTGGTGCTCAAACCATGTATGCCCAGCAAAGACTTAAATTAGTTAAGCATAAACTCACTCAGACCAGATTTTTTGCTGGGCATTTAATTGGCAGCTAAGAGCTTGTGGTTCATCATGTTGATAGCAAAGACTCTAAATATGCCTAACAGACAATTTCTGTAGATTTTGGTTATCATTTGCAGGACTGAACGGGTTCAATACAAAAGTAATTGATCATGCAATAATTTTAATAAAGGTAAAAAAATGATCCAGATACCATTTGCAACGACACCAATTAAGAATATGACCTCCGCTATGATTATCCTGTAATAGTATATTACATTAATTAAAGGGAATATATACAAAAAGCAAAGGTTTTTGCAAACAGTTCCAGCATTGGAAATAAATGTTAAGTTAGACCCACTGGCAAGTGATTAAAAACAAAACAATTCAATTAGCTCTTCTCATGGTGTATCTCTTTTAGACCTCTTTTAGATCGTAGTAAAACATAATGACAAACAAAATCTCTCATTGTTCTATCGCTGAAGAAGGCGTGAAATGCATGGAAAGTCACCAAAACAAAGTTGAAAACAAGTCATTCTCCTTTTATAAATTTGAATTCTTATTTCTTTTCAGTAATTCATTTCAAAATTAAAATAAACCCATTTTAGGCTGTATTATGGCCCAAACTTACTTACATTTTAGCATTATGGTTGTCTCTTTGTTTTGTGTTTGCATTGATGCTTTACTTCATGTTGGGACAATTTCCTGTTTTCCTGGGAGGAACCAGTACTAAGCAGAGGATAAAGTGTCTTGTTCAAGGACACAACACATTGCTTCTAGTGAGTCTCAAACTACCCACCCATTGATCTTGAGTCAAACATTTTACTACTGAGGCACTGAACTCTTCAATATCATAGTCTTTTATAATACTATTTTAAGTAAATGTCAACATGCAAAAAATGATGTTTTTATTAGGCGATTTAAATTATAACACAGGAATTATGAAAAAACTAGGTATATTACAGTGCAGTTTATAATCTTTCAGTGTAAATATGACAAATAACTGATTATGGTGCCATATTAACTATTTAAATGCACCAATGGATTCTTACTTCTGGTTTGATGCAATAAACTTGAGATGTTCCATTGTATATATTGAGGGGTGACAGGTTATAATTTCCAAATAAAATTATATTTCATATCTGAAACCAGTTTTTGTCTTAGCAAACAGTGTAGACCCTGATGAAACGCCGCATCAAGCGGCATTTCATCTGGGTCTTCACTATTTGCCAAAGTATGCATTAAGGCAAGACTAGTATGGGTGTGTGTGGGAAACAGCAGTACGATATGCAGTTATATGACATTGCACTGTATTGGCCTGACTGATCATAACGCAGGTCACAGATCTTGGACTTTGTCAGGGCTTTTTCCAGCAATTTTGGGAAAAGGCCCCTGGCCACAATTGGAAAAAAATGCTCGACTTAACATCAAATTAAGGAGAAATTAACAACCTAGAACATAACAAGGGTAGCAAAATATATCCTCAAAATCAAGTTATTTTAGATTGCATTATGCCAAGCATACCACTTAAGCACAAGTGATTAAGTATCATTCAGATATGGGACATTGTCTCCATAAGTAGTAGTGGTCTATAAAAAAAAATAGTAAAAAAAATTGTATTTTTTTTTCACTTCCCTTTTCTTTATTTGGGAAAAACGGACATGACATTGGGATAAAAGGTGGTCAATAAGATTGGGAATGGTGCCAAAATTCGGCCCCTACAGATGGGCAGAGAAATCCCCTGCTTGTTTACCATGTTATCAATGTTCCAGTGTACTGGAAAGTAACTGAAAAACTGTTTGAATATTTGGGTAAAAAAAATCTACCAAAATTCACATGAAATATCAAGTCTTCTTTGGCCCTAAAAAGAAAACATGTAAGAGAGCAATTTAATTTATTAAGCACTTTTTATTAGATACACTATAGTACAAGTCAATGAAGAAAAATACTATCAAGAAAAAAAGCCTTACAAATGACTATCAGGTACATCACAGTTTCACGAAAAGATCATTCTAAAACAACTTGGAACAAAAGGTTATGACCATTGTAATCTCTAAATATTAAATGAATGCTTAGAGTGATATAATATATTGGTCTATTCTTTACTAAAATTAATTATTTTCTAGAGAAGGTACTAAAGCTGCACACAAGATGCTTCCAATCCAATGTGATATTAGGTATATCAATTAAGGGTGTATGACATCACAGAGCCATTCAAAATGGCAGCACAAATGACTTCATTCCAAAAGCCGGCATGGTGTAGCGGATAAACTACTCGCCTTGTACCCATGGGTCCCTAGTTCAACCCCCTGCCCTCAGTCTGTCAGATGAGACTCTAAGCCATGGCCTCATCTTCTGAGATGTTTTAAAGCAGAACCACTGCTGGTTGAGCTTTTGGGTACTCCCAGACGTAAAAAAGCCATAAACCCACCGGGCTCAGTACTGTTTAATGCCAAGGAACAGCCACAAAAAGTGTTTTTTTACAAACACCCATAACTTCTTTTTATAATATATAGTCTGATTTTGATAAAATTTGCATCAAAATGCTCATTTAAAAAAATGTCTAACATTTGAAATATATTGTTGACATACATTGTATTCCCTTTGAAGGATTAACCATATTTCTACCATTCTCCTTTAGAAAACAAAACACTTGTAGCAGTTATTAATGAAACTGAAGCCAGATACACAGAATATTTTTCTAGATTCCAATGCAAAAAACCTAATCAAAACTTTTATTTTTCACTTATATGATGTACAGTAAAACCTGTGTAAAACAGCTACTCTGAAAAAGACTGAAAATTGGTTTTCAAGACCAATTATTGCTTAATGCAGGTCAAAAGTATAGCAGAATGCTCCAAAGGGAGCATTCTGCAATACTTTCGACCTGCATTAATCTTCCATTTGTAACTAAGATCTTTGTTTTGTCTTTTTTTGAGTGGCCTTCTTTCATAGGTTTTACTGTATGAGATAAAAGCATGGTAAATGTTCCTATTGTTTGGTGTGGTTAGATGAGATACTTACAGCCAAAGATTGCGGTTCCACTTCCACATTATGATCTAAGGAATCTCTGTGGCTCACAGCATTCTTACTCTTATTACAGTCTATCTCCACATTCACTCGGCTACGAGACTGAAACATGCAAAATAAGCTGCATTTTATGTCTCCCAAGTAGGAGCCTCAATGCGATGCACCATATTTATCCCTAGTATTCTGTCACCTTATTTTCTTGCCATATCTATCCTAAACCTTGAGCAAGTTCGAACGAAAACATGATCAGTGTATGAAGTGTAGTGACAGAACAGCAAACAATTTAAACCCTAATCAGATTACTCCTTCAGGAGCAATCTGATCAGGGTTTATTTTGTTTGACCAGGCCTACCTTTCATAAGGAGAATGATTTTTATTTTCTTTAAAGCTACATAATCTGTAACTTTTGATATTTTCATTTTAAAAATAATGTTTCTATTTTTCAAGAACACAGTATAAATACTAAAATTCAGGTATACATTTTACCTTTTTCGTAATAATTAACAAATTATTAGTGCCAAAACAACAGCATTTATGTTAAAAATCAACTGTCTAGAATTATTGGAGGGACGCAAATAATTACAAACAAGAGAAAATACACCTGTTTTTATAAGATAATTCACTTTTTCATGCAGTTTTCAGCTGTAGAAATTAGATTTATTGTGACAACATAACTTTATTCTACTTTTGCAAATGATTTAAAAAGAAAATATTTTTTTTCGAAAAATGTTCATAGTTACAGAGTATGCAGCTTTAAGAATCTACAGAGCAAAGGCTAATGTTTATATAGTTGATGTACATGGTCAGAAATTGTAATAGAAATATGAACTCATTATCCCTGACTGCTTCAAAGCATCAAGTTTAAATCCCAAGGCACAACACAGGACACTATGTAGGATGCTGATGGATCCATAAGCTGTCTGATCTAGGTCTGCACTGTTTGTCTTGGCTTTTGCCAGGCAACTAGTGTTGGAAAGTTTAGAACACCTACCTTACCGACATTTTTCAGTCTCTTTACAACTGGGAGATGTTTCTTTATATGAGAGCAAATCTTTCCTCTTTCCAATAAGAGTTACCCGACACGGCAGCCATAAAGGTTAATTATATTTTACTGGCAAAATCTTTGCACTAGCTAGATTCTACTGTTGTTTGAACACAAAAAGTGCTTAGCTCATATGAAGGTTTCCAAACTTATGCGATGCATCTTCACAGAGAAACAATAAAATGGTTAAATATATTTTACTAGCAAAATATTTGCTCTAGCTAGATTATGTTGTTGTTAAAACACAAAAATTGTTTAGCTCACATGGAGGTTTCCTAACGTATGCAATTCATCATCAAAGAGAAACAATCAGATGATTAAATATATTTTACTGGCAAAATATTTGCCCTAGCTAGATTCTACTGTTGTTAAAACACAAAAATTGTTTAGCTCACATGGAGGTTTCCTAACGTATGCAATGCATCATCACAGAGAAACAATCAGATATATTTTACTGGCAAAATATTTGCCCAAGCAAGATTCTACTGATGTTTAAACACAAAAATTGTTTAGCTCACATGGAGGTTTCCAAACTTATGAGACACAATCAAATGTTTAAATATGTTTTACTGGCAAAATATTTGCCCTAGCTACATTCTGCTGCTATTAAAACACAAAAAGTGCTTAGCTTGCATCTAGATTTTCTGCAATGCTTCATCACAGAGGAAACAATCCAATCAAATTAACATATGATGAAACCAAAGAAAATTCTGTAAAATCTTACCCTATTCTCAAGTGCTATAGTTGCTCTATTGTCATTCTTGTAGGTGTGCATATACAAATCTTTCATGTTGCGTATTTTCACTGGCTCACTCTGACTCTGTAATGAGATGGTTACTGATTGATAGCCATGCTCAACATTGGCATAGCTCCCATTACGCAGTTACGCTCATGTGTAATAAAAATAGTAACATTCAAGGGAGGTCACCTAATGTGGTAAAAGTGATTTTCTATACCACAAGGGAAAGAATTTGCTCCCTTTCTCCAAAACATCCTGATTTTCATATAATTACAAATGTCTAAATTTATTGAGATCCGTTAATCTGATTGGTCAAGAATGGTCATGATCGTTTTGACCTGCATTTAATTTTTGAAAAAACACCCACTGGTATTTATGAGATGAGGGGACATTCACGGCAGAACTTCTTTTGTGATACTGTGCAATGCTTCTATGAAGAGAAACAGACAGTCGGCAACTACTTACACTTTACTTTACACTTACACAGATATTTTCAGGTTGAAAAGCAAAGATTAACTTTAATACATATAACTTCAATTAACAGTTTTCATGCCGATCAGCTGTCTAATGTGATCTCGTCGCCATCTTGTTTTTTTTTTATGTTGTGACGTCTATGTACGCGTTATAGTGCATGTCAGTCTAAATGCGCTAACCGTTATTAACTGGAAACGTTACTTTAAGGAAAACAAAATTAAAAAATACTTAGGAAAAATAATAACTAAAGAAGTTGTAATTATAAAAATTGAAAGTTATTTGGTTTTCATGCAAATTAAATGTAATTTTCCCGACATTTCATACCTCAGTGAAACACAGAAAAATAAGTTTCAATTCTTAAATCAACACTCATCAATGTGCCATTTGGTCCACTGTTTGACAAAATATTCTTTTAGGGATGGTGAAGTACCAGTGATTTGATACTGAACTATTTAAACTCACATGAGCAGAGATCAAGGTGAAGCTGTTCTCATTTTTAAAATTTTGTTATTTTCAGATAGGAAACGCAATACTTGCGGAAAAGCATCAAAGGTTAGAATTGACACAGAGTGGTAGCAGTGTGTCAATAGTTCTTGTGTTTTACTGGCACAGACATTTTTCTGCAGATTCATTCAATATTTATAGCTAATACAGGTGAAAAACTCAATACCATTACTGTTTCACTTTTATGAGAAGTATTAAATTCATTATGTGTGGACCTACATCTGACTGTTCACAGGTTTAGAATTTCAGCTAAAAATTGTAAATATTTTCTTACCCATCAATTTTAACATATTTTTGGGGTGCTCAAAAGAACCCTCTTTTGAGTACCCACAACATATGTTTTGGTTGAGAAATAAAAAAAAAAAATTTTTCATTACGCACTCTTAACTTAAGTCCTGCTCATCATGATATTACCATGCAATACTGTATATGACATGAATGTCCTGTAACACATGAAGTGAATTTAATCCGATGGAAAGAATAAAAGGCAAATTTTTAACAAATTACTACTAATTAAATGTCTTTTCTGTGAAAACTGAATTTCTTTTTTTTTACCACCAAGATTCATTATTAATGAAATCAAATGTTTATTTGAAGGCAAAATGCAAATTTTTAACATATACTGGCCTTGAGGTTATACAACTTTTTTCATGCTCAACTCAACTGAGCACGAAATTTATCCTGCTCATAAATGTTAAAATGCCATCAATTGTTGGCATTTTAACATTTATTAGCACGATAAATACAACAATAAACTTCTTCATCTGTCGGCATTTTAGTATTTATGAGTTCAAATTTCGTCAGTTGAGCATGAAAAAAGTTATATGACCTCAGGGCCAGGTCTCTAGATAAGAGTGTATAATTGATTTATTGTTCTTGTTTCTCAACCAAAACATGTTGTGGGTTCTTTTGAGCACCAAAAAAACAAACAAGATTCAACCGGTGGATAAGACAATTTTATGCTCAATTTTTATACCTATGATATAGTGCATTTAAAGAAATTTAAGTGACAAAAGGGCCCTACCTTTTCAATAACAGACTGGCCTATTTCCTGTACTAGTTCCTTCCTCTGAAGAGAATCTATACCAGTTACTTTAAGTCTAGGTTCTCTTCTACCTGTTCTCTCCACATATACTTCTAAACGATAGGGACATGCCTGGAAAAGAGTGTTGAAATTGTTAAAACACAACTACATGTACATTTCATAGCTTTAAACAATAGTCACTTTTCAACCAAAAATATAAACCACTTAAACATTGTTTAAGTGGTTTACACTTTTGGTTGAAAAGAGACTTGTTTAAACCTATGAAATGTACATGAAGGTTTAACATGAAATTATAGCTGTTTAGAAACATTTAATTGAAAATATTCTCATATTTTAGTGCAAATCATCATCATCATCATCATCATCATCATCATCATCATCATCATCATCATCATCATCATCATCATCATCATCATCATCATCATCTCTATTTTATATAGGCCAGAATTAATCCTCTCCAGTCCAGAGAGTGGGGCCTATCTGCCTTACTTTTCAAAGATGCATTCTTAACTTAGAGTGGATTTGAAAAGCTAGCATTACAAAATAATTTGCTGTGTAGTAAAGACAAAATAACAATGATAGTGCAATAGATAACTTGCTTAATCCATTTTTATATTCTAGCTAGATATTGGTACAGTAAAACCTGTGTAAAACGGCCAGTCAAAAATAGACAAATGGTTGCTTAATGAAGGTCGAAAGTATTTCAGAATGCTCCCCTTCTAGCATTCATCAATACTTTTGACCTGCATTATATGAAAATAATTAGTCTTGAAAATCAATTTTTGGCCTTTTTGAGAGTGGCCTTTTTGCTCAGCTACAGAGCTGTAAATAAACCATAAGGACAGGTTTCTTGTGAAATCACTGAATAATTCTCCCTCATATACTCACCTCATCCATAATAAGAGCTTTATTTAAGCCCATACTTGTTAATGTGATCCACAAGTCTTCCACATCCCCCTGAGAATCTTCAGCCTCCATCTCATTTAACTCAATAAATCCCCTTTTGGTTATCTCCCCATTCTCTAACGATGTTCTCTCTGTAATAATAAAGTAACACAATACCTTGAACAATATAACTTCTGTTACAATTTACTCACACATACATGTATGGGCCTCGACGTGTGAAAACCTGTTTTCGGGGTTTCCAACTTGGTCATACCCAAACCAGTCTGCTGAGCTACAAAGACCAGCAACAATATTGAAATTTTATATAAAGCATGATTAGTTATTATACTTTTCAGATGGCTAATAACAAAGATGCTGATCAGACTGCGTGGATGTGCAGGCTGGTCTGCACCTATGTTTTTCACAAACCCATGAAGACAGGTTTTCTCATGTCAAGGCCCATATATAAATGTTACAAAAATTTTGAGCACTCTTCACTTCTTTTCTCAATATTTTGTTTACAGACTTTTGCTGTGTAGTTCCATTTTCCATAATATTTTCAAAAGTATTCAAAACTTTACTTAAATTTTTCTTGAATTTTTTCAATGTTTTCTAAAAATAGAAAATGATGTCATGATCTTAAATAGCCTATGGAGTAAAGGGTTAAAGAACAGTACTAATTTCAGGTATATCCTCACAAAATGTAATTTTTACCTTATTGGTAATAAAATTAGTTTTAATAAGCGTACCTACCATATATTTATCTTATTGCTATAACCTTATTGCTACCCACAAAATTTGGAATCCAGACCTTGGGGCCCTCAGAAACGGTAGCTATGTCAATAGTCACCGACTGACGACCATGTCAATAGCCACGAAGTGAAACTATGACGTCTGAAATAATTTTGGAAATATTACATGAATTATGTAATAAAACTTCAGGGAATGGGGGGATTGGGATGGCTGGGTACTCCTAGATAAATATATGGTAGGTACGCTTATTAAAACTAATTTTATTACCAATAAGGTAAAAATTACATTTTAATGAGCGCTTAACCTACCATATATTTATCTTATTGCTAGTAGAATCACTACCACCGGAGGGAGGATTCCCTCACCAAGGTTGATTCCAATAAATATAAATTTCCAGAGATAAACTGAGAGTCTTATAGCAAATTTGACATTGTCAAAGCATAAGATCTCTGGATGACTGATAAGATAATGGTCTAGATGTAAAAATCTAATACCTCAGTCACAGAGCTTGGAAGTAAATAGTTAAGAATAATATCTTAATACTTCCAACACCATCTCTGATCAACAGTTAGTTATCCTTAATCTATGAGACATCTGTCCTCATAGGCTGGGATTAATTAAGGCCATGAATCATTCCTCATTAAGAGGTCAGATTCCCCCCCCCCCCCTTTTTTTCTTTTGATCCCTACATTGGTTCAAAAGGAAGGACATATTTTTATCCTGAATTAGTTCAGTTAATACTGAATAATTAGGACAATACTAGATTGTTGTCTCAATAATATTCCTTAATGAATGAAAAGTATATAGACAACAAAAGGCACGAAAAGTCCTTGACTCATGTGCTTTAAAATGAAATTAATCTGAAAAATTCAGACTGTTATTAAGACATAACGCACACACTTGTAGGGAAAATAGACATGAAGATCTTATTTTCCTACAAGCATAAAAGCGATAGAGATTTCTCTTATAAAGAATCTCAGTGGTACTCATATCCAATAGCCTACATAAGACTAGAGATATATGAGATGTCAAATATCATCAAATATCTTGCTATTGAAAGAGTAGAAAAGTAAATGTTATCAATTTGCTTAAAACTAACATAAGGATCAAACAAATTTAGAAAACATGTGAAAAAAAAAATAGAATATAATTTCTATGATTAACATGTTGTTGAGAGAGGAATTGCACGATTACTGAATCTTTACCAGAACACAATAAAGTTTGAAAGTAATATCAGATGAAAATATATCTGTAACTTCCACAAGTATTCACATTTAATACTGTATAATAATAATTCTTCCTCTTATCAAATTCATTGGTTTGATTAGAAAGTAATTATTGATAAATTCCTCTGACATAATCTCTCAGAATCTAGAAAAATAATAATATCTTCCTTCTATATAAGATGATGTTATAATTCCAAAACAGGAAGAAAACCAAACCACAAATTTGGTATCTGAAGAAATTTCCTATAAAACCCAAGATATGGTATTAAAGGAAAAAATCTAATAATTAATTAAATTTATTGACACTCTAAGACTGAAAAGAATGACTAAGAATGTCAAAGGTTTAGTCACTGGTAAAGAAAATTGTCTCATAACCAAAATGATATGTAGATACATGTAGTAAGAACATAGAAGGTAACAACCTTCCGAGTCACTAAACAGAAAAACTACAATCAATTAATCTTAATGTAGTTATTCTGTTCTCAATATAAAAGTCTCTGATGAAATTATCATAAGAGGGTCTGGTATGAATGTAAGTAGAATACATACATAAAATGTACATATTGAAATAACTGTCTGACTTCATAGTTATAAATATATTTAATCAGGCAATACTAGGTGATTGCTGACAAAAATAAATGTCATGATTGTTAATCTGAACTTATCAGTTCATATACTCCTAGAACTATATGACTGAATAAGTTTATTCAAGATTTAATAACAATGTTAGAACCATGTCTAATGAAGCGTCTCCTGTACTATAGACTAAGAGTGATGATCAGAAGAACATAGAACTACCTACTTCAATTCATGACCAAGAAGAAAGTAGACCTTAGAAATTCTTCCATCAAATGAAAAAAAAACAGACCACTTACTCTTCTAGTCTGTCTAGAACCAAGACATTCATGATGAAACATGGACTCATATGCTTCTTCATTGACTTTAAACTTGATCTCGATCTAACCAAGAAAATAAGCAAAGAAGGGTTAGAAGATAAAGAGTATCTAATACTCATCTTCAAATTAGCCCTATACATGTATCTCTTCCTATAACTCCTGTACCAGAGCAAGGAAAGTGGTTTTCCCTCAATCCAAACAATATGTACATATTTTGATTTAAATGGAATAAAGAATGAAGATTAAAGTTATAATCTAACCATCCTATTAAAAGTAAATGAGTATGATTAGGAAATACCACATAACACACTGTAGACTAACCCACGTTATTGTGAGAAAGAGCCACAGAACACTAGCAGTCACCGGATTTCAAAAGACAGATAAAGCACTGCAACCGGCTCTGTCTTCCTAGTCAACATGATTGCAGACTAGAAACAGCACAATAAAAACTAGAAATGTAAATAGATATTAAAACAAATGTCTGAATCATCAGACTTGTTTTCATCAGCTAGTATAAAACACATCATTTAAGTTTTAGCCAGTCGTAAAACGGAAATGATAGTTAATTTTACAATCCATAACAAATAAAATGTCTTAAAAAGACATAATACTGACACATTTTAGTAAATAACTACTAAAATCAATACTCACGAGTTCTCATTAACTCCAAATTAGGATTATTTACCCCAATATTTGGATTCTGACTCTTTCAAGAGTTCTATTAGAGAACTATGGTAAAACTGTAAACTTTCTGGTAGACAGCATTTTAACTCCAATTTCCAAACCATAGTGAGAACTCGCTGGTGAGCTGCCATTGGCTCTCTAGCAAAATGCCATTAGAATGGCATTTCGCTGGCGGGCCTATGGTGGCCCGACACTGTCTAAGTATTGAATGGAGATGAGAGACCTTCTATTAAAGTCTCATTGGAGTGATAGTAGAAACCATGGTTCATTTTTTACCGACTCTTGTTCAATCAGGTAAAATAGTTTAATTTCTTTGCCATGAATGTTCCTACCAATAGTGCTTGACATACTATATTCAAATAGTCAAACCATAAAAATTTTCTGTGAATAAAAATCAATAATGCCACCAAAAAACAAGGTATAATTGTGTATAGGTGGTGATCATATCAAAAAACAAAATAATATGGAAAGTTCTTCCAATTATTTGTTTAACATGGTTCAGAAAATGTTGAATGGTCATAATCATATTCTGAATAGTATTAAAATTAATAGTTCTGAATATTCTATATCTCTATGCTGATTACTCAACCCGATCCAGAATCTGTCAATGAGCAAGATCTGATCCGTTGATATTAAACCAAAGCATAAAGCAGGCCAGTGTCACATAAGATAGCTGTGAAAGGCTGCTATAAAGCGGCCCTGCCCTTGAAGTATACCAAAATCTTACAAAATGCGAAAACAGCTTTGTAAAATTCAAGGAAAAAAATTATCCCGTGGTTAACTAAGAAACAATCATGTTAATTGATTCTTTACATCCCAGTAAACAATTTTATTTATGTTGGGACGGGTTTCCGCAGTTGAACCAGTACTAAGCAAGTTTTGAAATACTAAAGTACTAAATCACACAGCAAGAAATTTTGTTTGTTTTGTAGCTTTATGTCCCAGTAAACAGCTATGGTCATGGGGGGGACACTCAGTCCACCCAACCACACATTTTCCTGGGAAAGCTTGAGCACCCGGTTAACCAGTAATTCGTGAACATACTTTCGATTGTTACTGACAATTCGTAAATGAATCAGTGGAAAGGAGGAAAATGACCTTAGAAATTATTTCATGATCAATCTCCATGAAAGTATGAGACCGGGCCGGAATTGAACTTGCGACCCCTAGATCTGCAGTGAGCACCCTACGGACTGCACTATGAGGCCTGGTAAAGCAAGTGAAAGTGACAAAACTGGTGTTTGCTTGAAATAAGCAATAAACAAGTATAAATCAAGTATGTATTTAGTTCCTATTAAAGGAAAATACATGAAAAGTACTTGTATTAAGCCAGCCCATTCTTTAAACAGGCATAGTAGCTGTGATTTCTGATACAGGTGGCCTGACCATATGTGACTTGAGAAAATTGGCAAGTGGTAAAATAACTTTGCCTTTGTTTCTCTTGGTGTCTTGAACTGTCCCTTGAAGTAGACAGACAAGACAAATGATAATTATTTAACTGATAAATAACTACCCAGATTTATCACAAATTGGTCACACTTAAAATTAAACTTTTAAGATGAAATACCAAGCCATAATTATTAATAATAAAAATATATGGCCCTTCAGATTTGACTTCTAGATTCTAAGAATAATATAAATAATCCTAGATCTATATGATTGGCAAAAATTTTGACAAGTCAACGGATTTAGTCAAAAGATACCAACGACCAGAAGATTTCAACTAGAACTCTTCCATAAAAGATCTTCCGATCTGTCAATAAATCAGATGGAATAAAAGAATACTTTCTTAAATTGGTGATCAAAAAAGTATCCATGACCAAAGCACCATTTGTTAAAGACCTTGATTAGTCCTTAATGGATGGTAGTGGTAGATTGGTCTATTTGTTCTCTAAAATAATAGAGAATCACTGATCATGTGGTAAAGTCTACCAAGATCGGTGATTGTCCGGTACCGATAGCCAATGCCTAAAGCAGATTGCCTAAAGAACGTACCGTTTGTGTACATGTCGTAGTTTGTTAACTCTGCTAAGATAACGAAGTCGCTGCTTAATCTACAACAAGACTGAGAACTAACTCTCGGTTCGGGAAGACTTACCTGGAGCTTGCTAAATCTGTATGGATTAGCAGGTAAGCATAGATTTCCCGAAGAAATTTGCCTCTGGAATAATAATGTGTTGAATCCATGGGGCGCTCGATTGTTTGTGTCCGGTTAAAATTTCACCACTGGAAATTGTCCGGTACAACTTCATTAGTAATTGTCCGGTATATGACCGGTGCATAAATTACCGAAGTTTGACAAGTGTTTTCGAGAAATTCACTTGCTGAAATAGACTATATAGTTCTCGTGTCCGGTAGAGACTCCTTGAGAATGAGGCCTCCGGAAAAGAACAGAGTCATTATGTCCTGAGACAGTTTGACAAGTGTTTTCGAGAAAATCACTTGCTGAAATAGAGTTCTCGTGTCCGGAAGAGATTCCTAGAGATCCTTGTGCGGATGAGACTCTTGACTCTTAGTCTATTTGGTGCCCTTTCAATGCCATCAGAAATTGAAGTGCTTGCCACCGCAATGTCTGGGGCGTACACTTGATTAGACCCAATTCCCTTGTCCGGTTGAGCTATACTCGGGACCGTAGAGGGAGGTCTTGTGGGCGGAGACACTAAACTCCTGGTCAGAGACGTATGGTCGGTGACCTTGATCTGAAATCTGAGACTTCTGATCATCATACTTACCGACCGAACATCGGTTAGATCGATGTCCGGCAGAGGACTTTGAATCATGGATCATATAGGTAAACTATACATCCGAGTTAGAATTGATGTTTGAAAAAGACATCAAATTCAGTGTTCAGCGGTCCGGATCGAGCTAGTTCCGGACTTGTGAACTTGTCCTCTAAAAGGTGATTCAGACAGGTAGCCCCGGGGATGAGTCCTAGACTCGACCTGATAACCAGATAAATCTGAAAAACCTTCCCCGTCTTGGTAGTTCTGGCGGGACTCCGAGGAGTCGATCACTTCCGAACTACCGAAACATTTCCACCAATGTGCCTCTTCTTGACAGCATTGATTCCTTCTTCGCCATCTTGACATGGATGAGCAGTGTCTCTCGAAGTTTCGCCAACAAGCTGAGAAACATAAAACTCACAAGTTTCACTTCTGAAACAATAAGAGAAAGTCAAGCACGTAGTACCCGTAAATACCACGCGTTCGAGGCAAAACAGGACAGGCGGAAAGAGGGGGAAATCGCGAGTTCGAGTTACCGTAGTTGAAAAATAAACGGGCGGAGGCCATAAGCTCCACTCGAATCAAATACGCGAGAAAATTGCAAATTAGAACAAAATAAACGCAGGGCAAACCTTGCGAAAAGTAAATAAATTAAATGAGTAGCAAATACAATGTGAAAAAGGAAAAGACGCAAGGAAACTTAGAATTTGATAAAAAAAAAATTCTATCCAGATTCTCTGCACGTGTCTTCTTCCTCGAGCACAAAAATTATTTCTGACGTCATAGTTTCACTTCGTGGCTATTGACATGGTCGTCGGTCGGTGACTATTGACATAGCTACCGTTTCTGAGGGCCCCAAGGTCTGGATTCCAAATTTTGTGGGTAGCAATAAGGTTATAGCAATAAGATAAATATATGGTAGGTTAAGCGCTCATTAAAATTGACTTACAATCATACTCATACTCACACATACTAAAGACATTCTTTAGTTTGAAAATACCATTTTCAAGATACGGAATTAGAAGATACCAAGATACACAAATGAATTCTTTGATAAAAACACAAACATAATGAACCATGATCAGACTGCTCCATGAGCAGTCTGATCATGGTTCATAATCTTTGCAACATAGTCTAGAAAAGTACATAAACAGATGAGATAGCAGACAACAATCGTATTGAATGGCCGGAAAAGGGTTAAGAAAACTACAGTAAAACCTGTGTAAAACGGCCACTCAAAAATAGACAAAACAAAAATCTGAATGATAAATGGTAGCTTAATGAAGGTCAAAAGTATTGCAGAATGCTCCCCTTGGAGCATTCTGCAAAACTTTTGACCTGCATTAAGTGATAATTGGTCTTGAAAACCAATATTTGGTCTTTTGAGAGAGGCTAATTTATACTGGTTTTACTGTACAAATAAAATTTACCTTCAACTACCTCCCACTCATCTGCTCCCAACTCCTCTCCACTGGTACGCAAGTTGAACCAATTAAATTCATCTTTACTCATTGTACCATTATCATCAAGGTCACAGAGATCAAAGATATCCTCCAGTGCTTTCCTAAGAGAAGTATACAAACTCAAAGTCATTTTTACATATTGTACCATTATCATCAAGGTCACAGAGATCAAAGATATCCTCCAGGGCTTTCCTAAGAAAATTATACAAACTTAAATTTAATAATCTTCTTCATTGCACGATTATCGTCAAGGTCACAGAGGTGATATATATTCTTCAAGGATTTTCTGGGAGAAACATACCAAAATATTTACATTTCCACTGCCAGTCTTTAAATGAACCTTTACATTTGAGATGTCATTCATACCTTCATGAACAAATCAATTTAAGCCAAACCCACATACGCAACATTTGAGCAGGCTAATGCCAACGCCATCCAATAACGTTGCCTGTTTACTGACTTTTACGTGATGTTGAACACATATCGCCATGACATTAAGCGCGTTTTTTTTGCGATTTGACTATTCCAAACCCTCCGTTATGCCTGATTTAATTCAAAATATCCCGAAAACCAGCCAAGTTAGGTGAAAATTGAAAATTGATACTTGGCTGATAATATAAAATATAAATGTTAGTAATAAATTCGATTTTTGGTCTGCTCATGAGATCAACGATTATCTTGCGAAGTTAACATGAAGCCCTTTTGGCTTCACTGACTTTGCAAGATACTTGAAGTGTTCATGATCTCATGAATACACCAAAATCGAGTTTATTTCTTAATTAAATACATCTTACTCGTACCATTATCATCAAGGCCACAAAGTTCAAAGATGTGCCCGAGAGCTTTTCTGAGAAAAATAAATACAAAAGTTATAACTGTGTTTTCAGACAAAAAAGTTGCACCCCACCACATAAAACAGGTAATGCTGGCCATTATAAAAATAGCCATTAAAGGAGATGGCAAATCCACTGACCTAAGGTTAATGGTAGACCTCTAGACAGACAAATAGGTGTCTAAATGAGGCAGTAAGTTGACAGAGTTTAGCTTATATGGCTATTATGAAGTTAGATTAAACCACGAATCTGATAAGCAGCATGGTCACTGAGCAATCATTTCACAGGAAAAGACAACAACCAATCAAATTAAAGATAATGGTTACAGTTACAGGAGCTCCTGTAGATGTTTACTCTGTGGTGGTTATTGGATTTATGAGAATAGATGGTTAATTTTTCCTTTACTTTTCTACTACTGCCTTAAAGGCAGGAGTGACCTATAAAAAGCAAAACTAGCCACATGTTCTTCATAAATCCAATAACAGTCAAGGAGTCAACATCTACTGCAGCTCACATGGCTAATATCTCTAAGTGATTGGCTGTTGTTGTTACCTGTGAAACGATTGACAGTTCTTATCAGCTTCAGGACTTTAGTTAAGACTGTGTAACAAAAACTTAATTTTGTTATTTCTCAACCAAAACATATGTTGTGGGTACTCAAAAGAACCGTCTCAATGAGACGGTTCTTTTGAGCACCCAAAACATATGTTAAAATTGATGGGTAAGAAAATATTTACAATTTTAGGCTGATTTTTTTTGTTTATCTAAACCTGTGAGCTTAGTGACCATGCTGCTTATCAGCTGGCTCAGGTCCATGGTCTAATCATATCTGACAGTGGCTATGCTTTAACTATTTACTGCCTCATATAAATAGCCACTCCCCTCCTCTTTCTGGGAACCAGGAATTCTGCCTGTAAAGGCTGGCCTGACTGGCAATAAAAACAATACAAGCACTAGTCTACACAGTACCTGAAGGCAGAAGTTATAACTATTTTATCATCTTTGTCTTTCTTCACTAATTTGGCTTCTCGGACATGTTCATTAGGTGTTCTCTGTTTAAACCGACAACCTGTTGTATAAGGGACAACCTGGTACTCCCCGGCATTGAGATCACACTTTAATCCATACCTCTGAAACAAAAATATTACATGATATTAGCCGATGTCCAGCATAAGAACCCTTGCCCTGCTGAACCTGAATTTATCCTTTTTTGAAAGCATAGCAGATGAAGCCATCTGATCAGGATCCACACTGTTTTCCTCTCTGGTTGAAAATACATGCTTACAAAAGGTGCATCAGAGGCGTTTTATAGAATACACAGACTAAAGGGGGTCTAGGGTACTCACCCTATATGGGGGCAGGGGTGAAGCCCTGTGGGAGAAAATGGTTTTAGAGCATTTTATAGGGCAAAAATGAGCTCTCAAGACACCCAGGTAAACACTATTAATTGCATTTTTCTCCCAAAAATCAAATTAAATACTTAAGACCCTATACATGTACTTGCGGCGCCGAGTTGTACGCAAATGCGTATTTGCATACACATAGGTACGCCCCTGAGGTCTATAACATGATGAAAAACTGGGGAGGAGCGTTAAAGGGTTCATATTCATAGTTCCCAATCTGCTTGAGCATCAAGTCGGTTGAAATATAATGATGATCATCAAAGGAAATGCTAAGTAAGTTAAAAGCTCAATACTAGGAATAAAACACACTTACCCCTTTGCTATCTTGCTGTTCTGTGAATGATACTAATTTACCCCTGTTGTCTAGAATATACAAGGCTGTGTCTACAGGTTCACCACTTGGTAATGCCACTGAAAGTTTGAAAATTGTCATGTACAGCAACTGTATATATTCAATAACACAAGAATCATATTCATATCTATTTACAGATTTTTTAATCAAATTTTTCAAAAGATCTTTGGAATACTATCTGTGAGCCAAACAGTTGTGATCCAGGTTAGTCCCAACATTTTATCATGATCAAGGCCTGATCTGAATCAAAACTTTTTGTAAATTGTAAATGCAATCAGTATAGGTGACAAACGTCACCACTTAGATGGGAAAAAGTTCAAAATGCGCTTTCTTTTAGATAAACTAGAATTGTCAGAGAATCTGACTATAGCCCCGCTGCAGTGCTTTTCATGCAATAAAAAGGCCAAGTTCCAAAGAAATTAAGAAGGAAAATCTAAAGACATTGAGCACGAACAAAATTCTGACATCAATCAAAGGCCATGACATTGTTATAAATGTGCAAAAAAAAAAAACATGTAATAATTCCAACCTAGATCTTGTCAATATGAATGCATGTATATAAGTTGGTGTTTTCTGTCAATTTGTTCTCAGGGTATTGAGCGGAAACGAAATTTTGGCTAAATAAAGGGCCATAACTCTGGGACAAATTTGAGAAAAATAACATGTTACAATCCCAAACTAGATCTTGTCAATATAAATGCATATGTAAAATTTGGTGAAAATATGTCTAGTAGTTCTCAAGATATTAAGGGGAAATGAAATTTTTGCGTAAATAAAGGGCCATAACTCTGGTACAAACTTTGGAAAAATGTTGTGTAACAATCCCAAGCTAGATCATGTCAATATCAATGCACATACAAAATTTGGATAAATTCTATAAAAGAGTTCTGAAGATATTGAGCGGAAACCAAAAATTATGGCCGACGAACAAACGGACGGACGAACGAACAAACAAATGGAATGACAGACAACCCAAATCCTATATAGCCCCCCCCCTTTTTAAAGCTATAAAAATCCAAATGCAGAATTCTAAATTGTTCAAGAAATTTCATATGCCTGTAATCCACACGAAAGGTTGAATCCAATGAAACTTGGTATAGTCATGAACTTACATGATGCTGGTTCCTGTAGAGGATAAGCCGTGAAGTAGACAGCACTGTCTTCTGTCAGCTTTAGATTGTATACATGGGTTACTATCTCATCATCTTCATAGAAAAAGCACCCTTTACTTGTTACGGACGACCAGTCCTGAAATAAGAAAGAATTAGTAAAATAGTTAGGCATGTATGATCAATGTCTCAAAGCATGGTTGCCAAAACTTCAATTTTTTTACTGAAAATAATGTTGCAGTAATACTTGGTGGAAATATTATAATTGGGCTGTGACGAGAGAAAACCTGTCTTCGTGGTTTTGATGACACAAGCCTCTTCAGATAGATAGACTAGTCCTAAGCTTAAATATTTAGATGTTGCAACAGGTTTAGATATCATACTTTGCAGGGAGTAAATAACAAAGATGATGATCAGACTGCATGGATGCCAGGCTGGTCTGCACCTTTGTTGTTTGCAAGCTACAAAATCAGGTCTTCTAGTGACGAGGTGTAATTAATGGTATGTACACATTATAATGATAGTTACTTGATCTGGAGTACCTCATCCACGAGACCTGATACTGTACGCCAGATCAAGTTACTATTATAAAAAATATGTTTATATTTTTGTATACCTATTTCTGACATTATTCTGATTTTATAAATTGTTTCGCTCTTTAATCCAGAAAAATTGCCGGAATGTTTGCCTTTACATTTCTTTTCTTGATGTAACATCATCATGTTTTCCATCTCTGGTTCCATGCTTGAAACTTACTTTACATAACCTCTCCGTCAATACAGGTAATTAACGTTAGCCTTGTTTTAAAGGATAGTGATATGGAATCAAAAAACCTCAGTTCGTTGATCTTGCTTTCTGTATCAGATGGCCAGAAAACAGACAATTCAAAAGTTGTATCATTCATAGGTATATATAATAAAGTATAAAATCAATCAGTTTGAACACCCCAGTTTGAATTCCTTCAAGAAGTTTATATGGTAATCCTATCACGATCACTTATCAGCTTACCAAGCTTCAAGGCTGTTGCTCTTATAGTTTAACTCTATGCATGCTGGGAAATATTTTATGCTTGTTGTTGTTGTCCGCTGACTTTTTTCAAAATTAACTTTTTCAGAAAATTCTTTCAAGAACACTATCAGAGTGTCAATAGTTTGGTTCTAGACCAGAAGCAACATTCTGTCAGTCCTGATCTGGGTCCAAACTGTTTGCAAAGGTTATCAGCAGACGACAAAAGTTGCCACTAGCAAGAAAAGAGTTCCGAGCTATTCTGCTATTAAAGAATGCATAATGGAAAGACAAGCTAAAGCAATGTGCCTGATCAACTTTTTCAACTAGAGAAGCATGAAAATGATCTAAATACATCACTTAAATTTCCATCATAGACTTTCTTTCTTAACCTGCTATCAGATACTGAATGCTTTATTCAAAATCTACTTTTTGGCCTGATTAAATAGAAAAGTTCATCTGCATTGTACTTTGCCAATGAATAAAAGCAATTAAAACAAATTGGCCACTGCATGAGAATTCGGTACTTATCGCATCAGGGTAAAGCAAAGCCTCAGGCCAGTCTGGACGTATGCACAGACTTGTCATAGAGCCTTCACTGCTGGCGTACACAAAGTATGGATGTAAATGAACATAGACCTCTAAATCCACAATGATAACATGAATAGCTAAACTGCTATTTTTTTTTAGTACAAACATACCCTCAGTGTTCTTAAGTCTGGCAATTTATCTCTTCCTTTAGTGGATGATTTGGTTTTCTGGTCCCTTGGTCTAATCCTGGGAGAAGGTCTAGGTACTTCATCTGAAGAATATAATTATGATATACATTTAATTGCTTTTTAATAAATAGATAATATGGGCCAGTTCATAAGATTTTGGCACTCACTGAATTTGTGTATGCACAACTAGTAAGTGGAACTTGATGCCTAAATTTTGGTCTGAGCCTTTATCTATGTCCCTTCTTTGAGCTGACGAGCAGTGAAGGCTATGGCGAGACGGGGCGGATGTGCAGACTCTGCTGAAGCTTCACTGGTCGCCGATACAATATGAGTACCAAAGTCTCAGAAGCTGGCACAAATAGATAATACAGTTAAAACTCAAAAATTCGAACTTTGTATTTTTGAAATACTCAGTTATTCTAAATAAATTTGGGGCACGCCGGATTCAGAGAATAGGGCCTATATATGAACAATTTTAATCACTGCCAATAAAAAACATATGGTTTTGGTGCATAAAAGAAACGTCTCTCAGACGTTTCTTTTACGCACCAAAACATATGTAATATATGAAAACACTGATAATAGTAATTTTTGGGGGGTTACATATTTTTATGTCTACCTCCCTATATATCGCAAATTTCGATACTTTGAAATATAACCTCTAGCCCCTAGGACTTCAAATTTACGATATTTGACTGTATATCAACTATTAGATAGTATTACCCTGAAAAGTACCTTCTAAAAGAGCACACCAATTAAACAAATGAAAGATAGTATGAGCTAAATATAATACAATAAAATGTTCAAATTTGATGCATATTAATTATGAAACCAATAATTTTGGATAAAAGATTTTTACCAAGATCAAGCTATTTCTATCAGTTCTCAATTAATTTTGCTATGGTGCTCAATGCTCATTGGAATACTCTTGGTTATATTTTCCCACCATTCATCACAATTGATGTCTGCTCTCTCCTCTGCTAATGTATTATGGTAGCCTATATTGCAAACAATAATGACCTAAATCAGACTGCTCCCTTTGGAGCAGTCTGATCAGGGCTCATAGTCTGATCAGGGCTCATAGTACATGCTTCCATGAAAAAAGTGCTCTTGAGTGACTATGAAAATGCTGCAGATGTAATCAGCCAAAAACATTTTCAGGACAGAAGAAATAATGGGTGGGATAAGGGTTAAAATAATTCCAAAGAGTATCCACAAACATTTGAGCTTTCTGTGCTTATTGCAAAGGCAAGCAGGGAAGGCATAGACTAGCCTGTGCAAATTCACAACATGCAAAAGGGGAGCTTATTATGAAAACCTGAAATAAGGAATACAGTCGATGTTCTAAAATTTCTAACACTTTTCTATTTCTGTTCTCAAGTGAAATGATGGTTATCATGGCTAGAATTAACAAAATACTTGTCGGAATAGCAGGGAAGACCCTGATCAGACTGCTTCTTCAGAAGCAGTCTGATCTGGGTCTGCACTGTTGGTCTAGACCTTTTTGGCATGTAACTAGAGTTTGAAATTTTCTTACTTGAGTTCTTACTTGAGTGTAAGGGAACCATTGAACCCAAAACGGTTCATCATCCCTATCTCACCATCATATACTCAACTAGGTCCAAACTGTTTTAGAACATTTACCATACACATAACTAAGCCTGATAGCTATACTGGAAAAAAATCTCTTATACTAGCTGTATTTACAAAACCCGGGGAATATAATTATCATGGTCAGACCATCATAAGCCTATTATCCATAGCATAATGACTTACCAGCGATAACAGTCCCAAGCTAAATCCTGAAAGTCAGCAAGTTAATCTTGAAAATAAGCCTAAAATTGTCTTAAATAACTAATTATCAATAGAAACCAATCAGTTTATACTTATAAAATGTACTTCAGAAGGAGGATTAGTTAAAAATGACGTCAAAACTTCAGCACAGTGGCCTACCATCTTACCACAGCTCTAAGCTGACAATGACGTATTTTGATGATAAATGAACAATATGTATATTTTTAGCAAACCTTACCCTTTTACAACAATGGACAAATGTCCATTTATCAAAACATGTTCTGACTTAACTTGTATCTTATTTTCCAACTGCAGTAAGCATCTGATAAAAATCTGTTAATCTGTTGTTGCTGCATTTGGATTCAAGATGGCTTTCAACAATTTTCAGCCATATCAAAACAGTCAACTATCTTATCACTGTGTTCCAGGGCACGCTCCTCAGTGCTTAGTGCATTCATACTTCTGTCAATAACAGACAACTGACCTACCTGAATAAGAGTGAAAAATCACTACTTAAGTATGTGGCCAGACCCATATTCAAACCCACAACCCCTTTGTTGCAGCCCAAAGAAATCAGACTAATTATCTGACTTGGACTGGAAAGGGACTGTATAGTTGGAACAGAAGACTTGCTACCAACTGTTCTATGCAGACCAGCCCAAACTGCTAACACTTTATCTGAATCAGAAGTAAGACTAGCCAAAAATATATTGTTTGAAACACTAGACATATTCAAAAGTGCTAAACTAGAAAAATCTTGATTAATTTTAAAAGAACTTTACCTAAGAAATACCAAGAGGATCAAGAGATCTTTAGTTTTGGTGAAATCTTGACCAGCCAGTGCTGCTGATCCAAATCAGGCCAGACATTAGGAAAGGCCTGACTTAGGTCCAAACTGTTTGCTAAACTTATGAGCAGGGATAAAAGCTGCCACAATCATGGGAAAGTTTCAAATTAAAAATTTCTTAATTACTTGCAAATCAGATATTGACAAACTTGTGTTCTGTAATTTGCAACTCTCAAGATAAATAGTTCCCATATTTGAAATTTGTTTAGAAAGGGGCCCAATTAGATTTGGTTAAATTGTAGAAACCATACCTTAAAGGCATGGTATCTTCTACAATTAAACAAAATTTAATTAGTATTTAAGGTATGGTATCTTCTACAATTTAACAAAATTTAATTAGTATTTCTACGGACATTAAATTCAGAGTGAAGCAAATATATAACAAATGTGTTAATTGTACAATAAAGAGATATAAAATGGTACATGTTAATCTCTTTCTCTCTCTCTCTCCTCTGAAAACTTCTCTCCTCTATCTCTCACTCTCTCCCAACTGAACACTATCAGCTAATGAATTGCCAGAAGTTTACTTATAATATAAAAATAATGTAGACAACGGTCAGGCTGCTCCTCCAGACCTGCAATGCTTTAAGCAGAGATATGATTTAACAATGAAGGTTTCATGCTTCAAGGTCTTTTTCCATAAAATATACCTCTGCCATTTCCTTAGAACTGATGATGATGATGATGATGATGATGATGATGATGATGATGATGATGATGATGATGATGATGATGATGATGATGATGATGATAATGATGATGATGATGATGCAAATGATGATGATGATGCAATATCATATATCTAATATTCTTACAATAAGCCGACACCTGAAACAAAACAACACCCCTACCATGAGAGCGTGGTGGCTCAGTGGTAGAGTGCTAATGACTAGCGATAAAGGGGTTTCCAGTTCGAGCCTCACCGGAGGCACTCCATTGTGTCCTTGAGGAAGGCACTTAATCCTCTGCTCAGTAGTGGTTCAATCCTACCTGACTGAAAAAATGTTGACAGTGGACGTAAAGAATCAAATCAAATAAAAATGTTTGTAGTTACAGAGTATGCAGCTTTAAAAATGAAAATGCATAAATGGAATTATTTTCCCATCTTTACTAAATGCACATGTTTTAATCAAAGTTTGTTTCAAAATAAATATATTAAAGCAAAAATGTTGAGTTTTGTCTGCTTTAAGATGATGAATACAAAAATCCTCCTTCTATCATTTCTATTTAACCCAGGCTCGTTTCATTCTCGCTTAATTTAATAAAACAGCTTTAAAAATGCACAACCCCTGCGTCACTTTGAATACGAAAGTATATCGGCTCTGCAGGAGACATTCGGCAGTTGTGCCCGAAGTGCCCTAGGAGGAGGGTTAAAACTCTTTATATTATGCGGCGTAATATATCTGTCAAAATGAGAAAAAAATAATCAAGCAGACATTTGATACGGTAAAACCTGTGTAAAACGGCCACTCTCAAAAAGACCATAAATTGGTTTTCAAGACCAATTATCGCTTAATGCTGGTCAAGAGTATTGAAGAATGCTCCAAGGGGAGCATTCTGCAATACTTTCTACCTTCATTAAACTACCATTTGTCATTAAGATCTTTGTTTTGTCTATTTTTGAGTGGCCCTTTTACACAAGTCTTACTGTATCATTAAGTAAGATCATTGAGTATTATGGTGTCCATTCAAACTTCTCACATGGGTTAGTAAATATTTTGCTTTAGAAAGCCAAAACAACACAACACATTTTTTAGAAGTACAAAATTACATGCCTTGATTAAACTGTCTATACATGTATTTAATTAGTCAAGTGCAAAATCTACACTGGCCAAGTTAATTACGCCCAAGCCACACTCATAAAGCAAGTCCCTCATCTATTTGCAAGCTGATTTACCTTCCAACGCTTTGTGAGTTTTTCTTGGTGACGGTACTGGCAACCCAATATCACCTGCAGAAAGAGAATCTATTTGTCACATGACAGTCATGTGATCATTGCTTTCTGTCTGTTACAGGTTTCATCTTTCTATTACAAGTCCAGTTACCTCTCAATAACTTGAACCCAGTGACTCAAATGACCAGTGTTTAACTCTTTGAAGGCAAGACCAAAATTCTTCAGACAGGAAAAGCATGTGCAAACAAAGTAGTCCTGATCAGACTGTAAACTGGTTCCAAGTTGTTCAGATTAACAACTGGTCATGTATAATGTTAGGTGGGCTGTGATTGGTCAGCCAATCATAAGTTGTATTACAAATCGTTAAGTTGACGAGACAACCACAGAAACATGACTGCTTCAGCCAACATATCCCAACATTAACGGTGACGTTGACGTCACGAAAACCATGCCAACACAATAACAAGTTTGAATGCAGCGTTACAAACTCGATAAACGTCATAGAAAGGAAAATGATAAAGCAATATTCAATAGAAAAACATACAAGTTTTTTCTGTAGCCTGTATGGAACTTTTAAACTGGTTCCTAGTTGTCGGCTAGCTTTGTTGCATTCTGTGAGATGGGCAGATTTCTGCCCTTTGATTTATTGATGACCTGTCTCTACAATAGCCAGTGTAGGGGAGAGAACCATTCTAATCAGGCTGAAGGAGCAGTCTGATCAGGACTATTTGTTTGCTTTCTTCAACAAATTATTTGTTGATAACTACGATGGATTTGTCCTGATCATCAAATGGAAGATTCCATTTTAGAAATTCGACAAAATGTGGATTTCAAGTAAAAGAGAGGTGACTGTTGATTTTGTTCAACATGGAGCATTTTCAAAGCTAATTAAAGTTAAGTGTAGAAACATTGCTTTTGAAGCAAAAATAATAGGTTTTGTAAATGCTGCTTTGCTACATTAAAGAAATCATTACTTTCAATTTCTTAAGGAAATGAATATCTTTATAGATTTAAATGGAAATAATGTTGATTGCTGTAATTTTCTAAAACTAGAATATATAATAATTAAAGCTTTAAAAGGCCAATCTTATATTAAATGCAATTATGCCAGTATATCTGCGTTTAAGATAAGCATTAATTAGTGTATTGATGGTGCAAACAAATCTGTTTCTTGCCAAAAAGAAAACAAGCATTAAGTCAAATTTTGAAAACGAAACCTGCCAGGATAATTTACGCTCATGTTTAGCAAATATGAATGTTAAAAAATTGAGCCATCTTATGAAAAATACCTGTGTTCAAAGACCTGTTGATAAAGCTGATTACGTAGACTGCACAACATTCCAAAATATGTAATTGATTTTAGTAAACAGTGTTTCACTCATCATTGCTATCCGTGTCACAAGATCTTGAAGTGTGGTCCTCATATTACTTCTATAGACTCAACACCAAAAGCTCACAATGTCATTATTATAAAATACAGCAGTTAACTGGCGATTTTTTTTCTTCTGATGATAACTTTTGCAAACAATTTGGACCCAGGTAGAGTGTCGGTCACGATCTGGATCCAAACCTTCTATACGCTGATAGTGTTCCTGATTTTTTTTTTCAAAAAAAGTAAATTCAGATGCCAAAAATTCATGAAATATTTCGCAGCATGTTAGAGTTCACAGTTAAAGAAGTCTGAATATTTAAGGCAAATGCAACATTTCAAAAACTGCCATTACCAGAATTAGTTTTTAAGCAAGAACGCTTACTACAGATGAGAATGGTACACAGGTCTGTAAATAGATGTTTTATTACTCAACCACCTTGATTTGCAAGAGATACCACCAAAATAATAATCAAGAAAATATAGTTTTGACGAAATAGCCAAGTCTGACAAAATTAACTCTGTATGATGGGTAATTTTTCATGATTTGTTGTCATCTGCTTACATTTTTTAAAATTAACTTTTTCAAAAAATTCTTTCGGGAACACCGTCAGAGTGTCAAACAGTTTGGATCCAGATCAGGACCAACATTCTGTCTTTCCCGACCTGCCCCAAACTGTTTGCAAAGGTTGTAAGCTGATAACAAAAGTCAGCGCTAGAAATGAAAGAGTTAAGTCAGCTTATGGTTATAACATAAATCAGGTGACAGTCGAAAAGTTTGATGGGCAATATTTTACCATTGTAACAAGCTCACCCGCAAAATAAACATTAGACAGAATAATAACCTATTACTCTGTATGTATATAAAGGAGGCTGGATAAAAAAATCTGTTCCTCAGATCAATAACTGACCACGGTGATGCCAAACATTGATAGATTTTTTTATTCATTCCTCGACCCATTTTTCTTGCATAATTTTCTTTTATGATAAGCACTCAGTGATTCTTGAATGAACTGAGATCCAACAATAATTGTTGATGTCACTAAGCACATTTACTATGTATACACATGGCTTGTTCAGAAGGGCGTTTTATGAAAGTGCAGATCAATATATCAAATGTGCAGATTTTTTTTACAAAACCGCGGTAAATTTACTATCAAAACCGTGTTTGGAATGCACAGATTTTTGATGTTACCATTGGTTTCAGATCTTAGTGCAAATTGCTCCCATTCCCACCCCCTCTTGTTTTTGGTAGAACAGGATAGACTTTCCTTCTTTTGTTTGCTTTGATTCTTTACGTCCCATCTACAATCTTTCAGTTATAAAGGGACAGGTCTTCCTGGGTTGAACCAGTACTAAGCTAGGATTAATGTTCTTGCTCAAGGACACAACGCAGTGACGCCATTGAGTCTCAAACCCTCGGTCTCGAGTCAAGCATTCTACCACTGCGCTCCCGTAAGACCTTCCTTCTTTCATGATACAAAGACTGAGCAATAAAATACATATCATTAGTACCTATCAGTTGATCCGCAAATTTATCTTCATTTCTAAATGGACTGTGTTTTTGTTTGTTTGATTTGTTTCTTTACGTCCACTCAACAATCTTTCAGTTATGCGGGGCGGTTCTTCCTGGGTTTAACCAGTACTAAGCTAGGATAAATGTGTCTTGCTCAAGGACCACAACGCAGTGACGCCGGTGAGGCTCGAACCCGCTACCCTTCGGTCTCGAGTCAAGCACTCTACCACTGAGCCACTGCGCTCCCAAATGGACTGTGTGATGTAAGGTCATCTGTACCTTGTATTTGACTTAGGCTCAAAATCAATTCCTTTCAACTTTTTTTCTCACCCCCTTCGTGATTATGATCCATGTTAATGGGCACTTAAGCGTTATCCTAGCACTATCAGTTCTAAGGTGACCTTTACATTTTGTTCTTGTGCACTGCCGGGAAATATCGACGCCATTTTAGAACAGTATATATCCTTAGCATAAGAAAGTTTTCTTCCCTTTGTTAAATGTTTGTATCAGAAATATTAAAATCCATGGTTCAATTAGCCTATAATAAAGGCTTTTAAGCTTGCTAAACAGGTAATTCAGTTAACTTGAAGTACTATAGCAGAATAATTATTGGGTAAATGACCTAAATGCATCTGGGCATTTGATACCATGATTTCTCACGAATTTCAAACACGATCATGGTATGATTTCCCGGCTTTCGACATACGCCCGTTCAGAAATTATAAATTATTATTGTTATATGTATTTTATAAAGAAAAATTCCATTGTAATAAAGCCCTCAATTCAAAATTGACACATACATAAAATATCCGCTCATCATTTTAATTCTCATCAGTGAATAAAAGAAATGTTACAATAGTGGTCTTTCAGTCGTCAGACAGAAAACAAGAAAACTCCTCATAACCAAGATGTTACAGTGGAAGGTATAAAGACAAATGAGCCGCGACAAGAGATTTCCAACAATGTGGTATTTGTGACCAGCAAAGGCTCAGACCAGCCTGCGCATACGGGCAGTCTGATCAGAGCCTTTGCTAGTCGCTTGAATATTCTGTGACTGTTAACCTACTAACCGAACACCATTTTGAGTTTCTGAGCTTAAAAGGAGCCTAACAGGCTCATCTGAGTCTACACATGTCAAAATGCCACATTGTTGGAAATCACATGTCACGGCTCAAATGTGATATTAGTAAAAGTGAAGGAGTCCCCTCCAGAGAAACAGTACTGCATGGCGAATGTTCTAAAATTATTCACACTGAAAAGGATGCAATCAAAACCTGCCATAACCCGTTTGCACTCAAAAGGAACATAATTATATAAACCAGCTTATCAGATTCCGATACTATTGCAATGTGGTGCAACAAAGACTCAGGGGAGTCTGCACAAACGTGCAGACTCCCCTGAGTCTTCGCTGTTCACATACATAAAGTAAGGATGTAGATGGAAGCTTTTGTGCATATGTGATTAGTACCAAATGGGCTATATGGATTTTTGGTCCTTTTTTAAGTGCTGAAAGATTAAGATTAGACAAATGGGTCAGCAAATGAGACTTTGGTACTCATCACAAACACCAAATAGTCTCCTTTAAACACAGTTGCTGATGTATCCATCAGGGGCTAGAAATCTTGCAGTAATCAGTCTGAATTTTGATCTACATTCATTCTTGTATATATGCAAACAGCAAAGGTTCTGGTGAAACAGCACAAAAGCACAGGTTCTGCTGAGTATTTGCTGCTTGCTGATGAGGACTTGCTGGTTCAAGTCTCACAGGGGGCAATGTTTTGTGTCCTTGAGCAAGACACTTTATCCTCTGCTTAGTACTGGTTCAACCTTGGAAACATCCAGACATGCCTGAAACATTGTTGAAAGGGTTGTAAAATATCAACTCAATTTGTCTTATTTAACCCTTGTAATGTGTATATTTTTTGTCCAAAAAATGTAAATGCTGCATTATTTCAAAAGCACTCCAGACTAATTTTATCATGGAAGCAAACACTATATGAACCCAGAACAGACTGCTCCTAAGGTCTGGGTTCATATTGATTGTAATATTATAGTCTACCAAAAGACATAAGCAGAAGATAGATCAGATGACAATTAGTGGGTAAAGGATTTAGAGTCCCAATAACCTGAAACACTCTGAGCATGGTGTATATTAACGGGTGAAAGAATAGAGGAATAAAGCTGCCACACGGATGCTATCTTTATAAGAAATACCTGATCTTAGCGAGGATTGAGAGCCAAAACCATTCTCTTCTGTAAAATTAATCAAACTAAAGCAGTTAGTTCATAGCTAAGAATTGGGACTAAACGCATTAACCCTGAAAATCTGACACCATGCAATGTTACTATATTTAGTCAGGATGTTGAATCAGTAACCATAACACTACACATATCAAATTTTTCCTCACATTTCAAGTGAAAATCTACCAATATTTTTTGTCATGCAAATGTTGTCTGCTTATTACATCTGCTGCATACATTCAAAAGCACTCCAGAAAATTTTTAATGTGGAAGCAAACACTATGAACCCTGATCAGACTGCTCCTAGCAGCAGTCTGATCCGAGGTCATATAGCCATCAAAGTACATAAGTAGATGACATAGCAGACAACATTTGTCAATAATGGCGTGAAAAGGATTTAAGAGCCTATGGTTCATTTTACTAACCAATCAAGTGGCCAGAAAGGGTTAAAGGGTTAATGCACTCTATGTTTTAGCGCAAGTTTAAAATCTTTCATGCTGGGTAATTGTGCATGCCTTTTTGTAGTCTGCAGATATTCTAAATAAATTTAAAAAAAAAAAAACTCCTTTAGGAATATATGTCAGCGCCAACAATTACGATCCAGATCAGGACAGACATTTTGTCGGGCCTGATCTGGGTCCAAACCATTGACAAAGGTTATCAAAAGGTGACGAAAGTCGGGCAAAAGTCACCATTAGCAGGGAGAAAGGTCAACTTAGTTTGCCATAGAAGAGACATCTGCAAACTGTGCAGGCAAAGATAAGATGCCACAGAATTCAGCCGTCTCATCAAAGTCTGCAGTGTTTGCCACAATAAATTAAAAGTCATCTGAAAACTATAATTGGAAAAGATAATGGGTCATTCCAGCATAGCTTCACCAAAAGGATAGAAAATGAGAGAAAAAAATCATGAAAAATTACCCAGCATACCTTCATTGTATTGAGTGCAACGCTATACCTTGAGTGCTATACAAAGCATTACTGGTATCTAACTGTAACAGGGAACAATAAAATATGCTGCATAGTCTATGAACAGACTAGCCAAATGTTTGTCTACAACCCGTAACCTTTACGTCATGTATGGCACATGATGATAGAACTGCCATCTGTGTAAAACGGCCACTCTCAAAAAGACAGAAAATTGTTTTTCAAGATCGCTTAAAGCAGGTCAAAAGTATTGCAGAAAGTTCCAAGGGGAGCATTCTGCAATAATTTGGACCTTCATTAAGCTACCGTTTGTCATTAAGATCTTTGTTTTGTCTATTTTTGAGTGGCCATTTTACACAGGTTTTACTGTATTTATTGTTACTGTGCTAACTCTTGAAACACCCAACATGAATCACAAAATTTTGGTATCTAACTCTTTCCTTGCCAGCAGCGACTTTTGTTTGGATAACCTTGGCAAACAGTTTGGACCCAGACTGACATAATGTCAGTTATGATCTGGATCCAAAACTATTTGGCACTCTGACAGTATTCCTGAAAGAATGATTTTTAAAAAAGTTAAGTTTGAAAAAAGTCAGTAGACGACAATAAAAACATGAAAAATTACCCAACATGCAAAAAGTCAATTTCTTTGTAGGAAAAAAATAGCTTGGAATTTCATGTGATTACAGTAAAACCTGTAAAAACGACCACTCAATAATAGACAAAATAAAGATCTTAATGACAAATGGTAGCTTAATGAAGGTCGAAAGTATTGCAGAATGTTCCCCTTACTTTTGACTTGCAGTAAGCGATAATTTGTCTTAAAAGCCAATTTGTATTCTTTTTGAGAGTGGCTGTTTTACACAGGTTTAACTGTATTCTGTTACCAGATGATTCACATGAAATATCAAGCTTCACCATAATATTTGCTTAATTGTTTTGTAGTGTTAGCTGCAAACTAAAATAGTGCTTAAAGAGTTGAACAAAGTTAAAAGTTGTACAAATCAAACATAACAGTTTTATGAACAGAATGAGATACATGGTTTTTGACAAACAAAGGACATTTTATTATTCACTATTCTCTGGTAAAAGGATATGCAGCATTCAGTGAGTTCCATATTTATTTGGAAGCTATGTTAAGTGTTTTTTCTCTGTTTAAATAATGGAAGCAAGCACTAGCTCTACATAGCATTTAACATCTCTCGCCCTTCCTTAGAAACACAACCTCTCAACTGAATGATTCTGGAAATAAACCAAATCACTGCAACCAAGCCAAGCATACATTGACAGTCACAGAAACAGACATCTTAATAACTTGGAAATAAACCAACCCACTGCAACCAAACCATACCTATGCCAGTCACATATGCTTCAGTGCACATAAGTTTGTAAATACATGAATCCGGAAATTCAGGCTTAAAGCTAATATGGTCCAAATGAACATTGTTTTTGTGGTGGAATGGGAGAGGGGTGGGGGCTGCCATTATTATCAAATAAACATTTGATGTCATATACATGTATTACATGATCATTAATCTTTGCTGGGCAGTTTTTTATGCCACATGAAATGTTCACTGTAGAAATAATTTGTGTATTGTGTAATGGACATACTGGGCCACAAAAGAAAATGGATTGATATAAATAGTGTTCAATTGAACAACAATTTAACTAGATAAGGTAGACTTTTTAGAATAGTCCAGTGGACATATACTCAACATCAGTGAAAAGTTACCAGTAAATCACATACAGTTAACATAGGACACTATTTAGTCTATTCTGAACGAAGAACGGCGGATACTTCAACACTCAAATCTAAGACATAGAGTCCCATGCATCACCACTATGGAAAACGGTATCCATCACACCCGAATGCATTATAATCGTTCCTTGATGGACCCCTGCAGTTTCTATGGCATTGTATAGGAAAATGCAAAGTTTTTGTGCTACCTTAAAGTTTGATCCTCATTTTTCCTGTTTAACGGAATAACCTTAATCATTTTGGTGGTTTTTCAATGAAAATGTCTAGGGCATGCCCTGGCATGTTGCCTTCTGAAAATGATGATTTCAAATTCTTAAAAACTGGGAAAAACATAAAATGCGCGTGCATCACATGCACCATAGTTCTAGGGCTTGTGTAACTGTTTTATCTCTCTAAACCAGTCTGTCGTTGACCAGAAACATGAACGTAACAGTAGCCAAAGAGCTGTATTATATATTTTCCGAAATATCGAAATTTCAATACTGGTAACTTTTCATTGACGCTGTGTATATTTAAGAGGCTGGCTTTTTTCTGAGAATTGTCAAAAAGAATTGCAATATCTATTAGAGCAAATGCAGTAACTGGATAATATGTATGTATTCATTCTTGTTTTTCTGTTACAGTCCCAGTGTTCCAATGGGTGCTTTCTGTCTGAATTTAAGGATTTTTTTACAGTATTTAGTGAGTTACAATAAGTTTACCTCACATGCAACTTGCTTACACATAGCATTAACATTGTTATCTTTGTTGCATTTATGCTGTTTTAGCTCACAAAACCTGGCTGTCACAAACTAGTGCAATAAACACCACTCTTCTCACAGCAAGTATTAACCCTTTGTATACAAATGGATTCTTCCTTCTGGTTTGATACAATAAACTTGGGATAGTCCATTGTACATATCTAGGGGTGTCAGGTTATACTTTTAAAAATAAAATGTATTATTTTGTCTGAAGATCTTTTTTTACCTTTACAAACAGTGTAGACCCTGATGAAATACAGCATTATGCTGCATTTCATCTGGGTCTTCACTGTTTGCAAATTTGTTTGTTTGTTTGATTTGGTTCTTTACATCCCATCAACAATCTTTCAGTTAAACAGGGATGTGTCTTCCTGGGTTGAACCAGTACTAAGCTTGGATAAATGTGTCTTGCTCAAGGACCACAAGGCAGTGATGCCTGTGAGGCTCAAACCCGCGGCCTCTTGGTCTCGAGTCAAGCACTCTACCACTGAGCCACTGCACTCCTGCCACTGTTTGCAAAAGTACTCATTTAGGGGTTTCCCCGAATACAAAGGGTTAAACACCATAGAGTAGCCACTGCAATGCCGCAGTACAAAATCTTACTCAGTTTTGATTTATTTGAAGGCTGGTTTACTTTAGTTTCTGTTTCTTCCTTTTTGATGGATGCTTTCTCTTTGATAGTTTCCTTACTTTCATCTTTGACACTGGCTTCATGTACCTCCCTCCTAGGTGTACCATCTGAATGGTCTTTTACTGTGTGCAGTGGTGGCTTTGTTTCAGAAATACTGCTCTTTCTTTCATCTTCCATCTTCATTTCATCTAATTCCAACAGAAACTCTCTATGTGACCTTGCCGAAGTTTTGAATATCTGATCCATGATCCTTGAGGAAAGTGGCATATCATCTTCATATTGTTTCTTCGCTGGCTTCCTAGACTTGTCTTCCTCCATAATTCTTGCAGAAAGTGGCATATCATCTACATGTTGTTTCTTTTCTGGCTTAATCCACGATTTGTCTTCCTCCATCATCTGTTCTGTTTCATTCTTGTTCACCTTCTGTCTTTCTGGTTTCTTTGGTGCATCAGCTTTAACAATCTCATCAGATTTATCATCTGCTGTAACAATAATAGAAATACCAGTGGTATTCTTTGGGTCAGCTTTGTTGTCAGATTTAGACTCTGTACTTTTGTTGCCTTCTTTAGATTTATTCCCATCATGTTTCTTATCACTAGCACTACCCATTCTTTCACCATTCTGCAGTGCATGCAAAGCATCAGTGTCTTTTGCAAGCAATTTACCTTTATGATTACTTGGTGACTTGGAGTCATGTTCCGAACCTTTTGATTTTCTGTCTGTTAATTTATCTTCTGAGGTTCCTCGTCTTGGTGTTGATTTAAGATCTATTTTAGGAGTAGGACGACCAGGACTGATGATATCTAAGTCATCATTTTCCTGAATATCCTCTTCAACCTGTTCAGCATCTCGAGGTGTTTCTTATGAGAAAACAAAAATACCAAAATGAACAGGACAATTATCAATATGTATAATAAAATAATTATCAAAGTTAACAGTATCATTTGAAAATATTAAAATAAAATTATCATGGCTAACATATCAAATGAAATCATTTGCAAACTATTTCACAATTTGAAAAATGCATCACTAGTACACACAGTCCAAACAGTGGAGATGTTATTTATCCATACTGAATTGATTAACCAATTTTATGATTTACTTTGAAACTTAAACAACAACAACATTTTCTAAAACAGTAAAATAATGTAATAAAATATTAATGTAGTAAATTCTATAAAATTCTTAACACATTTTTCTTATACTTTAACATTATCATTAGAACATTATTCACAACATTGTTATTAGAATAGCAAATCAGTGAAGACAACTATAAGCAGGAGCAATCAGAACTAAATCTGCACTGTTTGCCTGAGAAAAAAGATTGGAAAAACTGTGTTCTTATAATTCTAAGTAGTGTGTTAAAGGACAATTCAGATTTTATCTGTAAACCCCACCATTTCTGCAAGGCAAGTTTGTTCTAACCAGTGATTTCTCAGTGACAAAAAAGGACTAAAATATCTGAAAACTCACAGAAAGATACCACCCAGGTCAGTCATCAAAACATATTCTGTGCAAGAGTGAAACACAAAAAATACTTAAAGGAAATTTCCTAGAAAATCATGCAAACGCTTTTAAAGAACCTCTTTAACATTCAACCCAGTAGGCATATGACACCAAAATATCCCTGTCAATACAACATCCTGATACCATTCTCCCAGCAAGTGAACATTTACCCAAATTTATCTTTCCTTTCTAGTTTTTCCATCATCTCGCCGAGATAGCTGGTTACTTTACTTTACCTGTTCAGCAAAACCTGTGTAAAACTGCCACTCAACAATAGTTTGTTTTGTTTGGATGTTTTGTTGCTTTACATCCCAAGTCAACAGCTATGGTCATGGCGGGACAGTCAGTTCACCTAACCACACTTTTTTTCCTGGGCAAGCTTAATGAAAAAAGTCAATAAGCAATGCTTATTAGATACCCCCCGCACAGTATGAGCCAGTGAAAAAACTTGGCAAGTTATAGTTTAAACCAGCAGACCTTAGTTTTGAAAAGAAAATTTCAGTAGAATCTGTGCAAACAAAAATTATAAACTCCTTCATGTATATGTTCATTGTGTCTACATTGTATCGGCAAAGTATCAAATTGCTCCATCAAAAGCTGTGGTAGAGTTGATCGGCCCATTAAGGCACTATACATGCATATACAAAAGCCATATTAGTGAATAATTGTATAAGTTCTCATAGCTGTCATTTTGTCATTTTTTTTTTTCAACCAGACTCCTTTATGCATATGTTCAATTTGTCTATATTGTATAGGCAAAGTATCAAATTGCTCCATTAAAAGCTGTTTTAGGAGTTGATCAGCCCATGAAGGCATCTATGCATATACAAAAGCCATATTAGGGAAAAATTGTCTAAGTTCTCACAGCTGTCATTTTGTCAAAAATTATTTTTAAGGAGTTTGGTTCAGAAAAAAATATTTTTTGACAAAATGCAGCAGTGAGAACTTAGACAATTTTTCCCTAATAAGGCTTTTGTATATGCATAGATGGTGCCTTCATGGGCCGATCAACTCCTACTACAGCTTTTGATGGAGCAATTTGATACTTTGCCTATACAATGTAGACACATTGAACATATGCATGAAGGAGTTTGGTTCAGAAAAACATTTTTTTGACAAAATGACAGCAGTGAGAACTTAGACAATTTTTCCCTAATAAGGTGTTTGTAAATGCATAGATGGTGTCTTCATGGGCCGATCAACTCCTACCACAGCTTTTGATGGAGCAATTTGATACTTTGTCTACATTGTATAGGCAAATATCAAATTGCTCCATCAAAAGCTGTAGTAGGAGTTGATCGGCCCATGACGGCACCATCTATGCATATACAAAAGCCTTATTAGAGAAAAAGTGTCTAAGTTCTCACAGCTGTCATTTTTATACCCCCCGCAAACATTGTTTGTGGTGGGTATACTGTTTTCACGTTGTCCGTCCGTGCGTCCGTCCGTAACGTTTTGTTTCCTTAATATCTTAAAGAGTCATTGCTGGATTTTCATCAAACCTTGCAAACATGTCCATATATGCAAGGCAAATACTTTAGACAAAAAAGTAAGGGCTAGAGGCCAGTTCTATTCGAGTTATTTCCCTTTGTAGTTCTAAATGGCTTTTAAAACAGGGTTTTATGCTTATGCTATTATAGGCCATAAACGGGCCGATCAACTCCTACCACAGCTTTTGATGGAACAATTTGATACTTTTCCTAAACATTGAAGACACATTGAACATATGCTTGAAGGAGATTGGTTCAGAAAAAATAATTTTTGACAAAATGACAGCTGAGAGAACTTAGGCAATATTCGCTAATAGGGATTTTGTATATGCATAGATGGTACCTTCATGTGCTGATAAACTCCTACTACAGCTTTTGGTGGAGCAATTTGATATGTTCAATGTGTCTACAATGTTTAGGAAAAGTATCAAATTGTTCCATCAAAAGCTGTGGTAGGAGTTGATAGGCATGTTTATGGCCTATAATAGCATAAGCATAAAACCCTGTATTAAAAGCCATTTAGAACTACAAAGGGAAATAACTCGAATAGAACTGGCCCCTAGCCCTTACTTTTTTGTCTAAAGTATTTGCCTTGCATATATGGACATGTTTGCAAGGTTTGATGAAAATCCAGCAATGACTCTTTAACAGGGATGAGAACAGTCAGCCATTCTCAATCAGGAAAATATGTCGATTGACTCCAAAATGGAGAAAAGCAATTTTTGAATCACATATTAAAGGTTTAAAATCACAAAATATCAATAGAAACCAGTGAGTTTATGCTTAATTTATATCTAAAATTGAGTTTAAATTCATTCAAAAGTAAATTTCAGCAAAAACAACTGGCAATATATGCCAGTGCTCAATCAGGAAATCCTGATCAATCCAGAACATTCTCATGCCTGTTTAAGATATTAAGGAAACAAAACGTTACGGATGGACGCACACACGGACGGACGGAGGGACAACGTGAAAATTTATTTTTTCTGAACCAATCTCCTTCAAGCATATGTTCAATGCATCTACAATGTTTAGGAAAAGTATCAAATTTTTCCATCAAAAGCTGTGGTAGGAGTTGATCGGCCTGTTTATGGCCTATAATAGCATAAGCATAAAACCCTGTATTAAAAGCCATTTAGAATTACAAAGGGAAATAACTCGAATAGAACTGGCCCCTAGCCCTTACTTTTTTGTCTAAAGTATTTGCCTTGCATATATGGTCATGTTTGCAAGGTTTGATGAAAATCCAGCGGTGACTCTTTAAGATATTAAGGAAACAAAACGTTACGGACGGACGCACGCACGGACGGACGGACGGACGTGAAAACAGTATACCTACCACAAACAAAGTTTGCGGGGGGTATAATAAGCAGTTAACCAGTGCTTCATGCACATACTTTCGCTTGTAACTGACAACAAACCTCTGTTTTGAATGATTCAGCAGAAGAGTGGAGAATGACTGTAGAAATTATTTCATAATCAATCTCCACAAAAGTATGGGACCGGGCCGGGATCGAACTCGCGACCCCTGGATCTGCAGGCAGACTCTCATCTGTTGCCAGACACGTTACCGACTGCGCTACGCAGCCCGGTCCACTCAACAATAGACAAAACAAATGTCTTAATGACAACTGGTAGCTTAATGAAGGTCGAAAGTATTGCCGAATAACCCCTTTGGAGCATTCTGCTCGAAAGTATTGCAGAATGCTCCCTTTGGAGCATTCTGCAATACTTTTGACCTGCATTAAGCGATAATTGGTCTTGAAAACCAATTTTTGGGTCTTTTTGAGAGTGGCCATTTTACATAGGTTTTACTGTATTCCTCCTTTTATGTGGGTGTCTATGTCTGTGTTCTCCTGCCTTTACCTCGCGGTGCATTGGGTTGGTCTGTGATTATGGCCTTTTCTGGTCATACTCAATTGCCTTGGAATGAGATACCAAAAGTCCATACAGCTCTGACACTGAGAATAGTTTGTATACATGGTATTTTGTTCACAAGATGAAATTGTTGCATTGCCTGAGACGTTCATTCGTATTTGTAACTATAAGTTTTTAGTACTTGTTGCATAGGCAAGACAAACAGACAGCTCAAACATTAACATGAACATGCAAATACATGTATGTGCATAAAACATAGTAGTATTCATTAATAGTTCTCAACACCAAAAGATGAGGGTTGATACACGACAACCAAACCAAGACCAAAAGAGCTGCTATACCTAAATTTAATTTAAACAACACATGATGGGGCTCATGGTGCTCCTGTCCTAAAATATAAATTACCAAACATAACACATTATGTCACAGCTTCAAAAATAATGAAAGCTATTATTTCAAAATCAAAGAAGATTTAACTTTATGTAAAATCAGAACTAAATTGATCTTAAAATATTTTTTTGAAGATGATAACAAGTGTTGCCACCTTTCTGAGAAATAATCTATTATGCTATCTCGCCTTCCTCCAGCTACTAGACATGAGCCGTGACGTGAGATTTCCAACAATGTGGTATGTGCGATCAGCAAAGCCTCAGATCATATCAGCAATACACGCCGTCTGATCAGAGCCGTTGCTAGTCGCTTGATTATTCGATGAGTGTTAAGCTACCGACCGAACACAATTTGAGATTTCTAAGCTTAAAAGGCGGCTGCACATCCTCATCTGAGTCTACAAATGTCAAAATGCCACATTGTTGGAAATCACATGTCGAAGCTCACATATAGACCCTCGTCAGATATATGGCCCATCTCGTGAGATTTGGTACTTATCACATAAGCACAAAAGCCTCCATAGTTTTTAACACCCATGCTGACTTACCAATGGGACTGGAGGTCTAAAACTTGGTCTAAGTCTTCATCTTAGACATCCATTATGTATGCCAGCAGCAAAGGCTCTGGCAAGTCTGCACATTTGGGCAGACTTGCCTGAGCCTTTGGTGCTAAACAATGTGAGACCCAAATCCCATGTGCTGGCACATACAATGTATATTGACTGATCTAGGACTTGTTTGGAGACGTTGACTGAAAAAATGTACATGGGCACATTGACAAATGGGCCTTGTTGCAAGAAAGCCTATCTTTATGGTTTGTGACCAGGCTCCAGGGTTACAAAACATATTTCATGCTCAACTCAACTCAACTGAGCTTGAAGTTTCAACTGCTCATAGAAAGTAAAATACTGAAAAATAACAATTTTCCTGCTAAAAACACTCAGATGATGTATTTATCCTGCTAATAATATCCTACAAAAATGTTAAAATGCCAACAATTGTCAAAAGACAATAGAATATTTAACCATAAGAACCAATCCCATCTGCCTTTTTCAACAAAACAAGAGGTAAATGATTGCCTTAACTCTTACCCTGCAACCAGTTTTTGGTCCTGAAAATGTGGTCAACTTTTTACTTCTGCTGTATATATTGATTATTCATGTGCACTTCAGACTAGATTTTTCATGGGGGCAAGTAATATGAACCCTGGGTATATATTGTGAACATAGGCTACCTAAGAACATAAGCAGGCAAGAGGAGCAGACGACCAAAGTCCGACTCGGGGGCAATCAGTTAATTTGCTCAAATGAGTCTCTAAGGGTGAGGTTGGTGCTGTTAAACCGGTTTAAGCCCTCCAGTAAAATATTTTACTGACCGTTCCAAGGCGGTACTTCTTTTGTGGATCTTTTGTGTTTTTGTTCTGTCTTGTGTTTGCTATGTCTTTGTGAGCGTCTGTTTATATGTGCTTTGTGGTCACCTGCTGGGAAAGGGCTGACCTCTTGGCTCTCGTTTTTGGTGTCTAACTGCGAGTTTGTCACTTTCCCATTGGTATCCTGGGTCAGGTGTGGTACTTGATTGTATTGATTCCTGATCTTTGCACCCTTACTTTCTTTCATACTAGGACCTATTTTGTTAATTGAAGCATTTTTTGTAGAGGGGAAAAATGGGAAAAACTGGGGAAGATTGTGTGAATTCATTTTGTAATTGAGTCATCCATTTAGGCGGATGTGATAATATATGTGTCTATTTTATGCTCCAAGGGGCTTTTCTATTCAGTGGTGCAGAACTGTTTGAGCTACTTTGCAGATTATGCAACATAAGGCACCCAAAGACAATCTGTGCCAACTATTTACAAATCAGTTCAGCAGTTTCTGTCTATGTTTTATCTAAATACTTAAAGGCAAAACTCCCCCCTACCACCCTTTCCCTGGGGCACATGTTTTTGTTTTGCTGCAAAAACCACCAGAATTCTGCAGGATATGAAAGTCTTTGAATAACTTTGAAAGGGGACTACCACAGAATCATTCCTGTGGGCTGGTGAAATTTCAAACTATGGTTAAGGAAGAGAGGTTGTTTAAGCGAATGGTTGACTGGCAACAGACAAAAGACAGCAGACTATGCTGGACAATGGACATCCTCGTCTCACTATTGCTCACCTTGATGATCTGATGAAACGTACCTGGGTCTTAGCAAAGCATGCAGTTAATTCAGGTTAGAATAAATCTTGACAGTGGCACAAACTGAGAAAAAACACTTATAATCCACATGTATATGGGATCAAATTAAGGTGTAGATAACCCTTACACTTGTGCATTCTGATAAGAGCCTCATTCTCTACTTTAAGTGACATGTTCAGCTCTAATTAAGATGTCTACACTTACAGTGCTTTTTATAAAATAAAATCAATGCTTTTTACAACTTTTTTTATGAAGCAGTTGTGAATTATGAAAAAAAATTGAATTTGCTGAACTATAAAAATTCAAACTAATTACTAATTTTCTTGTAATCTGATAATAAAACTATATTTAGTCACTGCTGATGATGCTTTTCTAACAATTAATCACACTTTCTATATCATGCAGTTTTTTTTATGGATCATGCAGTTATCTTCTTACTTGTGTGTTTAGATTTTTTGGCACTTTCCAGCGTCTTTGGAACTAAAGACTGACCCTTCACAGTTGAATGTTTTGAACCTTCAATACAATATAGGAGCAAGCATCTGACATTTTTATAATTATCACATGCTTGACGCTTTCCCTGTTCCTATACAGAAAGATAGATACATGGATAGCTGCACATTAGGAATTTAAAAATTGGCAGAAGGCCTCAAGATAAGAGTGTGTAATTAAAAAGTAATTTTCTTATTTCTCAACCAAACCATATGTTATAACTGATAGATAAAATAATATTAACCATTTTATGCTCAAAATTTTTATCTAGGGCAGAATCATAATCTCACGAACAGGCTAATCATAGATTTTATGAAAAAGTGAAATGTTTTCAAGGAATTGATATGAGGCATCCTGACTTTTATCTGGATTTTTTCTCTATTTTTCTGAATAGCGTATCTTGTGAATACTCAGTACTCTCTTTCGTCTAATAAGCACCACAAAAAATGCTTTCATGTATATACAGAAGGAACAAGGCAAAATCGACGAATTTATATCCCCCGACGAAGGGTTATTTGAGAGAATAATGTAAATCACAAAACATAAATCCCATTTATCTAACCCTTAGTTCACCTACAGTATCATTCAGATCATAACAAATGTCTGTCAAGTATGTTTTAGTGCTTAGTTCAATAAAAAATATACTTACATCTGCACAATTTCAATATCTGACCTTTAAACCCAACCTCAGAGGTCAAGATTGTGTGTAAATTCGAAGTGTTACCTTGCATGTAGGTCTACACTTCTTCCACTTTACTTTGATATGCCACATGACCACTTTCAGAAAAGAACAAAAATGACCCTTTGACCCCACCCCAGGGGTCGTTGGTGTGTGTAATGACAGCACACTTGCTTTCATGGTGCTCTGTGCTCAATACCCTTTAATTTGATATGCAACATGACTACTTTCAGTAAAAGATATAATTTGACCTTTTGACCCCACCCCTTGGGTCAAGGGTGTGTCTGTGGGCCACCCCTTAAGTCCACCAAAGGGGCTCAGAATCAGGCCTTCATAACTGAAATCCCGTATGATATGTTTCATATCTATTGCTGCTCTGTCTGCATGCAAAATTTCAGCAAAAAATATTAATAATTGCCTTAGTTATTGCGAAATTTAAATATTTGACCTTTGACCCCTTAGGTGGGGTCAAAGGGGGTGGGGTAAACTTTGACACTGCCATTCTTATCTACAGGCACTTGGCAATCATGGTCTATAGCGAGAAGTTGTTAAATATAATAGCTTTGATGAAATGTGAAGATCATCACACAAAAAAGCTAATATAGGTTTTGCCTTATAATTGCCTATACCGTACTTAAACAAGGGCAATAACTCAAGTGTTAAGGGGTCAATTTGACCAAACTTATAGGATATCAAGAGTCTATGGTACTAATCATTTGTACCAAGAATGAATTAAATCTGACCAATAGGTACTGAGATACGGTTCCAGACGGATGGACGCACGGACGCACGGACAACGCCAAAACTATATCCCTCCGACTTCGTTGGGGGATAATAAAAATTGCTGAAAATGTGCATCTAAAGAAACGTTTGGTAAAAACTTTCATGGCCAGCTGACTTAGGAAAATCAAAATAATTCTGGGTAATATGAATGAAATAAGTCAGCTGAAAGAAAATATCATTTACCGCATGTTTCGCTGTGTAATGAGAAAAATCTTTGGATATAGAACTTTATATGCTTATCACCATCACTTATGTTATAATTGAACTTTATGAAGTCTATTGCTGTAAAATAACACCCAGTACATATACACACTGATACACCATAACCCATGAGAAATCTAACAAACTGTCATCGACCAGCCATCTCTCATCTACAGACAGTATTTGTGGTTAACAATATTTCAATGCCAGTTTTGTTAGGATTATTTGCTCTTTTCCAGCCCTTCAAAAAGTAGGTATTTCCACAAGTTACCAACTTCTTAGGAGCTAGGCCTAGTTAATTGACCACACAATGTTCACTGGCAAGTCTATAAGGGATCAACTCATCAAAAATAAAACATACAATTCTTCACAGACAAGTCCATTTTTGTATATACCAGACTCAGTTACAGAAAATATTCTAAAATTTTTAACACAAAAGTATAACCAAAGTTTCAGTTGGGGACAGTAATATTGTAAAAAGAAAACTGTTTGAAATTTAAGAACATTTACACTTTACCAAAAAACAATTACATTGTCAAGGTGTTTTTAGAAGTGCTTTTTGACTTCATTCAACAATATGAAATTCCAACAATTTTTTCTGCAACATCTTCTATCAAGTCATAAATCATCTAAGTATGGTGAATGTTCTAAATTTCCAACAACTTTCTCTTACCGTTGCCAGCTAATATTTTGATAATAAGATCTTAAGATTCATAAATGCTTGTCAGGAGCAGTCTGGTCTGCATCTGCACAGTTTGCCATTGGTTTTTTGTCAAGCTATTTGGATTCAACATCTTAAAATATTTACTTTATCAGGCCCCTGGTTAAGAGTGCATAATCAAAAACTTATTTTCTTATTTCTTAAACAAAGCATATGTTGTGGGTACTCAAATGAGCACACACAACTTATGTTAAAACTAATGGATAAGAAAATATTCACAATTTTACGCTAAATATTGTTGCTTATCTTGACCTATGACTATAGGGCTGCTTCAATTCTGTAAGTATTTGACAACAATAAGCAGAGTCCAGTTACTTCAAACATCTTTAGCTATAGCAGAGTCCTTTTTCCCTTTTTACAAGTGAGCATGTCAGAAAAAATGTTTGAGCCACCAGAGCACAGGAGCTCTTCAGCATTTGCTAAGCTGAAGCTTTTAAAACTCTTTTCTTGCTAGCAGCAACTTTTGTCATCTACTGATCACCTTTGCAAACAGTTTGGACCTGGATCAGGACCGACATTCTATCGGTCCTGATCAGGGTCCAAACGGTTTGACACTCTGATAGTGCACCTTAAAGAATTTTTTGAAAAGGCTGATTTTGAAAAAAGTCAGCAGACGACAACAAAAGCATGTAAAACTGACCCGTATGCAAAGAGTTAATGAGAGTTAAGCTAAAGATGCTTTGAAGAACTGGACCAAAAGTTAACAAGCCACCAGCACACTGTGCTTACTGTGTGAATGCGGCTGCTGTTCATGGTGAGGCTGTTTCGTTGAACCGTTCTTGAGTTTCTCTTGTTCTGTTCCTACAAATTGTGTCAATAATCATCTTATGAAAAATCATATCAATATAGATGTAAATGCTCAAATAATACAGTATTTTTCTCCTGAAAATTTAATTTAAAGGTTCTAACAACACATTAATATTAAAGTCTACTTCATAAAATAGAGAGAAAAAAGCTGAAAGAAGATTTTGCTACATCTTAAATCTAGAAACTAATAAGTACTGATGTGCAGACCTTCGGTTAGAGGGTGTACCAAAAAAAAATATTTTTCTTATTTCTCAACCAAAACATATGTTGTGGGTACTCAAAAGAACCGTCTTGATGAGACAGTTCGTTTGAGCACCCAAAACATATGTTAAAACTGATGGGTAAGAAAATATACACAATTTTCAAACAGTTGTTTATCTAAACCTGTGGATGTTCTTATGTCAAGGCATTTTAGAAAATGAAATTCATTACTTATGTGAACCACATAGTTCTGGCCAGAATAAAACACCAACACCAAAACACCATCTAGGCCGAGAAATTGACAAAAAGGACAATAATAAACCCCATGCTATAGATTTACTATCTAATCCACTCAAAACCAATGGTTCCCAAATTAAATTATAAAAAAGGGAGAATAAAAAAGACTAAACCGATATCTTATCATCCCTCTAGTGAACAACTAACCATTAGGCTATGTAAGCCAATCTATGTGACAAAATCATAAAGGAAACAATAATATAGAGTTGTCAATGCAAGAAATAGGAATTTAAGGAAACATTGACATACAAACTTCCTACAATTCACCACACCTACCGAAGCTGTCTGTTTTCATCTTTCCTTTCTTCTTTCTCTCTTTTCTTTCCATCACCTTCATTGACATTTTCTTACACTCATTGGTTGTCTTCATTATCATGTTACAAAACTGAAATGAGCCGTAACATGTGATTTCCAACAATGTGGCATTTTGACAAGTGTAGTCTCAGATGAGCCTGTACAGCCTCCTTCTAAGCTTAGAAACTCCAAATGATGTTCGGTCAGTAGCTTAACAATCATAGAACATTCAAGCGACTAGCAAAGGCTCTGATCAGACTGCGCGTATGCACAGTCTGATCTGAGTCTTTGCAGGTCGCACATACAGTAAAACCTGTCTTAAGCGGCCACTCAAAAATAGACAAAACAAAGGTCTTAAAGACAAATGGTAACTTAATGAAGGCCAAAAGTATTGCAGAATGCTCTCTTGGAGCATTCTGCAATACTTTTGACCTACATTAAGCGATAATCAGTCTTGAAAACCAGCATTTTGTCTTCTTTTTGATTGGCCGCTTAAAACAGGTTTTACTGTACCACATTGTTGGAAATCTCATGTTACAAAACTGAAATGATAACTTAAACATGAGATATCTCATCCAGGGATTTTTCTACTTTCTGAAGTTGGGGCCAGGGGCCTGTTGAATTTGGGAGAAAAGGCATTTGGACCATAAAAATTGGGAAAATTTGATGCAGTCTAAAAGAGCTCGACCGCCATTTTAAATGGATTAAAAACCATATAAGAAATTAGCAAGGTAAAGGTGTAACATATTTGTTGCTTTGATTGCGCTTCAACAAAACTCATGTATATTTGCATAAAAATGTGAATGAAAACATGTTTTCATTCACATTTTTATGCACATTTTCATTCATCTGTAACTTTGCTATTTTTGTTCGCATTTTCATGAAGTTTTCACCAAATATTGAACTATAAGAAATTGGGAATGATATACACCATTTTGGATAAAAATTCTAAAAGTTCGGGACTAGGGCATGATTAACCTATATCAGTAAACAAGATTGATTTCACAAAAATTTTCAATTTTACAGTATGACACTATTTTCAAATTTACAGTTTGACACTTGAAATTTGCGACTAGGACATGATTTACCTACAACAGTAAACAAGAGAGTGATTTTGCCATTTTGCCCGAGGGTTTTATTTCCGCGAAAATTCGAATTTGCAAAGCCAAGTTTCACGGAAATAAAACCCTCTTGAAATGGCGAAAACACTCTCTCGTTTACTGATTTAGGTAAATCATGTCCTAGTCGCAAATTTTTAAAGTGGGAAATTTGTCTTTTAATCTTATTCGCAAAAATAAAATTCTCATGAACATTTCCAAATTTACAGTATTGTGACCACAAGTGCAGACAATTTTAGTGGCCATATTGGTAAATATCGACTGACAAAGTCCATATCAATTTTTGAGAAATTATTGAAAAGTAATGCATACATGAAATTTTTAAGAAATTGGATGAAATCTAAGTCATTGTGACCACAAAAACATGTCGACAATCAAAAAACTATAGAGTGTCATCAATTGATGTTGATTGACCGTTATAAAATATGCTTATTTAAACTTTCTTTTACACCTACAGTAAAAATTTGAAATTCCGATTTTTTAAATGCTGGCTAATTTGAACTAATACTGGATTCAGAGAAGAGGACCTTTTTAAGAACTATTTTAATAACTGTCCATAAAAACATGTTTTTGATGCGTAAAAGAAGTCTCACTGAGACGTTTCTTTTATGCACCCAAAACATACGTTTGAAGAAAACACTGATAATAATCATCTTTGGGAGTTATATGTCTACCTCCCTATAATTCAAACATTCAATACTCCGAAATAAACCTTTAGTCCCCAGGCCTTCAAATTTACGAATTTTGAATGTAGTTTGCTTTTAAAATGGATTATATTACGATTGAAGGGTGACTAAATATAATATATTGAGCCATGCATTTTTTTTCTGTTTGCTTCATTCCAAAAGTTTTTATTGGTGGGAGGGGGGGGGGGGGCAAACTTCGTCAAGCAGAGTCCTTAAATAAGAACAAAATTAAAGTGTTTTAAATAAGTTCAAGCAAAACGTGTCTTGGAAAAATAATCCATTCTCATATTTTCTACAGCCAGCCAACACCTAAAAAACAAGGCCAATTTTGCGAAAAACAATATCATGCAATTTTTAGCTCAGTCATGCAACAACCAACATGAGATTTTCGGTGACAAAATGTCAGCAGGCAAATATCAACATTCACATATAATATCATCCAACAAAGGGTTCATTCCAGGGTAAAGTCCAAGTCCAGAGCTTGCATCCCTCTCTAAAATATTGATTAACCCTTAAAGCGACAATCATAACTAATCACATAGATATTAGTTATAATCTAACCCTCAATGCACCAATATGCAGCATGTGGCAAATTTTGCAGTATCTTCTTTAATTTACATGATGTATCAAGTATTCATTTTTTGTACAGATCCAACAAAATTTGAAAATGTGGTCTGCCATAAGCTATAGATTGCCCTTTATGTGTTAATATATGCAGTCTTTCTGAGAAAATTGTAGACCAAAACTAATTCTAATTTATTTTTAACAACTCAGTTTATTAGGGTATGGTCACAAATATTTGAAATGATATAAAAATAAGCAACCATATTTCAAACTCAATGAACTGATATATAAAACTGATAAATAATGTTATGAACAAGCTATAGTAACACAGGTGCTGAAATTTGACTAGTGATTTTTTGCATACCCATTCATGATCTTCTAAAATCTAATTTATGATGACATGCTTTTCATCAATTTTACTTATCAACATGTAAGGATGCATTATACCTGTAACAATTAACCCAAACAGAATCATGCAGTGGGAAGGTGAGCTGTGGTTATTAACCAGAACAGCCCAATCATGCAGAAAAAAATCAAATGGGTTCACTGATTTCATATACAACCTGATAAAAATGATAGTAGCAGGTGCGTATTGGAAAACTATTTTCTTCATTTCTCATCCAAAACATATGTTGTGGGGACTCAAAAGAACCGTCTCAATGAGCCCGTTCTTTTGATCACCCAAAACACATGTTTAAATTGATGGCTAAGGAAATAATTTCAATTTTATGCTCATAAAATTTCCTTATATGGGCCTATGAGTAGTTAGGGTGTCAGTTCTATACCATTTCTACATATATAATAGGGCCAACTCATAAGATCATATAGGCATTGAACATGGTTTTATGCATAACCTTCATCAGGTCCCAAGGGAGATGTTAAAGACTGTGGTCTTCTACAGTAACTGGAGAATGCTAATTATGCATTGTATTGCATAATACAATGTCATTGTATTGCATAATACAATGTTTAATCCGTATTTTTGCATAAATTCAACAATATAATCACCTAATATAGTACAAGCACTATTATTATTATATATTTTGTTGCCGTTTCACAGGCAAAAGGAGGTTGGATGTTTTCATTAATATTAGTGTTCCAGGGCCAAGCCATATATATGACGGATAAAGGGAAAAAAAAGAGCTTTAGATAATGCTTTTCCTTGTTATCTGTCTGTCTGTCTAATAACTTCTCTTACATTTCTTTATGGAAAAGGGTTATATTAGGCACAAGGGATGACAGCAAAAGTTTCTGCTCCTTTATAGGAAGTCCTAGGTCAAGGTCAAAAATATGTCTGTTTCGCTGGTAATGCAAACTTTCTCCACATTTCTTAATGGGGAGAATTATTTTTTTGCCACAAGGATTGCCTATGGTGTGCAGCTGACAATAAATGCTATGGATTACTAATATGACCTTGGAGTCAAAAGTTATGGTCAAAATATTTGAGCCGTGGCATGGGATTTCCAACAATGTGGTATGTGCGACCAGCAAAGCCTCAGATTAGCCTTTGCTAGTCGCTTGAATATTCTTTGAGTGTTAAGCTACTGACTGAACACCATTTGGAGATTCTAAGCTTAAAAGGAAACTGTATAGGCTCGTCTGAGTCTACACTTGTCAAAATGCCACATTATTCGAAATCACATGCCATGGCTCGTTTTTAATACTTCAGAAGTGTGGATATTTGTGATGGGTTCCCCCATTGACTGAACCCATTCTAGTTTCTCTCTATATTCTGGTAATTTTATGCTCTTTCAACTTTACACTGACGAGACCAATCTATTTGGATATTTCGGGTAAATACGGTGATAGAATTGAGCCAGTGCATGAGATTTCCAACAATGTGCCATTTTGACAAGTGTAGACTCAGACGAGCCTCTGCAGCCTCCTTTTAAGCTTAGAATCTCCAAATGGTGTTCAGTCAGTTGCTTAACACTCATATAATATTCAAGCGAATAGCAAAGGCTCTGATCAGACTGCGCATATGCGCAGGCTGATCTGAGGGTTTGCTGGTCGCACATACCACATTGTTGGAAATCTCATGCACTGGCTCATTAATCTCATTTTGAAATCAGTCAACCCATTTGTACATTCTTTTTACCTCTTCACAATGTATTAAAGTCTGTCAAGAAGATTTGAACCATCAATTTCATTTTAGCAGAAAAAATAAACAAACATAAAAATGAATTGGACCAGCTCATTAGATGCTGATACTTATTGCATATGTGTGTAGAGAAAGCTAAGATGAGCCTGAACATCTGCACAGTCACACCAGAGCCCTCATTGCTCATATACAAAGTATAATTTTGCACATATGTGATAAGTATCATTATCTCATAAGTTGGCCCATTCAGTGTTTTTCTTCCTTTTCAAATGCAATAAAAACAGCAGTTTATCTTAAGAATAATCAAAATATTTTTTCTTCCAAACAGTTCATAAATTCATATGTATCATACTTTTTCAAAATATTATAATTAACCATTCTAATGCATTTGTTTTGTATTCAACGTCTGATTGAATAATGTAAAAAATTTGAGACAGTATATCCTGTGATATACTGTCGCAAATAATTTAACGTCATTAATTATGTATCAGTTTTAATATATGTTTTGGGTGCTCAAAAGAACTGTCTCATTGAGACGATTCTTTTGAGTACCCACAACTTATGTTTTGGTTGAGAAATAAGAAAATTTATTTTTTGGTACTCACCCGTAACTAAAGGCCTGGTACCAAAACCTCATGAACTGGCCCAGAGTGCCATATGAATAAACTTGATTGTATTGAATACAGTGAAAAAAATGAGAACAAGTTTTTGTTTTTTTGGAGTTTTAAATTAAAAACCAACTTTAGGTTGCCTTTGTTTAAAGCATGACTTGTTCAGAATAACAATTTTATATATGTGCTTAGCATAGACCAAAGTTTTCGAAAAAGCTTACACTTGTTATAAACTTACTACTGTTGTGGTTTTACATGTAAATCGTGAGTTCTCTCCCTTGAAAGTTTTCTTTCAAAGAAGTTATAGTGAAATTAATGGTTAAGCTATCAGTGGCGGATCCAGAGGGGGACTTTCGAGACAAAATTATTCCATTTTCATGGAGAATTTTCTGAAAAATCACGAAAAAAAAAATAATAATCAGGTACAATTAACAAATCGAGTCCCCTTTGTAAATTTGAACCCCCTATCAAGAAGTCCTGGAATCAGATCTGCACCTGGCTGGCATTGTCGAGTTTATAAAAACATTTTTGTTGTTAGGTCGAAGGCTGCTTGATCCTCTCTTACCTCGCCATAATCCAGTCGACCATCTCTATTTTCATCCACCTCATCAATCATCTTCCTAACCTCATGGATAGACATACTTTCTCCTTTCTGTATAATAAATATTCAAACATATATGAGCCTGTATACATGATTTTGATACTTACACACATCAGCAAGCAGCAAGGGCTCAGGCGAGCCTGTGCAAATGTGCAGACTCACCAGAGCCTTCGCTGATTAATTCTCAACATTGGTGTAGCTCCCATTACACAGTATACGCACATCCATAACAAAATAGTAACACTCAAGGGAGCTCATCTAATGTGGTAAAAGTGGTTTTCCATACCTTAAGGAACTGCTCTTAAAGAAAAGAATTCGCTCCCTCTGAGAGCAAATTCTTTCCTTTAAGAGAAGTTCCCATTTTGAAAAGGGACGTAATTGTAGAGAATCATTGCTTGATAAAGTAGTATCCCTATGATGTGCATAACTTTTTCAGCATTCTGGCTACGCCATTGCTCAAAAGTCTCAGACCAAACCATAGACCTCTAGCCCTGCAGGATATGTCATCATGGGTGTTTATTAAGCTTTTACACATATTCAATAAGTTACTGTACTGAAATCTCATGTGCTGGCTCATATAAGTACATAGGTGAAAGTTCTCACACAGGTTAAGTTAAACAAATCTTTTTAGCATAAAATAGTAAATATTTTCTTACCCATCAGTTTTAACATGTAGTTTGGGTGCTCAAAAGAACAGTCTGATTGAGACAGTTCTTTTGAGTACCCACAACATATGTTTTGGTTGAGAAATAAGAAAATACATTTGTTGGCACACACTCTTCAAGACCTGTTCTTAAATTTAAGAGTCCTGAAATTCAGCTATTCAAATCCTAAAATAATCAATATGATAATATCTATGCATAATCACTTTAATGGGGAAACCTGTCCATAGAATTCAAATCAAGAAAAAATCAAGCTGACATCAACTATTGACTATATTTAAGATTTGGGGGGAAGATTTTCTTTTGAAAATCATTAGAAACAATAAAAAACATGTTATAATGTAAATATGGTGTATTGGAAACAGGAGCATCACTTTAGGGATCAAACAGGATTCTTCATGCATTAATGTTTGTGAGGTCCCAAGGGAGATGTTATAAACTGTGGGTAAAGCCTGAGGTATTCATCATCTCCGTAGCTACTCCCATCTTTTAAGAAATCTATGGTCACAGTATAAGATTTAAAAACTCATTGTACCCACAATTTATAACTTATGTAAAATCTAACAATACTTTGAACAACAGTCCCCAGATTTGATATATGTCTCTGATTCCATAGGTTTAGATAAACCAAATTTTTTAGCGTAAAATTGTAAATATTCACTTACCCATCAGTTTTACCGCAAGTTTTGGGCACACAAAAGAACCGTCTCATTGAGGCGGTTCTTTTGAGTACCCACAACATATGTTTTGGTTGAGAAATAAGAAAAATAGTTTTTTGATATGCACTCTTAACCAAAGGCCTGGATTCTAAAGAGTGGAGAAAAATATGACTGGACCCACAAGCCATAAGGACAACAGTACTGTATTTCCTAAATCAGGACACTGACCTGCGTTTACAGCTTCAATGTTTACATATAGTAAGAAAATACCGTGTTCATGATCTTATGGAGTTCGTCCAGTGATATGTAGCCGTCTCCATTGGTATCAATTTTTCTGAAAGCTTTCATGAGGTCATCCACTGTTGTGACAGGTTCTTTACGGCATATATCCACAAAGTCGTGGAAAGATAAGTCATCTATAAAAACAAAACACAACTAACTTCAGTACCCTAACAAAGCTGATCCAAGGTTTTAAAACTTTTTTCCATTCAACTCAACTGAGCATGAAATTTATCCTGCTGAAAAATGTTAAAATGCTAACAAATGTTGGCATTTTAACATTTATGAGCAGGATAAATACATTATCTGAGAGTTTTGAAGAAAGAAAAATTTTTATTTCTACATTTTTGTTTTTATGAGTAGCTAAAATTTCATGCTAAGTTGATTTGAGCATGAAATTTTGTTTATAACCTTAGGGCCTGATTTTTGGTGGTGTAAACGAATAAAGTTTAAAACTGTTTAGAAAGTAAGCAGTTGTTATGAGGAGTGCAGTGGCTCAGTGGTAGAATGCTCGACTTGAGATTGGGAGGTTCCTGGTTTGAGCCTCACTGGAGCACTGCATTGTGTCCTTGAGCAAGTAACTTTATCCTCGCTAATTAATGCTGATTCAACTGAGGAAACTGTCCAGACATGACTGAATAATTGTTGATTGGGATGTAAAGCACAAAATCAAACAATAAAGGAAAGTTGGTCCTCCACCATCCATACCTGTGTATGAGATTCCGGGACATCTCGGCCCCTGACAGACTCGGCCCCTAACAAACTCGGCCCCCAATAGAAACATTGTGCCATTTTTTTTCAGAAGATAGGATTGTTTCATTGCACATGTGCTTAATCTCATTTTTTTTCAATATTTCATTCTCATTGTGGGTGCGTAATTGGTATGAAACATTTAGCATGCGTGATAACTTTATGGGACATAGGCAAACAGTGCATTCCCATTCCAGAAGACCCATTATGTGGTGTTTCATAAGAGCTTATTTCTGTTAAAAATGAGTGGTCAGTAGACGACACTACTCGTATATGGCGCGTTTAGGGTTAAATAATAAATGTTTGCAAATGGCAAAGGCTCTATATAGATGCGCAGTTCCGCCTGAGCCTTCGCTGGTCCCATATTGGGTGATTGTGAGTCCCAAAGCTGAATGAGCTAGTTTGAGTCAGGGCACTAAATAAAATCATACGGTAATTACAAGATCTGAAATATACTAGCTCATATGTGTTCATTTTTTACATAGTAATGACTATATGTAGATTTTTTGGGCCAAATTGGTTAGGGGCCGAGTTTGTGGGGGCCAAGTTGGTCAGGGGCCGAGTTGGTTAGGGGCCGAGTTTGTTAGGGGCGGAGATGTCCAGTTACCGTGTATGCGTGTCATTTGCCAGTACTGCAGTGATTTTGTTGCCTGCACATCCTGCATTTTTTGCGCATAATTTTGTCTCTGGGAGGCAAAGTTTTTATTCCAGCGAGTCCCAGGATGCAATAAAATTGAAGACTTGTCATTAAAAATAGTGTTCTGGACTCATAAGTTTGCCGTTGGACTCATTGATATTGCAGGACCCATAAGCCAAAAATTGTAAATGAATCACTGGTACTGTAAACCGCTTAATATTCGCGGCATCAAAATGGGGCAATTTTAAAAGACTAACATATTGGCATAGTTTAATTCAAAGATCTTTAAAGTTATTTTCTATCCTCATAGGGGCTACTCTGAAAGGAAATAATATCCCCTATGGGGAGCATATTCTTTCTCATTCAATAGTAGCCCCTTTTAAAGACGTGGTTTCCTCTATGTTGGTATAGGTTTTTGACAATACAGATACCAACATACTAATGATTGTGTTGTTTTATTACTTATTGTGTAGCTGAATTCAAAGTTGTATTTCGCGGTCTTATATTTTGGCAAATTTTGTTTTTACAACCAATAGCGCGAAATAAAAATGCCCACTAGGCACTAATATATAAGTGTTTTACAGTAGTTCAGGGAATATGGTAGAGGCAAGCAAGTTTTTGGCTTAAATTTGACTATTGTAGATCTAAGAAAGTACCACATTGGCATCTAAGAGATCTCTCTACCTTCCATAATTTTGAAAATGGGGTTATTTTCATATTAGAGGTTACTGCTACTGTCGTGCCAACCAAGAGTGACAGTGATGTAATAATTTGTTTACTGCAAAAAGCATACCAGAATGGACTTTATCGTATTGTACTAAATTCATAGTTTATAAGCGTAATAGCATCGACATAGAATTTTTATGTTAGGTCATATTACATGTATTTATTGAAAATCCTGTGATATTGTGAAAATGTCAGTAGGAAAATAAAATAAATTATACAAAAAAAAAATTGTTTACAATTGCTAAGTAAAACACTAACGTGTACACTTCACTTGAGCTTACGCGAATCTACAGATCACTTGTGTATTAATCCTATCCTGTGGATAGGATTAATGCACAAGTGATCTATCGATTCAAAGTCCAGGATAACTTTGTAAACACAACGTGAAGTCACTGTCACTCTTGGCTGGCAGGACAGTAGCTGGTATCATTATGCTCCCCCAACACCCTCACTAAAGAGGAAGAGACCATTGGCATAAGTGTCATCATAAGATAAAACATTCATTTGGTGCATGTTGAACACTTGCATGATTAAGTTATGGTGATGTTGACTAAACTTACTTTTTGACATAAGATCAGGGCTACTGGTGCACTATGTTACATTCTGTGATATAAGAAAGTGTAAGATACTTGGACCTACCTGTATGCCTTGGCCAGTGTTTCTCCAGAGTTCTGTTAGATGGATTACGTCCCGACTGTTGCAGTACTGTTAAAAAAGATTATGGATAATTATGTATAACATGTATGAGGAATAATAGGTAATATTTTGTGCTATAAGAGCCAGCACATATATGATAGGCCATAGGCCAAAATAAGCAAATATTTAAGTGTAAAACTGAGATTATCTTCTTATAATAAATCTTGGGTGTTCTTCGAGACAATTCTTTTCGGTACTCACAACATCTATTTGTCGAGAATAAGAAAACTTTTTTTTTAATTTTTCTGACAATAACTATTGACAAAAACTGTCTTGATATATGAATGTGGTAGTAAAAACTAAAAGGAATGGTCTTGTTTGTACCTATAATAAAACCTGTGTATAACAGCAGGGGACAAAAATAGTTCAATATTGCACTTGTCCTGCAGGACAAGTGACTTACAATTTCCACTCGTCCTGCAAACACATGCACTTGTCCTTTAAAAGTGTATGCAATAAAGAACATAAGGGAGTAATGTGCAATATAACTTCAAGTGATTCTTCCCAAAGCACTCGTCCTGTAGGACGAAATTACTCGTCCTTTCTAGATTTCACTCCTAATTATGAGCAAATTTTTGTCCCCTGAACAGCTGCCCCAAAATAGACAAAACAAAGAGGACAAATGGTAGCTTAATGAAGGTCGAAAGTATTGCAGAATGCTCCCCTTGGAGCATCCTGCAATACTTTTGACCTGCATTAAGCGATAATTGGTCTTGAAAACCAATTTTTGAGAGTGGCTGTTTTACAGAGGTTTTACTGTACATTGTTTGCCAAGACCGTCAGCTCATAGCTCATAGCTAAACTTACTCTGCCCCATGGCAAGATTATAACAGTTATCTTCCCTTTGTTCTAGTTTACAAAATGTATTTTGGTTTCAATACAAAGATCATAAAGTGTGCTTGACAAAAATACCAAAGCAAGGCATTTTTAAACTACTGTCGCTTATAAATTTTCAAAATATGTGCATCGTGACATGCGATTTTTAGTCGAAAAAATTAGAAAATTGTTTTGCTTTCTAGACGGTTTTGGTATTGCTGTTCTGGTATTTAGATATTAGAAACATCCAACTCGGTCATCAATTGTATAATAACTGTACCAGATTGTGGCCTACCAAATGGTACAAAAGTATCTAATTTCATGAACTATTGTTAATGTTCTGCATACTTTTCAAAAGGTAATATATTATATTTTCCACTGAAATTTTGCGTTTTCCACTATACAAACAGTACATGTATTCACAATAACATTTTTCGTGTCTGCATTATAATATACTCATTAAAATTGTGCCATAACATAGAGAAAAGATAGCTCTTTAAAATGATACCAAACATGATAGGGTTTGTAAATCGGTTACTGAGATATAAGACCATGCTAAGAACTTTCCAAATGCCCCTCGTATCTGCAAAACAGTTTTAAATTTTATGTCAAAATAATAAATAATGTTAGAGCAATAACTTATGATTCTAAAGTTGCAATTTGAAATTTGTCTAGATATTGGACACGATTTTAAGTTGTTGTGATTAAATATTTTTATTAAAAAATCAGAAACAAATTACCCTTGGAGCCCTACTATTCATCTGGCACTGACAGTAGCCGGCCCGAACTGATATTGTCGATGTTAATATCTTCGATAAACAATCGACGTAAATTGTCTCTTAATGTCGGTCGCCATTCTTGGCTGACCAAACCTGCCTTGATCTTTAACTGTCCCAGTAACTGGAAACAATCTATGAGGCGCTGTATAGTTGACTGGCGGCAATTATGATATCTGGCGACATCAGAAACACGCACGCCAGCTTTTAACATTCCAATTGCGCCAGATTGTTCATGTTCAGACAAACGTGGCATGAATAATAAAGCTATAAAACTAAAACTGCTGTGTTTTATACATGTATATACTTACAGGCTGCATGTGAAATGATAAAATATTTTGCTTCATTGATTCCTGAGGACGACACATGCAAAACATAGTAAACCAACAATGCATAGCTGGTGGTAGCCAGTGTCTTTAAACACGTCTGTATTGGGTATAGATAGACAGTGTCGTTACCATCTGCTTTAATCTGTTAAAGAAGGCTAAAAATGTTCTGGATGCAAAAAATAATAATTTTCATTTTTAGCATTTTTAAAGTCCTTCAGTGTAGTTATAACATTAGGAGAAATTATGTCATGGGTGTTGTTATTTAGAATTAAACATGGGCATTGTGAAGGAGGATGTATCTTAGCAAGTTATTTGTGCTTTTTAAATATTTGCTAAAGTTTTTTTTTTTTTTTTTTCCGATTTACCTGTTTGAAGGTCTTTCTTTGAACCTATTCTATCAGCGAGGTCATCAAACACTGATAGGTAAGCAGCCTTGCATTCCAAAAAAAATTCTCCATCATCCACTTTCTGTTTAACAGGCTGTGAACGTCTGCTTGATGAATATGACATCTTGGTATCTGCAATATAATTTTATGTTAAATTTGTGCCACTTTTGTGTTCACCATTTCATGACCGATAAAATATTCCACTTTGTTTGATAAACAGAAGTTTTGATTCTTGATAGTATGTTTGTAGGGCCACAGCCTCACTGGTCTGTTACCAAGACAATAAGCTGCAGTATTGAATTCAGCCCTTAAAGTGCCGACAAAAAACTGATCTGAGAATACCGTCAGCTGCAAATAATTGCATAACATTATTGACCAATTTAAATCTAGAAGCAAACAGTGTGGACCCAGATCAGACTGCTCCTATTTAGGCCCACGCTGTTTGTCAATATTTCAGCAGATGGCAAAACCAGATGACTTTTTTTGTGATTGGCGCTTTTATGAGAAGTGAAGTAATGGCATGTTGGATCATCACTCTTCAAAGTACTAACCACAATGCGGAGCGCAGTGGCTCAGTTGTTAGATCATTAGACTGGGGATCAAAGGGTTGATAGCTCGAGAATCACCAGAGTCACTGTGTACTGGTTGAATTGAATTGTTGATTGGGACGTAAAGCATCAACACAAACAGTCTCCCTTTTCTTAACTTAGAAAAGCCGGACCATTAAACTGATGTCATTTACATTTTTGTTGTCCTTTGGAATGCATTGTGCGCACATCTAGAAAAAGCCACACCATTAAATGATTGCACGCATATGTCTAATTTGTTAGACTAGGGCTAGCAATGGCCACCACCCAATTACTGAAAGGAATGTTGTTACTTAACTATATAGAAAAGTCAGACCACTATATAGCTTAGAATACAAGGTGTATTGGTTCAACAGACCTGCAATAATAGCATTTTCGATTCTTGCTCTTGAGGAGTCTCAAAAGAATGTTGGAGCTTGTATACTTATACATCACTGTACTCTCTCTAAAAATATTTCTCTATACTTTTTTGCATTTTCCGGTTCCTCCATACAAGAAGATATCTGCCAGATTGTTACCAGATCTGCCAGGTTGTTACCTTGGTCTAACTATTACTGATAACATGGATTGGGGTCAACACATCTCTGAGATCTCTTCCGAAGCAACAAAGACACTTGGTTAAAAGTTTTTTTGATTGGCAGTATGTATAGGCACCCCAATGAAACTGTTCAGTGGAATGAAATTTTTGACAATCAATTTGATAAAATATTAGCATGTGAAAAGGAAATTTATTTGATGGGAGACTTTAATCGCGACTTACTGCAGGTCAATACTAAGAAAACTTGGCTTGAATATATGGAATCATTTGGCCTTGAACAAATTGTTATGTATCCAACTAGAATTACAGATCATTCAGAAACACTAGTTGACCACATATATTGTAATAGTTTAAATAATGTACTCTCAACAAAGGTGCCGATCTTGGGGCTTAGTGATCATTTCCCTGTTTTCGTAACAAGAAAACTTAATTCATCTTCAGTACTTAAAAAGTCTCATCATTCAATTTCATATAGGTCTTTCAAAAATTTCAATGAAACTGAATTTATTAATGATTTGTCTTCAACGACTTGGGATGTTATCAAAATATTTGATGACACAAATGTTATTGTTGAAAGCTGGTCTTCTTTATTTTTAGACATTATTGATAAGCATTTACCTTTGAAACAGCATCATGTTAAACGTAAACAACAACCAAAATGGCTTAATGGAGAAATAATACAGGCAATAAAAACAAGAGACAGGTACAAGTCTATAAATGATAATGAGCAGTATAAAATTTGGCGCAATAAGGTATGTTCCCTGATAAAACAACCTAAAAAACATCAGTATTCCAAAATTTTAAATGAAAATGCTAACAATCCTGCCAGTGTTTGGAAATTATTCAAAGAAATTGGGGCAAGTAAATGTTAGGACAGTTGTGGAATATTTTCATTGAAAGTTGACAATAATAGCATTGAAAATCCAAAAGATATTGCAGATAAGTTCAATAAATATTTTGTTTCAGTAGCATCAAAAATCAAAGAACCGCCTTTGGCATCTAATTTTGATAAACTAAAAGAGTTCTGTGATAAGAAAATCCCTGCAAATACTTATTTTTCAATACCGTGTATCTCACAAGAAAAAGTTGAAAAATATCTTAAAAACATTGATATTACCAAAGCCACTGGCTCTGATAACATTGGAGCCAGATTACTTAAGCTAGCAGCTCCATTTATTTCTGACAGTTTAATGTATATCTGTAATCAAAGCATACTTAATTCAACTTTTCCAGATAAGTGGAAAGAGGGCAAAGTAAGACCCTTATATAAAAATGGCCCTAAGGATGACACTTATAATTATAGACCCATTTCAATTTTGCCTGTCATATCAAAAATGCTAGAAAAACATGTAGACTTCGAGCTAAAATAGGTCCTGCTCCCCCCCCCTAGGGAATTTTGCAGACAAATCCTATCTTGAAGAAAATTTCAAGCCGCATCTTTTGAGAGATGTTTGCACTCTGTGCTCCGGGGCGTTAGTCTCTGACAGCCTGTTACGTATGTTACTGTAACAAACTAGGGAAAAAATCAAAATGAAAGTTTGAGCTACAGAAAGAAGACATTAAACCATCTAATTATTCAAATTTCTTATGTAGTATGCAAACTGGATGCCTAAGCTACATAAAAGCAGCATTTTAAACAAAATTACAGCCTTCAATGCTGTTATATGCGTTACATAGATTAAATTTCCCTTTTGAAAGTTGAAATCGTGACTAACATCATTCATTTTACAGACGATTTGTGCATTTTTACAAGTGTTTTTAATCTTAGTTTACTAAAATACTCATTTGACTAATAGAAAAAACAAAGTTTGTTTTTCTATCTCAAATTCATTGTTTTATATGAGCTATTAAACAACCCTACCCCCAATTCTAAGTATCCAATTTTGGTATCTATTATTGAAGAAAAATATATGAAAATATTTGACGCTCGTGGATATCTTACATTTTTGGCACTGTCTTGCTAATGCAATAAAGAATCATACTTTTGCAAGTTTGACATCAAGATCAGAGCACTTATTAAAGTATGTAACGTATGTTACATGGCATAATGAATGAGCTAGGAAATTTTCTTGGAAGTAAGAGATGATATTTCAGAAAAATACTGTTTTTTCACATGTTTTCCTATTAATCTCTAGCCTTTCGTGCTTTAGTCTTAGTAATTACAGTCATTGCTAATAACAAGCCCATGGAATTGTGTTACCTATGTTATATATAACCTTTTTAATCACATATTTCCTAATGTCTATAATATTTAAATATATAGACATATAGATAGAAAATAATAGTTCTCATTTAAATGACACAATTAAATAAATATTCCTATTAAATAAAATTATTCTAAAAAAATCTTTATTCAAGTCACCCTCACAATGTCTATCGTTGTGTCTGCTTCTATTGCAAAATAATCACCCATTTCATCACAACCAGTAGAATCATGGCATTCTATTAGGACTGCAAACTGAGTACAATCCTGTTCCTCTCCACCCCTTTGGGAATTGTGCAGACATATCCTACCTTAAAGAACAATTCAAGCTGCATCAAATGAGAGATGTTTGCACTCTATAAACTAGGGGGTTAGCCTGTAATGGTATGATACGTATGTTACCATATCAATTTAAGAACAAATGAATTGAAAGTCTGAGAAACAGAAAGAAGACATGATAAAACTATCTATATTTATTTGAATTATTCATGTAGTTTGCATGCTGAATACCTTTGATACATAAGAAAAGATTTTTTAACAAATATACAGCTTCCTATGGTGTTGTATGTGTTACATTAAATAAGATTACTTTTTAAAATTGGTAATTGTGACAAACATCACTTATAAGCATTTCGTGTGATCCTCCTCTTTAGCCATAAAAAGACTTAATTTTCTTTGTATGTGTGGCCAGTGCCAGCGTCAAACAACTTGACTCAGCCAAACTTGAATCCTTAGCATTCTTCAAAGCAGAAACAGCATGTCAGTGTCATGGGATCAAACACCTGATTAAATATGGGTTTAATGCCATTTCACATATATGCATACAATGGAGTATGACTCTGGTATTTATCTCTTCCTGTGAAGTGGCAAGAGCAATCTAACTGCAGCTGCCTCTGCATCCGTGCTAGTCAAATGATAACTTTGCTCTGATTTTGCAAAATCTATGTCTCTACCATGTACCTCTAAGAATACTTTAAGATTTCTGACATTGGTCAAACAGAAATTTGATAGGCTGCTTTTTTGCATCATTTGCCATGGAACCTATCCAGTCTTTTGGTGCTTAAGTCCTCAGGTCTTAGATCAATAGTATTTTGCTGCGCCCAAAGAACTTTATAAGTTTTCTTTAGTTACAATGTTGACTCTTGATGGTTTTGGCAGACCGTCTGAAACAGTTTCTGTTACACCTTGAAAGTTATCTGGTATAAGAGAAAGAATATGAAGTTGGACATTGCCATCAATCATGTTTGCAGTTGGTTGTTTTTTGATGTCAGTACATTGAAGCATGTCCTAAAATAATGTAAAACCTATGATTTCTCAGTTTTTGCAGCCATATCATTAGCTGTTGGATTCAAAAGAAGGAAAGTGGACTATAGGTAGAATGGGATAACCAGTAGTTCTATATTATGCTCTATGGAAGATTTATACAGAGTAAACAAGTTGATAAGGTGCCTCATTATATGATCCATTGAAAACACTGAAATTGAAAACGCTTGCCTCTGACTGTGTAATCAAAAAGGATGTCACGACAATGCCCTTGCTCATTTATTATGACGAGTTATATATGTTACATCCTTTAATAAGCACTCTTATCTTAGAAACTTAGTGAATCATTGAATTGAAAGGGTCTAATTTGCGCTCTGTTCATCCTGCATTTCATTTATTTACCTGCTGTGATACATCTAGTTCGTTTTTCTGAAAAGAAAGAGTTACCTCGGTTTCAGCACTTCAGAAGTACTAAGACTTCAAATAAGTTTTTGAATGCTTGGGGAAAGATAATTAGTGCAAAGACATTATTAGATGAAAATATGTGGGTTGCATGTATGGAAAGGCTACATTTATAAAAGTTAACCAGCTAAGATATGATTCTTTATCACAGAAATATCAAGGTACATCAGTCCAGGTACTCACTGCTCTTAATGGCATAGTTTTCCTCCTTGTAAAGCTTTAGTCTTTCTCCTACTTGCAGAGTATCACTTAAAACACTTACTCAAAGAGCCAACTATTAGGAATTCATATCAGTTTCGGAATGTTCCAAGCCATAAATGGCAAAATTGGAAAAGTGATAATGGCTCATCAATTTTGAGTGGACTGGTGGTAAAATTGAATAACAGTAAATGATTAAAATATGGTGTGATGATTCTACTAGTTGCAAGGAGGCGTGTGATAATAATGATTACCATAGAAGCAGACAATGACAAACGTTTAACATGAGTGTTAAATCGATGAGAAATAGTTTGGACCATTTCATTTATTGTATTTTCTTGTAAAAATGTAAAACTATCTTTTCTATTTGTGGCTCTATATTTAGCATTGTATGCACAGTATTAGGAAATGTGTCCAAAAGGTCATTGATAACATCTGTAACACCAGTCCATGGGCTTGATAATCAGAAATGAATATAATTTCTAGTGTTTTGGCACCAAAGACTTATAAGTACACATTAAGTGTCCTGATCTTTAACTTAATGACATCTTGTAGATATATGAGCAAGACAGACTAATAGAATGAAAAATATCCACACGCTGTAATCGCTTTCATGTGTTTTACTTAAACGGTAATAACAAAATTCGCTTCTCTGTAAAACTGGGAGTAGGGCTGTGTATTAGCTCCTATAAGACAATACATGTATATTTAAGATAGAAAAGCAAACTTGGTTTTTCTTATTCATCAATTGAGTATATGTTTGTAAAATCTAATAAAACAGTTTGAAACCAAGTCATAGTAGTTTTTCAACTACATGACGATAGCCACATTTATAGCTTTTGAATTATAATTAGGTTCATGTAATGCACATAGCACCACAGTTAGGCGTATTAATGTTGAACAGCTTCCATATGTAGTAAAGACATCCAGTAGAAAGACTATAAGAATGTCAATTTATTAGATAATTTTTATGTCTTCTTTTGGTAGCTCAAACGTTCAAATTTCTTATTCTCAAATTGATATAGTAACATATGTAACAAGCTGTTACAGGCTAACGCCCCAACTTACAGAGTGCAAACATTTCTTATTAAATGCACCTTGAATGGTTACATAAGATGTAATTTGTCTGCAGAATGCCAAAGGGGATTAGGATGGAGCAGGCCCTTACTCAGCTTGATGTCAAACTACTGTTTGATGATCTTACTTATCACGCTTACATATGTAATGCTCTCTGATCTTTAAAACTTGATGACAACTAGCAGATCTATAAGTCTTTATCATAGAAGCCAGTTTAAAATCCCTAAACAATGTAAGATATCCATCAGCTGCAAGTTTTTTCACAATTTTAGCTCAAACTTTCAAACTACATTTCCTTTATTTGATATAGTAACGCATATAACACGCTGTTACAGACTAACGCCCCAACACAGAGAGTGCAAACATCCCTTATTCGATGCAGCTTGAGTTGTACTATAAGAAGGAATATATCTGCCAAATTCCCTCGAGGAGATTAAAACATTTTTAGGCATATCTTACGTAAAGACAATGGGCTTGCCCATTAATTACATCAGGTAACATATGTGACAGCCTCTGATATTAAAAATTTTGCAACAAACTTGCAGATTTATGAGTCTTTTCATATAAGCAAATATATCCCAAACAATGAAACACATTCATCAACTGCAAATATTTTTTAACTATTTTTACTTAAGTTTTAATACCAAACATTTCACCTTAAAACTGGGTAGGGGTAGGGTTGTTTAATTGCTTATTTCAGAAAAAAAATTTAAGCTAGGGAAACAAACTTTAATTTTTCTGTTAGCCAATTGCAATAGCTAGTCAGACATGGTTAAAAACATTTTGCAAAACACACAGAGAGATTGTGAATGTAAATGATGTTAGCCACACTTGCAAATTTTAATGGGTTATCTGATTTATGTAACGCATATGACACCTTAGGAAGCCGCAATTTTGTTCAAATGGCTGTCATATGTAGTTAAGATATCCAGTATGCAGACTATATGAATGATTTTTAAAAATAAATATTTTAATGTCTTTAATTTGTAGCCCAAACTTTCAATTTACTTTTTCTTAGTTTGATTAAGTAACGTATGTTACAGGCTCTTACAGACTAACGCCCCGGAGCACAGAGAGCAAACATCTCTTAAAAGACTCAGCTTTCAATTCTCTACAAGATAGGATATGTCTGCAAAATTCCCTAGGGGGGGGGGGGGAGCAAACCCATTCTCAGCCATCCGTCTAATGTGCATGACTCCTTAATGACTTATTTGACCTCTCATAAATTGCTTCATTCAACACAATCAGGTTTCAGACCCAATCATTCCTGTGAAACAGCATTGCTTCAGATGATCATTAAATTCCTAGAAGCTATAAATAACAGTCAGATAATTGGTATGGTCATGGTTGATTTTATGAAAGCCTTTGATTTGGTAGATCATACACTTTTGCTGAAAAAGCTAAGACACTATAAACTTTCAGATAAAACAATTAATTGGTTTTCTTCTTATTTGTTGGACAGGAAGCAGAAAGTCGTCATAAATAATATTGAATCAAGAACTGAGAATGTTTTGTTTGGTGTACCTCAAGGGTCAATCTTGGGTCCATTGTAATTTTTAATGTTTATAAATGATCTACCACTATATACCAATAATGCCTCTACCGATCTTTATGCGGACGACACCACATTGTATATGATTGGTGAAACTCAAGATTATATCGAGCAAAACTTGCAGATAGCTTTACAAAATCTTTCTGAATGGTGTAAGCTCAATGGAATGTTATTAAACACAGAAAAAACCAAGGCAATGTTAATTACCACCTCTCAAAAACGTCTACATCTTCATAATGACATTTTGCATCTAACTTACAACAATGATGTTTTGAACTCAGTTGAAAATGAGAAAGTTCTTGGTGTTCGCATTGATAACAATCTAACCTGGTCTATTCATATTAATTTTATTGCTAAGAAAATTTCTTCAAATCTATGGCTATTATCCAAATTGAAGGACTATTTATCCACCGAACACAGAGTACAATTTTACAAAACATATATTCAACCCCACATTGACTATTGTTCTACAATATGGGGAGGAACATCTCAATATAATATAAACAGAATTTATAGGTTACAAAAAAGAGCTGATAAAATCATTGTAAATTACCAATATGATAACATTGCCAACAGTATGGCTGAGCTTAAAATTTTAAACATATATGAACGCATTTTCCTCAGGAAGGCTAAATTTATGTTTAAAGTTTCTAAATCCGTCCTACCCTCATATGTAAATCAAATGTTCTCTTTTCGACCTTTTAATGAAACGCTTCAGTCTCTAAGATCAACAGGTGCATTGGATTTTAATACTCCAAAGTTTCAAATAAAGCTTAATTTATTCAGGTCCTGTCATTTGGAACAACTTACCAGACTGTCTAAAGAATTTAGAAACTGTTGACTCTTTTCATAGACATTGTATTGAGTGGATGAAATCCAGTCTATCTTTCCATCTTTGAAACCTATATAACTATATGTCCATATGAACATAATTTTGAGCGTAAAATTGTGAATACGTTTTGTTCCCCAGTTTAATTATTTAGTTTGGTGCTCATAAGAAGCGTCTCATTGAGACGCTTCTTTTGTGAACCCATGTATGTAGATAAAATTGGTATTACTAATCACTTGTATCTAGAGGTATAATATATAGGATACTTATGTAATAAAGTATGCCTGTGTGTATGTAGGTTTGAAAGCGTTCTATCATGTTTGTATTATCATGTATACATGTAAATCATCTTTGTATTTTATACTTGTATTATTTTTTGGTGGTAGTTCATAGAGGGCCTCATGGAAGATTAGCTTTTTTTTTTTTGCCAAATGTGTTACCCTCTGAAAATAAAGACTATTATTATTGTTTCCTTTGCTTTTGCACCCAAGAGTACAAAGGTAGCTGCATACAAAACTTCGGTTTGTCCTAAACTGGAGTATGCAGCATAGATTTGGTGCCCTTACTCTAAAACTCAGATTACCCAGATTGAGAAAGTTAAGAGGATGGCGAAACACAAGTGGTGCCAGCGATATGCTTGATGAGCTTGAGTGGCCATCTCCTGCAGGGATCGGTCATCTTTGTTTCTCTTCCATAAGTTTCATAGTGGTGCTGAGACTGTTAAAAAGACAAGTCCTGTCTTGAACCCTGCTCACAGTTTGAAAGTTACCAGGTCATCACATAGTGTCCAATTCTGTAGATACCAGACTCAGTGATGCCCTGAAGAATTTGTTTTCCCCAGAGCTATTCCATGTTGGAATAGTTTTTCTCCTTCTGTTGTCATTGCTGAGACCACAGAATAGTTTAGGGCACTCCTCATTTATAAAAACACAGCCAAAAGATTTTTTCCCACAAAATTCAAAATTAAGAGCTCCCTGTTGTAATGATCAGCAATTGATAAATGACACAGACAGTACCATGAAGAGATCCATCTGGCAGAAGAAATTTGTCCAGAGTCAGACCGGACTGTAATCTTCTTTATTTGGATCTTTATTTAGAATTGGTGAATTAGTAAGCCCTCAAAAGGCTTGTCGTCACCATCAGTTGTTGATCTTACATCTACATGTTCAGGCTTCCAGTGGATAAAATACATTTTTTCACAATATAAATTTACATATAATGTTTATGGCTGCTAATAGTCAATTATTCAAGTCAGACTGTCTATTAAAGTCAAACACTTAAATCAAGGCTTGTCAAACACTCGTCCTGATTATTTTGTATCTATCTATCTTCTGATGCTGCCTACACCCCCGGCAGGCATTTTTGGCAGGCACTGCATGTAAGGGTTATTCAAAAGAATAAAAGATGAAAGAATGATAAGGCCAAATAAAAAATAAGTGTGTTTCCGTAACGGGACTTAAAAGTTTAGGTAGGGTAGGCACATATTTTTTTCTGAAAAAAAAAATTCTGGAAAAAGATATACGGTAAGTTCATGAATTTTGAAAAGCGAAATGCCTTTCAAAATGCATAAAATTATATTTTTTTCAGAAAATCTTTGGACCATTTCAACTTTATCGGTCTTATCTTTGATATGGCGGTAAGCGTATTCCAGCTGGGGATGAACAAGGTGACTGTTACACCATTTTCTTGGATTTGAGGGGATTTGGTTTCTGCATTTCACTTGCACTCAATTGCTGGCGTAATGATCAAAATTTGATCGTGCCAGTAGTATAAGAAAGAAAGAAATCTGAGTGACCTGTTTGTGTTGGCTGTGATTCTGTCCACATGAGTGTTCCAGCTGATCCAGCCCCAAATACCTGGCGCTGCTGACAGCTTCCAGCAACTGTCCATGCAGTATATACTGCGTCTGGAGAGGGGTCCTGGAGGATGTCACCCTCACAATGTGGCACTTGGAGGGGTTAAACTCCATATCCCATATAGGCTGATATAGCCTCCCATGTCTGCAGTCTGTCAAGGTCCCTCTGTAGTTTGTCACTGTCACCTTTGTTTTCTATGGTCAGGTAAATGGCAGTGTCAATGGAAAAGGGACACACCTGTGAGACAATGTCATCAGGAAGGTCATTGATGTAGATCAGGAAAAGGATCGGGCCCAGCACAGAGCCATGGGCGACTCAGGATGTGACTGGGACAGAGTCCAATTTCTCGCCCTCAACAATAAGTGAATGACCTTCTGTAAAGGAAGGATTGGATCCAGCGCAAAGATGCGCTTCTGATACAATAGGAGTGCAGCTTCATGATCAGTTTTGATTGGTTTACCTTAGAAAATGCTTTGGAGAAATCTAGGAGTATAAGATCGGTCTGTTTTCCTTGGCTTCTGATTTTAATGTATAAAGTATGTTAAAATATGATAGACGAGACTGTTATTGCTTTTTACTATCTTAAAAAGTGCTGATATAAAACAAGAGTCTACTGACACTGAGCGTTATAATAGATGTTTGGTTTAAACAATATTGATTCAGATAAAGTGCATGATATACATAATTACAATGTTAAGATAGGAGGATCTGACAATAAGCCAGTGGCTCCTAGACATGTTATAAAATCTGCATTTTATTTGATGGTTTTAGACGAGTTTAAACACAGTTGTAAGTATAATAGAGAGAGAGAGAGAGAGAGAGAGAGAGAGAGAGAGAGAGAGAGAGAGAGAGAGAGAGAGAAAGACTCCTGTTTAATGTTTAGAGGCAAAAGCATAGTGCTATAGAATGACTGGCTCCAGACGTAGACGTATCAAATTTTAACACTTTTGAGACTGGGATCAACCAAACCGAAAAGAGATTCATTAAATTCATCTGATTGATTTTCGCATCCAAAAAAAGGTCATTGCAAGTTTTGTTTGTTTGTTTTTGTTGCTTTACGTCCCAAGTCAACAGCTATGGTCATTGCGGGACCGTCAGTTCACCTAACCACACTTTTTCCTGGGCAAGCTTGAACAAGCAGTTAACCAGTACCCCGTGCACATACTTTCGCTTGTAACTGACAACAACTCTTCTTGAATGATACAGCAGAAGGGAGGAGAATGACCGTAGAAATTATTTCATGATCAATCTCCACGAAAGTATGGGACCGGGCCGGGATCGAACTCGCGACCCCTGGATCTGCAGTCAGACTCGCATCTGTTGCCAGACACGTTACCGACTGCGCTAGGCGGCCCGGTGTCATTGCAAGTAAGATTATCAAGATTGGCTGGCAGATATCTGAGTCTATCGAGTGAGTAAAGCGGGCAAGCAAAAAAGAAATGGTTACGACTCTCAAAGACACCGCACCTACAGAGGGGGTGAGGTACAATGTTTTTCTGGTGCAAGTCAGAGTTTAGGGAACTACATTCCATTCGTAGTTTTGCCTGTAGTATTTAACCTTTGCGTGTTCCAGCATTATAGAATTTTGGAGGAGATTTCAGGTTTTTATTGAATTTGCATTTGAACGAACCTACAGATGGTGCATCAATAAAAGTAGTGTAAACATTACCCCACCCACCAATTTTGTACAAATAGGTACAGTAAATCAGCGGTAAACACGTTTAAACATGCTTTAGCAAGAAGATGGAGCGCTAATTTGCGATCTCAAGTCGTTTCTCTTTGTAACAAACCCCACTGTAACCCACATCTAAATTATCTCCGTTAATCTGTATCACTGTGAAAGATTGGAGAAAATTGTTCTCTCAGGAATTTTCTGCAACCAGGTACGCCATTTGTTTAGCTACTGGACATGCGCAGTCACGTTGGGCCTACACTATTCGGTGGGATCCTACGTTAAATTGTCCGGGATCCATGGTCGGTTGTGTTGGTTCGACATGAATATCTCAATAGGTAGACACCAGATTTTTATAAATTTGGTATCAGTTTAAAGAGGAGATATTTATTTTTCAGATGATGTAAAGAAATTGCAAAAACTCGGAATTTTAGTATGCTTTTATGACTTTCAAAATTTGCGGGATCCTCGAAAATACTGCTTTTACCATCCGGGACGCATGGGGGTGATGTTGGTTCGACATTAATATCTCAATATCTTCACATCACATTTTTATAATCTTGATATCAGTTTAAAGAGGAGTTATTTATCTTTTAAATGACGTAAAGAAATTGCAAAATGTTGTATCAAACTACCCAGCAGTAGTCTCCAGATTCCTGATCTTTGCCTTCTTTGAATACGGTTTAAACATCATCTTCAGTAATTGCCTCCCTCAGTACTTGAGTATTCTCGCAATGTGGTGGAGGATGCCCACGCGCCACGGATAAAAGAGGTATGTACAGTAGTTAAAATGGTTAAAACCGGTTAAAAACAAGGCGTGGCTTTTAGGGGGTATGGGTGGCCAGCTGGTTCTGGAAGGCCTCCAGCGTTGTCTGGCTTACTGCAATCTGAGGAAGTTGGTTCCACAAGATGACGGTTCTTGGGAAGAAGCTCTGTTGGTAAGTTGTGTTTGATGTCCGGATCTGGAAGAAGCGAGAGTCATGGCATTCTAGTCATACTAGTTGATGGAGTCAGGTATGACTCTACTGGAATATCAACTAGGTGGTGTACAATACGGTACATCATGCTGAGCCTGGCTAGATCCCTACGCTTCTGCAGAGTGTCCCAGCCAAGGGTTGATATCATCTCTGTGACACTGCTGGTACGTCGGTAGTCATTTGACACAAATCGCGCTGCCCTTCGCTGGACCATCTCAATCTTGCTGGTTTCAGTATCTGTGAATGGTGCCCAGGTTGTAGCGGCATACTCCACAATTGGTCGGACGAAGGTCTTGTAGGCAGTTTCCTTTGCAGCTTGTGGCGCAGATCTTATATTCCTCTTGAGGAAACCCATGGTGGAATTTGCCTTCTTTGTGATATTGTCTGCATGTCTGCTCCAAGATAAGTCGCTGCCTATGGTCATTCCCAGGTACTTTGCCTCTGTCCGTAGGGCCAACTTCTGGTTATGGATGAAGTAGTCAGAACAAAGGGGCCTCTTTTTGTTGGTTATACGGATAACTTCGCACTTCTCTGCGTTGAAGGCCATCTGCCACTTCTGTTCCCACTCTTGGAGTTTATCCAAGTCTTCTTGGAGTTGACAACGGTCGGCATTGTTCTGTATCCTCCTATATATCAGGCTGTCATCAGCAAAGAGTTTGATTTCTGATCTGACGCATTCTGGCATGTCGTTTATATAGGCTAGGAACAAGAGAGGACCCAAGACTGTGCCTTGAGGGACACCTGATGAGACTGGAGAGGGTGTTGACTTTGAGCCTTCGATGACAACCTCTTGTGTTCTGGCAGATAGGAAGTCTTCTATCCAGCTGAGGATGTTGCCGCGTACCCCATAGTGCTTCAGCTTGAGTAATAGGCGTTGGTGGGGTACTTTGTCAAAGGCTTTAGAGAAGTCCAGGAGTATGGCGTCAATCTGCTGCTTGTCATTTAGTCCTCTGGCCAGGTCATCGATGGTGAGGATGAGTTGGGTCTCGCACGACCTGCGCTTACGAAAGCCGTGCTGGCAGTCGGTGAGGATGCTGTTTTTCTCAAAGTGGGAAATAAAGCTTTAAGAGTAGATCTATTTGAGTAGGTTTGTAACGTTACAGGCTATTAGACTGGAAACAGAGTCGTGGAGGTGGGATTAAGTGGGTAGGTGGACTAGGCTTAATAGTTTAGGACACAGCAGAGAGGCCTAAGGGTTATCCTGGGTCATGTTTGGTACTTGATTGTATCGATTCCTGATCTTCGCACCCTTACTTACTTTTATGATATGCGGCTAGGGTAAGTTAGGTCGGTAGTCAGGTAAGATAGGTAGGTAGTGGATGAATGGATGTGTGTATACAGGGGGTGTAGCCAAAACGCATGTGCATGTTACGGCCTATACACACTAATACCGAAACTATGGGATGATTCTATTTCACTTTTGATGGTTTCTTGATGATACGTACGTATACAAATGTAGGCGGGTAAGCAATGTTCATCTCTCTAAAGCCATTTTTGCAGGGGCTGTGTTGGCAACACCTTCCCCAAGACCACTTTAAAGGCTTGCACCCATTAACAAAAAGTGGAAGCGGTCCTGAATCATATAATGGGCCACATCTCGAGAAAACCTGACTGGTCAATGTCAGCTCCTTTGTTTTTCACCCTCTGGAAAATATAGCCTATTAGGTTAACCGTTGCTACATGCAAAATATCAATGTTCTACTACGACTTGTCTCTGTAGCTGAGTAAGCTGTTTCGTGAATTACGTACTTGGTTGCAAACCCAGAAGACAGGTTTTCTCGCGGTGAGGCATATATATTTTAATTCTGTCCATTGTTTTTATCATCCACCACTAGGCCTACCAAGATAGTGTTTAGTAGCGCAGACCCTGGTGAGATGCCGCGTTTTGCAGCGTGTCATCTGGGCCCACGTCAGTTGCCTTTGTAACTATTCACCTTTTGGATCATTTGCATAAATGCATTAACCCTGTTTCCATAAGTGTGTACTTTCAATTTTCATATCAGCTACATGCGCATGCGCAGATCCCTTTGGGGACACAGGGGGTATGGACCCCCCTGAAAAATCACAAAAATATAGGGTTTCTTTGCAATACTGGTCCAGATCCACTGAAAACTACAAAGCTGTCAAGCCAGCATTCAATGTTTGGTCATCATCGGTTCGCCAGCGAAACGCCATTCGTAGTGGTTTTTGGATCCTCTCTCCCCTCACCAATCACTACAGAACATGTCAAAGTTGGACCCCCTCTGACAAAACTTTCTTGGTCCGCGCATGATGCCCGCTCCTGGTATATGTATGAGCAGACTCAATGGTGAATCTACTGGCAGTTGTGTAGTTTTGGTTATGGTATGGCGAAAATCTCACGACATTTTCTCATCGCACATGCATCAGGTGTCCTAATAATCAATGCTGTATTTCTGGATTAACGCTGGAGGTTATGGTCGAATAGCAAACAGCACCAAGGATAAATGAAACTCACAAAAGAGAATTTTGGATAATATTCCGGATAAAGGCCACTCGCCATACATGTTGCTAACTCTAAATGGTGTAATCAAATGTACGTAAGGGACTAAATAAAACAGCTAAAATGCCAATATTGGCTTGACAGGTAACAGTTAATGAAATAACCCAGGTGCTCCATAATATGTATATTATAACAATCACATTATGAGAGTAAAATCCCACCAGGCTGGAAAAGGCCTACATACTTCTAATTTTCAAAAAAGGAGACATAACACAACCGTCTCAACCGCATCGATAGCTCAGTTGGTAGAGCGTCCGATTTCGTGGCGGGAGGTCGTGGGTTCGAATCCTTAGGCCTCTCCATACCAAAGGTGTAAAAATGGTGCTAGCAGCTCCCTTGCTGACGCTCGCATACAAAAGGGTTGTGCTAGTAAGATAGAGTAAGACAGGTAAGTATCTGTTAAAGATATTGTTATGTCACAGAATATCTCGATCATGAGCTATAATGTTGTCTGTTACATTATAAGTCACCGGTCAGTTAGCCTCACATCAGTTGTATCTAAAATACTTAAAAATATTGTGGCAGCCAAAATTAAGGACCTCGAAGGCCATCGTGATATTTTACAAAAAAGCAACATGGATCATCGATCTTGTGAAGTTCACCTTCTGCTCACACCTGATGACATCGCTAGGAATATCAACCGCAATCACCAAATGAACATGGGCATATTGCAATTTGAGAAAGCATATTTGAAAAGGTTTCGCAACTGAAAGGCTTTCAAGGAAATGGCCATGGTATATTTTTTTGTATCCAGGGTTCTACAGTCAACTTGGTGAAAGGCATTTGACATGAGCGAAACCTCGGGCCCAGTATATATGAGGCGAAACCAGCAAGTCGGCAACGAAGCCACCGAACCAGCCGAAATTACTTCTAGAGTCCCCCAGGGGACGGTGCCTGGACGAACGTTATTCATGATATACATCAATGGGATTGTAGAAAATATAAAATCTCATAACCGTCTTTTTTCTGATAATTGTGTTGTGTATCGTGAATTTGACTCTCCTATAGATCACCTTATCCTTCAACAGGAACTAAATAACTTGACTGTTTGAGTTGAATAACACTTGGCAAATTAAATTTAATGTTAAAATGTGCGATAATGAATATTGGAACACCAAGAAATAAGTCTAAATTTTAATATAAGATGAAAAACCAAACATCATCCATATTTAGGTGTAGAATCAAAGGATAATGTGATATATAACCAACCATCACATCGATACCATTACAACCAAAGCCTCAAGAGTTCTAGCATTTTTCAAATGTAATCTTAAACATTGTCCAAGAACGATTAAAGAAAGAGCATATATCAGATATTAGAACACCCGAAATTGGAGTACAGTTCACCTTATTGGAATCCCCTGATCAAGCAAAATGGATGTAGCTCGCTTTTGTTATAAACCGACAAGATCCGATAAGTGTTACGCCCATGCTACAGCGACTGAATTGGCCTTACATAAGAGGATCGTCGTAGAACTCAAGACCAAATTCTCATGTATAAAGTTGTGAAAACAACCGCCCCGTGGGAGTTACGTTGACTTATTTTTCATCAAGATAGCCAATGTGTGTCGATATATAGTATCAGATTGAGCACATGCCACTGTATACTAAACATATACATGTAGTGGAACAAACTTCATGATTCCATACCCGCCTTGCCACAATCACAGACTGCAGACCAACCCACGACACCGCCATGAAGAGACACAGAGCACAGCCACACAGCCAGAACACAATTAAAGTAACCAGCTCTCCTTCCTCAGCAAAGTGATTGCTAAACTGGAAAGGACACCAAGGACGATACCACAAAACAAGGACTTTGTTCATGTTGATCTGGTTTCAATTTATTTGAACCTATCATCTGCTATCCTCATCACATTTTTTACTCCTTGTTCGTTCCCATACTAATTATCTAGCTTCAAGTGCGTGATGCGCGTCCTGGCTAGAAATCCGCAAGGGCGAGAGGCAGTTTATTGTATATGGAGATGGATAGTAAATTACAATTGAGTCATGACATGAGATTTCCAACATTGTGGAATGTGCGACCAAGCAAAACCTCAGATCAGCCTGCGCATATGCGCAGTCTGATCAGAGCCTGGATCAAGGTCACCAAATTGTGAAAGCTCTTTTATCGGCATTTTATAAGGGTCTACACTGTTTGCTAAGGCAAAACGATCTTCGGAGAAAGAAATACAAATTTTATTTGGAAATTATAACCTGTGGCCTCTCAATATCTACAAAAGACATCCCAAGTTTAATATATCAAACCAGAAGGAAGGGTCCATTATTGCATAAAAGGTTAACTCATACCTTTGAAGATCTGGAAACTGGGATCACTTCTGAAGGAGTCTTCTACAATTTTTGCAACAAAAAGTTCCGCTTCATTTCCATTCAGTTCAGCTTCTCGAGGGTCTATGCTACAACTTTTATATGAAGCAGTACCGTTGTATAAATCCTTGACCTCGTACGCATCAACTGTGCAATATTCACACCCTTTCCTGCATGTTATGTCCAGGTTGCTTAATATGCTCACTCTAGACGCAGTTTTATTTTTTCTGAAGTTTTTAGACCTTGCAAGTTTGTCGTCATTCATATTAAGACATTTCTCTGCATCTTATTTGCCATTGTTCTACCATTATTTCGGCCACATTAAGATGTAAAGTGTTGAACATTTTTGGTCTAATACACCCATGAAAACAGCCATGCGATAATGTTCTGGCCGATGTACAGTAAAACCTGTGTAAAACGGCTACTCAAAAATAGACACATCAAAGATCTTAATGATAAATGGTAGCTTAATGAAGGTCGAAAGTATTGCAGAATGCTCGGAGCATTCTGCAATACTTTTGACCTGCATTAAGCAATAATTGATCTTGAAAACCAATTCTCGGTCTTTTTAGAGTGGCCGTTTTACACAGGGTTACTGTAAACTCGTATGGTTCGGTCGTATGAATATACTCCATACGGTCTGGCTACCATACTGTGTGGGTTTCAACAACTACGAATCATGGAACAGATTCAAGTTTATTGAAATATTGTGTTAGAGTTGAGATCGAGGGTTCGCTAGTTCGAGACTCACTGGAGGCACTATACTCGTATGTGTTGTGTGTCATTGGTCAAGGCGCTGTGTCCTCTGCTATATGTACTGGTTTAACCCTGGAAAACAGGAAATCGTCCTGACATGACTGAAAATGTTGACAGGGACGTAAAGCCTCAGCACAAACAAAGCACTGCTGGACCGGCGTTTGCGTAGGCCTACGGTTCAAATATCCATATAGTCAGGAAAACTCAATTTTCTAGAGCTAAGTTCCAAGTGTTTCCCTAATACTTCACGGTTCACTTATCATAAGTGATGCCTTAGTATCCTTGAATAAATGAGCCGCGACATGAGATTTCCAACAATGTGGTATATGCGACCAGCAAAGCCTCAGATCAGTCTGCGCATACGCGCGGACTGATCAGAGCCTTTGCTAGTGACTGAACATCATTTGGAGTGTATAAGCTTAAAGGAGGCTGCACAGGCTCATCTGAGTCTACACTTGTCAAAATGCCACATTGTTGGAAATCACATGTCGTGCGCTACTCAAATGTTAACTATCCAACTTTGCTAATTAATCTGGAAAATAGGCCCTTCCGATATAGAGAACCTACAAACTTTGAAGACTATTCCAAACTAATATTTATTCTGTTTTCGTTTTGTTCCATTTCTAAAACAGCAATTGGTAGGCAAGTTTCTTTGCCTTTCGCAGACGAATCGAATCTCCCAATATGCAAATGCCATAGTTCTCATTTGAAGAGCTAATAAACACTTCGATGTGCATACACGCAATTTCATTAGAGTAATAATCCATAGTTCTGTACAATAAATGGCAATATCCTTTATTGTTTTATTCCTTTTCAACTTTCTTTGAGATTTGATATACGTCTTCGCATTGCCCTTACAATCCTAATAAGGCTGATAATGTTCAACTGATTACCTGTATTTTCCAGCATGTTTGATATATCTTAAGCTTAATTCTGATCAATAGCTGAGCCTGAATGGGAGACAACATCCCTTAAAGCAAAGTATTATTAGAAGAACGAATGCCTGGATATGTGTTCTGATAAGAATGCACAGGTCTGCAGTGCCCAGAATCATAATTTGTCGTCTACAAATTATGTAGTGACAGTTTTCAAAAGTATTTTGAAAACTGTCACTGCATATTGGTGGACAAAAGACAAGTTAAAGACTTTTGAATGCTGTCACTGTTAGACATACCATCATCACAATATTAACACCAAATCATTCGTCCATCGCATTCTAGTATCCTTTTAACGTGGATATCATGTATCTATTTCTAAAACTGTTTCCATATTGGTAAAAGTCACAATTAGAAAGCATGATATAAATCTTATCTGCATTTATATGGGGTAAATCTAGTAATGGCTAATTTATCTGAAGTAAAGACTAATTCTTGTGGAAGGCAGAGTTAAAGTACAAATGACAAGTTCTGAAGCATTTGTGTTTATAATGTAAGGAACTAAGTAAATCAAAAATGGAACAAGTTTTATTTCGTATCTATATGTATTAAGCTAAAGACACAAACTAAATATAAAATGCGTAGGATTAATATCGTATCAGATATAAAAAAAAAAGTAAATGAGTATGATAAAGAAATACCACAATTATACACTGCAGACCAACCCATAGCACCACATTTATAGTAATATTACATCTGTAAGACAAAAATAGCAAAGCAACCAGCTTTTTCTTCCTCTTCAAGATGATTGCAAAACTAGATTGGACAAAAAGTAATGCCTTAACAAAAGAAAGACAAACACAGAACACCCACAAACAATAGGGCGTACATTAAACAATAGTTCAACAACAACAGAACCACCGCCTTAGAACGGACAGCAGCCTATGCATTTTATTAGAGCTAAATCTTCGCCCTAGATTCTGTTGTTGTTAAAACACACAATTGGTTGAGGCTTCCTAACTAATGCAGTGTATCATCACAGAGAAACAATCAAATCAAATTAACACATTATGATGATACAAAGAAAAGGCTCATGACTCACAGATAGTCAAAGCTAAAGAAAATACATTCATTGTTGCCATTTTTCCGGTTTTCATATAACACAGAAAATAGTAATATGTTTATTTGAAATCTCCAGAAGACTATGAAGCGCAAAAAACGAACTGTGCATGTGTTAATGCATCGCATCTCAACTAGAAACTGTGTCAGTGACAGTGGACCGCTTTGTCCTTAGCCATATTATTGTCCGAAAAATGAAAGATTTTTTAAATTTTATTTATTCATTATTGATAATTTTACCGAGACTGATCAATTTCCGCTGAAATCTTCGTGATCTTCGTGCGTAATTATTATTACGTTCGAAGATCACGAAGATTTCAGTCTCAGGTCAATGTTGTAAGACAATATCAGTATCATAATTACTAGCTGGTGCTTTTGTTTGATGCCACTGTCTGATGAAACCCACCGAGGGATGTAAAGAGTTGTTAATACATTGGTGGTGGGGGTTCAAAAAAGTTGTCGTAAGCATTTGAAATACAGCTAGTGCTTTAAAAATAAGTTTGGTTTCACAAGAAAAAATGGCCTCAAAATGCACTTCAGAATCAAATGGCCTCAGAATCACTTCTACAGACATCTTGAATTCGAACATTTTCTTGGCCCCAAACCCTCCTAACGAGAGGGAGAATTCCCCTCTCGTACTTTCCCCCGAATCGTGCCTTACATCGTACCCTTTTTAGTATGGGTTAGTCCAGTTCAATGAGAAAGAAGTTGAGTCTTACAATAATTTAGCCAGCCTATCAATTCAATTACAAAAACAAGTATCAATCAGATTGCATTATTGGAATACAGAATGGTTCTTATCTTTGCCGCCGCAATAAAACTATTAATTCGACAATGTACACGTTGCCTTGTTTAGTAATACTTCAGCGCAAAGCTAATTAAATTAACACGGAGTTATCATATGACGTCGCGTCTGGGTGTGAAATAACGCCATGCAATAAAATCTGTAAACCACTAGTGGTTTATCGATTTACGGGAAACGTTATGACGTCCATAACAACGTTGCGTATATGATGACAAAATCATAACGTTTTTACGCCAGAAATGAGATTTCAAAGTATTTGTCATATGATAAATAGAATCTAACATTCGTGCTCTTGTATTATGAATTTATTAAACTCGTTGCGAAAAAGAGATAAAATGCTCGGCAAGCCTCGCATTTTATCTCTTTTCCCCAACTCGTTTAATAAATTCAATAAAACAAGAGCACTCATGTAAGATCCTCTATCTAATTCCCCAAATCAATTTTGTTTGGGTGTTTTACGTTTTTTTTTTCAGGATAATGTGAGTATGTTTACAGAAGAGACACCCATTTTAAAAGTGGTGTTAATCTTAACAAAATGGAATCGAAAATTGTATGGAGTACTGGCCGATTTTATCAACACTTTTTCGTGATAATATAGAAATGAAATTTATTTTTTTGTTTTTTTTTATCGATGTGTAAGCTCCGGCGAATCACTCACAAATTTAACAAAAAGCCCGAAGTTGGAATTATTGTATCTTTGAAATACCAAGGGTTTGCAACACTCACATTTTTCTATGAGATGCAGCAGTCTTGTCATTATACAAACGGGCACATACCGCCACCACCACCACCACCACCACCACACATAAACGCACGCCATAACATAATGAAAATAATTTAGGGAAAAAAAACATATATTTAGCCAAAATTTACTTTGACTTAAACCATTTACTACCAGCGGGCTTGCATATCTTGATGACTGAGACGCCACCATTGCCAGCGTCTCGTCAAGATCTGCACTGTTTGCCACGACGATGTAAAACGTTTTGAGGAAAAGAAAGAATTAGGAAGCAATCTGCAACCCCTATAATTGATATTAAACTGCACCAAACTATTGAATTCGTATTGAACTGCATATTCCAAATATGTAGAATTAATGGGTTAAGAAGGTGCTTCGAGTTATCAGTATTCGAGTTACTGTATTTAATAATGTGTGATAATGGAACCGAACTGCTTTGGTCGATGAAAAGCTATTATAACTCTTTGCATGCTGGGTAATTATCATTCATGCTTTTGTTGTCGTCTGCTGACTTTTTTTCAAAATGAACTTTTTCAAAAAATTCTTTCAGGAACACTATAAGAGTGTCAAACGGGTTGGATCCAGAGCAGGAGATGTTCTGTCGGTCCTGATCTGGATCCAAACTGTTTGCAAAGGTTATTAGCAGACGAAAAAAGACGCCGCTAGCAAGGAAAATGTTAATCAAGTGCTAGTATAAATCTTTGGTGACATTTCTTCTGCTAGAAATGCTAGAAGGATAATTCTAGGTTCACCAAGAACTCCTCATTAGAGAGATCTAGTGATACTGGTCATTAACCCTTAATGCGCCAATATCGCAACAAAAGTCGTCTGTTGAAATTTTCAAGAAGCCTCTATGGCAAAACAGTGTGGACCCAGATCAGACAGTCTGTTCTGGGTCCACGCTGTTTGCTTTACTTTATTCGGCAGTAATGTTAGGCAATTATTTGCAGCAGACGACCTCTGCAGACGACATTTTCAGATGCATTTTTTCTTGGCGCTTTAAGGGTCAATGCAACTGTAAACACAAAAAGGACCCTACACTATGGTAGGTGGCTTTTGTACGTGCCTTTTTGTCCAATAAAATAGAAGTAAGCAGGCAGATTGGAGAAAAAAAATAGCCGGGCATTAACACTTTGCTTGCCTGGCAAGTGTCCATGTTTTTGTAATCTGTTTTTTTTTAAACATTCACATCTAGGAAAACCACCAGAATGTCGAACAGCTTGGATCGAGTCGAGATAGCCCGACATCGGGCCGGACAAAAATCGTTTGCAAATGCTATCAGCCTATCAACAGATGACAAAATTTTGTCAGAGGGTTGTCATTAATTCCTTACCTGCTAGGGACGAGTGTTGTCGTCTGCTGATGATATTTGCAAACAGTTTGGACCCAGACAAGGCCCGACAGAACTTCGGACCTGGTCTGGATCCAAGCTATTTGACACTCTGTTAGTTTTCCTGAAAGAATTTTTTGAAAACGTTGATTTTGAAAAAAAAATCAGCAAATGATCGCCAAAACAACATGAAAATTTCCGAGAGGGCATATGGTTAGACTATGTATGATGTAATGATGTGCTTTGTCATATATGCTTCCTACCATGGGCCTCTGGAGTGGAGTTCACTGTTTAGAGAAAAGTGGACATGCTCTTTTACCGAGATAAAGTTTCCTTTTAAAAGGAAGGCTTCCCAAGTTTTGGAAGTGAAATTTCATGTCACCATAAGTCAAAATGAAATGTTTATACGTATTTACATGTAGGCAATTGTTAGGCAATGATTTTAAAATAAGTTCACAGTGTACTACATTTACAGCATATTTTTTGTAAAACTCATAAATGCATGGAACCTAAATCTACTTTTCAAAGACCCTGATGAAACAACCATACCAAATGTGACATTAAGCAAGCAAAAGTCTATTCATTGGAATGCAAAATGTATCTAATAGCATACTGAATTGCAAATGCATTGGCCAGTCCTGCTGTCAAACGGAACTAAAGTACCAAATATAAAAATCGTTTGTCAAATTCTCATAATAGTCTGCATGCATCAGGCAGATTTAATCACTGCAACATGAAATATAGATCAGGGACCCATCATATATTTTTAGGTCAACAACAGTGCTGTTTATAAACCAGGCTTGTAAAATTCCAAAGAGCCACAGTAATAAGACGCTGTCCGTCCTATCATGCCTATTGCAAGGCACTTGGAGGAAGAAAGAAACACGCAGAGAACGAGCACAATAACAGCCACTAAACAGAACAATAGGTCATTTGGTCTACAAACGATGTGATTAGACTGTAAGAAAGCAATGTAGAATGCAGCATATGTTTTGTAGGAAAAGACAATCCAACGATAAATTAACAATAACGTCAGAACCACCTCTTTGGAACCCACCAGGGGCTTAAAGACCCATAATACTGGCAACCCTTCACCCTAGATTCAGCATATTCAGATGCAATTTCGCAAGTATATCATGCAGTTGTAAAAAGGAAAATAATAGCAAGGTTAGATACAATGCTTAGGCGTTGACAACAAATGCATCACTTAAAGCTGCATAGTCTGTAACTTTTGATCTTTTAATTTTAGAACTAATGTTTCTATTTTTCAAGAACACAGTAAAAAACTAAAATTCAGGTATACATTTTACCAATTACGTAAATCTTAACAAGTTATCAGTATCAAAACAACAGCATTTATGTTAAAATTAACTGTCTATATTTATTGGAGGGACGCAAATAATTAGCAACAAGAGAAAAACACCTGTTTTATAAGATAATTCACTTTTCCGTGCAGTTTTCAGCTATAGTGAACAGATTTATTGTGAAAACATGACTTAATTCTACTTTTACAAATGATTTAAAAAGCAAATAAAAAATGTCAAAAATGTTCATAGTTGCAGACTTAGTCTCTTTAAGAATGCTGGGGCAATAAAGTATAATTGTCATTAAATAGGTCATTACTCATTAGGTCAAATCACATGGGCAAGAAATGCGGGTCATGTATACCTACATTTCCTGAAATCAGTATAGGTGACACATGAAACTAATATCCTGAGTAAAACGTTTATAAGTATCCCATAACTCTCAATTCGATGCCATACATGTAAAGTAAGAAAGAGGGCAAAGATCAGGAATCAATACAATCAAGCACCACACCTGACTAGGATACCAATGGGAAAGTGACAAAGTCACAATTAGACATCACAAACGAGAGCCAAGAGGTCAGCCCTTTCCCAGCAGGTGACCACAAGGCATCAACAAACAGACGTGCATGAAAGCATTACAAAACAAGACAGAAATAACATAAATGATCCACAAATGAAGCACCACCTTGGAACGTCAGTAAAAATATTTTACTGGAGGGCTTAAACTGGTTTAATGATGCACCAACCTCACCCTTAGCTCAGATGTGGGTCAAGATACATAGATGTTTGGTTTGCATGAAAGACCCCTAACTTATGAATGCATCATCTCCTAGAACATATAAATCAAGATATAAAAAGGTGATAAAGCAAAGGTAAGGACTCAACAGTAAATAAAACTGAATATTGGGAGCAAAAGAAATCCAACAGGTAAACCCTGGTGGGCATGAAAGCATTACAAAACAAGACAGAAATAACATAAATGATCTACAAAAGAAGCACCGCCTTGGAGCGTCAGTAAAAATATTTTACTGGAGGGCTTATAAGTCCCATAGTTTTATGAGGGTCTGGATGGGGGGGGGTACGGTATTCACTATTCATTAAAAATTAAGCACATTATTCATCTCATTAAAAGTTTGGGTTATTCATTTAAATAAGACCAATTATTCATTAAAGGTATGAAAGGTGGCAAAGAAATCTGATTATTCACTATTCATTAATTTTTTCTTCAATTCATTGAAAATCAGGATTATTCATTAATATTTAGGCCCTCATTATTCACTATTCATTATTTTTTTGGCTCATTATTCACTTTTCATTATAAAAAGGGCCATAATTCACTAATCATTATACCCCATCCAGACCCTCTTTCTTTAATAATTGCAATGGTTTTTAAACCAATACAGGGCACTAATAATACAAAATCACTACTTTGGTCCTTTTTACATAATAAGAACAGCCGAGCGCTTTAAATGTAACTGACAAACTGTAAATTTACCAAGGGTTTGCAGATGACATTTTAACATTGTTTAGAAATTTACTGATATGAAAATATTGGATTACACATAGGGGTAAGAAAGTTTTACTGAAAATGACGAATTTTCACGGCTTAATTATGTTCTTCAACAGTAGATTTAATCTAAAAAAAAGAAGTCTACTTTCTGTTTCGTTGACATTTAAGTGCAGAAGTATTTTTGGCTGCTTCAGTCTGTATCCCTAGATTTTGCATTTATTTTCAGTGAATGTTGTCACCTGGAATGAAATTGTATGGACAGTCTGGTAATTAACCATAGATTTTATCAGATTCTAGCAGCTACTATTATATGCAAATTTCTGTCTATTCCTGATTGGTTCAAATTTAGAAAGGTAAAGTAATATTTACGGCTGCAAGCAGCCAAATTACGGCTGCAAGCAGCCGAAAAAATGGCATGAATCCTAGCCTTCATTCACATCACACATTCACTCTTGCCTTCAACGCGCCTGTGGTGGTGCTGGTAAAAGAAAGATAGGAAAGGTAAACAAAGATGTGTGTGAATCGCCTGCGCTGTCATCGCATTAGAAATAATCATAAACGCCATGGAAATACCCAGCAAAGATCTTTGTGCGCAGGTCCATTAATTGTTCACCAGAGAAATATATATGATCATTGAGAAAACTATTTATATAAGTGTTATCAACGAGTGAAACTTGTCAAGTCTTCAAATCTCGGAACATTAAGGCAACTGCGTGAATTTTGTTTCTTCGTGGAGAACACACAGACCAACTGTCAGTGTTTATTGGGCAGAAAACGCAGAAACCACTTTTGTGGAAACATTATCGGAGCCATCAAGTGAATTGTGATCGAACGCATTATAAAGCGCCTATGGGATGCTAAGAGAGCTTTCCCAATAACAGTATATATTGTTCTAAAAGAACATCAAGGGCACCTTTATTCTAAATCCCGCCTTAAAGCCCCAAATTACTTTAAAGCATTTTGCTAAAGAAAACAGAAAAACAGCTATTCTTTTACCTATTACGAAAATCTCCAGAGACTATCATGTTACTGATTGTTAAACATGTTTTTCATCAGATATTACTCAATTCGATTTTGTATGGATAATTCAGATTACCACATACTCCAGCTATCCTGAAGTTCAAGTAGAGAGGGCTTTCATTTTGAGTTATCGGTTACAGGATTTGTTCACTTAATACAATATAACCAAACAATGACGTTTATCTGTTTCCTGTCAAAAGGTAACGTGTATGGTGGGCGCTTAACATTTTGGCCAATTGGGACAATACATGAGATTTTGGTTTGTCACGAGCTTGTGCATCCGCAAATGCTTGCCAAAGCCTTAACTGCTAACATACACAAAGCAAAGAAATGAGCAAAGGCTCTAATCAGATCAAATATTAACCCTATATAGACAAGATAACTGCGTATTCTTCTCTGATCATTATTTTACGGTCTGTTTATTCTCAAAGGCCATTATTCACAAATCACCATTAAACCCCATCCATATCCTCATACATGAGTCCCAGGGGGAGGGGCTTCTGTGCTCCCTTGCTCCTAAAAAATAATGCATTGATCTCCCAAAATCCCTGAACAAAATTTCTTCAGCTCCCTGAAAGGATTTTGCCTTTGCTCCCCAAAACACAAAAATTAATTTAGCTTCTCCCCAAAATATAATCCAATTCTCCCTAAAATGCATTTTTCTTTCCGTAGGATTAAATCCACATACTTATAAACTATGAAGCTATACACGAGCGCATGACTTTATGTTAATTTTGCGTTATACATGTAAAGACAGTGCTTAGCCATGGATTACATGGCATATATAATTATTTTAATGAAATACATGATATATAGCTCAAAGTATGAGGCCATCCTTAAAATGCAGTTGCTGTACCTGGTAGAGTAGGTATGTAGGAATACTCTATAGATTTGATTTTTTTAGATTAGGGGGACAGACCTTTTTTTGGGGGGGCAGGGGCTGTTTTTTCCAACAGGTTAAAACTAGATTTTTTGAGACAAAGTGAAAGCATTTATTTCTTTAACCTTAAAAAGTCTTTTTACAATTGCTTTTATAATATCGGCCCTATACGCATGTTTAACATCAGTTTCATCAAGTAAGCATATCTGATCAGCATTCTTCAAAGTTTAATCAGCTAATTAACTAGACAGAAAATTAGGTAGCCATCTATGTGGATTCACTCTCGTGCTAGGTGGGGGGGGGCTCCCCCCCCCTCCCCCGAAAAAATGATAAAATGGTGCGATCTGGTGCGTTCTGAGCGTTCCAAAATGCGTTATTATCAACCTAAAAATCAACAATCCTAAGGTTAGCAAAAATTATTCTCCATATATATATTTCTGCAATATCAATCAGATGTGCATATTAGTACGAAAATTAATACATTTACATGTTACAAGGGACAAAGGAAATGTTAAAAAATCAAACAAAATGGAAGCTTTTCCTTTAAGGTGAGATTTTTTTATTTACTTTTTTTTTTACTTTTTGGCATAGCTCCCCAAATCCCCCCAAAAAACTATGAGCTAGCTCCCCAGGTCCCCTAAAATAATTACCAGTGCTCCCCAGCTCCCTGAAAAAGATAAAGATAAAGATAAAGAAGCCTTATTTAACGTCGCTTATAATGTAACAGACAACATTAGCTCATGAGCTATTCTGCGACATAACAATTATATCTTTAACAGATACTTACCTGTCTTTATCTCCCTAGCACAACCCCTTTTATGCGAGCGTCAGCAAGGGAGCTGCTTGTACCATTTTTTACACCTTTGGTATGGTGCGGCCGCGGGATTCGAACCCACGACCTCACGCTCCGAAAGCGGACGCTCTACCAACTGAGCTATCGAGGCGGTCAAAAATAAATGGCCCTTCTCTCCAGCTCTCCTTAGTTGGGGCTCATACATGCGTTGCACGTTGTAATAAAATGTTTAGGATTGGTAGAACCAACGTTGAAAAAGTCTTGGTACTTGATTGTATCGATTCCTGATCTTTGTCTTTTTCCTTACTTTCCATAGTTTTAACCTCAATATTTCAAATCGGCCAACACTGTAATAAAACAAAGCCTCTACAACCATGCACCGATCGAGTCGCCAAGACACCGCTCAAAACCCGTTTTAATGACCCTCATTGAACAACCCTCAGATGAGTAATCTACATGGTTTCCTTCCTAAATGTTATACCATCAGGGTATCGGGTACCAGATAAAGAAAGTTTTTATTTTTATCCGTGTCATTTGATTGGCTAGTAAAAATAACAAGGACACTGATTGGACTTCACGGAAGGAAATGACGTCTATTTCTAGAACATTCTGGAATTTTCTAGAGTTTTCTGGAAAACCCCATCGGAAGTTATAAGCGATGAGTTTGCGCAGTGGGCGTTATTTTTAGCTTACACGAAGTCAGTAACAGATTTAAAAGCAGCTGTGTTTGTGTATGTTTTAGTTACGAGATATACCTGTGACTGGAAGTAGGAAAATTAGACAAAGAGTTAAAAAAAAATCGAAGAAATGGGAAAGGATTATTATAAAATCCTTGGTGTCCCCAAGGATGCAAGTGAAGATCAAATCAAAAAGGGATACAGAAAAATGGCGCTGAAATATCACCCCGATAAAAATAAATCGCCAAATGCAGAGGAAAAATTCAAAGAAATTTCTGAGGCATATGACGTTTTGAGTGATAAAGACAAGAGGTCTGTCTATGATAGATATGGAGAGGAAGGACTGAAGGCTGGTGGTGGAGGCGGTGGTGGTGGGGGAGCTCACTACACCTACCAGGGTGACCCAAGACAGACATTTAAAATGTTTTTCGGTGATGATAACCCATTTGAAAGTTTTTTCAGTTTCGGTGGCGGTCCAGGTGGTAGCAGACAGACTTTTACTTCTTTCGGTGGACACGGAGGACCACAACAGATGGAAACAGATGATGACGACCCATTCGCTAATTTTGGACGCCCTGGGGGATTTGGTGGTTTCGGGGGTATGAATCAGGGTATGAGCGGTGGCTCACCCAGGAGAAAACAGCAGGACTCGGCTATTGTTAAAGATTTACAAGTTTCCCTTGAAGACATTTATAAAGGAACAACGAAAAAACTTAAAATAACGCGAAAAGTATTAAACACAGATGGACGTAGTGTAAGAACTGAAGATAAAATTCTGACAATTGATGTAAAGCCTGGGTGGAAAGCAGGAACTAAAATAACATTCCCAAAGGAAGGTGATCAGACTCCAAATAATGTGCCTGCTGACATTGTGTTTGTGATAAAAGACAAACCTCATTCAATATTCACAAGAGATGGCAGTGATATAAAATATAAGGCCACTATATCTCTGAAACAGGTAAGTCAAGACTTGGAAGAAAAAAACGCATCATGACAGAACCAACATATTAAATGGCTTATGCTTTTGTGACATCTTAGAAGCATCAAGTATCGATTAGCAACAGTAAACCCTGTCTTAAACGGCCACTCAAAAAAGACCAAAAATTGGCCTTTATTAAGCTACCATTTGTCTTAAAGACTTTTGTCTATTTTGGAGTGTCCTCTTAAGAAAGGTTTCACTGTATCTAGTATCTTAGATACTTGAAGGAAGCTAGAATAATTTAATAGCTAGATACTCAAATCAAACTGCACCATGAGTGTGCAGATCCACCAGATGCCTAGGCCTGGCCAGAAGCTAGGTTATCAGATGTTTTTCATGCTAAACTCACTTGAGCTGTTGAACATGAAATTTGTAATATTATAGATCTTTAAGTATCAAAATAATCGGACTTTTTCTTGCTGAGATCCACAGAATTTGTTAAATGTTAGCATTTTAAAAGTTATTACCAGCACAAATTTAATGTGAGTACACCTTAGAGCCAGAGTTTGCTTGGGACTCTGACACATGCCATTTTGCTGGCTTTGTCATGATCTGAATCCATTACATTTAAGTAAGATATTGTAATGCAACTTGGAAAATTTAATTTTTACCCTTAATTCCCATACTAAACATTGAAAACATTTTAGACCCAGATCAGCTGGCTACTTTTAATAGCCAGCTGATCAGGATCCACACTTTTCTTCCTACTTGTAAACATGCATATACACTTCCAATCACTGGAATCCTGCAAGATACCAGTACTTGGATAATATTGGGGAGGACTGTAATGCATAAAAATAACCAGCATGATGAGGGTTAATTGCTGGGAACTAATCTTGAAAAGCAATTATTACTTTTTGCTAAACTCGTTTACAATCAGAAAGAAATTCTACAGTTTCTTTTGAATTTTAGCTTTTCCTGGATGAAGAGTTTCTGAGATGGATTCCTGAGTATTAGTCATGAAGTAAAATAGAAACAGCTTTTTTAATGCAATTCCTGTGTTAAGCATGGTAAGAATTAACTCTGTCAGTTAGTTCAAGTAAAACAACTTACATGCTGATCATTTTTGCAGCCAGTTTGGATGCAGATGAGGCACGAAAAAATGCCTGTCCTGATCTGGATCAACTGAGAACATGGGAACAAAGATACTGAATACTGGGGAACGGGGAACATGAGAAAACTTTTTTGGGGGAACAAGGTAACAATCCCCTCCCCCAAAGAGTTACAGTTATTACACTACTGATCAATAAAAAAAATCTTATTTTCAACCAAAACATATGTTGAGGGTAGTTCCCAATAGAACATTCTCAATTGACAGCACCCAAAGCATACGATTAATCTGAATAATTATATACATTGTACATGGAAAAGAGAATAATCAAAATTTTACACTCAAAATGTTTGTTTATCTACATCTAGATGGTACCATATAGTATCCATAAATATTGTTGGTAAACAGTTTTGAGCGTAGAATTGTGAATATTTTCTTATCCATCATTTTAGCTTTTGTTTTTGGTGCTCAAAAGAACCGTCTCATGAAGACATGGAGACCAAACCATATATGTTGTGGGTACTCAAAAGAACCGTCTCCATGAGTACCCACAACATATATGGTTTGGTTGAGAATTTTTTTTTATATAAATGCACTCTTATCCCGAGGCTTGTAACATTAAAAATAATTGCTAATCTAGACATATGCAGTGATCAATGCTTTACTTGTATTTTCAGGCATTATGTGGTACAACTTTGCAAGTTCCAACTATAGACGGACGAAAGATACCTCTACGCCTCAACGAAATTATCAAGCCAGCGACATTGAAACGTATACAGGGAGAGGGACTACCAATGCCAAAACAGTCATCAAGGAGAGGGGACTTAATTGTGGAATTTGACATTAAATTTCCTGGTCGAATGTCAGCAAGTGCAAAGGAAATATTAGCAGACTGTCTACCAGATTCATAAACCTCTACAATACATAATGTTTACCCTGTAGTGCTCGTATCTGTACTGAGTGTAATGCAAGACGAAATGAGACATTACAGTCCAGGCCTCGAAGTTATAAAACTTTTGCCTGAGCATTAAAATTGTCCTAGCTGCTCATAGATGTTAAAATGCTAACAGTTGTTGGCATATCAATATTTATTAGCAGGATAAATACACCATCTGAGAGTTATAGAGCAAGAAAAATCTTTTCTATGAGTTGAGCTGAGCATGAAAACAGTTTTATAACCGCGGGAACCTGGCATGAAGGTATTTCAGGACAAGTGCCTCAAGCAGCAGGATAAGTGGAAGTGGAAATTTGGACATTTTCAAATGTGATTCTTCCTACATTGTATTTCGTACGATTTTGTCATTTTATTTTGTTATCGATGTTAGGTAAAAGCAGTGTACCAGGACTTAAGTTAAGAATGCGTAAGGAAAATTTAATTTTCTTATTTCTAAACCAAATCATATGTTGTGGAGCACCCAAAACATGTTAAAATTGATGGGTAAGAAAATATTTACAATTTTATGCTGAAAATTTCTGTTAATCTAATCCTGTGGTACACACTAAAAAACATATTCAACCTAATAAATGCTCATGCCCTTATGCACATTCAGTGGTGAAATTTCATTATAAAGATGGATTCATCTTGTACATGTAGTTGAAAAAACAGTGTGGATCCTGATGATCTGGCTTCACCAGAAGCCAGCTTATCTGAATCTACATTGTTTTCAAAAGAATGAATCAATTAATATATTGAGAAAGTTTTGCTTTAAGCCTTATTATGTTGAATATGGTAGGTATCTCACTATCTCGGTACCACACTACCGAATTCTATGGTCTCAAAGTATCTTTTAAAGTCATAAAATCTCATCTTTATTGATCTGATGTCAGGACGCCATGCTTTCAGGGGGAAAGCTATGCCTGTTTTGCTATTAAATCTTTGCCTACTGGGCAATTTTTCATGCTTTTTTGTTGTCTGCTGATTTTTTTTCAGATTTAAACAAATTTTTTGAAAATTCTTTCATGAATATCATCAGAGTCTGAGTACATGTATCAAACAGTTTGGATCCAGTTCAGCCTCTTCAGGCCCGATGTTTTTGTTTTTTTTTTATCTTGAGTCCAAACTGTTTGCAATGTTATCAGCAGGCAGCAAGGAAAAGAGTTTCAAAAAAGGAAGGCAGATAAATGTATAAATTTAGACCTTATGTGATGTATGATCAGGGTCACTTAAACTTCCTGAGAATGTCATGGGTGAAAGTTTTCAGGATTATTCCTGAATTCAGGATTTTGAGGCTGACTTTCCTCAGAAAGTCAGCCTCAAAATGCTGAATTAGGGAGATTATAAATGTTCTGATTAATTTTCAGTCTGCGTAAAGACAATTGACCATTTAAACTAGAAGCTGTGAATTTTTAGCGGGCATACTGAAAGATTAAAGGTTGGTGTTTGAAAATTCAGGATTTTGAAATTTTGAACTTTCACCCATGGAATGTTCATATGAAAATAAGCCAGTAAACCTTACTAAAAGTTAAAACTGGCCTTATCCAATACACTATATCCAATTTGAAAAACATTCTTGAAAATTGGACTTTAGCAAACAGTGAAGACCCAGTTGAGATGCCATAAACAGTGACATCTCATCAGTGTCTCCACTGCTTTTGATGTCAGTAAAGCCATATCATTTGGAACTTTTTATAAACTATTTGATGTATTAAGTGTACAAGCTCCAATATAAGCGCACACTGGGTGAACACTGTATCACCTGTTTTCCAGTCAACTGAGTGGTGCAAAATCATTAAAGGGGACAGCAACCCTAATGATAAGTATGTTTTACCAGAAAGAGCTCTATGAACCATGAATTTTGATACAAGTATCACCAAAATAAAATTTAAAAAAAGGGGAATTTATGGGCATTTAAAGAATTCAATATGGCCAACATTTAGCTGCCGTTTTGAATATTTAATTAGTTTCAGAATTTTTTCATCTGCTTAATTTTTAGTTATCAATACTATCACAGCATTTGTGTTTCAGCAGATATGCAGCTTTATACATAAGGAAAATGTTTTAGTAAAGAAAATTGCAAGTGATCCATTGGTTTGTCTTTTATTTTGATTACGCATATTTAACTAGGCTGTGTGACGTCACTAAGACTACAATACGACCGCTTCCATTACAGTCCATTTGCAAATATTCAAAAGCCCACAACTTCTACGTTTTTCATCCGATTTAGATGAAACTGGTATCAAAATGCATGATTTATTAAGATTTTTTTATATAAAACATAGAAATCATCAGGGTTGCTGTCCCCTTTAATACAATATTCACAGTCTGGATGAAAAACAGTGTTGATCCAGCTTGATCCTGATTTGCATCAACACTGTATTCCAGTGAATTTTAAAATAGTTACACAGACACAGTGTGCTTTGCTTATTTTGTCGAATGATATAAGCAAAAGGATGGATGATTTTTGATGATATGAATGATTTACAAGCCTCTAGATAAGAGTGCATAAATAACAAGTCATTTTGTTATTTCTCAACCAAAACATACATTGTTGGTACTCAAAAGAAGGGTTTCAATGAGGTGGTTCTTTTGAGCCCCCAAAACACATGTTTAAATTGATTGGTAAGAAAAAAATACAATTTTCTGGTGCTTGAAAAATTCCTTTATCTAGACCTACAGATTTAGAGAATTTCGGTGTTTATCAAGCATCTTTCGCCTTTCCATCGTTGCTAAGTTATTCAGAATGAAAATCTAGAATAATACATCTGAGTTATCTTGCTAAAGAAAGCAAGCAAATATAGGGTTACAAACATCATTTACACAGACGAGATGTCACAAGAGGTGTGGCATTAGGGACATCACATCAGTGTCTGCACTGTTTTTAAGGGTACATTGTAAAAGCAATTTTCAGGGAAAGAAATGCTTTGTTTGTTCAAAATTCTTACCAAAGTATCAGTGTATATGTTTTATCAGTTTATATGTTTATGCACCAAGGGTCTCGGTAGCAAAATCTTTGTTTTATTTAAGTTCCTTAACTCTTTCCTTGTTAGCTGCAACGTGTCATCTGCTGATAACCTTTGCAAACAGCTTGGACCCAGATCAGGACAGACAGAACGTCGGTCCTTAGCTGGATCTAAACTCTTTGACACTCTAATGGTTTTCCTGAAAGATTTTTTGAATAGGTTGATTTTGAAACAAATAAGCAGACAAGTTAATATCAGATGATTGGGTAATCAACTTTTTCCAAAAATATTCTATCAGGAATACCAAAGTGTTAAAGTTTGGATCCAGATCAGGCCCGATATTTTCTCAGGCAGCTGATCTGGGTCCAAACTGCTTGCAAAGGCTATCAGCAGGCAACAGAAGTCATCGCCATCGGTAGCAGGCAAAGAGTTAACATTGATTTTCTGAAGTGTATTTGGTAGCATTGTGATGGTAAATTATAATTTTATGGTTTTTGCAAATATGTTGTGGAGTCTCATTGAAATTGCCTCTCTGAGGTGGTTCAAATGAGTCACACCAACATTTCTGATGAAGGAAACTGCTCCTAGCTTTAGATGATAAGCACTGCCAACAAATTCTCAGATTCAGCGAGATGAGCAGTATAGATCTCATATCAATGGTAATTAATAGTCATGTAAATAGATTTATGTAAATTGATATTTTTATTGCAAAGTGTATGCAATGTATACAGATGCAAATGTATATCTCATGTGTATGAAAATAATAAATATTTAAATATGATCAATATTATTTCTCTCTTTTCATATTTCTATTTAACCCTTTTTATTCTGGATGCACATAGACATGTACTTTGGCGAATTGTGAAGACCCTGATGAAGTGCCGCATAATGCGGAATTTCATCAGGGTCTGCACCATTTGCTAAGATAAAAACAATCTTCAAGACCTTCTAAATGAGTACTATTGCAAAAAGTGAAGACCCAAGATGAATAATGCTGCAATTTATCGGGGTCTACCCTGTTAAGATGAAAAAGGTCTTCAGACAAAAGAATACAATATTTTTGTTAAAAGTTGTAATCTGACATCCCTATATGTGTACAATGGACTATCCCAAGTTTATTATATCAAACCAGGAGGAAGAATCCATTAGTATTAGGATTAAAATAGTGAATCGCTACCCTACAAGGACAAGAATGATCCTGTGCTAGTGGCAACGTGTCATCTGATAACCTTTGCAAACAGCTTGGACCCAGATCAGGACCAACAAAACAGACCAAAAAAAATATTTTTATGATCCCCCTCCCAACCTGAGGACAGTGCTTGGGAGCGCAGTGGCTCAGTGGAAGAGTGCTTGACCCGAGACCGAGAGGCCGCGGGTTCGAGCCTCACCGGCCTCACTGCGTTGTGGTCCTTGAGCAAGACACATTTATCCTAGCTTAGTACTGGTTCCACCCAGGAGACCTGTCCATGTTTAACTGAAAGATTGTTGATGGGACATAACGAATCAAATCAATCAAACAAAACAAAATCAACAGTGCTTGAAAACACACACATACACACAGTTTTTTTTGTTTGATTTGATTCTTTACGTCCACTCAACAATCTTTCAGTTATGCGGGACGGTTCTTCCTGGGTTGAACCAGTACAGTACTAAGCTAGGATAAATGTGTCTTGCTCAAGGACCACAACGCAGTGACGCCGGTGAGGCTCGAACCCGCGGCCCTTCGGTCTCGAGTCAAGCACTCTACCACTGAGCCACATACACACAGTGACACGCACACACACACTCCATCAGCACCAATGACTTAGAGGATGAATGTTCGGACATCACCTCGTCCATATGGATAGCTGTGCATTCATGATTAAAAATGACATCGATGCAAATAAAATCTTTAAACACTAGGGCCCTAGATCGCTCCCCGGGGTGGTAGGGGCCGGGGTACTCTGATATTTTCACATATACGTAGACTTAGCACATTTTTGGGGGTTAAAAATTTTGAATTTCAATATTTTTTTAGGGGTTTCAGAAAAATGAATATTTTTTTTTTTTTTTTTTTTTTTTTTTTGTGGTATGAAGAAATTGTGGATATTTTTTTAGAGGCTGGGGGGATCATCACAAAATTGGACTATTTTGGGGGTCATTTCTATATATTTTAAGGCTTTTTGCATAAGGTCAAGGTACAGAATGGGAATATTTTTTGGGGGTTGCTAAAATTTCAAGTATTTTTATGGTATGCCTGATATTCCTAAAATTTAATTTTGGTAAACAGTAGATTCTGCATCCAAGACTATGTATCGAGAAAAATGAGAGTACCCCCTTCCAACCTGAGGATTCATGGGTGGATCCAGAAAGTTTTGTCAGAGGGGGTCCAACACTGACATGTTTTTTTAGTTGATGGGATGGAGAGAGGATCGAAATGCCATCATCAGTCCGCAAGGGAAAGACCATTGAAATGGCGTTTCGCTGGCATGCCAATAATGGCCCAACATTGAATGCTGGCTTGGTAGCTTTGTGATTTTTATACCCCGCCACTAAAGTGTGGCGAGGTATTATGTTATACCCTTCGGTGTCTGTCCGCCTGTCCGTCCGTCCGTCCGTGCTCACCATTTCCGATCGATAACTTGAGTATTTATTCACGGAATTTTTTCAAATTTTGCATACATATTGTTATCGGCGATGAGTGGTATGGGATTGTTAATGGGCAAAATCCGTCCATTTTTAACGGAGTTACTGCCCTTTTTCGTATTGGAAAAATGGTTTCTGGCCTGTTATTCCTTTACTGTTCATGGTATCTGAATGAAACTTCACAGATATGTTGCACATCAAAGGTTACATATTGTGACTAAGGACCGTCACTCTGACCTTCCCAGTTTGTGAGTTATCCGCCCTTGATAGGTCTGAAAAAAGGTTTTTGACCTATTGTTCCTTTACTATGTGGAATATCTGAATATAACTTCACAGATATGTTTCACATCAAAGGTAACATATTGTGACTAAGAACCGTCACTCTGACCTTCCCAGTTTGTGAGTTATTCGCCCTTGATTGAATTAAAAAATGTTTTTTACCCGTAGTTCCTTTACTATGTGGAATATTTAAATGAAACTTTACAGATATGTTTCACATCAAAGGTTACATACTGTGACAAAGAACCATCACTCTTACCTTTCCAGTTCATGAGTTATCTGCCCTTGATTGATCTGAAAAATGGTTTTTGACCTGTAGTTCATTTACTATATGGAATATCTGAATGAAACTTCACAGATATGTTGATCATCAAAGGTTACATATTGTGACTAAGGATCTTCACTCTTACCTTTCCAGTTCATGAGTTATCTACCCTTGATTGATCTGAAAAATGGTTTTTGACCTGTAGTTCATTTACTATATGGAATATCTGAATGAAACTTCACAGATATGTTGAACATCAAAGGTTACATATTTTTAGTAAGGACAGTCACCCTTACCTTTCCAGTTCATGAGTTATCTGCCCTTGATTGATCTGAAAAATGGTTTTTGACCTGTAGTTCATTTACTATATGGAGTATCTGAATGAAACTTCACAGATATGTTGACCATCAAAGGTTACATATTGTGACTAAGGACGTCATATCACTGTCTATCTCAGTTCTGTTGCTATTTAGGCATTATATATCTCACAAAATAACTTTTGGTGCCCCCAGCAGTGGCGGGGTATTATGCAGTGCTTGCGGTGCTTTTATTAGGGAATCCAGATCGATACTGCTAGGAAACCTTATATTTTTATGTTTTTTCAGGGGAGATCCGGACCCCCTGTCCTCCCCCCTCTGGATCCGCCCATGGAATTGCTCACTTGAATCTTGGCACATGAGATAATGATGTTTTGGCCTGAGGCTGAAGAGATATCATATAAAGATATTTCTATTTATAGCTCTGTCAGCAATTTTGGTAGAGGGCATCATGAGAAACATTTCTGTAAAATTATTTTGATTCAGGAGGAGATGTTGTTTAACGATATTTCTTGTCTAGAGCTCAGGCGGCCCATGTGGAACCGTTTGTGCAGTTTTGGTAGAGGGCATTATGACGAACATTTCAGTGAAGTTATTTTGAATTCAGGCGAGTGGTTCAGGAGGAGATCATGTTGGTTAACAGATATTTCTTATCTAGAGCACTGGCAGCCCTTACGGTGGATCAAAGCCTGTTGTGCAATTATGCTAGAGGGCTTTATGAGAAACAATTCTATGAAATTATTTAGATTTGGACCAGTGGTTCAGGAGAAAATGAGTAATTTAAAGATATTTCTTATCTAGAGCTCTGGTGGCCCTTTTGTTCGGCGTAGTGAAATCATTTGTGCAATTTTGGTAGAGGGCATTTTTTTTAATTTGGCCCAGTGGTTCAGGAGCAGAAATCGTTTAAAGATATTTCTTATCTAGACGGCTCTGGCAGCAATTTTGGCGGAGGGCATTATGAGGAACGTTTCTGTGAAACTAATTTGAATTTGGACCAGTGGTTCAGGAGATGTTGTTTACATATATTTCTTATCTAGAGCTCTGGCAGCCATTTTGTTCAGCGGAGCAGAACCATTTGTGCGATTTTGGTAGATGACATCATGAGGAACATTTCTATGAAATTCATTTGAGCCAGTGACTCAGGAAGAGATGTCTTAAAAGGTATCTTATCTGGAGTTCTGACGGCTCTCAAGTTCAGCAGACCTGAACCATTTATGCAATTTTGGTAGAGGGCATGATGGGGGACATTCATGTGAACTTATTTTGAATTTGGACCAGTGGTTGAGAAGGAGGAGAAAACCGCAACATTACAACAAAGTGAGAAAGACGGCAAAGATCATGAAACGATACAATCAAGTCCGGATACCACATGGGAAAGTAACAAAAATACAATAAATATCACCAAAAAGAGCCAAGAGGTCAGCCCTTTCCTCAACAGGTGACCACAAGGCAGCAATGAACAGACGCGAAAGCATGAGAAACACAAGACAAAAAAAGAACAAAAAACACACACACACACAAATGATCCGCAAAAGAAGTACCGCCTTGGAACGGTCAGGAAAATATTTGACTGGAGGTCTTAAACCGGTTTCACGGCGTCAACCTCACCCTTAGTTCAGGTGTGGGTCAATACACATAGATGTTTCATTGCATCGTCTCCAAAAACAGATAAAACAATATATAAAAGCAAAAGAGACCCAATAGATAATCCCTGGTGGGCCTGACAACAGCCAAAACATCCAGCCCCTAACATCCCATCAATAAATAAGTCTTTAAGTCGGAACCATCATAGAGTCTGAAGTCCAACCCACCGGCGTGCAATTAAAGAGGATTGCAAAGTTGCCAACCGCGATTGAGTTGACCACCAAGCATGCAGTCTGTTGCAATACTTTAATGTTATAGGCAATCTTTTTATAATGGGAAATTATTTTAATGAACTGCGCTGAGCCAACAATCTTCTTCAACTTATATACACCATGTCACCATAGAATTCGGGTTCCGAGTCCTTGGCGCAAGAGAGCCTTAAGTCCAACTTATTTGGAATTTAGATATCAAATCATAGTATCGTCTACAAAATATAGAAAAGCTTCCATTATTGCTACCATTTGTCATTAAGATATTTGTTTTGTCTTTTTTTTTGAGAGGCCGTTTTACACGGGTTTTACTGTACCCTTTGGTCATACTCAGTTATTGACCACTTGGTAGCCCTTGTTGTGTGACTGCCCTTTGGTTAATGACTGCATACTGGAGATAATCCTTACAACTCTTGAAAAGATGTAAGTATACAATGTAGTTGCAGTGGCGGATCCAGAAGGGGTTCAGTGGGTTCGCTTGAACCCCCCCCCCCCCCCCCCCCCCCGTTTTTAATATCCTATGAAAGTGAAATAATTTGGTCTGTGAGACCAAATTATTTCATTTTCATGGGATATTTAAGAAAAATGAGATAAATTCAGCAAAATGAACCCCAACACCTTTATACATATGAACCCCTTTCCAGAAATCCTGGATCCGTCCCTGAGTTGTAACCAATTTATATCGCCCTTTCCTACTCAGAAATAAGAATTTTATAACAATTTGTATTTTAGCAATAAAAGGAGGACTTAACCAATTTATATCGCACTTTCCTACGAAAAAGTGATTTGGAAAGACAAAACACATGAGTAAACTTGTCTCAAATAATGAAAAAAGGTTTTTGCTGTTGCTGTTTGCAATTGTTAAGAATACTCGTAATTCGATGTAGCGCCTACAAAACATGCTCACCATTGTAATCATGCCTTTTATTCAGACAATTAAAAGAAACAGATATTCATCTATGCCATACTTAAGTTTTAGTAAGATTTGCCCTTTCCTACTCAGAAATAAGAATTTTATAACAATTTGTATTTTAGCAATAAAAGGAGGACTTAACCAATTTATATCGCACTTTCCTACGAAAAAGTGATTTGGAAAGACAAAACACATGAGTAAACTTGTCTCAAATAATGAAAAAAGGTTTTTGCTGTTGCTGTTTGCAATTGTTAAGAATACTCGTAATTCGATGTAGCGCCTACAAAACATGTTCACCATTGTAATCATGTCTTTTATTCAGACAATTAAAAGAAACAGATATTCATCTATGCCATACTTAAGTTTTAGTAAGATTTGATCAGAAATAAGAATTTTATAACAATTTGTATTTTAGCAATAAAAGGAGAACTTAACGGGAAAATCTTACTGTTGCATTTCTTCTTTTTTTTTGTAAGTTTGGTAGATATGCTTTTTCGAAGAAAATTGAATCGTCTTTCTCACAAACAAATGTCTTTCTAATTGACGAGCAGCCTGTTTAGACCATACTTGATAATTTAAACAACAGAGGGACATTCCAGAAAATGTGGAAATAGAAGGTAGGTAGGCGACGTGTTAAAAACAACCAATATGAAATTACAAGGCCTGGTGAACCTTGATATATGGCATGTATAGCATCATCTAATGGACCTCTACTATACCCAGTTTTTTTAAATGGACATTGAGCCAAAATGGTGCCACTATGGACCCAAAATTACAAATGCTTCCTTAATGTTAAGGACGGCTTAAGTTAAGTATTGAAATTTAAACAGGTTACATTAAATGTTTAATAGATTGCCAGGATCGATGCAGTACTTTTGGTCAAAGATATCATATTGTGATCTACAGAAAAAACTGAAACTATATTGATTTAAATAAATTCGAAATGTTAATTTTAGCATCCTAAAAATCGATACTTAACTTATGCATTCCTTAACTTTAAGGAGGCATTGTAATTTTGAGCTTTTACATAGACTTATATGGAGAATACAAAAGATCTCTGAAACCTTTGTCATTTAGTTTGCAACTTAATTCTCGTAGCAAGAAGCCCTGGCGAGATATCTACTCGACATTGTCACCTTGTGGAAGTATGGAGGCAGTTTTCATTTACCTATTACCTGTAATTCTTCCTCGCTCTTTGGTTGATGATTTTACAGTGCTTTCGAGGCTGACTCGCCGAACCTGGTAAAGTCAGTACAGTTATGATTAGATGATGCTTATTACTTTTGATGTAATATGCTTTCGTACAAGATGGTTTTAGATTTCGACAATTAGCATTCATACCTCACTGGCGAACGTCATTCGCGTGATTAGATCTAGCGATTTTTCTAGATGATGAGTTCGCTTGTGCGGCGGGTGCCTTTTCTCTAGTCGTGCAATCAAACTTTGTATTATTATGATTTCAATTTTTAAATCAGTATGGAAGGTTCCGTAGGATCTGATTCTGTGAAATGAACCACTAGGCCACATCCACTTGTAGAAATCGAACGAACCTCTTATGCCACATTTGTTCGTAACGATATTATGAACCATGCAATACGAAAAAGAGATGCAGACCAGTCTAGATCTGCTCATTCGTGAAGTCTGTTCAGTCAGTTATTTATTCGCTTTCTGGAACGTATAACATGTATGCCAGTAATCAGGCCTCCAGATAAGAGTTGGTATTTTTTTTTCTCAACCAAAACATAAAAAACTCAGAACCGAGACTGTTCCTTTGAGCACACAAAACACATGTTTAAACTGATAAAAATACAGCTTTGCACTAAAACTGCTTGGACCTATAGGTTACTATGTATGCCACACCCGACAAAGCTGAAAAAATGTGGACTCCCAGCAGGTACATGACGTCAAAACTACGTCGTGTCGACGTCGATGCGACGTCATGACGTCGCATCGACGTTGATACGTCGTTGTTTTAAGGTTGTGTGCCTGCTAGGCTGGCACGTAAACAACACAAAATGTTGTTGGGCTCAATTGAATTGGCTTCCGAAAGTCTAGCTTCGCTCTGTTCGTGCACAGAGTGTGGCTCAATTGTGTGGCTCGATTGTTGGTCAGCTGTGACACGTGTTCTGGTGTACGTTCATTTTTTTGCGATTCTGTTGTTGTTTATTCCTGTCAATCTCTGCTAGAAAACTCCAGAGCACAAATGATTCGCTAATTATTAGTTTTGTTTTGTATTGTCAGCGTGAGAATTTCTTTTTTTGAGACGGCACACATGAAAGAGTTACTTAGCGCACAACAGATCACCGAAGACTCAGACGAGCCTGCGCACATGCTCAGACTCTCCAGAGCCTTCGCTACCTCACAAACATAAAGCATGGGAGTGCATATAGGCTGATTATAATGATTATCCCTGAGTGAACATGCTTTTGCATACTGCATAATGTCGTCTGCGGACTTTTTTCAAAATTAGCTTTTTCAAAAAAATCTTTCAGAAATACTATCAGAGTGTCAAACAGTTTTGATCCAGATCAACCCGACAGAACGCCGGGCCTGATCTTGGTCCAATCTGTTTATAAAGGTTATCAGCAGCCGACAATTTTAAAGAATCGTTTAGCGCATGTGCGATAAGTAGCATTTTCGTATGAACTGACTGACTCATCAGAAGTTTCTTTTTATTCCAGAAAATCTGTTTCACCGTATTTCGTGCCAAGTCAGAGAACTCTTTAAAATGGGCGAGACCACTAAAATCGGTTACCTTTTCATCCCAAATATACGAAAGACAAAGAAGCGATTCTGGCTGCGACTAGATGTGTGATCATTTTTACAAGCCTCATGCTATAACATGGTAATAAGTATATAAAAAAGAAACAGGTTGTTATAACTACTTGCAGACACTGAGCCTGGAAGGTAAAAACTAATATAAAAAAAATAATTCAAAAACCTATCCTATATTCTAGGTGTGACTAGTGTGGCCAAAAGTGACTATTGCGACAGTATTGACGTTGCACGAAGCGATACTATTACCATTGTGGACTACTATTGTGATACTATTGTCTGAAACATTTAGGCTTTTTGAAGGAGGAAATTAAGAATATGGTAGGATGATGCAGAAACATGTACATCCTGCTACCATTTAACTTTATTTTTGTGCCTAAACCAAGCAATTTTAAGTGGAAATCCCTAGGTTTACAAACTTTTGCGATAGTGAAAAGACTATTGCCGATACTATATTGACATTGTAACTTTCCTATAGTAACATTGCCTAGGTTACTATTGCGATATATCGATAATCCGATGTATTGTTACGACCCGAATATATTCCACCAGAGTATACATGCAATCAGAAAAAAATGAGGTGACTGTCACTTTATGAGGCCTAAAGCTTATGAAGAGGAAGGGGAGGGCGAATATTGGTCTGAGTCCCTAATTTTAGGGTGTGGTAAAAAGAATCTAAAATTCGTGCTCCTGTATTATTGAATTTATTAAACTCGTTGAGAAAAAGCGAAAAAATGCTCGACAATCCTCGCATTTTATCGTGTTTCCCCAACTCGTTAAAATAAATTCAATAAAACATACGCAATCATGTAAAACACTTGACCCTAAGACAGGACCACTTATGCCCTTTTTGTCAAGCTTTGAATATACGAGGGTCTGGGTGGGGTATAATGATTAGTGAATAATGGCCATTTTTTATAATGAATAGTGAATAATGAGCCCAAAAAATAATGAATAGTGAGTAATGAGTGCCTAAAAATAATGAATAATTCTATTTTTTAATGAATAGAAGAAAAAAATAATGAATAGTGAATAATCAGAATTAAATGGACTATGGGTCTTATTTTAATGAATAACCCAAAATTTTAATGAGATGAATAATAGGCTAAATTTTTAATGAATAGTGAATACCAGACCCCCCCATCCAGACCCTAATATACGTAGTAGCGAAAGTTGTAGAGGACCAAAAATGTATGCTGAATACCAAATATAAAGAACGACGACTAACCTAGCGTTCCTTTTGTGGGACATGCACAAATCGTGCAGACCAAGATCATGTGCCACAAGACGCGGTGTATGACCCGGTTCTTCACTGTTTGGTTGCACAATATTCAATTGAAATTTTGAATACAATTAAATAAATCACCCAAAAACCCTTAAATTGGAAATAGACTCGTCCAAATATTAAGATCGTGAAGTACATTCAGTTTATATACTAATGACACAAAGTTAAGCATATTTTGATTGTGTTGCTAATTTTTAGCTGAATATCATTCTATTGATCATTAAAAGAACTGTTATTATACTATCCAAACGTCAGTAATATAGAACTCTACAAATCATGATGACGTCATAGGTGCGGGAGAACTGTACCTACTAAAACACTTCCGAAAACTGTACCTACTAAAACACTTCCGAAAACCAAAGTGTTGATTTTCTCCTAAATTCGGGTTTAAATAATGACGAATTTTTGCCCTTTTTGCGGCAAATGGGGACAGATTAAACGGTCAAATGACAAAGTTATTGCATGAATTGCATTTCACTAGTTCACATTTCATGACCAATATTTGTACATTTTTGCTTTCAAAATGCTCCTTACCAGATCGTCTGGCATGTCAAACTTTGCTGTAACAACTTAGAGGGAACATTAGTCTTAAGTCTGGAAAACTTAGCCCTTTTCTATCCATTATTTGTACACAGCGTTGAAGTTTGGCATTTTGCATACTGAGAGTTGACCCAGAAAACCCGTTCTTTTAAGTCAATGAATATGTTTTGGAATACCAAAATTTCGGTTTTCGACTCAAAATAAGTATGGTAGACTAATGTAAAAAGCATTTTATGTTAGTCCATCAGAATTTATTATTTTTGGTCATTGGAAGTACAATAAGCTTAACTTTATGTCAATGGTATATATGGGTAGTTCACATTGTACTTAGACTGAAGAAAGAGGGCTCACATGGATCTTCACCATAACCATTTTCCCGCCAGTAATGCTTTCTTGTCTGCTTATGTTCTTTGATCGCCTATATCGCAAACAATGTTTTGTTTTTTTGTTTTGATTATTTACGTCCCATCAACAATCTTTCAGTTAAACAGGGACGGGTCTTCCAGTACTAAGCTATGATAAATGTGTCTTGCTCAAGGACCACAACGCAGTGACGCCGGTGAGGCTCGAACCCGCGGCCTCTCGGTCTCGAGTCAAGCACTCTACCACTGAGCCACTGCTCTCCCTATCGCAAACAATGTGGATCCAGATCGGACTGCTCCCTTAGTCCGATCAGGGTTCATAGTGTTTGTACTTTCTAAAGTGTACTTGAATATGCAGCGGACGTAATAAGCTGACATTTTCAGTACAAAATTACTTAAGAAATGACTGAATTCGATTTTTGGAAGGTTCATGGAATCATGAATACTTCGCCTTCGGGCTTCACTTACTTTGCAAGAGACCCGAAGTATTCATGATTCCATGAACCTTGCAAAAATTGAATTTATTACTTATATTTACATTTTATATTATCAGTCAAGTATCAATTCTCAATTTTCACCTAACTTGGCTGGTTTTCCAGATATTTTGAATTAAATCAGACATAGCGTAGGGTTTGGAATAGCCAAAACGCCAAATATCCGCGCTTAACGTCATGGCGATGCATGTTCAACGTCACGCAAATGTCAGTAAACAAGCAACGTTATTGGATGGACTTGACGTTAGCCCGCTCAAATGGCGCGTATGTGGGTGTGGTTTAAATCGATTTGTTCATGAAGGTATGAACCACATCTCAAATGTAAAGGTTCATTTAAAGACGCGCAGTGGAGATATAAATATATAAGGGTTAATCATATTGCACCCTGAGCCGTCATAGCCCTCCCAGCAAACACCTAACGTCGAAACAACGTCGTATGAATTTTACATCGACGTGCTGTGTCTACTAGTGCTATGAAGTGCAACAAGGTTGATAATCTGAACAAAGCCTTTGTTCACACTCGTATGTTATAGAAAATATTATTAGTCATCAAAACAGAAGATCTGTTGGAATCGAGCAACAGACAAAGCAACATTATACTCATCTGCTATCAAACTCATCAACACGACGTACAATGAGGGAAAATCGGATTAGACGGCGCAATAGCGCATTCACTGTACGCTGGACGCATACGCCGCATCAGTGCTATAGTATACATGTCTCAGCGAGTAGTGTTAATGGAACAGTCTGGTCAGGGTCTACACTTTTTGGCATTCCATAAATCACTTTATATACACCCCAAACTGAGTATTTTTTCATGATTTTGTTATCGTATACCTACTTTTTGTTTTTAAAATTAGCTTTTCGAAAAACATTCTGAGTGTGAAACGGTTTGAATCCAGATCAAGACATTCTGTCGGTCCTGATCGGGATCCAAACTGTTTGAAATATTATCAACAGACGATAAGAGTCGTGCATAGCAAGGAAAGAGTAAGACTTCTTTCAGGAACACTATCAGAGTGTCAAATGGTTTGGATCCAGATCAGGACCGACGGTCCTGATCTGGGTCCAAACTGTTTGCAAATGTTATCAGTAGACGACAAAATGTCACTAAATGACTCGTTCGCATTTTAGAATGGATACGGCGAGGCGTTCAAGTGTTCGAATATTTTGGACAATTACGGTATTTATCATGAATTATGGAATATGGCCAAAACGTAAATAGTTCGTACAGGAATAAATATGCTGTGTCAGAAAGATGAAAGATATCTTGAGCGATAAAAGTATATCTTGACGTAAAGATGTACGTAACACGGGGCGCAACGTAGTATGCTTATAAAATCATGGTTGCATGTAGACCATAATCATGCAAAATGTGGCCTGACATTATCATGTCTGAGATATGAGAGATGCCCGGAAAACTGCACTTTGAATCTTTAATGGATCAGCAGTTGCAATAAGTAGTCAAAGAGTAATATTGAGGAAAATATACTATGCAGTTTAGCAATTTCTTATGTTTATTATCTTTTTGTGCTCATCTTAGTGTTTCAATATCAAGAACGAGAACAGGATCTTAGGCAAATGAAACCACGAATTTACAGACGCCAACCTTTAAAAATATGCATTTAGAGAGAGCAAAAATTGCAGTAGGGGTCATATCAGTAAGCAAAATTCACACCCGTTGTAAGAAATGCTAAAATGATAAGCATGTGATTTTTCGTTTTGAGGTCTTTCATCTTCCTCATGCATCATACGCATATAAAACTATTGGTTATGTGACAGATGCGATAGAGATTTCATGCTGAAAAATTCAGCTGCCATCAATGGCGTCAAAACGTAGTCATCATTTGATTAAACTCCTATCATTAATTGGTGTTTCAATTCAACAGAAAATCAGTTTACAAAGAATACCATAGGCTTACAATGTAACCCATCTTATGGTTGAATAAAACCTTAAGTTACTGAAAAATGTTGCGACGCATTTGCGAGATAACGGTAACGTTAGATTTTGTCTTTCGGCTCGTGCTCTATAGCCGTCAAGATGTTTCATACAACAATATTTGTCTGAATGTGACAATTTTACTTGTAAAATGTGGTTCAAGAAAACCCGACTAGAAACAACGTTTGATGCTGATGGCGTAAAAGCATTAATAAAAACGCCAAATTGTGAAAACTTGGTCCTTTATTTCTCTGATAAAGTTCAGAAAATTGCAGCATTTGCTATGCTTTTTTGGTTTTCAGTGACCAAACAATCGCTTGGAAATGGTTTTGGCTACCCCCAATGATCAGAAATACCCACGTTACCCGCTAGTCTTAAAATTTAACGTCACTTTAGCACGTTTGGTAATTCTGTTTTTTTTTTAAATGGAAACTCTTGTCAGTTGATCGGCACTTGTATCTTTATGACATCAAACGAAAATTGAGATATAATGTGGATGGGCTCGCCCATACAAAACAATTGCTAAATTTATTGTGCATAGTATAAAAGGATGTAGAAACTCAATGAAATCGATGGCGCGCCTTCGCAAATCCCAACGCTCTCGAAGAAATCTTATGGCAATTGACCCTTTGACTCTATCACAAGGTCACCAGTTTAATCGTAGGTTAAAATTTTCGGTGCATCCTGGTCTACTGCTCACCCCCTTTAATTTGATATGACATATGACCATGTTCAGAAAATTTAATTTTGACCCCAGCACCCAAACCATGGGGCATGACCAAGGGGACCGAATGAAAATCCCATCCAATATGTTTATATCTTTCATTAATTTTGTGAGAAGACATACAAAATTTGGTTTAAAAATCCTTAAAATTGACTTTGTAATTGAGATTTAATGATATTTGACCTTTCGGCCCCTCCCCAAGGCCTCAGGAGGCGGGGACCCAAATATTGTGCCGTTGCATGTGGTGTTCATGTAAGTAACTCACACACCAAATTTGGTTGAATTTCGAAAAAAAATGACCCCAACCCCCACGGTACCCCCCCATTCCCACCCCTAGGGCTTGGCCCAGGCGACCAAATGAAAATCCCGTCTGATATGTTTTATATCTTTCCTTTGTGAGGAGACACACCGTGACAAAGTTTGGTTTAAAAATCTTTGAAATTGACTTAGTAATTGAGATTTAATTGTATTTATCTTTTGGCCTCTTCCCAAGGCCCCAGGGGGGCGGGGACCCAAAAAATTGTGCCGTTGCATGTGCCATTCATGTAAGTAACTCACACACCAAATTTGGTTGTATTTCGGAAAACATTTTTTGACCTCCAATCCCCCACGGTACCCCGTAGTCCCATCCTGGGGCATGACCCAGGCAACCGAATGAAAATCCCGTCTGATATGTTTTATATCTTTCATTTGTGAGAAGACACACAAGTTTGGTTTAAAAATCTTTGAAATTGACTTTGTAATTGAAATTTAATGATATTTGACCTTTTGGTCCCTCCCCAGGGCCCAGGGTCAAAAATGTGCTGTTGCACGCCACCTACATATGAGCAACTCACACACCAAATTTGGTTGGATTTCGTCCAATGTTTTAGGAGGAGATAGCGTGACGGACGGACGGAGGCGATTGCAATATCCTCATCGCTTTGTTTTTTTTTTTAAAAGCGAGGGGATAATTATCTGACTGATGGGATACAGATTCCTGGCAGCCAAGTTTTCAACAGATCAAATTAATTTGAGCAATCTCGGTATAAGGTCTTCTAATGACCATTTGTGCCGAATTATTTGAGCCGCGGCATGAGATTTCCAGCAATGTGGCATTTTGACAAGTTTAGACTCAGACAAGCCTGTGCAGCCTCCTTTTAAGCTTTGAAACTCCATATGATGTGTAGCCAGTAGCTTAACAGTCATAGAATATTCAAGCGACTAGCAAAGGCTCTGATCAGACTGTGCGTATGCGCAGGCTGGTCTGAGCCTTTGCTGGTCGCACATACCACATTGTTGGAAATCTCATGCCGCGGCTCAAATTTCCAAATTTTGACAAGAATGTTTTTAATGTTTTACCTTTATATATACAAAGGTAAAAACTGGTCCCTTCCCCTTGCAGACAGCCACGTTTTTCAACAGATCAGAATAATTTGAGCAGTGTTGGTTTAGGGTCATCCATGAACCATTTGTTATTCTCAAGTTTTTTTCTCCAAATCGGCCTAGTAGTATTTGACAGGAAGATTGTTTGTGCTTTCCATATATAGACATAGGAAAAAACTGACTCCGCCCTCTGACGGCTATAATGTTTAACAATCTTGTTTATGGAGGATCATCCAAGGAACATTTGTTCCAAATTAATTTCAAATTGGACGAATAGTTTTTGACAAGTTTTTTTTTAAAGTTTCCCTTTTGATTGCCATGACAACTAGACGGTTCTATATGGAATGGATATCTTTTAGCAACTTTCAAAGGAGACCACCTAAGAATCATTGCTGGAAAGTTAGGTGAAAATCCACGAAGTAGTTTAGGAGGAGATGTTGTTTGAAGAAATTGTTGACAAGCTACGGTCGGATATCCTATGATCACAAAAGCTCACAGAGAGAGAGAGAGAGAGAGAGAGAGAGAGAGAGAGAGAGAGAGAGAGAGTGTGTGTGTGTGTGGGGGGGGGGGGAGAAACTGAAACAGGTGAATTTTGCTTATAGTCGTTTAGAACCACTAACCCATTTTTGTTTGCGTTAATGCTTTACGTCCCAGTCAACATTTTTTCATTCATATAGGGGCTATTTCTTGTCTTTTGGGTTAAATCAGTACTAAACAGAGGACAATGTGTCTTGCTAAAGGAGTAAGTATTCTTTATTTAACGAGGGTGACCCAATTGGCAGACCCAATCTTCCTTGGGGCCCTCTTTAACAAGTTAACACACAATTTATATACATTAATTAGATAGAACAGAAACAGAGACTCGCACCAGCGACCCTTCGATCCACCGCAATAAGACATCGTGTACCATCAAATATGTCCTGCTGTTTGCTACAATGAAAAGAAAACAAATGAATATTTTGGAAATAGTGACATACTTCTCAAAGTAATCAATTGACTGTTCCAAAAAGATGAAGTCATATGTTCGTCATAACTGGGTTAATTCAGCCTTTACCAGCAGTAGCCACCAACCGACTTCTTTAAAATTGAGTCCACAAAGCAGTGGCGGATCCAGAGGGGGCTCAGTAGGTTCGCTTGAACCCTGCTCCCCGCCCCACGTTTTTTAAATACCCTATGAAGATAAAATAATTTGGTCTCAGTGAGACCAAATTATTTCATTTTCATGGGATATTTAAGAAAAATGAGATAAAATCAGCAAGGCGAACCCCCACACCTTCATATGATCCCCCTTTCCAGAAATCCTGGATCCGCCCCTGTAATGTATTTTCCTGGTCATATAAAGCAATGCTGCATTACTCAAAATGTGACCGAACTTACTGACGTACAGGTGGTCCTATTTCTTATAAACCACGTCATGGGAAACATCATATACAAGTAAATACAAGAGCGCCTGTGCATCCGTGCAGTCTGGTCAGCGTTATTACTATTCGCTGTGAATGTTGCTTCATCCAAATTGTTTAAGCTTTCTGTAATCTGTGTAGCTATTATAGTGTTATCAAAATTTGCAGCAAACCCTGAATACAGGTCTTCTGGCGACGAGGGTCATATGGTACTTCTGTCGTGTGCCCTACTGGGTTATTTTCTACAAATTTATAGGACATGAAAAGTACGGGTATGCTGTACTGATGTGATCCTAAAACAAGCCTGAGGACATTGTCTTATTTCCATGATCTTTCATTATTAACTAGAAAGTAATGCACAACAATAACCCAACTCATACAACCAAGAAACCAAAAGATAGAATTAGCAATTTCCAGATCTGATATACGACCTGAATAAATAAGATAAGGAAAAAAAAAACTCCTGTAAATCTCCGGTCAAAAAGCTAAAAAAGCCGATTTGTCAAAAGGTATCAGCTACTGAATTTAGCGAATTAGCGGAAATACGAGGTATTGAACTGAACGAATTGATACTGCTTGGCTGTAGGCCCAACAGATTGAGTGGCATAGTCAGAGCGATGGAATTGAGTGCAACGTACTTTATTTCGGTCACCTGGTAAAAGTGTTTTTTTTTGTTGTTTTTTTTTGTATATAAAATGTGGCCTTTGTTAACCGGTTACATCATAATTGAGCCGCAACATGAGATTTCAAACAATGTGGTATGTGCGCAGTCTGATCAGAGCCTTTGCTAGTCGCTTGAATATTCTATGAATGTTAGGCTACTGACTGAACATCATTTTGGAATTTATATGCTTAAAAGCATCTGAGTCTACACTTGTCGAAATGCCACATTGCTGGAAATCTCATGTCGCAGCTCGTATAATATAAACAGCAAACTAAAGGCACAAATGGGCCAGAATCGCTCATCTGGATGAGACTGATCATGACATGAGCCACGACATGAGATTCCCAACAATGTGGCATTTTGATAAATGTAGACTCAGCAGAGCCCGTGTAGCCTCCCTTTAAGCTCAGAAACTCCAAATGATGTAGCTTAACACTCATAGTAGATCCAATCGACTAACAAAGGCTCTGATCGGACTGCGCGTATGCGCAGGCTGGTCTGAGCCTTTGATGGTCGCACATACCACATTGTTGGAAATCTCATGTCACTGCTCATATGCTTGCACAATGCTTTTGAGCAATTCTGAATCTTCATGTTGCCACGATGGCTCCCACAAATCTTCATTTCAATCCAGCGTATGGATTTGGACGGATGTCGTTTGAAGAATTTCAAGATGGCTGCCATCTTGAACATCAGAACGGAATCATTCTATCGATTCTGAGTCTATATGTTGCCACGATGCCTCCCATCTAGCTTCAACTCAATCCGGCATTTGGGAAATGATTTATAAAGAATTTCAAGATGGCTGCTATGGCCGCCATCTTGGATATCAGAACGGAGCAAATGCTGCCCCTCGTGATGACTCCAGCAAAGTTTCCCTTCAATACGACATAATAAATTGTTTGGGGGTGGAAGAGAAGAAAAGTACTTAGTGGCTCTCAGCTGGGTCCGGGTCCCATTCTTTCCCTAGGAGCCCCCCTATCCGAGCCCCCATCTCTCTCTCTCTGGGTCTCTGTGTACATTACTGCACGTCACAATGGATTTCGCGTCAACCTGCATCCATCATCACGCTACTAAAATAAAATCTTACTAACATTCAAACCTCACGTTTTAGGGCTAGACACAATGGTTTCTCATTATAGCAACATCTCGGCTGATAAAAAATGCCAGTTCATATTTCAGCCATTTCATAAGTTTTCGATCTAATCGCATATGCGCAAAATCCTCTTTTAAACAGTCACTCAGTCGTATCTAGCGGTGATATAGGTCTCAATTTTGGTCGGAATCTTAATCTTCATCCATACTATGTGAATGTGTGCAGCGAAGGCTCTGGCGAGACTGCGCATATGCGCAGGATCGCTAGAGCATTCGTTGCTCGAAAGTGCGATAAGTACGAAATCGCATGTGCTGGCTCAAATTGTTTGGTGTAGGAGGAGCACGTAACGTCATACAAGAAGCCAGTCCACTCGAAGTGGAAGTTGAACGCCAGCGTTTTAACGCACAAATACTGGCGGCTTTGACGCAGTTCTATAAAGCGCGGAATAAAGCACGGAATATACGATTCGCTTTTCGGCAATGCATGCATACAAGCAGGACACACGATCAGTCACCGTTGTCTGACCAGGGTCTAAGTTGAGTTTTTGTGGTGATTATTATGGTTGTTTTAACGTTACATGGCCTCGTTAATTATATATGTCAGGGAAACATGCAAACTTGAAATCACGCCAAAAGAGGTCAGGATGCCCGGAGCTATGACTTACCTCGCGTCAGCTGAAAGACGTTTGTAAGATCACAGGATAATGAAACGGAAGTTTTAAAGTACAGACAATCTGTAACCTCAGGGGTATCAGCCTGCGTCACATTAAATTTAAACCATTAAAATTCGACCATTTCGACGGATTTTTTTCTGTAGTATTAGATTAGTAAGCTTGATTTGAACACAAAAGGTGCCTTGGAGACACCAATCGTCAAAACATCGTATGAACACCGATGCGACATAATCGACGTTCATGCGGCGTCGTTTCGACGTTATGTTTGTTGGGTACAAGTGTATACAAATCGATGAGTATTGTACATGTTTTACAAACATTTAGCTATAGCTTAGCGAGTACCCTCGCATATATTTTGATGGCGCAGACATTTGACTTATACTAATTTAGGTGCTTTGTTCAATTTTATTTGTGTAGAAGCGAATCGTTTCGAATGTACTACTTAAAGCTAAAATATGCACACTGCTAGTAGTTTGTTTATACAAATAAAAGGTCGTTTGTACGCAGTATGTGGCAGTTATTCACTGGCACCCAACAAACACAAATACATTGCATAATTCTAAGTGATTGGATCACTCTGTTTAGGTGCTTATTTTCCTTTATCAAAATAAAATGGAGGCTATTCAAATGGGTTCCGACATCCATGCTATGATGTAGTTTGTCACCCTTGAATATGCTCATTCCCCTCAACTTACAACTCGAGGTAAGGCGAAAAAATGGCGATAATGCGTACATTTTTTGCTATTGGTGACTTCACGAGACAGTTTTGTCCTGAAAATGTTCTCACGTGTACTTCAGATGGACGCAAACACTATGCACCTTGCTCAGACAGATTTTATCGTGTGACCAAACAATATAAAACCTGCTCAGACTGCTACCGAGATCAGTCTTATCTGGGTCCATATTGTTTGCAAACGGTCGAGGGGCTCATACCAGAAGAGTAACAAGTAGTAGCATACATCATAATAAAGCTTAGTGTATGGAGTTCAAAACTGCATGATGCCACTTTCAGAAATTAGTATAAGTATCTCTTTAACCCTTAAAGCGCCAAAACACAACAAATGTCGTCTGCTGAAATGTTTTAGAAATGTATAGACCCAGATCACACTGATTTGCCTCCTTATGTTCATTAGTCAATTATGTTAGCAAATATATGCAGCAAACAACTGAATCCTACATCATTTACAGATGCATTTGTTATGGTTGGCGCTTTAACTCTTTATCCTCTAATGTCGTCTGCTGATAGCTTTTGCAAACTGTTTGGACCCAGATCAGGCCCGATGAAACATCGGGCCTGATCTGGATCCAAACTATTTGACACTCTGATGGTATTCCTGAATTTCATTTTTGAATAAGTTGATTTTGAAAAAAAATTGGCAGACGGCAAAAAAAGCATGAAAAATAACCCAGGGCGCAGAGTTAAACATGCATACACATTTATTCAGTGGGACTGGTTATCTTTTATTTGGTTCCAATTCTTCATCCAATTCAAAATGGTGTGTTAGTAAGCAGGAAGACCCTGGAAGCTTTGCGCAGATGCACATGTTACAAGGAATTTTCATGTTTTGCTATAGCCTTCAAGGTAGATCCAACATTTTTATAGCTGGCTCAAAAACTTATTCTCAACTTTTCGAGAGAATGCATGCGAATCAATTCTGGACTCAGATTCTATCCAACTGGAGTCAGCATATTTTATCCTCTGAATCTCCCATTTATCACAAATTAATCACTGGCAGTATACTCTTACCAAGCTAGAAGGACAGAGTACATCTGATTTGTTTGCAATTGGCAGAATAGGCTTACAAGTTTGCACCCATTGCCAATACTAAACTGAGCCTTTATCGCGAAAGCAACGTTATATAACTAATGATACAGAGTTCATATCTGATATTTTCATTCATCTCATCAGTTGCGCCAAAACCTCAGATTTACGTTCAAAGCCTTTACTGGCGACACTTTGCATGGCAACCCCCCCCCCCCACACACACACACATAATCATAGTACAATTCTTTCTTGCTTTAGGTATATGTTTCTCTCTCTTACCACCCTCCACACACTTATAAATGCAAACACAAAAATTTCAAGCCCATCTATTTTGCAGATAGAAGTGGGTATAAGTGCAAATCTTCCACGGATCTAAGTAAATCTTTAAGTATAGTAAATGTTCTAAAATTTCGAACATTTTTCTTGTTCGGTTCTCATATCAAGTCAGGAATTTGCCATGCTTGTAAGAATAGCAAACAGGGAAGACCCTGATCAGTCTGATCTGGGTCTGTCCTGTTTGTCTAGGCCTTTTCGGCAAAACTAGTGTTCAAAATTTTAGAACATTTACCATATGCCAAGGAAAAGTAACAACTGTTACAACTGTATAATAGTTTTATCTTTAATATCAATATCACAAATATTATATCAAAAATTAATAATAAAGAGTAAACTTTCCAATATTTGTAATGGTTTAAAATAAAATTCGAGCCAGTTCATGAGATTTTACTACTTAACGCTCATGCGAAAAAGCCTTCTTCAAGTGCCCATGCTGGTGTGTCCAGCAGATTATAGTCCAAGTCCATTCTTCGTGTATGGGAGCAGCAAAGGTTCTGGCAAGTCTGCCCATTTACAGGGTTCATACAGGCAAGCTTGAGTAAAATTCAAGGACTTTTCAAGGACTTCTAAAAGCCTCTCTTACAGTCTTCAAGGACTAAAAGATAATGGAAAATACTGATCTAAGTGTTAAAACTTGCTTCAGAAATGCTAGACTGAGACATAGTATTAGAAAATTAGTATAAAATTGCTAGGCCTATATTTGGTAGCAGCATATGCTACACCAAATAAAGGCACAACAGTTTTATACTGATTTCGGTCTCTATCAACAGTGCTAAGTCCTACAGAAAATAGTAGAATTCAAGGACTTTTCAAGACTTTTGAGTGATTTTCAGTGCTTTCAAGGACTTTTCAAGAAACCCCTCTAAATTCAAGTACTTTTCAAGCCTGTGGGAACCCTGATTTAGGCAGGCTCACCTGGGCATTGGCTGCTTGCAGATGAAATAAGTAGTAAAATCTTGTGTACTGGCTCATTCGTTGCTGCTGCCCTGACTAAAATGAAGCAAAAAAACAAACCTTTCACTTTCAAAACTATCCCTATGAAAAAATGTGAAATGCTTTCGAATGGTAGTGTCTATTTCCCTATTGATTTGTTTGTGTTGATGCTCTTTGTCCCAGTCAACAATTTTTCTGTCATGTAAGGACAATTTCCTGTCTTCCTGGGTTGAACCAGTACTAAACAGAGGATAAAGTGTCTTGCTCAAGAACACAACACAGTGTCTCTTGTGAGTCTTGAACTAGCAACTTTTTATTTTTTATCTCAAATCTAACACTCTACAACTAAGCCACTGTACTCCCTTTCGAGTTAAATCCATCTTAAAAGGGGCTATTCTTAAAGGAAAGACTTTGCTCCAAGAAGGAGCAAATTCTTTCTCTGATGATAATTGAATTACTTTAAATGTTTCTAAATTAAGAAACCTCCAAACTTTAACTATCTTTTAAATTGCCATTTTTGATGGTATGAATATTAAGTGTTTTACAGTGCATAAGTTAGGGTAGTTTTGGAACAAAGGGCCACTTAAGCAAAAAAATTAGTGTAAAATTGCCATTATTTTCTTATCCATCAGTCTAAACATGTGTTTTGGGTGCTCAAAAGAACCGTCTCATCGAGAAGGTTCTTTTGAGTACCCACAACATATGTTTTGGTTGAGAAATGACAAAAATAATTTTCAGTTACGCACTCTAATCTGGAGGCCTGTGGAAGATACATAATAACCCTTTTACGAAGATTTTGCCATTTTAAAAGCAACATGGTAAAACCAGCAGACCTACAACTCAATAAATACAGTAATACACTATTTGCATGTCTAGCTTTTTAGATACCATACATTCCCTTAATAAGCATGCATAATCTTATAAGCACGTTTTTTTTGAGAGGTGAACGCTTTATCAATTTCTGAATTCCAGCCAGTTCAGCGGTGCTATTGGATTCATTGTATGGATAAAAACCTGAGAACTGGCCTCGAGGTTATAAAACTTGAGTACAGTCTCAGACTCAAAATAAAGCACAATGATTGGCTGCTTGCGGACACTTGTCCGCAAGCAGCCAATCATTGCGCTTTATTATTTTGAGACTGAGAATGAACTCCAGTTCATAACCTCGAGGCCTGGTTTAATCTGAAGCCAGCTAATTTTGGCATCCACAATTTTTTAAAATGTGCACATTTGGCATATATGGGTGAATATCGTTTGTTTGTGTTGATGCTTTACATTCAAGTCAATAATTATTCAGTTATATTGGGATGCTTCTTGGCTTTAACCAGTACTTAACAGTATCATAATGTCTTGATCAAGAACACAACAGTGCCGCGGATGAGACTTGAACCAGGGACCCCTCAATTTCAAGTCGAGCACTCTACTGCCAAGCCATAATGCCCTTTATGGGTAATTATCGTACAAGGAATAAGATAAGGTACAGTGTATTCATAGAAATTAACTCTTTGCATGCTGGGTAATTTTTTTCATGATTTTGTTGTCATCTGCAGACATTTTTCAAAATTAACCTTTTCAAAATATTCTTTCAGGAACACTATCAGAGTGTCAAAATATTTGAACCCAGATCAGGGCTGACAATTTGTTGGTCCTGATCTGGGTCCAAACAGTTTGCTGAGGTCATTTGCCGATGACAAAAGTTGCTGCCAGCAAGGAAAGAGTTAATTGTACAATGAAGCTCTTGGAAAGTATAGGATTATATATTATACAAAATAATCTTATCAAAGTAATCAAAAATTCTGAAATAAATACATAGATATTAAACTTGCCAAACTTACTCTGTAAATGCAATCTCAACAAAAATATTCATTTTGGATACCGATAAACAATTACTTTGGCAAGCAGTGAAGACCCAGATGAGATGCCACATAATGCAGCATTTCATCAGGATCTACACTGTTTGCTAAGATAAAAAATGTTGAGGGACAGATTACAGCATTTTAAGCAAGCCAGTGACATGCCTGGGAAAATCCATCAGAATGAAAAGGATTATTCTCAATTTAAAGGTATGGCAGCCCATCTCATAGATGCCCATTGTAAATCAACTAGGGTACCACAGGTTTAGATAAACGCAATATTTGAGCGTGAACTAAACGCAATATTTGAGCTTAAACTTGTAAATATTTTCTTATCCATCAGTTTTAGCATATGTTTTGGGTGCTCAAAAGAACCGTTTCAATGAGATGGTTCTTTTGAGTACCCACAACATATGTTTTGGTTGAGAAATATGAAAATTATTGTTTCCTTACACACTATTAACTAAAGGCCTTGGGTACCCACAAGTTACCGAGCAGAAGAGGTTTAAAAATTGGCTGATGTCAGATGCCATGCTAAACTAGTTCACATGTGGGTGAAAATAAAATTAAAAGAAAAATAAAAGAAATATAAATATCTAAAGGACTAACTGCTAATTAAGTTTCTGTGGAATGTAAAGATAAAAAATTAATAAAAAATTAATGAATAAACACGAAAAATACAACCGAAAAACCCTTAATACAGAAATGGACTGGTCCAAATGGTAAGAAAGGGAAATTCTATTCAACTCATATGGCTTAACATTGATACAAAACATGCTCTAATCAGCTTGCTCTAATCAGCTCACAATTTAAAATATTTTAAGTGCTCATTCAAAATCACCAAAACATTAAGAATCCTATTTTGATATTCAGGCAAGTAACTGGAAAATTTGTTTGAACATATGTCTACGATGGGACATCTAAAATATACGCAATATATCTGTGATCTGGTGCAAAATTGAATCCCTGGTATTTATGTAATGCCAGCAAATTGTCAAAAGGTAACAAAAATAATGTCATGTGACAATAGTCATTTAAGGCATTCAGTAATATCTGAGTAAAACAGTGACGTCAGCAATTCATGGGTGAAAGTTAAAAATTTCTAAAATCCTGAACTTTAGAAATTCAAAAACAAAAAAATTCAAGTTTAAATAATTACATGTGTTTTGATAACATCATCATTTATCATCTTTTTAGGTTGATTTCTGGCAATTTAGCCGATAATCGCCAGAAATCAACCTAAAAAGATGATAAAACTTCAATTCTATTTACAGTTACTTGTAATATATCAACTTCAGATACCGGGAAAAACTTTTTATAATCTCGGGTATGGTTCAGAATCAAGTTTATTGGCTATAGCACTAAAATGAAGCCACAACACCATATCTTTGTATTCCCAAACTTTGACCAGTCAGTTTCTACTGGATCCCAGTTAATGTAATATTTTTATTTTGTTAGGTGCACTAAATGTAAGGTTTTGATTTAAGCACACAAATACAGTTGTCAATAATATATTACCCATGTGACAGACTCTCAAAATTTGGGCAAATTGAATAGGAGACTGTCCAATGTCCTTTTACATAGACATAAAAGGAATATGTGGAATACTTTTATGGTATTTTTAAATGCAATACTTTTTGGTTAAGGATTTCTATACTGTAAAATATTTTTTAAAAACAAATCCATGTAACTGACTAAACATATAAGAAATATATAGACTCTATGTTTAGAAATGAATATCTGGTTTACAATTTAGCCGCGGCATGAGATTCCAAGCAATTTGACATTTTGACAAGTGTAGACTGGGACGAGCCTCTGCAGCCGCCTTTTAAGCCTAGAAACTAAAAATGATGTTCAGTCAGTAGCTTAACAATCATAGAATACTCAAGCGACTAGCAAAGGCTCTGATCAGACTGCGCATATGGGCAGGCTGATCTGAGGCTTTGCTGGTCGCACATACCACATTGTTGGAAATCTCATGCACTGGCTCAATTTTTACCCTAAATATTTAGACACCTCATCCAGGGTTCATACAGTCAAGTTTGAGTAAAATTAAAGGACTTTTCAAGGACTTCTTAAGACTATCCTACAGTTTTCAAGGAGTAAAAGTTTATGAACAATCCTGATTTAAGTGTTAAAATTCGACTTCAGAAATGCAAGACTGAGATAACGGAGAAATTAGTACTAGAAAATTGTTGTGGCTTTATTTGGTGCAGCATTTGCTGCACCAAATAAAGGCACAACAGTATTATTTTGATTTAGATCTCTATCAACAGCGTTAATTCCTACAGAATATAGTAGTATTCAAGGACTTTTCCTGGCCTTTGCTTGATTTTCCAGTACTTTCAAAGCATATTTAAAGTTCAAGGACTTTTCAAGAAAGCCCTTTAAATTCAAGTACTTTTCAAGCCTGTGCCAACCCTGTCATCTCTTAACTCTTTGCATGTTGGGAAATTTCGCATACTTTCTTTTTATCTGTAATAACTCAGGAATACAATCAGAATGTTAAATAGTTTGGATCATTTTGTCTGGACTGATCTTGGTCTAAACTGTTTGCAAGTTATTAGCAGGCATTGCTAGCAGACAAAGCGTTAAAGGAAGTTCTGGCAAGCTGTTTTGCAGGTGACCAATTTTCAGTATGAGTCATTGGCGTAGCTCCCATTACGCACATGCATTGTAAAAAAAGTAACACTCAAGGCAGCTCACCTAATAAGGTAAAAGTGATTTTCCATACCTTAAGGAACTGCTCTTAAAGGAAAGAATTCACTCCCTCTTGGAGCAAATTTTTTTCATTAAGAAAAGTTTCCATTTTGAAAAGGGATGCAATTGTAGAGAATGGATACAGTAGTCTCCCTTTGATGTGTGTAATTTTTTCAGCGTTCTGGCCATGCCATTGTGAGTATTATAAGTATTTCTGTCACAAAGGTGCTACACCTACTAGAATATAAAGGTCTAGGTCACTAACAAAACTACGGCATTGGTGCACAGGATCTAAAGAATCCATACATAATATAGGCCTCAATGTGAGATAATCATTCTTTGGTGTTTGTAAACATCAAAGGTGTAGACTGGCATGGGCATCTCTGTAGTCTGATCACACTTATTGGAAAGCATCATATCTAGGCTTACAAGGGAAAGTTTGTGCACCAAGTACTGGCTAACTGCTCAGTCGAGCCTGCCCAGGAAAAAAAGTGTGGTTAGGTGAACTGACAGTTCCAACATGACCATCGCTGTTGACTGGGACGTAATGCATCAAACCAAAAACTTGCTTCAAGCAAATTATAAATTTTCTAGCTAGTCTATGTAGCTGAGAAGACTGGTTTGAGTTTGTTTTGTTGGAAACCACTGAAATCAGATTTGTGGCATTGAGGTCCATATGCTCTATTGTTCTAATATTGCTTTTACATATAAGGCATTGTTTACACTATCATGATCTGTACATACACCACACTCTCTCCACAGGTTTACAGAACAGTTGTTGATTATTAAACGTTAGAGTAGCATCACACTTGTGTTCATTATATCTCATTCGAGAACTCTTACATAACATTCACTAACATAGAATATCAAACATGGTGCCAGAAGTGTTTACATTAATTTTGTAAAAGGAAACATAAACGATCAGCTTTTAAATTATTTCAACGTCTTCATTTAACTTTGTTGACATTATCACAGTAAAATGGATCTTAGCGGAATACCACCACCAGTAATGAACTGGGATGCCTCTAATTTACCAGAGGAATGGCAGAAATTCAAATTACATGTGTCATTGATCTTCTCAGGACCACTTAAAGCTAAGACTGAAGAAGAACATGTGTCGTATTTACTGTTATGGGTAGGACAAAAAGGACGAGAAATATACAAGACATGGACTGGCATATCAGATGCTGATGCCAAAAAGCTGGAAACGTACTTTACTCGCTTCAAGAACCACGTGCAGCCCATGCTGAACCCCATATTCGCGAGATGACTCTTCAATAACAAGAAACAGGGTGCCGACAACATCAATGCTTTCTTCACCAGACTTAAAACAAAAGCTTTGGACTGAAACTTTGCAGAATCAGAGACAGAATCTTTACAGGGTGTACCAGTGAAAAATGTCGCGAGAAACTCATTAATGAGGGGGACAAGCTAACTATGGACAAAGCAATACAAATAGTGCAGAACTTTGAGTACTGTCAGAAACAGTTGTCTACGATGGCTTTATCTGGAGCTACTGGGACCAGCTTCAGCGTTATACTCAACGCTACACAGCGACGTTCCAATGGAGGTGCTCGACCAAAGACAACACAGACAAGCAACACTAACAGCGCAGGACAATCGAGGTATCAACAGCCGAAGAGTCAACAGACGAAATGTGGCAATTGTGGGACATACCATAAGTAAAAGGACTGCCCCACATTGGTAAAGTGTGCCACAATTGTGGCAAGCGGAATCACTTCCAAAAACTGTGTAGATCACGACCTGTCCATGACATTGGCGATCGGAGTGAATGTGACAATGTGTATACTGGAGTACATTATAGTGACATCAGGAATATTTTATAGACACGGTAAGCCCTTTTTCTAGTGTTTCACTTTTGCCAGACCGTGCATTCGCCCAGTTACATGTTGGACCACAAAAAACACATATAAATTTCACAATTGACACTGGCAGTGCCATGAATATCTTGCCACATTCGCTGTTCAAGTCTTTGATGAACATCAGCCACCCCATTAAATCCCCTTCTCACAAACTTACGTCGTACACATGATTTCTGTTGTAGGCATGATAAGGTTAACATGCTCCCACAAAGGCAGGGAAATACAAACATTATTCTATATAGTAGAAGGCAACGCCCCTCCATTGTTAAGCCTCCAATCATCAGTAGATTATGGCCTAATAAAGCTTACATATGATGTCGAAAGTTCTCTTGGGGTTCCACCAGTCTCTCTGATTGACAAACAGCTGATCGAGCATGAGTACTAGACCTATTTAAAGGAATTGGTGTGATTCCTGGGGAAGTCAAATTGTATTTAAAGGACAATGCCGTGCCGGTAGTAAACCCACCACACAGAATACCCGTGGCACTTAAATCTAGGCTCAAATGCGAGCTTGACAACATGGAAAATGACCAGATCATCGTGAAGGTTGATGAGCCCACAGACTGGGTAAATTCGCTTGTTGTAGTAGAAAAGCCACAAGCTGGCAAACTTAGGATTTGCTTAGATTCAAAAGCGCTCAACGAGGCAATTCGAAGACCTCACTATCCAATGTATACGATAGAAGACGTTACATCTAAACTGACAAGTGCTTCGTGCTTCAGTCTATTGGACATTACGCATGCCTACTGGAGCGTTAAACTGGATGAAATTTCGTCGTATTTTACAACATTTGGGACCCCGTTTGGTTATCGCTATTTAAGGTTACCATTCTGAATTTCAGCTTCATCAGACGTATTTCAAATGAAGGTTAATAAAATTTTTGAAGGCTTGCCCGGCGTCGCAGCCATTGTTGTTGACATATTGATATATGGTCGCACAAGTGACAAACATGATGGAAATTTGCGCAAAGTTCTTGACAGAGCTCAAGAAAAAGGCATACGCTTTAACCCAGACAAGATGAAAATCTGAGTTAAAGAACTTCCATTTTTTGGACATTTGGTTACTGACCAAGGTCTTAAAATAGACAAGTCGAAACTTCAGGCAATATTGAAGCTTGATGTACCTGATGACCGCCAGAAAATTGAAAGATTTCTTTGTATGGTTAACTACTTAGCAAAGTTCGCGCCAAACCTTGCAGAACTGACAGCCCCTTTAAGGAAACTCCTTAAAAAGTAATCTTTTCTATGTAGTCAATGTGTAACTAAGTACAATTGATTCTTCATGCTCACAGAAGCAGTGAAAACTCTTACCACACTGAGCAGTTGACAAAAGCAAATCATGCTGGCTCAACATGATGAACATTTTACGGGTGAAAGTTCAAAATTTCCAAAATCCTGTACTTTAGAAACTCCAATCTTAAAACTTAAGTATACCCACTAAATATTCATAATTTCAAGTTTAAATGCTCAATCCTCTTTTGACAGACTGAAAATAAATCAGATAAGCTATTATTACAATCCCCCTGAATCAGCATTTTTAGGCTGACTTTCTGTGGAAAGTCAGCCTAAAAATACTGAATTCAGGAATTATTATAATCCCCCTGAATCAGCATTTTAGGCTGACTTTCTGTGGAAAGTCAGCCTCAAAATCCTGAATTCAGGAATAATCCTGAAAACTTTTTGCAATGCCACTGCAACTATATGGATGTTGAGTAAAGTAAGAAAGAGGGAAAAGATCAGGAATCGATGCAATCAAGCACCACACCTGACCCAGGATATCAATGGGAAAGTAACAAACTCACAATAAGATATCACAGACGAGAGCCAAGTCTAGGCTACTCTATGGTGGAATTCCACATATGGGAGAATCTAGCACACCAATGTTACGCATGATAAAGCCTATAACCTATTTGACTTAAGCCCACACGATTCTTTTTGAGTTATGAATGCTACATCAACCACAGATTTCCAGCCAGTCCTGTGAAGCTACTTCATTATTCATATGGAATCACCATGCGGATGAAAGTTAAACGGAACTTCTGGTAAAAACTGAGAAGAAAGTTTCGAAAATTCTAAAGAAGATCGAAAAATATCAACATTATAGCTGACGGCAAAGGGGAAGTTTAACCTGCTGATCCCAATTACTAGCACTCCACTAACATTGTTATTGGCATATTTGTGTCTATTGAGCCATATACTGTAAATTCTGAAAATTTCAATTGAATTTTATTTTCATGAATAGCGCGTTAAAAGACATATTTGCGACCTTAAAAACTCGCAACTAGGGCACGATTTACTTGCATCAGTAAACGACAGAGTGATTTCGCCATTTCGCAAGGGTTTTATTTTCACAAAACTTCGCATATGCGAAGTTTTGAGAAAATAAAACCCTCGCGAAAATTACCGAATTTACAGTAATGCCCTCTAGAGGAACTAGAGCCAGGGGTGGTCACGCTTCACCACCATCTGCCTCTGCTATCAAACATTTGACTTTGAGGACTTCCAGTCTCAACTGTGGGATCTCTGTAACGAGGATGATAGTGTAACGCAGATGCAGTCATTGTTCAGTGACACTAAAAAGCTCAAGATGAGCTCTGAAGACAGGACATGTATTAACAGTGGTCTAATAGCCCCCTTCATGGTTTCGGCGAAGGCCCTTACAGATAGCCTTAGGAATATTAAGCAGTCTATTGAATAGAACAGAAAGAATCTACGGCTGTTGACATTCGCCAACGGGAAGCTTGAACAGTACACTAGAAGAGACAATCTGAGAATCTTTAAATTTCCTGCTTGTGAAGATGGGGAACTTCGTATGAAGTTTATTGAGATGGCCAGTATCCTAGGGGTGGAAATCCGAGAGACTGACATCAGTATTATACACCACTTGCCATCTAGAACCACCCTGAAGACTTTTTTTTTTCAATGTTGCTTTATTCTGCCCGTCCATTTGGTGTGTAGGGGGGCGGGAGGACCATCTCCCTCTCACACCTTACAAACTACATTTTCTTTTTATAAAACCAATGAAGACTATTTTTGTATGCTTTAATGATAGACATTTGAAAAATCGACTCCTGTTCGATAAGAAACAGACCCTGAATGCTAATGAATGCCCCTTTAAAGGGGTGGTTATTCAAGAGGATTTGACGACCCAGAGGTTTAAGTTGTTTCCATTCATAAAGGACAACACCAACGTAGAACGTATTCGCACAACAGAACGGAAAATCCAGGTTTATCTGAAGGAAGACAAGGGGTCTGGAAAACGTACATGTATCTCCAGTGATAATCCTGATGACCTATTCAGGATGGGAATAGACATCACAGACACTGACCTGACACAGTTAGGATATCAAGACATTTAGGATGGACTTGAAAGCCAGTCGCCCAGTCCTCCCAGTGGCATCCCCACTTTGATTTTTAATCAGTTCATTACTTTTAATTCTAGTTTGCTTGTTCACTATATTGATACAATTGCATTTTCACTGCATAATAATGCAAATTTTAATTTTAACTGTGAAGTTGATAGTTTTAAAAGTAAGTTGTTATCTAGTGAAAGCTGTGATACATACAAATTATCATAATAGTAACTTGATCTGGCGTACTGTATCACGTCGAGTGGATGAGGTCATACCATCCGATCACCCGAGACGCGTAGCGTCGAGGGTGATCCAATGGTATGGCCTCATCCACGAGATGTGATACTGTATGCCAGATCAAGTTACTATTATGATAATATGTTTATTATATGCCTTTTTCTGACATTCTTTCTGATTTTAAAACCTGTTTTGGTCTTTAATCCCGAAAAATTGCGGGAAAGTTTGCCATAACGTTACGTTTCTTGACGTCACGTCACCATGTTTTCCGTCTCTGGTTTCATGCTTGCAATTTACTTTACGTAACGTCGTCGCATAAGCAGGTAGCTGACGTTAGCCTCGTTTTAAAGGATAGTGATATGGATTCAGAAAACCTCAGTTCGTTGATCCGGCTTTCCGTATCAGATGGCCAGAAAACAGACATTTCTAAAGTCGTATCAGTTATAGGTATATAATAAATTGATTTATTGTTCAAGTACAGAAGGAAATATATCCTTGATATCACAAGATACTGTAAAGTATTCAGAAGTAAAGATACTGTCGTTACACAGGTGGAGTGTGTTGCAAGGTTCATAATCCAGAATTTGAAGAAACTATATACACTGACCCAAAATGAAAACTTTACACTTTATTTCTTTGAATAACTGTTTTGTTAGAATACATGTCGTTGTAAGAATTACGCATGCTTATCGAGATTTCGTCACAGATAACGATTATGCAATTTTTATTCAAATGGCAGGTCTATTTGAGTGTCAATGCCTGAAAAACATGTTCCTTACATTGCACGTGCTGCGGAACAGGTGGTTAATTAACAGCTTAAAACCCGACAGGAAAACATTTGCAGCTGAGTACTGGTAATAAAAAACAATTTATTGTTACAAAACGCTTCCTTTTAGTGACGGCGCATCTTTCAAAAGATCAAAGAAACTAAGTTATTGACGTGCTCAAGGCGGGGTCTACGGTAAATGATATCGCTCATCATTTTGGCTGCTCTAGACAGAATATTCATTATCTTATGAACAGGTACAACAGAACTGGGTATGTCAGAGTTCGTGCAAGACCTGGCCACGCACGTGTGACGTTACGTCCTTACCGCATTAACACGTTAACTCACCCACGTAATCGTTTTAAACGGCAACCATTATTGCTCGTCTTTACTGGGTTCATGCACAAAAGATTATAAGTCATTTTGTGCAAAATAACGGACCTGGCATTTTCCAGCATGACAATGCAAGGTCGCACACAACACGTAAATAACCACATAATAACGTCAACCTCTTGCATTGGCCTTCTTCATCCCCAGTCATGGACCCCATAGAACACGTATGGGATGAATTGGATCGGAGGCCTAGGTCCAATCATCAAATGGATGCGTTAAATGACTCCAATATGCACCCCTGTTAGCATTACATACCTTTCCCTAACGTGCTCATACAACGTTACGTAATTTCAATGAGGCGACGTTTTCTGCTAAGCATTCGTAAAAATGGAGGTCACACTGGTTACTGATGATCTCTTTAACATCACTTAAAGCATGCAGTCAGTAATTTCTTGTTTCCAAAATCTGTGTGACTGTTTTGTTTTTAGAAATTTTCATTTTGACCCCTCTGAACTGAATTATTCATAAAAAAATATGCAATATATGATTTCCATCCAATAATGTTTTCAGAGACATTGACAAGGCATTGAATATTCGATGACCGAAAAAAAGAGTCTTAATTTATCATCAAAATATATACTTTTGAACACTATGTAAAGTTTTCATTTTGGGTCAGTGTATAACTATGATATTGCGTGCATCCAAATAACACGATTTGATATATTTGACTCGTTGGATAGGTTCGGTTTTGAATGCTTACCACTAATGACAAGAACTAATGCTAAAATTAGGTCTGGCAGAATTGCTATTCTAAAGAAGGAACATTTAATTGACAAAATCAAAATTTTGAAAATGATGGTGATATTTTTACTGGTTCACTTTAAAAGACCACTTTGCATATGATATTCTTTTTTGTGTGGTATACATTGCACCTGAAGGAAGTAATTATAGCAGTATTGACTGCTCCGAGAGGCTTGAAAGTGACATTTTTAAATTTTAATACAAAGAACTATAAACTTTGCCTCTTAGGGGATTTAACTCTCATACTAAAGACAAATATGACTTTATCACTGTTGATAACGATATTCAACATACACTTGATATGGTAAACCTTGACTCTAGTTTCAATTGCTGCTCCATTGAGCAGCTTGGCTTTTCAAAAGAAAGGCATAATTCTGATCAGTCTCGTATTGATCTAATTGGTAGAAGACTTTTAGAACTTTGCAAGTCATGTGATCTATATATTGCTAATGGCAGGATGGGCCTCGAAAGGTTTTTGGGTGGTAAAACCTATAAATGTACTACTGTAGTGGATTATGTTATTTTGTCGCCAAGCCTGTTTCCATATATTTCGGAGTTTGAAGTTTTGATCCTATAATTAGTGACCCACATAGTGGGCTACACTTTTCTCTGATTTGCAATGAAATCCAGCTCAAACAACCTGATTCTTATGATCGGCCAGTTTCAGTAACCAGGGTTCATACAGGCAAGATTGTGTAAAATTCAAGAACTATTCAAAGACTTTCCTACTGTTTTCAAGGACTGAAAACTTAAGAAAAATACTGATTCACAGGTTACACAATTCTACTTCGGAAATTCTAGAGTCCATAACTAAAGATATTAGTTTAAGAAAATTAGCATAAAATTGTGGTGCCTTAATTTGGTGCGGCATATGCTGCACCAAATAAAGGCACCACAATTTTATACTGATTTAGGTCTCCAAAAACACTGTTGAACTCTCCTGTAAATGGTAAAATTCAAGGACTTTTCGCGACCTTTGGGTGTTTTCAAGTACTTTTCAAGGCAAGTTTAATTTTCAAGGACTTTTCAAGACAGTCCCGTATATTCAAGTACTTTTCAAGCCTGTGCGAACCCTGGTAACTTGATCTACATGGAAAAATGCAGAATCTGCCTTGTTCGTTAGTTTAGATACAAACAAAATTGCTTCTTTTATAGATAAAATTGATGCTCTGAATACTGAGCAAGTATCTGCAAAGGCTATTGAAGATTTGACTTCAGAATGTTCATAGATTTTAATTGATGCTGCAAAAGACACAGGGTTCATCAAACAAAATCTACTATAGTAAAAACCAGTATAAAATACAAACCCATTAAACATCCTTGGTTTAATAATGAATGTGCTGTTTTAAGGCATCAATACAAAAGAGCTAGCTAATAATTTGAGACACAGAGTTAACTCTGTTGTAAATCTTTAGCTTTTACATAATGCGAGTAAAGACTATAAAAATTCATTAATAGGCAAATAAGACAATTTAATCAAGATTGTATGCATATACTAAGTGGTTTTCAGAATTCTGATCAGAAATCCTATTGGAATTTATTAAATAAAGCTGACCAGTCTAGACATGAAACATAGCAGAAAGTTTCACTTGAAACATTGGAGAATTATAAATTTATAATCTTCAATTACGCAACATGTTTTCTTTGTTCAATTTTGTGCACTTTATTAGTGCTGGATTTTATCACGACATATTTTCCCGTTGTAAGGAGCTTTCTGATTGGCACAAGCCTCATATAAAAAGAAACTTTAGGCGGCAGACCGCACAGTTAGTTGTTAACAGCAGGGGCTTGTTGGTTCATTTTGAAATTCGAAATTCACTCCTTTGTCTTCTTTGTTTATTGAAGATCCCGGTTTGACCGGTGGCTAGTTCATTACTGAACATTTAATTTGAAATTTGATTCCGCAATATATATATATATATATATATATATATATGGTGAAAAGATCCCAGAGATGAGTTCAAGCAAGAAATCGATTGCAGAACAGCCGAGGGGAGATCGGGAGTTGAGAGCGAGTAGGAGGATCGATTACAAGTTAATGAATAGCGGGAGCATAGGTTCCAAGTTGGCTTAAGATCCTCAGAGACCAGATCAGTATGGGGCGATGGCTGCAGGTTTTGGGACAATTGGTGATGCGCCGCCTTCAGTGTCATCGTTAGACCCGGAAGTGGAAAAGAAACAGCTGCAAGATGAAATGGCGGCATTGCATGAGGAGGATGAACGGTTAAAAACGTCTATGAAGTTAGCTCAGATGCGACAGGAGGTAAAGAAGAAGAGACAGACAGTGTAAAAATTACGAGGTATGACGGAAAAAACAGTTGGGGGTGCTTCGCATGTCAGTTTAATTGGTGATAAATAGAGTTCAAAATCAAAACATGATTTGGCATAATTTTAGCATATGGTTTGGGTGATCAAAAGAACCGTCTCATTGAGACGGTTCTTTTGAGTACCCACAACATATGTTTTGGTTGAATAATAAGAAAATTATTTTTTTGGTACACACTCTTAACTAAAGGCCTGTACCCCGGCTAGGGGTCTTGTGAATAAAAAAAACCCTGAAACCTGAAAATCAGTGTAAACTATTGATCTGATCTGGGTCTACAAAGTTACAAAAATTGGCATAAAATTACGAAACAAAAGTGATGCACAGTGACTCTATTAGGGCAAATAAGGAAACAATAAAGAAATGAATATGATTAAAAGTTGTGAAAAGTCAAAATGTATTTCATATTTGCATGTGAAAGATAAGCTTGCATTGTGTGCAGGGAAATACTCACAGCTCCTGTCTCAGTTGGTAGAAAATAATGTTAAAAAAATCAAATTTGTAAAAATTAAAAGTAGAAAAATAAATTCCCTTGCCTTTCTTAAATGCTCATAAAATAAATGCCTTGAAACACCTTTCCCAACCAGTCATGCCAAATGCCTTCTGATCTCCCATCTGCTTTTGCATACTGAAAGCATATAAATTACAAACAATATGGACCCAGATCAGACTGCTCCTTTAGAAACAGTCTGATCAGCGATACCAATCATAGTGTTTACTTCTTTGCTCCTTTAGGAACAGTCTGATCAGGGTTCATAGCATTATCTTCCCTGATAAAAGCATTCTGGAGAGCATTTAAAAATATGCAGCAGATGTAATAAGCAGAGGACATTTTCATGACTTAAAAACATTGGCAAGATAAGGTTTAAAAATCCTATGAGTACCCACTAAGTATTGGTGCAAAAACACCAATATCTAGTACAGTCCCTTTATAACACTATATTTGGGCCAAAGAAATGGGCAGTGTAATAAGCTAACCATTTTATAAAGGGACAAATTTACAAAGGAGTTATAGGAAAATGACCATTTTATGGTCATTTTCCTATAATTCCTTTGTAAAATTCCATGGTAAAACATTTCTGGGAACCACAACATGACTACTTATATCCACAGCTCTCACTAACTTCTTGTTTGATTTGATTCTTCATGTCTCATCAACAATCTTTCACTAACTTCTGATTGGCAGTCCTGAACTCCCATCTTTGGCGCTTCACGGCTTGGACTACTATTTTTTGAAATAGGCAATATTCTTTAGAATGCTGGGACTCCCACTTGTTTGGCAAAGAGGATATTTGTTCTCAAAATCCAAGTGAGAGCTTTGTATATCCAAGTCTATGTCATAACAAGGTGTGTTATAAAGGGACTGCTCTGTGTACAGTATCTATACAAGTTTTTGCCCTTCTTCCAGTTCATGCTCTTCAAACTTGACTTTCCGCCTTGCAAACAATTTACTATGGGTTGGTGACATAAGCGAAAAGCCAATTGACTTCTTTTTCCTGCGAGGCGAAATATCAGTGTCTGAGTGACCTTCTCTTACATCTTCAAGAAACACACTATGTCCTTTCTTGAATCTACTCCTTAACTCGGCGATAGATGGTTTACTAGGTCCTGCTGACACGTGATGTATGGTGTGGTAAGCCTTTTCGACAGTCTTGTCTCTCGCCCTCGGCTGGTAGTTGGCCAGGTAGATCGAGGGATCTTTCCTGTACTGTTCGCTCACATGTTCCTTAGCTTTCTGGTATTCCTGGGCCAGGTCCCTCAGATAGGCCACAGTTGTGTCAGAAGGAGATAATTTTGCCATGATTCTCTGCACGAATGGGTCATTCTCCAAGTCCTGCAATAGCAATGCTATGAATATGGTAAATGTTCTAAAATTTCGAACAATCTCAAATAAAATGACGGTTTTCAGGAATTGACAATGTGGTTGTCAGAATAGCAAACAGGGAAGACCCTGATCAGACTGCTTCTTAGGAAGCAGTCTGATCAGGGTCTTCACTGTTTGTCTAAGCTTTTTTGCAGGTAATTAGTGTTCCAAATTTTAGAACATTTACCGTAGAATAAAAGAATCTTTCAAATATTAAGATATAGAGAATATTTACTTTTTTAGACGAATACCCCCAAAAATCTTATCTAGTGTCTTGAAAAGATCTGAATTTTCATGAATGTGTAGAACAAGTGTTTATAGCATTAGACATCTAACAAACCCTCTGCAAGGGTGAAAACCCTAAAAATGTTGAACCTGATCAGGGTCTGCAGTGTTATCAAAGAAGCTGTTTAATATGTTTTTGCAATATACAAAGATTTCAGTATTCAGCAATACTGTTTTTCTTTAAAAGGTTTTATGTCCCAGTCAATAGCTATGGTCATGTCGAGACAATCAGTTCATCTAACCACACTTTTTTCTTGGGCGAGCTTGACTAAGCGTTTAACCAGTGCTCAATGCACATACTTTTACTCAAACATGGTATGTCCACCAGATAAAATAAGGTGGACTGGTGCAGTGTGACCTGGGTCTTCACAGTTCACACAAGTCCCAAAATTTAGAATTTTCACATTACAGTAAAACCTGTCTTAATCGGCCACTCAAAAAGAAGACCAAAAATTGATTTTCAAGACCGATTATCCCTTATTGCAGGTCAAAAGTATTGCAGAATGCTCTTTTGGAGCATTCTGCAATACTTTTGACCTTCATTATGCGATAATTGGTCTTTAAGACCTTTATTTTTCTATTTTTGAATTTTCACATTACGGAAAAAACCTGTCTTAAGCAGCCACTTAAAAATAGACAAAACACAGGTCTTAATAGAAAATGGTAGCTTAATGAAAGTCGAAAGTTTTGCAGAATGCTCCCCTTGGAGCATTCTGCAATACTTTTGACCTGCATCAAGTGATAATCAGTATTGAAAACCAATTTTTGTGTTCTTTTTAGTGGCCGCTTAAGACAGGTTTTACTGTACTTACATTGATGTAATTTACACAGCTGATGGTTTCCACATTTTGTTTCAACTGCTTCTGTTCCTCTGACATATCTTTCTTCTCATTATCTTGTTTAAATTTCTGCCATTCCTCGAGGATCTTCTTGCCGAGGTTTATCGAGGACGGTCCCTTACTCGTCTCGTAGTAATTCCTGGCAACCTTAACATCTTCATGCCAGAAATCTGTCCTGGTACCGGCCGTCTCCGGGGCAACCTCTTTAATCTTCAGTACTAGTATTCCCATTAGGAAGATACAGGTGATGTTCAGTATGGTTAAAAATAGACTGACAAGCCCCAGTAGTGCTGCATCATGGGATATATTACAACTATACACCTGTTTATACTGATTATTGACTAAAGGGAGACAACCTGTAGAGATGTCGGGTACTTGAGGTTGTGGTGAGGTAGTAGTGGGTGTTAGGTTTGAATGTAGAGATGTTGAGTTAATGACTTCAGTTATATTGGGAAGGAGTGTAGTAGTTATATTGGGGAGGAGTGTTGTAGTTATCACAGTTGCTATTACAGGTTCTATCACAGAAGGAGGTTTGATTGCAGTCAACAGACCATATGCCCACAACATACCCTGCAAGCATATAAACACATTATTATTATAAATAGAGGATCTTACACAAGTGGTCATTTCATATGCAATTTACCAGGCCCATAGCACAGTCGATAATGTGTCTGACTGCAGATCCAGGGGTCCTAAGTTTGATCCAGGCCCGGTCCCATACTTTTGTGGAGATTGATAAAATAATTTCTACAGTCTTTCTCCCCCTTCCGCTGATTCAAGAAGTGTTGTTGGCAATAGACCCCTTTCCCATTATCGGATTTTACCTGTATCACGTGATATCGGCTGACCAGTTCAACAATTGGACTACTTCCGGTATATGAAGCTATTAATTTTGCATGCATTTCACTTATATTCATAACGGTTAAAACACCAAAGAAAAAGGAAAATGGCAATTATATGTACCACAATTACATAGGATGACAAAAAGAGTTAATTTTCTAATTTACGCTGAACGACGCCTTGCAGACTTTTATTCAAGTGGTACGCGTATCGGCTTATATTTCCACAATTATTTCCGCTGCTGCTGACGAAGGCCCTGATGAGATGATGTGTTTCACTGCGGGTCTACACTATTTATTAACTTTCCCAGCAAGAATGTCCAAAATATCACAGAAATCGATATGTCTTTATGCGAACTTTTCCGAGAAAGGATGTCTTTATATCGACATATATGCGAACTTTTCCAAAAGGGAGAAGGAATGGATAGGTAGACCCGCGGGGAAACACATGTCTCCAAGCCCTTCATCAGCAACGGAAATAATAGGGAACTGTCTGTCTGTTTCACAAACGTCTCATTTTAGCCAAAAATCACCTGAGTAAAAGTAATAATTTCGACATATTCGCGCTAGAAGCAAATACGCTGTTCGTTCTTTTAGAAGTTGCAGCAATAGAGTAAAACCTCGACAGCTCTGACCCTGGTACATCGAAGCATCCGCATATGTCGAATAGAATATATGAACATTGGATTCCGAATATAGGGTATATTTCTTACTATGCAATGTTTCGTGGGTACTCAAAAATTTTTGTGTATTCAAACGCATATTTTTTGTACGACTCGGACTGAGTGTAAGATTAGAGGAGAATAATAACTTTTTGATTCAATTTTATATGCAACCAAACGCCTTTTAGCTCAAACTACTGAAATTAGAGGAGAATAATAACTTTTTGATTCAATTTTATATGCAACCAAACGCCTTTTAGCTCAAACTACTGAAATTAGAGGAGAATAATAACTTTTTGATTCAATTTTATATGCAACCAAACGCCTTTTAGCTCAAACTACTGAAAGCTCGCTGTGAAATGTCTGAAACCCGCACGCACTTCGTGTTGACAGAGTGGATATTTAAATGGGTCCCATTGTAAATAACCAGTTACGTAAAGGCATAGGTTTTGAAATTTGGGACCGCATATGCGCCCAAAACTGAATGTCGGGTAACTCATATTCCTCCTTGGTCAAATTGTTATTGCATTTGTAAACGCATGAACGCCGAATGTTAATCGAAACTTTTAAAAAGTGTTTCTACAGTATCTGTTTCACAGCTTCGTGTTGTAAGTAATTTGGGAACATTATTAAGCTACTTGAAGAATTTTCAGGTAGAATTTCTATAGATGTCTAATTTCAAAGAAACAGCAATATGTATTCATTTTGCCATTTTTGGGCCACTGAATGTACGCGCCAAAATTCCAATCCACTGTAGTCTAGCTATTAAGAACTGAAGAACGTAATCGCTACTTTTCTTATTCTCGAAAAAAGATAAATTTATATTTTCATATACATTTTATAGGTATTTCGTACTTTTTTTCTGTACATGTAATAAGTGTAAATTAAACTTTGATTTCGAACTATTATAAAAATCGGCGCAGATTAAAGCAGACTCTAGAGAGCGCACAGACTTGTGAGAGAGTTCGCTGTTCGCACACACCAGGGTCTTTCTATTAGAATTACCCCCTCCCCCCCACACACACACATTATGGATGTAGATGAAGACTCAGCCTCAAGCCTCGCTGGATAAGTTTGTGTGGACATTTTAGAGGCTTTTACATATATGTGATAAGTAGACGTCTAGCTGGGTTTCTTATCAACTTCAGAGAAAGCGACTGGTACGCTGGCCGAAGTTATCAAGACACGTGTGCAAGATTTTATTGTTTTCAAAGGCAACCCCCCCCCCCCCCCCCCCCCCCCGGGCATTCAATGAAGTACCGGATGCAATTTGGGCCAGCACAAAATAAAATGTATCTTATCACAAAGTGGACAGTGTACAGATGTAACCATAAAATACCATAGTGACACGCAGTTTGTCAGACTCTTCTATTTATAAATTGCCGATTTTTTTTTTATTTCTTTAAATAAAATTTTAACCGATTTTATAGAAGTTCTACAGCCAGTATATGTTGCTTTATACCGGAAGTAGTCCGATTGCTGGACTGGCCAGCCGATGTCACGTGATATAGGTAGAATCCGATAATGGGAAACTCCTCTATTACAAGCGAAAGTATGTGCACGAAGTACTGGTTAACCGCTTTGTCAAGCTTGCAAGGAAAAAGTGTGGTTTGGTGGATTGACTGTCTCAACATGACCATAGCTGTTGACTGAGAATCAAATCAATCAAACATATGGAATTTATTAACTCTTTGCCTACTAGGTGATTTCCCATGATTTATTGTTGTATGCAGATTTTTTTTCAAAATCAGTTTTTTAAAAAAAAATTCTTTCAGGAATACCATCAGAGTGTAAAATAGTTTGTATCTAGATCAGGCCGGATGTTTTATCAGGCCTGATCTGGATCCAAAATATTTACAAAGGTTATCAGCAGACAACACTACTAGGCAAAGAGTTAAACAAGCTTTCAGCGAAGTTAATAAATTTCAGATGAAATGACCAGGAGTGTAAGTTTCTGTTTATCATATGGCCTTTTTAATGGGATTTCAAAGTGGGACAATACCTATACTATGAAAAATTGCTTATCTTTGCTTTATCTCCTTTTTATATCTTGATTAATATTTTTTTGGAGATGATGCATTGATAAGCTAGGGGTCTTTCATGCAAACCAAACATCTATGTGTCTTGATCCACATCTGAACTAAGGGTGAGGTTGGCACATGAAATTGGTTTAAGCCCTCCAGTGAAATATTTCACTGACCGTTCCAAGGGGTACTTCTTTTGTGGATCATTTGTGTTTTTTGTGTCTTGTGTTTCTCATGCTTTCGTGTCTGTTCATTGCTGTCTTGTGGTCACCTGCTGGTAAAGGGATGACCTCTTGGCTTGTGTTGGTAATGTTTATTGTATTTGTGTTACTTTCCCGTGAGGTAGCCTGGGTCAGGTGTGGTACTTGATTGTATCCTTTCCTGATCTTTGCTGTCTTTCTTACTTTGTTGTCACCAATGTCATCATGGTGTTACGAGTTCCCACAAAAGTGTTATGTAACGTGTTGTCATATATTTATTGCATTATGCTTACGACTGAATAACTGTAATGTCATATGATAAAAGTATTTCCTGTTTGGAAATGAGTATTTATTAACTATTTGCCAGTGATTTTGATTTTTTTTGTCATCTGCCAATTTTTTTCAAATTGACTTTTTTAAAATTTTCTTTCAGTAATCACCATCAGTGTCAACCAGTTTTGATCCATATCAGGCCAAACATTTTGGTAGAAGCTGCTTACAAAGGTTATTAGTAGACAACAAAAGTCAACAATAACTGGCAGAGTTAAAGGGTCAAACGTTATGGTTATAATATGAGCCAGTGCATGTCAAAACTCTGAATACCAAGTTAAAGTTATTTTTAAGAGACAAACAATAGTATATATTAGATGTGACAGCTCTTTACTAACAGAATAATACCACTTTAAAGCCAAAAGAAATATATGCTGCATGATAAGGAATAAGAAAATTAGATTTACTAGATACCTATCTGATTACTTACAGCGTTCACTGCTGGTGGGAGGAGTGAAGCAGATATAGCCACGCCCACAAGTGACCCGGCATTACCTCCCAGGATACCAATAGCTACGCCGGCACCTGATGGCAGAGCTATCAACATACCGACCCACAAACTCCGCAACATTCCCCTTGACTTCATCTCTATAGTTGGCCACGAGTCTGAACTACCCCACACAGCTCCGTTAAGACTTATCCCCCCTGATATCAATCCAAATAGGAATCCTATCAACACACAAATTAGGAGGCCTTTAATTTCGGATTTCACGCCGAGATTCCTCAACTCATAAACCTTTATCACATGACCAAAGGTTCCAGCAAGAATAGGTCCCTGAAAATACATTTAAAATGTAATATACCAGGCCTCCAGATAAGGGTGCCTAATATTTTTTTTTTATTTTTTTATTTCTCAACCAAAACATATGTTGTGGGTACTCAATAGAACAGTCTCAATGTGATGGTTCTTTTGAGCACCCAAAACAAATGTTAAAACTGATAGATAAGAAAATATACTGAGGGAAAAAAGTTTAGCAATTATTTATAATGGGGTTTCCCATAGGCGATCTTTGAAGCATCAGATCTTTTTAATTGGCAGGTTCGCAAACATGTCAGTTGTTCGAAAATGACCAAATGGCTATTCGCAATTAGTCAAAAGAAACAAAATCGGACTTCATAGTGAGGATTTGATCTGCTGAGCATTTTAATTTCAAACGTTATTCAATCAAAAGGGAGGTAATTTGGAAAAATATGATTTTCAACTAAAAACTGTACGAAAAGTGTGAACATGATATTCAGTTTTAAACTGTTTTTCACTTTCTTGCTTTTGGATCTAAACATTTAATAGAAAAATGAAGCTTTTAGTCGAAAACTATTCGCACAATTGCCAGATAAGCTGTTTTAGCAAGGGGGCATAAAATCAGACTTTACATTATGTGAAATGTCAACCTGGTAACGTCATCGTACTCGTGAACGTTTGTCAACATATATTCTTGACACTATGGAATTAAAAGTCGTATTTCTTCTAAACTGTGAATCCTCAAAGTATATTGCTAAACTTTTTTCCCTCAGTATATTAACAATTCTATGCTGAGACTGGACCTATGATATACAGAAGCAACAAGAAGCATAGTATCCCTTGACAAGCTGAATATTTGTATGTTTAAGACTCCTCGTAAATGTTTTAGCATTCCATTTATATAATAAGCATGTATTTACAAGCAGAGTGTAAAACAGTGCGGATCCTGATCAGATGGCTTTGTTAGAAACCAGCTGAATTGGATCTACCGTGTTTTTATAAAAGGATATATCCAAGTTCAGCAGGACAAGAGTTAACCATTTTTATACTGATGGGGTCTTCCATCTGGTTTAATAAAATAATCTTGAACTGGTTCATTCAAATTTCAATAAAACATTCTGTGAGCAAATACTTTAGACCTGGGTGTGCAAGGTTGGCCTTAGTCCCATTAAAAGGATGCTTGGCTTATACTGTTTAAGTCATTCATATGATCCCACCGGGGATCAACCCCACAACCTCCTGGCCCATTCCAAAATCTACTCACACATTCATAAATAAAGGTATAAAATTGCAAATATACAGTCAGACATAAGTTAAGCATCGCCTCAATACTTTTCTAGAGAAACGAAGGAAGCTTTCCAGTCATGAATATTTTCTTGTTTTATTTATGAAAAAAAATAAAGTGGTGACAATTTACAGCAAATTTTGATTCAATTATCATAAAGGTAAACAACTAGTCACGGTAAATGCACACTTACCCCTAAAAATGTCCCTATTCTCTACCCCATTATGGTATTTTCAAAAGGCTTAGACATGTAAAGTGTTAATGTCATATTGTTACAATATCAAAGACCAGCTCTGTCTGAAAATTTCAGATTTGTATCTCTTAAAGAATAAAAGTTATGGATATGTAAAGAGGGGATTGTTATATAGTGATAATGCAAAAATTAAAAACACACGACTAACTATCTCTATAACTGACATGAAACCTTGAGTACGACAGAATCAGTTTGGTACTAGTTTGAAAAATAGGTCTATTTTATTTCTGCATTTATTTGAATTCAAAGTAAGCAGTTTGGGTTAAGATGTGACACTTTTTAAGGATATACCCCAAAAATAGGGGTTGCTGTATACAGGACACCGTTGAACTTAAGCAAAATGACCAAATGGCATTCTGATATGTTTGGCAGACCAAGGAAAGACTAGGGTAACAAAATATTACAAATTGGTTGTTCTTCTGAAGAAATTTGTACACAAAAAACGTCTCTGAAATAATGTTCAGGTGATGCTTAACTTATGTCTGACTGTATATTTTGTTATCCATCAGCTTACACATTTGTTTTGGACGCTTAAAGAACCGCCACATTGCACTGCTTCTTTTGAGTATCCATAACATATATTTTGGTTGAAAAATAAGAAACTTATTTTTGATTATGCATTCTTATCAGAGACCAGACCCCAGGTTATAAATTTTTTTCATGCTCAACTGAACAGAGCATGAAATTTCAACAGTTCATTAAAACTAAAATACCGACAAATAAAGAAGTTTATTGCTTTAAGTCTCTCAGATGTTGTATTTATCATGCTAATAAATGTTAAAATGCCAACAATTGTTGGCATTTTACCATTTATGAGCAGGGTAAATTTTGTGCTCAGCTGAGTTGAGCATGAAAAAAGTTTTATAACCTCGGGGCCTGAATACTATATGAGCAAGCCCATGAGATTTTGGTTATTCTCTCATGAAAAATGTCTTTTGTTCAGGTAGCTTTATTTTTGGCCAGAAATTGTGAAAAAGTGATTTTAACTGTATAACAATGAAACTAAAATTGAGAATGAAATTTAGAAATATTTTAAATGTTATTTAATGATATTAGCAGCATATTGTCGGTCGGGAGTCAAAACCTCGTAACTCTAATTTTCACCAAACTGACTTTTTGTCAAGGCGGGAATACCAAATGCATGGCATACATTCTGTCAAATTCTCGTAGCTCTAGACCAATTAGAACCGCCGTAAAAAGCATCAATCATGCTTCAAAATATCATATCTATGAAAAATTCCATTATTTTGGTGCTCATTTTACTGAGATACAAGGTTTTGCTATGAAAAAGATGCTCAAAATGTCGTAACTGGATGTTTTTTCACGAAAAAATGGTCAAAATGACGTAACTCAAGTGAAACTCTTCATGATGACCATGAAATCTTTATTGGAAGTTCAAAACACCAATAACAGTGAATTTGGATGTTACTAAACACACATGTAATTCTGTCTGATTTTCAGCAATATAGGACACTCCTAGCAAAAGTTATTCTTTTTTTTGTCCCTCCTGAAAAATGTGAAAATCAAAGATACCAGTTTTTACTCCCGACCCGAGGATATGTGTAAATTAATTAACCCTTATCTCCCCAATATTATTGTCTGCTTTTTATAACTGCAGCATATATTCAAGCACACTTTAGACTAGGTTTTATCATGGAAGCAAACACTATGAACCCTGATGATAAGAGAGCAGATGATAAAAGTTGTGACTGGCGGGCAAAGGGTTTAACTCATCAAATGTGTCAAAATGTGAAATACTGACTGGTTTCTCATTAATAGCCAATTAGTTTTTTCAATGTCACATGACTCACCATAAGAGGAGAAATCAGCATGCTGGCGACTAGTACAACAGAACTATTTTCTACCAGACCCATACATGCTATCAAACTGAAACAGATATCATAACTATTTATATCTTTACCTGCTAGTGTTGTCTATTTAAAACCTTTGTAAACAGCTTCAACCGTGATATGTTATTCCTTTACTCCATAATAACGCCTTTTGACGCCTTTGAAATATCATCTATCATATGACGTTACTGTTATTCAGTGGATAACGTCATGTCATAAATAATGTTATGACCACACGTTACATAACACATTAGGCAGGAACAAGTAACGTCATGCCGACGTTCGTTACAACAATGCAAATTTTGATTGAAATAAACTTCGAAGGCGATAAAAATTGCATTTAAGAGGTCATATGATAAACAGAATCTTACACACATGATCATTTCCTATCAAATTTATTAAACTCGCCAAAGGCTCGTTTAATAAGTTTCATATGAAATGATCACTCGTATAAGATCCTCTATGTTTTTTGAAAACATTATGGAAAATGGAGCATTTTCTCTTTTGGAGCAAATGCTCCATTTTCCATAATAATTTCAGAAGTATTCAAAACTTAACTTAAATTTTTCTTGAATTTTTTCAATATTGTCTAAAAATAGAAAATGATGTCATGATCTAAAATAGCATATGGAGTAATGGATTAAAGGGCTTAGCTACTATGCTGCTACTGATAAGAATTCCATGCCCAATACAAATTGTGGCACAAACCAAGTTTTAGCTGAAAAGAGCTGTCAATCATTTGTTTAGCAAATCTGATTAGTTATTAGTTTGAGAAATGTTAACAGGTCTGTGTCTAAAAGGAAAAAAACAATATCTACATACTTAGTTCTGCCTTTATAGTCCTTCAGCTGTAAGCAAATATAGACATATGACTGAGCCGTGACATGTGATTTCCAACAATGTGGCATTTTGACAAGTGTAGACTCAGATGAGCCTGTGCAACCTCCTATTAAGCTTAGAAACTCCAAATGGTGTTCAGTCAGTAGCTTAACCGTCATAGAATATTCAAGCGGCTAGCAAAGGCTCTGATCCGACTGCGGGTATGCGCACGCTGATCTGAGGCTTTGCTGAACGCACATACAACATTGTTGGAAATCCCATGCCACGGCTCAATTATATAAAACAAATCAATCAGGCCTATTTTAATAGAAATGGAGGTATGCACAAGATAACAAAATAAGAGCTGTCACATGACAGCGTAGGTTGACTGTAACTTTTTAATTGAGAAGTGTGACAACCTTAGATTATGTATGTATAGGGAGTTTATGGATAAATATTGTCCAGTTGAAACATATTTTATAGTCCACAAACATACATGACAAATAGGGGTTTGATGTTGTGGAATGAAAGCTAACCCTACAAGGTATGTATGGTGCAAGTATGAATGCTTTCCGACAAGTGGTTGTCAGGATATGGACTTCTAGAAAACTTAAACACAGTGTGCCGGGAACGGAACAGGAAAGCGTACGACCGACCATGGGGACTACCATAGCTCTTTGCACTTCATGCAGTCAGGCTAATAAACTTTAATCAGGCTTCAAGGCAAATTCATCAAATGTTCATCCCCCAACAAGACAAAGAGTAAATCACAAAATACCAATCCCTTTTCTCCAACCCCTAAGTCCACCTCTAGCATCATCCAGTGTTCAAAACTAAAGCTTGTCAAATATGCAGCACACACTTTGTTTTAGTGTCAACATGCTAGGATTCAAATAAATAGAGGATCTTACATGAGTGCTCATGTTTTATTGAATTTTTAAACAAGTTAGGGAAAAGCAACAAAATGTGAGGCTTGCCGAGCATTTTATCATTTTTTCGCAACCAATTTAATAAATTCAATAATACAGGAGCATGAATGTTAGATTCTATTTATTATTGGACTGAAAAAATTTTTGTAATCACGTTTTTGGTGTGAAAATGTCTAGATTTTACCATAAATAAGCGATGCTGTTATGGGCATCATTTCATATGTTACATGTACCCAAAAATCTGTACACCACTAGCGGTTTATCCATTTTAAGCATGGTGTTATTTCACTCCCAGATGCAATGTCATATGATAAAAAACAATCAACTGCATATGTATTAACTCCATTCCCCTTTTTCACTTTAATTGCATATTCTAACACACCTTGCCTATATAGCCAATGGTTAAACTGAGTGATTTATTGGCTGATAAATCACTGCACCGACTGGGCACGGACCGGTGTGACGTCATTCGGTCGCCAATTTGATTTTCATGACGTCATCTATCAAATACGCGATTTGTTGCTTAATATATCACTGTCTGCCGTCAGTTGTAAGTGAATAAATCATTCGCGCTTCACGCTCATGATTTAAACACTTTTACGACTGACCTCCAGCCAGTGATATATTAAGCAACAAATCATTGCGAGCGTGAATCAATTTCTTAATTCTGACAAAGTCAAGGGCAGTAACTCAAGTGTGATTGAATCAAGTCCAAGGATATGTGTAGGATATGGACCATCTGTGGTACTATTCATTTGTACACAATGCATCAAATTTGACCAGTGGGTACTGATATATGGTTCCAGTTGGGCAGATTGACAAACAGAAAACTCCAAAACTTTATGCCTACATCCTTCCCCAGGGGATAAAAACAAATGATAATCATTTTTTTGTGTTTAATGTTGCACTAATAGCTAAAGTCGTGGATCATCCTCCCAAAACTTAATATCCATATGTTGAATCTAACATGTACAAATCAATCTGAATAAATATGTTTAAACCAACTTAATAAAATTGAATAATACTCCAAATATCTGCAGGCAACATAGAATGCCCAATTTCTCTTGTTGACGTTTACAAATTCAATGGCAGTTCATAATGCTTTTCATGTATGGAGTGTAGTTCTTTTTTCAATCCAGATTTAGCTACTTGTAGTCCTATTCTGTTGTTTTTATAGAACAATGACATTCATTTAGCCATAATTATAAATATTCCCCTTTGAAGCTTTCATAGGGGAAGTGTTTCAAAGTGAAGTTGTTGTTTTTGTTGCTTTACGTCCCATGTCAACAGCTATGGTCATTGTGGGACGGTCAGTTCACTTAACCACATTTTTGGGGGGGGGGGCAGGCTTGAGCAAGCGGTTAACCAGTAATATGTGCACATACTTTCGCTTGTAACTGACAACAACCCTTCTTGAATAAATCAGCGGAAGGGAGGAGAATGACCGTAGAAATTATTTCATGATCAATCTCCACGAAAGTATGGTACCGGGCCGGGATCGAACTCGCGACCCCTGGATCTGCAGTCAGACACGCATCTGTAGCCAGACACGTTACCGACTGTGCTACGCGGCCCGGTATCAAAGTGAAGGGTTTCATACATACCTTGCTAGTATTATAAGCAGGAGGTAGTCAAATGTAAACTCAGCATTACCTCTAACAGAGTCAACAACCTGAAATTTTAAAACATCTGACCATTAACCCTTTGAAGACAGGAAACCCCTAAAAAGGCAGGATTCATACAGGCAAGATGTGTAAAATTCAAGGACTTTTCAAGGACTTCTCAAATACTTTCCTACTGTTTTCAAGGACTGAAAGCTTAAGAAAAATACTGATTTACACGTTAAAATTCTACTTCTGAAATGCTAGAGTCCATTACTAAAGATATTAGTTTAAGATAATTGGTATAAAATTGTGGTGCCTTTATTTGGTACAGCATATGCTGCACCAAATAAAGGCAACACAATTTTATACTGAATTAGGTATCCAAAAACACTGTTGAATCCTCCTGTAAATGGTAAAATTCAAGGACTTTTCACAGCCTTTGAGTGTTTTTCAAGTACTTTTTCAAACCATATTTTATTTTCAAGGACTTTTCAAGATAGTCCTGTATATTCAAGTACTTTTCAAGCCCGTGTGAACCCTGAAAGGTACTCTGGCAAACAGTGAAGATCCAGATGAAATGCTGCAAAATGCAGGATTTCATCAGGGTCTACACTGTTTACTATTAAAGACAAAATCAATCTTCAGAGAAAGAAATAAAATATAGAAATTATAACCTGTGACCCCTCAATATATACAATAGAGCATCCTTACTTTACAACATGTAGCAGCTGTATGGAAAATTCCATTGGTCTGAAAAGGGTTAAAACCTATGTCAAGCCTTGCAGCAGATGAAGAACTTGTGACGTTTTTTTCATTATTAGGTTAGACACACTGTATATGCAGCAATTATCAAAATGATGGGATCAATAAACTTAGATCAAAAAGCCTTAGAAACATTTTTTTCAAAATATTTTTTTTTCGAAATATTCTTTTAGGCATACCATAAGAGTGTCAAAAAGTTTAAATCCAGACCAGGCCCGACATTTTGTCGGGCCTGGACTGGGTTCAAACTGTTTGCAAAGATTTTCAGCGGATGACATAAGGAGGTAGAGTTAAATCACATTAAAAATTAAAAGCTTTATATCTCAAAATATACTGAGGGAAAAAAGTTTAGCAATATACTTTTGGGATTCACAGCTTAAAGAGATAGGACTTTTAATTTCATAGTGTCAAAACATATATGTTGACAAACGTTCACGAGTACGATGCCATTAACAGGTTGAAATTTCAAATAATGTCAAGTCTGATTTTATGCCCCCTTGCTTAAACAGCTTATCTGGCAATAGTGCGAATAGTTTTCGACTAAAAGCTCCATTTTTCAGGCAAATGTTTAGATCCAAAAGCAAGAAAGTGAAAAACAGTTTAAAACTGAATTTTATGTACACCCTTTTCGTACAGGTTTTAGTTGAAATATCATATTTTTCCAAATTACCTCCCTTTCAATTGAATAATGTTTGAAATTAAAAAGCTCAGCAGATCAAATCTTCACTATTAAGTCGGATTTTGTTTCTTTTGACTACTTGCCGGTAGCCATTAGGTCATTTTCAAACAACTGACATGTTTGCGAACCTGCCAATTAAAAAGATCTAATGCTTCAAAGATAGCCTATGGGAAACCCCATTATAAATAATTGCTAATTTTTTCCCCTCAGTATATTAACAGAAATCAGACAGTTTATCGCTATTCTTTGTTCATTTTGTTCAAATTAAACTATAACACAAACAATGCCATCATCAAGAGTAAATGCTAAAATTTGAAAATCTGGATAAATTCTAAACTTTCACAGCCTTGGGTTAAAGGAACTAATAGCCAATTTCATAGGCCTTCTGTACTTTTCCAGATTTCTTTCTGGACTCCAGTCTCATGAACTTATTATATCACATGACTTTTCAAGCCAATCAAAATTGTATATATTGCATATGAAATGTGGATTAGTTGTGTGATCATGTAAACACTGCACAATGAGAAGAATGACTCAAAATCTCAGCAAAACCACATAGCCGAAAATTATATAAACTCACTTATTCACTTGTCATCATAGGGTATCTGAATACTTATTTAAATATGGGCCACAATGTTGGGTGCTTTTTTGATTGGTTAGATTATTTCTATTCGGATGTGCTTGGAGCTAATTGGAATGTGTCCAGAAAATTCAGTATAAAATTTGTTATAGGGTAAGGTAATTAGTCTAAAAATTGAAACTCTTTTCTCTATTTGTTCGCAAACAAAACAATGATTCAGGGGTTTCATTAAGAGGAGGGAGGCGGGGATTTTCCCCTTCTACTCAGGCATGTTTCCCCTGCTACTTTTGATAAATTTGTATAGAGTCTATAGGCAAATACTGTCAAATCACCCACCTACTTTGCCTTGATACCCGGATGCCAAAAAAGTTAATGAAACCCCTGAATGATTATCAGGGCTGGAATTCACATAACATTTGCCAGAATAGCGAAAAGGGAAGACCCTGATCAGACTGCTTCTTAAGAAGGCATTTTTAGAACATTGACTGTATGCTTTTTTTGTTTTTGTTCGATTCTTTACATCCCATCAACAATCTTTCAGTTATTTAGGGACAAGTCTTCCTGGGTTGAACCACTACTAAGCTAGGATAAATGGGTCTTGCTTAAGGACACAATGCAGTGATGCCAGCGAGGCTTGAACCTGCATATGAAATAAGTTTGGAGTCGAGCACTCTACCACTGAGCCACTGCGCTCCCTTTTTCACTGTATGCCTAATTGAACTCTTTATTCCTAACCCTTAAAGTGCCAAGAAAAAATGTATCTGAAAATGTCGTCTGCTGAAGTCATCTGCTGCAAATAATTGCCTTACATTACGGACAAATTAAGTACAGAAGCAAACAGCGTGGACTCAGAACAGACTGCTCTTATAGGAGCAGTCTAATCTGGGTCCACACTGTTTGCCATAGAGGCTTCTTAAACATTTCAACAGACGAGAAAAACAATGACTTTTGTTGTGATTGGCGCATTAATGGTTTAATATTATTTTGTTTTCATTGATAATGTTACCTGTTGCACAATGAGGCGTGATTTTATGGATTTCTTGAATTTGCTCTCTTTTTCCTGCACCTCTTCACTGAAATTAATAAAAATATCATCAATATCTTTGTTTTTTGAGTTGATTTTTTATGTCCCAGTCAACATTTTTTCAGTTATGCTAGGATGCGTCTTCCAGGCTTGAACCAGTACTAAGCAAATATGTCTTGCTCAAGTACACAATGCAGTGGGGATGGTGAGGCTCGAACTGAACCCGCAACCCCTCAGTCTCCAGGGCTTGCACTCAACCACTGAGCTCTATGAGCCCTCCGATTTAGTCCAAAAATCTATCCAAATATCTGATATCTTACTTCGCAGGTAGGACAATTTTCCTGTTATTTACATGCATATAAAAGCAGAGTGAGAGACAGGAGTTACCCGAGTTCAGCATGGTAAGGGTTAAAATCAAGTGTCATTTTGGCAGACTATTTGAAATGTCCTTACTCCTAGGCTCCTTGCAAATCTCCAAATATACTCCTCAAAATAACTGAAGGACCAAGATTTTCGAATGCGAGTATAACTAGTTCAAATATTTAATTCTGTAAAACTTGACCCAAATCTTTCTACACTTTATGCCCATGAATTAAGAATCATTTTTACTGATTTACCATGCCTAATTCTGCCATAACTGTGTCTCACATGCACATAACCCCAAAAACACACTTTCAAAAGGCAGTTGGTGGGATAAGGAAATTCTTCTGTGGTCATTCAAGTAGAATGAAAGTGACATCAAATTAAACTTTGTTTTAAACAGTTCAGCTTAAATGCCAAAAATTCTTCAAACAGTTTCATTATCCTGGGAAGCAAACAATTCATCTTTGACAATAGAGTTTTGACATTGTTTTGTTTTCTGAAAACAATGTGTGTACTTGGCCATCAAGAATCAGATTTTTTAATCGTGATTCTATGCCTTTGAGTGTCAGAAAGAGGTCCCGATGAATTGTACAAAAATTGTCACAGACAAATGCCAAAACCAGTTGTTTGAACCCATAGTCTGGTCATTAGGCCATAGCCAAACAGGGCAATTTTCTCTCACAGCAAGCGGTATTGTGGTACAGAAGGGATTAAAACAACATAAAATCATGTGGAAACAGAGATTTCATCATCTAAAAGTCTTATTCATTCATTCATTTCATGCAGTTCTTGTGGTCCATCGATTACACACAAAAATGTTACTCCAATACATTTAGGTCAAGTTTTAAAATGACAATAAAATTAATGATAGTAACATTTTCTGCCATTTTCTTATTGCTGTCTCACTTGGCAATTGGACTTCAAAGATGTCCAAAAAGTTTAGACTAGAATCATAAAATTGGTTTTCAAAATACATTCTACACAAAAGGCATCAATGCTACAATTGATAGTAGGGTAAAGTCGGGTAAATTCGGACATCACGTAAATTCGGACACCCATTTGCAAACAGTGGAAATCCAGATGAGATGGCTCCTTATGAGCCGTCTCATCAGGATTTTCACTGTTTGCTTAGTTGATTTATTTTATTCAATAATTCAACTATGAAACAAACAAGGTGGCTGTCCAAATTTAGCTGTCTGTCCAAATACACCCAACTTTACCCTATTGATCTTTCAATTATTTTGAGGAGTATACTTGTATCTGAATAAGATTTAGGCTGCTCAAACAAAATGTCTCGAGGAAATGGAATCCAGCTGAATCCCTGCTCTACATCAGCTCAAGGGGCTCCATCCTTAGAAACTGTTGTTGGGGTCAGAATTTTTCTAAATTCAAATGCACCTCAGGCTACTTTTGATCAAGGATGCAAACATTATGAACCCAGATCAGACTGCTTCTAAGGAAATAGTCTGATCTGGGTCCATAATGTTTGCAATACAGTCTACCAAAGAATATAAGAAGTTAAGAAAGAAGACAACAAAAGTCATGACTGGAATGGAAAGGGTTCAATTAAGGTTGGGTCTAAAGGTTCACTTAAAGCTGCATAGTCTGTAACTTTTGACCTTCCAATTTTAGAAATAAAGTTTCTTTTTTTCAAGAATACAATAAAAATACTCAAATTCAGGTAAACATTTTACCATTTTCGTAAGTCTTAACAAATTATCACTATCAAAACAACAGCATTTATGTTAAAAATCAACTGTCTAGAATTATTGGAGGGACGTAAATAATTACAAACAAGAGAAAAAACACCTGTTTTTATATGATAATTCACTTTTCCATGCAGTTTTGAGCTGTGCTGAACATATTTATTGTGAAAACATAACTTAATTCTATTTTTACAAATGATTTACAAAGAAAAGAAAATTTTTCGAAAAATGTTCATAGTTACAGACCTAGTCTCTTTACTAGAAAAAGTGTTCATGGGACACGAATGCCCCCGCCTACTGTAAAGTTTAAAAAGGATTTAGTAAAATTGTAGGAGGATTTGTGCTCACAAGGTATCTAATGTCCATAAGCTTCTGTAGTAATTAAACCCAAAAATGACTAAGTTCAAACTGTGAAAAAAGTGACAAAAAATGATCTGAGGGTTATATCCAAATGTCATGCACATCTTCAGTCCTTGACAAAAACACCAGTAAAGTATCAAAAGGATTGGGATAAAATTGTAGGAGGACTTGCGCTCACAAGGTACCTAATGTCCATAAGCTTCTGTAGTAATTTAGCCCAAAAATGACTAAGTTCAAACTGTGAAAAAAGTGACAAAAATTGATCTGAGGGTTATATCCAAATGTCATGCACATCTTCAGTCCTTGACAAAAACAACAGTAAAGTTTCAAAAGGATTGGGATAAAATTGTAGGAGGAGTTGCGCTCACAAGGTACCTAATGGCCATAAGCTTCAGTAGTAGTTGAGCCCAAAATTGACTAAGTTCAAACTGTGAAAAAAGTGACAAAAATTAATCTGAGGGTTATATCCAAATGTCATGCACATCTTCAGTCCTTGATAAAAACACCTGTAAAGTTTCAAAAGGATTGGGAAAAAATTGTAGGAGGAGTTGCGCTCACAAAGTACCTACCTAAATGATGGACGAACGGAAGGACGCACGGACGGACGGACGGACATGGGCAACGCTTAATGCCCTTCCGCATTCTACGAATAGCGGGGGCATAAAAATCAATGCAGTATTCAAGGAAATAGGATCCAGCTCCTTATGATATCACTTAGGTTATGGTAAATTTCTAAAATTTCGAACACTTAGTTGCCGAGCTAAAAATACTTAGACAAATAGACAAACAGCGCAAACCAAGATCAGATTGCTTTCGAAGAAGCAGTCTTATCATGGTCTTCCCTGTTTGCTATTCTGAAAAGCATTTTGTGAATTCCAGCCATGAAAACCAGCATTTTTTATTTGAGGACAGAAAGAAAAAGCTTTTGAATTTTTGAACATTTACTGTAATACTAAAATGACAGCTACCCACTAGCATGTCTTAAAAAGGGGCATAACTCCACAAAGGGAGATAATGCATACTTAAAAAAAAAATACGGGTCAGCTAATTTTCATGAGGAATCTGTTTATGAAATTTAAAAAACCCAAACTTGGGGGCATAAATGTGGGGGCATAAAAATAATAAAATGGCTGCAACTCTAAAACGGAACAACAGGGAGTAACCATAATTATAAGCGATACGTAATCTTGAGCCGATACAGATTCCTATAAAATTTCATAAAGATACATGTAACGGTTACTCAGTTATGGGCATACAAGATTTTTTTTTATAATTTTCAAAAGGACATAACTCAGAAACTAAGAAATTGGGAACAATCAGTCTTGTGTGGGACACTTTGTCTTGACCTTATATACATTTCCATAAAATATCATGAAGATATCTTGAAGATTGTTTACGGACGGACAGCGCCATGCCATAATATGTCCCGTTTTAAAACAAAAACTAGCTTATTTTGTACTTATTGGGTAAGAAGAAACAAAGACTAGTTTATTTTGCACTCATTGGGTAAGAAGAAACAAAAACTAGTTTATTTTGTACTTATTGGGTAAGAAGAAACAAAAATAGTTTATTTTGTACTTATTGGGTAAGTACAACAAAACTAGTTTATTTTGCACTCATTGGGTAAGAAGAAACAAAAACTAGTTTATTTTGTACTTATTGGGTAAGAAGAAACAAAAACTAGTTTATTTTGTACTTATTGGGTAAGAAGAAACAAAAACTAGTTTATTTTGGCAATCAGATTTTGTCATATGGACAAACCATATATTATCTGGGTATATACACTAATTGTTCCAAGATACATCATTGTCTCAAAAACGTGGCGTCTGATCAGGTTCTCCACTGTTTGCTTACAGAAGTTTCTTTTAAAATTTGAATAAAATTGAAAAATACCACCTAACAACCCTACAATTAGAAAAGGGCTCATCCTTCTGATAAGGGTAGGAAAGTCCATTCGACTTAAATGGGTAAATATTTGAGGTTGTATCTCTACAAGGTCATGATATACAGTAAAACTTCAATGAGTGCCATCTTTCAGAGTGAACTAAACTCGCTTTGATACACAGGTGGCTGTCTTATCAAGGGTTGAGTCAGAAATGTCACCATGATAAAAAATGAGCTGTTTCATGTGATTTCCAACAATGTGGCATTTTGACAAGTGTAGACTCAAACGAGCATGTGCAGCCTCCTTTTAAGCTTAGAATCTCCAAAAGATGTTCAGTCAATAGCTTAACACTCATAGAATACTCAAAGGACGAGCAAAGGCTCAGATCAGACTGTGCGTATGCGCAGGCTGTTCCTAGCCTTTGCTGGTCGCACATACCACATTGTTGGAAATCTCATGCACTGGCTCAAATTATAGGCCACACTCTTCAAATGCTGACATATGGGTGTAATGAACATTAAATAGTTTCAACAAAATGATTTTAATTTAGTTAGTAAAACATTCTGGCACATTGTGAGTTTGTTACTAAAATAAATCGGTAAGTTTTAATTTTGTGTTTGGTTTGAGGTTTTACATCCAAGTGAACGGCAATGGTCATGTCAAGATAGTCAGTTCACCTGACCAACCTTTTATTAAGAACACACTTGATTGAGCGAATAACCAGCTTTTTGTGCATATACTTTCACTTGTAACTGACAACAACCCTTCTTGAATCAAAGTAAAGAGGAGAATGACTGTAACAATTATTTCATGACTAATCCCCATTAAAATATGGGCCCGTATCAAACTCACAACCCCTAGATCTGCAGTTGGACTCACTACCGACTACCCTACTGGTCTAGTGTAAGTATCTTAATGACCTTTAAATCTGTCCATTTGTAGTTAAAATCAATATTTCAACATCATTTTTAGCCTTTGATGAAAACTTAAAATCAAGGACAATTACCTGGTCAGGAAAATCTTGGAAAACAGCTCAAATGGACAACCAAGGGGAATTTGGGTAAATTCTTAAGGTTCAGCTCCCAGTAGAGGAGAAAATGCAAAAAGGTTAGTTAAGCAAACAAAAAATCTAGTTCAAAAGGTAGCTGTTAATTGCTTCACAAAAATAATACTCACTTAGGTCTGACACTGTTGCTTTTCAAAAGAAAAAACAACAACATTGATTTAACATTTAATAACATGGTGAATTTGTCAATTTTTTCTTCCCCAACAAAGGGTTATTTTAGAGTAAAGAGTAAATCACAAAACAGAAATCCAATTTCTTCTACAACTAAGTCCACCTCAGGTTTTGTTTTAGTTTCAACATTGTAGACTCAATAAAAAATGAGCCGCATCATGTGATTTCCAACACATGAATAGTGATTTCCAACACATGAATAGACACAGACGAGCCTGTGCAGCCTCCTTATAAGCTTAGAAACTCCAAATGCTGTTCGGAGAGTAGCTTAACAGTCATAGATTATTCAAGCGCTAGCAAAGGCTCTGATCAGACTGCGCATATACGCAGACTGGTCGAGGTCTTTGCTGGTAGCATATACCACATTGTTGGAAATCTCATGCCGCGGCTCAAATATATTTAAATGCACAATTTTGATAGTTGACCTTAAAACCCAACCCCAGAGGTCATTACGTACAAGGTCAAATTTCTTGCTTTCATTTTGTTCTCTACTTCATTCTCTTTAAGTTGATAAGCAACATGACCACCTTCAGAAAAAAAAATGTTTCAACCTTTTGACCTTAACCCAGTGCAAGGGCAATAATTTTGGCTAGCATTTTGTTGTATATTTAACATTCCCTTAAAGAGCTACGTGCATTAGGGGGCTTTTTTGGCCTCCCTATGAGTCTAACATATAAAAATTGTTTTTTTTCACCGATTTGTTCTTATTAGTTTATTAGAACAATGACCAAAGTGTAAAAGTATCAAATTATTTTGACTTTTAGCGTTGCAATGGTAACAAAAATGGCCTCCATAATAGGCTGAAAATAGGAAATTGATCAATTTGGAGCAAAATTGAGAGGTTTCACAGAGAAATTAACATAAAGCACAAGCAAATACCAAAAAGATATTTTTACAGAAGATGTGAATTTCCATGGCACACAACATATTAAAAAAACATTTTGGTATTTAGCTGTGCTGATATCTAATTCTTAAAAAACCGGTCTCCAAAAGCCTTAAAATTGGTCCAAAATGGCAATTTCTCTGTTTTAAGCCTATTGTGTCGGCCGTTTTTGTTACCATAGCAAAGGTAAAATTTAAATAAATGCCAATTTTTTACACCTCAGTTATTCTTCTAATAAACCAATCTAAAGAAATTGGTGAAAAGCAATTTCTTCAGTTTTTGGCTCTAGAGGGGGGCCAAAACAGCCCCTTAATGCACGTACCCCTTTGATAAACAGCATGACAATATTCCAAAATAGTTGATTTAATGGTCTCTGCAGCATCCCTAAAATCCATACAGGAGATCAGACCCAGGCCTTTAAATTGTAATCTCATTTAATGTTTCATATCTATTGTTCCTCTGTCTGCATGCCAAATTTTGGCTGAAAATATTGACAAGCTGATTTGGTTATTGAAAATTTTGAATATTTGATCTTTGACCCCACCACCTAAGGCGCAGATTGAAGAATAGATAAGTATTCCGAGGCAGAAATGATGTGCATGGAAATAAGCTGCATATGTCTTTATAAGGTTTATGTTTTATTTTGACTCCAGCAACAGATCAATAATTTAGTTGTAACATTGACTTTGTATGTGGTCTTTTATTGGGAGTCTAAATTTTTCATACATTTAATTAGGATCCTTCGATAAATTGGAACCCACAAAAATACCCATTCACCATATCTATATAACTAGAGAATGGCAGTCAATCTTATCTAATACCAAACAGGCACATGATGTCAAAACTATGACGTATCAACGTTGATGCATTGTTTTAAGGTTGCGTGCCTGCTGGAAAATGTTCCATTTTACAGCTTTCTTGAGCTTACGAGATACAGTTAAACGGGTCTTAAGCGGCCACTCAACGTTCTCCACAGGGAGTAAGACGTATCGGAAAATAGATAAAGAAGGCCAAAAATTGTTTTTCAAGTCCTCTTACTGTTTAATGCAGGTTTAAAGTATTGCAGAATGCTCAAAGAGACCTTCATTAAGCTACCATTTGTCTTTAAGACTTGTTTTGACTTTTTTGAGTGGCCCCTTAAGAAAGGTTTTATTGTATTTACACACATCACTATGGAGGACAAACACAGACAAGAACTATATGGCTCTTGAAGGATATACAATAAAATATTGGATAATGAACAATGTGACAAATCAAGCTCAAAGAAGAATTTCACCTAGTTTTTGACAATGAAATAAAGATCTTGACAATATTCATCCCAATTATTTAGGCAACAACCACAAAACATGAATGTATAGGGAGAAAACTTGTATACCAGAATATTTCTTGCACTCCGGATAAGGATATCTTAAGATTTTACCCTGGGATAGAAAATCTTATCTTACCAATGCTATCTTACCCAGGACGTCAAGTAACGTCATCCTGTGAAATTGCATCTTAGCCTATTCAGGGACTTCTGTAAGCTTATTTTAAAATAAATAAATAAAAACAGTGGTGAGCAAGAAAAAGAATCCATTATTCCTGTGACAGTAGGATAGAAAAATCCTTACCTCAGGATCACTGTTTGTCATCACTCGGCAAGCCTTGTGATACCAAGCGGTGATCCTCGGGATGGATTTTTCTATCCTACCTTCACACTCATGATAGATTCTTATAATCTTACCAATGCTATCTTACCCAGGACGTCAAGTAACGTCACCCTGTGAAATTGCATCTTAGTGTATTCAGGGACTTCTGTAAGCTTATTTTCAAATAAATAAAAACAGCACATGGTGAGCAAGAAAAAGAATCCATTATTCCTGTGAGGGTAGGATAGAAAAATCTGTACCTCGGGATCACCGTTTGTCATCACTAGACAAGCCTGGTGATGCCAAACGGTGATCTTCGGGATGGATTTTTCTATCTTACCCTCACACTCATGATAGATTCTTATAATCTTACCTTGGTTCCTTATCATCATCTTCCACAGATGGAGAACTTGGAGGTACTTCTTCTTCTGTATAGCTTTCATGTACAGTTGTCGGGAACACACTGAAACACATAAGGGACACGTCAATTGAAACATGATGATTAAAGGGGATGAAAACCATTTCAGCATAATTAACACTTTGCCTGCTAGAATCATCTGCCGAAAACCTTTGCAAACAGTCTGGACAAAGATCAGGGCTGACAAAACATCTGGGATGAAAACCATGCTTGTTTGATTACTCTTTGCCTGGTAGTGTTGTCTGAGCCAAAAATGAGAGGGTTCTTTGGAGTACCCACAACATATTTTGTATTATATCAAGCATTTAAGTACTTTTAGCCTTTTTATGTCTCGTAATCAGCATTTAGAGAGAAAATGAGGGATCTTAGTTCTCTCTGCAAATCAAAAATAAAATTATGTCATTTTTGATTGCTTTCACTGACCCATGCCACTAAATCAATTATCAGGCTACCTCAGACTTACTTCAGTTCAGGAGCAGGTAGTTTGTGTTTGTTATCATCTCAGTCAATATCAGTCATTTTGTTTAATTTGATTTTTTACATCCCATCAACACTCTCTCAGTTAAACAGGGACAGGTCTTCCTGGGTTGAACCAGTACTAAGCTTGGATAAATGTGTCTTGCTCAAGGACCACAATGAAGTGACAGCGGTGAGGCTCGAACCCTCTGCCCTTCGGTCTCAAGTCAAGAACACTACCACTGAGCCACTGCGCTCCCTACAGACGACAATAAAAGCATGTACATTTCCCAGCATGCTAAAAGTTCAATACCTAATAGATGTTCCTGCAGTCCTTCCTACACCCAGAGCTTTCAACTTGTTCAGGATATCTTCACAGTTCTTACTGTCCGTCTTCACAAATGAAATCTTGAATAAAAGTAACATCAGATAATAGCCAGTCTGGTCAACATAGCAGTCATTAGTGAGTTCTGTTGGATTTCTTTTGCTCCGGTATTCAGATTTATTTACTGTTGAGTCCTTATCTTTGCTTTATCTCCTTGTTACATCTTGATTTATATGTTTTAGGAGATGATGCATTGATAAGTTAGGGGTATTTCATGCAAACCAAATATCTATGTGTCTTGATCCACATCTGAATTAAGGGTGAGGTTGGCGCCATTAAACCGGTTTAAGCCCTCCAGTAAAATATTTTACTGAACGTTCCAAGGTGGTACTTCTTTTGTGGATCTTTTATGTTTTTTCTGTCTTGTGTTTGCTATGCCTTTGTGCTAGTCTGTTTATATGTGCCTTGTGGTCACCTGCTGGGAAAGGGATGACCTCTTGGCTTTAGTTTGTGGTGTCTTACTGTGAGTTTGTCACTTTCCCATTGGTATCCTGGGTCAGGTGTGGTACTTGATTGTATCCATTCCTGATCCTTGCACCTTTACTTACTTTCACATTCAAACAGGTTAAGATAAACAAAATTTTTAAGCGTAAAATCATGAATATTTCTTTACCAATCAGTTTTGACGTATGTTTTGGGTGCTCAAAAGAACCGTCTCATTGAGACAATTCTTTTGAGTACCCACAACATATATTTTGGTTGAGAAATAAGAAAATTAATTTTTCGGTACACGCTCTTTAACTAAAGGCCTGCATTCATAGTAATTTGACATTCATGGATTTTTATGGACTGCCTTAGTTGTATAGTCAGTCTGTTTTCTTCTATGCTAAGAGTAGTTGAGGAATAGCAATACATTAAAATGCATTTATATGCAGATGACACATTCCTTCATTCCCCCAGTATTTTTTGTCCTGAAAATGTTTACATTTTATGTCTGCTGCATATATTCAAGTTCACTTTAAATAGACAAGATTTGATCATGGTAGCAAACACTGTGAACCATGGGAAGCAGTCTGATCCTGGTTCAAAATAAGCCTTCCTAAGAAAAAAGTCTATCAAAAAAAGAGTTTTATTTATGAATGAAAAAAATATTGGCAGGTTAAGGTAAAAAATGTTTGCTACACCATACTTTGCATTCAAAATACAGTCACATCTCGTAATATCAAAACCCTATGGACTAGAGGTTTCATTTTGAAGTATCAAAAATTCCAATTATAGGGAGGTAGACATAGAATTATGTAACCACTAAAAATGATTATTATCAGTTTCCCCTCATCAAAGAAGGTACATTTTGGATGCGTAAAAGAAACATGTCAAGTCGAAGGAGAATCACATGTTTCATTTACACACCTAAAACTTATTTTTTTATACACATTTAATCAATAGGTCCTCTATTAGCAATAAGTTGTTGTACAGTCACCAGAGAGAACCATTCTGCACGCACATCGGCCAATTCCCTGGAATCAATCTCTGCCATACATGGAGGGTCTACTTTTCATGGACTTTGATAACGTGACGTTGACGTCACAGAAACCATGCCAGCACAATAGCAAGTTTGATTGCAGCGAAACAAACGGTTGCAACATTCCACAATAAATGTTGTAAAAAAGATGCTATAGGAAAAAAATAAACTTCAGTTATCCTGCTGAAAAAACTTTTCAGATAATCAGAATAATCGATTTTAACAGGGCTGAACCCACATGCTACTGAATTCATTTTCACTGCGCCATTTCCGGTGAACAAAATGGAGCTTTTTGGTACATAGTACTACCCATTATGCTCCTTTAATACACTGAGCCATGATTGGATTCTCGAATTGTGGTGGATTTTCCCGAATGCAGAGAGAATATCCTACTTACCCTCACTATCTTGTTCTTGTTTCCTACTTTTTGTTGAGACACATTGTCAACACCCAAACTGTTCAACATGTCAAGGACTTGCTGAAAATACAAACTAGGATCAACAAAACACACATCTAGATAAGGCCAAATAAAAAAAATAAGTGTGTTTAGGGTAACGGGTCTAAAATTTTTAGGTAGGGTAGGCACACATATTTTTTTTCTGGAAAAAAATATAATTTTATGCATTTTGAAAGGCGAATTCGACTTTCAAAATGCATAAAATTATATTTTTTCGAGAAAACCTGAAAAAATTCTAGGTTTCACCAGTAAATTTAGGTAGGGTCGGGTTATCCTAAACACAGGTATTTTTATTTGGCCTAACAGAACTTCTAGGCATTATATTGTGAATATTTTCTTATCCACCAGTTCAAACATTTGTTTTTGGTCCTCAAAAGAACGGTCTTATTGAGACGGTTCTTTTGAGTACCCACAACATACGTTTTGGTTCAGAAATAAGAAAAATAACTTTTAATTATGCACTCTTATCTAGGCATGATTAAAAATGGTCATAAAGATAAGCAAGGACTTGTCGCATCAACACATCAGGCAAAGTTTTGGTCAAATGTTTGACATCTTAGCATAAGTTGAACTTTCCTGTAGGTGAGCAAATTAAAAAAACACTTACCAGGGGACAAGTATTCCACTCGTCCGCTCGTAATTATGAGTGAAATCTAGAAAGGACGAGTAATTCTTCCCATGCACTCGTCCTACAGGATGAGTGCTTTGGGAAGAATTACTCGTCCTTTCTAAATTTCACCCTAAAATCTGAGGGTGAAACTGGCATTTTCCGAGTGTTGACTGTGAAATCTTTTTGTCAGTATATGGGATGCAGTTATGAATTTGACTGGGTAAATAATATCATTTAAACAGTGATATAAGGAGCTTTATAAGCCATATTACATATTACATACTCCCTTATTTTCTTTATTGTATTCGCTTTTAAAGGAAAAGTATATGTGTTTGCAGGATGAGTGAAAATTGTAAGTCACTCGTCCTGCAGGACAAGTGCAATATTGAAATATTTTTGTCCCCTGCTTACCTCATGAATGGGATCCACCTGTATAAGTGGTGTTAAATGTTTTTCTTCTATGGTCTTTGTTCCAGTATCTTCCTTGATCTCTTCCATCTCATCAGTATTCTTCACAGCTTCTTCTGATGGCTCTTTTTGTAAATCATCATCATTTCCATCCAAGCTCAATTCAGGAGTTTCTGCAACACCAACCTCAGATTCCTCAACCTTAATTACATCAAATCTTCCTGTCTCGGTAATAGACTTTTCATCAGTCTCTGTATCATTCTCATTCGAATCTTCAAAAGTTTTGTCAGTTTTGAAATCTTCAGAGAGTGCGCTTTTCAGCACATGATTAGAGTCAATATCCCCAATTATCTTGTCTTTCTCTAAGTCTTTGTTTTCAGTTTTGCTTGATTCGAGATCTATTTCAAGTGAATCAAGCTTTGTAATCACAGTTTCTTCTTTATTAACTTCATTATCTTCCTGAGAATCTAACTCTAGTTTATCTGCATCTACAGGGTCACTTTCAGTGGTTTTTGCATCAGCAATGGGTGACACTTCTGCATCTCTGAGTGATACAGCTGAATCTCTGGCTTCTGAAAGAAAAAATATTTGAGTCAGTACATGAGATATCGGTTCTGTAAACCACTTAATGCTCGGGACATCAAATTTGGCGATTTTAAAAGATGGACATGGTTATGTAGTTTAATTTTGGGGGTTTCTCAATTCAACATCTTTTTAAGTTATAATCTATCCTCAAAGGGGCTACTTTTAAAGGGAAGAATATGCATATTCTTCCCTTTAATAGTAGCCCCTTTTAAGATGTGTTTTCCTCTACTTTGAAGCATACTCAACCTTTAAAAAGTTGATATTTGACAATACAAATACCAATATACTAAGGATGTGTGTCGTTTTATTGCTTATTTTGTAACCAATTTGAAGTTTTATTTAAAACCGTCTCATATTTTGGCGATTTTGTTTTTACCACCAATAGCGCCAAATATACTCAAGTCAAATGAAAACCCACCACCTACAAAAATGACTCTATTTTTTAAAGACATAACATTTTATTTTGCAATTGCGTCTTATTGTACTGTAGCATTTCCGTAAGTTACTGATAGGTCTTTAAAATGGAATGATAACTGAGGACCCGTGCCCGGGAGCATTTCACAAAACAACTGTCACAGCCAGCCATCGAATGTGTCAGTATTTTCAAAAGCATTATTCTCCCACTTTTCTGTGCATAAATTGCAAAGACTCTCTAAATTGACAGCCTGGAATAGGCATCTTCCCTTGAAAGTGGCTATAACGTCACGATATGACGTCACTAGCGTCATTTTGACTCGTGTGTTAAATGGAGACATTCAAGGAATCCTTCTTTTACTGATGCAAAATTATGACAAGGCCCTAGCAAGAAGATTTCTTGCTTGTGCAGCGGGTCGTTTACATCGACAGAGCATAGGTATCAACATTTTGTGATAAACCAGGGACCAAGCTGGCCCAGAATTTTAGGGAGAAGTGACTTCTCCCTGCAGGAAAATTAGGGAGAAGTGACAGTCAGATAGGGAGAAGTAATAGCGCAAAAATTAAGGCATTTTCTGTCAATTAAGAAGCTAATTAGTCATTACACATACTATTGCCATTTAATGGAAGGAGAAACACGATGCAGTAGTAGTAGATTGTCTGATAATGTCACCACAGCTTGCATTTGTGTGGTGACAGAATGAAAATGAGTCTCCCTAAAAAAAAAAAAAAATTTTTTTTTTTTTTTAGTGAGACTCCCACTTCTCCCTGGGTCCCATTTAGGGCGAAATTTCGGCCCCTAGGGCGACTATTTCACCCCCCTAGCTTGGTCCCTGATAAACGTCAATCTCTAAAAGCTCGTTTTCATGAAACTAAAAGTATCTGTGTTGAACTTAAAATTAGATAATACTCGCACCAACAGACAAACACAAAGTTCAGAAGATTTAAAAGTCAGCGTTGCGAACAATGGGTGGAACGTGCTCAAAGATGATGTCAATGATGCAACATCATTATTTTAGAGGATTTTGATGAGGTTTTGCATGTGTGTGGGAAATCAGCATTGTGTAGAACCCTAAGACTTTAGAAACCGCAGTCGAGTTTTGTCGGTCCACTCCATATTTAAGCTTACATGCATGTAGTGACCTGGTTCACGTAAGTGTAGTGCTAGGTGTTGCGTCACAACTGTCAAAATGGTGGCAAACAGAAAATGTTTAAAGGAGTTTTTGGTCTTTTCATATCCACCCAAAATGTGATTAATGCAATTTGGAGGCTGACGTTACATCATGTGTAAACGGAGTCACCGGAATTGAAATTTTGGTGCAAAAACATTGCATTTGTCCTAAATAATAAATATAAACAACACAATTTTGCACAGCTATAGATAGGCCACAACTATGTGTATCTGAAGAGTACCCCGTTTTTATTGACACGAGTATATAAGTGTTTCATAGAACATATTTGAGCCAGTGCATGAGATTTCCAACAATGTAGTATGTGCGACAAGCAAAGCCCCAGATCAGCCTGCGTATACCCGCAGTCTGATCAGAGCCTTTGCTTGTCGCTGGATTATCCTACGAGTGTTAAGCTACTGACTGAACACCATTTGAGGTTTCTAAGCCTAAAAAGGAGGCTGCAGAGGCCCATCTGAGTCTTCACTTGTCAAAATGCCACATTGTTGGAAATCACATGTCATGGCTCATTTCATATCAATATAGTGAGGCTAGATGTCTAAATTTTGACATGATCGTTTACCTGCATACCTTCTTTGTGTGCAAGCAACCAAGGCTCTGGCAACACTTGATGGATATGCACATGCTCATCTGAGCCTTGAGTGCTTGCCCCTACAATTAGAACCATAAACTCATACACCAAATGGGCCGCGTCCCGAGAAAACCTGTCTTCGAGGTTTCCGTCAAAGCGAGTTTGAAAACTGAGACTAGCTAGAAAATTGAAATTTCACCTGTATTAAGTTTACATATGATACTATCCAAAATGCAAATAACAAAGGCGCTGATCAGACTGCGCAGATGCGCAGGCTGGTCTGCGCCTTTGTTGTTCCCAAACACCCAAAGACAGGTTTTCTTGCGTCTAGGCCCAAATCATTTTGGTTTTATTCATCGTTTATCTCTAGTCACACAGTTTTCGATAAAAAAAAACATTTTTAGCATGAAATTGAAAATATTTTCTTACCCATGACTTTTAGCAACATATGTTTTGATTATCCCTTAATGGGCCAATCACAACAAAAGTCGTCTGCTTTTCTGGTCTGCTGAAATGTTTAAGGAGCCTCTATGGCAAACAGTGTGGACCCAGATCAGACTGCTCCTATAGGAGCAGTCTGTTCTGGGTCCACGCTGTTTGCTTTTATACTTAATTTGTCAGTAATGCTAGGCAATTATTTGCAGCAGATGACTTCAGGAGACGGCATTTTCAGATGCATTTTTTTTTGGCGCTTTATAGGTAACTAAGAAAATTATTTTTCTGTCTCCCACAGTGACACTTAACTAAAGGCCTGATCCCTTCCGTTGGGAGGGGTGGGGGCAAAAGTACTATTGCTTAGTCTGCCTTTATTAGAGCATGTATACATTTTATCAAATATATCATGAGTAAACCCAATTTTGTTAAGCGCAAACAACATAGACACAGACCAACTTGCACATTTGGTCAGCCACTGTTATTCGCTTTTATATCTAAATTTGCTATAATGCAAACTTTCAAAAATTCTATCTAGTCTCTGTAGCTGAGCAGATTGGTTTGAATCTTACTTGGTCAGAAATCCTAAAGAAAGGTTTTCTAGCAACGAAGCCCATATGAGGCGCAGCATGTGATTTCCAACAATGTGGCATTTTGACAAGTGTAGACTCAGACGAGCCTGTGTAGCCTCCTTTTAAGCTTAGAAACCCCAAATGATGTACAGTCAGTAGCTTAACAGTCATAGAATATTCAAGCAACTAGCAAAGGCTCTGATCACTCTGCGTGTATGCGAAGGCTGATCTGAGCCACATTGTTGGAAATCTCATGTCGCGGCTCATATGGGCCTTGACCCAAAAGAACCTGTATTCGGAGGGTTGCGAATAACACAGGTGCAGACCAGCCTGCGCATCTGCGCAGTCTGATCAGCCCCTTTGTTTTTCTCTTTTTGTAAAGTATCACATCCAGACTTGCTGCAAGCAAAATTTCAACTTTCTAGCTAGTCTCTGTAGCTGAGCAGGCTGGTTTGAGTCTTGCCTTGTCAAAAACCTCGAAGACAGGTTTTCTCGCCGCGAGACCCAAATGATACTTACCTGTGATATCAGCACTTGTATTATCATCTTCGTTCTCTTCCCCGACAGCCTCCAACTCACCATTTCTTTCACCATTGCTGACTACACTCTCGTCAGATATTCTGACTCCATTTGATACTCCAAGTTGCTTAGAATCCGACAGGACATATGGTACATGTACAACAAACAAGAATGCCATGGCTTGAATGAAATATCTTTCTGTTCTCAGCAGTAATGGCTGTCTGAAGGGAGAAAAGAATTGATGAATTGTTTATCTCAACAGCTGATGCAACCTAAAATTAAGTAATTTTTGTTTCCCTTACCGGACCAACATACTTCAATCAGTCTTTTAATCATTAGGCCAAATAATAAAAATATATATGTGTTTAGGGCTATCCTACTCTACCTAAATTTACTGGTGAAACCTAGATTTATCAGGTTTTCAGGGAAAATATAATTTTATGCATTTTGAAAGGTGATATGGAACTATGAGTAAATGCTTAAAACTTACATTTATAAACAAACTGTAGCGTATGTGTAAACAATATTAATTTTGCTTCTATTGTACACAAACTCCATAACCTAGTTTAACCATGTGCCATGTAATATTTTCAGATTCGATTTTTGGAATGTTGATCTTTATTCCTTTGCGTGGGTATATAAGACAAAACAATTTAAACTACATGTAGAAAGGTGTTTCGATTTGCTTTACAACAAATAGGTGCATTTAATTTGCTAATTACAGAGTGCAGCCATTATTTATTGCAAGTGCTCGCTATTGTTCAACAACGTAATGATAACAGTAACAAGCATTCAATATTTCGCATTGTTGGATTTGCCTCAGGTTTTAAATTTCGTAGTCTAGAGATACGGGACCGCTATACACAGATACAATCAATGACATTGGCTGCAAACAAATGGTGGACTTCCCAACCAGAATTGACAACACACTGGACATTTTCTGTACCAACCGCCTGTCACTTGTAGATTGATGTATCCCTTTACCTGGTTTAAGCGACCATGACATAGTCTTAGTTGATTGCAAAGTCCTACCAGCGCGCAAGAAACCAATTAGGAGAAAGATCTACCTGTGGAGGAGAGCCAAAAAGCCAGCCATGGATCAAGACATGACAGATTTCACCCGAGAATTCGTAGCGAACAACACTACTTCTACACCGGTGGATTCTCTCTGGAACCAGTTCAAAGAAAAATGCATCCGGAGCATCAACACCCATGTTCCTTCCAAGCTGACGTCAACTCGATTTAACCAGGCCTGGTGTAACAGAGATGTACGTCGCCTGTCAAGAAGAAAGAAAAGGGCTTATAAGAACGCGTACAACCAAACAGTCGTCTGATTGGAGTCGTTACAAGAAAATCCAGAAAGACACCCAACATGCATGTCGGAAGGCCCACAATGACTTCATCAGCAATATGGTTGGAGAGCCAGGCACTAATAGCAAAAAGCTCTACACATACATCAAGTTTCAAAAGCAAGAAATGTGATGGATCTGGAGTATCACCCCTGAAAAAAGATGGAGTCACCTACGGTAAATCTTGTATTAGTTCGTACACTCGAATAGTTCGTACACCATAAATTATTCCACAGTGGTCGGACCAAAATGTCATGTATTAGTTCGTACAGTGGTCATTTTCCGATTTTTAATAGTTCGTACACAACGCGGTTTCCCTTCATTTTGGTACCTACGTGGCTTTTAAAGCTGCATAGTCTGTAACTTTTGATCTTTTAATTTTTGAAGTAAAGTTTAAATTTTTCAAGATTACAGTAAAAATACTCAAATTCACGTAAAGATTTTACCATTTTCGTAAATCTTAACAAATTATCACGATCAAAACAAGAGCATTTATGTTAAAAATCAACTGTCTAGAATTATTGGAGGGACGCAAATAACTACTCACAAGAGAATAAACACCTGTTTTTATCAGATAATTCACTTTTCCATGCAGTTTTCAGCTGCACTGAACATATTTATTGTGAAAACATAACTTAATTCTATTTTTAAAAATGATTTAAAAAGAAAAGAAAATTTTTCGAAACAATTTCAAAGTTACAGAGTATGCAGCTTTAATCAGTGTGCCTGTCTTCAATACTTTCGATTTCCTACCGTGTCGAGCACGCCAGTTTACAAACATATCAGCGGCGCCTGTCAGTCCGACCGTCAGCATTGATGCATGCCAAACTTTTATTCCCTGATAAATGCTCTAGGTTCAATGAACGTCGGACTGTTGCAAATTTGCACGCCTTTGTAGCCATCTTTTGAGATATTTTGTCCAGTCATAACAAAAATCAAATACATGTACATAACCACGCGCGCGTGCACATTGATTGTGAAAGTGTCTTTGATCATTGAGCCTTTCCATCAATATTCTCGAGCACATTAATCCTTACACCAACACAGCTTATTTTAGCGTTATTTCCTCCTGGCGACTTTTAAATCAAGAGAACGCAGCAGGTGTGCGACATGGAGAACTTCAACGCAGTGCACATCTTCTTTTTAATCACTGGATCCGAGCATGATGAAATCATATGGGCTGGTGCTTATAAAAATGTGGTCAGTGAAGGCTCAGGAGAGCCTGCGCTTTTGTGCAATCTTGCCAGGGTCACGCTGCTCACTAACTGGATGAAGACTTAGGCCCAAACAATCTAGACATCTACGTACTCCCACTAAAAAGCTGTGCTTTAAATTTTATATTCTAAGTTCACAAAAACGCGCACGCAATAAGCGTAATAAAAAAACTGACAAAGAGCCTATCGCGGCGTCCTCATGAAACTGTATTATGGGACTAAAAGATTGATCAGATTAAATGGTTCCAGTGGATCATCACACGTACGCGACTTGCAAAGGCTTTGATCAGACTGCGCATATGTGAATTGATTTTTGCATGCTTTTGCATCATGCTTTACATTGGGCTGTCGATGGAACGAGTCAATTCATGAGGTTATGTCACCTCTCGCACATGCGGCCAGCGAAGGCTCAGACGGGCCTGCACATCCGCCAAGTCTTGCCAGGGGCATAACTGCTCACATACACAATGAAGGTGCTTGTCTTAAGTTAGGCTTATAGTCCCACTAGGTTGCTGTGTATAATACACCAATAACACCGCAACAATTGAGATAAGAAAAAAAAATGTTCGAAAAAGCGTCTTGATTTATGAATAATTTATTTCAAACTAAATTCCACGATTGCGACATCCGATCAGGGTTTGCTTTATTTACCCCATTCCGTGTGTACCTTGCTGCCAGAAACTTGACTTTGTTTGGCGCACATCAGCCTGTGCATCCGCGCTAGAAAGTATAATAGCTAAACCAGTTACATGCAAAAAAGGAAGATGAAAAATAGAATTCCACCGTCAGACATGCGTGTGCAGATCCAGACAACTCCAACGGGGGGTTGCTTCTCGAGGGAAGTTCGTACCAGTTTCTGCTTGGAAATAAATGACAACTTGTAATTTTCCAGGGGGAGGTCCGGGGCCCCTCCCCCCCCCACACCCCATCCCCCTGTCTCTGCCCATATCAAAGTTTCCACATTAGTACGACATATCAGGGACTGGATTTCGCAAGAGATCTATCATACTGACTTTTTAACAGCCAAAAACAGTGTTGGGTGCACATGCTAGTCTTTGCACTCTCGTGTAGCTGGTCGTAAACAGCAGAGATCGGACAGCTTATTTCCGTTTTAGTCGTCGTTGGGTGGTATTTTTCATTTTTTATTTAAATTTTGATAGACCATGATTCTGTGAGCAAACAGTGGCGACCCTGTTCATACGCCGCCAAATTCTGATCTGGGTCACTGTTTTCATGTCCAACAAACAGGACACATGGCTTAAGCTTAATATGTCATGTACATTTTCTTGCTTGCGTCAAGGCCACCACGTGCGACCCCAATTTTAAAAACAACATGTGGCCGGAATTGAAGTGAGGGGTCTCTTTGATCTTTAAAAGGATCATGCTGTCTTTGCGATATAATTAGCAGACGGTTTGTGAATATTGACCAGGCCCGGCAATACATATGTCCAAGCACTCTCTGGTATAGAAAGTCGGGCCTCAAATTTTCTCGTGTTATGGCCATGTGCGGATCCAGAAAGTTTTGTCAGATGGGGTCCAACTTTGACAACGTTTTTTAATTTGGTGAGGGGATACCACTATTAGCGGGCCATCATCGGCCTGCCAGCCAAACGACATCTAACATTTAAATGGCGTTTCGCTGGCGGGCCGATAATGGCCTAACATTGAATGTTGGATTGGTAGCTTTGTGATTTTAAGGGGATCCAGGCCAGTATTGCTAAGAAACTCTATATTTGTGTAATTTTCCAGGGGGGGGGGGTCCGGACCCCCTGCCCCCCCCCCCCCCCCCCCCCCTCTGGATCCGCACATGATGGCGCGACCAAAGATGACGAAGTAAGAGAATCTGGTTCTACATTGATTGCCATTATCATAATCTTAAACTGCTAACATGAAAGGGGGTGTGGAGCAAGCTGAGCATGTAAGTCGCCACAAGAATACATGAATATGTATATGCAAATGGAATACTGCGACGTCATGATGAAGACTCGAACCACATACAGAAACATGTAAGTGTTCATACAAAGGCTTTAAATGGAGTAAACATTCGCAAAACGTAAGTTGTGAGTCTTTTTACAATGCATAGGCAGAGAAACTCATGAATGATACTTCTGCGTTCCAGTTGTTCATATTTTTACATTTAGAAGTCCTTTTCATATTCAGTTTTCATTTGGAACGTGCACTGCACATCAAGAAAAAATCAAGCATACGTACGTCTAGCCTGTCAAACTTATCATAAAACATTGTCTTGTCTACTTCTGTGTTGCATTTTCGAGGGTTCTAAGACGAAAGCTGCGATATACGTCAACTTCACGTTGTAGAGCTAGCCGTCGGTAGTGAACAGAAGTTGTATTATATTTGTTACGATTCCAATCAAGACAATTGTCATCCCTGACCAGTCCAGTACTGGGTCCGAGATGTCACAGAACGAGTTTAACCATAAAGTTTAACCGGGTGATATCTCCGGGTATATCGCACGTTGTATGTAAAACAAGTTGGTTGAAACGGCACAGTAGGTGATTTGTTTGTTTATTTTCAATCTTCACCATGCTATTAAGAATGTTAGTTTTATCAAAAATACTAATCAGACATTCAATCTGTGATGAGACTAAAAGGATAAACAGAAATTTCTCCCTCTTTGGCAATTGTCGCATGTTATGGCCCTGTTTTATCGATCTTCACAATTTCATTTTATTAGTTTGTACAGTGTCGTTTTTCAGGAAAATAATTTTTATTAGTTCGTACACGGAGAAAAATAATTATTTTTTGCTGTACGAACTTATACAAGATTTACCGTACTCAGACCCAGCAGATCAAGCTGAGATGCTAAACAGCCAGTTTGCAGAGGCTTTCACCAAGGAAGACTGCAACTTCATGCCTCAGATAGGTCCAAGTTTATCCAATACTGCTCCCCCTTTAATCATTCAGGAAAAAGGAGTGAAAAAACTTCTAGATAGCCAGGATCCTCATAAAGCTAGTGGACCAGACCAGATTACGCCCAGATTCCTGAAAGAAATGGCACCCTCTATCACACCAGCTCTAACACTCATATTTCAAGCTTCATTTGACCAAGGCCAAGTTCCAGAAGACTGGAAGAGAGCTAATGTTACACCACTCTTCAAGAAAGGAGACAAGAGCAAGGCTACCAACTACAGACCGGTTTCCCTGACGTCGACTTGCTGGAAGATCATGGAACACATCGTCCACAGTAATCTGATGAATTTCCTTGAAAGCAACAACATCCTGAGCGACTACCAGCATGGCTTTTGGAAAAAGAGGTCCTGTGAGACACAGCTATTTGTAAATGTACATGATTTGGCAGCTGGACTCGACAGACATCAACAGATAGATGCCATCTGGTTGGATTCCAGCAAAGGGTTTGATAAAGTTCCCCACAAACGCCTTGCTACCAAGCTCCAGAGATGGGGTAATCGTAATCTGTAATCACGATTACTTGTAATCAGTTACTTTTTTCAGTAATCATAAAGTAATCTGTAATCGTGGATTTTTATGATTACAAGTAATCTTAATGTAATTGATTACATTGCAAAATAGCCTGTAATTATGATTACGATTACTTTATGATTACTTTTGCTTTTTTACCAAAAAAATATGAAACTGGTTAAAAAAACTGTTGTAAGTTTTACAGTGACAGGTACCAGCAATAGACCAAAGAGAATAATGGATGTTTGAAACATAGAATGTGAATATGCTACCAGCAATAGATCTGCTTCTGTGTTTACCTCTAGACTGATCCAAAATAACTATATGAGCCCTCATCTGCAGAGCATTGAATGCTCAGTTAAGCCTGCACAAAAGTGCAATCTCATCAAAGCCATCACTGCTTACACACATGAAGAAGTAGCATAGATTAATGACTCAGCCAAAATTTACACTTCTAACCCCACTGGATAGCTGTGCATGCATGTATAAAGGATGACTTTATGTTTATGCTATCATGAGCTGGCTCATATTTGTCGTGAATTGACTGATATCCCAACAGTATCAGTACGTAATATTTTTTCATCTCCTCTAACACTTTTTGTGGTCTGCTGATTTTTTCAAAAAATTCCTTCATGAATGCTATCAGAGTGTCCAACAGTTAGTAACCATTTCCATTTAGATGGCTTATCCCATACATATTAATACAATAAGTATGGAGTTATTCATTTTGTATTTTTGTACCAGTAAAAATTTCAATAAAATGATGTATTTCAGTCCCTAAAGATTGTTCGTATCTTAATAAATAGTGCAGACCTTGATGAAATGCCATCTTATGTTGCATTTCACCTGGGAGACAGTTTGCAAAAAATGTCTGTTCTGTATGCAGCAATGAAAGGTTTAGTAGATTAAACCGCTACCTGCTAGTGAAAACTTTTGTCATCTGCTGATAGCCCATGCAAAAGAAGGGTATTTCAAAAAGATATGAACAGATGACAAAAACATGCAAAATTATCTAGTAAAAAGTTTAGCAAAAATATATAACAGGCAGGAAAAGGTCCCTTGTATGGAAAATACAGTTGGATAGTCTTGACCCAAGCTGAGATCTGACATTATCTTATCAGAAACTGTCAAATGAAATAAGGACCCTTTTCTTAAGTGTCTATTTAATCCTTAAGGAACTTATATGACAATTTAGTTTTAAGACCTTTTAGCAAGTGTTTAATCTTGACCATTTCCCTGCTGACAGATTCTAAATGATCTCATTTTGGTCCAATTCTACATAATTTTGTCATTCTTTTCATAGCCATACATGAAACATAATAAATGTGTAACATAATTATCAGGATTGAATTAAATGAAATAAAAGAGTATCCAAAATATTAGGTATTTGGAAGCTGGACTAATTTACTTCAGGGGACATATTTTTGAATATGATGAAATACAGGTAGGTATAAAATCCAAAATTCTTTATAAAGTATATCATCAAATTAAAAGAGCCCATACCTCATTCAGCATGCTTTAATGGTATGACTCAATGTTATATTATGGGACGTAGATGCAGTTTAGAAACTTTGATCAGAAAATGCAGTCGTTCAGTCTGATCAGGATCTTCACTGACTATTATCTAACTATCAGTAAAACAAATGCAATACCAACAAAGGTTAGTATCCCTTACTGAACTTAAAACAGCCAAATATGGCTATTTTGACTGTACCAGGGATATCTTGCAAATACATGTAAGATAAATGAGATGATCAAATGTGTATTCATGCTTATATTTAGAATAATACATGAATAAGGGATTTTTAAATACTGTTGTTTTATTCTTTATTTGATATAGTAAACCTTGTAGCTCTGTAAGTAGAAATGAGCCTGGGGAATTGAGAACCATAGCTAAGTTTTCCTTTCTTCAGGATAACATTCTGTTAAGTCTTGAAATATAATACAGTTAATTTATTGCTCAAAAGTAATCATAAAGTAATCATGATTACTTTGCAATGTAATCTGTAATTGTAATCGATTACATTTTGAAAAAGTAATTGAGCTGCCGCATGAGATTTCCAACAATTTGGTATGTGCGACCAGCAAAGCCTCAGATCAGCCTGCGCAAACGCGCAGTCTGATCAGAGTCTTTGCTAGTCGCTTGAATATTCTATGATTGTTAAGCTACTGACTGAACACCATTTGGAGTTTCTAAGCTTAAAAGGAGGCTACAGAGGCTCGTCCAAATCAACACATGTCAAAATGCCACATTGTTGGAAATCTCATGCACTGGCTCAATTGTAATTGTAATCAGTAATCATGAAATTTCTAAGTAATTGTAATTGTAATCGATTACATTTGCATGTAATCGACCCCAACTCTGCCAAGCTCCATCACTATGGAATAAGAGACCAGAACTTATCATGGATCAAGAGTTTCCTCGCAGATAAAAGCCAGCAAGTAGTCCTTGATGGGAAGTCGTCTTCTCCTGCTCCAGTCACATCCGGTGTCCCACAAGGGACGGTGCTTGGTCCACTTCTATTCTTGATTTACATCAATGATCTGCCTTCAAGAGCCACCTCATCAGTACGACTGTTCACCGATGACTGCCTATAGTAACTGTATAGAGTAATAAAGGGTCACCAAGACGCGGTTACAAGCAGACCTCAACCAATTTCAAGAATGGGAAAAGGACTGGCAGATGCTGTTCAATCCAGACAAGTGTGAACACATCCAGATCACAAACAAGCGCAACACGTCATGGCCATACTTTGAAGGAAACAACACAAGCCAAGTATCTCGGAGTCACCATTGATAACAAATTGTCTTGGAACAGCCATGTTAACCAAGTGACAAAGAGGGCCAACCAGACAACAGCTTTTCTCCGAAGAGATCTGTCCAGCTGCTCGAAGGATGTCAAGGCCCAGTGCTACAAGTCCCTAGTTCATCCTCAACTGGAATATGCAGCAACAACCTGGGATCCATACACTAAAACCAATTCTGCCAAGGTGGAAGCTGTCCAGAGACGGGCCGCCAGATTTTGCTTCAATGACTACAGACAAACCAGTAGTGTTTCTTCAATGATGCAAGTTCTAGGATGGGAGCAGTTACAGACTAGGCCCCAGCAGAACAAGACTGTAATGATGTATCGTCAATAACCTTGTGGAGATCTCTGCCAACCAATACTTGACACCCACTGGAGTATCTACTAGAGGTCACCATCAACGATTCCTTCCATACTATTGCTCTGTCAACGCCTACCAGGGCTCCTTCTTCCCATTTGTGATCCGACTCTGGAATGCCCTGCCAACCAGTACCGTATCAGCACAATCCATAGACGACTTCAAGGTCCTCATCTGTGCTGATATCCCAAGACCGTAACTGTGGACAACCTGTTTTTAACCTGCTTTTAGACATGTACATAGCCTTCCTTCATGGATGTTTTAAAGTTTTTCACAGTGCGACTATGCCCTTGTGAGATCTTGTGATATGCACTTAACTGGAAGAAGAAGAAGTACCTCTAGAATCGTAGTCTAGAGATACGGGTCCGTACCTGTAGCCGTATCAGGCCTTGTGGCACAATCTTAGCCACTTCCTTTCTTTCTTTCTTTCTCTATATACTGCCAGACCCTCTTTCGAGTATTATCGGCAGGTGTACTTTGTACACTCCGGGTTGCAGGATGAAAGCCTACAAGTAACCATATCGAAATTACCGTAGGGTTCTTTAACCTGCACAGGGGGTGACTCTCCCTGCACAGGGGACATCCAGTTAACGTCCCGATCCGAAGGACGATGCACTTATCTCGTGTCATCCCTGCAAATGACACCAGAGAAAGCGTGTTCGGTCACCAAAATTTTCCTCGCCTCAAGCGGGGATCGAACCTGGGACCTCTAGCACCAGAGGCAAGTGCCTAACCACTTCCTAATTAATAGTGGCCTTTGTTTTTGTTTCTAGACGACTTGCGTTTCACTTGAGTTTCACTTGAGTGTAAGGGAACCATTGAACCCTAAACGGTTCATCATCCCTATCCCACTATCATATATTCAACTATGTTGTGGGTCTAGACATCTTGGAAATTGGAAATAGTTTTGGCACATGAGTGAATATTTCATATGTTATGTTATATGGCGCTGCTCATCGTTAAAAACGAGGTACAGTTGGCAAATTTTCAAATTACCTGCACAGGGGGTGACTCTCCCTGCACAGGGGACATCCAGTTAACGTCCCGATCCAAAGAACGATGCACTTATCTCGTGTCATCCCTGCAAATGACACCAGAGAAAGCGTGTTCGGTCACCGAAATTTTCCTCGCCTGGAGCGGGGATCGAACCTGGGACCTCTAGCACCAGAGGCAAGTGCCTAACCACTTCCTAATTAATAGTGGCCTTTGTTTTTGTTTCTAGACGACTTGCGTTTCACTTGAGTTTCACTTGAGTGTAAGGGAACCATTGAACCCTAAACGGTTCATCATCCCTATCCCACCATCATATATTCAACTATGTTGTGGGTCTAGACATCTTGGAAATTGGAAATAGTTTTGGCACATGAGTGAATATTTCATATGTTATGTTATATGGCGCTGCTCATCGTTAAAAACGAGGTACAGTTGGCAAATTTTCAAATTACCTGCACAGGGGGTGACTCTCCCTGCACAGGGGACATCCAGTTAACGTCCCGATCCGAAGGACGATGCACTTATCTCGTGTCATCCCTGCAAATGACACCAGAGAAAGCGTGTTCGGTCACCGAAATTTTCCTCGCCTGGAGCGGGGATCGAACCTGGGACCTCTAGCACCAGAGGCTAGTGCCTAACCACTTCCTAATTAATAGTGGCCTTTGTTTTTGTTTCTAGACGACTTGCGTTTCACTTGAGTTTCACTTGAGTGTAAGGGAACCATTGAACCCTAAACGGTTCATCATCCCTATCCCACCATCATATATTCAACTATGTTGTGGGTCTAGACATCTTGGAAATTGGAAATAGTTTTGGCACATGAGTGAATATTTCATATGTTATGTTATATGGCGCTGCTCATCGTTAAAAACGAGGTACAGTTGGCAAATTTTCAAATTACCAAGAATGTTGTTGATCGCTATTTTTCTAATCTAAAGAGGCATCCATCTTGAAAGCAGTGCCTAAATATGAATAAGACCATGAATTTGATTGGTCTATTCTACCAACGATTTTAGATTGGTTCCCCACGTTGATAAAGCTCCACTTCCGCTACGCATATTACGTTTGGTAACTAGTAATTTTTGCTTGCGGCGCTCTCGCCGCAAGCATTTCTGTCGGAATAGTGATACCCTCTACCTGGTTTGTCTATTTATATAAACAAACTGTTAGCATAACGGTCGTGGTTATGGGAACAAAACAGTTCAGTGACAAGACAACTCACCGACAGCAAGTTAAGACAGGGTTCGTACTGAAATGGGAAAACAGAAGTCCAGGACTTTTACAGGACTATTCCAGGATTTTACCATTTTTCAAGGACTCAATTTCTTCCCAATTATGTATAACACAACGTTTTAAAGTGCACTTTTTTCAGTCAGAAGCGGTGAAATGAATAGGCGCACTGGATTTCTTTGATTCTGACACCGGTGATAAAAACCGGGTCTACAGCACAATATGAATAGAATAGAATACGAGTTGCACCTCGCTCTTTGACGTCTAATTAGCGATTTTCATTCAGTTTTTTTGTTGCGATTTTCACACAGTTTTTTAGCGCATCCCATAAATCTGAAAGGACTAGTTGTATTTTTATATTTTTCAAAGACTAATTAATATTTTCAAGGATGATTTTACAAAATTCCAGGACAATTCCAGGACAAAAGGCACTTTTTTACAGGACCAAGGCCAAATTTTTCCAGGTCTGTGCGAGCCCTGTAAGAGCATGTCTCATATTATATGCCATATTAACCCCCAAATTCAGTTTGTGGATATATGTTGTGGTCATGGAATGTCGCTCACTGTTTTCATCCACTGTGACCTTGATCTCAGGAGTCAGTTCTTGAAAAAATGCACCCACAGCAGATCGCCTATTTTATTTTGTAGCATTCCATATTTGGTATGTAGATACATCTTGGACCCTGGAGAGTCACTGAATGTTTCCAGGTCACTGTGACCTTGACCTCTGGTTTCTGTTCTAGCAAGGTAAAGCTCAGAGCTTACCTGTATATAATTTGAGGTAGGAATCCTAAATTTGGTGTGAGGATATATTTTGGGATCATGGCGTGTCGCATACACTTCTGAGTCAAATTGACATGTAGCTTGTACATAAGCATGTATAAAAACACTGCAGATTTACTTTTATAACTTTATTAATCATGCCACGATTGTCCAAACATGAACCATCTGGCACAATTGGAATGATATTGGCCCACTTCGAATCGAACTAAAGTTCCTACTAAAGATCTTACACAATAGATGCGTGCGTACATTTACACCTAAATGGCTACAGTTGCTCCCTTTTAATTAGTTGTCAAGTAAACAAAGTGAATAGCCCTGTATGTCCCACCTCAATTCTTCATCATAGACAAAAGGGTGTGCATAAACTGCACAGACTACTCTAATTAACAATTACGAATAAGGGGGACCGCAAATAGAACACATCAAGGATTTATTTTGCAAAATAAAAACAATTGACGCTATTGATAGATCTTGAACCCATTTTGCTAGATAGGTCTAGAGGAGGGAACCACCAGATAAGCTACTAGAGTAACGGTGCTCTGACCCACCGTTGATCTTTAGTAGGTTCATGACGTCACTATAGTAGCGACTATCGATGTTCAAATTGAACTTTAGTTACTATAGTAGGAACTAAACTTCGATTCGAAGTGAGCCATTATAATTGCCATCAGTAATCTATATAGAATTGCTACCAGTCTGATAATAAAAGTGGTCATTAATACACGTAAAATATTGTAATAATATTTCTTTCTTTTCCAAATGGTTATGTTCATTACTTTATAAATGTAATTGTCTGCAGTAGAATTGTATGATTATCAGAACTTAGCATCAGCCTGTAGACTAGCAACAAATTAGGAATATATTTATATGGGAAACATGAAATGACTATTTGAAAAGTTCTAGGCCTTTGGGAAAGGCGATCAACTATACAGCCCCTCAGAAATTGTTATCAGGCTACAGGGACAGTTAAATATTGAGGCAGGTCTGGTTAACCAAAAATGATGACCTGACGTTAAGACGGCAACTTACGTCAAGTGTATCAACGATATTTGCATCGAAGATATCCGTTCTGGCTGGCTATCGTCAGTTCCAGACAAATAATAGGGCTTCGAGGGTAATTTGTATCCAGGTTTTTAATAAAAATATTTTGAAACAATTACTTTAAATCACGTCTGATTACTAGACAAATTCCAATTTGCAACTTTTGAATCTAAGGGTATTGCTATTCGATAGACTGTTGTCCTAACATTATTTATATTTTGGCATGAAATTAAAAACATCTTTTGCTGACGTGTTGATGTTCATTGTTGCCAAAACCCAAAAAATTGATACATTGAAAATAAGTAAAATTTTATTAATTTAATTTTTTTGGCGTTTTTAAAGTCTTTCAGTGTACGCTGCTAGGTGCCGCTTTAGATAACTGTTTGTGTTTTTCTTTTTCCAAGAGTATCTTACCCACCGACTCAATAACTATTGTTAATGTTCGTCTATGACGTGGTTTTTGTGCAGTGTAAACAATAACCAAATTTGGAGGTGTTCCCAACAAGGTGCACATGCTGTTTTTCAACTAGGCAAGCCCTCTTTTAAAAAGGAAAATTTATTTACCAGTAGAGAATCCCACTCATCCGACTGCGCATGCTCCAGAAAGAGCATCTGTTTACATCCTGGGTCAATTTCGCACTTCAAAATGAGAAATGAACATGTACTGAAAACTGAGAAGATTTGCCGCACTTTCTTTTCGATACGAAGCCTTTCAAATATTGCTGTTATTGGTAATTTCGATTTTAATAATTTTTTCAATGTAGTTAGATTTTTATGTAATCAAGTGACGATACCTGTCCAAATAGCGCAAGTAGTAGCGCTTTAGCTTAACGAGGTAAGGGTCTAGAGATCGTGTCCCACACACCTGATTTTTTTTTCTTCCGCATATGGTATTTTTTCAAGTAGAGAACCTGCGCATGATCCAGAAAGAGCGTCGGTGTTGAAAAAGTTCATAAATAGGCCAGGTATTATATGAATCCAGTGTGAACCAAATTCAATTAAATTTTTTACTATATAAAAGGCACAGAAAGTGGACTGGGTGGGCCAGCTCATACTCACTTACTATCCAATGATGCAAACCATGTTTCAAGGTCACCAGTCTTGTGGTTCATGTAAAGAAGGTTTAAAGGGTATTCACTACCTAAAAATAGTATGTGAGCATGATCAGGAAATACCACAATCACAAACAGCAGACAACCCCATGGCACTGCAAGGAAGAGACACACAACCATCAAGAGACACCAGGAAGACAAACTAATACATCCGTGGATCATCGTGGCTACAGCATGGGATAGAAATGTATAGAACTCCCGTAAAACAAAAATCTGCACCCTGCAGAGCGTGTCTGCATGGTCTGTGGAAAGAGCGCACAAGAGGTCCGAAGGATCGAATCCACAAAAAGATCAGACATCAACGCCGAACCATTGCTCGCCAAATATGGGGGCATTAATGTAGAGAGTGGCGTTAGGCTTAAATGAAATATATGTGTGGTTCCTGTTGCCTACCTACCCTAATTTTTTTAACCCTATATACCCTAAACAATAAAATGGTCTTTGGAGAAAAAATGGGCACTTTTTCAATTTCTGTCACTATTTTCTTTGTTAAATGTTATAACAAAATTTAATAATTTCCCTACCTACCTACCCTGAATTTTCTTGTCATGAAACAGGAACCACACATATATTTCATTTAGGCCTGTTACTCGAAATTACAGAACCTCGATCAAAGATGTAGACTTTTTTATGAGGGGTGCCAACGAAATGCAAGGATAGTGATGCGTGCTAATACTAAAAGAATGATGCGCTCCTCTCCTCTCTCTGGACCACAAAAGAGAATTAACTTCTCAAAAACACCAACAAAGACACGCAAAACACAACGCAAAACACAATTGTTTAAAGAGAGTGCCACCCCTGAAAGTACCACACCCGAGGAAATTGGCCTTAAAGTGGATTTTGTTACTGGTAGGATGTGTTTCCAGGTTTTAAGTGACCCCCGTTTTTCTTTTTTAAACAGCTTTAAAATGATCTTAGAAGAATGCACACCGCGTAACTAAAACCTATGGATCCCCGGAGCCCCCCCCCCCACTTCCTAAAAATCACAAGTTATTGTGATAGCAATTAGCATTTGGATCCCCCCTTGGATGGACCTCCCCTGAAAATGTTGGACCCCCTGTGGATCCTTGGGAAAGTATAGTTTTCTCTGCAATAAAACCATTGCCCCCCCCCCTCTGTAAAATAAGCTGAGGACTAAAAGACGTCTCAATCTGGACCCCCCCCCCCTGTCAAAAATTCCTGGATCCGCGCATGATATTATACATGCTTTAAAGTCATATTACGGGGGTCGCGCACATGCGTTCCTTTTTCGCCACGCTCCCTAACTGTGAATGATGACCATCCCGCCCCCTCCCCTAAAATATCCACAATTTTATCATAGATCCCATAAAATATTTATTCAATCTGAACCCCCTAAAATTATTGAAATTAAAAGTTAGACCCCCTCCTTAAAAAAGGTCCGAGTCCACATAGGCTACGAAATATCAGAGTAACCCCCATCCGATCGGAAATCCCCGACACAGGCATGCACGGACCCAGGAAGTGTTGTTAGAGGGAGTCCAATTTATCTTTAACAACTTTTTATGGTGAGAATCCAAATACCTTTCAAGGTGTATCATCATCGGCCAATTTCAATGGCGTTTCGCTAGCGGCCGAATTAATGGCCCAACATTGAATTCTGGCTTGCCTTTGAGATTTTCAAGTGGATCCAGACGAGTATTGCTAAATAAATCCTATAGCTTTGTGATTTTGCTGGGCCCGGAGCCCCGGCCCCCTCTGGATCCGCGCATGGATAGTTTTCCTCGTAACCTGGCTTATTTAATGAACATGAGACAGAGGGGCCGCGGGTTCGAGCCTCGCAGGCGTCACTGCGTTGTGTCCTTGAGCAAGACACATTAATCATAGCTTAGTACCGGTTCAACCCATGAAGACCCGTCCCTACATAACTGAAAGATTGTTGATGGGACGTAAGAATCAAATCAAACAAATCTCCTTCGCAATGCTGGCCCAATGTCATGTGCTCCGGAAACATAAACTTCTTTTAACACCAAACACATTATTCAGAATACAGGCACAGAGGATTTTGTAATAATATAGTGGTGTTTAATAATGAGAGAATGGTCGACATTGTTGCGTCGGTTCAATGTTGGTACAAGGTTGGTATGCGGCGACGCCCACATTTCCACCAACTACCAACGTGGGCCCAACGTATCTTTGCTATCTGTGTAGTGACCCCAAACACAAAATATGACGTCCGCTGATATTGTTCACGAATTCCAAGCATACTCGCACCTGGGTGAGAAAGGGGGGGGGGGGGGGTACTCTGATATTTTCAAACATACGTAGGCCCGGACCATTTTTGGGGTTAACTTTTTGGTATTTTGTGATGACCCCAAAAGATATCCACAAAATCTTCATACCCCAAAAATTTTTCATTTTTCTGAAAACCCTCAAAGGTATTGAAATTCAAAATTTTGAACCCCAAAATGGTGCGAGCCTACGTATGAATGAAAATATTATAGTACCCCCCCCCCCCCCCCCTCCACCCTCTCCTCGCAGATAGAAACAGGGGCCGGGGGCGTCCAGACTCAAATAACAGAAAAAAAACCTCTGATAAGGGTGTTTATTGTTGGTTTTTTTGCAACTATATTATATTTTTTTACGGTTCAAAAGGGTCGAAACATTTATCGGGGGGGGGGGGGGGGGGGGGGGGGGGGGGGGGGGGGGGTGCAACTTTTTATTATTTTTTTTTTGGGGGGGGGTGGGGGGGGGTACAAATCCTTATTTCTATAGAAACCAATATAACTTGTGATTTTTCGGGGGGGGGGGGGGGGGGGGGGGGGGGGTCCGGACCACCTATCCCTCTCTGGATTCGCGCATGGGTAAGAAATAAGTAATTGCCCACTTCCCTGTCACGGATTGAGTTTTCTGAATGTCTCAGAAGGTTTACCGGCCGGCGCAGTCGGTAACATGTGTTTTTTTTCCGGGAATGGGGGGGGGGGGGCAAATGCTTATTTCCAACGAAACTTAAAGAACTTGTGATTATTATTTATTTTTATTTATTTATTTATTTTTTTTTGGGGGGGGGTGGTGTCCGGACCACCTATCCCCCTCTGGATCCGCACATCGGTTAGAAATAAGTAATTGCCCACTTCCCCGTCACGGATTGAGTTTTGTAGGTGCAAACTGAAAGTCTCATAAGTGTTTCCCCTGTGAACATTTGAAATTCCAGAAAATAGTTGTACCGGGCCGCGTTGCGTCTGACTAGATGCGGGGTAACTGTATTTTTGTTTATTTTCGGGTGGCGGGGAATGCTAATTTCTATAGAAACCCATAGAACATGTGATTTTTTAGGGGGATGGGGGGGGGGTAGGGTGCGGACCACCTAACCCCCTCTGGATCCACGCATCCAGTGTTGGGTTGGGGATGCTTATTTCTATAGGAACCTATAGAACTTGTAATTTTTCAGTTGCCATATTCCTGATAATAGAACAAAATAAACTTTATAAAAAAATCCAATCCGCACGTACAATTGGGCCACTTTCGGCCCGCCAACGAACCGCCATCCGCAGGTGACGGTTCGTCGGCGGGTCGATAGTGGCTCGTGATGGGATGCTAGCAGGGAGCAGTTGTTTAAAAATCGCAAATGCACTTTTTATTCAATACCGCAGATGGACTCAAGATGTCCCAGGTATTTTCCAATACTACGTATTTTTCCATTACTACGTCAGTGTATATGCTATAAATAGACGCAATGGCGTTTAGTAGTTACCTGTCTTAATATGCTGACAAGCTATTAAAGGGAGAGAACCAGTCTACCAACGATTTACCAACCAGAAGAGCGCTTCCAAAAGCAGCGATTAAAAGATGGAAAACAATAACTCCCCAGCCGTATCGTCAACTAAGTGTTCTGTCGCTTTATTTATTCAGCGCTCCCTCAATGAAGTATAAGTAGTTTGTTTTCGATCTAAGTCAAAAAATTTCGGTCATGTTAGGTTGTTTGCCCCTCTTCCTGGGTTGAACCAGTACTTAACAGGGTACACAATGCACTAAATATTCATGAAATCTGGCCCCGCATTTTGTCGGGAGAGCATATACTTTACACTAGAGCTAAGATTACGTCATTCTTCAATATTTGTTGATTGACAAGTGTTATGGCGTGTTTGATTAAAAGATGCGAGTCATAGTCAGTTGAAATGAAGATGACCAAGGTGATAAATTCTGGTACCTTAAATTTCTTTCTTTCTTTCTTTTACAGGTGCGTTTACTAACAGGAATGGAGCGGAACGCACCGGAATGGACCTCTATAACTGGAACGGACCTCAAAATTCAACCTAAAATACATGTTTTAAGTGTACTTGAAAAGAAATTTTGGGTTAAATAAAATCAAATATCAAAATTCTTTGGCGTCCAGACAGTTTCAATGCAAAAAAATGTTTTCTAAAATATTTTCTGTCTTACCCTTATATCTAGTACCTTACTAAGGTATTATATAAAGTATGAATGTATTCAAGAAAGATCACTGCATTCCTATTTCTCAATATGTGCGTATTTATATTGTAAAAATCATTTTGGACGCAGTGATTGTCAAAGCACTCAAATAACGAAATGCTGTACCAGCAAACATGATTTATTGGTACCATATTTATGTGGGGCTACCCAGATGGGTCTTACAGAAGAGCTCATATCTTGGCATATGCTTGACTATTTGTAGAGACCAGAGACGATCATGTGAGCATTGGTATGGGGACTATAATGTACACAGCTGCCATTTGATCAGACTTATTTCTGGACCCTTATTTCTATAGAATGTGCATCTTCAATATGAACTGATACAATTTAAATGGGAACACGTCAACCATGTAACAAACCACTGACGGTGCTCATATGCACTTCACAAGGTGTAATATCGATAGAAACTGAAATTGCAAGATAAATTATGGTTAAACTAGAACACATTCGACGGCGCGCCATCACAAATCCCCACGCTCTCAAAGATATCTAATGGTATTCGATCCTTTGACCCCATCCCAAGGTCACCAGTTTGATCCTAGAGTTAAAATGTTCAGTGTATCCTGGTCTGCTGCTCATCCCCTTTAATTTGATATGCCACATGACCATGTTCATAAAATTAAATTTTTGACCCCCCAGCACCCCAAAGTCCCAAACCCTGGGGCATGCATGACCCAGGGGACAGAATAAAAATCCCGTCTAATATGTTTTATATCTTTCATTTGTGAGAAGACACACAAAGTTTAGATTAAAAATCTTTGAAATTGAATTTGTAATTGAGATTTAATGATATTTGACCTTTTGGCCCCTCCCCAAGGCCCCAGGAGGCGGGGACCCAAAAAGTTGTGCCGTTGCATGTGCCATTCATGTAAGTAACCCACACACCAAATCTGGTTGAATTTGGGAAAAAAGTTTTTGGACCCCCCAACCCCCCATGGTACCCCCAAGTCCCACCCCTGGGGCATGACCCAGGCGACGGAATGAATCCCGTCTGATATATTTCATATCTTTCAATTGTGAGAAGACACACAAAGTTTGGTTAAAAATCTTCGAAATTGACTTTGTGATTGAGATTTAATGATATTTGACCTTTTGGCCCCTCCCCAGGGCCCCAGGGGGTGGGGACCGAAAAAATTGTGCTGTTGCATGTGCCATTGATGTAAGTTACTCACACACCAAATCTGTTTGAATTTCGGAAAAAATTTTTTTTAGACCTCTCAACGCCCAACGATACCCCCAAGTCCGACCCCTGGAGCATGACTCAGGCAAGGGAATGAAAATCCCGTCTGATATGTTCTATATCTTTCATTTGTGAGAAGACTAACAAAGTTTGGTTTAAAAATCTTTGAAATTGACTTTGTAATTGAAATTTAATGATATTTAATAATATTTGACCTTTTGGCCCCTCCCCAGGGCCCCAGGGGGCGGGGCAAAAAAAAAGTGCAGTTGCACACCCTTTCCACGTGAGCAACTCACACACCAAATTTGGTTGAATTTCGTCCAAAGGTTAGGAGGAGATAGCGTGACGGACGGACGGACGGAGGCGATTGCAATATCCCCGACGCTTTTTTAAAAAAGCGTGGGGATAATAATAAATTTAGTAGCATGAAACAAATTAATTTTGATGTCCAGTACGGTTATGGAGGTCCATTTTGGTGTGTTCCGTACCATTCCGGTGTGTTCTGGTCCATTCCTGTTATTATACGCACCATTCCTTTACTACTGGCAGGATCGCATGCGATCATCACACATAAAAAAACCTAGAAAAATCTTTGGCTGTGTTTTGACTAAATGAGGAGTGCCCTAAACTCCTCAGTAGTCCAGGAATTGACCACCAAAGGAGAAAGACCATTCCACTGTGGAATAGTTCCGGGAAAAATGAGTTCTTTAGAGCATCACTGTATGTCTGGTATCTACAATATTGGGCATTGTGTGATGCCCTGGTAGATTTCAAACTGTGAGCAGGGGTCAGGTACTTGTCTTTTTCTATGGACACAGCACCAGAATGTATCTTATGAAAGAGAAACAGGCCTAGGGAGGACCGGTCCCACTCAAGCTCGCCAAGCACCTCGCGGACAGTACTTGTATTTCGCCATCTCCTGCAGGTCCAGCAGGCTGCTGTCCTCTGAACTTTCTCTACCTGGTTAATCTGAAGTTTCGAGTTAGGGCTCCAAATGGGTGCTGCATACTCTAGTTTAGGCCTAACCAAAGTTTTGTATGCAACTTCTTTGTACTCTTAGGTGCAAAAGCCAAGTTCCTGCGAAGGAAACCAAGTGTCTTAGTTGCTTTGGAAGAAATTTCTGAAATGTGCTGACCCAAATCCATATTATCAGAGATAGTTATACCAAGGTATTTTGTCGACTGAACGTTTTCCACAGTTTGGTTGTGAAGCGAATAGTCATAGAGTATGTGTTTGTGATGCTGAGGCTGAGCCACTCTCATGGAGTGACATTTGGCCACATTGAATTTCATTTGCCAATCGGCTTCCCATTGTCCTAAGCTAGTGAGGTCTTCTCTTGAAGGGTCAAACAGTCCTGAATTGAATATATGTTCCTATACAGGACACAGTTGTGTGCGAACATAAAGACCTGATGTTATCCGGCAAGCAGTTTATAAAAAATAAGGAACAGGATGGGTCCTAAAAGTGACCCCTGGCGTACACTGGATAACACTGGGACTGGATCTGAGGCTTAACCATCTAAAACTACTTGTTGAGTGCGCCCAGAGAGCCACGAGTTGATTCACTTGTTGGTGGACCCTCTTATCCCATAATAGTCTAATTTATGTAATAGCCTCCTGTGTGGCACCTTATCAAAGGCCTTTACGAAATCCATTATAATCAAATTTATCTGTTTGTGTCCATGATTCACAGCCCCATCCAGGTTGCTGATGATGTCGTGCACAAACTAGACCAACTGGGTTTCGCAGGACCTCTGACTTCGGAAACCATGCTGACAGTCAGCAAGTATGCTATCTAAGGCTAAGTGTTCCGGTTCCAGCAACATCGTTTTCTAGAAAGAGAAAAACATTTTGAAAAATTGATTATTACTAGTGTTGAGAGAATTCATCCAAGAGAAATATTTTGTGTTTTTGATAGAAATAACATTTTTCTTGAAAAGGCCTAGTCTAAATCCACATATTAAGACACCAACTTGATAGACACGTTAGAAAGTTGTCGATAATATCTGATATGATTTTTAAGCTATAATTCCAACATTAAAATGCCAAATAATAAGTCAAGTAAGGCGAGTAAGATTCCAGAAAGAGTATTACCAGCTGAACATAACTACGGTCAATCACAGAGGAAAATCAGACAAATAACTGTTTCAGTCCCAACAATTAGTTCAGAATCAGATATGGAACTCGATTCATACAATTGTGGAGGCTGTAAAAAGACACTGTATACAAATGATTCCCCAGTTGAATGTGACTTTTGTAACCATGCTTTCTGTTATAAATGTTCAGAGGTAAGCAATAAAGTACAGTACAAAAAATTAAGCACATCCGCAAAAGAGGAAGAGGGTATTATCAGAACAAGCATCCCAGGTGTTAAAAATGGTTATTAGAGTAACTAAAATCGCGGAAACTCAGTCCAGTGTAATAGACAGACTTGATAAAATTGAAGAACAAAACGAAGGCCTAGATGAAAAGATAAAAGGGGCTGTTTTGGAACAAAGAGAGATTGATAATAGGATATTGAACATTATGTGCTTCGGTTTGAGTGAAAGTACAGAGGAAAATGCTGAGCTAAGGAATGCTGAAGAGTTGACCAAAGTTAAGCATATAATAAACAATATACCTGAAATTCCTGAAGAAGATTTTCCCCTAGATGAAGCACCTGTGCGGGTAGGCAAATTTCAAGAAAATAAGATTAGACCTTTGAAATTTAAGGCTAGGTCTTTTGAAAGTAAAAAACACCTTCTCCAGACAAGTAGAAGACCGTTTAAAGATAGAAACAACGGGGAATATAAAGATTTGTTTTTAAGGCAGACCTAACCAAGAATCAAAGGGCAGAAGCTTTCACAAGAAGGGAAATTCGGAGAAAATCAAATATGGCGAATTTGAGTAAGAAAGATGAGCCATCAAGCGGTGGAGGAGGGGACTCCTTTCAGAGCTCCAAAGCTTAGTAATAGAGAAAGGGAAACAAAAATGATGTTAATACGTTAAGTATTTCAGATTGTTAGAATTCAGTTTCGTTTAGCAGTTCAAGTTTATCTGTTGGGAATGTAGATGAGATTTCAGTCATTCTATTTTCAAGCCCCCAAAGCCATAGAACAGACAGTAGTCCTGTAACATGTAGCCCTGTGACTTATAAGGCCAACAAGGATATTTCATCATTCCCTTATAATGAGCATGTACAGTCTAATGGGAAACCTTTAATTGAGTAATGAAGTAACACTTATGGAAAGTGGCATAATAAACAATAATAGTGAATTACAATGTAATACAGACCTTGAGTTAACTTGTTCTTCAAGTGATACTACATATTTTTTATATGAACATTCATCAAATTGTGACAGTTCTGCCGGTAACAGTTCAGAGGAAGTATCTGTCCCAAGTGACAATACATTTATTCATAATATTAGATCAAATGAGTTAAATATAAGCACAGATAATCCCAATTTAGGTTTAAGTTCAGAGAATTCATTTGATACTGCTGGTTTAGAGATTTCTTATCCCAACAGGATTGCCACAGACACTGATAGTTCAGATTTTTCCGAAGAAAATCAGGATTCAGATAGAACATATTTATATGATTCGTCAGTTGGTAACTTTTGGTCTCCAAACAGTTTTAAAGAGGTGTATTTTAATCAGAATGTGAAAAATAGTGAAAATGGTATTTATTACACAAACTGTGACAGTGTTTTAAATAAGAGAGAAGAATTAACACTTGAAATAAATAACTTTGATCCAGATATAGTTGTACTTACAGAAATATTTCCCAAAAGTATAGTTTCCACAGAAAATTTGAAGCAGGAGTTGAAAATAGAGGGCTATGACTTATTATTAGGGAAAGTGACTGAAGCATCTAGAGGCGTTTGTATATATGTTAAAACTAGTTTGTCCTATTATGAATGTAAGATATTGACTGAAACTTCCTATAATGAATCTTGTTGTTGTATTATAAGACTTGATTTTCTAAAAGAGATGTTAAAATGTGGAATTTATAGAAGCCCAAACAGTAAAGAAGATAATTCCAGACATTTGATAGAACTTATTAACATGGCTGTTGGCTTAAAGCTCCATTATACAGTGATAATAGGAGACTTTAATTATCCAAACATTTCTTGGGCAGATTGGACGACCCCAAATAACAACACTCACCTGGAATTTTAATTTATAGAGTGTCTTAGGGATAACTTTTTAAATCAGCTCACAAATGAACCAACAAGATATAGAGATAGACAGAGACCCAATATTTTAGATCTATTCATAGTAGATAAAAGTGAAATAGTATCTAAAGTGACTTATAGCTCAAATCTTGGTGCAAGTGACTTTATGTGTTTTATAGCAGAACTTCATTGTAATTTAGTTGTGCCAGATACTGATACAGTCAAAAGAAATTTTTATAAAGGCAACTACGAGGACATTAGACAAGAATTAAGTGCTGTGAATTGGGAAAATATGGACAACTTAAATGTTGAAGAGAGTTGGAACTTTTTTATTGATAAAATAAACAAGAAATGTCACAGTAACGTGACAAATGCCCCCAAAGGAATTGGTCTAGCATAAGACACATTTGAGGCAAGCAAGCTGTAATATAGGAGATATGCTCCAGACAAGAAAAACCTGGAAATGAGGCCAGAAGTCAATGTTAAGGTTAAAGTGACCTAAAATGGTATGCCAAAGAGGAATCAACACACCAAATTTGGGATTCCTACATCAAATAATATAAGAGAAATGCTCCAGACACAATTATTCTAGAAACTAGGTCATAGGTCAAGATCACAGTGACCTCAAAAGGGTATGAGGCACATCAGCATTAAAAGATGTATACATACAGGAAATTTGGGATTCCCATCTCAAATAATATAAGAGATATGTTCTGGACAAGATTATTCTACAAACTAGGTCAGAGGTCAAGGTCAAAGTGACCTGAAAATGGTATGTGACACTCAGCCATCCAAAGCTGCATCCACACACCGAATCTGGGATTCCTACCTTTAATAATATAAGAGATATCCTCTGGACATGATTTTTCTAAAAACTAGGTCAGGTCAAGGTCACAGTGACCCTTAAATGGTACAAGACACTCCACCATCCCAAGATGCATTCACACACCAAATTTGGGATTCCTATCTCCAATAGTATAAGAGATATGCTCCTGACACAAGTATTATTAAAACTAGGTCAGAGTTCAAGTTGACAGTGACCAGAAAATGGTATGTGACACTCTGCCATCCCAAGATTCATATACACACCAAATTTGGAATTCCTACCTCAGTGAATATGAGATATTCTCAGATCACAATAATTCTTAAAACTAGGTCAGAGGTCAAGGTCACAGTGACCCGAAAAGGTATGTGACACTTCGTCATCTCATAATGGATTAACGCACCAAATTTGGAATTCCTATCTCAAAGAATATTTTAGATATGCACCAGACTCAATGCAGTTTCTAGAAACTATGTCAAAGGTCAAGTACAAGGTCACAGTGACCCAATTATGGTATGTGACACTTTGTCATTCCAAGATGCATTATCACACAAACTTTGGGATTTCTATTCCAAAAATATAAGAGATATGCTCCCGACTTGATTTTTTTTTAAACTAGGTCAGAGGTCAAGGTCATAGTGACCCAAAAATGGTACGTGACACCCCGCCATCCCAAGTTTCATCCACACACAAAATTTGGAATTCATACCTCAAAGAATATAAGAGTTATGCTCAGGACACAATAATTCTTAAAACTAGGTCAGATGTCAAGGTCACAGTGACCTAAAAATGGTATGTGACACTCCCTCATCCCAAGATGCATTTACACACCAAATTTGGAATTCCTATCTCAAAGAATATAAGAGATATGCACCAGACTCAACGCAGTTTCTAGAAACAAGGTCAGAGGTGAAGTTCAAGGTCATAGTGACCCAATTAGCGACACTTCGTCATCCAAAGTTGCATTCACACACCAAATTTGAGATTCCTACCTCAAATAATATAAGAGATATGCCCCGGACACGATAATTCTAAAAACTAGGTCATAGGTCAAGTTCAAGGTTACAATGACCCAAAAATGGTATGCGACACTCGGTCATTCCAAGATGCATCATCACACCTAATTTGAGATTCCTAGCTCGAATAATATAAGAGATATGCTCCGGACACCGTTATTCTAAAAACTAGGTCAGAGGTCAAGGTCACAGTGACTCAAAAATGAAATGTGACACTCCGCCATCCCAAGATGCATTTAAACACCAAATTTAGAATTCGTATCTCAAAGATTATAGGAGATATGCACCAGACTCAATGCAGTCACAGTGACCCAATTATGGTACGCGATACTTTGTCATCCCAAGATGCATCCACACACCAAATTTGAGATTCCTACCTCAAATAATACAAGTGATATGCTCCGGACACGATTATTAAAAAAACTAGGTCAGAGGTCAAGGTCACAGTGACCCGAAAATGGTACGAGACACTCCGTCATCCCAAGATGCATCCACACACCAAATTTGGAATTCCTACCTCAAAGAATATAGGAGATATACCGCGGACACGAAGCGGGACAGACGGACTGATCGAGGGACGGTGCGATTACTATATGCCTTCCAAAGTTCCTTTGGGGGCATAAAAGTAGTATAGATAAACATGTCCCATTAAAAATCAAATCAGAATATAAGAAAGAAGCAAAAATTGATAAATACAGAGTGTTCATCAAACATTAAATGGAACATAAAGCAGGATATAAATATATTCACACAAAGGAAAGAACAGACTATTTGCATTATTGCCAAGTGAGAAATATCAGTGTACGAAAATAACTAAAAAAGCAAAAAAGAAATTTGAACAGAGTATAATAAAGAATGTTAAGACTGATCCAAAAGGTTTTTGGGGCTATGTGAGAGACAAAACAAAACAAAAAATCTATGGTAGCTGATTTGAAAGACTTGAATGGAAATTTAATTAGTGTTGATTCTGGGAAAGCATAACTACTCAACTCCTTTTTTTGCCTCCATTTTTGTAGAGGAACCGCCAGGAGAGCTGCCAGTTTTCAATAGCACAGAGTGCCTGTCACTAGTTTGAAAATGGATATAGAAACCCTGACAAAATACTTGAAAACCCTTAATACGAGTAAATCTATGGAGCCAGGTGGCTGCCACCCGCGTGTCCTCAGAGAAACATATGATATAATTAATAAACCAATGCAGAACATTTTTGATAAAACTTTCATGGAAGGCAATGTTCCAGATATTTGGAAGGAGGTGAATATTACTGCATTATATAAGAATAAAGGAGATAAAAGTGATACAACTAATTATAGCCCTGTAAGTCTCACATATTTACAGAACAGACTCTGTGAAAAGACAGTTTGAGATAGTATAATGAATCATATAAGTCTCAATAATTTATTTACTGATTGCCAGTTTGGTTTTAGACTAAAAAGCTGTATTCTTCAATTGTTGGACGTATTAGATGATTGGAGCAAGTATTATGATCAAAACAAGCAAATTGACACAGTTTATCTAGATATAAAAAAGCGTTTGACACAGTACTCCATCAAAGATTACTTTTAAAACTGAAGAAATATGGCATTGAGGGAAACATACTGAAATGGATAGAGGACTTTTTAAAAGAAAGAAGACAACGTGTTGTTTTAAATGGTAAATATTCACGCTGGAAGAAGGTTATTTCTGGAATCCCCCTACTTTTCATCGTATATGTCAAACATATGCCAGATAGTTTAGTTTCTGCAAAATCTTCGCGGACAACACCAAATTATACACTGCCGTTGAAAATAAGAGAGATCCAACCAAGCTGCAAAGAGACTTAATAAATTTGCATAAATGGAGTAAACTATGGTTATAAGATTTCTCAGTTCAAAAATGTAAAGTCATCCAATATGGTAATGAACATGAACAGTTTGAGTATAAATTATTAGATAAAGACAGTAATCCACAGCCGTTGCAATTAGATTCCAAAGAGAAAGATCTAAGAATATGGTTCCAAAATAACCTGAAATTTGATGAACATGTTAATTATGTGGCGAACAGATCAAATACATTGTTAGGCTTAATATGAAAAACACAAAAATGTCTGTACCATTACTGTCCATTCTGTTACTTTGTATGTCCATACCATAGCTATTGTGTTTAAATAGTATGGACAATTTCATGGTTACCTGCAATTTGTTGCATGTTCTTGCAAGTTGTTGTTTGAGTTTTCATGTGTAATTGATCACTAGTATGTCCGCTATACTTATCATTTATGTCTCATCTTATTGGAACCAATTTACCAAAGACCAATTCTCACGTAGAATTGCCAAATCGACTTTTGAAATGACGATTTTTCAACTTAAACCTTTGCTAAAATAGTCATCAACATCAATTAATAGTGGGCCTGCCTGGTTCTATTCCAAAACAGAAAATGTTTAACTTCACTGGAAATTTGGTATTTATGTATCCGGACGGTTGGTGGTACATGTATATGCTAAAAATGTAAGAATTTTAAAGGTGGGTGTCATTACCTAAGACACAAAAAATGCTCAGCAATAGTCTGTATAAATAAAAACTTTGTGACCAGTTTTTGCCCTGACATTAAACATTATGAATCAATAAGTTTTGCAAGTATACCTGCAAATTTACTCCGAAAATGGTAATAATAAAAAGAACAATCATTTTAAGAAAAATACTTATTTTCAGAACAATTTCTTAACATTAGTCTTACTAAATAGATACACGAGAACAAAGCACACACGACGCAATAAGCACATACATTGCGTTTATAGAAAACATAACTAAACAAATTTTAATTTAAAATATCAAGGAATGTTTCTACTTTGCAAACGAAAAAAGACTCGTATATTAGAATAGAAAGTCCTGTAGGTTTTACTCTCATTTCAGATTGATTTAACCTGCACTAAACGTGGTAATAATGTAGAAGGGTTTTTTTGCATGCATCCAACATAGACTGTTTCTAGTTTGCATACAAAACACATACCAACGTTAATTGAAATTGCTTTTTAGATAACACATTAATAATGCGTTCAAGTTGCTGCCATTTCATCAAAGATCAACCATAAACTTACAACTGTTCGACATAGGCGTTGTATTTAGATGGCAAAATACATACTTTCTGAGTGTACAACGAAGTAATTGCTCTCAATCCTAAAGCAAAACATTAAAACACAACACAATAAAAGCACGTGCCTCGTAAATTAGGAAATAACACATGTTTGACCACTGATCATTAACTAATTTCTTGTTTCTATGAAATAAAATCATCATTGTGTACAATAAAGATCCTCCAACCTTTCCAAATTACAGTGATATCTCTGACAGGTCAGTCCTGGTCGGGAGGTTATAACTTTTCATGCTCAGCTCAAATGAGCATGATATTTTACTGATATCAGAAACTAAAAAGCTGGAATATTAAGGTTTTTCTCAGCTTTTCAACACTCAGGTGTTGCGTTTATCCCGCTTATAGATGTTATGTAAGGCGAACATTTGCTGACAGTTAACATTTATGAGCAGGATAAATTTCATGCTCATTTGAGTTGAGCTTGTAGCCTCACGGTCAGCTCATCGGCTGGAATATTGCCGTTTTGAGTTTTAGCACTTAAACGAGTTGAACTATCTTTTCCTCCCTTTTACTTTGAAGGCATCGTATCACGTTAAAACGAGTATGTTTTTTCATCACAAATTAATCAGATATCAAAGATTTAATACCAATATATTGGCCCAAATAAGCGCGCTATTTTTGGGTATCATATTATTTTTTTGTAAACCATCAGCTTACAGATATGTTTTGGGTGCTCAAAAGAACCGTCTCTGAGATAAAAGATGCAAAAACGGTTTGTTATCATTTGCTCTTATTTGGTGAAAGTTCTTCCAACATCTGATCAGTTTTATTTAATCATGTTCGATAATCTGTATGTTAAGCATATTTTTTCTAATTTAGGGGATGAAAATAGTTTAAAATACTAGTTAATGGGACCCCAGGTAAACAGATATTGCATCAAAGATTCCATATTTCGTTTATTTATAACGTGTATTTAATGATAAAGGTTTGTGTTGCAGAGTGGATAAAAGCTTCTGGATGTTTCAGGCATATACCTAACTGGAAGTGATGCCTGAATTGAACATAGGCCATCAAATTATTAAAATGCCAATAAAAATCATTTAAATGTGTGAATTTCTTACCATTAGATACTTCACAATAGAAAAGCGAGCCATATAATATGCGATTAACTTACGTATAAGCTTTTGCACAAGACTATATTTTACACATTTGCATTTTAAAAAGATGTTGCCTGATTTGGCGAGACACCACTCGGGACAATTTTGTCTAATGTACGAGACATTTGTTATTAAGAGAAAATAAAAGTAAGTAATTGTGCAAAGATCAGGAATCGATACAATCAAGTACCACACCTGACCCAGGATACCAATGAACGCCTGAACGCACTTATATATCTATCGCTTTGTGATATCCTGGTAGTGTTGCAAGCAAATGCAATGCCTCTGTCTACAAATAACTATATAATTATTGTTAAAAAGTTACCCAGTTTATAGCTTTACACACACAAACTATTTTCCAAAATATATGATTTTTCTGCTTATGGCGTAAATAATGACTACATAGGATTGCATTTAATGACAAAATAGGGTAAAATTAGCAAAATTGAACATAAATGATGTAATTTAAACCAAATAGTATTGTATTTGTCCCGTAAGTTAGGTCTCGTAAATGAGAACTTTTAACTATATGTTTACCAAGAATTGTACTATCAAACTTTATGCTTCAAACTACGTCTAAACGTAAAGGACATTACAGCACTCGTTATTTCTGAAGATCGTATCTAATCTGTGTTGTTCAATGGAAACACAACAAGCTCAAAAGCAAAGGTCTCGTAAATTATAAAGCTTATTTTCCATTTTTAAAGCATGAAAAGCAGCATTTTTACTATCAAGAGCATATTTTAATCAAAAAGCTGATTATTTGTTTACATGACATACAACACATCTTCTGATGGCAAATTGAAGTTATATTTAATGCATTTGGTAAGTGATGATTGGGTTTATTGTTTGGACTCGTAAATTTGTTGAATTTGGCGACAAAACTAACGATGTAAATACAAAACAAAAAACTTGAAAAATAAACTATTTTGTTGTCTTTTCTATAGGCCACCACCTAATATTTCAAAATTATGAGTTTCATTTTTTTTCATGCACAAGCTGAATGTGTATTAGAATGTGCAGTTAAGGTGGAATTAACGACTGGCAACATGCGATTTTTAGACCCCCTTGGCTATTATTCGTGTTGTTGTAAAAATAGATAGGGCCGAAGGGTCCACTGTATTAATACATTAAAGGGAATGTTCCGGCCCTATTAATATTTATCTTGATGAAAAATAAATTCCTCAATAATTACTAATTTATTTTTACCATCCTGCTTCTTCATCAGCTAAGGTGATTTTAAAAAAGCAAGTTTATTGCCCATAAAACCAATAACTGGCTGCAGACATGTTTTCCCTCATGGTTGCCAAATAGCTTGAAATCGAGCATCTAGTCACCTCAGCTGTGAGTTAATGGCACCACATCTCAGTGGAGAGAGCTTATAATTAGGCTGTGCTTCCATTCAATTATTTCATTGAGTAATAATGGCTTCAAGTGATAAGAATGAGAATTACTTTAGACAGGGGCTACCTTACATGTTTGCACTACAGAAATAAGCAGTCTGGTTCAGGGCCCCTAAGTAGCATAAATTGAAATTGTAACATTTAGCTCTGCGCATGATATCTTCTGCTTTGCAAACATTTTTAACCCAGATCAGGCCCACCAAAATAAGGGACCTGATCAGGATCCAAACTGTTTGGTGTTCTGATCGCATTCCTGATTTTTTTTTGGGAAAAGTGATTTCTTAAAGAAAAAGGCAGACAATTAAAACATTCAAAATAATCCTGTATTCGCAGAGTACATGTATTTGCATTGTTAAATGTCATAATTTTTATCATTCCTTTTATAATTTCCATAAATCCGAGCAAATTCTTGAAAATTCAAACCAAGTCCAGTTTATTAGATCCAATCCAACAAAATGGCTTGCAAGCCTAACAGACTCAGATCAGCCTGCGCATTGATCCATGCAGACAGCAAAGACTCTGACCATACAGTGTCTAAATCCAGGCTGATCTGAGACCGCCTGTTTGTTCATGAATCTGCCAATTCTAGCCAGTCCTTGAAGCTTGGATACTTTAGCTACCCATTATGTTGCTGTGAAAACACTGATCAGACTATAATCAAATGCAGATGCGGTGCTTGATGCTCATACCATTTTACTTTAAACCTGTTTGTGTCGTCTGCTGATAAGCTTTACAAAAAAAGTTTGATAAGAGGTATGTGATGTTGTCGGGCCTGACCTGGATCCAAACTGTTTGACACTAGATGATAAGTTTTCCAAACAGTTTAGAAATAGATCAGACCGAACATTATACACTGACTGTAATTAACCTGCTTGACCTGATAACTGCACCTTCCGTAGTGCTGCCTGAGGAATTCTTCTTGGAGTATTCAAGTGATTAATGGCGATCCCCTGTGGCATGTGAGTGTAATTAAATTATGGGCTAATTAGAGCAGTTTCAACAAAATAAATGGTCATATGGTTCCCAGTATACTGTTAGTTCTATAAGAAATGCATATGAAAAAAAAGTTGGAATTATCACTTTAACATTACTACATAATTATTAACTACATGATTCCGTGACTTACCTTCCTGAAAGGTGGTGGTGTTGCCCCGCCGAGTTCTGCTGTCTGAATGCGGCACTGCTCTCCTGTTTGGCGGGTTTTTGTTCCATTTAGTCTTGCGCCTTCCCATTGGTTAAGCCACAGGATGTTGTTCTCACTGTGCACTCTATCTTTACTGGGTTAAACTATACGACGAAACATCGTTTTACCACACTCATCCTCCTTTTTGAAAGACTAAGGCTCACATTAAATATCTATCATAAAATCCATCCCCCTTGGCCTGGATTTAAATCCTTTCTTTAAGTCTTTGTTGAAAAAAATGTCCCTTAAAGTCTTTTGAAAGTCACTATTTGTACAATTTTGTGAAATCCACCCCCTTGAGTTATACATGGTGGAATAGTGTAAATGCACTATAATTGAATAATTAAATATTTACATAATCACAACATCACACAACAACATCCATTCCTGAGATGTTCTGGTTGTTTGAGAGCATTCCGGGTAAGGAGTGATTACGCATACAGAATGCAGTATTCCTGTATTGGACAGTTTTCTGCCTCGAATACAGCAATACGGCATTTGTGGACAACCAAAATGCAAACCCGGAATATTCTCAGCACCACAACATCTCGAGCCATATTGTATGTTCATGCATGCATGTAACAAACATGCACACATGTACATACACTTTCACTCACTCCAAAAGAGTTCCATAAATGGAGATAAATTCACATACACTTCTTCGGTGTGGCATTACACCTTTAAAACATACAATTAAACAAATGACGTAAATTGACGATTTTGAGTTGATATCCAAGATATCATATTAAAGCAAGGTGATGGTCCCCTCCCCCTCAAAATATAAATTCTCTTCATGGGCACTCAAAGTATCCATGATGACAATTTCCTTAAAACCCCATTGGCATTCTCCGCGACAATATATTAAAATGCCTTAGCATATTGACTCGCAGAATTTTCCAATATCGCAAAAAACGATGAAATATTAATAATATTAAATTTTAGGATGGGACACACCACAAAACTTTGAATGAATAATTATAATTATGAATAATATGACTTTTTACATATATCACTAGAGTATAAGATATCAAAATGATCCAGATCCATATAACCTACTCTATGGTTGGAATACCGAGGAAAGATGCCATTTCTTCCAGAGCCATAATCAAAACATCAAAATAATATCCTAAGGTTGAAAATATGCGGACAGACACCGGACCTTTCAGAGCCATTAGGATCATAAAATATAAACCTATATTGAAATAATGGTTCCTGGAAAATTTGAATATCTAAGATATTATAATACTTAATTACTGATATGACAGGACGATAACTGATATGTTTAAATTACTAAGTAGATATACTAAATGGGTTTGTAAGCTATAATACTAGGTTGATATGCTAATTTAATAGGTATATATGCCAAATTGAGAATATTATGGAATGAACTAAATTGAGTGTTGGGAACTTGAAGATTTGAAGTTTACTAACAGCGTTACATCAACTGAAACGTTCAATATAGAAATTCAGAAATTTTATTAAACCAAAGAAGCAAATTGAAGATGAATATACAAATCTTACGGCAATGTGTTTACTTTACAAAGTGTATCGAACAAACAAAATAAACATTTGGACAATTTGAAAACTTGTTCTGACAGAAATTTATAAAAACTAACACAAAATAAATGTCATCTAAGAAGGTGGAATCAGTTTCCATTCAATTACCAAAATAGCAAATTCAATTGTTTTTGATGATAAGCTTAAACTCCAATATTATACGAATCAAAATCACATTCAAATGTACGCATTACAAGAGTAAATACTTCAAACTTATTTATGTAAACTTCTCAATAGCTGAAGACAGAATCTGCCATGACATCACAAATCACGATGAACAGAAATGACTCAAAAACAAAATCTGCAATATGACAAATTAATCAATCTATCACAAATCACTCTTAACCAGCATGATCATGTGATGCAGGTAAAAACAGCATATCAAATACATCAGAAGATAATACATGGCAAAATATATATTAAATCAATGGCAGAAACCGTACCTTGATTCTAAATTAAATATAACAAAAATATATGTTGATGACATAATTGGAGTTCTACAAGGTGATTACCTAAAGATAGTATTTTATAGCATGTGATCATATAAGAACTATTTTACATATTTTTAAATTTGTATTCACATCTAAGCAAGGTTTAGATAATGAAATAAACAATAACCAGTTGAGTAATATAACAAATATATACTTATACAGCAGAATAAAAAAATGAGTTTTACTAATTTTTGAACACTGCTTTAACAAGGATTAATGGATTAATAGGAAATATGGATAATATGAAAAGTATAAAAACCACAAGATATCCAAGACTCACTTAGATCATAAAAACTCATAAACCGAGCTAAATCTATGATTTTCAGTTAATATAGAATAGAATATAATATAATAGAATAAATGTACAGACAGGGAATCAAATTACTGATCGTTCTTGCAGAAAAATTAAATATGCTGAAGTAAATGAGGTATGCTTCTAGTGTTACAACAACGAGGAAAGAATGGAAGTTTGGGTGTGAGAGTTGTCTATGCCTATGCAACCATAAGGGGCTGACACCGAGCACACACAAAACACAAATCAAATATGATCTGATAAATGGATTAATGTATTGTGACATAGCTATGATTTCCTATGATGTCAGAATTGGCATTGTCTGTGAAACTAATGAAGGCTAAGGCCCAAACAGAGCACTACCAAAATTTACATTAAATATAGCTGATAAACAATGAAAAATGAAGTTTTGTCAACAGATACGATGACGGCTGTGCAGATGCAAAGACCTAGCGACAGCCAGCACAGAATCTAATGTACGAATTGGTTGTCAATTAAGGTGACAAAATCTGGTTCAATAAATAAACATTATGTTTCCATGCAAAACAAACTAGACCAAAAATAAGAACCAGAGGTATATACTTAGATGTCAAATTTCTATAGATTTATAAAATTTGAATAATCTAGAAAGGTTTCATTTAATGCACCTTATAAATTTCGAAACTAGAAAGTATGTGTTCAATAGAATCTATCTAATGGCTTCAATTTGAAGCTCATACCAGAGGTTCTAATAAACAGACTATAAATTTTGATAAGTGGCTGAACACAATAAGCATATGAAAAATATATATCAAAATAAAGTTCAGACACCTATGATGATAAAAATTCACATAGTTCCATAATTGCATGGGACTGAAACCAATATGAATTTTATGATGATTAAAAATGAAGGCAATTTTATGAATGTCAAGGATTGGCAAATAACACAACTACAAAGAGATATTATGCAAATCTCCAAAAACGGACATCAGATATTGCCATTAAATGAATAAAATTATGAAGCAATATAATGCGAGTCTAGAGTTGGCAAATGCCATACAACTCAGTTTGGTGAGCTCTTATGACACGTCCAAAGCAGACACTCAAAAGATTGCAAGTAAATGATGTTGAAAATTGAAGTGAATAGAAGTTAACTTTTCATCATGTAAAGGTGGTTTGTCAGGTCAGAATAAAATTAATTATGGGTGGTATATATGTGCGCACAGCCTTTACTAACTTTAAAAAGTGATGGGAAAAGGGGATAAAAATAGCATTGGTATTATACATCATTTCTTCGCTGGCTTGGGTCTTCGCCAATGAAAATCGCGCGAATATGCATGCTAACGCGAAATTAAAAAGGCAGGCACGCATATACGCGAAAATAAGATGGGATAAAGTATGAGAACTGGGTCATGGTGACCACAAATACTAAATAACAGAGGACTATGATTGCAGTTACAGACATAGGGATAATATCAAATTATACTTATAAAACCTATCTGAGCCCCATAGCGCAATTTGCAATAACGACATACAAACTAAGACAACATGAGCAATAAATAAAACAACAAGACAAATTCATATTTTAATCAAATAAGCATTCAATCATGGCAAACTGTTCAATGGTTCAGAATGAGGCCTTAATATAAGTTATTTTCAAGCAACTTCATGTAAATACACATTATCTGGATTAGCATCGCGGTAAAATTGACGCGATGCTGAAAAATGAAGACATATTCAAATACATATGGGTCATATGGGAGGGTCCTTACATTTTATTAATAAAAAAAGAATACAGACTAGGGTGATATGCAAAAATAAAAAAATGCAGACAAGAATGTGCACAAATGCCAAAACGGCATATATGGGTCTAGTACATTATGCACCTGAAATAGATCTATGCGGACAAATTGTGAAAAACGGACGTTATGCATTCAAATAACCTTTGCAGAAATCACACATTTTATGCAAAAAAATAAGAGCGAGACCGCATGCAGTGAGCACATAAAAAGAAACCATAAATGATGCAGGAATATGCAAGCGAAACCGCTATATGCAAAGGGGAAATGCAAAATAGAAAAAACAAAGCTGACCTGGGGTATTTTTACATTCGGTGAAAACATTGCATTGGGTGAAATTGGGTAATTCCGACGACACGGACAAAAAGTGTAAACAAAAGAAGTTCTGGTAATTACATTTACGCATAAAATACATGTTATACGGACGGAAGTCAAACAACAGAACGAAGGTAGGTCATATTTCAATGGAAAATTTGCAAAATTAAGCGAAACAATTCAAACATTCATGAAAATTTAAAGCCAAATATCAATCCACGATGTCAACAGAAAATATCAAATATGCAAATGAAATGGCGGAGAAACACACGGAATAGTCCATTATAGAATGATCAAATGACGAACAAATTCGCGAAAAATTTCAACGCTAAAACTAAAACGGGGTTATCATGTTCAAGGAAAATGCAATTTTCAAATTATAGAATTTCAAATCCAAATTCGTTCCATTTAGTCTGTGCACTTTCCCATTGGTTAAGCCACAGGATGTTGTTCTCACTGCGCCCTCTATCTTTACTGGGTTAAACTATACGGCGAAACATCGTTTTACCCCAGTGTCATATATTTTGTTGAAACATTGCTCAGCGTTCTTGAAACATCAGAAATGGCCAGTCTAGCGAATAGTATCATAAATTACTTGTCAACATATGTAATTGACACGTTATTGATCGTGAAAGGCTGGCGACATCAATTGGCAATTCTACGTGAAAATGGGTCTAAAGAGAATCAAGGGAAATGAACATGTGACCTATCACGTGGCCAATCTTCAGAAATAGGGTTTATACTATTACGAGACAGAAAAAAATCGTTTTAAAATCAACTTTTATTGAGTTTAAAAGTGTAATTTTATGTCAGAATATATTACTAGTGTTTAATTCATCTTGATCAATGTTTTTTTTTTTTTTTTAATTTTTCGATCTGATTAGGATGGATCAATATTATTTTTACAGGAAATAATTCGGAGAAAAGTTGCCAAAACTTTCAACATGTTGACCATTCTAAACAAAATATAGACTTAACGTTGTGTTTCAAATTTCATAACTACAGATAAAATACATATAGTGTGAACAACAGAATTGTTTTCTGACTAATTCATAGCGAAAACTATTGTAAATGACGTCCATATGACCCGGATCCGTTCCATCAACCAGCACTATAACAAAATTTAGTTTCTGTTGGCTCGGTAAAAGGCTTCTCAATGGGTTTTTATCAACAACAACTCATGCCAAATAATCAATTATTTATGCATCAGAGCAGCTAAAAGCTGTAGTTGCAGAAAATTTTCTTGGGGACGACTATGAAAAACAAATCAAGACCTTGGCATTGTCTGTGCAGGCGCAATACTCAAAGAATCGACCTGTCTGTTAAGGCACATAATGACTGAAAAGTCGGGCTTGTGTCAATACAGGGAGTGCATTACCCAAAACACTACATTAAAAAAGAAGCAATCACTAAACAATCCGTTTAAGGAGACATCAAGTAACCTTTGGTAGCTAATCAATAACAATGATTGATATTAGTTACAGTATTTAGCGATACAACGATAAGGTTTCTACACTAAACATATTTTGAAACATGTCACACATGGACAGGTCAAAAAACCAATAGGGTGAATCACATGATTTGATGACGCTATCGTTAAACACGTATGTCACATGCACCCACAATGCCCTAATCCAATAGGACATTATGCGATAGTAGTGTAACCTATTGTTAGATATTGAGACCTTGGATGAAATGAGGAAAATGGGAAAGGACTTAATAAAATCCAAGGTAGCGAAGCGTAGAAACAGATCACAGGATTCATAAAGTAAGTCTGATAAACAGCAAAGATACAATTATGGACACTCTGGATACTGTCACAAAAACAGAAACTCTTCTTTAGAGAAGACTGGATACAACAAGCCGGGTCATCATCCCAAGAACAAGAAGACTAAAAACAGTCAATTAATCGGATAGTCAAGTAAGTGCTGCCTAATTACTTCTTCAAAATAGACCAGGAAATTTCATAGCAAGAAAGATCTCTTCGTTCTATAACAATTGGACCAAACTAACTAAAGACAGGTTTAACTTGAATATTATCAAAGTGGCTATGAAATTGAATTTGAGTCAGAACCATGTGATCATTGTAATAGGGGTCGAATTTATGGACTGAGCAGGAAAAACAGTGTCACATTATCCATCTTGAGTTAAAGGCAGCCTTTTTTGCTTGAAATTCTTCTACAATGATGTATCAAATGAATGCATCTACCTGATTATTGAAAATACTGCTGCTCTTAAGTATATTACAAAGAGGGGGGACGCAAATCATTGTTGAACGCACTTGCTTAGCGGAATAGTGTGAACACAGAATATTTTACTAACACACTTCACGTTGGGAATCTCAACCGTTTAAGTGTGATAGCCAAATTAAATTATATTTCATATTCATATAGTATATGTGCACATATACCACATTTGGCTGTGTAAAACATGCACTTTTTTCACCCCCAAAATCCTGTGTGTATAAAATAGCGTTTGCGTCACAAGTCACGGTAGTATATAAAGGATCTAACCATGTGCTCTGCACATATGAAGGCCCCGTGGAAGTTGTTCTATTAAAAGAGAATATGTCAGATAATGTTGGAAGTAGGAGGGTGGTGGTAGTTTCTGGGAGACTGTAGTGTGTAGAGGCCATTAAAATCAAGACTTAGACAATCCCTGCAATCGTTTTCATTTATTTATTATGTCCAGTGAAACTGCGAGTAATAATTGTAACAAAGTAAAAAAATGGTACAAACGAGGATGGAAGTAATATCTACTTAGATTGTGGCAGGGATATGAACACGAAGGATTGCAGGTGTAAACCAAAAAACAGCACTTTCAGGTGTACTAAGGATAGAAACCATGAAAGAGGTATAAGGTATTTATCATATTTTGAAAATGCTAATCTAACAATGCCAGACATAATGGTATATATAAAGTCCTACCTTGACAAGCTGACTCTAAGGCAGTGTCCCACCTTTGCAGGTATGAGCTACAAGAGCACGCCAGTAAATTGGGCATCTTTTTTGCTAGAATTGTTCAAGTAACACTTTCATACTAACATCAAGGAAAGAACAATTTCTAGTGAAATAGACTGAGATTGACGAATCTCTATTTTGGAGAAAGATCAGACCAAAGGGACAACCCTGGTCCTGGCTTACGCATATGGATCTTTTGGATGGTGGAGCTGAGATCAAATAGTATCATCTTGTATCCTGTGAGTGACCGAAGTAAGGAAACACTAAAATCACTAATTAACAGCACGTTGGTCCGGGCTCTACAATATATTCTGATCGGTGGAGTGTCTACTGCGATTTGAACAGTCTCGACTACGAGCACTTCACTGTTCTACATAAATAATGTTTCAAGAAAGTGTATGTAAACCAAACCACAAATGAAACAGTTGTTTGCCACATCAATGCTATGGAGGGGGCATGGAAGAACGCTATGGACCATTTCAGTAAGATGGCAGGAACCCAGCTTTCACAGTTTGAGGCGCATATGGCCGAGATCATAAGGCTGTCTGAGGCCAAAGGTAATCTCTATAACAGTTTCTTCAACCTCCTTAGATCAGTAAACACCCGTCATCGTCCCGTAGAGTACCGGTTTACTACACCATTGTTTGATTCCTGGAATGTGCAACACACAGACACTCCTATAACAGAATGGAGTACTGAACCTACTTATTCTGATGTAGAATCTGAAGCATCTTTCCACAGTGACACCGAAGTGGCCAAAGGTGCGGCAGTAATTATAACTAGTGATGATAGGGATAGTAACATACCCCTTAATCTTCTAGTTGAAATGCCAGTGCAATCTCCTCTTCCGACCTCTATTCAATGTTCTTGTCAACAGCTAGTGATGACAGTGAAATCCCACCGGACCTACCCACTGTTTCCATGCCATCAACTAATACAACGCCTGGTGAAATAAGCCCTTCACAGATTTCTATAATGTTGTCATCAATAAATCTTTCCCATGAAGATATTGACAAAACTATTGTTGAAAAATGTGCTTCACCTGCCGCTGCTGTTTGGCGCATTTCCACGTGCCAAACACACAAAAGCTCAAGCATCGAATTCTGCAGCGGCCACAGGCAAATCGTCACCTGCCGGATTGTCATTAAACATAACTAAAAGATAAGAAAAAGATGAGATCTGACAATTTTTGCTATCTGAAGTGTTTTCAGGAAGAAACAAGAAATGTCACAAACACGTGACGAATGCCCCCAAAGGAATTGGTCTAGCATAAGACACATTTGAGGAAAGATAGCTGTAATATAGCACGAAAAACCTAGAAATGAGGCCAGAAGTCAATGTCAAGGTCAAAGTGACTCAAAATGGTATGCACCACTCCGCCATCCCAAGAGGAATCACCACCCCAAATTTGGGATGCCTACATCAAATAATATAGGAGATATGCTCTACACTCAGGCATCCCAAGATGCATTTACATACCAAATTTGGAATTCCTATTTCAAAGAATATAGGAGATATGCACCAGGTATATGAAACTAGGTCAGAGGTCAAGTTCAAGGTCACAGTGAATAAATTATGGTAAGCGACACTTCGTCATCCCAAGATGCATCCACACACCAAATTTGAGATTCCTACCTCAAATAATATAAAAGATATGCTCTGGAGATGATTATTCTAAAAGCTAGGTCAGAGGTCAAGGTCACAGTGACCCGAAAATGGTGCATGACACTCTGCTATCCCAAGATGCATCCATACACCAAAATTGGAATTCCTAACTCAAAGAATATATGAGATATGCTCAGGACACAATAATTCTTAAAACTAGGTCAGAGGTCAAGGTCACAGTGACCCCAAAATGGTATGTGACACCCTGACATTCCAAGATGTATGTACACACCAAATTTGGAATTCCTATCTCAAAGAATATAGGAGATATGCACCAGACTCAATGCAGTTTCTAGAAACTAGGTCAGAGGTCAAGTTGAAGGTCACAGTGACCAGAAAATGGTACGCGACACTACGTCATCCCAAGATGCATCCACACACCAAATTTGAGATTCCTACCTCAAATAATATAAGAGATATGCTAAGGACACGATTATTCTAAAAACTAGGTCAGAGGTCAAGGTCACAGTGACCCGAAAATGGTACATGACACTCTGCTATCCCAAGATGCATCCACACACCAAATTTGGAATTCCTAACTCAAAGAATATAAGAGATATACTCCGGACACAATAATTCTTAAAACTAGGTCAGAGGTCAAAGTCACAGTGACCCAAAAATGGCATGTGACACACTGTCATCCCAAGATGCATTTACATACCAAATTTGGAATTCCTATCTCAAAGAATATAGAAGATATGCACCAGACTCAATTCCGTTTTCAAGAAACTAGGTCAGAGGTCAAGTTCAAGGTCACAGTGACCCAATTATGGTATGCGACACTTCGTCATCCCAAGATGCATCCACACACCAAATTTGAGATTCCTACCTCAAATAATATAAGAGATATACTCCGGACACGATTATTCTAAAAACTAGGTCAGAGGTCAAGTTCAAGGTCACAGTGACCCGAAAATGGTACGCGACACTCCGCCATCCCAAGATGTATCCACACACCGAATTTGGAATTCCTACCTCACAGAATATAGGAGATATGGACCGGACACGAAAGAGGGACGGACGGACTGATGGACTGACGGATGGACGGACGGACAGTGCGATTACTATATGCCTCCCAAGGTTCCTTTGGGGGCATAAAAAGTGAAAAGACATGGGGTAGATAGGGAGCGCAGTGGCTCAGTGGTAGAGTGCTTGACTCCAGACCGAAGGGCCGCGGGTTCGAGCCTCACCGGCGTCACTGCGTTGTGGTCCTTGAGCAAGACACATTTATCCTAGCTTAGTACTGGTTCAACCCAGGAAGACTCGTCCCTGTATAACTGAAAGATTGTTGATGGGACGTATAGAATCAAATCAAACAAAATCAAAACATGGGGTAGACAGAGAGGAAAGTCCAACCGATGTGCCAATAGCACATTTCTTTTGGGAATTCTCATAGCACAACGAAGATTTCAAGTGGACCTTGATCAGAAAGCTCCTGACTAAGATATTCACTGTTTGCATTCAGGTGTTGGAAGTTTTTAATCAAACACACATGTATATGCAATATGCTGCGATTTTTACAACTGAAATGGCTTTTACATTCTTAATAGATTGTCGATACTTGCTAGATCTGCCAGAATGAGGTTCTAATGAGTACCTTCATTTTACGTCTTGGCAAAAAATAAACTATAAAATAAGTACAGCCTTGTAAGTCCGACTTTACAAAAATATAAAAGAGGGTTTCAATGAGGTCTTATTAGCATACAAAAACAATTGTTGTAATTTATTCGAAATTTTTCAATTCTTTCCAATGACTTTTCATCTGCTAATAACCTTGGCTAACATTTTGGACCCTGATACAGACTGACAAAATCTAGATTCTTTAACAGTTTGACGGTGTTGTTCCTGAAAGAATTGTTTGAAAAGCAAAATATTAGTGAAAAAGTCAGCAAATGATAACAAAAGAATAAAAAATAAAGCATGTAAAAAAAGTTATACTCGTAAAAATTGATATCATATTATGTTTTCAACATTGTTCAGAAGAAAAAGATACAAAATTGAGAATGTTAGCTGACAAACAGAATGTTACTTATCTTTCTCAAACACATTTGCACCATTAGATAGCTAGGTTTACAACTGTTGGTGGTCTGTACCTACTGTGATAATATACATCCTGACCAATTATTAAATTAAGCTGAACAAGGTTCAGATAAGACCCTGGACTTTGAGGCTAATTGGTAGAGTGTATATGGAGTTGTTGTTAAGTGTCCTTGGACCACTTTGAATCGATCAATAGTACCTACTAAAGTATTGACGTAACAGATGTGGGTGTATGTTGCAGCTGCAACTTTGGTAGATTGACAAGTAAAAAAAAGTTTGTTTGTTTGTTTTTGTTGCTTTATGTCCCAAGTCAACAGCTATGGTCATGGCAGGAGGGTCAGTTGACCTAACCACACTTTTTCCTGGGCAAACTTGAACAAGCAGTTAACCAGTATTTTGTGCACGTACTTTCGCTTGTAACTGACAACAACCCTTCTTGAATTATTCAGCGGAAGGAAGGAGAATGACCGTACAAATTATTTCATGATCAAGCTCCACGAAAGTAAGGGACTGGGCCGGGATCAAACTCCCAACCCCTGGATCTGCAGTCAGACTCGCATATGTTGACAGACATGTTACCGACTGCGCTATGGGGCCAGGTAAGTAAACAAAGTGAATAGCCTTGTATGTCCCCTTTAAATGCTTAATTGTAGACGAGGGTGTGCATATACTTCACAGCCTTTAAGAATAAGTGGGAGCGCAAATAGAGCACAGCAAAGATTTATTTTGTAAAACAAATCATTTTGAGGCTACTGGCATATCTTGAACCCATCTTGCTAGATAGTTCTAGAGGAGAGAACCAGACAAGCTACTAGAGTAACGGTGTTCTGATCCACAGTTGATCTCTAGTAGGCTCTTAATGTCACTATAGTAGTGACTTTGGATGTTCCAATCAAACTATAGTTACTATAGTAGTTCTATAGTCTGATTCGAAGTGGGCCATTGTCTGCATGTGTTTCATTCTCATGAACATATTGGCAGTGTCGTTTGACCAGAGGAGAGGCAGCTACAGATATTGGCAGTGACGCCACAACTAAAAATCCTCAAAACTATTCAGTTAGACAAGGAATGTTGGGGTGTTGACGTGCATGACTTCTATGCTACAGCCACTGGACGTCTCCATCAACATATCCATTAAAGTCATCCTTCAAGAAAGATGGACTGAATGGTATGGTTTCGACGAGCATACCTATACAAAGTCAGGCAGAATGAGGAAGGTCGAGCTTCTACAAATATGCCAGTGGATTGTCAATGTGTGTGAAAGGCTTGACCCGCAAACCATTGTTAAGGCGCTCAAGAAGTGCTGTATATCCAATAGCATGGATGGCACAGAAGATGACATTGTTTGGGAATACAGCCTAAAACCAAGGACGGCCTAACAGTGATGAGAACAGTGACCACGACGATGACTATGTAGACTACCAGGTGGACATATGAGTATAACAGGGTTGATGAGACATCTATCATTGATAGGTATCCATGCCATATGGCAACTAAGTTTGGGTTGTTTGTTGATGAGGACCATAGCAAGCTTCCTACGTTATACTGGTTATCTAAACTTCTTAGTCACGTTTTATTGCTAATTCTAGTGCATGTACAACTACTGAGTTGTCTATTCTTTTGACTTCTTGCCTCACTGCGATTAAAAACCATGTCATTAAGTATTGCACAAAAGTTTATGAAAGAAATGGTAAAAAATTATTTTGGTCTATTAAAAATTAAGGTGAAATTGTTAATAAATTGAAGTCTAGCATCTAGTTTGTCTACATATGATTTCTCTACTCTCTATACTACATTGCCTCATACTCTAATTAAAGAAAAACTAACATAATCAATTGAACAAACATTTAACAGAGAGGGCTCACTTTATTTGGCTTGTAATGATAAAAATGAATTTTTAATTCTGAACAACCTGAACGATATAAATTGCGGTCATGTCAGAAAATGTGTGATGCTCTCCATTATCTTTTGGACAATATATATATATATATATATAAGATTTGGCTCAAAATTATATAGACAAATTGTAGATATTCCAATGGGTACAAATTGTGCTCCTCTTGTTGCAGATTTGCTTTTGATCTGATATTATTGGAGCTTTTAACTCAACCTCCAGTTATTTATTTGACTTACCAAATATTGATAACCCTTATTTTGAACAAATGGTAGGTCAGATATATCCCACTGAACTTCAGTTAAATATCGCGAATTCTTCTGATACTGAAGCTCCATTTTGGGGCTTGACCTTGTCAATAACAAATGGCATAGTTTCTTCTAAAATTTATGATTATATAAACAGGATGATTTTAATTTTGAAATAGTAAATTTCCCATTTCTTGATGGAGATGTTCCTCGCTCTCCTTCCTATGGTGTTTTTATTTCTCAACTTATTCGCTTTGCCTGAGTGTGTTCTAATGTTAATGACTTCAACAATAGAAACTTATTTCGAACTGCTAGGTTATTAAAACAAGGTTATAGATATTATAAAATTCGAAAAGCATTTTCTAAATTCTACCACAGACACTCAGATTTAATTGTATAATACAGCATTTGGTTAAAAAAGTAAGTAAGGGTGCAAAGACTCTTCTGCAACAAGGCATATCAGAACTTATATTTTATGGTGATTTAGTTTATAAATTCAAACGAATTGTTGGAAAACCTAATTTTATTGATCAATTCAAAAAGATAGTAAAACGTTATATAAGGGTTGGATATAACTTGGATATCATGCCACAGTCTGCATGCCTAGTTTTAAACCCAATCATGGTTTATAGCTATGATTTCCTCTTTCATTGCATGATGGAGGGTCAGACCTCAGACTCTATGACGGCTCTGACCTAAAGTTTTAACGGGTGGGTTGGTGCCTGGTGCTTATCTGTAGCTGGACCCACTGTGGCTCAACTTGAGGTTTTCTGTAACTCTGACTATCTGTGAGTCATGAGCCCTTCTCTTTGTTTCATCATGGTGCGTTAATTTGATAAGCGTGTTACTCCATGATGATACATTGCATTAGTTAGAAGGCTTTCATGAGAGGTGAACATTTCTTGTACTTCAACAACAATAGAATCTAGGGCGAAGATTTGGTACCTGTAAAATGCATTTAAGCCCCCCGTTGGCTTAGGCTACTGTCTGTTCTAAGACGGTGGTTCTGTTGTTGTTGACTTTTTGTTTATTGTTACTCCCAGTGTTGAGGTCTGTAATTGTTCTATGTTTTGTTGTACGTTACTTTATGTCCATTCTAGTATTGCAATCATCTTGATGGGGAAAAGAGAGCTTGATGCTTTGCTTAATTTGTCTTCCTGGTGTCTCGTGATGGTTGAGAGGCTCTTCCTAGCGGTGCCATGGGGTTGCCTGCGGTTTGTGATTGTGGTATTTCCTGATCATACTCACTTACTATTTATGATGTCTCTGTCAGACAATAAACAAACTGATATTATTGAAGCTTTTAACTCAACCTCTAGATATTTAGATGACTTACTTAATATTGATAATCCTTATTTTGAACAAATGGTAGGTCAGATATATCCTACTGAACTTCAGTTAAATAAGGCAAATTCATCTGATTTTGAAGCTCCGTTTTTGGACTTGAACTTGTCCATAACAAACGTCACAGTTTCTTCTTAAATTTATGATAAAGGGATGAATTTAATTTTGAAATTATAGTAAATTTCCCATTTCTTGATGGAGATGTTCCTCGCTCCTTATCCTGTGGCTTATATATTTCTCAGCTTATTCGCTTTGCCATAGTGTGTTCTAGTGTTGATGACTTCAACAACAGAAACTTATTTTTAACTGCTAAGTTATAAAAACAAGGTTTTAGATATCATAAAATTCGAAAAGCATTTTCTAAATTCTACAAACAGACACTCAGAGTTAATTGTTAAATACAACATTGGGTTAAAACTCTTCTGCAACAAGGCATATCAGAACCTATATTTTATGGTGATTTAGTTTAAAATTCAAACAAATTGTTTGAAAACCTAATTTTAGTGATCAATTAAAAAAGATTATCAAACGTTATATAAAGGTTGGATATAACTTGGATGTCATGCGACAGTCTGCATGCCTGGTTTTAAACCGAATCATGGTTTATAGCTATGGTTTCCTCTCCTCTTTAATTGCACGATGGTGGGTCAGGCCTCAGACTCTATGACTGCTCTGAGATAAACTTTAATCGGTGGGTTGGTGCCGGATGCTTATCTGTAGCTGGACCCACCGTGGCTCAACTTCAGGTTTTCTTTTGCTCTGACTGTCTGTGAGTTGTGAGCCCTTCTCTTTGTTTCATCACAGTGTGTTAATTTGATTAGAGTGTTTCTCCATGATGATACATTGCAATAGTTAGAAGGCTTCCATGCGAGGTGAACATTTCTTGTACTTCAACAACAGCAGAATCTAGGGCAAAGATTTGGTACCAGTAAAATGCATTTAAGCCCCCCAGTGGCTAAGGTTACTGTCTGTTCTAAGGCGGTGGTTCTGTAATTGCTGACTTGTTGTTTTTTGTTAGTCCCATTGTTGGAGTCTGTAATTGTTCTATGTTTTGTTGTACGTTACTTTATGTCCTTTCTAGTTTTTTAACCATCTTTATGGGGAAGAGAGAGCTGGTTGCTTTGCTTAGTTTGTATTCCTGATGTCTTGTGATTGTTGTTTGGCTCTTCCTCACGGTACCCTGGGTTTGTCTGCAGTTTGTGATTGTGGTATTTCCTGATCATACTCACTTACTATTTATGACGTACCACCAGACCCCCCTGGCCCACATAGATGAAGAATATCAATGTATGTGGACGTCAGACAAGAAGCAATGGTTTTGACCCAGATAATGTGAACGACGAAGCCAGATGCAGTTAATAATCTGATTGTCTAAATCAGTCAAATAGTCCTTTTCTGGACCGCCAAATTTTCAAGAAAGAAAACATTTTATAAGTCGATTTATAAATTTATACATAATAGAGTAAAATCAATGAATGTGTTGATCCAATATTCATTCCTGAATATGTTGCATAATGCGTGAAGTGCTGTCTAGTTGAATTTGTGACAATAAATTGACATTGAACAATTTCAGCCTTAAAAGAAGAAAGCTGAATGTGAAAAAAACAGTTGTTCAAAGAAAAAGATTTGTATATCCAATAGCGATGGTGCAAGCAATCATACAGAGGTAAGAATAGAAAAGACCATTTCTATAGGATTTTCATCTTTTACCTTACAGTAGATAACCTAAATGACACAATGTTTATATTTCCATAACATTCTGACCCTTAAAGGTTGTCTGTCCCTGTCTCGATGTTATATACATGTATTTTACTGTTGTTTTCAATAAATCATATTTCATGGTGAGTACAAAAGATACCTTTTTCCTTAATTCATTATTAATATGACGGGATAGCCAGGCCATGCATGCTTTGCATGATCTCCTAGTCCTGTCCTGTCATAGTTGCCTGATCTGATCACGCAGGACGGCACTTGATAGGGTTGTGCCTGCTTGTGGACCAGTCCACTTTATATGGGGTAGTCTCAGACTGACCAATTCCTTGTCTGTTGCCCTGGTACAAGTCTACTAGCCAATCAGATCGCAGCTCCAATCGGAGCGCCAGCATCAGTTTCGTTTTCTGCAGGCCACTGGCAACATCTTAAATTTGTGTTTATGTTGCTTTAGATATACAATGGATTTATTTTACTATTATATCTGGATATTAAGATAATTCGGTGCAAGTTTCTTCAAAAACTAAGATCAAATGTGTAAGAGCAAGGATTAGATCAGCGAATTTAGAGTCTCGAGAAGTCTTGCAATCATCTTGATAGGGAAGAGAGAGCTTGTTGCTTTGCTTAATTTGCCTTCCTGGTGTCTCGTGATGATTGAGCGGCTCTTCCTCACAGTGCCATAGGGTTGTCCGCGGTTTGTGATTGTGGTATTTCCTGATCATACTCACTTACTATTTTTGTTGCTGACATGGCGTGGGACATTGAACGAAAAATAGTAATGAGAATGTTTTCCCTTCCAATATGGTACATGCCGAGCACTTCAGAAACTAACAGGTTGTTCAGTTACATTTTAAGGGAAGACTCTGAGAGTGAAGCCAAACTAGCTAGATTTCTGGACTGCACTGCATTCTGTGGAGGAAATGATTGTTTCTTTTGTAACCAAGTAAGACCCGAGTATTCTGTTAGTTGTGGATCAAGAATTTTGATTGCTGGAGGACATAAGCAGCTGTTAAGATTTGAACAATTCTAAAGCACATAATTAGCGTCCTCTCATAATGTCAGCCGAAGACGAAGTAGAAAACGTAATTGAAATATCGACGCTCAGCGACTAAAAGGTCCTTTTAAATGGGCAGCTCGTGGGAAAATTTCTCCAGATGCAATCTAGAAATTATTCAAGGAGGGCTTCACTTCGATGGAGGAGATGTTATTACTAGAAGGTGAAGACTCGCGTGGACTAAGACACTGGGGGGTCAGCAGAATTTGATTTTAGCAGCAGTAGGTAAACATTTGAAATCGACAGAGTGTACAAGATATTCCGTGCATATGCAGAAAGAGCTGAGAGTGGGTGGTGACGTGATGGATGATTCTCTAACATGGGGACGAGATCTACCCGTGATCTAGGCAGCAGCCAATCAGCACAAAGCAGAAGCCAACAACAACATGGCGGAGCACATACAGCAAACAATACGGACACTTCGCAATGCTACTTAATGAACTTCAGGCGGGACAGTCAGTGTTGCTGAATAATCTAGTGCATAATAACCAACCAAATGAGTTCAGTGGACAGGGAATCGCCACAGCAAATATGAACAATGTTTTGTTGAATCCATCCTGGTCCAGTGGTTCATCACATTCTAGGAAAGATCCACAATTTTTTCTGGAGTCCGCCACGTTGTGTAAGTCTGCCCAAACAAATTATGATATAACCAATTTCATATCAAACCAAATCACGGAAGAAGTTGTTGTAGGGGGAAATGGCGCCCAACAAGTTGTGCTAAAATCTGGTCCTCGGAAACCCAAACTAGAGAATGTAATCTTGGCACAGTGGTCGGTGGCGAACTTAGCGATCCTATATAAGCTAGTGTCCGAGTCGAAACTTCATGCTGGCAACATCCTGGACTACTTGTCATACACAACTAAAGTATGTCAACTTGTGCAGCGTTATGCACATATATCAGTCTTAATGTATGACAAGGAGTACAGGCAGTTGCAGGCTAGGCATGAGTTTAAATGGGGCACTGATGTCCCCCACCTTCATACAATGCACCTACAGACTAGAGCTAGCAGACCGACACAACCCACACCTGGGAGGGCAAATACAGGGACCCAAAGGAATGTCACCAGCACAGGTCAGAATGTGACCCTTTGATGTTTTTTTGTTCGATTTGATTCTTTACGACCCATCAACAATCTTTCAGTTAAACAGGGACGGGTCTACCTGGGTTGAACCAGTCCTAAGCTAGGATATATGTGTCTTGCTCAAGGACAACAACAAAGTGACGCGGGTGAGGTTCAAACCCAGGGCCTCCAAGTCTCAGGGCAAGCACTCTACCACTGAGCCACTGCGCTCCGGATGACCCTTGACTGTAGGGTGATTTGCAAACTTTTTCACTCTAGGTTGGGTTGTCACGATAAAGAGTGCAAATTTATACATCAATGTTCACATTCAGGTTACCACCAGTTTCATTCAGCACAGACACACAATCGTTCAAAAAAACTAAGGGCAGATAGCCTGCCCGCAAGTTTTGGCCTATGCTTCTCTGCCTGGGAAGAAGAGTTATGCAGCGACATTGATCAGGAATTTCTTTCTAGATGATATTCAAAATGGGGTTGACATTATAGATGCAGATGCTGCGACAAAACCTGTTCATTGTGAAAATCACAAATATGCTCAGCCAGGAAGCCCCTTGTATACCAAAGCATCAAAGCAAATTCTGCATGAAATAGGCATGGGTAACTATGAAGTAGTCTCTGAACCACCAGTCATAATAAGTCTCTTGGGAGTTATTGAAAAACCTGACCGTGGGGTGAGACTGATTCATGATTGCTCTATGCCTCATGGAAGGGCTATAAATGAAATGATTACACCACTGAGAATTAGCATCAAAAATTTGCTAGAGTAGATGATGCAGCTGCTTTGGTAATAGAAGGGTGCTTCATGGCCAAGGTAGATATCCAATTAGCCTATAGGCATGTCTTGATTTCAAAACACAGCCAAAGGATGACCGGTCTCAAGTGGAGATTTAGCAATAAAACTGTTTTCCTAAAGGACAAAAAGCTACGTTTTGGCTCTAGAATGGCACCCGGTGTTTTTCGTCACTTGACTCAGGCAGTGAGACGCATGTTAAAGTGCAAAAAGGTCTAACCGCAATGGTGCTTCACCTTGATGATTTCTTCATAAAAGGTAATTCTTTCAAAGAATGTATGGATGCAATGAACCTAGTCATCAGTTTGTTGCGAAAACTGGGCTTTCATATAAATTGGAAGAAAGTAACTGACCCATGTGCAAAGATAGTTTTCTTGGGTGTTGATATTGATTTGGTCAACATGTGCTTAAAGTTACCAGATGCTAAGCTTAATCAGCTTTGCACTGAGCTTTCGCTTTTTGAAACATAAAAAAGAGCTTTGAAAAAAATATTGCAGTCCCTTACAGGGAAATTAAATTTCTGCGCTAGCATGGTCTTTGGTGGTAGAGTTTTTCTTCGCCACATCATTGATTCCATCAATTTACTCAAAGGTGATAAACATAAGACGAAGCTTACAGCTGGTATTTGTGCTGACATATTGTGGTGGCAATCTTTTATGTCGACATTTAATGGCAAATCTATTTTGCTAGACAGACAGCATATTCAATCTGTGTTTACTGACGGTTGCACAATAGCAGCAGATGGCATATATCAGGGGGACTGGTTCTACATCAATTGGAACGTGATTGGCCAGTTGTGTCCAACCTCCATATTAACTTAAAGGAAATTCTGGCTTCTTTTTTAGCGGTATGTCGTTGGGCACGGTGTTGGAGAGACAAACGTATAATTATTTACTCAGACAATACAACGGCGGTTTCGGCTATTAACGAGAGAACAAATAGGAACCCCTTTATAATGAAATGTTTACACCAGCTGTTCTGGCTGTCTGCTACACATAACTTTCATGTGTCTGCAAAAAATTTTGGCTGGTATTTCTAACACAGTGGCCGATGATATATCTAGAATTCATGAACCAGGTAGCCTCAGCAGGGTTCTCCCATTTGTAAATCGAAATCCTCTTCCCCCTCACATGTCCTAGGCTAGTTTTTCTTCTCCTCCCCTGACCCCTGAGCCAGGGCCTCACTCACAGAAACTCTTGACATGGAGGTGTCACTTTTGAGGTCCCAAGCATTTTCTGAATCGACTGCCAGAACTTACAGGAGTCAGCTGCAAGTTTACACAGTTTTGCAATGAGATAGGTATCATGCCAGTGCCAATCTCCATCGCCAACTTTTTCGGAAATCTAATCAGCTCATCCCTGCCTTGGAAAAATTTGATCCCTCTAAACATTTATGTCGGTCAGACGTGCAGCTAGGAGCCTCATGGGCGATTATCACTGTTAGATGGTCAAAAACTATTCAGTTTAAACAGAAGGAACTGCATTATTCCGCTGCCAATAATATCTGCTTCTCCTTGTTGTCCTACCACAGCGATTTTACTGACAATGGCACAGTTGCTGGTGTCGTCTGGCCCTGTCGTCGACCTCCTTTTCTGCTACCTTTCTCCCAGTGGCCCCAAACCATAATTCATAGCTCATTTGTCTTATATCTTAGTCAATGCTTGTCCAATTTAGGTATAGAGCCGTCAAAATTTTCAGGACATTCCCTGAGGAAGGGTGGTGTATCCTTTCCCATGCAGTGTGGTTTGCCTCTGGAATGGGTGAAAATGCAGGGTGGAACGCTACATACAACCTGCATTCTCGATGCGCAGGAAACTGGCTGATACTTTAGGCAGATCATTTCCATCAGTCAGCTGAAGGGTCACCGGCATTGGCAGTCATCCAAATTAGCACTGGCTTGACCAGTCCAGCAGACATGCTGACAACATTAATGCTCAAATGTTGAAGAATTTTTTAATTTCTCTTGCACAAGTTATGGTCAGAATCAAAAGACTAATCTCTATAACTGCTCATATGTAAGGGTGTCCCTTCAGCCTAAATAGGCCATTAGATGTCATCATATTCTGCTGTGAGGACAGACTTGTTTGTATGTACTTTATATATGTTTATTCATGAGTGATGGACAATATGTGTATCTTAATTACATGAGTTAGTCTAATTTAGCTCCTGTGGTGCCAGTGGCTTGATCATCCCCTACTACTACCCTGTGTTTGGGAGTTTGAAGAACATTTTAGGGCATAAAGCCAGTATAGCATCAGGCAATTTTTAAATGGCATTATTACATACTATGCTACCTTATCATTTAATATTAATACATAACTGCTGACTTATGCAATAAATGGTCTACAGGTCCCAAACCTAGTCTTCAAGGACCACAACAATAGATAACACAGATCAGGAATCGCTACAATCAAGTACCACACCCGACCCAGGATACCAATGGGAAAGTGACAAACTCACAGTTAGACTCCACAAACGAGAGCAAAGATGTCAGCCCTTTCCCAGCAGGTGACCACAAAGCACATATAAACAGACGCGCACAAAGACATAGCAAACACAAGACAGAACAAAAACATAAAAGATCCACAAAAGAAGTACGGCCTTGGAATGGTCAGTAAAATATTTTACTGAGAGCTTAAACCGGTTTAAGGGCGCGCCAACCTCACCCTTAATTCAGATGTGGATCAAGACACATAGATATTTGGTTTGCATGAAAGACCCCTAACATATCAATGCATCATCTCCTAAAACATATAAATCAAGATATAACAAGGAGATAAAGCAAAGATAAGGACTCAACAGTAAATAAAACTGAATACTGGAGCAAAAGAAATCCAACAGGTAAACCCTGGTGGGCCGACAAACAGCCAAAGCATCAGGCCCCTACCATCTCATCAATAGATAAGTCTTTAAGTCGGAACCATCATAGAGTCTAACACATTTATCCTAGCTTAGTACTGGTTCAACCCAGGAAGACCCGTCCCTATATAACTGAAAGGTTGTTGATGGGACGTAAAGAATTAAATCAAACAAAAGGTACATAGATTATGAGCTATCCAGATGAAATTTGATTACTATCCACCAGCTGGTCTCAGAGATATTCATGTTTAAAGCGTGGATGGACACAAGGATGCCGACTTGAGTCCCATCCTATAAGCTTATGCTTGTGCACTTTTCGAAACATCCACTAGGCTATCCAGCATCGATACTATATTGCGTTAACTGCATTATAACTCTTTCGGGTCACTATTTAATTTCGATAAAAAGTACAAAAATATAGACATTCAACTTAAGATAAAGATATCCTGTGCACTTACCATGTGATTATGCTTCTGTGCCAGGTTGATAAAATCATAAAATAGAATATAGAGAAAGAATTACCGCTGAACAGGCAGAAGTTAATAAGATAATAAGCTAAGTGTCTTAGATATCATTTTATTGAGATGTGGTATGTTCATTGTTTGTCTATAATTTGTAATGCCTGACCATTTTTTTTAAAGAAATGTACTGACATTGCGAAGTCCAAAGTTATTATCCAAAAAGATGAGCAGAAATAAGAAAATTATTCTACTGTTACACACTCTTAACTTAAGTCCTGAGGAAATGTCAAATATCTAAGAACTCATGAAAACAGACTGAAATACAGCTGTATCATCTCAAGCCTTGACAACACTGTCAACCAGAAAACTCAATAGCTGACAATAATTACTATTAGGGGGAAGACATAAAACGCCTAAATGACTTCAGTGAGAAAAAATCTATTGAACTGGAGACAAAACTTGGCAAAGGCGTCCTTGATTGTTGGGGTAGTATTGTTTAATAGATGTAGTTGAGGCGAAACAGAACAAACGGAATTAAAGCAGCATGTTAGGGGGTATCCAAATAGCGTCTACTGGAAATGAGAAGAGGATTACAGCTCCCTGTCTAACATTGAAAGATCACTAGCAAATATGATGCATACACTGAAACAGGTTATGAAGGCATGCTGGGGTCAATGAAGAAAAGATAAATGTTTAGTTTCATATCCAGCCGACTCTAGTTAACTCAACTATGCATAACTCAATACTAGCACTTAGCTCGACCCGAGGGCCCGGTCCCGGTATTTCCCCTATATATTATTGCACTTCTACAACTTTTATCTCGACAATGGCATAGTCAATACAACAGATAACTCGTTATGAAAAAATGGTCCTGCTGATCAATTTTAGTGTATTTTACAATGCCTAACTCGATTCCATTTCATAAGAAAATAACAGATACATGTGACTGTTTGATCATACCTTTGTGTCTGAATGTGTAGCCAATTAATCCATTGTTTGCACCAGTAGTCGAAAAATTGTGTGATTGGCTTGTAAACAAACATTACACAGACACAGTGTGTGACTAATTGCTAATTATTGCTGTAATCACTCTCAAAGTCCACCGACCAGCGGCGTGCTCGTTTGAACTGTTGTTGGTTAAGTGTCACCATTGAATACCTTTAACAAGTTCAAAACAGGGTTTATAATATTGATAGCATCAGCTGGTCTTCTCATAATTAGTGTCATAATTTGAGCAATTTCTTGAGTTGCTGATACCTGTATATAACATGTTCTATGACTGGGTCAGTATTCATTTGAGAATAACCACTCATAATGTCGCTTACCGTTGCAACCAAGCAATCTAATGAAGGACACAGTTCGTCTGTGGGGATAGTAAGCTGGGTTAGCCCCGCCTTTTAGTGAAGGACCCGGACCACAACCAGGAGAGATAGCTGGATCAGTCACTAAGAGAGGGGTGAAGAGAAAACTTGATGTCAAGTCTTTAGAGACCAAATATGAAGTCATGATGGAAGTAGAGAAGGGTCAACGGACGAGGAAGCAGATTGCAGAGCAGTACGGATTAGCATCCAGTACCCTTGCTACTTGGGTGAAAAAGGTTGCTGAAATCAAGAACTCCTATCTCAATGGGGACTACAATTTGAAGCGTAAACGACTTCGCCCTGCTGGCTATCCTGAAGTAGAAGAAGCACTACTGAATGGTTCAAGTCAGCACGAGATAAAAAACGTTCCCATTTCTGGTCTGTTTCTGATGAAGAAAGCGTGTGACCTTGCTAAACTCCTGGGTGTGCACGATGGGCAGTTAAAGATTTCAAGCAGCTGGCTTGAAAGGTTTAAGGAGAGACAGGGAATCTCCTTCAAAAAGGTCTGTGGCGAAGAGAAGTTCGTTGATCTGACTAGCGATCAGATGGAAGAGTGGCATAGGACTCTTTCTGTCATATTGAAAGAATACCAACCCGATGATATCTATAATGCTGATGAGAATGGTCTGTTCTTTTGGCTGATGCCGGACAGAACATTACATTTTAAGACTGTATACTGTCATGGCGGGAAACATTCAAAAGAAAGAAAGAAAGAAACCGCGCTTGTTTGCGCAAATATGACAAGGTGCCACTGTTTGTCTTGAGTAAAGCTGCTAAGCCTCGCTGTTTCAAGAATGTGAAGTCGCTGCCAACTGAGTACGATTCCAACGCCAAAGCATGGATGACAGGAGAAATCTTTACATGATAGGTTAAGAAGGTCGACATGAAGTGTCACCACCAAAATTGCAGAGTAGCCTTGATCGTCGACAACTGCCCTGCTCACCCAAAGATCAAGGGCCTCAAGGCTGTGAAGTTAGTTTTCTTACCACAAACACAACGAGCCGTACACAACCCCTGGACCAAGGAGTGATCACAGCTCTCAAGCACCATTACAGAAAGCAAGTGATCGTGAAACTTCTAGAGCTATTGTCAGAAAAGAAGAAGTGAAGAGCAGCGTCCTGGACGCCCTGTACTTTTTGCAACAGGCTTGGCGCAGTGTATAACAACAGACTATCACCAACTGCTACCATCATGCTGGCTTCAAGATCCAAGACGACACCAAGCAGAGCGAGACACCCATCGACGACGAAGACCCCCTAGATGACATACCACTTGCCAGACTCATAGGCAGTGCTTCAACAATGACCTAGTACGTACGATCGACGATGATGATGTTCCAACCTGCAAAGACGTGACAGATGAGAGCATCGTAGATGATATCATCACTGCGAGACCCACCACCTCTATGCCTGACATGGAAGATGATGATGACAACGACGAACAGACAGACGATACACACATCGAGCCGCCACCCGTTGACATGGCGATTTCTGCATGTGACACGCTACAAGCTTATCTCCAGGGACAGCCGGGTTTAGGTGATATGATCGGCAGACTGAGTGACATTGACAGATGCATTTCAAAGATCGACCTGAGTAGACGTTGTGCAAAGAAGGCTCTGATCACAAACTTTTTTAGGGCATGAATATTATGAAACTGGGGTTTTATACTGAGCGAAAAAAGTTTAGCAATTATTTATAATGGGGTTTCCCATAGGTGATCTTTGAAGCATTAGATCTTTTTAATTGGCAGGTTCGCAAACATGTCAGTTGTTTGAAAATGGCCTACTGGCTACCCACAAGTGGTCAAAAGAAACAAAATCCGACTTCATAGTGAGGATTTCATATCCTGAGCCTTTTAATTTTAAACGTTATTTAATTGAAAGGGAGGTAATTTGGAAAAATACGATTTTCAACTAAAACTGTACGAAAAGGGTGAACATATCATTCAGTTTTAAACCGTTTTTCACTTTCTTGCTTTTGGATCGAAACATTGGACAGACAAATGAAACTTTTAGTCGAAAACTATTCGCACCATTGAGATGACATTGAATCAACGCTGTTCAACATTGATAATACGTAGTGGGTTTACATGCTTATCATTCTTTTATTACGGATGTGCTGTAATTTGTAATCAATGTGCTTTTGGTATTTGTTGATATATTTGTTGATGATGAAAATAAAAAAGTAAACAACATATTCTTTCCTTTTATTTTATTCCTACCATGGCTTGAAATTTGGGCGCCAATTCATTAACGTAATAGCTTCGCATGATGATCTTTTGATGAGATGAACTTTATTTAATTTCCACCAACTTTGGAAGCTATTACGTCATGAGTTGGTTACCTTGAACTACTGGTAACTCGACACATTTCCCCAGTTCCCTGGAATTCGAGGTATCGAGAGTAGACTGTAATAGATGAAAGACAGTTCAAGGACACACAACGATTATTTATTAGGATGGCCTAAGATCAGATATCGCTGAAATCCAACCAGAACAGCGTCTTGAAATAACTCACATACAATTGCCAGGGATAAGCCAAGTATGTGTTTTTTTTTCAAAGACAGCTATGTAAAGCTCCCAAGACATATGAAACAAAATATAAGCAAGAGCTGAAAGTCAGTTTAGTTTGGTCTTATCAAAAAGGTTCGCCGAAAAAGAAAATACAATGGCATAAACTACGGATCAAGAACAGTTTCAGTCACAACAAAGAGGTGCTATTAAAAACTGGACGATTGATTCCATATAGGAGACCATCAGCTCACAGCACAGAAGAGGCCAATGATTATTTTCCCTGTCCGAACTGCTACAGTCTTTTTAAAAGGAAATATTTCTGGAGACATGCTATCAAATGCACACTGAAAAGAGAAAGAAAAAAAGGTGGTTTATAAGAAAAGATCACAATCCACTGCTGCTGCACTTATCCTCCTCTGTAATGATGTTGACAAGAACTAGAAAAACACAAAATAGACAATATGCAGAATGATACAATTGCACTCTTGATCATGAAGATCCAGTTATTCTTGAGTTCTGTGGAGATTTATACATTAAATGTTCAAATAAGCAACACTAACGTTAGAAAGTACGCGAAATGGGGGTCGTTTTCTGACTGAAATGGGAGAAAAAAACATGGTTGTCACCTTATTGAAAGACTGTCTGGAGCCTAATCTATATAAAGATGTTATTTAAGCCATTAAAACACATAAAATGTCGATTAGAATACCCTGGAGTATGAAATCCCTTCCATGGCACTAAATCTTGGTCTGTCCTGACATTTTAAAGTTCAAAGCTATTGTCGAAGGACATGACAGAAGGAACAGGAAATGCACAGGTTTAGATGAACAACCATTTCAGCGTACAATTGTAAATACTTTCTTACCCCTTACTTTTACCATATGTTTTAGATACTCAAAAGTACCGTCTTATTGAGGCGTTTCTTTTGAGTACCCACAACATATGTTTTGGTCGAGCAATAAGTTTTTTTCCCCTACACTCTCTTGTCTTTAGTCCTGAGGAAATGTAATTTTTAAAACTAATTAAGCCCGACTGGAATACTGCTGTATCATCTCAAGATTTCAAGACAGTGTTTTACAAGGAAACTCTATAACCCAGAATGAGCATGTTGCCTTGACGACTGATGGGTGGACAAGCAAGGCTACACAATCATACATTACTATCATGTGTGTCCACAGTTCCTTCAAGACAGTATTTTTCAGAGAAAGAGGTACCACAGTTGTATTTGGATGTAGCAAGTCAAGTCAAGGATGCTCTCAAGGGCAATTATGTTGCCTTGACGACTGATGGGTGGACAAGCAAGACTACACAATCATACATTACTATAATGTGTGTCCATATCAATTCAGACAGGAAAGTACAGAACTTTGTACTACATGTATAATTTTTTTTTAATAAAAATATCGCAAGCTGCTTCTCTCGTCTGTTAATGTTTTTGGTAGCTATACTAGCTATTACAAACAATATGGACCCAGGTTACCCCTTCAGGAGCAGTCTGGTCAGAAGCTATTCTTGGCTCGTATTGTTTGCATCCAAGAATTATACTTTAAAGTGCATTTGAATATATGCATGCAGCAAATTAAAAAGCAGACAACATTTTCTAAAGGGTTGGGGCTAACTCAAAATACTGTCCAGACATAATTAGTTATAAAGTTATAAATGAAAAAGAAAATTTTATAAACAGAACTGACAAATCTACTAATAAAAGCAAATTAATTTAATGGTGTCCTAGCTCAGGTGTGGTACTTGACTGTATGGATTTTTGATCATTGCCTTCCTCCATACTTTTATAAAATATGAAAGTCTGAACAAAGAAAACAAAAAAACAAACAAAATGCATCTATCTCAAAGAAAATAAAATGAATTATGCAATGGTGAGGGCTGGATTTTATTGTGAATATATTCAGGCATTTTGTTAAAAGTGCATACAAAAAATAATGTTTTTATTTCCCAACCAAAACATGCTGTGGGTACCCAAAAGAACCGTCTCAATGAGCACCCAAAACATATGCTAAAATTGATTGATAAAAAAATACTTACACTTTTTCGCTCGAAAATTTTGTTTATTTTAACATATGTATATTATTTTTTTCTAATTAAAATACCTTGCCATTCTGGTCTCATCTTTGAAAAATTTGATAATGTCTCCAAGATGTGATCAGAACTGCAAGGTATTTCACTTGTTTAAAAAAATGTAATTTTATTTTATTGATACTTTTGAATAACTGGTATCAAACTATCAACCACTGGGCGTTTCTCAAAATCGCCAGTTCTTTTTTGTTTTCAGACAAGTACGATGGACGCCAACCACACTGGTGTAAATATAGCAGAAGTGTTATCAATTGCAACTGAAGAATGGGGTCTTCAGAAAGGCGTGCTACTTGTCAGCGATAACGCCTCAAACATGACTGTTGCTGGAAAAGAATTTGGAATGGAACTGCATGTTGGGTGTTTTGCACACACACTGAACTTAGGCTGTCAGCGTGCAATGAAAATTGCCAGTGTGGCCCAATTGTTAGGGAGAATACGGCATAAAGCTGCTACACCTTCCTATTCATAAGCTTATTATTGATGTATCAACAAGGTGGAATTCAGCTTGGATATGAGTGTTAGATTTATGGTACAACAACCTGCAATGTATGCAGTACTAGGCTCCAAAGAAATCTGTGAGAAGGGTAAAGATATTGCATTGCTGAGTGTAATGATATCTCCCTGGCTGAGGAGCTGATAGCTGTCTCCACACAGCAACAAACGTCTTATGTGATGAGTCAATGCCAACAGTGTCAATGATACTGTCACTGCAGTATCAACTCATCGCTTTTATGCAGCATAAAGGCGATGACTCTGAGTTCAACAAAAATGTGAAAAGTGCTATCACCTATGATCTTTCAGGGAGATATCAAGGTGTCAAAAACAAACTGACTCTAGATGCTCTCATTGATCCTAGGTTTAAACTGGTTCCATTCTTAACTGATGATGAAAGACTGGAGGCTTTCCATCAGTGCAAAGTGGAAGCAGTTTCAATCTCAAATCAGAAACAGATAGTGCTTAAGCAAGAGCAAGATACTGGCACTGACCCCAGCCCTTCTTGACCTACCAGCTATTCCAGTACTTCATACAGAGCAGCAGCCTGCCAATCCTTACATAATACCTGCCTCCTCAGGCAGTCCAGTCAAAAAAGAAAATAAAGTTTTGAGAGGCCCAGGATAGTGCATTTGACAAAACAGCCATATCAAGTATTTTTATACGTTTACAAAACAAATGTAGAGCACCCTAAATCAAATAAGACATTGTTGAAACTGAAGTCTCACAGTATAAAAGGGAGAATTCCATAAATGCTAATGAAAACCCACTTCTGTGGTGGAAGAATCACTCTGACAAATACCCTACCCTGGCAATTCTGGCCAAAAAGTACCTTTGCATTCATGCAACCTTTTCCACAGCTGGTGACATCCTTACAGTGCAGCGGTCTTGTCTCAAACCAGAACATGTTGACAAGCTAATATTTTTTTTTAAAAAAAGACCTGGAACCAGCTAATTGTTAGAATTTTAAAACATTTTCATGATTTGTTCAGACAGACAAGAGGTTGCAGAAAATCTGAGGTAACTCTGCTGTTAGTTTCCTTGCATTTTGATATATTTTTAGTTTTTTGTCTAGTCAAATATCTTGTCTTTTTGCCAACTGTGCCAATCCTCAGAGGATCTGAGAATGGATTTTGCAAGTAATGTGTAGAAGTACTGGTTGAATGAAAAAAGTCAATAAGCCATGCTTATTATATACCCCCCACACAGTAAGAGTCAGTGAAAAAACTTAGTTTTGGCAAGTGTTTTTTTTTTGCCAAGTAATAGTTCAAACCAGCAGACCCTATTTTTGAAAAAAAAAAAAAAAGATTTCAGTAGAATCTGCGAAAACAAGATTTCAGTAGAATCTGTGCAAATGATCTTAAAGCTTGCAATCTGGAACATTTGGTTACGATCAAATACACAAAATTATTCACACCTGAAAGCTCTATATATCAAAGCTTATATCAGAAAAATATACTAAGTTCTAATAGATGTCATTTTATCAAAAATTATATTTTCCGAACCAAACTCCTTTATGCATATGTTCAATGTGTCTATATTGTATAGTCAACATATCAAATTGCTCCATCAAAAGATGTGGTAAGAGTCGATCGGCCCATGAAGGCACCATCTATGCATATATACTGCTCAACAAAAGTTTAGCACGGATAAATAAAAACTTATTTTTTAGTGCGCAAGTATTCAAAATCCTAAAATATATCGGCTTGAATGATGGTTTGGTATGTGATGAAGTTAAAAAAGGCAAAAGTTGTAATTTAATTGATTTTTACTACGTCGTTTGTTGCGTAAAACAAGACAGAGGTCAAAAGTGTGTTTCATCTGCATTATGCGCAATGCAAAATTGATACTGCATCGGTGATTATAAAGTCTGTTGTTTCCAGTTAGGTCGATTCAGCCATTCTGGATACAAATTAAGGTATTCACAGTAGCACCTTTGAAGCAACGTTGAGTCTCGTAAACCACTAACGTCATTTTTATTATGGCGTTTGCAAGTCAAAAACAATACTGTTTTCGTGGTGTAGACGTGCGTAATTGGAGGAGTTTTCGTGTTTTAGAGTATGTACTAAGAAAGACAATTAAGGGTAGGGCACTTAATAAAAAAAATTGTCTCTGTGTATTTGATTCACGAGGAGTGACGTTAATCTGAACTCTAGCCTAATGTAGGTGGTAACGCTATCCATAGAAGACGTTTTTAAATGATTGACTTACAGAACCGATCCAGGTGCTTGTGCTACTATAGCATTGATCTGATAACTTGAATTTGTAATTCAGTTCGCGTAAAGAGATCAGTTTAACGTCATAATGGAACTCATGAACGTGGCATACACGGGTACCATTCTGTTATTTTTTCAACGTTTTTCGTCATTTAGAACCTTAAACTTTACGTTAGAATTGAAAGTTTGAATTTCGGATGTAGGCTTGTATCATTTACATGCACATGGCATAAAATGTAACGTCAAGCCACTGACGCCTAACCAAATAACATTTTGTCTAGGTGACACGAAAATTCATTAATTTTAAGATCCCCATACTTGTTGATTTACAACAAATAAAAGGTTTCATATATATTCAAACCTGGACGCGATAATAAAATCTGTGCTAAACTTTTGTTGGGCAGTATACAAAAGCCTTGTTAGGGAAAATTGTCTAAGTTCTAACAGCTGTCATTTTGTCAAAAATTACTTTTTCCAAACCAAACTTCTTCATGCATATGTTCAATATGTCTATATTGTAGCTGCAAAATATCAAATTGCTCCATCAAAAGCTGTGGTAGGAGTGGATCGGCCCATAAAGGCACTATCATGCATATACAAAAGCCATATAAGTGAAAAATTGTCTAAGTTCTCACAGCTGTCATTTTGTCAAAAACATTTATTCCAAACCAAACTCCTTCATGCATATGTTCAATGTGTCTTTATTGAATAGGCAAAGTATCAAATCGCTCAATCAAAAGCTGTGGTAGGAGTTGATCGGCCCATGAAGGCACCATCTATGCATATATACAAAAGCCCTATTAGGGAAAAATTGTCTAAGTTCTCACAGCTGTAATTATACCCCCGCTACGAAGTATATAGGGGGTATATAGTTTTTGCCTTTTCTGTAATTATGTTTGTTTGTCTGTCTGTTGGTTTGTCTGTCTGTAAACTTTTTTTTCCGTCAAAGATTTCTCAGCAACTAATTGGGTCAGGGTTCTGAAATTTGGTACAAAGCTTGATAGTGATGAGTTGTACTGTGTAACAAATAAAACAGCCACATTGTGCTTATCAGTCCCTTTATTTGTTCATTTTTCTTTCTCTCCAATGGAAATTTCTGTCACAGATTTCTCAGCTCCTATTGGAGCCAATGTTTTCAAATTTTGTGTACACCTTCAGGAAGGCATAGTGTACTGTGTAAATGGAAATTAAGATGCTCATCCTCATTTTGCCTTCTTTTTTCAATTTTTAATTTTTTCCTTCTTTCACTCTTATATAATACATATGGACATTTTTTCCGTCAAAGATTTCTCAGCAACTACTTGGGTTAGGATTCTGAAATTTGGTACAAAGCTTGATAGTGATTAGTTGTATTGTGTAACAAAGGAACAGCCACATTTTTCTTATCAGTCCCTTCATTTGTTCATTTTTCTTTCTCTCCAATGGAAATTTCTGTCACAGATTTCTCAGCTCCTATTGGGGCCAGTGTTTTCAAGTTTTGTGTACACCTTCAGGAAGGCAAGCTGTATTGTGCAAATGAAAATTAAGATGTTAATCCTCATTTTGCTTTCAATTTTTCATTTTTTCCATCTTTCACTCTATATAATACATATGGACATATTTTTCTGTCAAAGATTTCTCAGCAACTACTTGAGTTAGGATTCTGAAATCTGGTACAAAGCTTGATAGTGATTAGTTGTATTGTGTAACAAAAGAACAGCCACATATTGCTTATCAGTCCCTTTATTTATTCATTTTTCTTTCTCTCCAATGAAAATTTCTGTCGCAGATTTCTTGGTTCCTATTGGAGCCAGTGTTTTCAAATTTTGTGTACACCTTCAGGTAGGCTAAGTGTATTGTGTAAATGAAAATAAATGTGCTTATGTCCTACTTTTACAATTTTTCCTTATGTCTCTCCTTTATAACACATATGGACGTTTTTGGCAGACTTTTCTCAACAACTACTTGATTTAGGATTATGAAATTTTGTGTACACTTTTAGGTAGGCAAAGTGTATTGTGTAAATGAAAATTAAGGTGCTAATCTTCATGTTGTCATCTTTTTTCAAACTTTCAATTTTTCCTTGTCACTCTTATATAAAACATATGGACAGTTTTCATCAAAGTTTTCTTAGAAAATACTTGATTTAGGATTATGAAATCTTTGACAATTTTGTCTTTTCTCTGAAAGTGTTACAACCTCTGATGGCTACCGCCGGGGGTATGTGAGCTTTGCTCACTTCTTGCTATATTTTTGTTAAAAATTATTTTTTTCTGAACCAAACTCCTTCATGCATATGTTCAATGTGTTAACATAGTATAGGCAAAGTATCAAATTGTTCCATTCAAAGCTGTGGTAGAAGTTGATAGGCCCATGAAGGCACCATCAATGCCCATACAAAAGCCTTAATAGGGAAAAAATGTCTAAGTTCTCACAGCTGTAATTTTGTTAAAAATTATTTTTCTGAACCAAACTCCTTCATGCATATGTTCAATGTGTCTACATTGTATAGGAAACGTATTAAATTGTTCCATCAAAAGCTGTGATAGGAGTTGATCGGCCCATGTATGGCCTATAATAGCTAGCATAAGCATAAAACCCTATACAAAAGGCCATTTAGAACTTCAAAGGGAAATAACTCTAATAGAATTGGCCCCTAGCCCTCACTTTTTTGTTTAAAGTATTTGTCTTGCATATATGAACATGTTTGCAAGGTTTGATGAAAATCCAGCAATGACTCTTGAAGATATTAAGGAAATAAAGCGTTACGGACGGATGGACGCACGGACGCATGCACGGACACACGCACGGACGTGAAAACAGTATACCCACCACAAACAAAGTTTGCGGGGGGTATAATGAGAACTAATAGTTGTTTCAGAGTTCAGTTTCTTTTTGTGTTACTCTGTCCCAAAGGGTCAAGATAAAGGATGCTCTATTATCTAATTGAAAGCAATTAAACAGTTAACATGTTGTATCTTTAATTTTCTATTCATTTAAATAGTACAACATGGTTTAAAATGATTAATTATACAAGCAAGGGCTCTGGGTCGCTCACCTGAGAATGACTGATCAGTAGAGTGGAACCTTTTGTGAAATTTTGGTAGAGTGCATCATGAGGAAAATTTCTGTGAAATTATTTTGAATTTGGGTCAGGGCTATTCCAGAAAAAATACCTGGGAGGGGAAGACGGCAGCCAATATATTTTTCTATGGGTGGTTGGGTCTGACTGTTTTCAAATTATATGGGTCGTTGGTGTTTGCGGCAATCTAATTACATGGGTGGTTGGTTCAGATCTATTACTAATTCTATGGGTGGTGGGTTGATGTCATTGTATGCAGAAGAAAAGAATATTACCTGCCAAAAAAAAAAAATAAGTTTTATTCCGTAGTGGACGTGGCCATCAGTTCGTTTTTATTTATGTTTCCCCGGTGATTTTCAGTGATTTCCAATGTGATTTTCAGTGATTTAGGTGATTTTGGTAAATCGTCTCACCGGAAATATCCGGGCATGCGTACAAAAGCTCAAAACAAACATGGAGTGTCAACTCGCAGAGAAGTCTATCATCAAGCCTGAAAGAAATGGGATATGATGATTGGTTCATATTCTCAGAATATCAGCTGAGGATTTCATCGTCTTATGCGAGGATATTTTGGGCCAAAAAAAGGCCACAGGTAGCGAACGATTTTTGTCACTAGTTTTCGCGACATATGAGAAACCATCCCCGAAGGTTTTTTAGGTCGTCTTTGATCTTGTTTCTAGGGCCATTGTTGGACAGAGGACTTATCCTGCGTATAGTAAGCTAAGGAACCCAAACACAATTTCCCTTCTTCTCAATTTTCTTAGAGCTAGATGATTTTTGTAGTAGTCATGACTCTGACATTGATGTTAAAAAGGATTAGGATTTTTGTGTCATCGATGAAATGGGAACAGATTCTGCCAGTGATGTTACATGCATCAGACATAATATTGACCGTAGTGCTCAAGTTGGTACTGATGTTAGTGAAATGTTTAATGTTGACAGTAAAGATAAGGAAGCAGAATCAAGTTAAACTGTTCTTAAAACTCCTGGTAAGGATGGCGAAGGCAGTGTTCATCATGCTAAAATTGGTAAAAGTCCAAGTGTTATTGAAGAAAATGAAACAGAATCAGTTTAAACTGTAACACATACCAAACATGATGTTGACTATATTACTATACACACATTTGTTGAAAGTTTGGATATTACTATCAAAGAAAGGGAAGCAGCTTCTGATAAAACTATTTCACAAACTAGTCAGGATGCTAAGTATATTGCTAATGATGTTGAAATTGATATCAACAGTTTGATAGTCAGCAAGGAAAATGAAACCACTTCTGATAAAACGGCTAGCCATAGTGATCATGCTATGCAATTCCATTGAAAACATAGAAGGTGACAATTTGAATGTCCTTCAGGAAACAAAAAAAGGGTTTAAGACAGGATGGTGACAGTATTGCTCATGATATTGGTGATTATGAAAGTTGTGCTCCTGAGATTGATAGTGGCGCTCCTGAGATAAATACTAAATGTTTGAATGACAGCAGAGAAATGGACATTGATTCCAGTAAAGTTAAAGACAAAATAAGGAAGATGGAGAGAGTATGAGTTATTTTGAAGTTGTTGAAAGTTTGAGTGGTAGCAGAGATATGGATTCTGATACTGATCAAGTTCAAGCACAAACTAAGCAAGATGATGGCAGTATTACTCATAATAATGATGAAGTTGTTGGTGAAAGTTGTTTAAATGACAGCAGAGACACAGGAACTCATTCTGATAAAGTTCCAGTACAAAACAAGCAAGCTCGCAAAACTTCAAATGTTATAGAAATCGGATTGAAATCAGCTGAAGACGAAATGATAAATGATGATAATAATAACTGCACTATTTACAAATGAACAAAAATGCCATTGAAAGAATGCCAGTTCATAATCAATGGAAAGGTTAAAGGTAGTAGTGCCTGTGTGGGAATTTGTTTAAAAATGACAGAGTGCTTCCTTATAAAATCTGATTTCAGGCTTGATGGTATAAAAGAACAAATCAGAGAAAAATACATTTCAGTTATTTCAGAGATGGTTAATTACTGGAACTTATATTCTCTATCTACTATGGATGTGTCAAGAGAATTTTCCTTACTTATATTTGAAAATTTAAGAAAAGCAGTTGAAATGAAAGAGAAAAAGTGGCATGAAAAAACTTTTGAATAAAAGTGGTCAAGATGAGTGTCAGGAAAAGGTACAAAGAAGCTGTGTTAAGCATTTATCAGAAAGTAGTTTTAGTTTTTGTAATGCCGCCAGACAAAGCATTTATAGTATTTACCGATGAAAATGGCAACCAGGTCTTGCTAGACTCTCAGGTACATTTTAAAAATGATATGGAATCCTTTGAAGTTGCGTAAGTCAGGCAGGAAGCAAGGGGTTGCATGATAATTTCGAATGATTCGACAGACATGCTGTCATACATTTTTGAGAGTTTCCCTTTTTCTTTGAAGTGTGATGAATCCCATGGCTTCATTTTCACTTTAACCAAAAAAAACTTGTAGAGCTGTCAGTTTCTGTGCCTTTAGATGTGGAAAGTATTGACAAAGCAATGAATAAGAGAGAACTACATAAACTAAAACATTCAATAAAGAATGATATCAAAGCTCTAGGCCTTGTGGTTTCAGAGAAGAAGATTTTTTCATGTTGCTCCCTATACAAGCCTATGTAAAACATGTGAACCCCAAAGCGGGGCCATTTTTGGCCCCTGGGATATAATTTGAACAAACTTGGTAGAGGTCCACTAGATGATACTACATACCAAATATCAAGGCTCTAGGTCTTGTGGGGTCAGACAAGAAGATTTTTTCATGTTGCTCCCTATATAAGCCTATGTAAAAACATGTAACCCCCGGGGCCAGGCCATTTTTTGCCCCAGGGCTATTATTTGAACAAACTTGATAGTGGTCTGCTAGGTGATGCTACATACCAAATATCAAAGCTCTAGGCTTTGTGGTTTCAGAGAAGAAGATTTCTAAAGTTTTCATCTAAAAAATCTATTTTTAGCCTGTGTGACCTAGACATGCAATGGACCGGAACCATTTGAACAATTTTAAAAGAGGGTCACATAAGGATCATTCCTACCAAGTTTGGTCAAAATCCAGCCAGTAATTTAGGAGATGTTGTTTGAAGCAATTGTTTACGACGGACGACACACGACTGACATCCAATGATCACAATAGCTCACCCTGAGCCAATGGCTCAGGTGAGCTAAAAACAAGGACGAACAAAACCACAAACAAAGGGAGCATTAATTAATTAACAATAACAGAGCAATCGCCTAAGAATGGGCACCAGTCTAATACATGTGGGTAGGGACTTAAATGTGTTTTACTGGCGACATTTCTGTGGTTTTGTCTTGATTGCATTAGCAAATCTCATTTCGTATATAATGCAGTAAGTATTCAACAGTGTTGTCTTTGATCTACTAAACTTACATGATAAAGGTAAACGAGTATGATCAGGAAATACCACAATCAAACCCCGCAGTCCAACCCATGGCAATATGAGGAATTTTGACACTTGTAGAGTTCCTGAAAGATTTTTTTATTTTTATTTGTTTTATTTGTTTGTTTGTTTGTTTGATTTGATTCTTTATGTCCCATCAACAATCTTTCATTTAAACAGGGACGGGTCTTCCTGGGTTGAACCATGACTAAGCTATGATAAATGTGTCTTGCACAAGGACCACAACGCAGTGATGCCAGTGAGGCTCTAGGTCTCAAGTCAAGCACTCTACCACTGAGCAACTGCGTTCCCTATTTGTTTTAGTTGATTCTTTACATCCCAGTCAATATTTTTTCAGTTATGTCAAGTTGGGTCTTCCTTGGTTGATCCAGTATTAAGCAATGATTAATGTGTATTGCTCAAGGACACAACACAATGACATCGGCGAGGCTCGATCCCGAACCTCAACCCCTCGGTCTCGAGTCAAGCACTCTACCACTGAGCTGCTGGGCTCCATTGAACTATATCTTTGGAAAAAGTTAATGTAATGGTGGAAAATTACTCTGCATGCAAAGAAGTAATTTGCTCCTGTTTTTTTTTATCTCAGTCTCCTATTCATTTAACTGCAGTCTACTCTGCTTTTACTTTTAGCATGCTGGATAATTTTGTTCATGCTTTTGCTGCCGCTTGCCAAATGCCATAACTGATGTAATAGGGCTATTTATAACAATAAAAAGGATTTGTTTTCAAATACTGAAAAACTTGACATGTTAGATCAAGATTGCATTTTTTAATTTGCATAATGGGTGATTGACTTGTAACTTCTGACCAGAATATCAATACATATTTAACTTTGGTCTACAACGCTATAGCACTGCTTGAACTCTTTGCATGCTGGATAATTTATGTTCATGCTTTTGCTGTTGACTGCGGATTGCCTCTTACTTAAGGTAATCTCTGCCTCTTATGTCTATTATTCATATTTTCAAAAACAACCATGTTCTTATTAGACTGTGGTGTCACACATAGAAAAATTACTTAAAGATCAAAAGCCTTTTAGATAGCTTAAACTTGTTGAATCTGGGACGAGTTGTACCTAAATATAAGAGTAGTTTAAAGGATAAATGTAATTTTTATTTATGATCCATTATAAGAAGGTAAATGTATCTCATCATTGCAACATCGGAAAAAGTTTGCTTTGTTCACTGGAAATCAATGCCCCTTGTACATGTTGTTACACTGTTCAAGAAAACCCCTGGTAGGGCATTGACTGGTACACATCGCAAATAACCGCATGAATTTACATTTAAAGATGCCCTCTTCATCATGTGACCTTTGCACATACAGGGTTTGAAATTGCTACGGTGTATATTGCTTTAAACTTTGACCTTTTTACATATTGCGACCTTTGACGTTGACCTTGGGCTCACGCAAAATGTTGCACAGCATCCTATCTGTGGTAAATGCACCTGCAACGTTTGAAGTTGCTATGGCAAACGGTTTACAAGGAGATCCATTTACAACCCGCGCTGCTGACCCAGGCACGTACGCGTGGACGGACAGGCTCATCGACTATGGTACGAATTAAACACCTTTTTCTAAAAGAAGAAATGCCGCTATAACATGGGAAATGCTATTTTCCTGGCAACGAAGAACAAAATAAACTGAGCAGACTACAAGGATTTGCAGGCCAATATGGTCTTTGATGCTCGTTTAGGTTAAAGCCATGTCTACATGACCAGGCTTACACATGTATATTATAATAGATATTTCACAGCTTCCCTACTGCCTGAATTCGATAATGCTTCACATGTTCACTTGATTTACTTATCTGGCGTGTCTGAAGTGAAAGTGCACGGAATTAGGGAGCACTGTGTAATTCATATTTATGTGCAGCCACCAGGGCCATTTGATGCGTATATTTTATATCCATAAATAAGTTTCCACTTTTTAGGTTGAGAACAACATGTTAATTAGTCATCAAAATATCTTAGAATCATTTGCTAAAGCTCATAACCATTTTCCAACTTAAAAGTTCCTACTTAAGAGCATTTCCTATATAAGATGCTCACACGTGCAAGTGTCTGGGATAAAGGAGATATATGCGTTTATTGTAAAGGCAGCTATGCACAGCTCACAAGCCATATGGAGCAAAAACATAAGCAAGAGCTTGAAGTCAGTTTAGCCTCCTCTTAACAAAAAAGTTAGCCTAAGAAGAAGATACAATGGAATAAGCTACAAAACAAGGGAAATTTCAGTCACAATAGAGAGGTGCAATTTAATACTAGAGGACCTGAAGGTCCCGAGGCGCTCACCTGATCTCCTTAATAATGTTAAAATAGGTCAAGGTCAACTACAGCTTATAATGGAACAAATTTGTTTTTACCATATACATTTTGGTCAAGTGATCTAAACAATCTAATGAATAATCCATCAAACAGCCGAGTGATTTCTGAGAACAAGATGTTTAGATAGGTATGTGGCAGTCCAAATGAGTGGCCTTGGATAAAAGGTCACAGGTCAGCTTGACATTTGGTATTTAATAAACCATTGTCTCGATAGGTTTAACTTTTATGAATTCGGCTCAGTTATAGAAAATGAACATTTTAAGATCTTCTCCATATAAATGCATTAGGAATCAAATTTGACCTTGCAATAAAGTAGGTCAAGGTCAACCTAGATTCATCATTTGTGCTAACCTGGAAGGGCTCACATCCCAGATCCTACATACCAAGTCCCAAAGCCAATGGCCTTTTGGTTCCAGAGAAGAAGAGATTTAAAGAGTTTTTACCATATATGGGCCTGGTGGCCATGTTAGTCAAGTGACCATTACAATTTGTATAAGTTTTGGCTAACCAATCATAAGATGTTGTCATATGAAATTTGGTTTCAATTGGCAAAGAAATGTCTGAGAAAACTATGTTTTAATATGTTGATGGGACTCCAACATAAGCGACCTTGGTTGAGAGGTCAAAGATAAACCTTGACCTTTGAAACTTATTTATAGACACTAGATTGAACATATCAAGTGAGAATAATCACTTTGGCTTCCACAGTATTCAAAAAATCAACTTTTCAAAAAATTTCCCATTCAAATGCATTAGGAAGCAAACTTGACCTTGACGTTAAGCAGGTCAAGGTCACCCCAGGATCATCATTTGAACAAATTTGGTAGACTCCACATCCCCAATACTACATACCAAGTCTCAAGGTCACTCGCCTTCTGGTTCTGGAGAAGATTTTAACAGGTTTTTACCATATATGGGTGTGGCGGCCATCTTTGTCATGTGACCAAAATATTTTGTATAAATTTTGGCTGACTTATCATAAGGATTCTTCACATGAATTTGAGCCCAATTGGGCCAATGGTTTGTGAGAAAACTAAGTTTTAATATATTGATGGGATCACAATATGAGCGACCTTGGCTGAAAGGGCAAAGGTCAACCATGACCTTTGAAACTTATTTATAGCCATTGTCTCATTAGTTTCAACATATCAAGTAAGAATAATCACTTTGGCTTTAACAGTATTCAAAAAATCAACTTTTCAAAAAAATTCCCATTTAAATCTATTAAGAAGCAAATTTGACCTTGACGTTAAGTAGGTCAACGTCAACCTAGGATCATTATTTGAACAAACTTGGTAGGCCCCACATCCCCGATGCTACATACAAAGTCCCAAGATCATCGGCCTTCTGGTTCTGGAGAAGAAGATTTTTAAAGGGTTTTTACCATATATGGGCATGGCGGCCATCTTGGTCATGTGACCAGGAACATTTGAACAAACTTTCGTTCCCCCATCCTAAGGAGTCTCCATATGAAATTTGAGTTCAATTGGCCCAGTGGTTTCAGAGGAGAAGATGTTTGAAAATGTTGACGGACGGACGGACGGACGACGGACGCCAGAGTCACTGGTATACTAATAGCTCACCTCGGAGCCTTCGGCTCAGGTGAGCTAAAAACTGGATCATTGATTCCATATAAGCGACCATCAGCTCACAGCACAGAGGAGACACCTGATTATCTTCCGTGGCCTGATTGCATTGGTCTTATTAAAATGAAAGATCTCTGGAGACATGCTAGAAAATGCACCCTAAAAAGATAAGGGAAAAAAGTCAGTTTCTAAGAAAAAACAACAACAAGCAGGTAGGTGCTGCTGCACTTTACCCCAACAAATCTATCAAAAATTATTTTGAAGCAGTTGAAAAATCATCAAATTACAATGAAAGTACCTTTGAGTAGGGCATCCCTTCCCTGGCACTAAAACTTGGCCAATCGCTATAGAAATGTGCTGACATTGCAAATTCCAAAGCTACTATCAAAGGAGATGACATGAAGATACAGGAAACATAACAGGATAGGCAGCAATCGAAAATGTTCTTAACAGTGGACCAAAAATTGTTATAAACAGTGTTTTGATTGCCATTTGTCACCATTGAAGCGACAAATGGCAATCAAAAACTTTGTTTCCAACTATTTTTATCATCATTCATTGATAGTATTAACGTTTTCGATTGCAACCTATCTGGTGTGAGAATGTCATTTTTTTCAAAACTCTTGAAAACAGACTGGAATACATACTTAATATCTCAAGTCATAACAACACTTTCTACCAGATAACTCATTAGCCCAGGGTTTTACAGAACACAGTATCCTGCGTATTATACGCATAAATCATTAGGTAGGACCCGTCAATTTGGGACTTTATTGTAAGGCACAACAAACACGCCTGCGTCCCAGGGGACGCAGACGTGTTTGTTAGCCTTTCATTAAAATCCCAAATTCCAAAGTTATTTCGTAGTGATTCGGGTTTTCCCATATTTACATGCTATCTATAAATAAATAGGAAAGGTGGTCTTGTTCAACAAATAATATCAGGAGGTGTGTCAGAACAGTCCAATCAAATTCGCGTTGCTATGGTGCTTTGAAATCTCATCATGTCTCGCTCCCGCTCTGATTTATTGATCAACATAGATGCTTGTCACCTGTTGGGTTTTCTTTCCATCAAGCGTGTTAATGACTAGAAAAAAACGGCTGCTAAAATGTCCAAACAGAGCGATCTGAGTAACTTTTTTGGCAAAAGAAATGCAGAAACGGACAAAGAACCATCCTCTAGCGGCTGTTCGGAGGCAGATAAGTCCAAACCATCTCGAAAACCAGCACTAAAAAAAGATTGAAAATTCCTATCTAGCTGGTTACCTAACCAGATACAAATGGTTGAGATACAAATGACTTGATGTTTTGCGACACCTGTTTTACAGCTAAGGCCTGTTTGAATCCCTTCACGGAAGGATGTACTAACTTCCAAAATTCTACTCTTATTAGACATCAGGACTCGAAAGTCCATGAAACCAACATTATAACTGCATATGAAATCCCATTTTTCAAGGGCACGTAGTGGAGCGGAGATCTAGAAAGAGCATTCAAGTAGTGAAAAAATTGACAGCTATATGAAGCAGTTGGAAACTGTTTATATGAGAACAAAATGAGATCTTCCGGCCGATGTATTCACTGACATTATGAAACTACAGTGTCTAAATTGGTTAAAGTGTGATTTCTACAAACAGCCCCAGATTATCATGGAATTTGAAGAGTGCATTGAATAGTCTTTGTTTAAAGACTTGTTAGAGAAGATGGAGAAGAGTGCCTACATAGGGGTAATGCTGGACGAGACATGTGACAAAAAACTCGCAATTTATGTCAGATATTTGGTAGATGGTGAGGCTTCGGTTGCATTTCTTTGTAACGAGCAAATAACTGATTTACTGCAAAAGGAATTGAGACAGCCTTGATCCATGTTTTAACTCAAAAGAGGATTACAGATGACAATGTTTCAAAATTACTAGGATTTGGCACAGACGATGCATTCGTTACGCCATGGAGGCTAAATGGATTAGGGGCCAAACTTAAGCGAAGAAATCCCAAACTGACTCAAGTGCTTTGTGTTGGGCATTAAATAGATTAAATCCTGCTGCATCACAGGCAGGCAAAGACATAAACTTTTGTTAACTATACCATGAAATACTTCATTCCCTGTATAAGTTTTATTCAGACAGCTCAGTGCGTTATGACAGGCTAAGAGAATTGCAGGAACTGTTGATTGGCAAAGCTACCCAAATAGCTGAACCCATTTCTGTCCGTTGGCTGTCTGTTGAGGCTGCTGTAAAAGCAATCTTTTCAAATTATGCTCCTGTGTATCAGTCTCTTGAAAGTGAGAAAACAGGTGGAAAGGCTGATGGTCTGTTGAAGTTTGTTTCAACTGTAAAGTTTGTCCATTTCACGGCACTCCTGATTGATATACTCACTGTGGTAGGCATATTGAGCCTGACATTTCAAAAAGACTCAGTCAACTTCTCTCTCATATTAGGCAGAATGTGTCTACATCTAGAGAGACTTTACTCACCATGAAGACATATTCTGAGACTGTTAGGCAGGTGCTAAATGAAATTGGTGATGTACTAAATTTGGGCCAAAAAGGCGAATTCAGAGAGATGGAAATAACTGACAGCCAACAGGTTTAGAAATGAGTTCAGTCATCCTAGAGACACTTATATTGATAAACTAGTTGAAAATATTGACTCAAGATTTCCAGAAGATGTACGTCAGACACTAGAGTGTCTGGACATCATATTAAACCCCAAAAGGTATCCAGATGATTTAGCTAGCATTTGTGATTATGGTACACCAGCTTAACCAATTGTTGACATTCTGTGACGCTTGTGTAGATGCTGAAAGGGCAAAATCCCACTTTCTGTTGTTTAAGCACTTTGCAAGGTCCTACAAAACTCTCAAATTTGATCAATTTGCAAAATTGCTTTTGTTTTGGATAGTGCCATTGAAGGTCGCAGGTGTTGGACCAAGGAGTTATGTGAATAAATAAAACAAGCCGAGTCATTTCCTTTTAATATTGTGTATCTACTTTTAATAATTACCAATACAAAACCAATTATACATTACATATATATAAACGATGGGACCCCCATTTTCAATTATGGGACCCCCATCATAATCAAAGTTGAGTCCCAAGGACCACAATGATGGCCAATAGAGGAAGACATTAAAACGTCTAAATGATTTAATGAGAAGAAATACATTGAATTGGAGAGAAACCTCAGGTAAGGCAATCTTGATTGATGGAGGCAGTATTCCAAGATAACCCTTGCACATTAAATAATGTTATTGTTCAATAGACATAGGGACGCAAAACAGAATGAATGGCATTAAAACATTACCTTGATTGTATGCAAACAACATCTATTGGAAATATTAGAGAAGTGTACAGTTCCCTGTCAGATGTTGAATGATCACTGGGAAATATTATTCATAGAATCAACATAGTAGGGTAGAAAGGGAGACATGTCACAGTGCTGCTCAAAAAGCAAAAGGAGAAACAACTCAATACATTGTACATGCTATGAAGCTGGGGTCAATAAAAAAACAAGTCTGTGGTTTGTGATTGTGGTATTTCCTGATCATACTCACTATTTTTGTATGATTTTGTGACTCTTGCGACTGTGTGAAGCAAGCAAACCAGATTGGATTAAGTCAAAATTCCCAGCCTAAAAGTTAATGAGACGGATGCCCTGGCAACAAGATCAGCAAAATACTCCTTGGCCTGGAAAAATGATTCTGACCCTGGTTATTGAAGCACTGCTAGGAGGCCACGAGAATGTTAGCGTAATCACCCCTTTAAGTGCTCATGCTCCTATAAGCGCCCTCCAACCTCATCTTGAACTCAAACTGATATGACCGCCCCTGTAAAGTCTGAAGTAGAGCAATCATCTGTGGGTAAGCCCTGAATGAAATCCTACAAGGAACTTTCAAACCTTCCGTGATTTCTGAATGTCTGTACCTACCAGTTGCAGTGCACGTGACTGTCTTTGAAATTTCTTTTGGTAAATGTCCAACAGTCACTTTATTTATACTATGACAATTGCGTATTTATTATAAGGAATTTCATTTTCTCTAGCCTTTCCAGTTTCTGGTCTTCAGAAGGTGACCAACTGTCTAAAATGTGAAATCATCTGATGCAATAATCAAATGCATACATGTCTGTCATAGTTGACTGCTAATAGGGTATGTGTTTTGGAAAAACCAGCCATGAATACACACTGTCGGCTCAATCAATTTTAAACAGGTGATAAATATAGCAGGTTGAGGTTGATTAAATCTGTTTGAAAGTCTTTGGCATATATTTCAGCAATTAAAATGTTTATTTTACTGTGGATTGGATGCATGTAATAATACGTCTGATTGATAAATTGATAATTTGAAGTTTGCAATAATTCCATTTTACCCTCAGTAAAATGGGTCCTCTACGTTTCCCCGATGCAGAAAACATCCAAAATGAGGTTCCTGAAGGGTAATAAAATCCCAAACAAAATCATTCTAACCACATGTTCATTTGTACTAATTATGCATTAATTTTATATTGTTTAGTATAAAATTAGGGCATAGAATTGAAATACAATTTAATGCTATACTAGAACTGTACTTTTGGGCTCATATAGATTTAGTATTGCATTGTTTTTCTTTTGGAGCATGTGGTGAAGTATAGAATTTGTACATTGTTGAGTATAGAATAAGTACAGTGTTAGAATACAGAATTTATATAGAATTGAAAACAGAAAGGACCTCGGACAGTCTTAATGAAGGATTGCCCATAAAAATGACCAGAGAAAAGTTTCAAAGAAAATAATCTTTTTCTATGAAAAATATATTAGGTTCAACACTCGACTTATCCACAAAAGCCGTTTTTCTCATTGGACAAGTACCAATTGAAAAATATGGGTTGAAAACTCTGTTTTTGCTATGCAACATATAGAAAACAGAAAAGTTTTACTGAAGTGCTTTCCCCCCCGTGACCAAACTAATCCTTTTGCATATAGTTGTAGTTTGACATTCCACACATAATATAAAAACGGCATGATTGGTCACCAGGGTGAGGGGGGGGGGGGTAGGGGGTTAACGCTGTCAAAATGCTCAAAAACACTTTATTACAAAAACATATTAGAAACTTATTTTGTAAAAGCCTGTAGGTAAATATCAATTTGCAATGGCATGTATCAGGGCTTTAGTTAAGAGTGCTTATAAAGTAATTACTTGTCCCATTACTCAACCTAAACATATGTTGTGGGTACTCAAAAGAAGCGTGTCAATGAGACGGTTCTTTAAAGCACAGAATTATAGCCTAAATCTGACATGTAAGAAAATATTAACGATTTTACGCTCAAAAACTGTGTTTATCTAGACTATGATTTATACAGTATGCAGATATGATACACCTCAGTGCACTTCAAACTGGTTGACCTTGAAATATTACAGGTAATAGTCAAAAGTTATTGACAGCACACTTCTTTAGATGAAACAATGAAATCTTCTCAAACCGAATTTGATGCAAACACATCACTTTCGTCTCAAGTTTTATGCCGCAAACATTATATTTACATGTATTTAGGGGCATACTCGACGAAACTTTGACTTTCTGTGAAATAAAATATGGTCACAAAAAATACCCCCGCCCCCTAAACCCTAGAGTCCTGACATAATTATGCAATATTTTTAAAATATTTTTATTTTGCTAGGTGCACTAAATGCTAGGGTTTGATTTAAGCAAAAAACAGTGGTTGCCAATTATGCATTATCCTAGCCTCAGGCTGTCAAAATTCGGGCAGATTGAATAAGAAACTGTCCGAGGTCCTTGAATCACTGAGTTAAGAATTAACCTAGAATAGAGTACATAATTAATACAGTAATTCATTCATATATCATAGAGAGTTATAGTATAGAATATCCCAATTTATTTCTGTATGGGATGTTTCGCATTCCAAATGGCCAAATATTGACCAGTATTTTAGATAATGTATATTCATGATTTCTAATAACAGTGGCCCCATCAAAGACTTGGCACCAGGCGAACTTCAAAACACTGCATCTTCCACACAAGTTTTAACAACGATTCCTTTATTGTCATGCAAGGATTTGTTATATTATTCCTCTGGAATTAGAAACAATGAAAGTCAAAGGTCATCGCACAAAGGACAGCATCTGCATTTATATGGTATAAGCTTCAAGTTAAAAGTGGTGAACTTTGCGAAACTTAATGGAAACAGCAAGTCTGCAAGGACATTTGCAACGTGTGAGGAAAACGTGTGAGGGAGTGGCGAAAATTGAAACAAATCTCGAAGGATACTGCAAGTAACTTCTGATTCAAAGTCTCTTGGAAACAGCTGTCCGGAGGTGGAAGGAAAATAAACTTTCCTCAGATTGAAACTGAAACTTTGAAGTTGTTGAACGACTGACCAGGATTAGAAAGCTAAAAAAGATTTTTCAGTGTTCTTAAGAATCAATCCGTTACTGCCCAGGCCTTGCCAGAATAGCTGGCCTATCTGTGTCTATGTCAAAGTATGTCTTACCTGCCAAATTGTTGTTACGAAACTAGACTATGTTGGAGAGATATTCTGCATTTAGATAAATACGATTATAAAATGATTTGAGGTGGTGGTTTAAATCTTTAGAACAGTGGAATGGTTTCATTATTGAAAATAAACCCATAGATAGTCAGTTGGTTACTGAGGTTTCAAGCATAGCATGGGGAGCTTTGACAGATGCTCACAAGACTCAAGAGTTTTTGAACAACTGTGTAGCTTATGAAAGTTCAAATTACAAAGCTTTGTTAGCTGTTTATATGGGTTTGAGGTCATTCAAAAATATTTTAAGGAACAAACATGTACAAATATTGTCAGACAATATAACTGTAGTAGCTTTCGTAAACAAGTTTGGAGGGGTTTCAATAGAACTAGACTGTTTAGTGCAAGATATTCATTTGATTGCCATGGACAGCCAAATAGTTTCACAGCTTACTTGTAGAGAGCTGGAAAGCAGACCAATTGTAGAGAACGAGATCAACATATGAGCGGATATTTCATTTAAATATGTTTCATTACTTACATCATGTCGACAACTTCGCATCATTCATGACAACTCAGCTGCCAGTAGTCAAGGAGCTAGGTTTTTGAAAATTGACTCGGCACAATTGTCCAGCCAGAAAAAGTTTGACTTTAGAAATAGTTAGAACTACCCTTCTACAACATTTCTAGGCACGTCGTACAGCCAAATTGTGGTAGCAGTTTTCCAGGAGGAGTCGTTTTGTACACCTATCCCATATTTACTTTAAAAAACAAAATGGCAACATTTGAATAAGAAATTGTATCCAGGTTGTATCCAGATGGTGCATACGGTCGTTATTTACTGCCAAAATCTCGATAAGGACCTAAACCATTATGAAAATCAATCGTTTGCATCCAGAAGCACAGCTTTTATGTTAAACTATCATTTACGTTATATCTACGCTAACGCCTAATAAATTCAATTAATTTTGGTCAAAGTTTAATTTTATAAGTTCTATAATGGTTATATACGTTTTACATACCATGTTTGGAAAGTATGATTACTTGACTGTTTCAAAACTGCAAACATCTTGTTTCTATCATAATTGGTTTAAGAAATATAACTTGTTGAATATGATTACCCCCCACCCCCCCCCCCCCCCAAAAAAAAAAAATGGTGAATATGATAAGAGACATTTTACTTTGCAAGTTAGCATGCAATACCATCTGCTGACTTTTTAAACTATAATTGAACATTTTATCGAAAAACGATAGTAGAAAGCTATACTTAGCTGTGTTTCTGGTGTAAATTTCCATATTTAAATGCTTGTATGACAATATGTAACTTGCATAACAAACTTTAAGACTTCCTATATATATTGCTAAATACCTTTTATCATATGTCATATGGTATTTCATTTAATTTCAAACCTGTTTTGTTTTAAATTTATAACAAGACAGCAGTTTGTTCTAAAATGTTTATCAGTTTTGTTTAGTTACTATATCTATAAACATTTACATTTGCAAAAAAAGAAATTTTGTTAAGTTTTCATCTCCACGAAATATCAATTTGATTTGTCCAAAAGTTAAAGATAAACACATAAACAAAGAAATAAACAGCTCTTTAGTAGTAGTAGAATACATTTCATTTCTGTCAAATTTATCAAAATAACATATATAAATATATCAAATATCATAAGGTCTTATGTTTGTCCTAAATTTTATCAAAGGCAGTATACGATTGGGTCCTGAAAAGCTAAAATATTAAGGATGTAGAATTTTGTAATATTTATCGAAAGGGAAAAACAACACAACTAAGTTTTATTGAATCAAGTCTCATCAGTCATTTGAAAATATTTTTATGTACCCAGTATACTATTGTACACATTATGCAAACAAAGTCAGTAACATAATATAGGTTAGCTCCTTGTATAATACCTAGGTTAATTTCTGATAGAAAAAATACAAATTACTAAATGTTTAGAGAGATGGTAATAAAATTGTACTATTTTTTTTTTGCTTACATTTCAGACAAAATCAATTACCTAAGAGTTATTAGGATAAAATTTATATATATAACAATAGAGATTATGCATTATAGGTGTCTGTAATCAGTTATTTTTTTTAAAGATAATCTCTAAAAATCAAGTTGTATACTGACGTTTATATGCGTATGCAGTTGATGACACATTACTTATTTCAGCTTTTAAATAGATTTTGATTTATTTTCAGCATACCTCTTATAGTTTATTTAATGAAACTGTCAGTACCTTTGATCATTTGCTAAACTAATATCTCTTTATAAGGAGAGGTTTTATATTGAAGGAATATTTCCCTGAAAATGGGTAAAATCAGTTATAATGGATGACAACGATCTCATGTGGTAGGATCATATCCAAAGAATACATGTTAATTGCTGCTTAAGAAACTATTTTAACACATATGGCATTATCAGTCTAGAGTTATGTCAGGCTGAATAAGACATTGAGTCACTCAGGTAATGTAAAATATACTTTAAAATGTTCTTTAAGGTAATGGATGAAAAAAAAAAAACGTTTAAATACATGCAGTCATGAGATCTTACTCAGTTTTAGCAATCAATACTGAAATAACTGATGATAATTTTCACTATACAGAATGTGGCATGGCCAAATTATTACAGGAGTCTTGTAAATATGATTCTTGATAACAAAGCGCTATATGTTTATAAACATAAGAATGAATCAATGATATAAAATTAAAATCAACACAGCATATCTTTCTTCTTCAGACAGAAAACAAATGCATTGCACAAAAATAGGAAATTATATAAAAGCACAAAACATGTTGAGGGTAGTGATTTATAGAGACATACAAATAGTCAGTTGTTCTTACAAACACTTTGTTCAGTAGTCTTTGTCACCAATGAAAGACGTAACTGCAATGCCTAGAAAGGATGCATGAAAGAATTATGCATGTCATATTTGCAATGCTTCCTTCCAAAAATGATGTAATATACAAAATGTTGAATATCTTATCTTTGATATGATCTACGACAGTAGCTCAAGTATAAATTTAGCTGCCATAAAATTAAAAAAACAATTGCTGGCCTCTCTTATGTAATTTATACATCCTCAATCGAAGAGATTTGAAGCACCATATGCAATTTTAGTACCTACTTCACATGGGCGAATGCACCGTTTAATCTCCCATGCTGATGCAATGGAGCTAGCGTTTGTCTTCATCTACATATACAAGCAGCAAATGCTCTGTGTCTAATGACATATTTTTACAGGCTCGCATGAGCCTTCATTGCTAAACTAAAATCAAATGTGCTTACGTATTTGATATTTTATTAACGTTACTATTTACCATAAATTTAGTTTGATTTGGAACATACAAAAGGTTAATGGGATGCCATTCTTGCATCAAAAAATATGTCCTCAATTGACATGCTGAATCTAGTTATGATTTTATATGAACAAATGCCACGTTAAGACAGCCTATTTGATAGAAATAATGCAAAACAAAATTTCCAATAATTCATTTGAGTCCATTCATTTTGCAACAGCTACAATATAATCTTTACAATGCAAGAGAGTTGTTCTATGTGATAAGCCTTGACCTCTTAAATGTATAACCATAAAGAACCTTGGAAAAATATCCTGTTTCAATGCTCTATAACATTGCAGAACCAGACAAAGCATATGATAAATGTCACAATCCCCTTAACCCTTTTGAATTGAATGAAACATCCCACTTTTATCAAATGGACCGGTCCATTTTCGTCTTCAGGATTGTTGGGTGTTGTTGTTTTTTATTCTTATTCAAATTTTGATAGAACATCCTGTAAGCAAGCAGTAGAGAACCTGATCAGACATTGCAGTCTGTGGCGTCTGATCTTGGCCTGTACTATTTGTCTAAGTCTCACAAAAAGTCTAATATGGGCTAAATACATTTGTTGTATATATGTTACTCACATCAGTTGTATTGTTTCTTCATCAAACTGGATAATGATTGGATATAGAGCGGCTTTAACCATATGAATATGCATGGCGTTTGCCATATGTGGCACAGAAACCGTTACAATCAAAAAATTGGAGCGCAGTGGCTCTGTGGTAGAGTGCTTGACTCGAGACTGAGTGGCCGCTGGCTCCAGTCTCACTGGCGTCACTGCGTTGTGGTCATTGAGCAAGACACATTTATCCTAGCTTAGTACTGCTTCACCCAGGAAGACCCGTCCCTGTTTAACTGAAAGATTGTTGATGGGACATAAAGAATCAGATCAAACAAACAGTCAAAAAGAACCGATTAAAACAGTTATTTTGCTATAGCAAAAATTAACGTTTGCTTTAATGTTTCATTTCTCGATTTCAACCAATATTGTAAATAAAAAAGGTAATTTTAGGAATAAAGTGTAAGTTTTCCCCAAATCATAGCTATCAATATAGTTGTTGCAGTTTATAGATGACAAGCTATAATTGCATGTACTTTGGTGGCTTACACAGATGCTTATATAGTGCTGTTTTTATTAAATATTGTATTTAGCAGAAAGTAACATATATAACTGTGATACCAGGTGATAAAATTAATTTAAAATCCTATAGCTAGTAATTTTCTTACAAATTAAAATTAATATTGATACGTTAGATTAAGAAATAACTGGATATTTACACTATAGGAATACCTATTATTTTAGGATAACGTAGTGAATTTGGCTATTGCAGGGTAACGCCTTATCCGCTGAAAAGCTAATGCACTTCATTATGTGGCTTATATAATTTGGTTTAAGAAATTTAGAGTCTACAAAACTCATTTTGTGGAGGTCGTTTGGTAGCCCATAATCTTATGACATTACTGCATTAAATAGTAATGTATTTGAAAGTAAGTAACCTATATAACTGTAATATCATGTTGTATAATGGTCAAACGTATACTGGCTGTTTGCTGCATTTCATTTAATGATTTTAAGGTTATCGTCATGTCCATATATAAGAATATAAGAATTAAGTATAAGTTACAGATACAATATATTGCAGCAGAGAATATACACTGAAAATTGTGTAATACTAACATTTCTGAATTGTCATTTCAGGTGGTATTTTCTTTCTTTGATTTGTAACAAATGTAAAACAAGACAAACATACTATAAGAATAATGTTTAAATATGATTATAAATATGCTATTTTACTTGATAAACTAAGAAATGGGGAAGATTTCATTTCTTTTTGAATTTGGAAAACATTATATTCAGGTGGGTGGGGGTAAATCACCCCTACCGTTGGACATTTTTACGTCTAATATACCATATATACAATTTTTTATATTGCTTTACTGTCTTATGCTATTGCCTACATGTTATGTATAAGTTTAAAGGCAAATATGCTGAATAGGAAGCAATGGTTGAACGTGAGGCGTTTTTTCCTCTCAATTTACCTAAGCCTCATTTAGCGTAGGGTACGTTCAAAGACGACGTCCTACAGCAAAACTGCTACCACAATTTAACTGTATGACGTACCTAGGAGTATTGCAGAAGACCCCAGGATTGCATTTCTGCAGCCAAACTTTTTCTGGCAGGTATGTTGTGCCAAGTCAAAAACTAAGGCCTGTGGAGAAATCAGCGCCTGGACTACAGAGTGCAGTTCTATGTTTTAAGATCCACTTACAAGTAGTGTGAATACGTTGGCCCAAAAGAACTTGGCATCAAAGAACAACTATGACAATGCCCAATTCACACTGATACCCAAAATACTAGATATTATCCAGAGTCAGTGAGCTACTGCTACATTGATAACTCCTAAATGGGATTGTCAACTATGGTATCAGAGACTCATAAACATGTTAATTGGCTCCCAATGAGCCTAAGAACAGTATTGGCTATATGTCTAAAGGCAGAACCTTTAAAGAACATTCACAGGAGACTATAGGCGTGAAGAATATGTGGTCCTGGAGTCTCAGGTACCTAAGGTGGTCACTTTGTGCAGCTAATCAAAGTGCATATAGTATTGCTTACAGATATAATATGTACATTATAAGACATATTTTGTTTTGCAAAGAATATGAAATTGACTTCTCCCACAATAGTAATACTCCATGAATAGCAAATTCTTAATGTGAAATAGCAGATGGTTCATATCGTCCCGAGTCAGTGTTGCATACAGTTTCAGCGTCAATGGCTGTTCTTTTTTATGTTCTCAGCAAAGCCTCACCTATGGCTCATCCGGACATTTGAAGACTAACAACCACTTTGAGACTGGAACTGTGAAACCAAAGCTTCCAAGACCTATGCCAGTTGAGGCTTTTGTGAAATATTTACAAAAACTCGGTCCTGATAGTGACTTGAATTTGAAAGACAATAAATTTGTTAGCACTGGTTTTTATGGCTGGACCATCAGATCTACACCCAAGAGGGGTAGTTTTTAATTCTACGACTTTAAGTTTAGAATAGACGGTTTTGTCCACAAATAACATTGTGTTTAATGATGACCGATCATTATCCATAACATTTTGAGGAATAAAAAATGACGCTATAATGCCTTCAATGTTTACCGTCGTGAGTTGGATCCCGGTACCGTTAGTTTAACAGGCGACAGGGCCCAGGGCGACGACAGTAAACATTGGGCTTACAGTAAGCATCTATGATTTGAAGTAACTGTATACCCAAATAAAATTGGTGTTCTGTCAGATCCAGTGAAGTGCTAAAAATTGTGCATAACAAAGGCCCAAAGATACAAATCCACTGTTTATTACTCTGAAACCGCCATACCACGCTATATCATGTGACACAGTAGGAAATATTCTTGAGGAGTCTCCTTTTAAGGATACACAGCAAAATCTTTTCGTCAATGGAAGTTCAAAACAGCATGTTACCTGAGAAGGCAATGCAGTTGGGCAGATGGAAGACTAAAGAAGTGTGTTTCGATCAGTATGTGTATCACAGGGTCCCAGAAACATGCACTGGAACCCTTTTCAATGTTAAAGAATAACTAAAAATCTTTTCGTCCAGCTGCTGCCACAATGAAAGTTCAAAACAGCATGTTACCTGAGAAGGCAATGCAGTTGGGCAGATGGAAGACTAAAGAAGTGTGTTTCGATCAGTATGTGTATCACAGGGTCCCAGAAACATGCACTGGAACCCTTTTCAATGTTAAAGAATAACTAAAATTAAGATTAATTGAGATAGTGACCCTTGTTCATATATAGAATATTAGATTGAAATTAGATAAAGTGTCAGTATTCTTCAACGTTCTATTCATTATTGAGTTGTATGGTAATGTCTCTGAATGAAGCATTTTACAGATTAAAGTTATTAATAAGCGTTGATTTGATAAAATAAACTATAAGGTGCAATGCGTGACTATAGATTTCTGGGAGCCAGATAGTCGTTACACTCCTTGGCAGTAAAATTGATTTTGATTGGTCGCTATAAGCTTTTCAATCTTCAAACAATAGCGTTAGTGGCAAAAGCGTATCACTTATTAAAAACGAAAGCACAAAGAAAATTGTTGTTTATTGGCTTTTGCCAAGAAAGAATATTAGAGGACCTGAAGGTCCTAAAGCGCTCACCTGATCAACTTATACATACAAGTTGAAAATACAGTAAAACCTCGTTATATCTTCCCCCCAACCGCCTAACTCACTTACCACCATAATTATCCTATGTTCCCATGTCCCGATTTCCACAATGTAAAATTTCCTCGTTAAAGCTCCAAATTCGCTTATCGCAATCCGCAATTCATTTAAAATAACAAATGTGCTTTTTTATTAATAAACTCCCTCGTTATTAACGCCAGGGGACCTTGTGTCGGTATCTATTAGCTGATCAAAGTTGTCACGGACTAATCATGCGAGAAATCAATGCCAGATAAGAGCACTGCAGTGGTGCAGATAATTGCAGTGAACATTACACAATGCCTAATGACTTAAAAAGTTTAACCCAGGTAAGTAACGGTGAGATGTTTTTACCTTTGTTTGGGCAGAAAAATAAAATCCTTTTCTCATCAGTTTTATTTAGTAGCTTGTTGTGTAAAAATGTCTACACCTAAGTGGAAAAAGATTTAGCCAAGAACAGAAAGGTCTTACTTATCATGGACAATGCTCCTAGTCATGGACACCCTGAATTTTCTCATGTAAAAATTCATTTTCTTCCACCAACAACCACTAGCCACTTACAACCACTTAACACCGGTTTTATTCAGTGTTTTAAAGGTCACTGTCGCTGTTCCCACCTCCGTCACATAGTCAATCTAATGGACAATAAGCCGCCAGCAGTGTTAGTCAATGAGGCTATATGGTTCATTCATTAAAAAAGCATGGGATAGTGTTTCTGTTGAAACAATTCACAACTGTTGGTACCACAGTGGTCTCATTTCATGTGACGTTACTCAGGTTGCCCCACAAGATGTTGATCACACCATTCAAGTTTAACGACCTTCTGACATGTATTTATTCTGAGCTTGACACAGACCAGGATATACGCTTGACTGTTCGTGAATTTGTCGATATGGACAAAAATGTGGAAACTGGGAAACTGCAAGCGAGGACGGAATTATTGAGTCCATCACAGGAAAACCTAGCAACAATGATGAAGACTCTTGTGGTCAGTCTGAAATCCTGCTCCCTCCTCCCCCACCTTCAGCTTCACAGGCACGAAATGCACTTGAAACTGTCATTAGATTCTTTGATTCTCAAAGTACAACTACAGAGTAAAACACGACTAAATTGTTTACTGTCGAGCAGATCAAAATTGTGAAGCACCATGTAAACGACAAACCAAACTGATAGACTATTTCAAACGTGTCAAGAGGATATGATGGGACTTTTATTGCTTACTGCAGTCTACTATTAGAAACTTGGGTTTTATTCAGTGTACAAATAGAATAAAATGGAAGTTTTAATTTTCTTGTTCTTTGGGATTATGGGCTTCATTGTGGAACTTTGAAACTATTAGAGGGTCACTGATGAAGCCTAAGTGGCAGAAACTAGCTAGTCTGGCCCAGGAAATATGAACACTCTAATTTCAGTTCTTTGGTGCAGTCTTTGCTTCCAAAGGATACAATTTTAAGAACATATTTAATTAATCTTATATTCAATGAGCAATTTGCAAACAGTTACTGGTAACAGTAACTGGTGTAGCAGTATCCACTTACATCTAGGGAATTACCCATAAGTATGATGTAGATACCGTTTTTTCTCACCAATAGCCCATGCATGTCTTACTAGGTCAACATGAAACTGACAGAAATCCAGCCTCAATCTCAGGCCAAACTTGTTATACCGCCAAAAATTCCCTTTTCCTGATGGGATACTCCATATGAAATTTGAGTTCAACAGGCCTATGATTACTGAGCAAAAGATGTTTAGATACATATACTAACCCAAACTGCCAACGCAACAATGTTTTGTGTTGTAACTTTTTAATGTGACAAGATAATAACACGAAACTCCGAATTTTTGCATCCTACACTGTGGTTTTTAAGTCCCTATAAACAATTTCAAGGTTGGTTGCGATTCGCTGAACACTGAGTCCAGGGTTAAAAACCATATTTTCGTGCTGCACGTGCAGCACTGACTGTAATTTACAAAACCACATGTACTGTTGTAAACCTCCACGATTGCCTGATAAGATAAGGCAAAGAAATTTGTTTTCTAAGAATTGTTATGGCACACTTGAGCATCGAACAGCCAGGACAGGCGATTGGAATGTTCCAAGCTGGCTGCATCAGACAATGGTGTCACGTTTGTTGCGTTGTGCAAGGTCTACTATATCTCGACAATGGCAGAAGTTTCAACCAAATGGTAAGATCAATTTAACTTACTGATATGAGGTGTTTGACTTTTGAAGGGACCACATAGAAGTCGAATAAGTGCAATTTGTACCAATTTCGCAAGTATTTCCCTTTATGCATCCTTATGCTTGTTTTGACGTTTCAGGTAACGTTCAAGAAGCACCTAGAGCCTCCGGAAGCCGTGTTACAACTCAAGCTCAGAACAATCTGTTAAGGACATGCAGGAGGCTCCCGGATTTGGGCCCAATATCCCGCACTCCCATGCACGCAACGTAATCTCCCGCATTTTGAAATTTGCTATTATGATATTTTCCCGATTCGATCATTTTCACGGTGATCGGCAAGTACTTTTTAAGAAGTTCGGTGGTTTTGACAGCTGTGCGCAATAAAACGCTACCGATAACGATCAGATACTATAATACACATTGTGCCATACTGTGCATGAAATAAACGATAGTGCATAAAATAAACGATAATTTGTCAAGTAGGGCACACGTATGGCACGCTTCCATTAAGACGAGTCAAAGTATCTAACACCACTTGACTTCTTTGCATATTGTAATAGAGTTTGGCATCTTACAAACATCGACTTTTTACTGATCCATCCCCTTCGTGGTATCGAATATGCATCACCAATAAAGATGCCACTTAATTAAATTATTAAGAGCAGATCTATGTAATATTAGTCATTTGCTTCCTGAATTCATCACTGCCTTAAGGAAGGCTTAACGAGTCCGCTAATTTGTGCAGTCTCGCGAGAGCCTTCATCGTTTGAATGTGCAACGTATAATAACAGTAATGATCCTTGGGCTAATCATTGACGTTATCTTTTATTTTCAGAGACCATGAAATCCCCCCTGGAAGAATGTAATTGGCTATGGGAGTGACAATGCAAGCGTGATGGTCGGGGAAAACAACTCCATTCTGTCCAGTATCAGAGAGGTTCAGCTGAATGTGTATGACCTTGGTTGTATCTGTCACCTAGCCAACACATGTGTGCAGGATGGTTTGAAGAAGCTATCACTACCTGTAGAAGAACTGCTAATCGATGTTTACTACCATTTCTTTCATAGGTAAGACGTTTAAAATTATTTAGTTGAACTTGCATTTTTGCAATAAGTCAAAACTTGTTAAAAGTCACGTGGGGAGTTTGCTTCCCTTGACAATGGATCCAATATGGCGTCTAAGATTTAACAACGCAAGCTAAGTGAAAGTAAACTTTGTCATTTGTCCCATATTTTGCTGTGTCATGTTATCGTTTGGAGGAGATCATATTAGTCTAATACAATATTGAAAAACAAGACACAAGAAACATTGATAATTATACTTATGAGTGTAAATCGTAGTGAAAATACCGACAATTGGTAGACTGCACTTTTGCCTGTCTCAAGTTCAACTCACTCTACATGTGTATACATCTAAATATTCTTATTGCATGCATATACACTTTTGACATACAGGCTAACAATGTTGTAGGGGTCACGTTTGTGGCAGCAGACCGCCGTTGTATTTTTTTTTTTTTTTTTTTTTTTTTGTAAGATACAACTAATTTCAAACAGACCTGTTATGTGCAGTTGTCCCCTTTGACTATTTTAGTGCAAAAAAGGAAGCAAGTTTTGAAAGACTTCCAAGAGTTTACAGAGACTGAGCCTCTGAAGCTGTTAAGGCACTGCTCTACAAGATGGTTGTAACTTGAGAGATGTGTACGTAAACTCCTGCAACAGTTGGCTGCCTTGGAGTTTTACTTTAACAGTCATGAGGAGTGTGAGAAAAGTGGACGTGTCCAGAGATGTGCCACACTTCTTCAGGATCCAGAGATGGAGTTGGTATATTGAGCTCATCATGGGTCCATTAAATGAGTTCAACACTACTTTTCAGGTAAGTTTAAACATTGCACAAGCTGATGATGATACCACGTAAAAGTAATCCATCTAGATACATGTAGCTACATATATACAAATCATATTACTGTGCCAGATCATAGTCTATTTAATCACACTAGATAGCTCGGTATACAAATCATATTACTTTACCCTATTATAAACTATTTAACCCCAATAGAAAGCTGTGCATACAAATCATATTACTTTACCCTATTTCAAGCTATTTAACCCCACTAGACAGCTGTGTATGAAAATCATATTACTTTACAAGATTACTAACTTATCAAACTTTTGATTATTATCTGATCCTTCATTTGTGCATGTTTGGGTGCTCAAAAGAACCGTCTCATAGATGGATCTTTTGAGAACTCACAACAAAAGCTGCTTTCAGTTACAGAGGCTTATCTAAAGGCCTGTATCTTTATATTCTCGTTGTCAATGGATTCAAATATACAGCAATTAGAAAAAAATGGGTGCTTTATTTCAGGCAGATGAATCGATGGTTGGCTATCTACACGCTAAAATGATCCGCCTGTTTCGCAAGTTCATGGGCAAGTTTGTGAAGACCAAAGTGATAACAGCAGCCAACAACATCACAGAGGTTGATTTCACCAACCCAGATAACCAGCATCCAGATGATATCCTTGCTGTTGGAATGAGTACAAGAACCTACTCAGCAGACAACCCTGATACTGCACCAGAAAAGATCAAGTCATTCTATAGGTAAATGAACTTTATACTGTATCTTTGTAGCAAATTCTGAATATTAATACTTATAAAGATACATAATAATATGGCTATACTACTTATCACAGAAATCAGTAAATGGTAAATACAGATAAATATGCTATTACAGGTAAAGGCAGATAAATACTTTTTGAGGCAATAACCTTAACACTCTCATATTATCCAGTGAACTCCTTTTGATATAGACATAATATATGACTTGTGTTGTTTATACTAGCTGCATAAATTTTTAGTTACTTTTATCTGACATCCAGACATTTGGTTACATTCAAATCTGATCTCTGTTTACTCTTATTTAAAAGCCAAATATATGGCATTGTTATGGTCAAGCAGATGGACTTAGGATCTTTTTTTTGTCTGTTGTTGTACAGGCATGTTAGAGACTTCTATGTAGATGTAACAGCCATGATGGTGAAGAAATTTCCATTCAGAGACCAGACTTTGAAGTCACTTGGTTTTGTGAATTCCAGGGTGAAAGACACAGTGCTAGTAGATTCTGGTGAGTTCTTCCCAACATTATATTTAACCCAAACAATAACAATTATTAATGAGTTTTGGTATAAGTTTATTGATATTTCTATAATTATCCATTGAAACATAAACTGTTTTAAATAAGTTTTAAAATGCTTCAGCACACTTAGGATTTAGCTAAGTATGTTTGTTTTTTCTCTTTCAGTTATTGAGCTTACACAGCGCTTTGGTGTGTGCAGGAGTCCAGAAGCACTAATGGAGGATTACCAGGATTATCAGCTATCTCCAGCATCAGAGTTACCAGAGTTTGTGACTGAGGATACCTGACTTGACACATTCTGATTTGGTATGGGCATCATGAAGCTATCAACAGGCAATGCTAGGTTTGAGAACCTTACAGCTCTTGCAATAGCTGTTCTCTGCCTGCATCACAGCATTGCTAATCCAGAGAGATGCTTTAGTAATCTAAGAAAAATTCAGACAGACCAGAGAGGCAACTTAGGGCTCCATTCAGTGAACTATTTGTTGAGTGTGAAATTTAGTATGGATATTGAGTGTTTTAGAAATTCCCCAGGACAGAATGTTCTTCTGAAAGCAAAATCTGAATGTACAGACTATTTAAAAGGGAAAGAGAAGGTTTGAATTTTTGAAAATGCCCTTGAATGGTAAATATTGTAGATCTTGGTCAGACTTCTCTTTGAGTCAGCCTGAAGTGATCTACACTGTTTGTCATAGTCAGTAGTTTTGTAAGTACATTGTAATATAGTTTGGACAAGATGATATTGACTCACTCACAAACATCCTGGATTTTTACCAGACTGTTACTTTTAGAACTGTCAGATCTAGGTCTAATCTGTTTGCACAAGCCTATTCTAGAGGTCTATAATATCAGCATTTGCTTTTTTTTCCAAATTATAAATGTTTTACATGTCTTGTTCATTGTAAATAATAGGCAAAAACTTAGCCAAACAGTCTATACCAGTTCAGCCTGTTCCGTAAGGAAAAGGCTGATCAAGGTCTTATCTGTTTCACAGCCAACCTTTATGAGCATTTCAAAAACTCAAATATTTTCTCTGTTGTTTTATTTCTCAATTTTCTGTATATATTTTATGCAAAGAGATATATTTTCAGTAAATGGCTGATAACAAAACCTGAAGGTTTTATTCTACCTGTTCAGTTCAATTTTAGTTTAAATTCCTTAAATCCACTTAATTAAACGCCCTAATGGGCAGTTGTAAAAACCTCCCTCATCAAAACCCCAATCTCCCTCATCTGAACAGCCAATCTCCCTCATTGTCATCAGTGGGCTATCACATGTATGTAAGGACCCAGCACCTACGAGACGGATTTCCACCAGCAAAGAGGACAGCTGCCGCTACAGTTGGAAACCATGGTCACTGTATTAGTGGACAGACATTTATAAACGGCTAAAAGATCATGGAATTTGTCCACGACGTCCTTAGGTTGGCCCCCAGCTACTGCCGAGACACAGAGGGGCCCATTTACAGTGGTGCAGGGCCCACTTAGCGTGGCAGGCTAGACAATGGAACTGGGTTCTCTTCACAGATGAGTCGAGATTCACCCTTAAGAGATCTGATTGACGTCAACGTGTTTATCGACGTTCCGGTGAGCGTTTTAGAGACACTTGTGTAACAAAAGCCGACCGATTTTGGGGAGGATCAGTGATGGTGTGGGCTTGAATGAGCCATGTCGGGAAAAAACCTCACTATTGTTATCAGAAACTTGAAAGCTCAGATAAAAAGGGATGAAATTTTGGCACCTGTGGCTATTCCATACATCCAAGCTAATCATAATGCCATTTTCCAGCAAGAAAATGCTCACCTGCAAACGGTTTAACTGACAACACAATTCTTACAGGCGAATAACATCAATGTTATGAATAGGCCATTCAAATCTCCCAATCTGTCTCCAATAGAACAGATATGGAACCAGTGTACGTCAGCGCCCAGCCACAGACTTTACGTGAACTTGAACAGGCACTACGTCATGAGTGGCAGGACATTCCTGTGAACATGATCAGATGGTATTAAGGGTCTATGAATTGAAGATGTCGTGCTGTGATAAATGCTGCTAGAGGACACACACGATATTGAACAGTTTCATTTTTGAAACACATCCAGTGGCACGCTTGCAACGATTTTGTCATAACCTGTTCGGGTAGGGCCCAATGAGCTATATTTAAATCTAAATTTAAATAAATGAAAATTAGAATTTAAAGTTCGTGTTGCGTTGACTCTTTGGGTAAGTATATGTGGCAGTTCAAAATTTAGTGGCCTCAGATGAAAATGTCCACCTTTGGTGCTAATATAAAACCAGTGCTTCATTATGTTTAAGATTTCTTGCAATTATTATAAGGACCTCTGACGGTGGTAATGGGAATCACAGTGTATCGCTGCCTATATTTTTGATAATAATTAAAGTCAATCAAGTGCTTCCATCTACATATATATATATATATATATATATATACTCTCGGATCACCTGGTTTCTGGGAACAGAAAGTAGTTTTTTCACCTTGGTATTGGGAACGTCTTCTGAAATCTTGGAACCTTGCATGTTCCAAGATAATGGTTTGCCTTTTTTCTGACTCTAGACTGTTTTAAACACGGTAACAAACGAAAAGAAACTGCGTTCCAAAAACCCAATTTGTATTTTTTGAGTTGTCTCCCTTTACTCGTCTGTCACGTTATTCTGCATTCGTAACAACTCGACTATTCACGTAGCCGGAAATGGTGATTACGAAATGGAGCGGGGTGTTCCCGCGTAGAATCGTTGACCTTCGGCAAACCTCGTGTAATTCCGGAAACCATCGATATACTGTCTGACTAGGGTTACGATGAACGCGCCAAAATTTTAGATTATGCCATTGCTTACAAAAAAAATGAAATTGGTTGCAATGTGAATATATATTTTGTTAATTATATGCACGTTGCATTTATGATTACATATAGATACTGCTTTGAACGGCTCTCGGCATGGCATTGTCGCAGGGTGACCACCATTCTTCAACAAAAATTCCAGAGAGGAAATTTTATTGAAGAATGGACGTTGCGCTTCCGACTCAATTTTACTGGGTATATGCTTCGAAACAACATATTTTAGCCATTTAAAGTGTTTAAAAACAAAACTTAGTTCCTGTGCGTTTGTGTTCATCATTAAATCAGATAATCTGTCTAAAATTCCGGAGTGTCCGGAAAATTTTCAGTGATGTGGTCAGCCTGCTGTCGCTTTAATTTAACAGAACAGGATCGTTGTTTGTCAACACCAAATTAACATTGTCATATAAAAGGATATAAACCGTAATTAACCCTTAACCTGTTAAGAATGTACATTTAAGAAGATGTTCTCAAAACCAGGTTGCTTGACAGGTCTCCATTCGTTGCAGAATAGTCCTCCCCTGCAGCACTCGGCGGGTTGTGCTCTCCTTTGAACTCCTCTTGTAACGGCTGCTGCCGTTTACACGGCCCACTCCCTCCCCCCTTCCCTCTTCCTTTTGCCATAATTTTTGCAATACGGACTTTCATCCTCAGGACAGATTCCCCGTAAGACTGACGTATCTTCTTAATAAGTAGATAGGTCAGTCTTGCACATAACGCGCGCAATGTTGTTTTAATAACGCCTTCGGGCTAAATAGATAAGGAGCAGAAACTGGGTGTTATAGATATATAGTATGTACACACATGTCTTTTTCCATATGTTTGTCGCCTGTACCTAAATTCAATATCAGAGAACTCTTTTGGACAGCAAACTTTATCGGTTATGAATATATATATTCACTAATAAAATAGTCGTGAATAGCATGCGGTGTAATTCCGAATATGGCTTATTATGAAACATCTTTTGTAGGATTTTTTTCCCCTAAAACACATTGTTTCATTTAACAAATACAAAGCTAATTTCGACTTAAATTGTGTATGCAAACAGCGTATATCCAGTTCAGCTGGTATTGAAAGAGTCTCAACATAAGGATCTACACTGTTTGATGTTTTCATAAGCAATTAGAAATATGCATTTACGAAGGATTCCATGATTTAATGAAGGTTGGGTAATGATTGTAACCAATAATATGACATGTGAACACTTGCATTGTAATGGGGATCTAGATGGAATGTTCCTCGTTTTGGCATCTGCAAGCAATGTTTGACACAATAATACATTCTTATCATAGTATACACTATTCACTTACATCCCCCCCCCCCCCCGTGGTGCGAAAAAAAATAGTCACTTCTATATTCTTATTAAAAGTTAATGTTGTTTTTAGCACTCTATTAAAAGGACAGTTGACCATACTGGTCAACTGTCTTTTTAATAGAGTGCTGAAAACAACATTAACCTTTAATAAGAATATAGAAGTGACTATTTTTTTTTATGTATTATACATATATACAATACAATACAATTTATTCAGCACTAAACATTTACAATGTTTGTATTGTATTGTGTATATATATATATATATAACGGTAAGAAGACAGTTGCAAAGCCATCTCAGCGTAATCCATTCATCTTTCACCCGCTAAGTTGTGTTTTTAAAGTGGACTCTTCCATCTTTTAATAAGGGACAGTCTATTGGATGTAAGAGGTATGATGTATAAGCTTCATAAACTGAAGGTCAAACAGTGTAGATCCTAATCAGACAGTTAAGGAGCTGTCTGAATGGATTTATGTTGTTTGCAATTTCAATAATTGTCTGTTTAGCAGGCTAAGGCTTAACGTTTGTTTTACTGGTATTTAAAGTGAAGAAAGTTTCCGTTGTAATATGGATTTGAAAACAACAACATAGACAACATATATGTTACATTTATTAATTAAATTAGCTTTAATTCCTGATTTACCATATTAAACATATGAAGAATAAAGGAACAAACAGGATTCACACTCAATTTTAATCTCATAATTTGGCCAGTCATAACACTTCATACATGATTCCAATTAAACCAGCAGCTAGTGTACATCTCAATGAGACGTCTACGGTATAAAGTCGTTTCATCGTGGTCACAAATTATGTACTGTTTGAACAACTCAATTATCGTGTATATCCATATTGTGTGAAATTACGATATGTCATAAAAGTCCGTTAAAACAACATGTCAAAAAACAGCGACGTCTTATCAGTAGATCGATAATTAATCATTATCACTTCAAATGCAATAACCACCATAAAATTTGGGGCCCAATAAAAAATAGTTGAACTCAACACAGATATTGATCCATTAATAATATAATATTAGCATAATTTATAAAAAAAAAATAATTAAAACAATTCAGATTACTGACTTTGTAATTGTTATCATAATCTTAACATTGATTCCGACAAAGCCCATCGAAAACTTTGCGTTTATGTTTTTAAATGAACGGTCACAGAAAGACTGAAATATGTCTCGCCAATAGGTTAGCAGTGTAGACTATGGTCAGACTACCCTGTCCACTGTTTAACAACCAGAAGCTCAGCAAAGATTCGCTTGCAAACAGCCCAGATATAAATCAGACAGCTCCCAGATTAGCTATCTGAACAGGATCTAAACTTTATGAAACCAGAAACCCGCTTCCAAACAGCAAAAAAAAAAAAGAGATCATACAGTTATAAAAGGAGCCGTCTGATTAGAATCTAAACCATTTGACTTCACTTTATAAACCAGAAGCTCGGTAATAGTTCTATTTGCAAACAGCATAGCTCCATATTAGAAAGCTGACGAAGGCGCAGTCTGAACAGAATTCAAACAGTCTTGCATTCACATTTTCACTTTATGGAATAATTAGGCACATGACTGACTGATAATGTACATGTACATGTATTTTTTATGTTTTATTGTTATTTCTCAAGGAGTTAAGAAGGCAAATTTATTGTAATTGACAAATATATGAGTCGTTTTACAAAAAAGGTCCCTTATCGCATTTGCGACCAGTTTAGCCCGTGATCAGCCTGCACATCCGTGCAGTCTGATCAGGACCTACACTGTTCACTAAAAGCATCTTCAATGCCTCTTTAACAAATCAGTTAACAAATAAGACTTATCTCGATCTATACTTATTGGAAATGCGATAAGGGACTTTTTCTCATAAAAAGGTCTCACTGGGATATATGTATGTGTCAGTAATGAGATAAAACACCCAACAAAATCACAGATAATGCTGTTTAAATAAACCCAAAAGGTAACTAGCAACTTAATATAAAATTGAAATTGAATTTTTTATTTTCACACCTTTACCTATCATGACAGGTAATTATGAAACAATTGGTGTGTTTTTGTGGCTTCACTTTTCATACTTGTAGGTAATTATGAGATTTAAAGCTTTCAATGGCAAACCGACAAATAGTAACACAATAAATAGACAATAAATAAAAGAATTTTTCACACTTTCAATTAATATCATCGTATATGTTGAAAAACAAACTTGATTATTTTTTTAACTACGAGTCTCGTATTATCTTAAAGAACGTTAAGTTTGATGTTCCAACTTTTCAGCGGCTGGCAACAAATTTCAGTTTAAGACACTTTTAATATAATAAAATTAATATACATATGCATGAGAAGATGCAAATAAGAATGTTCACATCGGATTTTAAACTACCAATTTTCATCTATTTTTATCGGCAATTCATTTATTCTTTCTGTGTAGGTCAGCTACTAATACAACTTGAAGAGCCAAGTGTTAATTAAGTTCTTATCTTAAAGCAGCCAGCTAACTGTGTGCTATAAATAGAAAAACACAGTCAGCGCAAGAAAAAAAATAAAGGGTTGGTTCAGAAATCATTAAAAAGGACTAAAAAGTTGTAGGAATTTCTAATAATGTTTTACATCATTCAAAAGAGCAAATACGTTTCTAACCCGAACCGTCTGCAACGTAAACGTAATTTTATTTGTTTTTAAACAGATGTACTTTAAACACAACTAAGGCGCCAGAAAATGACAATTTTACATTGAACTTATAAGGAAGTAGGGTTACCATATTCAAACTCAAAAAGGACTAAAAAATAATATATTTTTTTTATTTTGATAACATTCTTTGAATTCGGAATTAAAAATGCTATTTGAGGCCGTCTGCAACAAAAAGATTATTTTAAAATTGTTAACGCTAAAAAGAAAAATCTGAACACTCCCTTCATATTTTCATATAAAATTGTATCGCCTCGAAGTCGCGCTCAGTTATCTGGGTGAGCCTAAAAGTTGATAACGGATTAATTAAGCTATAATTCATTTGCAAACATCGCTGATCCAAATCAGCCGCTGTCGTGTACTCAAAAGATCCCCGATACTCAATTGCCCCTTGACATAGGTTCATGCAATAAATCCTAAACTTTGACCTAACCCTAGCTCTAACTCTAACCGTAACCCTTACCTTAACACTACCAGGTCGCAACCTTTGTTCAAACTTGTCTGATCGCGGCTGACAACCCTCGACCGTACGTTAAACTGTTAGCCTGCTAATGATGACAATTGGTGCATTTGCAAGCAATATAGATCCAGATCAGTCGGCTCCTGTCTGATCAGGATCTATTCTACTCGCATTTAAGATGATAAATTAAAAAAAAATCAAACATTCTCATTGGTGTCCCTACCTTGTGGATATTACACTTGTTATATTTGGTAGGAAAACAATTGAGTATAATGAACTTTTGAGTAAGCAACACTGACTTCTTTAGAAGCCGTCTGATCAGGATCTATACTATTGGACATTCAGATTTTGCACATATAACAGTCAACTGTTTTAATCTCTTTGAATGATCAGACTTTAGAAGTGGGTGCGGTTTTTCAATTTATTTGATTCAGCACGATAATGCTTAATAATACATCCTTTTACTTTCGACTTCAAGGGCCAAATAATTACCGCATGTTGACAATATATTTATACTGTATCATGCTCTAATTAACTCATCGTGGAGACCAATATAGAGTAGATATCCCAGACTAAACAAGCATACCCCCAAAATGTGCCTGACAAAACCTTTGTATGCAATTTATTTGACATTTCTTGGGAAATTGGATACGTTTCTCTGTAAAAGCCCTAAAATTTTATTTGCCCAGGTGCAAATATTTCCTATGTTGGTGTTCCATTTTAGGTCAACTGAGATTGTCAATTTAACTGAGTTATTTAATATTAGACACTAAACGGGCTCTAATTAATGTATCTTCTATGGAATAAGTGCTGTCGAGGTTTCCGGGCCTTTTCCGAGATAAGATCATCGTATTACATTTGCTTGGATGGAAACGGTTCCCCCGGGTTTTGCCCACTGACCTAGTTTATTAATCCCTCATGTAACCGTTTCGAATCCTCATCATTCCGAATTCACGGAGAATACATACAATCATCAGCCAACAACCGGATCCATGACGGAACCAAGCCAAAGATGGATAAGGTACGGGACAATGACATTATACCTAATCCGATTCTGCTCTAACCAAATGAGCCTGTTTTTACTCCTTTTTTTTGAGGTGCTTATTGTGGCCCAATGAGCGCATCGAGAAAAAAGCTCATTTGTCAGAGCAGACTCGGATTAGGACGTCACCATTAGGTACTCTAGAAATAACATCGGTTCGCAGCCATTTGCACCATTGTGGTGAGAACGGTACGGTTTCATTTTACCGTTTTATGCCTGCTATATTGGTTCTTGTTCTATATGTGCTTGCTTAATCTGTCCTTTTATGCTGTATGTGTATTGAATTTCTATATTTTAGGTACAGTATGCTTGTGTATCAGTTGCTATGTTTTAAGTATGCGTGTGTTCTGTGTATGCTATTTGTATAGTCGGTGTTAAAAGCTCAGTAGAGCTTAAATATGTTTTCCGTTTACGATGTACCGACTTGTAAATAAATATAACTTGACTTGAATTGACTTGAACCAGACTCTCACACCGTTGACAGCCATCCACAGTGACCTGTTCCACAAGAAGGACTCCCCACCAGTTTAGGGTCTTGACCCAACCAAACAGTTTGACTTTCAACAGGTCATGAGGAGGACAGTCTCTAAGTCCATAATGAATATGTCCACCTGTTGACCACCATCCAAACTTTTTGACCAATCATCAGGTGTAAATTTATGCAGCAGCAAATTTAAGGCGCCTGCGTTCTCTGCAAACCCCCCCCCCTCCCCCTCCCCCCTCAAATACAGGCTAAATTCATCCCGCAGAATGGATTACATATATTTTATATGGAGGTTGAGGAAATGGATTTATATAAGCTTGTAGGAGTTTTTTTTAATCCTTAACATGATTCATATATTTTACTATGTAACTTTACATATATGCGTGTATCCTGTGTAAGGCCTAGTTACGAAAAGTAGTAGGGCGAGTATAGGCGATATACACAAAGTTCCAAGGTACTCCAAATGATTAACTAAACCGCGCAAATGGCGGATTGATTTCTGCCATGTGATACAAGTAAGTTTTTCGTTTATATTGTTGCAAGTACAAGTATCTTCGACCTAACGCTAGGCTTTATGACAATTGGATAGTTTTTTTTTTAATTGAATAAAGTGACGAATGTTTTTGCGCACTCACTGGTACGGTTGAAACGGGTATATTTTTGGGGTTTATAATATGGTCAAGCTGTCCCAAGTTAACTCGTCCGAAGTCAACTCGTCCCAAACAGAGGTCAAGTCGTCCCAAGCTAAAGTCAGGTTCCATTCTGATTTTTACAGAATGTATCAGAAAATCAAACTATGTAGATCCTATAATGCGACTTCTGAAGCCTCTGTTCTGGATCTACACAGGTTGCAGTTTAAGTATAGAGTCCACGGACCAGCGCTTGACCAAACAAATGCACAACCAGTTTGGTATATCACATAATTTTTCTTCCAATAAAGTGCCTCATGTGAGTAATCTTGTTAGGATAAATTTATAACCCTGACGAAATCTACAAGGACTTTTTGCTTTGAAATGGAATCAAGACTCTGAAACAACATGTAGGGTCAATACCGGTACCTTCGGACACCCACATATTGAAACTGGTATATAGCCATACCTGTTAAGTCTCACGCATTGGCTGTGAGACTCACGCATTTTATGGAGAAATCACGCTCTCACGCACAGTTAGCAAAATCTCACGCATTTCAAGAAATTCCGAAAATTATTCCTCAAACCGATCTCTGCTTATACTTAGCGTATTCTTTTAGGTTTGTCAATTACACACGAGCCCCCTCCAGAACGGAAGTTGTCATGAAATCGGTGCGTAGGTAATTAGCAATCCTCGATGGGCTGGTTCCAGTTTTCCAAGTGTTATTTAAATATAGTGCAGGGTACTCTGTTTGTTTAAATATAGTGCAGGGTACTCTGTTTGTAACGGGACCATTCTTTTATATACAGTACCACCCGCAAAAAGTTTGGTGAATTTGCAAATGAATTATAGAAAAGTCTTTAAAAAAGTTTAATGATGAAATGTGCAAAGGGACCTTCCAGCAATAGTCCTGTAAAGAAGAAAACTAAAAAATTAACTGGCGCCGCTATCTACCAGACAAAATTTGACCCCAAATGAACCGAATAATATCCTGTAAAGCCATCAACAAATTTGGTTCATCGTTTCCTTTGCACCGTATACAAAGCAGATCTGAGTCTTGCACTATACTAAAACCAAGTAGACGTATGGACTAGTCAATATTGTGTGTTCTGTTAAGTATTGTTAGTTATGGACAAGTAAAGTTCAAGGTGATTCACTGGAATATAAGTTCTTTGTGATGTTTTGTGCAGATTCACATTAGACTGCACAGCTTCAAACATTGTGTTTAATGGTTGTCTGATCTAAACCTATTTTTCAATGCTGCCCCCGATCATTTTTCTAGGTTGTAGAATGATATTTAAACAAGCACAAATGCATACCAGAATGTAGATTTTGGTCTTTTAGAAAACGCTATTTTGCAGGGTTTTCCGGGTTTTCAAAAGTCAAAATCATTTCAAAACAATTTGTTGGCGGACAAAAAATATCGATTTTTGATTAAAATACTACTTGAAAATGTAAATACTCACCTGTAGATGAGTAATTTACATTTAAATGTAAAAAATATTCCGGGGCCCCTAAAAATCTTAAAAGGTCCCCTGTAATTTTACCTAGGCAGACTTCCCGAAATACCGTCTGACCGACTGAAATGTCTGGTGAAATTTGCTTCGGTCTGGTAAAAATTTCACAAATTCAGTTAAGACAATATGTTTACCAGACCGAATGTCCTGTAAAATTTCCAAATTTCACAAGACATTTCAGGAGTCTGCCTAGGGGCCTTTTGGGCCCTCTCAATGGAAAAGCTGGAGAAAACACTGCCCTAGTCTGTTTTTTTTTTTTTTTTGCTTATTTTTTTGCGATAGGATGTCGCATTGTGCGAAGTCTTGTTTCGATCACCCCAACGCTCGACAACAAATACAAGATGAATGCCGGAAAGCGCCTACGCGACTCAAGGGAGGTAACGCTGGCATGACTGAGCAGTATTGAATAAAACTCGGTACAGTATCGGACCGTAAATTCGTCGATGTAATCTCCGATGAGAGGGGAATTTTTTAAAACTGGGGGGAAAAAACATACTTTTTAGAGGGGGAATGGGGCGGAATTTCGCCGAACATTTTAACCAAAAAATAACCTGTTATGTGGAATCTTCTTATAAAATGGTTTACATATTTAATATATCCAGAGAATATATATACAGTATGTTCATGTGCGCACATGAACGGCACTGCCGCATGGTGTAGCGTTTGCAATTTAATGAATGATCACAATGCTTTGGTCACATCTTTGTTGCGACCGATCGGCGACTGCTTTGCGACCGAAAAACGCATGCAACCACTCTACGATTTTTCTGCAAGCCTTTTATTCATAGTGTGATTGCAGCAGAACGGTCGTCGACTAATCAGGGACTGGTCAGCGATCAGTCTGCGAGTAATTTGCAATTGGGGTTGATTGCGACCGCTGTGACCACCGAACAGAGTTCGTACGAATGTTGCAATTTAATATGCAATCACCGATTGCAAGGCAGTCTCAATGCAGGTGAGACTACAGTTAAGCAATAATATATATGTATGATTTAGCGGTATAGATGGTAAAATATGTCACATTCATTCCTTATGAGTATTTCAAGTCTTTGCACAACCAACAAGTTACATGTATCGTCCTTGTCCTTTGTTCTCCTGAACGTTAGCAGTCTACTAATGTCGAGGAGAACAAAGAACAAGCAGTTGTGTAATATTTGTAGTCATTGTGCACATCACTGTTATCGTTACTGTGAAGATAATTATTTACTCACAATGTACTGACTTTGTAAATTTTTAGTGTATCGCACTCCATCCTATAAGGCGATTTAATAATTTTAATTGACCCACACATATGGAATGTCATGTAATTCGACAGTTCAGAGGTTTTACATCTTGTATGGCCATTTTGCTAGTCTGATTATTCAGTGCAGGTATATTTTGTGTCAACTCTATTAGTTATACTCATCCCATACAAATTTCATACACTTTTAAACACCTTTACCGTACGGGGTCAGAGTTTGAATTTAAATCTGGTAACTGTCCTTTGCCAATTTTTTCTGTTATTTTTTGTCAGCTCTTTCGGTTGGACCTACCCTATAAAAAATTCTGACGCTTTTAAACACCTTTGCCATATATTCTTGGACTGGTCCGTTTGTGAATTCATATGTAGGAACTGTCCTTTGCCATTTTTCTTTGTTCTAGTGTGTCAAATATTTCGACTAGGCTCTTTCAATACAAATGTCATTAAACTTTAAACACTTGGACCATTGACTATATACATGTAACTCCAATACAGGCAGAGCGCATGCCACTACCATTCTTTCACCATAGTCTTATTTCAAACAAAATTAGCATAGAAATAAACAAAGTTTGAAATTTAATGCCCAAAAATGTAATCTAGACAGCTGTGCGTTAAGTATTTAATATTTTCCCCGGGGCCACTTTACGAAAAACGGCGATACTGCGTACTTCTATCTCTATCTATCTACTGTTAGGCAACTATATACGATCCTTTGCCATTTCATTTTTAAATATAGAATAATTTTCTGCTGACGTCACTTAGTAGCATCATTCTTATTTTTTGCACTGAATTATTTGGCTGGGATTGATGGCTATTCATTTACGTTATCGTGTATTTTTGTAGTTTTATTTCCATGTACATTGGTGTGTGCTTGCTTTGTGCTAGAATTTGAGCGTATTTGTCCCTGTAGGGTATTTCATTCTTAATTTTTTTAGTTCCATTTTCTCGATGTGACTGAATGTACGTTTCTGTCAGTCCCCATATAACCTAAATTGTGCTGGTGGGACGGTAAACACATTTTATTTCAATTTGACTGTACATATATTGCAGCTTTGATCAGCTTTGTGATCGATCGATAAACATGACATACAATGATCACGTGACACAAGAGTGAGACAAAAACAAATGAAGATTTCGGGCACATCATACTAGAAGCAAACTACAGTACAGTCAACGCAATTCCCGCACTTTTCGCGTTGCCACCGCGGGACAAATATTTTCGATCGGGGAAATCCACCGCAATTTGTATGCGAGTTATCACCGCAATTCCACCGCAACAGAAAGTGGCCACCGCAACAGACCCTGAGGAAATATTGAACATTTTCCCACCGCATCGCCAACGCAAAGTCCACCGCGATACCACCGCGACATGCATCAGCTAGCTTCAACATTTTAATAAATTTTTTTTTTAAATATTTTGTAAGGAGTTGGCATTGCCGTAGAATTTTGGTCTAATAAAAGATATACGTGCGAGTATTAAACATTACATTTCTGTTTTGTTTTGTATCCACCTCCTTAAAAAAACTGGTACCCTGGCGACTATGAAATAGTAATTTGCAGAGTTGGACGTTTGTTGAAATAGTAATTCAATTTCCCGATAAATATGATTGATAAACATTAGTTTTGCATGAAAAGCATGATTTGACCATACGATTGTTAATAACTTTCGACTTTTCGGTCCATTATTTCAGAAATGCCGTAGCGACCTTATTAAAATCAGGAAGTTACCACAGTTTTGAAGTAAAAGTTGAAATTTTGTTGCAATTACCATGTGGTTCATTAATAATATGAACTAAATATTTATTAAAAACTTTTATATTACTTACTTGTGATCAGATTGATTGGATTTCCAGACAACTTCCACGTGGTCGGTAAGTCTTGTCATGGGTTTTTGCAGTTTTCCAAACTACCGTATCTTGCTATTTTGGATTGAGAAGATTCGAAAATTTGGAAGTAAATCAGGCGTTACCGGCGAAGAAAGCTGTTTATATATGATAATGCTTTCTGTGGTCCGTGCTTTTCCCGCCAAAAAAAGCACGTGGCTACACTGTGTTACACAGTGCTTCAATGATCACGCGGTGAACCGGTAACGGTTACAAAACTGCGATTTGCTGTATACAAGTAGGAAAATACACAGCACTGAATTTACCTACAGAATGATGCAAATTGTTTTTCTAGGTTCTGATGTGCATTATGTCCTGGTTAATTGGCAAATTTCGATAAATAGCACATATTAACCGGTTACAGATTTTCCCTAACCGTTGCAGCACTATCGTACACGGATGAAAATTTAACTTTGAAACTCATGTCGACTTCGAAATTTACTTTGTTTTGCGGCGTATCGAGAATTTTCGTGCAATATTTTAAGATATACGGTAAATAGAAAGAGTTTCAAAAAGGCAACTTTGAATTTTGCGACAAGAAGAAATAATATTGAGCATATTACATGGAACTGTATTCTGGATTGATTAAAACACAGTCCGTATTTATATATACAGGTTAAACACATCGTATTTGTTACTCACAGGAAACAAATTTTCGGTATTTTCGTTAAAATATGTATTCCATAACTTTTTTAGAAGTTGTTTTTAACAAAAAAATGTTGATCTAAAGATTTTTCATTTACCTTTATAAAAGAGTTTGAATAACTTTGTCTGCGACCGGTATTATCCAGATATACGTCTAGTTGGGAAAAATAATAATAGGGGTTGCTGTTTTGCGAGATGCTGCATTCAATCTGGGACTCTACAAAGAAAAGCACTAGGCACAAATTACGATGGCTTTGTTTAATTCACAGTTTGAATTTCTTTTGATAAAATATGTTTTTTATTTTACGCATGGCTTTGTTTCATTCATAACTTGTAATTCTGTGAGATACCTGATGATTAATACAATAACGATTTCAACAGTTTTAAATATAGTCAAAACTATTCACGATTTACTGCTGTTGTCCGTTTATTATTATATTGATATATTCTGCAAACTTATTTCAAATGTTATTTTACTTATACATGTATATCACCGTTATAATTCTGTAGATGTATTAAAATAAAAGGTAAAATCGTTAAAAATTATCATTATGAGGTGGCGACTCGACAGGTATTCCACCACAACATCACGGTGATAACACAGCGATCCCGCGGTGGAAACTTTTTCTCGGCGCCTAAGGCTCTAAAATTGCGTCCGCGGTGGACAGAAAAGTCAATATTGCGGTGTTGGGTGGATTTCCACCTAATGCTGTGGACGAAAAAAATTGTCCGCGTTCAATTTTTTCCGCGGTGTTTCGCGGAAAGTGCGGGAATTGCGTTGACTGTACTGTACCAAAAAAGCTGTTTGTAATATATCAACAAATATATCTACTTCCTTTGCTGTAAACGTGATATAGATATATATAGTCTACTACTTCAATACCAATAAATAATGAAGCAATTAAGACTATACTTTTTAATCTGAGAGAAACAGGAGAAATTTTGTTTAACAACAGCTGTAAGGCATTATTTTGCACGCCCCTTCAAAATTGTCACATCATCACGTGTGCTTTTTTGCATGTCATCAGATAATTTGTTGTCGGAATGTACCGACAGATTCATTTTGCCTTGGATGGTACATTCGGACAGTTTTTTTTTTTGGCTAATATATTCCACAAAACATGAAGACTTCATATTAATTTATTCATCATTTTATGTTGGTTTTGACTGTATATTTAAAAAAGGATACGGTTTAAATGTATACTCCATAATAGTGTGTAGTAAAGTCAAAAAGCGTGACGGATGACCTTTAACTTGGCCAATCAAAATTTAGCAAGCGTGGGAAAAGGAAGTTGCATTGAATGATGGTACATCTTTCAATCAATGAATCAGTGCTGCTCTTACATCTGTTATGTAAACACCAAAAATTTTTTGTACCTCTCAGGTATAGATCCTTTGAAAATGAAAAATCAAAAACCTTAGAGAAAAAGTGAAAGTCGAAGATTACTTAATTTTTCAACGGAACATAATTTGATGGTCTCGTATCCTCTTGATTTGCTGAAACTGTCAAAAACCTCTATAAGTACCTTTGTGTTAATAAACTCTGCTTAAAGAAAATGTCAATTTTTTAACATGTTTAACCTATTGCTGGTTGTTTTTTTTTATTTTTTATGACAGGATGTTGCTTTGTGTGACATCTTGTTTCGATCAGTGCGACACTTGACTACAAATACAAAATGAATGCCTGAAAGCGCTTACGTGACTCTAGGGAAGTAACACCAGTGTGACTGAGCGGTATTGAATAAAACTTGGTACCGCAAGTTTGTCGATGTAATCTCCAATGAGAAAGTGGAGGGGGGCGTACTTTTTAGAGGGAGAAATGGGGCTGAATTTCGCCAAATATTTAAGCCAAAAAAACCAAAACAGCTTGGATGGTACCTGATGCGAACTCTCCGATCCTGGTCTCTTTCGGTTTTGGGGAATGTCCTCCTAAAGGTCTTTTTGGTGAAGGTCTTCTTGAGTCCCTTTCCTTTCATATTTTAGCCAAATGCTACTCAGGCATGCCAGCTGTGGGTTCATCATAAAATACATCATCCACAAGGCTTAAGTGGTCATCATGGACCATTGGATAGCTGTCGCCTAATTCATTTCTGGTGTCTGCAACATCTCCAGCCAAAGATGCGTAGCTTTAGTCTGGCCTTATGTGTACGAAGCTTCTTTCTTTCACCAGTAATAGACTGCATCCCTTTCCGGGTCATTTTTATCAAAGAATCTTTCCTTGCTCTTCTTTGTGGGAAGCCCCTGGTACTCTATGTGTATGTACTTGGTACTCGACAGAGGAGTCATCCTTCTTGACAAACAAGCTCCTGTCCTGTGTCCTGTCCCAGGAACTTTCAGGGTCATAAATAAACTGTACAGAGGAATCTAGCTCATCAAAGTCAGTTGTTTTGCTCAGGTAACCTTCCTTTAGATTGCCTTTATAGTATCTCATGTCTGTTTTGCCATTTTGAAGACTGCTGACAATCTTTGTCACCAAGACCAATGAAGTCTTCCACATTGTTCTTAACAGTTCTGCCAATCCTGCTCAACTTTGAATCCATCTTAGACTGGAGTTGTGGATTTCAATGAACGGCATACCTCCCAGAGCCTGCAGGCGCACTCATCTATACAGTGCACTCACACTACAGGATAATCATCGTATATATTTTGTAAATGATTGAATGGTAAAGCGTAAGAATATTGTAATTATTTTCTTATGAAAAAGTTACAAAAGTTGTGCGATAAACCCCAAATATGTATTCAGCTTCCATACATTCTTTGATTACTTGAACTCTGCGACATGATCTAATATAGATACATTTCTGGGTTATTTATTTGTAATTAGTTATGGCATGATTATTTGTCAAGTTTTCAAACAAAATGTTTTTTCAAGAAAATGAGAAAGATTTTAGAACTACTGACTACGGATTATTTATAAGTTTAATTTCAAGTATAAATGGAACTGTACATGTTTTGTTTGACAGTTTGTTGCCATATACTGCTGATTAAAACAGCACACAGATCTACAGGTAGGGCTAGTAAATCTGACTTTAATGACTGATATGTCTCAAAATACCCAGCCAAGGCCCTATTTTGTGGATACTCCGTGTAATCGTCTCATACAGATGATTTTAGTGGGTACCTACAACATAGGACTGGTAGTTAAAATAAGGGATGTTATTATGACAAACACCTTATCTGTAGCCCTGAATAATATGCACAGGACGATTAGAATAATGTGCTCCTTTTATCTTTCCAATTTTCATTTTTCAGCCAAATGAAATAGAGAAATTTGAAATCACTTTTTGTTGTGTTTATTTTGTCTTCAATCTAGCTGTTAAAGTTTTATCAATTTTTTTAAAACATTATTCAGTTCTTCTGCTTTCATCCGTGTTACTGGATTTAGTATTTTCATTTGTTTTTTTACTTTATTCAGTATTTCTCCATTTCTTCAACAGACAGTGGTAAGTACACCTTAAGTTATCATTAAATCTAGGTTCACATTACCAGTAGCCAAAATAGCAAATAGTTACTTATTGTTTGGAAATCATTACCCAAAATAGTGTATTTTTAGCTCCCATGAGCATATAATGCACAGTTGAGCTAAAAATCATTTAAACTTTGAATGCGTTTTTGACAACCTAAAACAAAACAGATTTTTATGATTTTGATAGCACTTCAAAGCTGGAAAAACGAACTTTACATTGATATATGAGGCTTTATAATATACTTGGTACTTTTTATGTCACAGGACGTCAACTTCGGAGGTCCGTAACTTGATTGTTCCTGGACTGATTCGAATGTGTCAAACAGGGTTGGAAACTTCAATTTTTGCTTTGATTGGATATCATAACCTCATAAAGTTTACAATCGTGCACTCATTTTGAAAATCAGTGACCTGCTGAATAGCATGTCTGTGACTTGACTGGAACGTGCAAGCAGGTTTATCACACGAAAGTCAGAAATTTATTAATTATACAAAAAAAAGTTTTTGTGAGACTGAAATAAAAAATGCCATTGGAAAGATAATTTATTTTAATGATAAATCAGAAAAATTTGCAATTCAAATGAACCACTATCAGTTTTTCACCCTTTTTTTAGCTGGATTCTCGATTTAACTGGGGTTACCTTTCCAGTTTTCTGCATCAGCATGGCTCGACATTAACCATTGTCCGATTGTCCGGGGCAACCAAAAGTTGGGTTCGGACAAGTGGATTTCAAATCTACTTGTCCGATCAGACAAGTGCAAAATTCAGAACGAAATGTTAATAAACCTTTGAAAATGAAACTAAAAGAAACGGGAATGCATGCGCGCCACGAAATCCAGGAGCGGTATTTATAGACACTGCACTGATATTCCTCGTGCTATACGCCGTATAAATATAGATGGGTTATCAGTCGAATATTAAGTTTTAGAAACAAACTTTTCAATCATAGATTCTGGCGTTATTTGTTCATTTTGCTACCTAATTTATTTGTTATCAACATAAAAAAGCGATGATCTTGTGTCGTGCTTAGAACTGCAATACGGCTCACATGGAACAAAGGACTCTGCACAACTCCATGAAAAGAAAACAAAAAAATTTAAAGAGTCTGTTATGACACGAAGTATTCCGCGATAGTTGGCGTAATTTACATTTCAGGTAATTGAAAAATATAAAAACAACAACAACAAAAAACAACAACAACAACAAAAAACACGCACACAAAAAAACCCAAACAACAACAGGCGTTATCGGCAAAGAAAACTGTTTAACATGCTAATGAATTCTATTTGGCAGGGTTCGTGCCCGTTTCGTGCCAAATAATACCACGTGCCGGTGTGGAAACGCAGCATTGAGGATTTAGCATTGCAATGTTTATTTAGTGAATTGCCAACGGTTACAAAACTGCGATCGGCCGATAACAAATTCAAAACTATGTCCGTGTCATTTGGCTGTATTTCTACCCGTGTTTTGTTTGCGTTTATCTTGTTTTCCTGTTCTCAAAATTCCTAATCAACGCATTGATCAAGTGTTTTCACAAATGTTTGTACAAGTCGCGTGTGGTCTCCTCATCCGATGATCGTCTTCGTGTTACATAACGAAGAAACAGGATTTTGCTGTGGAATTGACGAAATACAAAAGAGTTAAATATAACTATCATTACCCTTTAAAAATATAAATAATGTTGACAGTGTTAGCGACACAAATATTACATTTGATAGTTGGCACAGAAAGGGTTGTTCACGTACGTAAGCACAAAATAATGGAAACGATGAGTTGTTTCCTCTTTTTAAAAGTCGGCCATTTGCAAGGCGTGAAACTGTAGAGTTGTAGATTGGTAAAATGTTAATATTTATTCATTAATGATGGATCAAGCGGTGATGCCAGCATTGCATGGAAAAAAGAAACTTGATTAGTAGAATGATCAATTTATCGTCGGTAATGTTTACAGAATATCGTAATATTGGTTTTACGAGTAGATGTAATAAATGATTAACAGTCGGACAAGTGCATTTTAGGTTCTGACAAGTGAAATTTCTGAGCGCTTGTCCGACTGGACCAGTGCATAAAAAAGTTAATGTCGAGCCCTGATCAGCTGTAGTAAGTTACTACTGCTAATGCAGAAAACTGGAAAGGTTGGTTTTTGATGGAAGTTTAAATCTCCTTCAGTGACAGTTGTAGTTATTATTTGCAACTTGTAAATTCAACTGGGTACATAAACGTTCCCATACTCCGCAACAATATTTAGTAATATTTAGGAACCCGGAGGCTAACAGTTCGGGCAATAAGTTCAGCGTTCTTTGCAAACAGCCTAGATCCAGAAGGAGCCATCTGATAAGGATCTACACTGTTTGCGATTCAGTTCAAGATTTTGTGACAACTGGCCTCATCAAATTCTTACTAATGGAAAATCAGAAGTGGATGTTCCATTAATTTATTCAGCATTGTAAGGATCAAACACAAAAGGTTCCATATAATTAATACCTCTGAAATATGTTGCAAGTAAAGTGAAAGTCGCCATAAATCGGAATAATTATTATCAGATAAAAGGAATTGTATATAATATACCAGAGCAGATTATAAATAACAAAAGTTCCCATAAACCAGAATAAGATGGTTTTGCGCCAAATGTAACAGGAGCGGAAAAAAATGAAGCAGCCTTACCAGGATTCGAACCTGGGACCTTCCTTACACTAGACGGACGCTCTACCGCTGAGCTATCAGGCCACCTGGCCAATCCCTAGTCGGACTACTATAATTCAGACGCATGTCTACAGCTACAATTGACAGTTTTGCTTTGAGCCCTTAATTTATTATACACAAAAGTTTTCCAAGGAGGATTGCTTTTTAGTGGGGATTTAAATTGTCCACTCCTCTGTGACAGCTACTAGCAAATGTTGTCTGAAATGTAAATTCATCTTGGTACATAGAAGTTCCAATATACCAGGCTATATATATATATATGATTGAATACGCACTATTTTCTGGAGGTCTGACACTCTAAAATATTATATACTAATTAGTGCGATGTACAGCAATTGTACTGCACTATATATTAACGCACTAAGCGTACATTTTCAAATTACATTGAAACGTTAATAACGGCAACGTTGTAACTATGCAACTGCCACCATTTTGAATAGTTCCTGATGATCTGAAAAGTGAAACCGGTAGAACAGAAGAAAATAAAGTCATATTATTGTGAAATCGAACTTTTTTATTTTACATATATATATATATATATATATATATATATATATATATATATATATATATATATATATATATATATATATATATATATGGTATCATATTGAGCAGAAGTATCCGTAGTATCTCTGAATTAACAGGTCAAAAAGAACACAAAAGTTCCCGTATATCAGAATATGATGCAGTGTCAGTGTTCCCATTCACGTACATATGTGCATATAATTTCATGCACAAATTCCATCGTGCACGCTCAAAAATATGCTTAGAACGTAAATGTACACACGAAAAAATCTGGAAATCCACTCCTATTGTTATTTTTAGCCGCGCTTGCTGAATAAAGTCTTGTGAATGTGTATGTAGTCGACGGGGAATACAGAAAGTATGACATCATGAGAAATCTTTCCAATATTGTGACTGCTTCATAATGGCTAACTTTTGCATAAACTGACACTGCTTGAATTTTGAGCAGCAGTCTGAATTATCGACCACTTGTCATATGTTAGGCTGCAATTATATGCATAGCGCAACCAAAGATCACAGAGGTGTTTGAAAATTTGTAATAGCATCTAGTTAAATACTTAGATAAACTATAAATTACATGACAAATATTTAACTACTTATTTGCGATCAGATCTACTCTTAGAACGACACATAAATTGACCAGTCATTACAAGTCGAGGGTTGCATGCAACACTATCATATCTTCCTCATTTTAATGAAGAAAATATTAATCTGTTGCATGCAATCCTCAAATGGCAGATAAGCACGCCTTCAGTTAGTTATGATTATTACATGAAAAGAAGTCTTAACCCCATTTGTGACCATTGTAGACCTATAACATGCTGCATATCTGCAGTGTCATCTAGGTCTACACTGTTTTTGTTCATAATGGGAGTATTGTTTGGTGTTTATTGTTGTCGCATGAAAACCAGTCTTAACACCATCTGCGACCAGTGTAGACCTATGCCAACTTTGGCCTCTTGTTTGATGATGCCGGACTTACTCTTTCGGTTTAATCATGTACTAGTACCGTATTCACCCCACTTACTGCCCCTGCCCCCCCCCCACGCTACCCCCACTTCCCAACTGAAATTTAATAAAAGCCCCTTAAAAACACCAGTCAACAAGTGAGAGACAGTTGTGTTGATGCGTCACAAGGATGAATCATGACATTTTACGCAGATCTTTTATAAGTGCCCCCTTTTATGTATTTTTAAGCGCCCGGGGCGGTAAATGGGATGAATACGGTAATCAAGAAAATATATATATTTTTTTAAATCTTCTTCTCAAGAATTAACTGCCAGAAGCATCCATACTTGTGTGTAATATTGGCAGAAGGCGGACCTTTAAGCTTGAACAAATGAAAAGGCTACATAACATGTAGATAGCCCATAAAGGGGCTTTGCATTTTCACTTCAGACTTGTCTCAGGGGAGTGTTATCAGGCCCATTTGGGCCTCTTGTTTCTATAGATAGTCATTATTTACACTTGCCAATTCTCTTCATTTTACAGTCAGCACACCTCAAGAAAAAGCAGGCTACAGATCTGTCTGACAAAACTCTAGAGAATGTTAGTAATGAAGAAACTGGAATTATGGTTGCATCAGATTCACAAGACGAGGAACTGTCTGACAAAACTACAGGGAATGTTAGTAATGAAGAAACTGGGATTATGGTTGCATCAGATTCACAAGACGAGGAACTGTCTGACAAAACTACAGGGAATGTTAGTAATGAAGAGACTGGGATTATGGTTGCATCAGATTCACAAGACGAGGAACTGTCTGACAAAACTCTGGAGAATGTTAGTAATGAAGAGACTGGGATTATAATTGCATCAGATTCACAAGATGAGGAACTGTCTGACAAAACTCTAGAGAATGTTAGTAATGAAGAGACTGGGATTATGGTTGCAACAGATTCACAAGACGAGGATCTGTCTGACAAAACTCTGGAGAATGTTAGTAATGAAGAGACTGGGATTATGGTTGCAACAGATTCACAAGACGAGGATCTGTCTGACAAAACTCTGGAGAATGTTAGTAATGAAGGGACTGGGATTATGGTTGCATCAGATTCACAAGACGAGGATCTGTCTGACAAAACTACAGGGAATGTTAGTAATGAAGAGACTGGGATTATGGTTGCATCAGATTCACAAGACGAGGAACTGTCTGACAAAACTCTGGAGAATGTTAGTAATGAAGAGACTGGGATTATAATAGCATCAGATTCACAAGATGAGGAACTGTCTGACAAAACTCTAGAGAATGTTAGTAATGAAGAGACTGGGATTATGGTTGCAACAGATTCACAAGACGAGGATCTGTCTGACAAAACTCTGGAGAATGTTAGTAATGAAGAGACTGGGATTATGGTTGCATCAGATTCACAAGACGAGGATCTGTCTGACAAAACTACAGAGAATGTTAGTAACGAAGAGACTGGGATTATGGTTGTATCAGATTCACAAGATAAGGAACTGTCTGACAAAACTACAGAGAATGTTAGTAATGAAGAGACTGGGATTATGCTTGTATCAGATTCACAAGACGAGGAACTGTCTGATGTACATGATGAATATCCTGCTTTAATACTTAGTAAGAGGGTAAGTATAGGCTAGATAGAGCTGACACATTTTCCTTAAAAAAATAAAACAACATTTACTTTTAAAATATTTGTAATTATACACAGATATTAACTGCATACTGAATGTGATTTCGAATTCCTTCGTTGTTTTAGCAACCATGGGACAAATGTACACATTTTGAAAGGTGTATCAAGTTAGCAACTGGTGCATCTGGCTTCTGAAAAAAACCTTCATTTAAAAAACACTGATTCCTATTAATTTATGATGCAGTCAGTTTAATCGGGTAATAAAAACAAAAAAAATTGAAGAGTCACACATCTATACTGAAAACATTAATGGATTAATCCTTTCGATGCTTTACATAGTTTTATTCGGATTAACTCCACAATATCTGCAAAATCATATATACATGCCCTAGTTGGACGTAAGCATAGCAGCTGCAATTGGGTATAAATGAATTTTAGCCGTAAGAAAGCGTGAGGGTATAAAGGGAGACAGCGTTGGGAATTTACTTGCCAAAATAAAGTTAGTGAAGTTCGGGTCTGACAAATCCATAATCCGCTAGTCCGGAACTAATGATTTTTTATGCAAGACTAGTAGAATTTTTTCCAACTAGTCCGGTGGGCTAGTCGAACTTAGAAGAACTACTAGTCCTGAAATCAAAACTTCTAATTAATTTTTTTTTGTAATTCTATAGCCTGGTAAACAATTTGAAAATTATTATCAAATTGTTTACTAGGCTACAGAATTAAAAGACAGACTGTATGCAAATACTGATTACTAAATCAACTATTTTCTTTCTACTTGCCGATTTTTTTTTTTTATAAAGACGACATATTCAGTATTTTTGTTTCTTTCACGCACTTTAGGACTAGTAAAAATATTTCTTACTAGTCCAGTGGACTAGTGCCAAATTTTTGATTTGTCGGACCCTGGTGAAGTTGTATTCGGATCTCTAATAAGTGCCCCCTTTTGATGTTTTATTTAAGCGCCAGGGCCAGTTAATGGGACAAATACAGTATTTCATTGCAGCAAAGCAGGTGTGCAGTGACTGGGAAAGGCATGCGCCATGCGCAATAGTCCCATTAAAACGGAAATGTTACATCGTTTTTTGCAATGGATGCGCCCAGGTCTCTCTCCGATTTTTACAATCAATATTGGTACGAAATATTTGAGTACGAATAAATACAGACGCTGTAGGGAAGACACCACTAAATAAGCTCCCTATATGTTTTAATGAAAATTCACGATTTTCGAGTGCTCAAAATCCGTTTACCTGTTCATTCAGTCCCCATAAAAGTATATATTGGCATGAAGGTCAACCCTTTGGCTATCGAAATTCGGGTTTGAACATAAGTTTGGTGATATGGGAAAAAAAAAAATTTTCGATTAATTTACCTACCCCAATTTTAACGTTTTAAATGCATTGTTAAGTCGCGTAGGAAATGCACGTGGTTAGATATGCCATTGGTGCACTACGAGGTAGATCTTAGTCATACCAATCGATTAGAATACCAGTACAAGACTGTATTTCAAGATTCCGGACGAAAAACGGCCGGGGGATTTAGAAAATTTGCGCATTGGGAGGAAAAAGACGGAACTATTTTTTTGTAGAACTATTTTCGACTATGACACAGGGTACTTTTGGCTATTTAGTGGTGTGTTCCCTGTAATTCACGCTTTTCATTTATAATCGAGCGCTCGAGTAACTACACACGTTTTAATGATGTCATTGGTCTGTGCGAATGCTGCAAAAGTCTATTTTGCAGAATTAGCCAATTAGCGATCACCATTTTAGTAAGTGCCTAAACGTTACCGGAAACATGTGGTTGACAAGTTCGACCTTGACATTGTTTATGTTGGGAAATGATTTAGGAGTAACATCGCGTAATCCGATCTACATGAGATGATAATAGGTTTGTTTATCAGTTTGAAAAACTAAAATATTTATCTGTGGACCTATGCTACTGTGGTAATTCCTTTAACTGCTGAAATTTGATACGATGATTGATTCTGGCCAAAGCGATAGAAACCGAAAGTAAGGAAAACAATGAACAAATAAAAAAAAAAAGAACTGCTACGAGTACGACACCAGATCTCTGTATTAATGTAGCATGTATCTCGAGCAAACAGAATAAGTTCCTCACAGAAAGCCATGCCAACCGAAGCTCCAAACATCTTGATAAACTGATTCCAGTTAGACTGTTTACCAAGAGTGGATCTGAAGTCGGCATTGAGAGGGTGTTGGTCATGTGGAAGCATCCAAGAACAGAAAACTATATGCTTAATTTTAAGTGTTAAAATTATGTCAATGATAGGGTGGACATACAGAACTGTAACTGTTAACCAGTCATAGTTCTGTGTCAGTATGTCCTCTTATCATGCTTGATTAGAAGTGTTATAGTTATAATATTAAGTATGATAAGCGAACATACTGATACAGAACTATGACTGGTTAATTTACATGTAGTTCTATCTTGATTACTTGACAAGTTGATAGTTGTCTTAATTTTATTGTTTGTTTGTTTAAAACTAGTCTATAAACTTAAATAAGGTAACCTGAACAATAATGGTGTGCAAATTATAGTACTTTTGGGATATGTCACATTAGAGTTTGAAAATGTCACATTGGTTTTCAAAATGTCACATTGATTTTGGATTATGAAGGGCCATTGTCCTATAGAAAAAAATTCTTTCCCGGTCACTGGGTGTGTGTGTTTAACAAGGCTTCTTTTTCATGAAGGGCCAGCAATGAGGCCCCAGATGGGGAAACTTTCTTAGATGTTCAAAAATCTTCTCCAAAACTACTAACCAGAATTCATTAAAATTGTATCACAATGGTCCTTAATTCATGATTGCCAACAATGCTACTTTGCTGTGTCCAAGTGGCAATTGGGGGTACTAATCATCTTCAGTGATATATCTAGTTGGTAAGTGGCATTTGCTAGTGTTTTTCAACAAAGATTGTTTATAGTATTCCCCTTGACCTGAGTTTATAATTAACCCCTTCTATTGTATCACTTGCTTTACATTTAACACAAGGTACTCGGGTGAGCGATATAAGGGCCCTCTTGTTATTCTAGGCTGTTGCTGCAGTTCTTGGCATTCTTTTTTATATATGCAGGTAATAAATGAAAAAGGTCACATTACCAGGGCGCTCAAGGTTGTACATGAAGAGGCTGACTCCACCAGCGAGCTTGAGTTTGTACATGAAACAGCTGACGCCACCGGTGAGCTTGAGGCTGTGGTCACTGAAACTCAGGTACTAGCTGTAGTCATGTTGAAGCAAACCTTTATAAGGCCATTCTTTAAAAAAATGTTTGCTTGTGGCTCAGACTTCTTTCAGTGAGTAGATTATAAGGTAGGGATATTTTCAGCTCACTGGTTCTTTGGTCAGCATAAGCTATTAGTATACCAAGCAGTGAGTTCTCAATCTGTCATCTGCTAACATTTTCGAAACATTTTCTCTGATACCAGTGGGCCAGTTTCAACCAAATATCATATGTAGGGTTCCAACCTCAAACCTGTTCAATTTTGTACAACACAGGTCAGGCGGGCATACAAGACAGCCAATGTTACCAAAGGAAAGGCAAACAAAAAAAAAGATTTTCTTCTCGACAAAAAGTCTGAAAGAAATTCAATGTGTGCTTTTCATTTCTTCATCTTTGGGTCTGGGAAAAATGCAGTTCAGTCAGGGAAAAGTCAGGGAATTCTATTTTGGGCTGTGAGTGGTCACCCTGTTGTCACCTGAACCACAGTACTTGCGGAAAAGTAGAAAACTGTAACTGCAAACTTTCGATCACTGGGAGTTCAGCTGAAACACACCAACATATATGCAGCCTCAAAATGATAACTTTCAAACTAATTAATGAATTGATGCACAAATGTTTCGGAATGCAGTAATGAAATAAACTTTTGCTTGCTTTTTAAGCTCGACTTTTCGAAGAATAAGGAGGGCTATTGTACTCACCCTGGCGTCAGCATTGGCGTCTGCTGCGTTGGTTTTATGTTCAGGTTTTTCGGCAAGCTGGCGTTTTTCAATAACTACTCGAAGGAATTAAATGAAACTTCACACAAGTGTTTATTATCACACACTGATCTGTTTCAAACAAGTTGCCTAACTCTACCTTGCATTTTGACAGAGTTATTGGCCTTTTTGGATTTAGAAATTATGTTAAAGCTTTATGGCAAGCTGTATTTTTACGTCAGCAAGAGCTATTAGTATACCCAGAGGTCCGTTGTCGTCTGTCAACATTTTCTTTAAACGACTTCTTCTCTGAAACCACTTGGCCAATTTTAATGAAACTTTACAGGAATGATCCTTGCATGGTTCTCTACCAAAGTTGTTCAAAGAAGTTGAATCCACAGAGAATAGTGGTTGCCAAGGCAACCGAAAGGAACATTTTTGCAAATCTTTGCAAATTTTCTTCTCTAAAACTGCAAGGCCTAGAGCTTCGATATTTGGTATGTAGCATCATGTAGTGGTCTTCTACCAAGTTTGTTCAAATTATTCCCCTGGGGTCAAAATTGTCCCCGCCCCAGGGGTCACTTGTTTAACATAGACTTATAAAAGGAAAATCTTAAAAAAAATTCTTCTCCATAACCGCAAGGCGTAGCGCTTTGGTATTTGGTTTGTAGCATCATGTAGTGGTCCTCTACCAAGTTTGTTCAAATTATTCCCCTTGGGTCAAAATTGGCCCCGCCTCGGGGGTTATTTGTTTTACATAGACTTACATAGGGAAAATCTTTAAAAATCTTATTCTCCATAACTGCTAGGCTTAGAGCTTTGGCATTTGGTCTGTAGCATCATGTAGTGGTCCTCTACAAAGTTTGTGCAATTATTCCCCTTGGGTCAACATTGGCCCCACCCCAGGGGTCATTTGTTTTACATAGATTTGTATAGGGAAAATCTTCTTCTCCATAACCCCTAGGCATACAGCTTTGGTATTTGGTATGTAGCATCATGTAATGGTCCTCTACCAAGTTTGTTCAAATTATTCCCTTGTGGTCAAAATTGGCACCGTTCCGGTGTTCATTTGTTTTACATAGACTTATATATGGAAAATCTTTAAAAGTCTTCTTTTCCATAACCGCTGGGCCTACAACTTTGGTATTTGGTATGTAGCACTATGTTGTGGTCTTCTACCAAGTTTGTTCAAATTTTCCGCCTTGGGTCAAAATTTGCCCCGCCAAGGGGGTCACCTGTTTTACAAAGACTTATATAGGAAAAATCTTTGAAAATCTTCTTCCCCATAACCACTTGGCCTAGAGCTTTGGTATTTGATGTGTAGTATGATGTATAGGTACTCTGCCAAGTTTGTTTAAATTACTCCCCTGGGCCAAACTTGGCTCTGCCCTGAGGGTCACTTAATCAGCTGAGCGATATCAGGCCCACTTTGGCCTCTTGTTTCAATAACTACTTGATGGAATTGAATGAAACTTCACACAAGTGTTTATTACCAAACACTGATCTGTTTCAAACAAGTTGCTTAACTCTTCTTGCATTTTGACAGAGTTATGGGCCTTCTTGGACTTAGAAATTATGTTTAAGTTTTAGGGCAAGCTGAATTTTTTTCAGAAACTACTTGGAGCAATTGAATGAAACTTCACACAAGTGTTTATTTTCAAGCACTGATCTGTTTCAAACAAGTTGCATAACTGTACTTTACATTTTGACAGAGTTATGGGCCTTTTTGGACTTAGAAATTATGTTTAAGTTTTGCGGCAAGCTGGCTTATTTTTTTAGCTCAGCTGACCTTCAGGTCAGCATGAACTATAAGTATACCCAGGGGTCTGTCGTCCGTCGTCGTCTGTTGTCATCTGTCAACATTTTCTTTAAACGACTTCTTCTCTTAAACCACTTGGCTAATTTTGATGAAACTTGACAGGAATGATCCTTGCATGGTCCTCTACATAAATTGTTCAAAAAAGTTGAATCAACATAGAAGTGTGGTTGCCATGGCAACCAAAAGGAAAAGTTTTCCAAATCTTAAAATATCTTCTTCTCCATAACCACAAGGCTTGAATAGTTCGTATATTTCAGCAAGGTCTTGGTTATTCAACCAGGAAAACAAAGTCAACCAATTAACTTTTAACGGCGTATTAATTACTGGAGTTGACGTTTGACGAAATAATGGTTTAATTTCTTGATGAAGTTGACTGAGATACACCAGTCTTGTATGAAATGCAGCATTTGGTCGTGCGGTTATAACTTACTTTCACGGTACATCTGCCATTAAGATAAGAAAGTTGTTACGACCTCATTCAAAATCATAGTTTACTGCAGTTATAAAGTAAATGCTGATTTTTTGTGGCTGTTAACGTTTAGTGCATTGATTATATAAACTAAAATCTATTTCCGCACATTTCAGTTACTATCTAGTGATCACATGTGTTGGATTTTCAGACAAAAGTAAGCGATCAGATAGCTTTGTTTTGGTTTTGCTAGTTTTTATTGCATTTATTCAATCATATTTGCATGTAATGAATTAAATTCAATATGTTTTGATAAGTTTAAATCATAGTTTCCTGTATTGTTCCTCTTCAAGTATTTAAAGAAAATTTGTTTTGTTACAGGGCAGACTATGCCAAACAATTTCCTTATGTTTTTCATTGTAAAATGACAAAGTTCAAATTGCTGTAATTATTTTTCTCTTGATTCCGGCCCCATGCAATTGCTTCATATCAGCATACTGGGAAAAAAAATTGTTTTATTGACCCACCTTTAAAATGCACAATAACAACAGTGCTACAGTGTACATAATAACACACTGACAAAATTAAAAAAAAAAAAAAATTAAAAACGGTTTTTAATCAAAACTGTTACATTACAGTATCAAGATAAGACTGCAATTAACCGTTAAAGAAAGAAAAAAACAACCAGAAACAACCTTTAAAATGGCAACTGAAACAAAAACAATTCTCCGATTATTTCTTCGCACTATTTTCGATGACACTATGTACTTTAAGCTTGTTTATTTGGTGTAGTGTGCCCTACATACAACTAAAAATTGTAGGCAAGGCCAGTGACAAGTTGGATTCTTTAAAAAGAATCCAATAAATCTTAAGACATAAAGTTCTCAAACTTCAAAAAAAAATCCTGAAATTAGCACTTGGAATTTTCAATAATTCCTGGTTTTGACCCTTAATGAAACCCCTGGACACATTTCTAGTTTTTAATTGTGTCATTGTGACCTTTTCATGCTCCTCTCCATTGATTTTGTTCTTATTTTCAGGGGTATTATATAGTTCAGTAATAGTTTAGTTTGTCTGGAGCATAACTCCGTAATGGATATTCAGATGGAGCATCCTAAAATGAAAGAGTGTAGGTCAGAGAACTGTAGTACACAGGAACCATAACTCCCTTTTAACAGAAAACAATTATCCCCCTATGTCTTTATATGTTTGTTTTACTGATCATAATTCAAAAACTGATTTAAGATATATTAACTTCATATTTACTGTGAAGTAAAAAGGGGGAATTGCTAGGTAGTTTGGAGCCTATTCTGATTGATTGATCACCATAACTATACTAATAATTACACTCAGTTTTGCGTTATCATCTATTTTCAGTGATTGAAAGTTCTTCAGATGAGGAAATTGATAGCAAAACTGCGAAAGGTTTGTATTTTGTATCTACAAAGTCTTGTGTTGTGGTAGACCACAGTTTTCATCTGTCTGGGACGGTGTGTAAGTCTTATACCAAATGAGTTGTTATATCAGCAGATACCCTACTGGCTTAAACCAAATGTCTCAATCTTTGCAAATAGGGTAAAGCATTATAGAAAAATCTGCGTAGATTAACCAGGGTTCCCACGGTCAGGGAAAAGTCAGGGAAAAACTGTATTTTTTCAAGGTCAGGGAAAAGTCAGGGAATTGTTTAATTGGTCAGGGAAATTTGAAATTAGGCAAAAGTCAGGGAAAAGTCAGGGAAATTTGAAACCAAAGGTTGAGGGCTGAGGAAATATGTCAAAAAGGAGAAAGAATGAAAATCAAAAGCTAAGGCAGTTTCTTCAATTTTGACTGAACCAAGCATCTTTGCAGATTTTGAATTAGCATTGTATGTTTCACAATTTGCATCCAAAAAATTAGTTTATCTGTCATGAAGTATGTTTAATAAAATCATTGGAGAATTTTGAGAAATATAAAGACTGTGTATTTGGTATTTAGTGAAATGTATTTAACCATTTTTGGCATTATAATGAACACGTACAGAGTTGGCAAGAAAGCCTTGCCTTGCATTAAAATTGGAATTAGAAGAAACTAAGAAGGGATTAAGTGTCCCTTGCCTCCTGAGCTGTTTCATAGAAAAACTTGAAAGAAAAAGAAAAGAAAAACTTGATAAAAACACTACTACTGTTGTCATAACAAGAAAGGTGGTAAGGGTTGGCTAATGGGGAGGACAGATGTCAACATTTCTTGATCATGCTCATAGATGACCAATTAAACTTCTGTGAACGTGGAAAGTTATGGTCAGGGAAAATTGGAATTTGGTCAGGGAAAAGTCAGGGAAATGTCAGGGAATTTTATTTTTTCTGTTTTGTGGGAACCCTGTATAACAACTTCAGACAAGACATTTGTATTTGTGTGTCGTGTCGTATGCAGAAAGCTGTAATTATTTTCAGCCTGATAATTTTTCAAGATTTAACTTTTATTTTTCAAAATACATAAACATACATCAAACAGTACAGAGCATACAAGAATACAGACAAGCGAGAAAGGAAAGGCGCGCCATCTCTCTTATTTTATGGCCAGTGTAACATGGCAGACACATAGAGATTGCTTTGTTAGGTGTGGTCCGCATTGTCACCGGGAAAATGGTTTCTGATTGATAACTTCTGAAAGAATGAGGCCAGGGCCCTGAAACTTTGTGGGTCAAAGGTCAAGGTTACAGTATTGTGACCTATTGTTCAGGAAAAAAGTCTAGAAATGGTTTTTGATTGATAACTTCTGAATATATGGGGCCGAAGTCTTGGAACCTTATGAGGCTATTGTTCATGGTCAGTAGATGACTTCAATAGGTATTGATTTTGGGATGAGTTGGTCAAAGGTCATGTACAGGAAAATGGTTTCTGATCATTAACTTCTTTAAATAAATGGGACAATCTGTCTGAAACTTTGTAGAGATATTGGTCTTGGTCAGTAGATGACCTCTATGACCCCTATTAATTTTGGGTCAGAGGTCAGTCATAGTGATGGTGAATAGCTTTTGAACTACTGGCCCATGTTACTGAAACTTTGTGGGAACATTGGTCTTCGTCAGTAGATAACTGGTTTTAATTGTGATGCCAGTGGGTCAGAGATAAAGGTGATGCTGACTTCTACATGTAAAATGGTGTCTGATTAATTTGGACCTATCATCCTCAAACTTTGCTTGAACTTTATTATAATGTGTAGATGATTATTGGTGTTTTTAAAGGAATTTTGTTTTTTCAGCTTTAATATGTCAATGTTCAAAGTAATACCGACAATATGTACAGCATTGATGTGAGATTCCTTTTTGTCAGTCATTATCGTTTCCACAGGTGAGACAAGTGCTCCGAATAGCACTCTTACAGTTAATTCTTACTGCTATCTTGTTTATGTTGAATATTGTAGTTTTTGTCTCCTCCACTCCAGTGGGATGGAGACATAGCAGTCACTTTTCCGGTGACGGCAATGGCGGCCACTTATATCTCAGCAGTCCCTGGTCCAATTTTGTTCAAACTTGGTTCAAATAATTTGTAATAACAATGTACACCTGGGAACAACGAAATAATTAAGGTCAAGGTCATCCGTGTTCCATTTTCAGAACTTTAATGTTAGGTTAACCGAAAAACTTAACCTGAATGACCAGGTAATCCCAAATTAACAGCTTGGGAAAGGTGCAGAGAATATAATTGGCCTTAATCCTTACAATAATGAAAGTTGCGAGATTTTAATTGATTGCTTTCTGAATAGGCAATTATCCTAACAAAAGGGATTATATACCTTTGCAATTTGTATAAACCCAGAACAGCCACCATATAAATTATGTAATTTCTTGCCAGGGTCTACACTGTTCACAAATAATTTGTTGTATTTTAGGCTGAATTAAGTCTACATTGCTATAACCATAACCCTTAAACCCCCAATCACAACTTTTGTTGTTTTTGCAAACAGTGTAGCTCCAGGTCAGGCGGCTCTTGAAAGAGCCTCCTGATCAGGATCTACACTGTTTGACATACTGTTTATGACTGATTGTTTTGGTGTTTAAAGGGATAATATAGTCCTTTATGCTTGATGTTGCCATTATTGACTGCTTCTTTGTCTCACACACTACATAACAGTGAATATCCAGATGTGGCTATTCTTAAACGTTGCAATCATTCATTGTTGTAACAACTTCTAAAGTGGGGGAGACAACCTCAGCCCGAGGTCTTGTTAGCTCAGGTGATCGGTCAACCTGAGCTATTCATATGACAAGCCTCAGTTGTCAACATTGTTAACATTTGGCTTATGAACGTGATAACTGCCACACCGTTTGTGCTATGTCAATGAAACTTGACCAGTAGTTTTGTATCAATAAAATCTGAGGTTCTGGAGTCAAGGTCAATGCCACAGTACTTAAAGTAAAAAAAGGGCTCGTGAATGCGATAACTGCCCCATTTTTATGCTCCCACTTTAAAAAAGTGTGGAGCATTATGTATTCACCCTGTACGGCGGGCGGGCGGGTAAGTGGTTTCCACAAGATATCTCAAGAACGACGTGACGGAGAGGATGAAATTTTATATGTGGATAGACCATATATCAAGGAAGCTCCCTATCGATTTGAGCGAGATCGGATGGTGGGCGGAGCTTGTGTTTCTAAAAAAAGAAAAATGGTTCCAGCGCAATAATTCGAGAACGACTTGACAGAGAAGGATGAAAGTTTATATGTGGACAGATCTGATATAGAGGAAGGTCCCTATCGATTTTCGGCGAGATTGGATTGTGGGCGAGGCTAATGATTCTAAAAATAGAAAAATGGTTTCTGCGCAATAATTTAAGAACGAATAGACGGAGAAGGATGAAATTTTATATGTGGACTGATTTGATATAGAGGAAGGTCCCTATTGATTTTCGGCGAGATTGGATTGTGGGCGGAGCTTAAGATTCTAAAAATAGAAAAATGTTTTCCGCGCAATAACTCGGATAGATATGAAATAGATGAAGGTCCCTATTAATTTTCCGCGAAATCAGATTGTGGGCGGAGCTTGTGCTTCTAAAAATAGAAATATGGTTTTTGTGTAGATGAAATTTGATATGTTGACCGACTATATTTAGAGGAAGGTCCCTATGTATTTTTGGTGTGGTCGGCTGTGGGTGTGGCTTGTGTTTCTAAAAATAGAAATGTGTTTTTTTTTCTGAGAATTAACTTGAGAATGACTTGACAGAGTAGGATACAATTTTATATGTGGACTGTGAGTGAGTCCTTATTGAGACAAATGTCCCTAATGATTTTTGGAGTGATTAAATGGAGGGCAGGTCTTGTGTTTCTAATGATAAGAATATGGTTTCCATGAAATAACTTAACCTAACAAATTGTTCTATTTGATGAACATCATATGACAGATGCATCCATAGTGGGGGCATTTATGTCCTTAAGACATATTTCTTGTTTGTCTGATGTCGATGAAACTTGAACAGTACTTGTATAACAATGAAATCTGAGACAAGTTAGTCTCCAGGGTTCTAGGGTCAAGGTCACGGTGCTAAAAGTAGAAGAAAAAAAATTGTGGAATTAATAGCTGCCCCAAAAGGAGCCAGAAATGTGGAAACTTTTATGTAAATTAAATACCAGTGTATATTTGAGCACTTGGAAAGTCAGCAGAGCAACCTTAGGCCCACTTGCCATTCTGGTATTACATCTCCCCTGAAAGGGAGGAGATGTATTGTTTTTATCACAGTTGTCTGTCTGTGTGTGTGTCTGTCTGTCTGTGACTTTTTTGTCTCCTCTGTAATTTTGCGATGCTTGGACGGATTTTGAAATAACTTGGTAGAAATGGTTCCCACAACGCCCCGATGAAAGTAGACTATGGTGATTTGAGGTCAAGGTCACACTTATGGGTTAGAGGTCAACGCGTCAAAAATCGTGTCCGGTCTGTAACTTTGGAACGCATGATGGGATTTTGAAAAAACTTGACAGGAGTATTCGCCTAAAGTCAAGGGTGTGCAGAGCGCAACATCCAGCCGTGTCGGGTCAAGGTAAAGGTCACAGATTGAGGTCAATGGTTATGTGATTTTTCAACTTCATTCGATTTTGATATAACTTGACAGAAATGATTGCCATATGAAGACGTTGCGCAGAATGCAACTCCCGGCCGTGTCGGGTCAAGGTCAAGGTCACAGATTGAGGTCGGAGGTCAATTATGACAAAAAAATTACTTGGACAGATTTTGAAATAACTTGGTAGAAATGGTTCCCACAACGCCCCCAATGAAAGTAGACTACGGTGATTTGAGGTCAAGGTCACGCTTACGGGTTAGAGGTCAACGCGTCAAAAATCGTGTCCGGTCTGTAACTTTGGAACGCATGATGGGATTTTGAAATAACTTGACAGGAGTATTCGCCTAAAGTCAAGGGTGTGCAGAGCGCAACATCCAGCCGTGTCGGGTCAAGGTCACAGATTGAGGTCAACTGTTATGTCATTTTTCAACTTGATCGGATTTTGATATTCACTTTACAAGGGTGATGGCCATATGGAGACAAATGCAACTCCCAGCCGTGTCAGACCAAGGTCAAGGTCACAGATGGAGGTCAAGGGTCAATTATGACAATTAGTTATTTGCTCTATTCACAATGACAAAGGGGAAAGGGGGAGATGTATAATGTTTTTTCATGAAAAACAACCTTCTAGTTAAATCTGTTTTTTTGCTGTTAGCCTTAATCTAAAACCAAATGTATGCTGTTATTGTGACTTTTCTGTTTTTGTTGACAGAAAGAGCCAAGTCCTTGGATGATGAGAAAAGCATCAGTTATTCCAGATTGAAGCGTATCCATAACGGTGGTCCAAAAAGTCATACAGGTGTGAAAGGTTTGTATTGTATTCCTGTTTGTTACTTAATATCAACTTTTATTATGTCACTATGTGGTCTACTGACTAAATATCACCCGATCTACTAGCCTTATAAATTCCAAGCTTTATTAGGTAATTAGATTTGACCAATCAGGACTGTTAAATTTAAAAAATGGCCGATCAAGACGCTTAAAAACAAAACAACAGGAATTGACGTCAGCGTCATGCTGGCATGACGTCGGGCTAAGCAGCTTCACTAAAATGATCGGCAAAGGCGTAAATTTGCAGAAAAATACAGTTAAATTGGTACGTTTGTGACATAATAAAAACTTACATGGTTAGTAGCCATCTGTATTGGGACAGTAGGCTTGTAACCGAAAAAAATGAAGCTCGGCTTTAGATGTTTTTCTAATACTCGCCTACTGCCCTAATACAGATTGTTACTAACCAAGTCATTCTTATTTAAACTTAAAGCAATTTAGTGCCTTAGCTACATATGTGCATATACTTCTTGGAATTCCACCAAACTTTATGTGAAGCTTTATTACTAAGAGGAGATGTGCATGTCTTCCGCATTTTGTGGTTTGATTATTTTTCTAAGAGTTATGGCCCCTTGATTATGCTGCACATGGTGAATTATACCACCATTCTTGTTCATTTTGTTGTAAATTTAAATGAGTAAGACAGATGATGAAGCATGCTACATACTGCACAATACATGTGTTTACGATGGCCTTGTACTATAAATATATCTGAAATGACCTTGACCTTAACATTGGCCCTTACACCAACGCATTTTAATTTGGCAATTTTTAAAAAAAATACAGTTCTACCTCATACAGTTACTATACTTCATCGATTGATGTATAGGGGTATATACTTTGCTATAAATAAATTTTTATTATGACCTACTTACATCTGTTTTCCGTCCGGGCCTACGAAGGGCATTTGTTGGGTATGATATCCTTCATTTCGTAATAGATACCCAATAAAACAGAGGACTTATTGAGTATTTTTTTGTTATTGGGTATTTTTAGGGTTAGTTTTAATAGCAAATGCCTAACAAATGCCCATCTGTAGGCACGTCTGTCTGTCGTCAACAATTAGTTTGTAAACACTCTAGAATGTACATTTCTGGAGCAATTTCAACCAAACTTGCCAAAATGTGTATGACCATAAGGTCTTGCTCATGTTTGATTTTGGGTTGGATTGCACATGCATGACCAGAGTTACGGCCCCTTATTCAGTGATATATGCCGTTTTTTAGTTTGTTAACACTGTAGAAGCAACATTTCTTGAGCAGTTTTACTCAAACTTGCGCAATATATATCTCACCTGTAGCAACCTTGCATCAGCTTCTCTCAATGTTGTTTAAATGGTTCACCTCTAATTCTTAATTAGACCACCATTTGGAAAATTTGAACCAATCTTAGTCAGCAGAGTGATATCGGGCCCATGTGGGCCTCTTCTTGTTATACTTGCAGACGGTTCCTGTTCGGAAGATGAGACTGCCTGTAAGCTCCTACGAACAGCTAGTGCAAGCCATCATACTACAGGTTTGTATAGTTCTTGTTTAAAGTTTTGTTGCATCATTTGTAAAATCAATATGTAATGTTTTTGAATGACTTTTCATAGGTTGGCTTTAATTATTGCAGTGCATTGTTTTACCCACCAAAGGAATACTTCAAACCTGTTTTGAAAGTCCTTTAGTAACTTTGAACATAATTCTCCTTTGTTTCTTTTCAGCTCATGTGAAATGGACTGCTGAAGAAGTTGCTGTTTTGAAACAATAATTTGGTCATATCATAAGGAAGAATTTATATCCATCTGGCATCGAAATAAGTGCTCTAATAAGAAATGGATCAATTCAAAAAGGAAGGACAGTAATGCAGATTAAATCTAAAATTCAGCACTTGATGAAAAGACAGTAGATTCTAATCGATTCAGTCTTTACACTGCCATTCACACGGTCATTTTCTCTCTGGAAACTGCATATTCCAAGGTCATTAGTACACTTAGCAAAAAAACAACTTTAGTGTTATTTGATGTTTGGAGCAATATCTGCGAGTTTTCGTTAATCACATTGACAAATTCCAAAAATCAAGTTATAATTTGCAGTCATAGTGCACAGGGGTCAGTTTAAAAAATCTGAAAATTGTAAAGTGATTTGCCAGATGTGTTTCACTCTATTTCGGTATCATTCAGAATGCCTATCTGCCTAAAAACTTGAGTATCGTGTATGTCCACCATCATTCCTAATGCAGGTAACAATTCTCCTCATGGAATTTATCAGGGATGCCCTGCTGACATTGTTTATTTAGTGGTTGATAAACAATGTCAACGATTCAAGATGGGCTCTATTACAGGAATTGCACGGCATCCCTAATGACACCATGTTTATGTTACATAAACTCAATGAGGAGGAAAATTGTTGCCTGATTAGGAGTGACATGGACATACACGCTACTGACACGATTTTAGGCAGATAGGCATGGTAAATGATATGGAAAATCGAATGAAACACATCTGGTGAATCATTTTATATTTCTTGAATGTTAGCTCTGCTGAATCTTCAGTTATCTATTGGGATAGCAATTTGTCCGTTGTCCATTCACATTTTCAAACATCTCAGAAATTACTGGTCCGATTTTAATGAAATTGGATGTCAATGTTCCTTGCTTTATCCTGAATACTTTTTTGGTGCTCTATGAAGAATAATAGCATTAAATAATGCAAAGGAGCTTGACACAAACATTTGATTTTACTTCTGAAAGCTAGCGTCCATATGGAAATTTTGTCAGAAAGTCATATAATAAAACAATTGTTGACTTTTGATTTTGGTGGATATAAGGATTTATGAACCCCAGAAAGGTGATAGTCACTGAGGCCGACAGGCCAAGGTGACTATCACTTTTCTGGAGTTCATAAATCCTTATATCCACCTCATCAAAAGTCAATAATCGTTCATTATTCCATGTAAAATTAGATATTAACAATAAGATATAGAGTTGTAAGGTTAAACCTGCTTCATGTTCCAAGCAGCCATCAACTTGTTAAGTTATACTTGATGACCTTTGTTAATGAATGACCCTTGAAGTGTTTTTTATCAAAATTTAATTGAGTTTAGTTAAGAATTGAATTGAATTGAATTGGGCTTAAAGTCCCATTGAACACATAGGTTATATGGGGACTGACAGGAGAGAAAGTTTCAGTTCACCAATCACCACTCATTTACATCAAGATAAAAATATTAGAAATGGAACTAAAACCTTCCAACCTGCTGAAATATTAAGGTATATGATATTCCATTATTGTGAGACCTTTTAGTTTCATAAAGGACATGCACATGGCCAAACTGGTGACATTCTAACCCCCAGCACCACATGGGACAAGAAGTTAGAGGAGCAATATCTGGCCCACTTGTTCCTCTTGTGCTCCATGTGGTGCTGGGCTCTAGAATGTCACCACTGCTTGGCCTGTGCATGTCGTAAGAGACAACTTAAAGGCCCAAACAAATGGAACATCATGTAATTCAGCAGATAGGAAGGTTTTAGTGTCATTTCTCATATTGTTATGCTTCCTGAAAAAAAAATGGGGGAGCATGTAGTTGCCACTTTGTCCGTCTGTACATCCAGAAACCTTACATGAAGATTGACGGTAATGAGACAAAGTGCAATGCTTAAGAATCACAACTCTAGCAGCAAGTATTTTTTAAGTTATAGTCGTTTTATATTTTCCTTGTATTGAGTGGACTGTGAGTTTTCTCGGTTACCAAAACATTGAATCTTCTGGATCTCTGCTCCTCAATGTATATCTTCATTCAATAAGGCCCGATTCAGAGAGCATCCATCAGCTTTACAGATATTTTTGTTATCTCAATGTAAATGAGAGGCGAAACTGAAATGTTTTTTCCTGTGAGTTGCCATATAACCTTTTTGTGTTGGTTTGACGTTAAACCTAATCAAATAAAGTCAAATCCTCTTGTTCTAGTAAATGTTGTAGCAAAATGTTGTCTTGCTACATGTCTAAAAGGGACTGAAGTAAACATAAAAGGCTATGAGGGTTTCAATAAGGAGTCAAAGCTGTCAATTTAAAACTTTTTTGTTCTCAGGAACCGTTCAGGGTAGAGTTGATCCTGATAAGACTGTGCATGTGCACATCAAGAGATTTGTTCTGTGTGTATATATTCAAGGCTTCCTAGATTAACAAGCGAACAGTTCAGCCTAATCAAACATAACAGATGTGTAGGTTGAGCTTGTTCTATGCTGGCCACAAATGACTGAAAGGCCAATTTTGACCCATTTGTTCATATGTGTCGGTCCTCAGTCCGATTGTTAGTAGCAGCTGCAAAAAAGCTAACGGTCGTGGACTGAGAAAAGAGCAGACACAGGTGGCTACAAAGGTTATATTTGAACACTGGACAGATACAAGAATTGATCTGGGAGATACTTTTGTTCTGTTTGGGCCCAAGTAAGTCTCAGATGAGCAACCTCTCTCCCGCTTCAGCCTTTTAATGATTTTGATGTTTGTTTAAGAGAAATAGATTGTGATTTAGAGTTCTTTTTCTTTTTTGCTATTTGTTCAAGAGAAATAGAGTTATTTTTCTGTTTTGGTGTATTCGTTTGATCTACCACAAGGTTGTACTTGGTCTTTAGATTCTTTATTTTGAAAGTGTGTCTTTATTTTGAAAGTGTTGTCAATGATAGTGGATACATTAAAAACAACATTGATAATTTTTATCTCAACTATTCGAAGTATAAGGAGAGGTATTCTACTCATCAGAATGTCAGTGTTGCCGTAATGCTTTGGTTAAAGTTGTGTGTGCAACTTTGTAACACAAATACTACTGAAGGTATTTTGTTGAAACTTCACACATGTATGTTGTTTCAAGGGACAATGTCATACCGTCAAGGAATTTTCCTCGTTTATTCTCTTTTTTGGATTTAAAAACTGTTGGTTAAAGTTTTGTGTGCAACTCTATATCTTCAGTACTGCTGTAGGTATTTTGCTGTATCTTCCAACAGTGGGACAGTGTCAAGCAGTTTTGCTCAGTTATTGCCCCTTTTTGTCTTAGAAATATGGTGAAAAAAGTGCATATTTGCATGTGTTTTGGAAAGGAGCTAGAAAAAACAGTCAAACTTCAGTAGTTGTTTTTCATGAAATGCTTGACTACTTTAGCCATGTTGCACGACTGTGCCTTGCATTTTTACAGAAGTATATCCCTTTCTGAATTTAAATTTTTTGTTAACAACTGTATATTTGGTACTATTCTTTGTTAGTCATCGGATAGTAGAGTGATCTGTCCTCTGTGAGCTTTGTTAGTTGGACTATTTGAAGAATAAGGTCTATTGTTCTCAACCTGGTGTTGGTATTGGCATAACTTTTTGGTTAAAATTTTGTGGCAAGCTTCATATATCTTAAAATCTGTTTCAACAAGTTCCATAGTTCTTACTCACATTTAGGACACGTTGTTCCCCTTGTTGAACTTTTGGTTAACTTAACATGCAATTTTTGCATAATGCCATTATCTCTTGACTGATTTACTTCAGATTTCATACAAACATTCAGGAAACAATATATTGTGCATATATCATTTTTGCATTTTGAAATGCTTATCCCCCATTTTGGACTATTTTTTTTGTATTTTGAAATAGTTGTCCCCATGTTTGACCTATTGAAAATAACTAAATGTCCTCAAGCTTGACATCGTTTGATTCTGTGAAATAGTCAGTTGTCCTAAATATTACAGTTCTTATTTGCATTTTGAAAGTGTTAATCACCTTGTTTTGGGACTTAGAAAGTGAGTTGAAGAGAAGGATCGAGATATTAATATTCTTCCTTCTATTTTTTGAATAGTTGAGCGTGCTGTCCTTCCAAGAATTGGTGTTAACCAGTATAACTGTCTTGCATGCAAACACCAAATGTAAAGAAATGTTTATTGGTGAGCACAGGTGCTCCACTTGAAAAAAAAAAAGTTGTGAAATAAAAATTCAAGAAGAAAATGTCAAATCTTCAAAACAGCTTTGGAAACAGAAAAATAATGTAAAAATGAATCCAATGTTCTAGCTCAGCTGACCTTTAGGTCAGCATGAACTATGAGTATACCCAGAGATCTGTTGTCCCTCTGTCGTCTGTCTTCAGTGAAGATTAAAAAAAAATCTCTGAAAAGGGCTGGCCAATTTCAACCAAATTTTATATGTCCAGTCCTGACCTCAAGTAGTTTAAAGTATGTTCAAATAAGGTCAATAGGAAATTCAAAATGGCCACTGTTACTTAAAATAGAAAAAAAAATACTTAAAAAAATCTTCTTCTCCAAAACTGCTGAAATGAATTAAGTGACATGTAGCATTAGCAACTGTAGTACTAAAGAGTTTGTTCGAATGATCCCCTACTATAATGCCCTGCCCCGGGGTCAAGGGCATGGCAAATTTGATAAACCTGTCAACAATAACTTAAAATGACATCTTTGAAACCACTGGGTCAAGTTTGATAAAAACTTGCCAGGAATGATCCTTGCATCACTCTACAAAATTTGCTTAAAAAAAAGTGGATCAACCCAAAACTCTTGCTGCCATGGCAACCGAAAGGAAAATATTTGAAAATTATTTTCTCTAAAACCACAAGGGCTAGAGCTTAGATATTTGGCTTTTAGTATTGTCTGGTGGTTCTCTAACAAGTTGCTTTAAATCAGGCCCCTGGGGTCAAAATTGGCCCTGCTCCAAGGTTCACTTGTTTTACATTGATTTATATTGAGAAAATCATAGAAAATCTTCTCCTGAACCGAAAGGCTCAGAGCTTAGATAATTAATGTGTAGCATTTTCTAGTGTTCTTCTACCAAGCTTTATTAAATTATGCCCCTGTGGTCACTTGTTTTACATAGATTTATATAGAGAAAAATCTTAGCAATTCTGTTTTCTCCTAAATCGCAAGGCCCAGAGCTTAGATATTTGATATGTAATATTATCTGGTGGTCCTGTACCAAATTTGTTCAAATCATGACCCTGGGGTCAATATTTTCCCTGCCCTTTTGTCACTTGTTTTACATAGACTAACATATGAAGGGAAATCTATGAAAATCTTTTCCTCCTAGACTGCAAGTTTCATAACTTGGATATTTTGTATGCATTTACCTCTACCAAGTATGTATAGATAGGGCCCCTTGGTTAAAAGTTGCCCCCACCTCGGGGTTACCTGTTTGTTTTCCCTGTTATGAATTGTAACATGTAGGTCTCAGGGGGAGGAAACTGCAGTCTCTAAACCAAAACACTTTAGTAATTTTGTTCGTTCTTCTTGCCGTTCTCTGTTTACTTTAATCAAATGAATATCATCATAAAATGCTAAATTACATGCAGATTCAGCCTGCATTTGCAAAATTATATTTTCTATTCACATAAAAGCGCCATAGGTTGCCCCGTTTTGAAAAATGGGGCGACCTGTGGCGCTTTTATGGGGATGGAAAATGTAATTTTGCCTATGCAGGCTAAATTTATATGTATTTTAGCATTTTATGGTGATATTCATTTGTATCAAATAAACAGAGAAAGTCAAGAAAAACGAACAAAACATCTAAAGTGTTTTGGTTTAGAGACTGCAGTTTCCTCCCCCTGGGTCTATTAATAACAACTGAATCGATTTGAACAAGTCTTAATCAGCTGAGCGATATCAGGCCAACTTTGGCCTCTTGTTGTTATTCCAAAGGGAGTAAATATAATACACTATTGTTACAAACACTCGTTTTCAATATTTCGGCAAGATTCCTTCCTTAAAAACATATTGACACAGTGTAGTGCTATTTTCTGTGTTAACATTTCTTACCAAAATATTAAAAACGAGTGTGTTTTAAAGGGGCCTGCTCCGAATATAATGTTGAATCAAAAAAGTTAGATTATTTAATATTTGGTTGTGATATATGATATAATAAGCAACTTTAATAGACACATAGCTGTATTTCATATGAATGAATTATTATATATGATTTTTCAATTGGTAATACCTATTGTCTAACCAGACAAATTCAGCAATTATTAACCATCAAAATATCAAATATTTACACACATACACTGTTAACATTTATTAAAAGCGTCTGAAAATCATATCGTTTTACGAATAGAACATAAAATGGCCATCTACAAGCATTTAAATGCCCAAAATGAATTATTATAAATGAAATAAAGAAAGCAATCAAATATGCAAATTAGGTTATGCGACAAACAAATTCATACATAATAATTCATTCGAGGGGAATACAGCTATGTGTCTATTAAAATCTCAGCTAATATTATATATCTCATCCAACTATTCAATAATCTAACTTGATGTAAAACCAACATTATATTAGGGGAAGGCCTCTTTAACACAGTGGTAAAATGTCTTGTTACAACTTCTGTAGACTACATTGTACATACAAGTGCACAAGAACTAAGCTGCAATGATTTTAGCTCAAGTCTCAAGTAAAAAACAGGTAAAACCTGTGATGACTGCATTAGGTCCAGATGGAATTTGGTGCCCTGAACCTTTTGTTTCTTGACATTAATTCGGAAATGGGTTATTTTTGGTATTGCGTACACCAGAATGTCAAGGGCTCTTCATGAAATGTTGGTAATCATAACTTCAGAAATGCATAAGTCTTACATATGTAAAAGTGTACATTTCCTGAAAGATATTTTCAAGAGCTATCTATTTACAGCAGCAGAAATGCATTTGGAGCTGTCAGTATCGTTTTATCAGTAATAGAATGATTTTTTTGTTATGCTCCTCAATTTTTATTCCGAGGAAGCATATAATCAACGCTTTGTCCATTCATCCGTCTGTTATTCTGTTCCGTAATTCTTGTCCTTGCTATTCCTCAGCAACCACTGCTTGGAATTACACCAAACTTTATGGGAAGCTTCACTACCAAGAGGAGATGTGCATATTTCTAGTGTGTTGAGATTAGCAAATTTACCTAGAAGTTACGGCCCTTGAATTTTCTTGTACATTGTGTATTAAAACAGCAATTTTTGTCCCTGCTGTTTCTCAACAACCACAGCTTAGAATTGCATGAAACTTTATGAGAAGCTTTACTACCAAGAGGAGATGCGCATATTACCAGCATGTTGAGATTTGCAAACTTTTGAAGTTATTCCCCTTTTCACTTTATTTTCACAGAAACCGTTGAATTCTATTTGTACAGACCATAATTCAAAAACTATCAAGAGATTTTAATGAAACTTGAAATATAGTTAGAAGGCAGTGAGAGGAAGTGCAGTGTCCTGTACAAGAACAATAATTCTAGCAACCATATTTCGGCAGGTGGGAAGGTTTTAGTTTCATTTCTCATATTTTTATTTCGGTGTTAATGAGAGGTGATTGATGAATTAAAATGTTCTTTCCTGTCAGTCCCCATTTAACATATAATGTGTTGGTGGTACGTTAAACCCAGATCAGTCAATCAGACCTCAGATTTTTAATAAACTATCTTTTAAGTGATTTTTAGCACCTTTTCTGCATCGGGAGGGCATATGGTGTACTTTTCAGACCAAACTGGTCATAAAATTAAAACTAGACTCTTTTTTCAAATATCTTGGATGCAGTTCCTTCTGCATACTCTAAAGAATAAACACACAAACAGTAATAGGAGAAGGGGGCTATGCAACTTGTCCAGCTTATTTAAAAAATGGCCATGACTGGTGAAATGAAAAATAATTCCATTTTTATAAAATTATACTAATACCTGTAACTGCATTTCTGTTGATTTAAGTGGATAGTACTGGAAGAGACCTTTCAGGAAGTTTATACTTTCATATATCGAGGGTTGAGTGCGAAACTAGTGTAACTAATTCATTCTTTCAATATAGTTACACTAGTTTCACACTCAACCCTCGATATGTGAGACTAGTACTTTTTAAATTATGAATGTTTTAAAATTTCGGACCGCACTTTATATCTAGGGGTGCCCTAACCTTCAGTAACAATTGAAAATGCTTAAATTTTTGGTTTATATGAGTAATTCCAAACATAATTAGCTCTTGCAGCATTTGCACCAGCCTAAACACAGATTAGCCTGTTTATCTGCTCAATCTGCTTAGGGTCTACACGGTTTTTTCTGCAGTCACTTAAAATGTTAATGATTGTTAGCTCTGCTGAATCTTCAGCAGAGTTATGGTGTTAGCAATATGTCCGTTGTCGTCGGTCAACATTTTCAAAGATCTTCTCAATAACTAAAAAACCAATAGTAAATAATCCTTGGGTTGTGCCCTTTTAGAAACTGTTTTTATTGATCTATCTCAAGTAGGGGCCTTATGAGGATCCGTACTGTTTCCCATAGAGTTACTATGGAAAAATATTCAAAAATCTTCTTCTCTGAAGCTGCTGGTCTGATTTGAATGAAATTTGATGTGGATGATTCTTGGATGGTGCCCTATAGAACACTGTTTGTTTTTTTTAATTGGCTCATCTCGATCAGAGGACTGATGATGATCCACACTATTTTACATAGAGTAACAATGGGAAAAAATCAAGCTACTGGTTCGCTTTCAATGAAATTTGATGTAAAGGATCTTTGGGTGATGCCCTCTCAGAATATTGTTTTTTATCAACTCATCTCAATCAGGGGCCTAATGAGGATGCACACCGTTTTACATAGAATTACCATGCGAAAAATTTCAAAGATCTGTGAAAAGAACTATTCTTTGGTGGTGCTCTTTTTAGATACTGATTTCCATTGGCTCATCTCGATCAGGGGCCTAATGAGGATCCACAAACTTTTAAGAGCTCCAGATAAGACCTGTGTTTCTGACGCTAACTTCCTTATTTTTCTTTCCAAACCCTATGTTGTGGGTAGTCATGTGAATTGTTTCAATGAGACAATCATGTGAACACCATCATGATGTTGATTAAACCTTTATGATGACACTTATTGCCCCTTTTTAACTGAAATAAAATGCTCGGTTTCGACTTGTTCACACCCTAGAACCCTCATTTTCCGAGCAATCCTAACCGAACTTTTGATAACATTTGTATGTCCATAAGGTCTGCATGAAGTTTGATTATGAATTGCATCGGCTTTGTATGACCACTGTTATTTTTCCCTTAAACTAAAATTTCAAGTTTTTGACTTGTTAACCCTGTAAAAGCAACATTTCCAGAGCAAATTCTTAACCAAACCTGGAGAAAACATGTGAAGCCATAAAGGCTCGATCACATTGGATTTTGTTTTGCATTGCATAAGTATGAGGAGAGTTATTTTCCCTTAACCTGCAACAATTTCAGCAGAGCGGTCTCGGGGCTATTTGGGCCTCTTGTTTACATTGTAGAATCCTATCAGAGTGTGCAGATGCATGCATGGACTAATCTGATTCCACGCGGTTTGCAAAAGATATTATCTTTGATGCTACTCACTTCAATTGTGTGGTACATGATAACAAAAATATTGTGAAAATACTTTAAAAAAGTTTGTTTTCAACATATTTGCCGGAAGAAGTACATTTCACTTTTCTTATGCTTGTTTGAATTTGACATTGACTTTGAAAACAAATGAATTAATCAAAACAATTGTTGTTGTGATATACTAAGCCGCTATATATTTGAATTACAGAAAGTTACAAAAGTCGTTCCCATAGAGAGCTGTTGTGATTATTTTCCATGTTCCATAAGTCTATTCAACATGAATTTCTTACTGATCTTGTCTAGTTTTGTATGGAAAATATCAAATGGTAGTTGAAGGACGAAACATTAATCTGCTTACCATCACGAAACTGTAGACAGCAGTTGTGACGACCCTAGGTGCAAGTTGGGCTTGGACAGGCGTGTTTATGTCACAAAACTATTGAACAGATTAGTATATCGATGGGATAAAGAAAGAAGGTACCAACTGCCTTTATTCTATAAAGGCACTTTGTACCTTTTTTATTGCGATAACCCCACGATATCTGCTCTCATTGGGCACTATAGGTTTGCCCTTTGTCCGTTTCTGGGTCTGTGATGTAGATAGTCGATTCATGACACTTCACCGGTAGATGGAATGTGCACATATAAGAACCCATAACTCTAACTAGTAGTACAATTATCTCCCCTTTAACTCAGAAACTATTTGTAGTAGCTTCATGAAACTTCACAGACACATGAAGGGTGATGAGGAGATAATGCACATACAAGAACAGTAAATGAGAACAGAGAATGATCTCCCTTTTAACTTAGAATTTGAAGAATCCGGATCCTGCAGTAGCCTCATGAAAGTTTACAGGTGAAGGACCATTACTAGATTATGCATTACAAAACCCTTACTCTAGAAAATTTTTAAGCAGAAATATCCTCACTTTAAATTCGAATTTGTCAGCCTCTAACTTAGCTCTCGCAATAACTAGAAAACTATTTGTAGTAGCATCATGAAACAGCCGATAGATGAAGAGTGATGAGGAGAGAGTGAATGCACAATAACCATAATTCTAACTTACTCGGTAGCAGACTATTTAATCTTTAATTTTGTGCAGAAATGATCGTCGTATGGAGAAAGTGCAAAAAAGGTAACATCTAGTCATGTCAGTTCAAGATCAAGGTCATGATTTTATGTCAAAGGCCACACATTAGCATCCATTCTTAAACAGCTCCCTGTAGTCTGATTTATTTTACATTCAAAGGGGTATTTTCAATCTACGCTTATCGAGACCACGTTTTAGCTAGATCCATATCAAAATGTCTTGACACCAAACTTACTGTACAAAAAAGTATAATAACATGTACAATGTATACATATTTCTGTATTAATTTGTCTCTGGGAACATAAAAATTCCCACATACGAGAGTACCAAATATAAGTGGGTATAGGAACAATTGATTAAATATCTTTATATAATTATATATCTCTCGTGAGACGCAGATGTTCCCAGACACCAAGCTACCGACTTTTAACAGAATATTGGAACCATTGTGTTCCTGTATATCTTAAAATATATTTATATATGCGCCAGTTTATAAAAAAAAGGGCCCTTATCGCATTTTCGACCAGTGTAGTCCCAGATCAGCCTGCGCATCCGCGCAGTCTGATAAATCTGATTTACACTGTTCGCTAGAAGTATCGTCAATGCTTGTTTAACAAATCAGAAAACATTTAAGACCCAAAACTGATCATTTGTATGTGCAGGCTGATCTGGATCTACACTTATCGGAAATGCGATAAGGGACCTTTTCTCATAAAACGGCCCATATATACATATATCTCGTGAGACGCAAATGTTCCTGTATACCAAGCTACCGACTTTAAACTAATATTGGAACCATTGTGTTCCTATATATCACTCGGTAAATATGTCTCGTGGAACACAGAAGATCCAAAATACCAGAGTACCAAATAGACTGGGGCACTGGAACATATATGTTCCAATATATTCCTAGCAAGTATGGGAACGACAATGTCCACGATAATTTTATATATATATATGTTTATTTTTTTTTTCTTTCTATATTTATTACCTATGGCATGTGAGATGAAAAATAATGAAGTCCAAACTTTTCTACCGGGCCCAGAAGTGGTAGTTCCAAGATACCGGTTTGGTGACGAAGATCAAAAAAACCATGGCATATGTGTGTATATATATATATATATATATATATATATATATATATATATATATATATATATATATATATATATATATATATATATATATATATATATAAGCTCGCTGTTGGTCTCTATTTTATGATTTTGCACTTAATTTCCTATTTCCATGAATGTACGGTTTTTTTTGGGGGGCTAAAAGGGTCACTTTTTGAATTATACATGTAGGAAATAGAAAAATACTTTTAAAACATCATCCCCCCCCCCAAGTCCAAATTAATCCTTTTGCATGTAAGTGAGTTCTCATATTTTACATAATAGTCTGCCGCCTATAATTTCTAAGGCCCCCAGAAAATGGTTTGATAGCATTTTTTTTTGTTAATGCAGTTTTGTCTGCAGTTTGTGATTGTGGTATTTCCTGATCATACTCACTGCTTTTGATCCTGTTGCTATAGACTCGAACCTGAATAGAAACAGAGCCTGTATATACAGCTCCCTATCCAGTTGTTTTAGACTGGGAATCTGTAGAACAGATTCTGATCCTATTGCCATAGCCTGGGAGCCTGTGTATACAGGTTTTGAGATTATTGCTATAGACTCAGAGCCTGTAAATACAGATCTGATCCTGTTCATAATGAAAGGCAGATGGTAATACTTCGAAATACATAGGGAATAAGAGACAACTATAAGTTGTCTTACAACACCTAAAGTTTATTACCATATTAAAATGGGAAAGGAAAAACAAACAGATTCTCTTATAGAGCTTTCCAATTTAATGATAAGCATTATCTTCGATTAACAGTTGATTTTTATGAGGGTGATAAAGAGGAATATAAGGGAGTGACACATGGGATTGCCAGAAATAACACATCAGCCAAATCCTCCAAAAGGACCATGTCATCGATCTTAAAGGATAAAATGGCTCATATAAACATTCAACCCAATGACAAACATACTGCCAACAAGACAAGTCAAAGAAACCTGACGAATGTCCCAAAATTATTGGTCTAGCATAAGACACATTTTTCTAAAAAAAATAGGTCAGAGGTCATGGTCACATGACCCAGAAATGGTATGTGACACTTTGCCATCCCATGATGCATCCATACACCAAATTTGGGATTCCTATCTCAAAGAATACAAGAGATATTCTCCGGACACAATAATTCTAAAAACTAGGTCAGTGGTCAAGGTCACAGTGACAAAGAATGGTAGGATACACTCCGTCATCCCAAGATAATTCAAAACACCAAATTTGGGATTCCTACCTCAAAGAATATAGGAAATATGCATAGGACATGAAGCAGTATGGATGGACAGATGAACTGATGGACAGCCAGTATGAATGCTATATGCCTCCCATTATGGGGGCATAAAAATGTTCACTACAACATATGAGCCAGCCAAAATATTCCTTCAAAGTATCAAGGTGTATTCAAACCTTGCAATATCAAACAGGATGAAAATATGCAGATGACAGTAAAAAAATCAAGGTATTCAAGTCCTGAATCTATTTAGAACATGCAAGAGCGTTTTCATCGTTTGGATGGTTACATAGAACACAATATAACAGCCCTCACATTCAAGTAATTGTTGGCCACCCTGAAGTCTTCCATGAGTTTGGTCGCCTTATGCAAAGAAAAATGAGGATGTTCCTTGCCTTATTTATGACACTATATTTGAGACTGGGGATTTTTATATCTTTCATTTAAACACTTTCTGCTTGAAGGCGAACCCATTTTCCATTGTTTTTTCGTATCCATGATAGGTGATTGGAACAGTGTCATAAAGATCACTGTAGCCAGACAATTTCCAAGATTAAAAACAAAATATCCCAATTGTTATAGACAGAGAAATAGGAATCTGTAATTGTAATGCCATTACTACTGTATTATTAAATTTTCAGATCATCCTATGCTGGAATCACATCATCAGAGACATCGAGTTGTGGCTAAAAGCGATCTGTTCCCTCAAAACAGATTCAGGCCTATACGTTGTATATACAGAATTATTACAGTCTCCCTTTGTTGATGATTATGAAGCAGTGGCAGAAGAAGTGAAAGCTATTTTGTGTGAAGCTTTTTTTTAGAATATTTTGATACTAAGTTAGATCTGGATATTCAAAAAAATGCTGGAAGATGGACCCCCAGGGGGTGTACTCTAATTTTTTCTGCATTAGGCTCCGACCCAGCATCTACTGTTCACCCCTAAAAAATATCAGAAATTTCAAACACCCCAAAAAAATATTTGAAATTTTTGCAACCCCATAAAAATATCCCAATTCTGTATATTTACCTTAAGAAAAGACCCTAAAATACATAGAAATAACCCCTAAAACTAGTCCAATTTTGGGATGACCCCAAAAAAATATCCACAAAATTTTCATACCCGAAAAAATATTCATTTTTCTGAAAACCCAAAAAAATATTGAAATTCAGAAATTTGACCCCAAAAAAATGGACTGAGCCTATGTATGTATGAAAATATCAGAGTACCCCCCCTGGGGATGGACCCTTGAACAATTTGACCTTTACAATCCTAACAATGCCTCAGAAGCATTGAACTCAAAACTTAAGCAACTACTGCCGTGTAAAGAACAGACAGGGGACATAGCCATATTATACCTCTATTATTGGCACATCAATGCTTTGTCTGGATTTTGCAATCGTGGAGATCTAATGGTTAGAAATGGGTACATGCACTTCAAAAGAATGGAGAAAACGTAGATTTAGACAGACAACATTTCACACCAGAGGAAACTCTAAAACAAGTTATGCAAAGTACACTGACAATCCAAGCAACTGAAAATTCAGGTTGTAAAAATGAGAAAAGTGGTTCGGATCTTCAAGAAAAGCGAGACAAAGTAGGTTCTACATATGTTTCCATCTGAACGACAATTACATTTAGATAATGACAGTTCAAGCAATGAAACAACTAAATTTCACCAGAAAACCAGTATATAGCCCAAACAGTTGTATCTCTTGACACCCTGCGAGACATAAGGATATCCCTTGTCCCGGAAATGAAATGATTTCTTGTCAAGTCAGCCAGTTCAGGAAATAAATATGTGGTTACACTGTTTCCTAAAGAGGCTTGTCAAAGCCCTTGTAATCACATTATCATGGCTAGAATAGCAATAGGTTTAAATGCAGATGATGGAAAGAACTAGAAATGTGTCAGTGTGACACAGATGCCCCTGTCCGGGCAAATGGTATCCCAGATATGACTGATTCACTAATATTGACGGCTGGTTTTGTAGCATGTCAATATGCCGACATTTATTAGAGAGTTTGTCAAGTTCCATCGATTCATTCTTGTAATAAGGAGCAGAAACAATATTCTAACATGATTTAAAGGCCATCACTCTGTTATAAATTTGTACCGGTTGATGCATAACAATATCAACCCAGAGCTTGTCAACATCTATTCATATGCAAAATTTTATCGAATTCCCTTCACTCAGTCTTTAGATATTGAGCGAATATGTAATTCTGACACAAGTCAAGGGCCATAACTTTTTGATAAATTTGCACATATTGACTCAAAACAATCTCAACCTAGATATTGTCAAAATCAAAGTGTATGTAAAATCTTGTTAAATTCCATCCATTCATTCTTTGTTTGTTTGTTTGATTTGATTCTTTACGTCCCATCAACAATCTTTCAGTTATATAGGGACAGGTCTTCCTTGGTTAAACTAGTACTAGCTAGCATTAATGTTCCTGCTCAAGGACACAAAGCAGTGACGCCTGTGAGGCGAGTACCCGGGGTCCCTCCGTCTTGAGTCAAGCACTCAACCACTGAGCCACTGCACTTCCATTTCCATTCATTCTTAAGACTTCCATTCATTTTAAGACATTGAGAGGAAACAAAGTTCTTACTTAAGTCAAGGGCCATAACTGTGATAATAATCGGTGGATTTTTTCCTCAATAGATTTTGACATGTATTTTATGATTATATACCTTTGTATAAAATAAGAATCCAATAAAGCTATGTATCCAAAGGATATTGCCTGGAAACCATTTTTCTTACGACGATCAAGGGCAATAACTCTGATAATAATCGATTGATTTATATCCTTAATGGAACTTGACCTGTATTTCATGATTATATACCTCTGTACGAAATATGAATCCAATACACCAATGTTTTCAAAAGATATCGCCCAGAAAACATTTTTTAAAGAGGTCAAAGGCCATTACTTTGATAATAATTTGTGGATTTTTATCCATAATTCTACGTGACCTGCATTTTATGATTATATGCATGTGTATGAAATTGAATGTAAAATGGTTTTGGATAGATTGGATCAAAACTCTGGTTTTCATCTGCAACAGAAAGGTCCCATAGACTTACAATTTGGAGTTAATATTGTCTGCCTGTTAAATGTTTAATTTGGTTAAAGCTTGTTCTTACTTATAGGTATCCAGGACATACATAAAGTATGAGCCTGTTTCAATTTTGGGTCAGATCTGCATCATGACATACACCAATTCAGAGTTAATAGACCTTGAGTGCTCTAAAAGCCCATATTTGACTTTGTTTGGAATTATTGTTTTATATTTTATCTGATTGTCATATCTGAAGATCATGGTTATACAATGTATGCCTGTCCTCATCAAATCTATAATAAGGACAGGCATAAAACCTGGACCTGATTTGATAATGGTGACCCTTGGGGCTTCCACCTTAACAAAAAATTGTAAACGCTTACACAAAATTCCAAACACGCTAGGTTTATGTGTACACACACCTTTACCGAACTTTCTCCAGATCTATAGAAAAGTGATTAATAAGACAGTAAAATGCATTAAAATACCTGTTTGAAGATTCTCTTTCCTCCCAAGAGCACATATTTCTCTGATGGCTTTCCATCAATAATGATTTTGATTCATAATTGATTCGAGGAATCACTCAAATTATTCCAATTATTTGTGATAACCAAGCTGTGTAAATTAGCAATATCTCTTAACACCCTTATTTCTGAAGTTTAGCAAAATATGGAGCTTGGCCCATCAAACAACAAATGAGATAAGGTTCAACACAAATGAAATGTTGCCTGTAAAGGAACCCCTGCAGAAACTTCAAAAATACTTGGACAATGAAATAGGAATTGTAAGACTTAAGTTGGCACCTGATGTCATTTTACTTAGAGACTTTTCAGTAATTTTCAGATAGTTGAGTAATATCGGAGTATGGTCCTATATGGTAGACTAGGGGTCAGCATAAAAAAATCAAGATGCTCACACAGAATCTTTTAAGTCCATAGCAAGACCTAGAAGTCATTTACTTGAAATTTCTATGAGAAAACATCGCTCAAAATAAAACAATGGACAGTATGTTGGCAATATCCTAATCATGTTTGTTTGTTGTTTATAATGTATATGTATCAAAGTTTTTGCAGTAAATTTATTTAATCTTGATGCAATTAGTTTTGATGCAAATGTTTGGGCTCCAGTATAAGATATGGCGTTTGTTTGTCAACAGTCAACAATTTTTTCAGTTTTCTCATGATTGGTCTTCCTGGGTTGAACCTGTACTAAACAAGAATGAACGTGTCTTGCTCAATGACACAACGTTGTGACGCTTGTAGGGCTCGAACCCACAAGTTATAACCCATCAGTGTCACATCAAGCATTCTACCTCTGTACTTCTTAGCATATGGCGTAAAAATTGAAATAAAACATTAATGATTTATGTTCATTTGAAACAAAGTCGAATTAGAACGTAATAAAATATAATGAATCTTTTTGTAGAAGATGGTCATTAGAAAAATCAAATAATCATATTAATTATCATGAACTGCTAAAGATATTTTATGCCTTGCAGCTTTCTGTTCAAATCAATATCGAAACATGTGTAGCTAATGCAGCCTCACAACTAAGAAGTATATCCATAGGTTAAGATTAGTTAAGATTAGCAATATTTTTCAGTGTAACGTTGTAAATATTTTCTTAGCCATTAGACACTTCTTTTGAGTACCCACAACATATGTTTTGGCTAAGAAATAAGAAAACTATTTTTGGTACGCACTTTTAACTAAAGGTCTGTGTAACAAGAATATCTCTTTAGGAACAAGGTATCCCTGGTCATAGTGATTTATCAAGCGTGCTCTTAGAACAAAGAAAATTTGAGGAAACATTATCAAACAATATGTTAGTTGTAAAGAGCAGCTACACAGAAGCAATATCACCTGGCAAGGGAAAAGTGGAGTATTTGGTGATCTCGGGGAGAAAAACCCAAAGATGTTATATGAGGTACCAGTTCTCACTTATTTACAACGCCTTGTGGCCCAAAGTAAGCCTTATAGTAGTAACACTCACAGAGCCATGTTGATACAAACTTTGGAGTTGCTAGGTAACAAATGGTGTGCTACTGGTACATACAGGAGAAAGAAGAAGGAAAAGTTAAAGAAGGCGATGCATATGGCATGATGGTGGACGACTAAACAGATGTTAGTGCAAGGAAACATCTGGCCATGGTTACAAGATATATAGACCAGGGATCAGCCAATATTACATTCCTCAAATCCAGCTTCCCAATGGCTCTGCTGACACCATTTACTCAGCCATCTAGAGCTTCTTAACAGATAAGACCACTATCGACTTAACCAAGATGACTTCCTTTGGAGCGAAGGACCTTCTGTGATGGTAGGGAAGAAGAATGGAGTAGTTGCACTGCTAAAGTGAGATCACCCATCATTTGGTAGAGAATAGATTGATGAGTTACAGCTATATACAGTTACGTATAATAAATTAAAATGTCAACCACTACAACAAGTAGAAAAAAAAATAATATAAAGACATATTTTCACCTCAATTAGAAAAGTTAAAAGATATTAAGGCCAAATTACATTGAAAGATAAGGTTACATTTGAATTTATTAAGGCTAGACCAGTGCCATGTGCTCTTCAGCCTAAGATTGATAAAGAACTTGACAATTAGTTCAGAAATGTATAATAGAGAAAGCTTCTTACAGTGACTGGGCTACACGAATTGTTACAGTACCAACACCTAAAGGCAATGTGAGAATTAGTGGTGGTTAATCAAGTTGTTGAAATTTACAAATATCTTTTAACGCAGATAGAAGATGAAGATATTTTAGCATTTTCACAACGTCAGATGTTTTCAAAAATAGATTTAAATGATGTTTACTTGCAAATGGAGGAAGAAGATAGCAAGTACAAAGGAACTATTACCAATCAATACACATAGGGGATTATTCCACAACATTAGGTTAGCTTACAGAGCAGCTCCAGGACCTGCTATATTTCAGTGCATGATAGAACAGGTTATGTCAGGTGTACCAGGTACATGTACTTAGGTTATTATGTGTGATATGATTGTCAGAGGGAAAACTGATCAAAAGCATTTAGAAAATTTGGAAATGGTATTTCAGTGCTTATCGGAAAAAGATTGAAGGCAAATGAGGAAAAATGCAATTTTTTCAAAAAGAAAGTTACTTTTTGTGGACAAGTAAAACACAGTGAAATTTATGATGTCGTAAATGCACCAAAAAATGAGAATGTGGAATAGATAGGATCATCCTATGTGCTTCCCCTTCTCCCCCACCACCCCCAAGACAGTTTTTTTCGCATCTAGGCCCATTTGTTTTTGTCTCTTTACTTCTTCATAATACAATTAAAGCGTCAAACAGCATGCGCCCAGTTTAGGCAAATGTTCTGTTTGGCTTGGTCTAGATACCTGTTTACAAAGGCTATCAGCAGATAGTAAAGCTGTCATAACCAGTTAAAGTGTTAACAGGAAGCTTAAACGTTTTGATTTTGGATTTGATTCTTTACATCTTAGTCAACATTTTTAAGTTATATCCGGACAGGTTGGACCAGTACTAAGCAAGGGAGCGCAGTGGCTCAGTGGTAGAGTGCTTGACCCGAGACTGAAGGGCCGGGGGTTCGAGGAAAAACATAATGATAAATTTAGAACACTGTGAATTTTTCAAGACCAATGAAACTTTTTCTCATTTTTAAAAAGGGAAATATATTCGATTGGCTTCAATTATATCTTAGTTTCAGGTAAAAATCTTGCAGTTTTCCTTTTGAAAATGACTCTTGAACAGACTGGCATATTTAAAAGTCCTTTAGGCACCCTCTTAATGGTGGCTATATTTTTTCAATTATTTGGCAATATTTTTTCAAACCTGGTCGAAAAGTATCTTGCTAGAAATAAATTTCATAAAAGAAAAAGCGATCTCTTTCAATAGGAAGTAGGGTAGGCCGGACACTTATTGAATGACCACCACAATCAGTTAAACCTATCATTTACATCAGGTTTGCTACAGAAATTACATACAGTACATATCTCAAGTTGATTCTCTATGAATGGATTTATCTGCAATTTCTACAAAATCTGAATGTTCATTAAATAATTTATACTTTCTATTAAGGTTCAAGAACTCAAAGCAAGAGAAAATGAACAAGATCAATGTTTATACTAGTCTAGACCAATGTCTTTAAACATGCAGCCCTCAGACAAAAATTTAAAGGTAAACCCACCATTTATAGATTAGGAAAAATATCAAAATTTGCCTGACTGAACACAGTTTGGATTTTCTGAGTATAAAAGGAGGCTGCACAGGCTCGTCTCAGTCTATACATGTCAAAATGTCACATTGTTGGAAACAACATGTCGGGGCTCATATATCGATCTAAAAACATTGTCTCCTTGGTCCAAGTGAAGGTGATTAGACTGTACTAAACCTAACAGAGATTCTGATACGCAGCAAATTGATTTCATATAACCAATACTTTAATGTCTATTATTTTATTTACAGAATGGCAAGCAGTTTTAACCATGATACACCATGTGATAAAACGAATGATCCATATTGTGACATTTGCTTCGAGGATGATAGTCTTAATGTTAAGGCGGCGAGTTACTGTGATGACTGTGTCCAATTTATGCGTACAAAATGTAATAAGATTCATAAAAGGCTTAACTCTACCAGAGGACAGAAAGTATTCTAATAAAAAAGGCAAGAAAAATAATAACATTGCAAAATCAGACTATGACTTTAAATTACATCTTAGAAAGTATAAAATTAGCAAATCATTATTCATGGGTCAGATAAAATTAATGTCAAAAGTGGTCTTAAACCTTCTTTTCTAATCTAAATAGATCAAACAATTTAAACAGCACATTAAACATTAAATGTATTATGTCCTAAATTTATATTCATCAGGCCTCTTGCGAAGCCCTCAGGATTAAATAAATATTTAGCAGATCTCACCCACAATCGCAAGGGAAAATTGATAGATCCAATCAACAATAGAAGGACAAAATAAGAAACAAAATAGTTAGCTATTGGAAACTGATGAACCATACAACTGGGTCGATGATTTACCACTTTTAAAAACGACATATAATGAAGGGTTTCATAGAGCTATTAGTATGACTCCTTACGAATGTATGCTTGGCCATAAATCAAATAGACAGCAGCACCCAACAAATGAACAGCAAGAAAATGCTGAAAGTCAAGTAAAAAGCCTCAACAGCCCTCATACCTCGCTTATTGATTCTCATATTGCGTTTATCAAACAACTAAGAGCAAAAGCTACGGGAAAGAGCATAAAGGCCAGAAAAAAGGTAACCCGTGGGCTAGCCACATCACCACCAGCTGAATATGAAGTAGATGAAAGCGTTTATGTTAAACATAAAACAAAAGGAAATAGACTAAAGGGAGGTTTTGAAATTTCTGCCCCAAAAGTAAATTTGGGACTTATTCTCGAAGCGAAGCCAGACAAGTATTAATATAAAATTCAGCTGAAGGACTCAAAGAAAGCAAATACAAATGTTGTCGCCTGGATCCCAGTAGATCAAACAACTTCCTTAACTCAAGAAAAAGAAAACAAAAGAAGATTGGTAAAGACTGAACAAAACCGCAAGTGTAATTGTCTTCAAACAAAAAGTGCATATCAACTTAACGCTGAATGAGCTAATCCAATCACTATTCAGTTTTGTCCAATATATGGGAAATCTGCCTGTCTTTATCATATTGCCTTAATAGATGACTTTCTTATGAAAACAACACTGATTGAAGAATATAAACAAGGACTTGAACCTGTAAACAGCTACTACAATTTGATAAGAAACCCTCTTGAACAGGGACTATTGGAAAGGAGATCTACTCCAGCTGACGGAAATTGTATGTTTCACTGCTTACCACTGCAGTTAAGCAAAATATTAAACAGACAAATGTCTCATGATACTGTTCCATATGAAATAGTTGACTACCTTAGACAGAATCCATTTACCAACGATGGCACTCACCTAAGCAGCTTTTTAAATGACAATGACTGGGAAGGGTACTTATTGCAAATGGAAAACGGCTCCTGTGGACATCATCCTGTTCTACATGCTGCATCCAATTTGTAATCTATTGGCATAATGGTTGTATCAAGTCTAGGAGATAATGCCACTCAGTTTTTGCATTCCACTTCAGTAACAAGTTAAAAAGATCAACATTTGGTACTGCTTGGTCACTTATCAGAACACCATTATATTTCTTTATCTTCAATAGACCACAAGTCGACTCTTCCACAAGAGACTGAAAATGAAGAAATGACAGGGCCTTTAAGAGTGTCATCATCAGCTCATGATATGGTAGAGATAGAATCCTTCAACATACATTTATGGCAAGAAATTGAAAAAGAGAGATCAGAATTTGAGGACAACTCAATTACTGTAATGTTTAATTATGATTAAATGTAAACAATACATGCAAAGAAAAAGATTAATCTAGAATTTAAGTGACTTACATTTATCATTGGCTGCCACTACTCCATTGAAACATTATGGTATTAATCCAAAAGTCATTTCAAACACTAGCGCAGGCCTCCAGTTAAGAATGCGTAATCCAACAACTAATTTAGTTAGAAAAGTACACCTGCACCATTTTACAACAGGTGAGGGTCAGAGTTCCATTGGCATAAATGAAATCTTACCCCTTATCTACCAAAGATATTTTTTTTTAATAAAGGCAACCAAATGTGTAAAAATGCCAATGTATACTTTTCTGCAGTTTATATCAAATACTATTGATATTAATGATGGGTTAATTAGAGTCTTATCACCCCTTGGTTTCTTCCATTATTCCCAGGCAATTAGTAGTTTACACATCTGAACATTATCAGTCCAGAGCATTTACAAATCAATTAGATAATCTACATTTACTTATAGAGACTAGGTGTTAGATTTACATGTGTTTGTATTTTATCATAACCTTATCATGGAAGATCAAAATGTGAGGATTACTTTATATGTATCTGAGGCACAACTGGATACCATAAATCATCTATTTAGTCACTATGGTTGGAATTGCAATGAAGTTAACGGGGATGAGACAGCCAACAATTTGTCATATAGTTTTGGGACTGACAGGAGCCATGCCAGAAACGATGCAGCTTCACAAACCACACCTGAAAATGAATGTGAATTGGAGATAAATGAAGGCTTTAAAGACTACAACATTTCCTAAGTTCCAGAAGAAGATTAGTGCAAGTTTTGTTTATGTAGGCCGTACTTGCATTTAATGTCGTTATTATTACAATAGGAATTTCCTGAGCATACTCACTATTCTTGCATACACGCATGAAAGAAATCAGCAATTCTGGTGGGAGCAGCAGAATGAGGCTTCCAATCTTAGAAACTCTTGGCTAAGGAAAGAAAGTACCAACGCTTCTGGACAATGCTGTCCCATGGCAATGTATGGAAAGACCCTTGATATTTAGCTGAGAAACTGAATGCATTGCAGGCTGATCCACTTCATCAGAAGTATGAATGGCATAGGTACTATATGCCAAAATGTGTTCTTAGTTTAGTAAGAATGCGGTGTCCCAACCCAGATGGAGTGCCATATTTGGGACATTCATGGAAATAGCAAGTAGATGTAAAAGACAACAGTAGAAAAGAGTCTTCAAATTTTAGCAAATTGTAGATACAGATGTTTACAAACTGGCCAGTCTCTCGCCATGTGTCAGCTAGAATGTATAAATTGATTTTTGTGTGTAATGAGTTCCTTCTCAGCTGCTGAAGTAGAGGTTATGCACTCTGATAAGCCCTCCCACTTGCTGTCAATTAGACTTTGGTGCAATATTTGAATTTTGAAGCAGACAGCAAAAATGAATTTCTGAAAAGTGCCCTTTTAAATTGATTTTTTTCAATTCTTACATGGATTTGATGCTTATGTCCAAAAGAAGTAGTGTGCCAAATTTCATTAATTTCAATGGGGTAAGTGCTTTACATTTTAGGAATTTCTGTGATGACAGCTGCATGTTTACTGCTTGAGAACTAGGCAACATAGTGGCCGTTTTTCAGACCCCTTGACTTTTATACTTGGCCCCTGGCCTTTAAATTTTTTGAAAAGGTATATGAAAGATCTGGTAATAATCTTTTTGGTCTATAAAAAATTCAAATGAAGTTTTAGATAAACTTAAATCTATAGTGCTACCACGATATTATTGCCATGTTTACATTTTCGTGTTTGTAAACATTGAAATCAAAACATTGGAACTGTTTACCTGTAACGGGTGGCTGCACACAATTAGGCTTTAAGTGGGTATTTTGAATTTGACTGGTAATCATTATGGATAGCTCAGTAGGTAACGACTCGGACAATAGAGCATCAATATGTATAGTTTTTGTTTAGTAAGGGGGGTTCGAGTCCCCGTAAATGAATGATTTTTTCTCTCTTTATTTTTTTATTCTTCACTGTGTTACATTATATTTATTGTAACTTTATATATATTGCACAATAGATCATCCACTTATGCCAAGTAGTCCTTAAATTGCTCATCAGCAAACAAGAACACCCAGGTGAGATTCCACAGAATATGGCATGTCATCAGGGTCTACACGGTTTGCTACTCGACAACCGAAGTAATTTGGTAACAATGAGCAGCAGACAGATCCAACCTGGTGCAAGTGTTATGGCTTTGAGGCTCAAGATGGCATAAATGGTTAATAACATACATGATAAATTGGGGCAAATATTGGTGTTTAGTGTAAACAAAACACGATTCCACAAACATATAATATGGGTCCCGTCCCTAGAAAATCTGTCTTCTAGGTTAGCATTAAGGCCATGCTTTAACCAGCCAGCTCAACTACAGTGTAGCTAGAATAGCGAAATGAGCGAAGCAAGCTGAAACAGTAACTTTACAGGTACAGAAAAAAAAACAAAGACACTTATCAGACTGCGTGGGTGCGCATGCTTATCTGTCCCTTTGTTTTTCGCGTACAACAAAGTAAGGAAGAAGGCAAAGTCTGATTTCTCGCCTTGATGCAAATATGGTGCTGAAAACATGCCATGCTTAAGCTCCGTCTACCAGTCGTTTAACATGCTTGCATCAAAAAGATCGTGAGCAAAAGGCGCGCGCAAGTGAATTGTAATCACATTCAAAATAAAAATGATGTAAACATACCCTTGTAGGGGGATCGAGCCATCAACCTTACGGATAACGGTTAAGAGGACTATCCACTACACTAGGAAAACGCACGATCAAACTTTTAGATATTTTGCGCTTAATTCGCATCAAAATACCTAAATAAGTCTATAAATAGTTATCTAAAAATATCTTTGTTATTGGTAAATATTTACAATAATACAGACTGTCAACAAAGACAGAATATCGCTGTAGCACTATAGAAGTTACAATTCGACCAGTTTGTCTACATATGATTTTTCTACTCTTTACACTACTTTACCTCATAATTTAATTTAAGATAATCTTATGGATCTTATTGAAAGAACCTCCAATAGAGAAGGCGCTCCTTACCGTGCATGTAACGACAGAAACCCATTTTTCACTTCTGAAAAGTCTAAGAAATATCATGCATGGTCTTGTCAAAATGTATGTGTTGCGCTAACCTTTTTTTTTTTTTTGTTGGACAACATTTTTATTCTAATCCCAGTCAGAGTCAGCTAATGAAAAAGACCTATATGGAGATGGACCCAAAACAGTACGGTGACATAATTATTTTTCCAGACTTCACCCCACAGCCAACAACCATGTGTTTTGAGTGCAAACAGATGTTCTTCCACATGTGACAGAGCAAATGCAAGAAAATCAAGAAAAATGATACAACAATTTTTCTGAGTCCAGGGATGGATAATCAAAAAAGACTTTTCTGAGGATTTGTGACGTGTGTTTTTATGCCAGATATTGACTGGTGTACATAATGATAGAATTAATCGGCTGGAAAGATGTGTGTCATGGTATCTTAGACTAGGCGCAAATAAGTATGATGCTTTTAGTTTCTAATGGAATAAATTCTAGCCATATATATTTACAACCTTTAATTCAAATTCTTGTATTTTGAGCAAAAAACTCGGAATAAGGTTAAAAGAGCCATTTTGGTGATACCTCATTATGCACCACAACAGTGGTTTCCTTCAATTTTATCAATGATGATTTCTTTTCCTGTCAAAATACCTAGTCACATAGATCTACTTATGCTGCCTCACAACTAAGAAATTTATCCATAGGTTGAGATAAGAAACATTTTTAGTGTACCGTAAATATTTTCTTACCCATAAATTTAAGCCTATATTTTTGGGTGCTCTCATTTAGACGGTTCTTTTGAGTACCCACAACATATGTTTTGGTTAAGAAATAGGAAAACTATTTTCTTTTGGTACAAACTCTTAACTAAAGGTCTGTGTAACAGGAACAAGGTGTCTCTTGTTGTAGTGATTGTATCCAGCGTGCTCTTAGAACAAAAAAAAATGAGGAAACATTATCAAACTATATGTTAGTCGTAAACAGCAGGTTCACAGAAGCAATATCACTTGGCAAGGGAAAAGTCGAGAATTTGGTGAACTGGAGGAGTAAAATCCAAATATGTTATCTGAGGCAACAGTATTTACTTATTTACAACACCTTGTGGCCGAAGGCAAGCCTTATATTGTCATTAACACTCACAGAGCCATGTTGATACAAACTTCAGAGTTGCTAGGTAACAACTGATGTGCTAATGGTACATACAGGAGAAAGAAGGAAAAGTTAAAGAAGGTGATGCATATGGCATGATGGTGGATGAATAAACAGATGTTAGTGCAAGGAAACATCTGGCCATGGTTACAAGATATATAGACCATGGATCAGACAAAATTACATTCCTTCAAGATATCCAGCTTCCCAATGGCTCTGCTGACACCATTTATTCATCTATCAAGAACTTCTTAACAGATAAGACCACTATTGACTAAACCAAGATGACTTTTTTTGACAGCGAATGACCTTCTGTGATGGTAGGGAATAAGAATGGAGTAGTTGCATTGCTAAAGTGAGATAATCCATCATTTGGTAGAGAATAGATTGATGAGTTACAGCTACATACAGTTACATATAATAAATTAAAAACAAGAAGAAAAAACGAAAAAGCTAAATATAAAGACTATCGGGGAAAATCTTGAAGGCAAATGTGGAAAAATGCATTTTTTCGAAGAGAAAGTTACATTTTCCCTTCATGTGATTGACTTCATAAAACACAGAGTGAAATTTATGCTGTGGTTAATGCATCTAAAATTTAGAATGTGGAATAGTTAGGATCATCCTATGTTGTTACACCCCCATCCCGCAGACAAGTTTTTTTGCGTCTATGCCCATTTGTTTTTGTTTTGTTTTGTAGCTTTTTGTCCCAGTCAATAGCTATTGTCATGGGGCACGGTCAGTTCACCTAACCACACTTTTTCCTGGGCAAGCTTGAACAAGCGGTTAACCAGTTATCTGTGCACATACTTTCACTGGTAACTGACCATAGCCCTTCTTGCTACATAAATTACATACAGTACATATCTAAGTTGATTCTCTATGAATGGATTTATCTGCCATTTCTACAAAATCTGAATGTTCTTAAAATAGTTAGTACTTTTTATTGAGTTTAAAGAACAAGCAAGAGAAAATAACAAGATCAATGTTAATAGTCTAGAACCATATCTTTTAAAGATACAGCTCTCAGACAAAAAAACAAAGTTAAACTCACCATTTAATAAAGCGAAAAAATATCAAAGCTTGCCTGATCATGAAAGAAGAAAAATGTCATTTAAAATAACAATTTCAATAAAAATAAAACATTAAATGAGGTCATGTCAAAAAAGAACCATGCCTCCAGATAAGAGTGTGTATTCAAAAAATAGCTTTATTATTTCTCAACCAAAACATATGTTGTAAGTACTCAAAGAATCGTCTCAGTGAGATGGTTCTTTTGAGCACCCAAAACACATGTTTAGACTGATGGATTAGAAAAAAAAATCACACTTTATGCTGATGTTTGTTGTTACTTTACTGGCCCTATGAGAACATGAGATCATCTGGAAAAAAAATACCAAGTTGCATGTCAGTAGAAAACTAATTTAATTCTTGTCCAGCAAATAAAATGGCAACACCAACTTTTAAAAAAAGTGCCGTATTAAAAAAAAATGTATTCAAATCAAAAATAAGAATATGACATTAAAATAAAATCTTAGAAAATAAAAAAAATAGCAAAACTTCATTCCCGAGGCAGATAAACTTAATGCCCAGGTCACACATTCACGAACTGGACGCCGGATTAGCCACGGATACAATTCGGCATCATTGCTGGCAATCTGTATTGGTCTGTAGCTTTCTGTATTGCATCCGTAATCATACGTAGTAGAACTTAATCATACGTATAAAGTGCATCCGTAGCGGACTACGGAAATTGGCATTTCCTGGGTCATCCGTGAGAATTAATCCGTAGTAGAAACGGTGAGGTGATCCGTGAATGTGTGACCTGGGCATAATGTTAAAGGTATTCATTAACCTTGCTTTTCAATCAAAATAGATGAACAATTTAAACAGCACATTAAAATTGTATATATTAGGTCTCTTAAGTATATTTATTTCTCTTTGACCTACAATAAAGGCTATGTAAAACGGCAACTGAAAAATAGGCAAAATAAAGATCATAATGACAACTGGTAGCTTAATGTAGGTCGAAAGTATTGCAGAACGTTCAAAGTGAAGCATTCTGAAATAATTTTGACCTGCACTAAGCGATAATTGGTCTTGAAAACCAATTCATAGTTTTAAATTTCTATTCAAATTTTAATAGAACAATCAACAAGCACACAATGGAGACCCTGATCAGATGCCGCATCTGGTCTGGGTCCGCACTATTTGTCAGCATCCCACAAAAGGACGCTAGGCTGATATGGGTTGAGGTTAATAGTTAATCAGAACAATATCAAAAGCCTCTGGCTCTTGATGAAAAATTAAGACAAGATTAAAATAAAAAATATGGAAAACTGAATTGATTTTGTAAGGAAGACATTTAATAAAAAAAATGAAAGTAATAAAAAGGGTAAGAGATGCAATCATTTAAACAAGAACTTACTGGTATATATATATATTAAAAAGCTCATACATTCTAGCCTCAATTTATAATGTGCTGGTACACCCAAAGCATCATCACACTAAGGAAGATGGAACATGACCAATGTGAATGTATAGACCAAAAAACCCTTCATCCGGGTAATAACGTGCATGACAGACACTTTATAATACTATTCAAAAATTTTAATTCATTTTTTGTTCTAAAACTTTATAATTAAACCCCTGTCCTGCTGTCTAATGAATATGCTAATTAATTCCTAATTTCGCGTCCATTCAGTGTCATCATTCTATTCAAAAACAAAGATAACATGTTGAATAGAAAACAGTGTAGATCCTGATCAGATGGCTTCTGAAGAAGCCATATGATCAGGCTCTACTTTGTTTTCTAAAGAAAATATATATGTGTTCAGCAAGACAAGATTAAGCAATGCGTTAATACTTAAACGTTATCCTTCCTTGACGGATAAGATACTTTGCATAGTCCATTATAATTTTAGGATCATGGCTTCAGGAATAAGGTTAAGCAATGGGCTAATTCAAACTTCTGCCGATTATTCCAACTTTTTTGGAAAAACAGTTTGTATAGTAAATTATATTAAAAAGGGTTGATTACACTTTTCAAACTACATCGGAGTACATCCTATCTCTGTCCCTCAATAAAAAATTTCATTCTAGAAAACAATATTGCTCCAACATTGTGTAGTATCTCATCTGGGTCTACAAGTCACTGTCTGCGAATGTTACAAGATCAGAAGATGGCTAATAGCAATATGCAACAATTAAAAAAACATGCAACAAAAAAGAACAAAAAGAGTACACATTAATTCTATTCACTTGCTGATAAAGTACTCCGACCTTTCTTAAGACCTTTTTTATGCAAAATCAACAAATTTAAGGCACCTCTTTAATTTAGGATGTGGCAGTTGATCCCTCAATAAGGGACCACAGCTACAATCTCAGGTCCTTGTTGATACTAAGGCAAGGTCTTCAGGTCTACTGACTTTATAAATTGGCAAGCACATATAAATAAATAGATAAATATACTATAGATAGATAAAATTAAATAAAAACTTGTAATATCATATAAATTGTTGTGACTTGCTTTCTAACTTTCACAAGGCCTTACAGACCACAAGCTGGTGTAAATTTACTACAACTGGATTTGGCAGTGATGTCACAACTTAAGAAACGAAGTCATATAAAAAAAATAAGAAAAAAATTCATATTCTATTAGCCATCGTTTGAACCATTGCTTTCACAACTGCTAAAACGACCCATTTTTGTCAAATAGAACGTTCAATCTGCATTGGTCCTATAGAATTAGAAAGATTCTATAACTCATTATTAGGGGACACAAATTGGAGTTTCTAATTATTTTCATTTTCAAATTTTGCTTATAGTTTATCACACAATGCAGACCATGATAACATACTGCATTGTGAAGCATCTCATCTGGGTCCACACTATTTGAAAACATCCTATTAATAGGACCATAGGCATATACATGGGTGAAAATTTAAATTTTCAAAAATCCTGAACTTTCGAAACTCTTATCTTAAACTTGCAGTAAGCCCACTAAATAGTCACAATTTGAAGTTTATATGGTCAATTGTCTTTAGACAGACCCAAAATAAATCAGAGAACCTATTGTTATCCCTCAAATTCAGCAAAATCCTGAATTTGGGATAATCCTGAAAACTTTCACCCATGCATATATGGGTTAAAACTACCTTATCCCTGACTCTTGTCGTACTGTATGAATAAATATGCTATACCTATATCTGAATTTCAGCCAGTCCATTTATTACAGCAGTTTTATAAACCACAGTTCAGATCCTTATCAGCTGGCTTCTTATAGAAGCCAGCTGATATGGAGCTGTACTGTTTTCAAAAGATGATGTTTTCAAAAGATGATGATACAGAAAAATGCTTAAAAAATGTCTGTGCCTTACTGTTGACTATGTTCTTTTGAAAGCCAGTCCATTTGCAAAGTAGCTTTTATTAAAACAGTTTTATGAACCACAGTTCAGATCCTTATCAGCTGGCTTCTTATAGAAGCCAGCTGATATGGAGCTGCACTGTTTTCAAAAGATGAAGTTTTCAAAAGATGATGATACAGAAAAATGCTTGAAAAAATGCCTGTGCCTTACTGTTGACTATGTTCTTTTGAAAGCCAGTCCATTTGCAGAATTGCTTTTAATACAACAGTTTTATAATCCACAGTCCAGATCCTTATTAGCTGGCTTCTTATAGAAGCCAGCTGATATAGAGCTGCACTGTTTTCAAAAGGTGAAGTTTTCAAAAGATGATGATACAGAAAAATGCTTGAAAAAATGCCTGTGCCTTACTGTTGACTATGTTCTTTTGAAAGCCAGTCCATTTGCAGAGCTGCTTTTATTACAGCAGTTTTATTAACCACAGTTCAGATCCTTATCAGCTGGCTTCTTATAGAAGCCAGTTGATATGGTGCTACACTATTTTCAAAAGATGATATATAAAAGGTTCAGCAGGACAGGTTGCACTAAGCAAGTACAGCTGCACTAACAGGTACAGTTAAACTAAGTAGGACTGTGTTGCTAAGCAGAACCCACATTGTTGGTCATCAGTCTATTTAAGAAGCTCAGCAACTCAAGGGAGGTAACTCCTTGATTGACATTCTAAAATGAAATCTTCCATGTGATGATCTTTGCCAGGTAAATCTATTTGAGTCAACAAAAGAAAGCAAATGATGAGACTGCAACTGAAAAATGCTTGAAAAATGTCTGTGCCTTACTGTTGACTATGTTCTAATGGACAATTAGAAAGTATTGAAAAAATATGTTTCAAAAGAACAATCAAAGCAGGATTACATTTAAAACATACATCTTAGAAGAAAAAATAGAGTTGATCTGCAAAAATCATTTATAAGGCAGACAAAATTGATGCAAATACTTGTCCAATACCTTGCTTTATATGTGAAAACTAACTTAATTAAAAAGCTCATTTAAAACGAATGTATCTAGTAGTTCTCTATATTTTAAAGTAAGGTTTAATTAAAACATCTTAAAAAAGAACAAATTCAGAGTAGATCTGCAAAACTTCATTCATGAGGCAGGTAAAATTAAAATTCCATATTGATCTAGTACTTATTAAGGAAAACACACTTATATCATATGACATCGCATCTGGGAGTGAAATAACGCTATGCAATAAAATCGATAAAGCACTAGTGATTTATAGATTTTTGGGCAACGTTATAAAATAACGCTTTTAATGTCAGCCATATGGGAAAACCCTTATGTTTTTATGCCAAAAATATGAATTCAAAATAATTTTAAAGCCATATGATAAAAAGAATCTACCGTTTGTGCTCTTGTATTATTGAATTTATTAAACTTGCTTCGAAAATGAGATAAAATGCTCAACACGCCTCACATTTTATCTCTTTTCAACTTGTTTAATAAATTCAATAAAACATGAGCGCTCATGTAAGATCCTCTATTCTAAAGCATATTTAACATTGAATGTATGGTAAATATTCTTAAATTTCCATCACTTGCTGCTTAGCAAGAAGGCATTGGCAAATAGTATTAAAAGCCACAGATCAGACTAATTCTGAAGAAACAGTCTGATCAAGGTTTTCCTTGTTTTGCCATTCTGACAAGCACTCCGTGAATATCAGCACTGATACCCAACATTTAAGTTTAGAATAGAAAGAGAAACGTCCTAATTTGATGAAGTAGGCAGAAATGGTAGTTCGAATCTTCCACTGGGACAGAAAAATCCCTTCATAAATTGTTCAACAACTTGAGAAAAGTACAGAACAGGAAAACTCAGATGGTTGATGGTTGTATTAACCCGGTTTAAGTTAAAAGATTTTCCCATTCCTTTAAATTGACCCAGTCCATTTCCATTTTAAAGGTTGTTGGGAGGTATTTTTATTTTTTTATTCCAGTTTTAACAGAACATCATGTAAGAAAGCAGTGGAGACCCTGATCAGACGCCACAATCTTAGGCGTCTGATCTTGGTCTGCACTGTTTGCCCATGCCCCACAAAAAGGACGTTAGGCTCATATGGATTAACAGAATGGCACCATGTTTTCTATGTGGAGTCTTGGAGGGGAGTTTTGGAGCAGAGTATAGGAGTGGAGTTGAGTCAAAATGGTGGTGAAAGTAGAATGGAGTGCAGTGTGTGTGTGTGTGTGGGGGGAAGTTTATATAAACTTGTAATAGTGATGGATCAGTAACATACAAACACATACACACACGCACGCACACGCACACACACACACACGCACACAAACATATGTGACAAAAGTTCTCATTCTTTTCATCATAAAATGCTAGAGGTAGTATGGATAGTAGATCATTTGTCAGGCTTATAGCTTTAGAGCACAGCAATAAGAGTTACAGTTATATAAGATCGTTTATAGCTTTAGAGCACGGCAATAGTGTTTCAGTCATATAAGATTATATAAATGCAGTCTGTTGATCTTACCATTTATAAGTACTTTTGGTAAGTTTACTTGAATAAGCAAAGTAGAGAATGACTGTTTTTGTGTTTTTGTTTGAGTTGAACAATTTGTGTAATTTTAGTAGAGGGTATAATGCGGAACAATTCTGTGAAATTATTTTGAATTTAGACCAGTAGTTATAGAGAAAATACAATTTTAAGATATAACTTATCTAGAGCTCTGGCAGCCCTTTTGTTCAGCGGAGTGGAACCATTTGTGCAATTTGGTAGAGGGTGTAATGAGGGACAAATCTGTGAAATTATTTTGTATTTGGGCCAGTGGTTCAGGAGGAAATGTCGTTCAAAAGATTTCTTAACTGGAGACCTGATGGCCCTCTTGTTTGTTGGAGCAAACCATTTATGCAATTTTGAAAGAGGGCATCATAGGAAACATTCATGTGAAGTTATTTGATATTTGGACAAGTAGTTCAGGAGATGTTTAAAGAAAAAGTTTACGGACAAACCGATGAGGGACGACCGATCACAGTAGCTCACCTTTAGACTTCGGCTCAGGTGAGCTTAAAACTAAGTCAATTGAATATAAAAGGCAAAGTAGATAAAAATATTTATCTGACAAATTCGGAAGCATTTGTGGAGATTTAAAGGTGAAAGGATTAGTTGACAGCTTATTAGATAACGAACTTGAAGAAAATATGGACATCTTACAAGACAAGAAATGTCACAAACACGTGACGAATGCCCCCAAAGGAATTGGTCTAGTATAAGACACATTTGAGGAAAGATAGCTGTAATATAGCACGAAAAAACTTGAAATGAGGCCAGAAGTCAATGTCAAGGTCAAAGTGACTCAAAATGGTATGCACCACTCCACCATCCCAAGAGGAATCACCACCCCAAATTTGGGATTCCTACATCAAATATTATAGGAGATATGCTCTGGACACAATAATTCTTGAAAACGAGGTCAGAGGTCAATGTCACAATGACCCAAAAATGGCTTGTGACACTCAGGCATCCTAAGATGCATTTACATACCATATTTGGAATTCCTATTTCAAAGAATATAGGAGATATGCAACAGTTTCTAGAAACTAGGTCAGAGGTCAAGTTCACAGTGACTAAATTATGGCAAGGGACACTTCCTCATCCCAAGATGCATCCACACACCAAATTTGAGATTCCTACCTCAAATAATATAAGAAATATGCTCTGGACATGATTATTCTAAAAACTAGGTCAGAGGTCAAAGTCACAGTGACCTGAAAATGGTACATGACACTCCGCTATCCCAAGATGCATCCACACACCAAAATTGGAATTCCTAACTCAAAGAATATATGAGATATGCTCGGGACACAATAATTCTTAAAACTAGGTCAGAGGTCAAGGTCACAGTGACCCAAAAATGGTATGTAACACCCCGTCATCCCAAGATGTATTTACACACCAAAGTTGGAATTCCTATCTCAAAGAATATAGGAGATATGCACCAGACTCAATGCAGTTTCTAGTAACAAGGTCAGAGGTCAAGTTCAAGGTCACAGTGACCCAATTATGGTACGCGACACTTCTACATCCCAAGATGCATCCACACACCAAATTTGAGATTCCTACCTCAAATACTATAAGAGATATGCTATGGACTCGATTTTTCTAAAAACTAGGTCAGAGGTCAAGGTCACAGTGACCCAAAAATGGAACATGACACTCCTCTATCCCAAGATGTATCCACTCACCAAAATTTGAATTCCTAACTCAAAGAATATAAGAGATATACTCAGGACACAATAATTCTTAAAACTAGGTCAGAGGTGAAGGTCACAGTGACCCAAAATTGGCATGTGACACCCCGTCATCCCAAGATGCATTTACACACAAAATTTGGAAATCCTATTTCAAAGAATACAGGAGATATGCACCAGACTCAATGCAGTTTTCAAGAAACTGGGTCAGAGGTCAAGTTCAAGGTCACAGTGACCCAATTATGGTACGCGACACTTCGTCATCCCAAGATGCATCCACACACTAAATTTGAGATTCCTACCTCAAATAATATAAGAGATATGCTCCGGACACGATTATTATAAAAACTAGGTCAAGGTCAAAGTGACCCGAAAATGGTACACGACACTCCGCCATCCCAAGATGTATCCACACACCAAATTTGGAATTCCTACCTCAAAGAATATAGGAGATATGGACCGGACACGAAAGCGGGACGGACGGACTGACTGAAGGACAGATGGACGGAAGGACAGTGTGATTACTATATGCCTCCCAAAGTTCCTTTGGGGGCATAAAAAAAGGAAATTGTGACATGAGAATGGGGAAGCTTTCCGTACATGCTTCTTGGAAAATGAATATGGACTTTTAAAACAAGGCAAGTCAACAGATATAGAGTCACTAAATAGACTTGGTTTCCCATCAAAGTCATACAGGCGAAATAGCAATGAATGCATTAATGCAATCATCAAATCTGATAAAGGTGTAAAGTAAAAGTTGGATCTATATGATTTCATGAAAGTAGCTGGACAGTCATTTAAGAGAAAGAAAATGAAATGATATTTGCACTGATTGGCCTATATTAGACAGTTCAGGGCATTAATTTACACAACTTCAAAATTCAAAAATTTTAACTTTCACCTCAGATAATGATCGTATATTGGACGCCGGAGTATCAGAAGATAGATAAGATAATAGATAGATAGTCAGTCAGGTCTTCTGATACACTTTTTATTATAATCTATTCTATTGCTATTCTATTCTGAATTCTGTTATATGTTTTTGTTCATTTTATCAATTGTTCCATCACTTAAAACATATTATTCATCTCGATTTATTATGAAAATAAGCATTTCAAGATGTAGAAGTAGTATCGTTGATTTATTATGAAAGTAAGCATATCGAGATTTAGATAATTTGCGCAGACCGAGGGACAATAAAAATTATTCACAGAGTAATGCCAATTTGACAATTTCATAATGGGTTTAGACAATTATTGTATTGATCAATACATCGGCCCTTTGTTTGTCTTTGATAGTAAATCTTATTGGCGTTTGCTGTTTATACTTTCTCTTAATTTATCGCTTTTAATATGTGTATTGTGTATATGTAGGGCATGTAGCAAGGACTATCTATTTACATTGGTATAGAGCATCCCTGCATGTAGGTACTCGTTTCTCAACACTGACTGCCTTTTTCTATTTTTAGAGCTACAGGTACTTGTAAATGTTTAAGCAATATAACAAGTTGCAGGGGTTAGAGATTAATTATATTATAGCAAGTGACCAAGCACTAAAATATCGATCTAATTTTTTATCGACCCACTTAAAATTATGTTAAGGAAGAGGTACAATATTTTTGAATTCATGCGCAAAGATGCTGTAAAGACAAGCATAAGCTTTCACAAAAGCTTACTTCATGATAAGCATCTGATTTTGATTCCTAATCTGAAGAGTTTATTAGCTACATGTCAAGCCTTCAATGACTAATTTCAAAGCCGCTTAATTGAAAATCCCATAATAAAAAAAACTTCAGTATTATCCTTCGTTTACTGTTCATAAGAACTTTTCAACAACGCCGTTTATAACATGTCACACATGTTATAGTTTATCTCGTTATATGGAGTAAAGGAAACTACAGGTTTCTCTTAATATAAGGTGGGGGAAATACGTCCAACATTTATCAAACATACATTTGCAAGCAAGGGACAAGCCAGAAGCTCAGGGCAGTAAAAGTAAAATGCGCCTCTCATTTTAACAGCAGAAATGGTCTGACCCGAACTGAAATAGGCAGGAATTTGAACCCCTAAAATGGTCGTTCCTCCATAGACTGCAAATTTAAGCACATTTGCATCATACCAGATTGTTTTGTTTGTTTGTTTGATTTGATTCTTTATGTCCAAGTCAACAATCCTCAGTTATGTCAGGACAGGTCTTCCTGCGTTGAACCAGTACTAAGCAAGGATAGGATAAGTATGTCTTGTTCACGGACACAACGCAATCACGCAGGTGAACTCAAATCGCAGCCTGTCAAGCACTCTACCTTTGAGCCACTGAACTCCCCATCATACAAGATTGTGAGCAAGCGTATCCAAATAGTAAGACTTTCAGGTAACTTTCCTTAAAACTATCTGCCTGGGAGGTCAAACTAGATAATGACGCTGATACAATTCATTTCAGAAGTTATGAAGATTGGTTTCAATACTATTGACAATGATGGCATTGTTTCAAGAGCCGAGGTTCCCCTTTAAATGGCATACTGCAGGTGAATTCAGACATTGAAAAATATTTTTTCATTTATTTCAACACCGATTGTTAATTCCACCACTGTCAAAATGTGGAGATATAAGATGCCTATTGGGAAGAATATAAGGAGACAATGGTGAAAAATAGAGTCTGAGCGTGTTTTGAAGCAGTTGGAAAAAAAACCAACAGAAAAGAGACAGATTTTCATTGAAAATATGATTTATGTTCTTATCATTCATTGATGTGCGTGTTTATGAGTGTGATTACAGGCCGTGTTCGATATGTTTGTATAAAGTATGGGTGTTGTGTAGTTCAAAGCCAAAGGATCATCTAATGTCTGTCGTAACCTGTTTTCTTAGAATTTAGTTTGTTAATCCCTGTTTTCATGTTTAAATGAGTTATTAGTGATTGAATTTATTAATTATATGATTGTTGCAAATAAACTAAACTGATAAATTATCGACAGTGTGTGACAAATGAAGGTTTTAGTTCGCGTGTAGTTCCCGTGTAATCGTCGCAGCGCTTTTTAAATAAAAATTGCGTACTGTATGTCACTGAACATGGCCGTGTGTGGTGTTGCACAAATGACAGTTTTGCTATTGGGCGATTCATTTTAGGAAGATTACTCGACTTGGCTGAAGAGCAGGACAAGATAAATTTGAATCTTAATCCCACTCGAATAAAAGTAGAATGGGAGGTCAAGAGGGTATGCATGCCAACCGAAAGGTGAAAAATAATTTATAGCAACATAAAGATGCAGTAATACACACTCAACTCAAAGCGATATTACTGTCTATTGGCAGCAATGACTTGGGTAGTTGTTATGTGTCTCCACAGACAGTTAGAGACAGAATCTTAGATTTTGTGACATTTTGTTTACAGCAGGGTGTTAGTGCAGTGATTACGTTTCAATTGTTGCCAAGGCTTGGGCATTACTGGACATTTAATTACAAGGTGGCATCTTTTAATGACCTGCTTATTCAAGATTCAAAGGTTTGGGATGAGTTATATGTGTGGGCCCAGCAAAATTTTAATGAAAGTTATTTTGATGCATTTGTGGGTTCTGAGGGAACTCACATGAATGCAAAGAGTCTAGTTAAATTTTACACGTCTGTCAGGTGCTGTGTTACTGGCTGAGAGGACCTGTAAATGAGTTATAAACCCAGTTGATTAGGTATATTTGGTATAAGTATTTTGTTGCCTGTTTTTTTATAATTGTATTCATGCAAATGAAATTTTGTATTGCAAGTCTTGTTGTGTGATCGATGCAAAATTTTCTTGTTGATGACAGAAGCTGGTAAGTATAAAAGATTGGTTTGTGCCATCATGTATGCATTAATTTCCCGCCAATGGCCGTGGCATGTTTCTGCTGTTGGCCTAATCATGTGCATATCAATATCAAAGATTAATTTGGTCCATTATGTATGCTAATATCCAACTGATGGCCAAATCATGTGAATATCAGTATAAACGATTAGTTTGGTCCATACTGTATGCGTAATTTTCCTGCTGAAAGCTTTTTGGACCACCATGTTTGCGTAATTTTCCCGCTGATGGCCCAATCATTAACACATATATCAATATACAATATTAGTTTTGTCCATCATGTATGCCCAATTTTCCTGCTGATGGCCAAAATCAGTAACATGTATATCAGTATAAAAGATTAGTTTAGTCCATCATGTAGGCGTAATTTTCCTGTTGGTGGCTAAATCATTAACACCTATATCAGTATAAAAGATTAGTCCTGTCCACCATGTATGCGCAATTTTCCTGCTAATGGAGGATAGCATTTTTACTATTAGTGCAAATTGTTGTTGTCTTTTGGGAAAACTGTTGCATTTATGTTTGTTTCAGAATGGTGAAAACTAGTAAGAGATGTTGAGGAATCAGGTAAATACAATGCGAGCATCCAGATCAGCAGTCAGAAAACATCCAGGAAAAGGGGGACAATTACGAGGCAGTTGTTAAGATCTGTTAGTCATCCTGGGACAAAAAGGAAACGGTTACCATTAAAGTCACATGCTTCAGGACAGCCACAGACTTCAGGGAAGCCTCATAATTCTAGAACATTGGGAAAATTCAGATCACATACTCGTAAGACAAGGAAAACTAAGAAAACACAACATGCTCCTAAACACCATAAATCGTCAGAGGACTTGTCTGACACTTCAAGTAGTTCAGATGCCAATTCAGGGTCAAGTGAACCAGTTAATAACGTACAAGGTGAGCTGTGAGAGGGGGATGGTCCTCCCTGACCCCCTACACACCAAATGGACGGGGAGAATAAGGCAAAAAAAAGAAGGAAAATGGTACTCAATAGGGTAGTCAATCCAATCACGGTTGACAACTTTGCTTTCCTCTTTAATTGCATGCCGGTGGGTCGGACTTAAGACTTATCTAATGATGAGATGGTAGGGGCATGATGCTTTGGCCATTGCCAGGCCCACCCGGGTTTACTTGTTGGATTCTTTTGCTCCTGTATTTAGTTTTATTTACTGGTGAGTCCTTATCTTTGCTTTATCTCCTTTTTTAAATCTTGATTTATATGTTCTTGGAGATGATGCATTGATAAGTTAGGGGTCTTTCATTCAAACCAAACATCTATGTGTCTTGATCGACATCTGAACAGAGGCCCAACATCACACTTTGGCTGTAAGAAATACATTTGAAAAGATAACTTTCGTCTTGAAATGATTTGCTTTATCATTTTATTGTGTTTTAAAGTCTACAAATGTGTATTCCTAAATAAAATGCTCACACAGCCATCCCATGCAGGTATACAAGTTGTCCAGCATGTATCAGTCATGTTAAATTGTCTACCCGTGATAGAATATTATGTTTCTTTATCAATTTTCAATAAGAACATTTTCAAACTACGAGTTATTTACTTTTTTGAAATAATTGGGCAGGGAAATGTTTTTCTTTCATTAAAATATATAAGACTGGGTCGCTCATCTCAGAATGACTGATCAGTGGAGTGGAACCGTTTATGAAATTGTGGTAGAGTGCACCATGAGGAACAATTCTGTGAAATTATTTTGAATTTGGGTCAGTGGTTCAGGAGAAGATGTTGTTTACAAGATTTCATATCTGGAGCTCTGGCAGCCCTCCTGTTTGGTGCAACAGAACTATTTATGCAACTTTGAAAGAGGGCATCATGTGAAATATTCATGTGAAGTTATATGGTTTTTGGACCAGTGGTTCAAAAGGAGATGTTGTTTAAAGACATTTCTTTTCTAGAGCTCTGGCAACCCTTTTGTTCAGCTGAGTGTAACCATTTGTGCAATATTGGAAGAAGGCATCATGAGGAACAGTTCTGTGAAATTATTTTGGATTTAGGTCAGTGGTTCAGGAGGAGATGTTGTTTAAAAGATTTCTTATCTGGAGCTCTGGTGGCCCTCCTGTTCGATGGAGTCGAGCCATTTATGCAATTTTGAAAGAGGGCATCATGGGAAACATTCATGTGAAGTTATATGAAATTTGGACCAGTGGTTCAGGAGATGTTGTAAAGACATTTCTTATCTAGAGCTCTGGCAGCCCCTTTGTTCAGTGGACTGAAACCATTTGTGCAATATTGGAAGAAGGAATAAGAGGAACAATCCTGTGAAATTATTTTGAATTTGGACCAGTGGTTCAGTAGGAAATGCTGTTTAAATGTATTTCTTATCTGTAGCTCTGACAGCCCTTTTGTTCAGCCAAGCATAACCATTTGTGCAATTTTGGTAGAAGGTATCAAGAGGAACAATACTGTGAAATTATTTTAAATTTGAGTCAGTGGTTCAGGATATGTCATTTAAAAGATTTCTTATCTGGAGCTCTGGTGGCCCCCCTTTTCAGTGGAGCTGAACCATTTATGCAATTTTGAAAAAGGACATCATGGGGAACATTCATGTGAAGTTATATGAAATTAGGACCAGTGGTGCAGGAGGAGATGTCGTTTAAAGAAAAAGTTTACGGATGCATCAGGGACAGACGACAGGCGAAGACCGAACACAATAGCTCACCTTGAGCATGCGGCTCAGGTGAACTAAAAAATGATTAATTTAAATATTGCTAGACTCAAATTTGGCGCATGCCCATATATTAAAAATTTGGCCGAAGGTAGCTAGAAAAGTTAGAACAATAGCTTATAAATTGGAACATCCTTAAAACCCCTTCCTTATTCTTTAACTTACATTTGGTAAAGTTGGTCATTGTTTGCCATTTAGTGAAATTGTAGCTTTAAAAGATAATACAAACCAGCAATATATTTGAAGTCATTTTTATTGTCATCAGATTTCACGACTTGCAAATATTTACAGTCCGGAATCGAAACTTAAGCTGGGAATGGGTACAAAACTATTTCAGTGTAATTTTTGTCTATTCTTGGGAGCTAGATTAGCTCCAGATACTATTAATTTCAAGCGTTACGATCAGTATAGCATGAAATATTTGTCTTCATGTTTCTTAAGTAAAACAGTATACATATCGGGCGATGTAAGTATTATACATGGGCAGTGAGGTGTATCGAAATATTCATTCTACCAGACGCAATCGAACCGTTCATATCAAATTTTATCATCAATAATTTCTTGGTGCGCGACACGTGGCTCAAAAATGTCTGACAACGAGCAGCCTAATTTGCAGAGTTCCACATGTATTGATTTGCTATCACAGATGGACAGATTGATTTCTGCTAAGCTTAACGCTTTTGAGCAGCGCAGTGAATCTACACAGAGGACTTTGTCTCAGACACAAATTTTGGCCATACAGGATAAGTTGGCGGTGACGGAGAATTACAGCTTTAGGAAAAAAGGGAATGAAGAACAATTCAAGATAAACGCTTAAGTCTTAGATATGATGCAGGAAGCTGACTGGCACATCCAAGATGTGAGTCGAGATACATCAGGGGAAGCAGCATTAATGGCACACAAGAAAGTTTCAGAAGGTATTGAACTCTTATCACATAGACAGAAGTTAGTAAAACTGGCAGATAGTTCTGAACAGGGTCGGAAAGTAGTTAAAGAATATGAAGCTAACCCATTAGGGGAAGATTCCGATGATGAGAAAAAGATTTACCGGGCGCAGATGAAGGCAGAAGGTAAGACGAGAGGAGATTTCGTGGGCGTCATTTTAGACCATATGGGTTTCCGGCGGCAACAATTAACTCAGAACCTACAGCAGCAGCACAACAGGGACGTTATCAAGGGTTGCAACAACAGAGACGCTACCAGGGGAACAGGAGGCTTGGGAATTGCTTTTGATGTGGAACATGGGGGCATTGGCGCAAAGAGTGCATGGCTGTCAATCCAGATATCCAGGCTGATATTAATGCAAAGATAACTATACCTATGTTCTCGTTTTCTGATGCTCAGCAAAAGTTTGCAAAAGAAAATGCTATAGAGGTAGGTTCAATTCAATCATTGCAAGGTTCAGGCAAAAATGTAAGTTCAGACATTACTTTATTAAGTTCACTGGTCGGCAGATTGAAGGCTCAAGCGAGTCATTGGGAAAATGCGGGTGCTAGTGAATATATTTATGATGTGATATGCAACAGATACAAATTGCCTTTCAGACAGATACCTGAAGTAGTGATTTTAAGAAATAATAAGTCCGCATTGGACAATCTTGATTTTGTATGCAGCGAAAAAGGTTCTTTGCTGACAAAACGATGTATATGGGAGGTAACTTACATTCCACGGGTTGTAAACCCTTTGACAGTAGCATTAAGCCGTTCAGGTAAGAAAAGGCTCATTTTAGATAGTAGACACATAAATCCTGATTTGTTCAAGTTTATATGTTGCTTTGAGAATCAGTCAGTTGCCAGGCAATTATTTAGTCAAGGAGATCATTTATTTAGTTTTTATATTAGATCAGCGCACCAGCATTGTATGGTATTTACAGGTCACCGTCCTTTTTTTGAATTTTCTTGGCAAGTTGATGGTAAGACAAAATACTTTGTTTTCAACGTTCTACCTTTCAGTATTTCTACAGCTGGTTTCATTTTTACGAAATTACTCAAAGTTCCTCTCAAAAAGTGAAGGTCAAGAGGTCAAAAGGTCATTTTATTTTTAGACGATGGTCTGGGTGGAGACGTTTCATATGATAAGGCATTGCTTTCTAGCCGGTATATCAGACAAGTCAGTAGATACCATCTTCAGATAATTGTTTGGCTGGGATATTTATGGAATTCAAAATCAGGTAAGCTGCAAATTACTAATGAGCAAATCTGTAAAGCTGGAAGTCTTTTGAACGAATTGATTACCAAGGTTACAAGCGGAAATGTTATCTTTCTGGTTAGAAAAATTGCCTACATCATAGGCCAGCTGATATAGATGCAATCCGTCATTGGTCATTTAGTATGATTGAGAACTCGATCATTATATGATTGTGTTCAAACGAGGGCTAGCTGGGAGGCGTCTGTGATGGTTAGTTCTAAAGCTCTAGATGAGCTTATTTTCTGTAAGAAAAATGTAAGAGTTCTAAATGAGAGCACTTTTACAAGCTCTTGAGTTATGGAGAAATCCATTTTTTGTGACGCCAGTGGAGCTGGTTTTGGGGGATATTTAGTTGGCATACAGGATAGTGAAGTGGTAGGTTCTTGGTCAGAAACTGAGTCCGTGCTCAGCTCAACTTGGAGAGAGTTGGAGGCGGTGTACAGAACAGTACATAGTTCAGTCAAAAACCTGGAAGGGCAAAATGAATTGGTCCACACAGACAATAAGAATGTGTGCAATATTTTGCAAGTAGGTAGCAAAAAGCCATATTTGCAAGAAGTTGCTTTAAATGTAAATTCGTTGTGCAGACAAAATTGTATCAATCTGGGTTTTAGTTTGAAGGCCTGTTTCAGAGCCCCGGGGTGGACTTAGGGGATGGGGCAGAGGCCAAAATTAAACTTTTTTCAAAATATGGTCATGTTGCATATCAAATTAAAGCTGACGACGATTGCAACAACATGGTAGCAAATATTTTAGACACAGACACACCCTGAACCCAGGGGAAGTAGCCAAATGTCAAACTTTTTCTTTTAGACGTCATATTGCATATCAAATTAAAGGGAAGTGAGCACAGAGCACCATGAATGCAAATATGCTGTCATTACACACACCATCGACCCCTGGGTTGGGGTCAAGGCTATAGTTTTTTCTTTTCTGAAAGTGATTATGTTGCATATCAAATTAAAGTGGAAGAAGTGTTCAACTACAAGGTAACACTTTGAATTTACACACACCCTTGACCTCTGGGGTTGAGTTGAAAAGGGTGCAAAGATCAGGAATCGATACAATCAAGTACCACACCTGACCAAGGATACCAATGGGAAAGTGACAAACTCAAAGTAAGACACCACAAACGAGAGCCAAGGGGTCAGCCCTTTCCCAGAAGGTGCCCACAAAGCACATATAAACAGACGTGCACAAAGACATAGCAAACACAAGACAGAGCAAAAACATAAAAGATCCACAAAAGAAGTACCGCATTGGAATGGTCAGTAAAATATTTTACTGGAGGGCTTAAAACGGTTTAACGGCGCCAATCATACCCTTTATTCAGATGTGGATCAAGACACATAGATGTTTGGTTTGCATGAAAGACCCCTAACTTATCAATGCATCATCTCCTAAAACATATAAATCAAGATATAACAAGGAGATAAAGCAAAGATAAGGACTCAACAGTAAATAAAACTGAATACGGGAGCAAAAGAAATCCAACAGGTAAACCATGGTGGGCCCAACAAACAGCCAAAGCATCAGGCCCCTACCATCTCACCAATAGATAAGTCTTTAAGTCGAAACCATCATAGAGTCTGAAGTCCAACCCACTGGTGTGCAATTAAAGAGGAAAGCAAAGTTGCCAACCGTGATTGGGTTGGCCACCAAGCATGCAGTCTGTTGCAATACATTTATGTTAAGCCAATCTTTTTATAATGGGAAATTATTTTAATGAACTGCGCTGAAAAATTATTAGAGCCAACAATCTTCTTCAATATATACACCAAGTCACCTTAGAAATCAGGTTCCGAAAATCCTTGGCCCAAGAGAGATTTTAGTCCAACTTGAAATTTAGAAATCAAATCATAGTATCGTCTATAAAATTTTGAAAATGTTTGATATTGAAATTGTGTAGATGTAAGCATATTTTTTTCTTAAACTAAGCACTAAAACATACTTGCCAGGCGTTTGTTATGATCTGAATGATACAGAAGGTGAACTTGAGGTTTAGATAAATGGGTTTAATGTTTTGTGATTTTCATGTTTCTCTCAAATAACCCTTCGTCGGGGATATAAAGAACTTCTAGCGATAAGGTGTATATTTTCCCTAGTTAATATGATTAATAACATTAAATTTTCAAGTTGCCCTAATGTTTTTGAAATCGGTGTAGTTTGGCAGAAAAGTATGCATAGAAGGCAACAAAATACGTTTCAAAGCGATTCACCATTTACAATACTGTAAAAACGTGCACTTTCTACTCCTACCCCTCATTTTACGTCTTTATACTGGGTGCCGTTTAGGCTTAACTTTGAGTAAATGCCTTGCTAGTTTTAAAAAGTAAAAGTGCTAAAATGCTAAGGATAGGAGTGCTCTTCATTTCCCAAACCTTACCGTATTCCTTCTGCGCATGCGTACGAAATACGCCTAAAATTTTGGCGTTTCTCATTGGAAAGATGAAACTGGTGTCTTTCAGTTTGTTTTTAGATGCTTTCCCCCCCTAGACCCAAAATGCCCTTTACATATGTTGTAAATGTTTATAGCGACATTTCGTTGTCCAAAGGACATCTTGGGTCTAGGGGGGGAAAGCATATAAAAATAAACTGAAAGACACCAGTTTCATATTTCCAATGACAAACGTCACAATTTTGGATGTATTTCATACGCATGGGCAGAAGGAATACGGTAAGGTTTGGGAAATGAAGAACACTCCTATCCTTATCATTTTAGCACTTTTACTTTTTTTAAACTACAACGCATTTACTCAAAATTTGGCCTAACCGGCACCCAGTATAAAGACTTAATAAAAGCACCGCAAGCACTGCGTAATACCCCGCCACTGCTGGGGGCACCAAAAGTTATTTTGTGAGATATATAATGCCTAAATAGCAACAAAACTGAGATAGACAGTGATATGACGTCCTTAGTCACAATATGTAACCTTTGATGGTCAACATATCTGTAAAGTTTCATTCAGAGACTCCATATAGTAAATGAACTACAGGTCAAAAACCATTTTCAGATCAATCAAGGGCGGATAACTCATGAACTGGAAAGGTAAGGGTGACGGTCCTTACTAAAAATATGTAACCTTTGATGTTCAACATATCTGTGAAGTTTCATTCAGATATTCCATATAGTAAATGAACTACAGGTCAAAAACCATTTTTCAGATCAATCAAGGGTAGATAACTCATGAACTGGAAAGGTAAGAGTGAAGATCCTTAGTCACAATATGTAACCTTTGATGATCAACATATCTGTGAAGTTTCATTCAGATATTCCATATAGTAAATGAACTACAGGTCAAAAACCATTTTTCAGATCAATCAAGGGCAGATAACTCATGAACTGGAAAGGTTAGAGTGATGGTTCTTTGTCACAGTATGTAACCGTTGATGTGAAACATATCTGTAAAGTTTCATTTAAATATTCCACATAGTAAAGGAACTACGGGTAAAAAAATTTTTTAATTCAATCAAGGGCGGATAACTCACAAACGGGAAAGGTAAGAGTGACGGTTCTTAGTCACAATATGTTACCTTTGATGTGAAACATATCTGTGAAGTTATATTCAGATATTCCACATAGTAAAGGAACAATAGGTCAAAAACCTTTTTTCAGACCTATCAAGGGCGGATAACTCACAAACTGGGAAGGTCAGAGTGATGGTCCTTAGTCACAATATGTAACCTTTGATGTGCAACATATCTGTGAAGTTTCATTCAGATATCATGAATAGTAAAGGAATAACAGGCCAGAAACCATTTTTCCGATACGAAAAAGGGCAGTAACTCCGTTAAAAATGGAGGGATTTTGCCCATTAACAATCCCATACCACTCATCGCCGATAACAATATGTATGCAAAATTTGAAAAAATTCCGTGAATAAATACTCAAGTTATCGATCGGAAATGGTGAGCACGGACGGACGGACGGACGGACGGACGGACAGACACCGAAGGGTATAACATAATACCTCGCCACACTTTAGTGGCGGGGTATAAAAAGAGGGGTGGGAGTAGAAAGTGCACGTTTTCACGGTATTGTAAATTGTGAATCACTTTGAAACGTATTTTCTGCCTACTATGCATATTTTACTGCTAAACTACACAAATTTCAAAAACATTAGGGTAATTTGAAAATTTGGTGTTTGTAATCATGTCAACTAGGGAAAATATACGCCTTATCGCTAGAAGTTCTTCATCAGATTCGTCTTGTTATTATCTCAATGTGGAATTTGAATGGCCCAGTGACCTCCTCCCAGAGGTTCCTCCAGTTGAGGGTTCTGCCCGGCCAGTTACAGTGACTCATATCCGGAAAACCCTCGACAAGATAAAGCAGGGCAAAGCCGCAGGCCCTTCAGGTGTCATCTCGGAGATGTTGAAAGCAGCTGGTGAAGAAGGCCTGGAAATGTTGAGACTGTTGGCTGAATTGGTATTTAGCTGTGGCGATGGCTGAATAGGTATTTAGCAGTGGCGAAATATGAAATGATTTGGAGGAAAACCTTATACTTAACCTCTACAAAGGTAAAGGAGAGGCCCTAGATAGAGGTAACTACCGTGAACTCAAGCTAACTGACCAGGTGATGAAGTTACTTGAACGAGTACCAGCCTCCTCCATCCGCAAGATGGTATATATAGACCATATGCAGTTTGGATTTGTCCCTGGTAAGGGCACAACTGACGCCATCTTCATCTTCCATCAGCTTCAGGAGAAGTACTTTGCTGCAAACAAACAACTTTATATTGCCTCTGTCGACATATGTAGGCCCTATGTTTGCCTGCTGACTGGGTTGTGGTCACCTGCAGGGAAGGGCTGACCTCTTGGCTCTCGTTTGTGATGTCTAATTTTGAGTTTGTTACTTTTCCATTGGTATCGAGGGTCAGGTGTGGTACTTGATTGTATAGATTCCTAATCTTTGCCCTCTTTCTTACTAAGCATCATAGTAAGCGAGGGAAACAACCAAAGAAACGATCATGGGAATCATCTGAAGAGTTGATGGTCACCACCAACATTGACTATCTTCTTCAGAGGAAGATCAATCAAGTCAGAAAAAGAAACGTCCGGAATTTTTGGACATTTTTTATGATATGTCTAGTGATAGTGGTTCTTCTGTAAGTGATTCTGATAATTCTTTTGCTCTAGGCATTTTTGCAGACTCTAAGGCTACACAACTTTCTAAAAATATGACAAAGAAATTATGGAACAGAGAGTTTATAAATTTGTCTAGATAGTATTATGGAAAGGAGTCAGATAATCTCAGCATACGTGTTAAGAAATCAAAATAAAACACCTTAACATCATTGAGGAAAGCCCTGCAATGGGAGATAATGTTTTGAGTTGGTCACAGGCATTGCAAATATTTACACCAAAAATATTCCAAGGAGGGATCTGGGATGTTTCAATATACGATCTTAAGCACATAAGGATCAAAAATTGGCTATTGTATGACCAGAAATTTCATCAGCTTCTCGCAAAAAGTCAGTTGCCATGTGGTAGTCTACATGTACAAACTCATTTATTTCAATCTTTAAGTAAGCTTATGTTTCAGAAAGGCGTCCCAGGGTTAGAGTCAGGGGAGGGTTACGCCAGCACCTAATAATTTGTCCCAGCAACAGCAGGGTCTACCATCTCCTGGTCCTAGGGCTATTTTCGTCCAGGATACTGCTGGACATACCAACGATATGGCAATTGCAATAGGTCCAACTATTCATGAGCCCAAAAATTTTCATTATGTGATGGACAGTATGCTGGAACCTCATGTCCCAGATACGCTCAACAAGGCAATTCAGGTCAGCTCAACCAAGGGAAACCAAACCACCCCCTGATACTGTCAACACCAATACAGGTCAAAGTGTTGGATAGCTACTTCGAAGGTACCCAGAAGACAGAAATTTCATCGGTAATCGGTTTTCAAAAGGGTTTCCATGATTAGGGGTGGAGGGTTTTATACCTCCCTCAATTTCTCCAAACCTTTCATCAGGATTTGGCACATCCCGACATTATTTAAGATAAGAATAAGAAGGCGCTGAGTTTGAATAGGACTAAAAGCCCTTATAAATCACCCCCTATTGAAATTTTTAAGGTCAGCCCTTTGGGGGTTGTTAAAAAAAGAGCCTTATTCGTTTTGTTTGATTCAGGATCTTTCCTTTGGACCTAAGGGGTCTGCAGTAGATCATTTTATTCCAGCTGAAAATGCAACAGTTTCTTTAGAAACTTTTGATCATGTTGATTAATTAGTCTTAAGTTGTTGCAGAAATTCCTTAATTTCAAAAGCTGACATAGAGGAAGCATATAGAATTGTTCCAACGAGTCCATTGGAATACACTAGATTGGGAGTTTCATGGAATGGCAAATTTTATTTGGAGAGGGTTTTAGTCATGGGGACATCTTCTTCAGTGAGAATTTTTAAGACGTTGTCAAAAAGCATTCAGTGGATTTTGCAGTCCAAATCGGGGTAAATCATGTATCACATATTTCTCGCCTATTCTGATATAGATTTATACACCGTATATTGAGGTTTACGCCACTTAAAATGGGGGGGGGGCATCTCGAAGTAAACTTACCTGCGTGTAGAAAATCGTTTTTCATCACTTGGATGCTTTTTCAAAAACTAGCACCAGGAAACACGGAATAATGTTCTGAGCGCACAGATAACAGTGTTATTTTATTGTTGTCAAACGTCCCGGTAAACATATTTTCAGTCATGTTGAGACGGAGCCCCCTATTCCTGGGTATTACCAGTACTTTTGGGGAGTAAATGTTTCTTTGTTGAAGGAAACAACACACCGACCCAGCTGAGGAGCGAACCCGGGCCTCCCGATCCTGAGTCAGATGCTCTAACCACTAGGCCAGCGCCCCCCCCTTCTCCCCCAGATAACAGTGTGCATGAAATAAGATACTGAACAAACGAAATATAGATAACAAATAAAAACAGAAAAAAAAATTGAGCGCACAAAATAACATACCATGCAAACTTAATAATAATTCGTGGTCACGAAATATTAATCTGAGCACCGGAAATAGAATAGCGAGCGCACGAAACTATGTACCTAGTTGGGGCTAGAAATAATAATTCAAGTGCATGGATTTATTATCCGTGTACATGAAATACGATTCTGAGCACACGGAATAATAATTTATGCCTACGAAGCAATAACCCTTTAACACTATTTATATATCCATTTGTGAGAGATGTACCCCCTTCCAATGAAGACTTCAATGTTGACAGGTTAATAATTTGTGCGTATGTTTTATTGTCCTGTCCGCATGGATTATCAGGTCGGGTTTATTGTCCTGTTCGCATGGATTATCAGGTCGTGTTTTCAGTTAATTAATTCGTGAGCAAGGATTATAATTCTGTGAGCAAAGAGTGTACTTTCATGCACAGGGGGTTATCATTCCGTGCTATCAGAATCCTATTTTGTACGCTCTCTTTAGTATTTCGTACACTCTTTATCTTATTAATTGAACTTGAACTAATACTTTGTGCGCTCGAATTAATATTTCGCGTGCTTGATACGTTATTTAATGCGATCTGATTATTATCCGGTGTGCTTTAATCAGTTTTCCGTGCTCACAGATTATCATTCGATTGTTTGGAATATTGGTTCGTGGGTTCAGAGTTTTATTATGTGCACACTACAGTATTGCATGTGCTTGGGCTCATACATTATGCAAACGCATTATATCATGCGCTCACAATCTTATTTCGTGCGTTCAAATTATAATTGTGTACTCTTAGCATCTTATTTCATTTGTTCTGATTGTTACTCCTAGTGTAAGGATTCTTATTAACTTTGGCCTTATTGAGTGCGCTAGGAATTTTATTACATTGCCTCGGATTATTATTGCATGCGCACAGATTGTCATTCCTTTAGTTCAGACTCTTACATTTTCTTTTTAAACTTATGCATGTAACCACCGAACAAAAAGAAGAATGAACCTATGCATTTCAACACTGTCTGCCACTGGCATGCTTTACAGCCTTTATGACGGGCGAGTGTTCTCTGAGCATAAGTCTGACAGTTGGTGGTCAGTAAGTGAAAATGCTCATAACTCTTGAACCACGTGGCCATAAGCATGTTTGAATACCTAGCTTCCAAATGAAAGCTGTATTGTATTGTATTGTGTTGCAGTGTATTAGGTTGTATTGTATTTTGCTGTATTGTATTGTATTTTATTGATTTGTATTGAACAAATTTGACGAATAACCAAAAACAATATCGAAATCTAGGGCATGGAATATATCTAACGGGTACGTTTGCAGCATGACTGCTCCAGTATTTTTTTCAGTATTGAGCCCATAAAGGTATTTACACCCAAAAAGGCGCGTGATTGTGTAAATAATTGCAATTTCTGTATCTGCTTGTTTCTATTAGAATGTCAACTTTCGAGTAAACTTATACCTTGAGATATCCCCCAACGAAACTAGCTTGTATATCAGATTACGATGTAGAAATCAATGTACGATTAGGCGAGAAATCTCCATTATTTGCAAGTTATGCAAGGACATTGGCATTTCAGTTAAACTGAAGAAAACAATTTAGAACACAACATGGGCTCAAATTCTTGGCAAAGATTTAGATACTGAAAAGATGGAAGCTCGTTTGCCTCAAGATAAACTGCCAGAACTAAGTTGGTTATTGCGAGATAACATGCAGAGAAAAAAATCAGATTTAAGGATTTACAGGCATTTGAATTTGCTTGTAAAGTGACAAAACCAGGGAGGTGCTTTCTTAAAAGGCTATATGACCTTACATGCAGGTCTCATAGATCTGATCATTTTATTAAGCTTAATATAGCAGCTAGGGCTGACCTAAAGGTTTAGGCTTCCTTCCTGGAGGAATACAATGGTTGCACTATTATCACTGGCGATAAGTTCATTTTATCAAATACCTTGCCACTTAATACAGATGCAGCTAAATGTAAGGGGTTTGCTTGCATCCTTCAGCAAGTTTGGGCTTGGGGTGCTTTCTCAGCTTCTGTTGAGCAATTTCATAAAAAAGTTTTGGAATTATATCCTATTACTTTGGCTGTATATTTGTTTGGGTCTCACTGATGAAATAAAAAACATTTCATTTTTTTGTGTACATTTATATTCAATAGCAAAAGATACATTAACCGTTGTGGGGTCTTCTTCCTGGGTGTAAGATTAAGACATTTGTGACATGTTCTCTGTAAAGAGGGACATTGGGGCGTGCCTCTCATTACTGCATCATTTAAGCTGTAGAAATTGACATCTTATTTTGCTACAATCAGTAATGAACATTGTTTGACAGTTGAATTATGTGTGTACATGATTGCAGTGGATGAAGACATTTTCATTTTAAAAGTGTTCTTATGTTTTAAGGTGGGAATTTAACATGACAGTATTTTGTACAAGTTCAAATGCATCAATTTTGAGGCTACACATTTTTGAGAGTTATGCAAATGATATGTGGTATTTTATGTAAACATTCAGCTGAATGGCAACTATAAACGTATCAATGAATTTGCAGAGTCTCATTTTGGGTGTGATGTCTAAGACGGGGATGATCACATCATTGGGGTGTGGTGAGATCATCTTATGATCAGGCTTGATTAGTTGTGTGTTCCTGAGTCAATGGTAGATTGTGATCAACGTCCTTGTAGGGGTTGTTTGCATCATTGGGGTGTGTTGTAAATATCTCTTGCTGGGATTGTGTTCTTCACTATGATAGGGTCTCATTGTTATAGGAGGAGTTTTAAAGAAATTAACATTAGCAAAACCACGCAAATTATGAACCATGACAATATACCTATTGTTTTCGTGAGTTACTCTCAGAAATGGTATTAATGGTGTTTTCTTAGAGATTAATAATAATCATTTATGTTTGTTTTTCTTAAATGATTTTGTTTGTTTAACTTAGCCAGTATGTATTTTCAAGTTATTTGTACATCACATTTATTTTATGTCACTTCTGCCGCTTGACTGGTTCCCCTGGGGTTGGCCTGGTTGCTGGATGGTGCAGTTATCTCCCTTTATTTGAGATATTACATGATAATAACAATGTATTGAAGTATTACATGTAAGTTCGTCAGGGAATCATGACCCTGACATGATCAAACAATCACCATAGTTCCTTGTTTTGACCATCCTCAGCACCAATGAATCCCAGGGGTGCTGGTCTTGCTGCAAAGTTCCATAGGATCAGAGATACAAAGATATCAGTTACAAATCTAGAATAACGAGTGTTAAGAATATAAAAGAGACATATTTTCATGTCATGGAAAATATGATTAATGTTCTTAACAATCATTGCGGGGCGTGTTTATGATTGTGATTTTAGGCCTTGTTCAATATGTTTGTGTAAAGTATGAGAGTTGTGTTGTTCTAAGTGGAAGGATCATAGAAGGTCTGTCGTAAACTGTTTTCTCCCAATTCTCCCCACCTCCCACCATGTGGGATGGTATGGCCAATTTGCTGGCTTCAGACTTGTAATTATTACTTTGAAATATCTAATTTTATTTGAGATATTAAATGATAATTATAATTGTGATGTATTGTGTATTACATGTAAGTTCGTCAGTGAATCATGACCCTGACATGATCAAACGGAATAATTTTCATGCGCCCAGAAAGATGATGAAGAAATAAATTTACAAGGTAAAATATTTTATGGGCAGGACATGACTTCCCAGTCATCCCTGCCTGGCCACTCCAATGTCCTTGCATAAGGACTTATCTTTCATAATCAGTACATCATCCAGCATTATCATCACCTGATCATGCCAGCCAATCAGATTGTTGGATTTGCTCTGGGCTCATTATCATAGCGTGTTTTGTCAGCCATTTTCTTGTTTCGATAAAACCCAGGGTGTTGTCAACTTTTCGTCAATATTTTAGTTAAAGCAAATTCATTTTCGCTATATAAGAGCATCAATATTATGTAAAAGTTTACCATTTGATCGATTGTCAGTGGACACTACTTCTGAGACTTAAAGATGCTACCCAATGAGAGGAAACATGCCACATCCACGGCTAGATGTTCTTGTTGCGGGGACGATAACCCTTAACACTCTGACCTGAAACAATCAAAATCTAGTGACAAAAGTATCTGTTCATTCAATCATACAGAAAATGACACTGTTAAACAGTCCTAACAATACACAAACACAATGCCAACACACTTACTTTTGAGCCTTCTACAGCTGACAGTGTATTGCCTACACCTATGTCAGACTTAATGTTAATAGTAACAAGAAAAAGAAAAAAAAACAGAAAGGTAAACACAAAGAAAACCAATAAAGCTGCTAAGCTAAAGAATCGGATGAATACTGTGTCCCAACAGGTCTATCCCTTGTCCATAACCACGGACAATACAGTGGTAAACCATACTACAAGGACAGCTACAGACGGTTTTTCACGCCACAACACAAATGGGTGCCAAACCAAAATGGACAGCTACAAGCAGCTCTGCCTCTGTAGCCAGACGGGTACATGTGCCCCACCAGGGGAATACTACCTCTATACAGACTGCCACCAATCAGGCTTTTTAAGTCCCTCCACACATACAGGTCGGGCATAATGACATACCAGCCCCCCATAATATGCCCATGCCTGGGAGCATGGGATATATATGGCCACCTCCTAAGGGTTACCAACACGCTCAATCTCCACTTCAGGTGCCAACCAACCAAACGGACCAAGTAGAACAGCAGTCGAGTGTTCATCAGAAGATTCTGAAAGTTCAAGTGATGATGAATCTGACAGTAATATGCTGGGTACTAATTTTATCAGTCACCCTCAAATACAATACATGGAACCAATATCCACAGCAATTTCCATGCAAATTCCCAACAAAATTACGAAAAATAATGGCGTAACCAGTTTTTTGATATCGCTGACCTCCTACAGAGTAATTATTTGGAAAACTCGGGAACACCATCTTTTCACTACATTTATTGTCTGGGCCCTTTGCCACCAACAGCTGGTAATGTATGGACCTTCTCTGCAGCTAAGATTGTCAAAATGTCAACTGTCCCAACTAAACTGAGTAGTTGGTTACATTACTTAAATGTTTGTTTTACACCAAATTGGCATTATCAATTAATGCCCTGCAACAATACTCAATTGTCGTTGTCATTTTAACAAACGAGCTTCGCTCTGCCCCATCATCACACCTCACTCACTGGTCTGACCTGACAAACATAAATAAATTTACAAGGAAAATTATTTTATGGGCAGGACATGAGCCTCAAGTCATCCCTGCCTTGCAAATCCAATTACCTTGCATAAGGACTATCTTTTATATTCAGTCCATCATTCAGCATTATCATCACCTGATCATGCCAGCCAATCAGATTGTTGGATTCACTCTAGACTAATTAACATAGCGTGTTTTGTCAGCCATTTTCTTGTTTCGATAAAACCAAGGATGTTGTCAACTTTTTGTCAATATAGAGTGTGTAGGAAATTACAAAGTCATCCCTATTCACTGGAAGTTCCACTAACTTAAAGAAACTTTAATCTTTAAAGTAATAAGGTTGCAAAGATCAGGAATCGATACAATCAAGTACCACACCTGACCCAGGATACCAATGGGAAAGTGACAAACTCACAGAAGACACCACAAACGAGAGCCAAGAGGTAAACCTGATCATACTCACTTACTATTATTAAAGTTTCATTATACGAGGGTCAGTCAAAAATAACTGAGAGTTGGTTAATATCTTTTTCTGGTCGGCAGTTTTGGCTGAAACTTAACACACATATAGAATGAACCTCGGGGCTTCATTACATATAGAAGTTGACGTCCTATCTTTAATGTGCAGTTGCTAGGCAATCGAAGACCGCCTCTCAGCAATGTGCGTTTGCGCTGACGACACTTCCCTTACTAAAAGAAAATCTTGCTGCAAGCTTATTGTAAGGTTGGCCCAAGGTTACTCCAAAGAAATCCTTTGCCGCAGAACTTCGAAAAAGTTTGCAGGACTTCGCCGCTAACTGCAATGTTCCTGCGACCTTTACCATAGCATTGCAGAAAATATATAATTTCCTGCAACCTGCTGGTAACTTTGCCTCAGGTTTGCCAGAGAAGCATCAAAATGCAATTAAGCACCACAGGTTTGCCAAAAGAATTATCTTCTCAGTTCCCATAGTTACAATATGGTACTAATTAATTTATAAGACAAGATCTTGTCCAAAGTTCTTAAATACTGTTCACTTATAGAAACTGAGTGAAAGAGATAACATGGTCAGAAAATAAAGCAGAGTGTGAATATGGTGAAAGGAATTCTCATTTCTTTGTTTTTCTGGAATACATATATTTTGTAAATACTTAATTTGGACTTGGAGATGTAAAGGTCCAAGGTAGGTTTAAAACTATTTAAGTAATTAATTTATAGTTAAAAATATATCTCTTTAGACACTATCCTTGATGGAAGAACTAGGAACTTATACTCTCTCTTAAAAAAATATAGATGCCATAACTGTTCTTGAAGACATTGCCCGTATAACTATTCAAGCCATTAAAAGAAACTTTTTCACAATTAATATGTTTCTATATATACAGTTACAGCATTCATTCAGTGTTTAAACACTTTGTCCTCAATAGTTTGTCAACTGGTAAGTTTTGCAAACAGTTTAGACCCAGATGAGGCCCAGCAAAATCGCGCGACAAAAGATAGGACCTGATCTGGATCCAAACCGTTTTATGTTCAAAAACTTAAAAAAATAGAATTAGCAGAAGCAAGGAGAATTACCATGTAAGCCCTCAAAATATTCATTTCAAGGGCACTAACCTATAGTGTACTACTCCAGGGAGGTAACCAGCGATAGATACCCTTTAAGGGAGATAATAGGTAATTTTCAAGGGAGTTAATCTAATCTCTCTCTTAAAGGGAGGTAATCTATTATATGAACATAATTGAAACCTATGAATATTCATTAGCCATTATCAGTGTGCCGTAGCATTACCAGAATCTGTGGTAATATTCTGGCGATGTTTGCAGCTGCTTCGCCGAAAGTTTCTTATGAATATTCATTATGAGAAGTCCTCACCATAATTAAAGCGATGACTTTCTTGCGAGTTTGCCAGAAGATAGCCATGAACAAAAAAGGAGCTCATTTGATTGGTAAAAGTTTGCCGTAACCTTGCAGCAAACATTGCAGAAAGCTTGCGACAGCTTTATTGCAGCTCAGCGGCAAGGTTCACCAGAGGCCTGTTTTTTTGCTAAGGGTTCTGACTAAGCAGCCATGAATTTAAAATCATTTCAAATCTAAACCAGTATAATAAGGGACATTTCCAATTGTAGCAAACAATATGTAAGCAATGTTTTGAAGAAGTGTAATAGATGGTAAATACAATACTTGCAATGTTCGTTCCCTAGCAACCAAAATCGAGGGAAATTCTATTTTTAACTAATTTAACACCAGATTTTGCTGCTATGACAACCGTTTGTTCCTGGGAATATTCAAGATATGTATTCAGATGTCAAAACCAATTACTAAATACAATAAAATGGTCATATAATATGATATTTAGTTGATAATATGGCTTGAAAATGAATCGTAACTGGTGGGTGGGGTATATATGTGGTGAAATTTTCAGCCGATCTTGTTTGTTGAAAATGAGTCTCGTAGATTTACAATATGTGAAAGAAGCTGTTGAGTCTGTGCCAATGTACAGCCTCGCCCTTTCCATCGCCTGTCTTGTACCCCAACCCTTGCGAATGGAAAAAGGTCTAGTAGATTAACTATATGTGAAAGAAGATGTTGAGTCTGTGCCAATGTAGAACCTCGCACTTTCCTTCCCTGGTCTTGTACCACACCCCTTATAAATGGAAATAGGCCTCGTAGATTCACAATTTGCAAAGAAGCTGTTGAGTCTGTGCCAATCTAGAGCCTTGCACTTTCCTTCGCCAGTCTATTACCCCTACCCCTGCAATTGGAAATAGGCCTCATAGATTAACAATATGCGAAAGAAAGTGTTGAGTCTGTACCCATGTACAGCCTCGCACTTTCTTCGATGATCTTGTTTGTTGAAAATGAGTCGAGTAGATTAATGCTATGCGAAAGAAACTGTTGAGTGTGTGCCAATGTACAGCCTTGCACTTTCCTTCGTCGGTCTTGTACCCCAGCCCGGGCCTCGTAGTTAACACTCCAAATGATTTTGTTACTTTTCAGTCAAATACAGATTATCCGTATATACTATTATAAAAAGTACATGTTATTTAGCAGACGATACAGACTGTGGTGGATGTCGCATTATACGTCATTTCATTGGAGTCTTCGCTGTTTAATATCTGTCTATCAGTGATGAATTTATCATAAGCAGTAGCAGTACGCAAAAAATAATCCCTTTACCTTTATATAATCTGTTTATCTATATGACTGATTGATTAGCTTGTGTCAGCAATAAACCAATAAGAGATTAAAGTGCCTTTATGGATTGCATAATACCCTAATGACCGACCAGTAGAAAATGCACGGAAGATATATAAAGGACAAGAAATGACTATAACTCTTTTTCTTGTAATTAACCTGTGACCCTGCAGGATTTTCATTCTTAAACTAATCAGGCTCCGAGGTTATAAAACTTTTTCAATTCACCATATCAACATAAATTGCTGGTTCCCTGTCTACAGGTAAATACAGGTAACCAGAACCCCCCCCCCCCCCAAAAAAAAAAAATTTCTAGGTATTGGGGGGTACTGGTTACCTGTTTTTACATTACTGACCGCCTGTAAACTGGTAACCAGCAGTTAACGTAGATATGGTGAATGGTCAACTCAGCTGAGCATGAAATTTATCCTGCTCATAAATGTTAAAATGTCATTAATTTTTGGCATTTTAACATTCACTAGCATGATAAATACAACATCTGAGAGAAATAAAGCAAGACACTTCTTCATTTGTCGGTTGGCATTTTAACATTTATTAGCATCATATACGAAAGAAACTTCATATGCGATATTTTAGTTTTTATGAGCTCATGTTGAGTTGAGCATGGAAAAGTTTTATAACCTCGGGGTCAGTCTGACCTACTCTGAGTTCAAAATGTTCAAACAATATATAAATTTGTTTGATTTGTTTGATTTGATTCTTTACGTCCTATCAACTATCTTTCAAATAATAAAAAAAAACATAGAATTAATATTGCTCAAACAAATTGGATTCAGATCAGACACAACGTTTTGTTGGACTTTACTGAGTTCAAAGTGTTCAAACTAATGCCATATGACTTAAATTCTTTACCAGTCAAACAGGTCAGATCCAGAACAGACCCAACGATTTGCCCGACCTATACTGAGTTAAAAGTTAAAACAAAAATAGCCGTTGAACTAAAATTTCTATAATATTGCACATAGACATAGAGTCAAACAGATTGGATTCAGATCAGACCCAACGTTTTGTCCTTTTCCCTTTAGTTTATTAAACCATGTTTATTAGGTTGCAGAAAGCGATGGATCTCTTGAACCAAGCCAAATCAGAGAGTAAGCTTTTGCAGACATACACAGTTACTATTCCAATTCAAGATAGAATTCTTCATAGCACATCACAAACCGACAAATTATCAGTTCGGATTCTAAACATGTTCCATCCAGTGATGAACACTGACGTTTACCCTTTACAAACGCTTGGTGATGGGAATTGCTTGTATAGGGCAGTTTCTTTGGCCCTTACAGGATCACAAGACAACCATACTACTTTAAGATTAATGACTGCTCTTGAATTAATAGAGAATAGACAAGCCTATGACACAAGAAGGAAACATAATGATTTTTGCAAGACACACTGATAGTGACGAGTGATTATCCTAAAGTTGTAAAAAATGCTATCATCAAAAATTCATATGTTGAAATGGCTCACATTTACGCTATTAGTGCTTCTTTAGGTATGGGTATTTACTCATATTTTAAAATATGGTTAAACCCTATACTATCGGCAGCGTTCACTAAGAACGTTTATGGGCAAAAAGGAGCAACAGGATCAACATGTTAGTTACCAATTATGTGGACGTCGGCTATTGTGCCAAAAACTCCCAAAGAATTTCGTGTAAACCTCCTTGTTTCCTTATTACAGAAGGAATCATGTGTCACTATCATGCCTGTTAACTAAAGTTGTAAAATTGCCACAGAAACCCCAATTTCCGAGAAATCAACAGAAAGACAATTTGGTGATATCTCGAAACTTGAGGTTTCACCAGGCTTGCAACCAGCTACAGGTATAGAAGATGATGTTCTTTTGGATATGTCAAGCATTTCTTCAGAATGTTACCAACCCAAAGGTACATTAGAGCATTTGCCCAGTCAGGATTCAAGTTTGGAAGTGTTTTATACAGATGATGTTCTTTGGGGTAGGTTAGATTATGATGAAATGCAATCACCATCACCAGATCCACATGATGATAGACAAGGAATCACATAGTATTTCTTCAAAATGTGACCTACCCAAAGACACATCACATAATTTACAGGGTAAACTGGAAAATTAATATCTTCTTTTTGCTCACTTTTTGTAGAGAATAAGACAGGGCTGCCAAAAATTAGTGGTGGATTAAAAGAAATGTATATTTTGTCCTGGATAATGACTATAATGTGAAAAAGAAAAAATCTAACAAAAGTAGTGCATTCTCGAATGACTGTGGTGTATGTGATCGTACTACCACAGGTACGTCACCCTACTCATATTATTTGATCAAAGACAGTGGGGATTTAATGACTCTTATTAAATGGGACAAATTTGGGCACTGTACCAAAAAGCAGGTGCAAAAAGGTACAGCACTTTCCTTTGGTTCCCCAACCAGAACCGGAAAATGTAGCCATTATCCAGACATATTACATAAAATCAAAACTGGACAAGTCATATACAAAGAAGGCATGCCGGTTCGCTCCTGAAAGTGGTCTTCAGAGCAATTTAGCCATTGTTCAATACCTAGATAAAATCTCTGGTTTGATACCTCATGGAAATTCAAGAGACGAGAAAGAATATGTATGGACACCGACATATGTCATGGATGAGATTAAAGACATGTCCAGCAAGCAAAAACCTCATCAAATATACAACAAATTAAAGACAAAGTATGACGTACTCACACGACCGACAGGCATGCAGCAAATAAACGACAAACTTAAGTACGAAAAAGCGAAAGAGAAATCTCATATTGCACACTCAAGCAATTTCGGAGACCAAATTAGCACGTTAGATAATATGGTCCCTGAAGGTGATCAATTTAAACGATCCATCATATGGAAGACAAGTAGAGCCCCATGCATTACTCTTCACACGGAAGATCAAATCTCAGACACTAAAAACTTATGTTGCACTGGACAGACTGTGTTAGGAGTTGACAAAACTTTCATGCTAGTACGTTAAATGTATGTAATCATTACGACCTACTTTCAACTGACTTTGAGTTGTGTCAGGACTGGAAACTCTCTAATATTCTTAGGACCTGTGTTCATACATGACAACAGTGACTTTGAGACTTACAGCCACTTTTTCCACCACCTTAAACTAAGACTTATGAATACTAGCATATCTCAAATGGTCATCGGGACGGAAGACGAACAGGCACTTGTAAAAGCAATCACTACCATTCACACAGAGACAACTGACCTTCTTTGCACATGCCACACAAATGAAAATGCACGACAAAACTAACAGATGACGTGTGGACATACAGGACAGAGACATAATTCTAGGGAAGATTTTTGGGAGGAATGGCATCACAGAAGCCCACAATACGATTACATTTGATGAAAGATGTCATGACTTTGAGAACAACTGTTCAGGCATCCTCATCAACATCAACAGCCTCTTTCAACCATAAATTTGCGAGTCAGTACTTTTGTTAATCTATAACACCAACTGGTTTAAGACAATATAAAGTATATGAAAAGTGAAAATGCATGCAAAAATTGGATTGAAAGAACTTTATTTTGACCTATGATGAAACAAAAATTTGCTTCTGATTGTGGCTGAGCTGTTAGAGAAAGGTGATGGGGTGACAACCGCAGAGGCTATCAAAAAGGAGTTATCTGACAGGGGTGTGCCATTTTGAAAAGTGATGGGGCTAGGGACAGATGGTGCCACAGTGATGACAGGTGAAAATATGGGGATTATTGGATTGTTTCTTAGAGAAACTCCTCAAATGTTAAATGTACACTGCCAGTGTTGTGCCTAGAGCGCGGCATTGCGGGATTCCCGCAATTTTACCGCCGATGTCCCTTAAAACACATCCAGCGCGGGCCTAAGGGCACACCTCGGAAATCTGCTTATTATTTTTCGCTGTTTTCTACTATTTTCGTATTTAGTGTAACTTAATAAAGGGAAGTAACTAGCACAGTCCAATACACAACAACAATGGCGGAATACTCGAATTTCATAGCAGACGGCCAGAAATAAAGCTATTTTAATATAGAAATAGTATATTTGTTGGTGAATTCAAAACAAGGGCACCAGCAGAAACTACCTCACTGTCATCTACTCCCCTTCTTGAGCCAAATCTATCGACATCGAGCTCAAATTTAAATAAAAAATGAACAGAAATTTCCGGATAACTATTCAATTTAGCAGGTAAAAATTTGAAAGATTTGGTGTGTCCCCCAGAATTTGTAAATGTCCCCCTGAAATTCAGGTAGAGGGACACCTGTGTCCCCCAGAAATCTTGACCTAGGCACAACACTGCACTGCTTAGCTCAAAGGGTAGCATTGGTAAAAGTAAAGCAGTTTAATATTTTCCTTTTTTGAAAGGTTTTCAGCAGACTTTGACAAATATATTTTACTATTTTTATAAAATTTCAAACTAGGTTCAAACATTAGAAGAGCTTCAGAAAATACTGAATTTGCCTATCTTAAAAATAAGAGAAATCCATGAGTTAATGTGGTTGTCATTTTTGAAGCTTTTCTATCTGTTTACAGAGCCTCACCAGCCCTCTGAGCATATTTTGATTCAATCAAAAAACAAAAAGGTCCAAAAGGTGAAGGGATAGCAAAAAAGCTTGCATCTAAAAAGTTCATCTATCTCATATGTTTGATGCTTGATGTCTTGGCCCCTGTTATGGTTTGTCACAGCAGTTCCAAAACAGGATTTAGATCCTGCAATGGTGTCTGTAAATTTAGACACTCGCAAGTCCTCACTGAACAAGATCAGCAATGGAGAATTGTTTGAATGTTCTTATTTGAAAACACTACACACATACATTGACACAAGCAAGAACAGTTATAAGGGATATAGAATTGGCATGACACAAGAACCAGCAAGCTTGTGCTATCAACTTGTTAACTCGGTACTACAGAACATTGATGCTAGATTTCCACAATTTGACATGTCTTCTTAGTGCATTTGGGGTTCTTGGAATGAGGCCCATTTCTTTTCTTGGAAATGAAGAATTGTCAAACTTGGGAAATGATAAGATTGACATTCTTGTCAGCCAGTATGGACAGGCTAAAAGTCATGAAAGGGAGTGTCAGGGTGGTGAGTCAAGCATCAAAACTGTAGAGCCATTCATTGATCCTGATAATACAAGAGCTGAGTGGGATAGCTGCAAAAGAACTGTCATTGCAGAAATGTTTCCCAGGGATAACATGGCAACGCTATGGAAGTTAATTTGCCAGTATCATGGAGACAAATTTCCCAATCTGATCAAATTGGCTTCTCTAGCATTAACTTGCCCAACAAACACAGCAGACTGTGAGAGAGCATTCAGTGTGCAAAATTATATTACATGTCAAAAAAGGGCAAGCATTTCTGCAATGACATGTGACCATTTGATGAGGTAATGCATCTGTGGGCCAAGTATGCCACAGATTAAGTCATTTCCAAGCTTGTCTAGGGTGCACATTCTTAGACAAGTACAACTTTCTCATGCTACATGGATCTGCAAAGATTAAACAGACAGACAAGGACTGGGTAAAGCCTACCAGGGGGTTCAATATGTAATGAAAACGCATTCATAACTCCATCCACAAATCGTTAGGATTCTATGCTATATGTCAAACAAAAGATCTTACCTCGGCTGTTTTAATGGTGCATAAACCATTATTTTATCTTTCCTTTAATACTTAGTTACAGACTTTTCAAAAAGCAGTCATATACACTGTATACATTTTCCTCTGAATTGAAAAGAAGCATCTTAACAAAGGTAGAAAGACATGCTGTATTTTCTAAATAAAACATTTAACAAGAATCAATCACATATACATAGATTTTTTTTATTAATTTCGCTAATATCTGCTAAAAGACTACCAACTTTTGACAGGTACCGATTTCTGAAGTGACGGTTTTATTATGTTACCCCTTCTTATGTTGACATCGTTTAAAGCAATTTACTTAATAGTAAAATACACATCGTTCTTGAAAACCAGCATTTTGGCTTTGTATCAGAAAAGGACAATTTTGATTGTATCGAAGTTTCAATACATACAGTGCATGGCAGCAGACCAGTTAAACTGAAACCAATACCTACAGGCATCTCATCTGTGTGGTATACCCTTTTCGTTTCTCATAATTTTATCATCTGAAATTGGCCATCCAATTTATTTACATGTAAATACGTGTAACAATATCCAAAAAATGCATACGAATGCAAACATTGATAAAAAGCGCTATTTTGTCTGATCCATTTCAGTGTAAGCCAAAGATTTTATTTTTTAAAAAGATTTTCTTATTTCAAATGATGTTTTAGGGGCACTTTATGAGTGAGATTATATATGGAAATTTCAAAAACGGCTGTATTACTTGCAAATGAACAAGATAGCGAGCGACCAGAAGAAATGTTACAAAAGCTTTTCGTATACATTTTCACTATGTAGTTGATCACACAAAAACGAATATGTCAGTCGAATGCCAGAGAAAGTGACATCAAGGAGGATTTTAACCAAAATGGCAGCCTCAATATGTCATAGAATATAAAGCAATATCAAAGATTTTTGCAGTTATAAACCACCTATATATAGATATCAACCAAATGAAGAAACATGCTGAAAGCATCCCTAGTTCATGGAGTTATCTGCTTTTGAAAGCATCGTTTCAATTAATATCGCAATGTACGTCAGTATCCTATCTTTAAAGCAGCTTGTGTAAATCAGTTTAGGAGCTGGATAACTGTAACATTTTAATCGCATAGCTTAGAAACATCCCTTTTAATTAAAGTAATCATGGAATGTGTAAATATAATACTTTTGGATTTACTGGCCAGGTTTAATTTCATAGACAACTGCCCGTCCAAGTAGGTATCCGTTCCTCAACGGACCAATGTATGAGCGCTGTTAAGCAGCTCGTTTGCTCAACAGACCAATCATTGAGCGACGTTAAGGAGACAGCTTTCCTCAACGGACCAATGGTTAAGCAGTATCTATGACATGCGCGGAAAACGTCATTATCCAAGATGGCGGCGCCCATGAAATAAGAATTGATACCAGGAAGATTGAATTAAATTTGCAAATATATTTATTTTCCATCAATCGAAAATCGTAAGAAATATTTTGTTGCGTTGTTTGTTCTCTAGTAGATTGATCGGTATGCAGTTGCAGATATAAATATTGTTTAAGCAAGAGTTTTCTAACGTCGAAAAGTTTCTGTTTTCAAAACTCGCAAACGGAAGGCTTTGGCGAGTTTAAAAATAAGTTAAATAGGCACAGGGAAGTCTGATGTGAGTTTTTAGCAGCAGACTACAAGCCCGCCTATCCACCTTTGTAAGTATTGATTGCATAAGGGGTTATGGGGGTCTTTAAAATCTAAGTAGGTCACCCCACCCACCACATTCGTTGGTCCAGTTTCTGCTATTCAGTTCCCTGTGACTGTTTAACCAGCCAGTCACATAAACTATTGAAAAACGTTCTTCCTGCAAAATCCCTTATTGTGTTCAGGTCTGTAGATCAATTGTTGCAGAGATATGCACACAGCTGAACAGTGGTGGCCCAGCTAGATCAACAAGTTTGCCTATATTTGTTGGCATTCTGAAAACAAATGATTTATTTATAGTTGTGAAAAAAATAATAAAGAGAATGCGTCCACTGTTTCTGGACGTGAGAAAGTTTGTCTTCAGAGTTTACGACAGGGTCATAACCGATTTTTATATGGACCAAGTTGTCCTGTATTTTATAAGGAAAGTATATGGATACACCGGAATAGTATTTTTCAGGCAAAGTAACAACTGGATCCAGTACATGTATGGTATTATAGAGACAGGATATTGACACAGTGAAGTGAGTAGATTTTTGTTTTCAGGAAAATCAAGATTGGATATGGCTTTGTTGTCAGGATATGGATTCAGTGGAATAGGATTTTTCTTGAAAAAACAAATTGGATCCTGTACGTGTATGGTTTTATAGAGGCTGGATATGGATACAGTGAAGGTGCAGATTTTTGTTTTCAGGAAAATCAAGATTGGATATGGCTTTATAGTCAGGATACGGATACAGTGGAATAGGGTTTTTCTGGAAAAACAAGACCCTGTGCATGTATGGTGGGATATGGATACAGTGAGAGGAGTAGATTTTTTTTCAGGAAAATCAAGATTGTATATGGTTTTATTGTCAGAATATGGATACAGTTGTATAGGATTTTTCTGGAGAAAAACAGAATTGGGTACTGTACATGTATGGTGTAATATAGGTACAGGATATGGATAGATTGGAGATAGTGGAACATGATAGTTTCTGGAAAAACAAAATTGGATCCTTCCTACGCTCAGATAAGAATAGTTTGTTCATCTAAAATTGCATTTATTTCCTAACCCATCAATTTAAACATGTGTTTTGGGTGCTCAAAAGAACCGTCTCATTGTGACAGTTCTTTTGAGTACCCACAACAATGTTTTGGTTGAGAAATAAGAAAAATAATTTTCCAGTACACATTCTTATCTGGTAGCCTGATCCTGTACATTTATGCATGTTTTTAAGGGATATGATATGAAAAGCAAAGTTGGATCATCTACATGGACAGAATTGGAGGTCCCGTTTAGAGATACAGTGAAATAGGATTTTTTTCTACCACTATTTCCAAAGAAGATTGTGATTACCTCCAGACAGAAATGACAGTCAGGTTGCTTTACTGTTGTCTTGGCTGGTCTTTCATGTAAGTCTGACCAGCTCTGACGAACATAAAATGTATTTGACTGAATGCTACAATAATCTTTGGAAACCTTACGGAACTATGGCAATGATGCACACTTCACAATGTGGTAGGACTTGGATTGGATATGATGAACATATTTTGTTATCTTTTTTAGCTCATGGCACCACAGCAAGAATGTCGTCACAAACAGGACTGCACAGATGTGATATTTGTCAGAGAAAATTCTCCATAAAGTCAAATCTCAATAGACACATTAAGACACATTCTACCCCAGAATTCACATGTACTCAGTGTAACAAGTCTTTCCATTTGAAATGGAATTTAGAGAGACATAAAAAGCTCCATCTGTACCCGGTCATTTAACTATATAAACCAGATGAAGCAAGGCTTAAGCGCACAGAGGAAGCGAAAATGTGGCTAAGCAGCCAACAAAGGAGACTTCAGATAATGCATGGTTAAAACCAGAAACTGCAGAAGCAGAAGCGAAACGTGTAGGAGGCGAGCATTGGCAGGCTTGCGTACAGCTGACTTGGGGTCAGTATAAAGGCAAGACTTTCAGTTGGTTGCTCGAAAATGATGTTGGGTGGATTGTTTGGCTGCTGGCAGAGTTCATTATAAAGGGAGAGATAGAACCACTGATGTGGTGGCAGAAGCAGACTCTACTAGATCTTGTGAAAAAGTTTCCTCTGGTGATGGTCCATGTCGACAAACGAACAAAACATGTTAAGGTGAGATCTGCTTATATATCTTTGAATACAATATGTTGTACATGTAAGTGGAAGCCTTTGCTATAAAATTAGAATATAGGCTAAAAATAGTAAGTGAGTATGATCAGGAAATACCGCAATCACAAACTGCAGACAAACGGCACCTCAAGGGAGAGCCACACGACAATCACGAGACACCAGGAAGACAAACTAAGCAAAGCAACCAGCTCTCTCTTCCCCATCAAGATGATTGCAAAACTAGAATGGACATAAAGTAACGTACAACAAATCATAGAACAATTGCAGACAATAACAATAAACAAGTCAACAACAACAGAACCACCGCCTTAGAACGGACAGCAGCCTAAGCTACCAGGGGGGCTTAAATGCATTTTACTAATACGTTTTGCACCACCATGAAAATAGAAAGGATATTAATCATTACCCATCATCCTGTATGTACATCTTCTTCAAAGTTCTACAATGGTCCATATTGCACCATGCCATTAAGAGTTATTGTCCTTTGTTCATCAAAATATGTAATTTTTGAATATGTGAATGTTGGAATAGCTGGGACATCCATGTCTCTTGGACACTAGTTTTTGTATAAAAAAAACATGCATTTGATTTAACCATCAGCCTCATGATTTGGTAGAAAAGACACCAGACCTCCAGATAAGTGTGCTTTTTAGCCCAAAATTATTTTTTTTATTTATCAATCAAATTGAATATTTTTGGTACTCAAAAACCCCGTCTCATTGAGATGGTTCTTTTGAGCACACAAAACAGATGTACAGCAGAATAGAAAAATTAAAATTTTAAACCTCAAATTTTTTGGAATATCTGGATATGTGTATGAGCACACTGTTTTAAACTGGACAAACAAATCTTGAGCTGCAAAGTTGTATGTACAGAGTAGACACATGTCTAGCCGTTTCTTTATTGAATTACAGTGCAATCCCATTAAAACACACCTCTTATACAACACAGATTTGGATACAGCACGGTCATGTAGTGGCTACCAAATTTTCTAACCACAGAAGAATTTTACAAAGGAATTACATTTGTATAAGAATATGGCCATGGTCATTTCCTACAAATTCTTTGTAAAATTGTCCCGTTATAGCACGATTCACCTATAACAGAATACATTCTACAAATAGAGTTCTATAGAGGGACTGCACTATAGTTTTGTTGCTGGGTTTTCTATGTTTACAAATATATGAAAAAAAATTTTCTTTTGATTTTAAATTTCATGCTGTATAGTATGACATTCAGCACCAAAAATATTTTTCAGCGAGAAAATGGACAAGCAGCTGGGTCGACAAAAGATACTAGGGTATCCCAAATATCGAAACCGGTGCCAGTAACCACAAAACCAACCCCGTCAGATGACCCCTTTCCAGATGATGAAGATGCTGAGATATTAGCTGCTGCAGGTACTGGTTTATGATGAATGTGTAACTTGTAATGGTTTGAATTATTTATTAAGCATTATGAGTGTGTCAAAATCTATTTTTTGTCATACCAGGCATCATGAGAACCTGTTTTTGTGGCGACATTCTATAATGTAAGTTTGAAGCATGGAACCAAAGACGGAAAACATGATGAATAATTGATGTTACATCAAGAAACATACTTACAAACATTCCCGCCATTTTTCTGGGTTTAAGGCTAGAACAATTTATAAATTTAGAATAATGTCAGAAAAAAGGTATAAAATAAACATATTGTTAAAATGGTAACTTGATCTGGCATACAGTATCATGTCTCATAGCTGAGGTCTTACCATTGGATAAGCCTTGACGTTTGCATCTTTGGTGATCGGATGGTATGACCTCATGCACTGGGTGTGATACAGTATGCCAGATCAAGTTACTTTTATAATAATGTGTATGTATTAAGATGTACACATCACCAGCATGTTTTTTGTTGGATCATTTTTTATGTAGAACTAAGGCTCTTTGATAAATCCGTTTTTTCCATCTTGTTAAAATTCTGCTAACTTTATGATAAATGGAAAATTTCAACGTATAACCAGAATGTTATGGTTGGATGAATTTTTTCATGCAGTTGTGACTCTTTGATTTTTCTTGTACAATAAGATAGGATCTGTTTGCTTTCTCTCATGGTTAGATTTCAAGACAAGTGCCTTTTTAGTTTAAAGATAAACATGTATTTACAGAGGAGGTTCTTCACAAGTCCCCTGTACCTGTTGAAACAGCCATAACAGCTGTGGGTAAATTAGCATCATCTAAGTCACGTGAGAAAGAAGCCATACCATCCACATCAGCCACAGGGTCTGATATTACTCTTGAAGGCTGGCAGAAGTCCTGGGAAACCCCTTCTTCTGTAGGCAACATCATACCAAATATCAAATGGATGAAGGAAAATATTGAGCATGGACTTTTCCACCCAGCAAAATTGTACAAGACAAAAGACGGTGAAACAGTGCAGAGGAAGATTCTTAAAGACAGACTGTGGTTCTCCCCACCTCCCATCCCTGCAAGCATGATGGGAGGTGTGCCAAGTATGCACTCCTTTTTCACCTCTCCTGTGTTTTTCTGGAGGCCGATAGGTGTGGTGCATGCAAAGATAAGGTGCCCAAACAAGGACTGCCCTGCTCCTCCAGATACATTCCTTACCAGGCATGGGTACTCAGTTACTGCTAGACAAGTGTGCAGCGAAAATAATTACTATACCTTGCTGACAGAGCGTGTCTCCTGCACACATTAGATGATAGACTGAATGCTGTGTCAATGGCAAAGGTGCAGCGACTTGTAAAGCAGCAGCACGACAAATGGTATGCAGACAGGAGGGATTTGTACCAGACTCTTTTGTATGAAGCCTCCACTGCCCAAACCACATTACAGTCTGGTATATTACACTTTGTAAGACCCTCTGGTAGCTACACCCCTCCAATACCACTGCCCTCTTTACCAGGAGAACGCGTTCTACGCAGAGCACATCTAATCCAGGAGATGGAGAAGATGCCAGACTATCGTGCTGCCATACTTAGTACCACTGGGGAAATCCTCTGCATAGATGGCTCAAAGCAGGTGTGTTTTTGAAGCATTTCAAAAGATGTCAAATATGTAAAATAGGAATCCAGGCCTTTAGACGTGCATAACAGAAAAATAATTTTCTTATATAAGTTGTGGGTACTCAAAAGAACTGTCTCAATGAGACTGTTCTTTTTTAGCACCCAAAACATAAAATTATGGGTTAGAAAATATAAACAATTTCATGATGGAAAATTTTGCTTATCTAAACCTATGGGAATCACTGGGTTGACTTTAGGATTTGGGATGGTGGCATTTTTTAACCTTTTTCTGTACTGTGGAATTGCATTTACACACCACTTGGCACGAACAAGACCAAAAATGAAAATGAAGGCTCTGTAATACAAAATACTGACAGAGATATGTGTTTTGTGCAAAGAAAGATTGAAGTCAGTAAAATTGTAGGATTATTAAACATTTAAAAGTGGCAATCTGAACAAATGTTGTTAAGCTTTGGTCATCTGACAATTCATTTATCAAACCTCTTGGTCAAACACTGTAGATACAGGCTGATCACTTTTTGTCTATATACTTTTAGTCATATATGCATCAGATGACTAAAGTAGACAACATGTTAATATGAAAATAATATCACCTATGATGTGTATTTTTCTATTTCATTACCTTGTATGAATTGTTTTACAGATACTGAAGAGAATCTATGGGGAAGGTAGCAACACTATGCATTACGTTACCAGCATATTGAATGAATGGGGCCAATTTCTGACAACAGTAGTTGTGGCGTCCGAGTCTGAGGGATGCTATCGACGACTAGCTAGAGGACTTGTATCCCGATTTAAGCGAGCTAAAGCACCAGCTCCAAAGATCCTATATACAGACAACAACTGCTGTCGGTAAGCTTAGTCATTGGGGTTGTTATTAAAAAAAATTAATGTTTTTTTTTTCTTCTAATTTTATTTTCATATGTTCAAAAACATTTTACAAATATACATGCTAATACAATAGCATTTTCATTATTATAAGCAACATCCAACAAACAGTTTTTTTTTAGGTTATGGACAAAATAATCAGTAATTTCATTCATAAATGCAAGTAAGATGAAGATAATAAAAAGTACAAGAGAGAGCTTTATTCTGGTCGTTTTGAGAAAATGTTATTATTTTGACCAGAGCCAAAAACAAAAAAACAAAACAAACAAAAAACAAGCCAAAAAAGAAATACTTGTAAAAAAAGAAAAAATAGAAGCTGTGGACCTTTAATCTTTTTTTTTTGCTACACAGCTATGATCCTTTTAAGACGTGTAGTGAGCAGAGAGGAAAAAATATTAATATACTTGCCCATTTACAAAGAATAGACTGTTCATACCTGTTTCACAAAATCTGTCCCTTATGATTTGCGCCTGCAAAAACATAATCTGTTGAAGGTGTCTGCTGCATATTTTTGCTAAAATTATTGACAAATGTAAGTGTATGCCCAAACATTGTGTATCCAGATTAGACTGATCCTACACTATTTGACCAGCAGCTCAAATGAGTGGCATAGGATCAGGGTATTTTATTTTTTGGGTGAATATATTTCAAAGGTCTATGTTATGATATTTGAGCGGCATCAGGCAAGCTCTGTAGTCTATTGAATACTCTTGTACATTTTTAGCAATGGTGAAGCATCGTTTCTGGAGGTACTATTTAGAGACTGGGCAGATCAGGGAATGATCGTCCGACTAGACATTCGCCACTGGCTCCATCGCTGGGATGCAGTTATCATCAAGCAGACCCATGCAAAATACCCCACCTTCATGAGTGCATTGGCCGGAGCAGTTTTAGCATATAACAGGTAAAAAAGACTCCTCTATAATCATAAAACACAAATGACGCTAGCCAATTGCCTTTAAGGCATCTAGGTGTTTTTCTGTTTAAATATTGGTTAGACATGTCAGAAGCAATGCACATCCTTATGGAGAGTAAAAACATATTGTGAAATCTTTCAATTAATTAATTAGACTAAAGAAATGACCAATAAATAATTTGCTCAAGAAAGCACAAAACAAGTGACTGATCAGACTGATTCTATGCTGCTTCTAACAATTAGATTAAGAAAAAAAAACTACAACAAGAACAAATAAAATGTAGTCTCTGATTGGATTGCTCCTCTCTATGGCATTTAAGTTGACATCAGCTTTTCATGTCTGATCTGTAGCTCCTTATGCCTGTCTTTGAAATTTTCTGCCAATCTACACTTCAGCCTCAAAAAGCAAAATTTTGGGAATAAAGTCTAGTCCTAGTTTAATTTGGCAGTGCTCATGTACTTAGTATTCTACTGTTGCTTTGTATTGTATTTATCTTTATACACATGTCTTAAAATTACAGAGATGACATGATGCTTCTGGTGAAAGCTATTCGGAGTGGAAATGAAGAGATGTATGCTAGATTCTCTGACGAACAAATGCTTGCCTACATCAAGCCATATCAGCTTAAATCTTACATCAGACGGATAACAAGGGGTGTTGAGGTATGCATAAAAATGGTTAGGGTTTTAGGATTATTCCTCAATTCTGGATTAGAGGCTAACACTCTATAGAAAGTCCGCCTCAAAATACTGAATTCAGCAGATGATCAATTTAATTGACTTGGATTCTCAGCTGAACTAAATGCAATTGACTTGTTAAAATTGAAAAATATTAATATTTAATAGGCAAACTACCAGTTTTAAGAGATGAATTTCTAAAGTTCAGAACTTTGAACTTTTGTTATTTTAATCATTTTTCAAATATTCATCGTAAGAATGAGTTCCAGCTTATGAGATTTATTTCCTTAAAGGAAATAAATCTTTCTAGAGAAATCAAAATTAACGCTTTTATTGGTTTAATAAATCATGGAATTTCTCTGTCAATCATGCAATATTTAGATTTCAATGACGTTGATTTTATATTCACAGTAACCACAGCACTTTGAAATTTAAAAATGGACCAAAATTTTGTTTGTGGATGCTCTTCCTTGAAATAATTGACGGATCATTGTGACACAATAATAAGCAGTAAGCATGCTTGCCAACTCAAATTACGGTCAGGGGGACATAGTTTTCCTCTGAAAACCATGCTTTATTTACTGTTTGCATGATGGGTAATTTCTCATGCAATTGTTGTTGTCTTCTGAATTTGCAAAGGTAACTTTTTTTAAAAAATCTTTGAGGAACACTATCATTGTGTCAAACAGTTTGGATCACGATCAGGCACTATAATTTTGGGCCTGATCTGGGTCCATTGTCAGCAGACAACAAAAGTCTTCACTGGCAAGGAAAGAGTTAAAAAGTTCTTTAGGCTTAGTTGTTATAGCATTGGGCTCAAAATAGTCAAAATATTCTTTACAGGAGACTGCGAACACTGTGGAATATATTCTTGAAGAGTTTAAGGGACCAGCAGGCCTTGACATTGATGGAATCCCCCTCTTCATTTCAAATGAAGCTGTAGAAACCCATTGGGTCATAGCAAGTAAACGCTTGGGCTGTATGCAGGTAGGGAACTTTGTTTAAATTATTTTTGACTCTTTTTCAGCTCTATCTAGTAGAAGGCTAATGGGTCAGTTAATAGTTTACTACTGACTCCAAAGTCCATCTGCTGTCTGTCAACATATGCTACCATCTGCCATAGACCCTGGGCTTTGGTAGATAACATTTCAGGTTTGAGCTGTACAAAGTTTGTTCAATTGGCGATCAACCATAACCTATGCTTATGGTAAGATCAAGTTAGAAGAAATGGTCTCTTGTGATAACTGTTTAAGGCAAAGTAAGAAAGAAGGAAAAGGTCAGGAATCGATACAATCAAGCAATCAAAGTCATATTTACAAGATATGCTTTTAAACCTTTGGAAGTTTGTATAAAGTTAAAAGCATTAAGCTCAGGATAGTCCATTGAATATGTTGAGGGGTCCCTGATTATATTTTTCACAAATTCTTTTCTTTCTCTGAAGATCAAGTTTGTAATAGAAAACAGTGCAGACCCTGATGAAATGCCATATTATGTGGCATTTCATCTGAGTCTTCATTGTTTGCAAAAATATCCATATAGTGTTTTGTGGTCTCCAGCAGGTTATACCCCCAGTATAACCATCATGTTTGAGACAATTGATCTTGATCTAAATTGGCTATTGTTTGGCAAGTCTTGCAGAAAGGTGTATGGATGGGTTTGAATGATTATTCCTATTTGAATCCTTCAGTTATCATGTTTTGTTATAGGATCCACCAGGAATACAGCTGTATGTTGTGACAAAGGCTGTGAAGATTAATGGTATCAGCCTGAACAAATACAGATGCCGAAGAGGAAGCAATGCCCTAGAAGGACTGCATTCTCACCTGATCAACACAATACCCTCAAAGCGATGTGGCATCTTGCCATTTCAGGTATAATGCAGCATTGTTTCAACATCCTTTGTCACAAAATTGCAGTCTGTTCTTTAACTTGCCAACCTTAAAAGATATCTTAACAGATTTCACATAATTATTAACAAAGATTTGATGATGTAAGAACCATAACTTTTGCATTTATAATTTTTTAGTTATTTCCCTTTGAATTTCTGTACAATATCATGTCCACTAAGTAAAACATTCAAGGTATTTCCATAAAAGTTCATATAAATACCAATCAAGCTTAGATACTATGCAGAGCTCAAGAACTGTATGTCTTAAGGCTTTACTTTTTTAGCTCACCTGAGCCATTGGTTCATAGTGAGCTATTGTGTTCGGTGGATGTCTGTCGTGTGTAGTCAACAATTGCTTTAAAGGACATCTCCTAAACTACTGGCTGGCTTTTAACCGAACTTGGCAGTAATGAACCTTATATGGCCCTCTTTGAAAATTGTTCAAATGGTTCAGGTTATCTAGGTTACACAGGCAAAAAATAGATTTTAAAGATGAAAACTTTGAAAATGTTCCCCGCCCAGGGTTCACATGCTTTACATAGCGAAATACAGCATATGTACTTCTTCTGAGAAAATGATTACATTTATCATACAATTAAACCATAAATGAATGTATATTTTCAGGTGTACCTCATCGCTTTCGCTGTACAGTGGAACAATCGTATGGAGTCTCTGAGGGTTGCTGGCGGTTTGGGCAGACGCACGCTTTGTACTGATCAAAGACTAGTCCAGCGTCTCAATCAACAGGCAGAGATCCTTTTCGGGAAAGAGCATCTCTTTGAGCCAAATTTTGTGGCCCCAATGCCCTACCCTGAACAGTATGAGGACCCTGATGAGGAGGAACTACTTGGTATTGAGTATGCTACATGCCAGTCCACCAGATTCACATCAAAAGAATACTATGCCAATGAAGGTGGGATCTTCAAAGATTTAAGGAATCTTCACTTTATCAGTCATGACTTATAAGAGCTAAAATTATTGCAAATAGGGCTAAAATGACAATTTTATAAGCAAATGTATATGACAAGAAAATGCTACAATTATTGAACAATCTAGGTAACCATGAGGAAGAAAGATTAGAACACTGAAAAAACAGGTTATAATATTAAAGGAACTCAGACTAGAAAGAACACAAAGAACTGTATCCCCAAACAGGCCAAACACCTAATCCATGCACAAACTGGAACAACAACAAACAATAAACTTACAAGAACCTAATCACCACCTTAAAGCAGGCAGTTGCCAAATTTGTATGTAAATGAACATACGGTAAGCTATTAGATAAGGGTGCATAATCAAAAAATAATTTTCTTATTATTTCTTAACCAGAACATATGCTGTAGGTACTCAAAACAAATAATTGATTGATGAATGGGAAAATCTTCATTTAAGAAATAAATTTTATCTTTGGTCTGTTCATGGAGTCATGAACATTTCGGATCACTTACAAAGTAAGTGAAGCCCAACGGTGATGATTTAATGAAAAATGGCATACCCACAAATATTGTAAACTCTGCAGCTCATTTACTTATTTGTAACCCTTTAAGATTTTTTCATGAATGCATTTTTTTTTTATTATAAAATTTCATTTACAACATACTATAAGCAAACAGTTTCTCTTTTTTTCGATATCAGCCTTGTAAATTTTCATAGGTTTAGATATATAAGCAAAATGTCAGCGTAAAATTGTAATTATTTTCATACCCATCAGTTTTAAAATGTGTTTTGGGTGCTCAAAAGAAATGTCTCATTGAGACCGTTCTTTTGAGTACCCGCAACATATGTTGTTTTGGGTACTCAAAATACCAGTTCTTTTGAGTACCCACAACATATGTTTTGGTTGAGAAATAAGAAAATTAAATTTTCGTAACGCACTCTTAATTAAAGTCCTGTATTTTGCAGTGGAAAAAGAACAGACCCTTGATGACACTGCAGAGGAAGAAAGTGAAGAGGAGGATGAAGGTATCGTTGAGGACGATGTAGAAGAAAGAACAACAGAAGATCCTACGGACAATATCAACAATGACTATGCTGTCATGGCATCAGCAGAAACAGAGTTTGAGGATCAGAGCCCAGCACTGCAAGATGTGCTCTCTGATAGTCATTTACATCTTCCTGGGTTTTTAGAAGTGGAACAGCTGGCTCTGGCTCTCCTGAAACTTGCTGATGATGGAGATCAGCACCTTGTTCCACCAAGTGTAAGGAAAGAGATACAAGAATCAGCAAGCAAGATACATGATCATGACAAGACAATGAGATCTTTTGTTAAGAAATATGAGAGTAAGTGTGGTTATACACTGTTTGGAAGGTGCTTGGGCCCTGAATCACCGGAGAACAGGGCTGCTCAGAAGACAAGGTTCACAACACGGTTTACACCAGGAGTTAAAATCACTGAAGACTCGCGTCTCTTGTATCTCATCATCAAGATGCTCAGAAACAGGCCACCCGCAAGTCTTCAGTACTCCCCTTCAAAACAAGCAATGCAAACAAAAGCTCAGTACAAGAGGATTTTAGATCGTGTCCTGGATGATCCTGTCCTCTCCAGCCTTAATTTGCCTATTCCTCACATCAACAACAAATCTATCACACTTTTCATTAAAAATGAGGAAAAGAAGGCAAATTACCGGGTAACAGTGGTGCCAAGAGTCAAGAGCCATAGGCAGGTGATGTCAGACACACCCTTGCCTGAGCCAGCTAAGCTACCAGACAAGTTGGTTGCCTCTCGACTTGAGGTTCAGTACCCGGTTAGCCAACATATTTCAGGAAAAAGACCGGCTGAAAAACGTAGATTGGACTTTGAGGATAAGCAGTCTGTCAAAAGACAACTATCCATTGCACCATCATCGACTGTACAAGTACCAATCAAGCCACGGTCTATTTTGCCCTCAGACATTGCACCAATATTAATTGTAACACCAGCACAGGCACAAGGACCGACAATAAGTCTTCACCCCTCATCCAGTCAGCTTATGATTAAGGCACCACCAAAACCCTTCGCAGCAAAGAACATTGTGACGCGAAAATCAGCTAAGCCATGTGCAGCACGTAATTTATCACAGTGTGGTGGACTCAAAAAAAGGTACACTCCGTCAAAGGAGAAGGCTGCTAATAGCAACCAAAAATATTTACCTACTGTCCAAATACAAGGAGGTCTACCAGCCAAGGGTTTAATGAGATTTATCAAAGTTATGACCATTTTAAAAAAGTTGTGGATGATTTTTTGCAGACAAAGAAAAAGGCTTGATTTCAAAATAGAGCGTAATGGTCTTTTCTGAAAAAGGTCCCCATATTGACATCAGTATCTTATCCTTGAGTCTGAACTGTGAAATCTTATATGATATAATCTTAGGTGCAGTTAAGCAAACATTTTAAGGGTAAAATTGCAATAATGTTCTTACCCACCAATTTAAACATATGTTTTGGGTGCTCAAAAGAACCGTCTCATTGAGACGGTTCTTTTGAGTCCCAAGGACATGTTTTTGTTGAGAAATAAGAAAAAATAGTTTCAGATATACACATTTACTTTGAGGCCTGAATAATTGAAGACTATTGAATGTTCTAGTCAATGCATTTACAATGATGAAATTGAAGATTCTATTGGGTGTCCTAGTCAATGCATTTAGTATAATATTATTGCAGAATCTATCAGATGATTTCGTCAATGAATTAACTATGATATAATTTCAGAATCTATTGGATGTTCTAGTCAGTAGAGTGATATTTACAATGATAAAGTGGAGAATTTTTTGTATGTTTCACTCTATATGCCGTTAAAATGATAAAGTGCAGAATCTATAAATTTCCTAGTCAATGCATTTATCATAATATATGGCAGAATCAATTTGATGTTCTAGTCAATTGAGTGATATTTACTATGATATATGTGCAAAAATTTATTGTATGTTCTATTCTAGTCAATGCTTTCGCCATTATATGAGAGCATTTATATTAGATATTTTAGTCAGGTGTGTGGAAATAACATACTCCACTTGTGCTACCTGGTCCAAATTCATTCAGGACATGTTAGAAATATCTAGTTACTTGTCATTTGACCATTCAAAATCAACAATTCTGTATTACACATTTGGCTATTATTATGAACTCATATATTGTGTTTAAAACAGTTTGGATCCTGATCAGCTGGCCAAGTATAAACTTGCTTTTTCCACACACCTGTTTTAGTCAATGCAGTGACCTTTATTTTTATATAAGTGCTAAGTCTTTTTGATGTTTTTTCAGTACCATGATATTATTGCAGTCTCTTATGTTATTGACACAAAACCTTAAGTATTATATGATTACATTAATGTTAGATATTTTAGTCAATGCAGTGCCATTTATTTTGGTATTTATAAGTGCTCTTTTTTGTTGTTATATTCAGTGCTAAGACATGTACCATGTATTGCAGTCCCTAGGTTAATGATACATAATCCATTGTATGTTCCAGTCTATGCAGCTACATTTTCTATGATATAAATACATAATCTGCTTGATGTTCTACGGACAGTAAAACCTGTCTGAAGGGGCCACTCAAAAGATGACCAAAATTGGTTTTCAAGACCGATTATTGCTTAATGGAGGTAAAAAGTATTGCAGAATGCTCCAAGGGGAGCATTCTGCAATACTTTTGACCTTCATTAAGCTACCATTTGTAATTAATATCTTTGTTTTGTCCACTTGGCCGCTTGAGACAGGTTTTACTGTAATTTCTGTAGATTTTATTATGATGTTAGTGCCTTACACATCAGATTTTTTACTTGATTCATTCCATATCGATTCAGTTCCATTTAGTACTCTATGATCTCATTTGCAATTGTATTATGATGTTGTGTGATCAAGCTTGTGGCATGGCCAGATTCAATTCCATTTACTTTAAGATGTCAATTCTTGATAAGCCAGCTGATGAAATTTTGGTAATTATCATATGACGTCGCGTCTGGGAGTGAAATAACGCCATGCAATAAAATCGATAAACCACTTGTGGTTTATAGATTTTCGGGAAGCGTTATGACTTCCATAGCAACGATGCGTACATAATGACAAAATTATAACGTTTTTTCAAAGTAACCTTAATGTCAAATGATAAATATAATCTAACATTCATGCTCATTTATTGTTGAATTTATTAAACTCCTTGCCAAAAAGAGATAAAATGCACGGCAAGCCTCGCATTTGATCTTTTTTTTCCAAACTCGTTTGATAAATTCAATAAAACATGAGCACTCATGTAAGATCCTCCATTTATTGCATACATAATTATTGCATATCCATGAATGCATCATTTAAATGCATGGTCTGATTATCTACTTCTATGGTATGTATGCAAGCAGCAAAGGCTCTGGTGTGTCTACATTTTCACAGGCATTCCTGGTCCTTCATTGCTTGACAAATAATGCAATAGGTAACAAAATCTCATGTGCTGATACAAATGTATATTGATGTTGTGCGATAAAGCTTGTGACATGGGCAGTTCCAATGCTGTTTACTCTATAGCTTCATTTACTGTATGAATTTCATGTAGTTTTCTGTAGGATCTCATTTATTTAAAAATATTCTATGGTGTAGTTAGCATCTATTTAAAACCAGTAAACTGGAGCAACCTTCACATCACATGTTGATCAAGGCCAGCATTTTTGGCAACCATCAGGGGTATATAAACACTCAATGGAATGAGCTAAAGCCATTGAAATTATTATATTAATATAAAATTTGGTTTAAAATTTATATTGATTTTATTTAATTGCTGACAATTATTATTTGACCCGACAAAACAATAACAATACCTCAGACAAGCTTTTGCATTTGAATAAAATAACTCAAATGGATTAAATAGACTAGGGATAAGCATAAGTGTATTGTAGAAGTTTTGTTGTTATTTATGTACTTGTTCAAAGCTCTTTTCTTGTTCAAAGCTCTTTTCTTTCTTGTTTTGAAGGGCTGGATCTTGTATTTGACTGTAACAGTTCCTAAACATTGATATCATTTTTACTTAAAAAGTGTAGGCAACACCATGATTTTACTTATTTGTTGATAGATATTTTGGTGGTCAAATCATGTAAATAATTTGAACTTCATGTCACAACCGTTAAAAAACCTCATGAACAACAGAAAATATATAGTAGCTTCTGAGCTCACTTGTGTGTGAATTTCACATCAAACATTGTAAATAATTCCCCAGTATTGACAAAGAAGATTCATTAATTCTCTCAATTTAAATTCTGTTGTTCCATTTTGCATTTAGAAAAACTGTTGACTTGTATATTTTTTTTTTAATTTTAAATGTTTAGTTAACCTGAAGTATGATGAAATTATATTAAAGGTGTTTATTATAAAAAAAAAGTATGTTGGGAGATAAATTTCATTTTTCAAAGGTTTGGGGAAGGATGATTACCATGACTTCACTTTGAACAAAATCCATGGTCTTCATCCTTTTATAGGCATTGGAAAAATGAATTTCATTTCTAAAAACAATGCCATGTTAAGGCCAGTTATTTTTTGAAAAAAGTAATTTTAGCCGAACCAGAGATTTTATCCACTCAAGAAAATGAAAGTGCCATTTTGAATTTTTATTTTGTTTTTCGATACTTTTAAAGATAAAGCATGTTTTGTTGGGGAGGGGGCGGTAGGCTGCGGCATATTGACAATTTATGCAGTATCTTGCTAAAATTTCTTGTACATGTAATGTACATGTACTGGCTATAATAATGACACTTGTGAATTAATTATCATATACAAATGAGCTTGTTGTATGTGCAGACATGTTTTTTCTCTGTATAACCATGTTGATTGTAACATCAATGAATTCAGGTAAATTTCTAAACAGAAATAGTGTTGTGTATTTGCTCTTTTTATGCCCCCAAAAGTAGTGAGTATGATCAGAAAATAACACAATCACAAACTGCAGACAAACCCATGGCAGCGCTAGGAAGAGCCATACAATCATAAGAGACTAGGAAAAGTCACTGTGACCTTGAGCTTGACCTCTGACCTAGTTTCTAGATAAATGTGTCAAATGCTATGCAAATTCCTTTTGGGGCATTCGTCACGTTTCTGTGACATGACTTGTCCACTTCAGTGTGCTGCTGCTACTACAACAAAATAATGACAACAGGAGCAGCATTAAAATTGCAACCAAAATCAATATACTACTGCTGCTGAAGCTGTTGCTGCTACTTCTACTACTTCTTCTCCTACAGAGTTGAGTCAACGCCACTCTCTCCATCATTGCATATGTACGTTTGTTATATTTTTTGTAACTGCATTTTCTCCGAAAAATTAGGAGGTAAAGACTTGAAACTTTGTACGTGCATAGGTCACATTATGCAGAGGATAATGGGTAAGACTTTTCTGACCTTGACCACAAGGTCAAGGTCAAATATCAGATTATGTTTTTTCATGTAAATGCATATCCTCTTAAAGGATTGAACGTAGCAACTCCATACTCTGCATTTGTATACATGTCACATTTTGTATAGCATACTGTTCAATGTTTCAAGTGACCTTGACCTACATATCTGGGAAAAAGGTCAAATTATGTATTTTCTTGCAAAAGCATCATTTGGTTATTGAAAAAAGCCAGTATTTGCGATGGTGTACCGCTGATTGCAGTCAAGTATGTGGTTACTTATACATTTCTTCTGAAAATGACGAAAATTTGATCAAGATCCGGCAAAAAATGATGAAATAGATCGATATAACATGAGTAAGGGTGGACCACAAAACGTCATACGAAGGCGAAACATTCCACGTAAATCTGCTCATTAATTCCAAATTTAGAAGTTTAATGTATTGATATTCAACATTATTTATTCCTGAACAAACTGGCGTTTATTTTGTCAAAATCAACCCATTTTTGACGAAATGGCAAGCCTTTATATATGACCCCTATTGTTTTTTCTTAAATGATGATCCGATCCTCTCAGTTAAGCGATACCCACTCCGGGGGGTTATAACATGTGCTCATTGAACGCCCCTCCTAAGTCTAAATTCTGTGCTAACGTCAAATCAGGAGGATTACACTAGCGGAAACAATGTAGGAGGATAGTGAAATGTTAGATTTTATGAAAGTGCCAAGAAAGAGTGTTTCACAGACCAATTAGTTGATGGTATTCATTAATCAAACCTTCCTTTAAGTCTTAGCTACCCAACAAGTGTCAAATGTAAAACCAGAGTAGTACAAAAAAGTGATAATTTATGCTTGTATTCATTGGCACTGGATGGGCGATTGGGGGGTGAAGTTTGACGATTTTGAGCATATTACAATTTAAAAACATGTTCTGAGCTGTAAGGGCAACTCAGATCTTCAAGCTTCACTAGATTTCTCTAGTCTCATCTGGAACCCAGCAGTTGCAAAATTTGCATAGTTTCCCAGTCAAGAAAACAATTTTGATAAACAAACTGAAATTACTCTAGTAGCCACCAGATGATATGGATCAATTTGGAACTTAAGCAAGCCAATTTGGTGTTATATAGCATTGTGTCTAAGTTTTGTAAAGTCACCAACAAATGTCATGAGTTAGAGATAACATCACATATAATGGCAAAATTTAACTAAAAGAGCCAATATGGGAGCGCAGTGGCTTAGTGGTAGAGTGCTGCGGTTTCGAGGTTCACCAGCCTCACTGGGTTGTGGTCTTTGAGTAAGACACATTTATCCTAGCTTAGTACTGGTTCAACCCAGGAAGACCTGTCCCTGTTTAACTGAAAGCTTGTTGATGGGACGTAAAGAATCAAATCAAACAAACAAACAAAAGAGCCAATAGCTCCTGAATGAATATTTCAATATATACTATGTTAGATTTGGGGAAAGACATTGTGAATAAATTTGATAAAGTCCTGATCAAACTTAATTGATTTAGAGACCAATAACATTATAAATAATATTTTTCTCATCGACCATGGTGGCTGTTTGAAAACTCCCTTAAAGAAAACCCCTGTTTATACAAAACAGGGCTGCAGCTTAAGTCTGCCACACTGTCAAATGGAAAAAAATCCTGAATAAGCAACCAAACGCCTTATGAAAGCATATCAACTTATTGGCTTTACTTCAATGAGCCATCAGTGCTGCAGTCGATAACTCTTGAAGGATGAAGATGCTGCTATTTATGGCCTGCTTACTAAGATGAACAACTTCAATTTTTAAGTACTATCTATATCTTAGCTGCATGACCATCCTACCTTGCAATTTTGAGTAAATCTTTTCAGAGAGGAGTCATAGATTTTTCACAGATCCACCCATGTATTGAAAGGACAAAAGACAAACTTAAATGACCTGATAGACCTCTGACCTACAATGAGTTGGTACTAGGGCCCAGGATCGCTCACCCGAGTCCTGGGTAAATAATGTATTGGCCTGTGGCTAAGGAGATATATGATATGATTCAAAAGATATTTCAATTTTTTTTGGCTCTGGTAGCCATGTTGTTCAGCCAAGCTGAACCTTCTGATTAATTAAAGTAGAGGGCAACATGAAAACAATTTTTGTGAAATTGTTTTGAGTTTGGACCTGTGGTTCAGGAGATTTCATTTAAAGATATTTCTTATCACACCAACCCCTTTTCAGCGGAGCAAACCATTTGTGCAATTTTCGTAGAGGGCATCATGAGTAACATTTCTGCAAAATTATTTTTAATTGGATCAGTGGGTCAGGACAAGAAGTCATTTGAAAACATTTCTCATCTAGAGCTCTGGCAACCCCTGTATTAAGCTTAGCAAAACTGTGCAGTTTTTGGTAAAAGCCATCATGAGGAACAATTCTGTGAAATTATTTTGAATTTGGACCAGTGGTTCAAGAGATGTTGTTTAAAGATATTTCTTATCTGGGGCTCCGGCAGCCCTTTTGTTCAGCGGAGTGGGCCCATTTATGCATTTTTGAAAGAGGGCATCATGGGGAACATTCATGTGAAGTAATATGAAATTAGGACTAGTGGTTCAGGAAGAGATTCCTTTAAAGAAAAAGATTACGGACAGATGACGGACAAAGACCAATCACAATACCTCACCTTGAACCTTCTGCTCAGGTGAGCTAAAAACAAAGGGAGACAATAATAATCAAAATCCTGATAAAGTACACAGCTCTCAAAGATTTAATAACATTAATAAATTATCAGAAGCTCCATTTATCGACTTATCTTGTTTTGGTTAAATTGTCATAAAACTAAAATGTAGATATATTACTTCTGTAAAGAGGAAGTTATTGCTTATTCTCCTTATTTCTACCCTTTGTCTTTAGATATGTTCAACTCGAGAACTAGAAAATAATAATAATAATAAATCACAGCCAAATGGCTTACAGTCCTGCCCTTGAGATCTTTCAGACTTGCTGCTGTAATAATGGCAGTTCAGGCTTTCACACATCAGGCAGATTTACGATTCAGGGGTTGTGGACGGCAGTGCATATTTAATGTGCTCGAGGCTTTTATGAAAATTGTTCTAAAAAGTGTAATTCATGGTTACCATCAGACATAGATGAAATACTAGACAAGGGCGACAAACTTTACATGAACATAGTACAAGACCAATATAGTTATTTGCTGCTAGACAAATTGCCCACAAGTATTGAGAATTTTGTTTTAGGATGTGGCACCCAGTGACTGGGTCTATTATTATGGCTTCAACAGACCTATCTGGTCCATTCAGGGACATTAAACATGCGTTGGGTCACTTTGATAAGGCAAAGACTGAAACTGCTTTTATTACCATTGGTTGTGGATTGCCTTTTGACTCAATGGGTCTCTTCAATAATAAGCCTACAGGAGAATACTATGTGTTCAACCCAAATAGCAGGGACATCAATGACCTGTGTTGCCAAGATGGCAAAGCAGTGATAACATGTCATGAAAAATAGATGAATTGATTTCTTTCTTCACAAACCTAGGTAAGTCTACTGGTCAGGGAGAGAACACACCCTATGAACTGAAACCCTGTATTATTAAACCGCCTTCAATGAGTGATGATTGCCAACACAGTTTTTCCGGGTTTAACACATCAGATAGGGAAGATGAGCTTATTTAGAAGAGAAAGAAAGTTAATAAGGCCAAAAAAAAAATTTGTGTGTTTACTATTTGATAAAAATTTCAAACAGGGTAGGTCGGTCGATTTTCTTTTTTTATTTTTTTTTATTTTTTATTTAATATGAAATAGGGTAGGTAGGTCAGGTCAATTTTTTTTTCTCTAGATTTTTTTTTCACTCGATTTTTTTTTCACTATTTATGTACCAAGGTTTGGAAATGTCAAAATAAGCCATAATGCAAATTACTTGGTTTGTTTTGTTTTATATGATCCAAGCTTGGACCAAAGAATATTATTGAGAAGAGAACAAAAAAAAACATTCTCAAACTGAAAATCAAACTGATTGGCTCGTTCATTTATGACAAAATCCAAAGGCAAAGCACAGATTTTCCCCTACATTACCTTAGACACTGAAGAAAAGGAACATATCTGGCATTCTTGTAAATAATAAAGCGCGAGTTAGTGTAGTCAGTAATAAATGCATTTAACTTTCTTTCTTCCAATACTTACAACATCAAGCAACATAAGAGGGAAATAAGCCCAAAGAAGTAAGACGTCATCGCATGGATGGTTGTCATTAAATATCCCAAGTCATCTGGTGATGACTTGTTGCTTCAAACAAGCTTTTCTGATCATGGTGATCACATTTTTTTGAAAAGAAAGCGACGAGAACGTCGCCATCTTGGATTGACAAAAACCGAAGGTATCCGTAAAAGGTTTGACTACATACCAAATAGAATCAGCTAAAATTTTGAATACCGGTACTAAAATTGAGGACCGCTGAAACAGGACCGGAAAACTGTCTCGTTTTTTCTATTTCTGAGAAAAAATGGTAGGGTCGGCAGCTATAAAACAGGGTCGGCCGGCAAACCTAAACACACCTATTTTTTTTTTGGCCTAAGAACCAAGAGGGGCCTAGGACCCTGGATCGCTCATCCGAGTCCTAGCACATGAGTAGATGATGTATTGGCCTGATTGTTGTGTTGCTCTTCCTTGTGGTTCCATTGGTTTAACTGCAGTTTGTGATTGCCGTATTCCCTGATCAGATTCACTATTTTTGTGTATCACACACTAAGAAAAATGATCTATGATCACTGTGCAAGTCTGGTTGTATTCCAATAGAATATCTATGGGGCATTTTCAAGTGACAAAAAAGTAAATGCCACAGTATATGATGATTCAGAAGCTGAAACAGGCATTGATTTATTAGATAGTAACTGTAAACTGTGAGACTAGACAAATGAAGAACAGACCATATTTTCAAAATATAGTTCAAAAACTGTGAACTAAAACATTTAACTATCCTATCATCAAACAGGAACTCTTACATTTTTGCATGTAAAAGAATGAAGATTAGTTGATTAAAATGTAGTCCTATAACGGTCTGCACTCCTCTTTGTATATTTAAATATCACTTAAGTTGCATTCTTTTGATCATTCAGGTGTATGCTTGGAAGGAATTCTTCTGCTGCAATAAGGGGCTAAGAAGTATGTAGAACCTTATTGTCAGTGAAGTAAAAATATATAATCAGATCTGTTGCATGCAATGTTACGATCTAAGGTGTGAGGCAATGCAAACTGTATAGCCCAAGCACTAGAACATGATACTTGCACTGCAGTTGCAGATATAGATTTGGGCCTTTTCTTAAAGTGTAAGCCTGCTTGATTTTTCCGTTGTTTGAATATAAGCAATATTGAAAGAGTGTGAGTTTTAGTTTCTCATTATTCTCCAAAACAGTATCTCCCAGAAATTCCTTACATGGCAGAGAATTCGAAGTTAATGTTAAAAAGTGAAATGAGGACAATAAACGTTTACAATGTGTGACATTCTAGTTTATTTAGCGCTCTGAAACGTTCGGATGGACAAAATAATGGGATGAATGCGCATGTTGTCATTGGTTGGAAAAAGTGGTGCTCGACACTTGAGAAAACTGAACTTTTGACATTTACTTTGAATTTCTACAACACACACCACTTAATGCATGTTGAACTCCTATTCTACAAACATGTTTCTCAACCCAGAGGACCAGTTAAATGACACTTTTCACTTGAATGTACAACCAATTTCTCAAGGCTCCAGTCATGAATCAACAACAGACAGTGCCTAATATGATACTGGTACAGCCACCAATTGTTTCAGACAAAACAATAAAACATTTTGGCCGATTCATGCATAAGGATGCTACTTAATTTTTAGCAGAAGATGAAAGCTATTTGTCATTAGAGGACCTGCTCTCATTTGGTTCAATAACTTATCCGTCAAAGACTCCTGGAGAGGGTGTTTTCATACGGAATATGCAAATATTTTGAACAATCCATCTGTCATAGCAGAATCACTGGCGTTTGATGATTTGAATTGGAATTGAAGATTTTCATTCAACTGTATTGGATAAAGGGCGGCGACTTCATAACAAAGATAATGATATGACAAATAAGTTTATTATGGGCCTTCCTATACACTTGGTATTTTTTTGTACATGCTGGTAGAATTTGACGTTCCGAGAGGCCCTTCAGAGCGCCAAAATCAGTGAGGAGCATGGATATCAGCTGTGGACCTTCAACTGTTGTACCCCCAGTTAGTACCAGTACTATGGTGAATGCTGCCTCTGATTCTGTGCAGAGGCAGCTGGACCAAATTACGTAAACTCTGAATGCACTAGAAACCAAATCCTCACCCCAATGGACCTGCTCCCGTAGAAGCTTGGTGACAAGGGATGTAAGGGTATTCTAACAGCCAGTGAGATAAACGGTAAGCTTAAATTGCAATAAAGGTCGGACAGCTATTGTTAATGCACTGTTACAAATTGGTTTAATATAGACCCTTCCATTACTTCTCATGTTTTGTTCAATTAATTTAACAAGTTGAGGAAAACAGATAAAATGCAGACGTTTGATTCAATTTATTAAACAATAGAGGAAAACATATAAAATGCCAGACTTTCCAAGAAATTAAATTTAATGAATTCAATTATACAGGAGCACAAATGCTATTGTCTCACTCTATAACAACTTTGAAATCACATTTTGACATGGAAATGCTAAGATTTGCTATACATATGCCACATAATTACAGAACTTTATTGCAAAAGGTTACAAAAAATCAGTAAACTACTAGTGGTGTATTGGTATTGACACTTGTCTTATATTACTTAACTCTGACATACGATTTTTTTATAAGATAAGTCAAATTATTACATCTAAATATAGTTTACATATGAAGCAATATGGCATAATAAGCTTTATTTTATTCCCCAGGTTTGCTGAGAGAAGCAAAGAAGTCATCTTTAGCCACATCACTCTGGGCACAAGGCCACTGTAGTGCAAAGGAAGGATTTGAAGAGGTACACTATGTGTTAGATGGAGGGTTACTACTGCATCGAAAACCATGGTCATTTGGTTCAACATTTCACCAAACATGTACAGAATATACCAATCTTATAGAAAGACATAATGGTAAATGTCAGGTGGTATTTGATGGTTAGGAGAATGGGCCATCAATTAAAGATGTTACACATCAAGGGCGCACAAAGGGTTTGAGAGGCACTAAGATAAAATTCAACGAAAGCACACCTTTCAAAACAAAGAATTATTTTTGACCAACACAGAGAACAAACAAGATTTATCAATATGTTAGGGAAGTATTTATCTGAAAAGGTGTGTACTGTTCTAAATGCGGATGGAGATGCTGATTTATGATAGCCCAAACTGCAGTGAACTATCTGAGGAAACAGAAACAGTGGTAATATGTGAAGATATAGACATTCTCGTTCTCTAATGAAATACATGAAATCAGATGTGAAAGTAAGTATGAAGAAGGCTAGAGTATGGAACATTCTAAAGTCAACAGGTGATAGGACATGAAACAAGGCACTTACTGCCATTTATTAATGAATTCACTGGATGCGATAGTACCACTAGGATATTTGGAGTTGGAAAAGGTACGGTTCTGAAGAAAGCATCAACTAGTATCGAACTGAAGCAATGTGATGTGGTATTCATGAAAGAATCATCCATTGAGGATATTGAAATAGTAGGAGAATGTGCTTTTATGACTGTATATGGTGGCATCGATGATAGAGAATAGAGCCATCTAAGGTATAAAAAAATTATTCACAAGGCAAACATTACCTCACACAAATTCTGCAGCAAGGTATCATAGTAGGAGGGTGCATTTGCAGGTTCAAACCTGGCTTTGAAGTATGAGGTGTCAGTATTCTGGGTGTCGGTGATATATATCATTTACCTCCTGTACGCAAAAAAAAGTATTCAACTAAAGTGCTGAGAAATGTCAAGAAATGCAAAGTGATGTACTTGGGGTTATTTTATCAGGACTGTGGCACAACACATTTAATCTAGTAGAATTGGATGAAATAATGCGACAAAAGGAAGATCTTCATTATGCTAATCTTCTTAATGCTCAAATGCTACAATTTATTTCAAAGTTTCAAGAAAGGTTGATTGATCAGCAGGACAAGTATTCCTCTGAAGCACTACACATGTATGCTTCAAAAGAAGATGTGCACAAACACAATACTACTATGTTACAACAGTTACAGACAAATCATATCACAAAAACAGTGATAACGAAAACTTTCGTCAAACTGTTACAGACTTTCATAAAGAGAGGAAAGTTGCGGATTTTAGTCAATAATCTGCTTATTGCCAAGAATGCGAGAGTGATGCTAAATAAAAATGTAGATATCGCTGATGGTTTAGTCAATGGAGCAACAGGTCTTGCGCTGGATATTGTTTTTTTTTTGATCAGGACAATCTATGCCAAAAGCTGTCATTGTGGCCTTTGATGATAGACATTTTGGTTCAATTACTCGTCAGTCATCCAGTCTTCCTCTTCAGCAATACAGAAATGGTACTCCTTTACCACCATTTGAAGTAAAAGAACATGTTGGAAGAAGCGAATCATCACCAGAAAATGTAGAATCCAGATTCCCCATGTCTTATGTTGAGCTTGTAGCATACATAAGGTACAAGGTACCACTTTGGACAAAGTTATCATGTTATTCAAAGGACTGCAGATTAAAGGTCAGGCTTATGTTGGATTCAGTAGAGTGACATAACTACAAGGACTGTATCTGTTGGAATTTAATGTCAAATGTATCACATGTGATAGTGAAGTAACATTTGAAATGGAGCGCCTTAGGCATGATATGCCACTTTCCTTGACTACTGACAAGTTGTTGTCCAGGCCAGATTGCATGCTGAGGGTATTGTTCTTTAATGCACAGTCAGTTCGACAACTACATCAGCAAGCCATTACAGCTGATATCTTCCTGAATCAGCACATGTTCTAGCATTATCAGAAACATAGATTAGTGGAAACATTAATATACCTGAGTATGTGCATTGAATTTATTGCCTTAGACTTAATGAATCTAGAGGTGGTGTTGTTCTGTTATCAGTAAACGATTGCAAGATGCGAAATATTTCATTGCCAGTTACATCCACTCTTGAAGCTCTAGCTGCCTTCATTACATTTCAGGGACGACATATCAACATAATGGTACTCTATAGGACTCCCAAGATGACCACAATTCAGTAAGCTAAGTATTTGGAGTCACATTTTCAAGTCATCGACCTCAATCTTCCAACCGTTGCTGGTGGTGATTTCAATATCAATTTATCGGGAGATAATCCACTGCTCCAATTTATGGCTTCACATGGATTCCAACAGCAAGTATAAATCAATACCCACCAGTATGGGTCACTTCTGGATCATATTTGGACAAAGTGCATAATACCAGTGATGAAAGTCTCGACTTACTACAGTGGCCACCTGAAGCTATTTTGTGATGTGTGTTTCTAACCACTTTCAGGCTCTATATTATTTCATTGTAGACTGAAAAACTCTAAACAGGTTATTGTGCAAACAGCAGAGACCCAGATGAAATGCAGCATAATATGACATTTTCTAATCTGTGACCCCTCAATAAATAGAAAGACCTTCCTGACTTTATTGTCTGTAGCCTTATGGTAAATAAAGGACAATAATGTCACTGATAGCCACTAATTGAATAATTTTCTCTTCATTTTTCAGACAAAAACAGACTTGTCTTACCCATTTTTCCATCTTTCTATGTCATCACTTTAAGGACATATGCTACTAAATACTACTTACTTGAAATCTGTTCAATACTTTGCATACAATTTGTTTTATGCATGGGCTATCCATTTTTGAAATAAAAAGGATATGTCACCATGCTTTTTTGTTCATAATTTCATCTGGAAGTTTTCAGCATTTGACCAATTTTCTAAAAATATGAAAGAATAACGCTAGTCCTAAATATCTAGCTAAAATTGTTGTAATCTACAGCCAGCTTCTTTCTATTAACTTAAATTATTTCCATGACCTCAAACCCTTTAGAAAATGAGCAAGTTTATTTGTTATCCCAAGTTTTGACAAGATACTGCATGATATATTTTGGCAATTCGTTGAAAGTTCAAGTTTGTTTTAAGAATAAATCATATATTAAAAATTCGGACATTGAATATTGTAGTGATCCAAAATTCTCAACATCAAGTACGAAACACATGTGATGTGAATCAGCTGTTCTTTAAAATTGGATAACAGCACTTTTACTTATTAAATCATCGATGTTGTTTAGTGACATCTGCATGATTGATTTAGGATTAGCTTACCTTATGTGCCTACATGCTTGTAATCCATGAGAATGTGTAAATGATGGTGTAGTTCATGATAATTTGGTCTAAGCCAAGCATGTTTACAATCATTTATCTCCATGTTGTATGGTGTGTATTAGGTTGAGTGAAATGCATTATGGGAGTATGTTTGTGTGAACGAAGTGACCTTTGTTTACGTCATCTGTCAAAACAAATCGTCTGTCAGAAGTCTGTTGGACCCAGTTTTGCAGAGATTCATAGTGCTTACCCCAACTTTATTCCAATTTTATTGTAAGAGTCATTTAGAATATTCAATTGCTGTTGGGGTTTTTTTTTTGGATATTTTTATATTAAAGTTCATAGATAAATATTGAGTTTGCAGTGTTTGAAATGAGATACCCCCTCGAATTTTCCTCAATGTTGGCAATGGCGGACAGGGAGATTCCGATAGTGGGAACGTCTTCCGACGTTTCTGACGTTGTGGGATGACGGGATCCCTTCCCATCTTTGCTGTGGGTTGGAAATCTGCAGGTTGGCGGGAGGTGGGATCAGCAAGTATAAAAGCAGAGCGCGCAAGTGAGATATGGACTTCACTTTTGGCTTTGGTTAAGGCAACATATTGCCGTTTTTACTGAAATTTCTTAAATTTCACTGAGTTTTAGCAAGCTAATTTTGGTAATAAATATTCCAAAGAGAGAATCATTTCTTTGGTAAATTCTGTCAAATTCTTATCAAATCCTCGCGATTTTAGCATTCTAGATTTCATGCTATTTTGAGATTTACTGCTATTTTGTACATTTGCATCACATTTTAGTTAACGCAAGGGGTGGGGATTTTACCAATTATTCTGCTCTTAATTCTCTAGAGGTTAATTCAAAAGTACTTCTAAATGACTCATTGACTTGTGCAATCTTTTGATCACTGTATCGTTGCTAAAGGCGTAAACTTAGGACTGTGTTGTTTAATAGGTTGTGTCGTGCCCATATGAGAGTGTTGGATTTAGATTAAATATTGCAATTCAATTATTGACCTATAGATCTAGTTATAAGATAGCTTAACAAATCTTGTAGTTTTTTTTATGATTATCCAATTATATATTTTTTGCTCAGCAGTCTTTAGTCTCTTTGTTTTATTTTCACTTCCCATGTAACAACACACTTCCCCAGAATCGAATGTCATTTCACTTGTCACAATCACACACACAAATTCCCCTATTTCCATAAAATGCACGAAGTCCATTTTTTATTAACGAAGCTCTGGGAGCTTTGTGGAAAGGTAGGCGAAACTTGCACTGAAAAGCACATGGTTGCGTCGGACCATATATATTATTATTAGACTACAGAATTGCATGAGAGACTTTCTCTCACCAGTTAGAGTCCATTGTCACGCTAGCGCATATTCAAACATAGGACTTTGAGAGATAGATACTAGAGTTAATTTGCACCAGTCTACTGAACAGTCAGTATAGCACTTTGAGTCTAATAAGAAGTCAAGTAATAGAGGGGTCGTTTAGCGCTCTAACACCCAACAAGTAACAAAAGTGGTGGTGCAGTGGTGCGATCTGTGTCTTTAGTAACAGGTTGTGAGATACGAACCAAAAGGGACATGATGAGCAGGGAGACCCCTATGAGATATGAGAGATATAGCTTTAGTATCAGCTGACTCCAGAAATATGTCATGCGCAGTTCCAACACAAGCACGGGCTTTAAAGAACAACGATGGTATGACGTCAGCAGATGTTTTACAGGAAGTAGCCCCATCTACATTGTTGCAGTTACACGGCAGGGAACCCTCTGATACAGAGCAACGGGGTGAAAATGGCTTAAAAGAACAGCCAATTTATCAGTCACTATATTCAGACGGCGATAGACAATTTCACAGCAGGTCTCTTGTAAACATCCCTTCGGTGCTGAAAAGAGACAATGCTATTTCTGCAAACTATACAAGCATACCCCAGAATCAAATAATGTATTCTGAAGCCGATTTGAGAAATTCTATTCTGGGGCTAAGTCATACTGTAGGCGATATTCAAAAGCAACTAGTAAACATGCACATGAAGCAAACAAATATTACAGATACCCTAGAACGTGTGCTATCTACATTGCAAGGTCTTAAAGATGGGCAACACAGTAGTTCACAAAATTTAGGTAGAGGACACGCGGTTGAACAAATGCCATATAGATCGCAAGCTGGGAGTGACCCAAACTATCAGCAATATGAGGACCACCCTTATTTAAATAATGAGAGAGTTACCAAGCATAGTAGTACAGAATTAAGCAGTAGAGATATAAGAGAGAGGCCGAGTTTTAGCAGTAGTAATTCACGTGAGATGTACAACTCACAGGGCCACACAGTTAGTGACCATACAAGCAAAAGGTATGGGAATGAGACTTTGAGTCACACACATGTCAACCCTACTGAAGTGTACAGTGTACAGGATCAAGCTTATAGCGGACAGTCAATTAGCAGAAAGGCAGTAGCAAGGCCAAATTATAAACAGGTTATCCCTAGCGAAGAGTACAGTGTACATGATCAAGCTTATAGCTGACAGTCAATTAGCAGAAACACAGTAGCAAGGCCAAATTATACACAGATTATCTCTAGCGAAGAGTACTGTGTACAGGATCAATCCATAATAAATATTAATTCACATGATCAGACAGGAAGTCAAACAAGAAATCGCATGTCATTTGAAAACAATCAAATGGGAGGACTTTCATCTGATGGAAGACAGAGTAGACAGCTTTACAACTGGTATAATGCACCCTATGAAATTAGACAGAGACAGTTTCAGAGTCAGGATAGTCAAAGACGCCATAGTCATCAAATTGTCATGATTTAAAGCTGCCACCGTTCAACGGGAAAGAAGACTGGAAGGTTTGGATTAATAGATTTGAAGCGATAGCAGAAAGGAGAAATTGGAGCGAAGAAACAAGACTGGATAATCTGCTGCCCAAACTGCAAGGTAGAGCTGGAGATTTTGCTTTCACGCAACTGCCTATTGTGCTACACAGACCTGATTAAGGAGCAGATTTAGAGTAGTTGAAAAGCAGAAAACTTTTGCTGTCAAGTTTAGCCAAAGAGCATAAAGAGCAGATGAAACAGTTTAAGAATTCGCTGCAGACTTAAAATGATTATATGCCAAAGCATACAAATATAGAGATAGTACTACAAGACAAGAAGACTTAGTACGCAGGTTCTTAGATGGACTACGTGATAATGAAGCATGATTTGAAATAGAATTTCACAAAGAGCCAGAAGACATAGACAAGGCAGTCTATCATGCTCTTAATTTTATACAGAGAAGAAGAAATTCCATGAACACCATGCAGAGAGAAAGTTTAAAAAATATGCAAGAAGGACTAATGTAGAAGAAGACATTGAGAGTGAAGAGGAGGAGTCCATGGAAACGGACACAGACTTTGATCGAGTATACCAAGTACCAATAAGGAAGGAAAAAGCAATACCCAAGAAACAGTCAAGCAAAGATCTGGACCAGCCAATGGAACAGACAGCTGTTGAGTCTCCTGATCAGAAGGATTCTATAAAGATTTTGTCAGAAACAAGAGATTTAATCCAAGCACTGGTTGCACAGATGAAGCAGCAGTCAACGTAGGAGACAGATAAGAAAATTCAACATAACCCAAATCAACAGGATAGGAAGAGAAATGTAGTATGATATAGCTGCCAGCAGCAGGGTCATTATTCTAGAGAGTGCCCTGATAAGGTACAGATGCCAAGGTTGCCTAGCGGCTCAGTACATCAGAATCCTGCACCTTTTTATCGAAACAGACAAGAAGTACAACAACAGAACCATTTAAACTAGAAAAGGGTTTCTCTGGTGGCCACAGAGAAGCCTGCTATACAAATAGAGGCCAAATAGAGCAAGATTGTTCGCAACCTGATAATGTTATTAAGTCAATAAAGCACACTAGAAAGTTGCCAGATGGAATTTATATCTGTGGTAAAGTTCAAGGATACCCATTGTTGTTTACAGCAGATACAGGTGCATCAAGAACCATTATTTCAAGGCAGTTCTACGAAGAAATGGCACAAGAAGACAAGCCAATACTATCCAAGACCTCAAAATTAGTTGGAGCTAGTGGAGTGACAATAAATGAATTAGGTAAAGGTACCTTTTATATGGAATTGGGACCAGTAAAGTTAGAAATAGAAGCTATAGTTGCTGAAATAGAAGATGAAGGACTACTTGGTGTAGATGTGTCGCAAAATGGGAATGCTGGTCCATCAGATTTGTTAATGAGCAAAGATGTTCTTAAAATAGACAACCAAGAGGTACTTATAATACAGATTGGAATAACAAACAGAATACGCAAAGTCACTGCAGCTGATCATTTTGTTATACCAGCACAGAGTGAGTGTATAATAGAGGTGTATGTTGAGCGACAAGTGTATGATGATTTTTCAAATGAGAAAGATTATATTATTTATCCATTACAAATGGCGTCTACACTAGTTGATATCAACCAAGCTTGTATCTGTAAGGTAAGAGTACTAAATCCATTCCCCACATCAATGTCTATAAAGCAAGATGCAGTTATTGGTAAAGCAGAGCCTGCTGAATGTATTCCAGTGATTGTTGCAGATGAGGAGAATAAACAAGGAGTAAACAACTTCAATAGAATAAGGAGTGACTTTTTTGCAGAGAGGAGAAAACATGTTTCCCTCATAATGTCTCAGTAAGACAAGCATGTTATACAGAGGTACAAGAAATATCAAGGCATCTGTTGAGAATGTATGAACAAGCGACTGCAAACCTTAGTAGTCAAGAATGCAAGAAAGTAGCCCAAACACTGATTAAATTTCAAGACACTTTCTCAAAAGATGAGTGGGATTTAGGTGTTATTCATTTGACAGAGCATTCAATCAAGACAGGAGATGCACAACCTGTCAAGCAGCCACCAAGAAGAGTACCATTAGCTTTTGCGGGAGTTGAGAAGAAAGCAATAGTTGAAAGCTAAGGGAGTTATACGAGACGGTGTTTACCCTGGGCAAGTCCTATTGTGCTCGTTTCCAAGAAAGATGGAGGAGTCCGTCTATGTGTGGACTATAGAAAAGTAAATGAGTTAGTAAAACCTGATGGTTTTCCTTTACCCCGTATACAAGACTGTCTGGATGCAGTAGCAGGTGCTAAATTATTTTGTACATTTGATTTGACCAGTGGCTATTTCCAAATACCTTTGAAGGAAGAAGACATACCCAAGAGTGCATTTGTTTATAAATATGGTCATTTTAAAATGACCAGAATGTCATTTGGATTGAACAATGCCGCCTCAACCTTCCAGAGGACAATTGAGTGGCCCTACAAGGACTGCAGTGGACTACATGCCTTATATATATATATATGAGATCATTGTCTATGGGAGAAATTTCGATGAGCACTTAAGCTGAATAGAAGAAGTGCCAGGAAGAATCAAAGCAGCCGGGCTTAAATTGAAGCCAGAAAAATGTAAAATGTTGCAGACAGAAGTCGTTTTTCAAGGACACATGGTTTCTGCAGCAGGAATAAAGCCAAGTCCAACTAATATCTCTAAAATTCTTGACTGGCCCAGACCAAAGACACCTAGACAAGTCAAGCAACTAGTGGCCATGGGTTCATATTACCCATGTTATGTCAGAGATTATGCAAGTATTGTTAGGCCAATGGTGGAATTGACTAAGAAAGGAAAATGATTCATTTGGAGTGAAGCTTGTCAACACTCTTTTGAAGAAGGCACTGGTTAGTGCAGATGTGATGGGTTATCCTTTAAATGAGGCTGGGGAATTCGTGATAGATGTGGATGCATCTGATATTGGTATAGGAGGAATCCTGCATCAGGTACAAGATGGAAGAGAAAGAGTAATAGCATATGCAAGCAGAGCTCTTAATAAAGCTGAGAAAAATTATTGCATTACCGAAAAAGAACTTCTTGCTGTTAGATATTTCATAGAATATTTCAGACAGTATCTGCTAGGCAGAAGATTTTTAGTAAGAAGTGACCACCAAGCTTTAGTTTGGATTTTTAGCTTGAAAGAACCAAGAGGAAAACTAGCCTGATGGTTTGAGATATTGAGCCTGCATGATTTTTCAATTGAATACAGACCAGGACGCAAACAGGGACATTGTGATGCTCTATCAAAATGTGAAAACCCTAAGGATTGTGACTGTCCTGAGCAAGATACAAGTGAGCCCTTGAAGTGCGGACCATGTCTCAAATGTACAAAAAGAGCCATGGAAAGATGCATAAGAGTGTTTACAATGAAATGGTAGATTCCAGTTCTACACTGCCTAAGACAACAACTGTAGATACTGTTGATTTGCAAGATGGTGTAAACAGCAAAGAACACTCAAACAATCAAAATATCATTATACAAATGACAAGAATGGTTAAAGAAGTTTCTCAACCAACACCAGGACCTTCAAATGAGGAACAACAGTGTAATCCATCAGGACAGAAACATTCTACGGTTGCTATCACCTCGGCTGGGGATAAGTCAATTAAGGACCTTAAACATCTACAAAGTTTGGATCCAGACATTGGACCAATTTTCCAAGCAAAATTTAACAACAAGAGGCCAAGCGGTCGTGAAATGGTTTCCACAAGTCCAGCTTGCAGACATTACTGGATCCTCTGGGATTCACTTCAATTTGAGAGAGGTCTCCTTTTCAAGAAGTTCATGAAGAAAGATGGCTCTGGTGAATACTTACAGCTCTTAGTCCCTAGAGTAATGAAGCCAGAGATTTTGTTCCAGATGCACAATTCAGTTTTATCTGGGAATTTGGGATGCAAAAAGACAAAGAAAAAACATTTCAAAGATTTTATTGGTATGCACTTAAAGACGACATATACCTACATATCCGTAAATGTGATATTTGTGCTAAGGACAAGAAACCTGTCAAGCCTCCAAAAGCCCCACTAGGTTCCCTTTCGGCTGGAGCTCCAGGTGACTGCATAGCCACTGATTACCTTGGCCCATTTCCTGTAACAGAAAGAGGAAACAGATACATCCTGCTACTCAAAGATCATTTTTCAAAGTATGTAGAAATCTTGGCAGTTGCAGATATGACTGCAGAAGTGTGTGCTTCCAGAATAGTAAATGAATTCATCGCTAGATGGGGATGTCCCCTAACTATACACAGCTACCAAGGAAGGACATACGAAAGCAATGTATTCAAGGAAATGTGCAGAATGCTAGAGATCAGGAAGAGCCGTACAAGTGCCAGGAATCCACAAGACAATGGTCAATCAGAACGTTTTAATAGGACCCTGTTAAGAAGGATTAAAGCTTACTTGTGTGGAGAACAACAGGATTGGAATTTGCATCTGGGATGTCTTGCGGGGGCATATAGAGCAACACCACATGAATCAACTAGCCTGACTCCGAACCTGTTGACAATGGGAAGAGAAGTCCATCTACCAGCTGAGTTGGTATTTGGTAGCACCATCTCAGATACGTTGATGTATTGCGAGATAGAATGCAACACGCTCATCAAGTTGCAAGAAAACATCTATCTTCTACAGCCAAAAGAAGAAAAGAATTCTATGACACAAAGGTTGCACTCAACAGATACTCACAGGGAGATGTTGTACGGTGCCTTAATGAGTCAAGGAAGGTGGGGGTCATGCAAAAACTGCAACCAGCGTACAGTGGACCATTCCTGGTGAAAAGGAAGATAACAAAGTTGAACTATTTGCTGCAGCTAGATGCACCAGGGCTTGAAAGACTAGTGCAACATAACAAACTCAAGCTAGTTGGATAAAGAGAGCAAGAAAAAAATTGATGAGGTCTGCAGAAGGCCATTAATTAACCAGTCTCAAAGCAAAAGTACCAAGGAAAATTGTTTATTTTATTTTATTTTTGATTCTCATTGTTTATGATTAGTAAGAATGATTAAGTTGGCCTTGCAGATACAGTTCTATAATTAATGATAGAAACAAGACATGGTGGTGAAAAGAGATGTAAATAACTCTTTACTAAAGTGATTGGGTGATAAGTTAAAATAACTATTACCAATCTGAAGAAATACACTGAAGACTAAGATGTCAAGTACCTCTGTGGTTGTATAGATGGTAGATGTTATGATTGGTTGAAAGAAGAAAACTGTGTGGGGAAAGATCGTTTTTAAATGCATTGAAATACCATGATAGTATGCGTTCGGGAATTTTACTTACTGATCAGAGACCAGACAAAGAGCGTGGAAGCATAGAGATGGAAGAGTGAAGCGAGCACGACTAAAGAACTACACAAGACAGAGCAAAGCAAGACAAGCATACAGACTGGTGGATAGAATAATTCAGTGTGCGATCGGAACTTTTGTGCCAGTTTCGCAGTAATGCTTATTGTTAGACATAAGAAGTGTCGCAGCGATATCTAAAATAAGTCTTTTAGTGTAACAAAACTCAGAATTGGGAGACCACAGCAATTAAATAAACTGCCCAGATACAGTGATTTTAGGTTTGCACAGATAAGGAAGTAAGATAAACCCCAGACTTAATAAGGGTTATGGTCTTCTTTCAGACACAGAGATGGATCACAGCAATTCTATGGGAGGTGGGGACGTGGATGAGGCTAGAAGAAGGGCAAAGCACAGAGGAAGAGCGTATCAGTGTTTGGCGTGTTTTCACAAGGAGGGGAGAACACTATCAATGAGAAGGGGAAGATTGAACTCCATATACTAAAAAATCATGTTAAATTAGATGAAGTCCCATTCTACTGCAGATTGTGTTTGTTCATATGTCTTTAACGAGACGAGTTGGAGAAACATGTTAAGGGATATCAAAGGCATATAGAAATGGCTAAAATGAGAGGAGTGACAAATCATAATGAATGCCTGGTGGAAAGTTCACATACTTATAAGATGTCCCAGTTAGATTATAGGCAGTTATCAACAGAAGAAAGTATTAGTTATTTCACTTAACAGTCACATTACAAACTGGATAAAGACACACAAAAAAACATCAATGTTGCAATAAACAGAATGATAACAGGAGAAATCGAGGAAGACCTGGATAGGATTGAAGCAGATCTATCACATCCATCCAAATCTACTCAAAAGCATATAACATCGGCAGAAGAGGATTTTAATCGACTGATTACAATATCCATTCCAGAAGTATGTAAAGGTATAGATAATTCAACAGCATTTGATATGGCAGAGAGCCTAATAGGAACCAGTACTCTGCCTAAGGATTCATTACATAGTTTTAACACTGACCTAGTGTTGACGCCAAGTTTATCGTCATCATTTTGTGAAATGTTAAGTAACGCGGCAGCTCCATCCTTCACAGCCACACCATTTTCTCAGTATCCATCTTCAAACAAGGCATTAAATACACCCAAGAATTATCAAACAGATCAGTTAGATAAAGATAACTCAGAAGAATCAACAGATAGAGAAATTGATGTGACCAATACCTTAGTCTACCTGCCTCTAAATTTTTTCAACCCTGGATATCATCTCCAATAATTCAGCATGGTATGCAGGGACCTAAAGAACCAACCTCTAGTAGTGTACATGTAATAGATGAAATGAATGAAAACCCTTTGCCACCAAGTACAAGATATGGCTTTAAGGTAAAGAAGAGGTCTGTACCCCGAAGGATGATATTGAAGATTCACCAAAACGTCTCAAAGTTGACTTAGCTGATCTAAATGGAAGAACACAGGTGGCAGTAGTAGGCTGACTGGCTGAAGCGGTAGAGCACAACACAAAGGCATTGAACCGAATTGATAAGTACGCAGTTGATAATTCGATAATGATGTCAAAGATGATAGAAGTTATGAGTAAGCTGAATAAGACCCTGGAGAGCAGAGAACACCAAGAAGAAATGAGAGAAGAGAGGCGATGTGCATATGATGAAAGAAGAGACTAGGAAAGAAGAAGAGACAGTCAGATGTGGAGACATGAGGAAGAACGAAGAAGAGAAATCCGAAGACGAGAAGACAAAGAAAACAACGTATTAAGGACAGACTTCGAAAACACCATCAATAGAAATAGCAGACTGGAGAGGAAATATTAATCAATAACATTTAAATTAGACAGACAGACACATTGACTTGGACGGAATATAAGGCTTATTTCAAATTTCACTTCATTGCAATGGTGGTGGCAATGAATGAACATGTTCAGTTTCTGACAATTAGCTCTTTGGAACTGTCAGATATTGGGCATGGTCTTCATCTGTTAGCAGTGGGCAACTGTTGACTCACCATCGTCGTCATGATTTTAGATCTTTTAATTTTCTTATTATATTCAATGCACTTTGATTGACTTGCTAGTGGTGGTGGCTGTGAATGAACATGTTCAGTTTCTGACCATTTGCTCTTTAAAACTGTTAGATGTTGGGCATGATCTTTCATGTTGACAAAAGGCATTTGTTGACACAACTTAATGGGTTTGAGTTGTCAATTTGTATCTTTTAGTTTCCACCTTGCATACCCTTGACCAGCCATCTGCAGGTCAAGTTTATGTGTCATGGAAAACTGGTCTCCTAAATATGGAGTGAAAATTCTCATAAAGGAGAATCAAATTAGGTTGTTAAGGGAATTCTAGTTTAGATTACTATAGTATATTTTAGGAGATTGGTATAATGCCTACCTGTAAGATTTGTGTATTACAATATTATAGTTTTAGGAGAACTGTTTAGCCATTACATGTATTCTTAAGACTAGCTTAGAGTAAGTGAGAGGATTGTAGAGAGAAATATTTAAGAAAGTTGTGATGCTTGAAAGGACTGTCTAGATATTACATTGCTACATGTAGTATCCTAGCTGCGTTACTATATAGTAAATCAATTGTATGGAAATGAATATGATAAGATTACTTTTAGCTATAGTTGTGAAGGAAAAAGTTATGGTATACTTTAAGCTTGCAAGCTAGAGATAGGAATATTAATCTAATTATTATTTTAGATGTTGTATTTTAAAATGTACTAGTATGTATTAGTTGGTATGTGTTTAAATTTAAGAAGTGCAGTTGAAGAGATTGTGGAGTAGCAGAGGAGATTGTGGAGGGATATATTTATTAAGATAATTAATTGAATATAGTAACAGTGAGGTGTGTACTTAATATTACTGGTTAGTTATATTTATTAAGAATTTAACTTAGATATGTTAAGAAAGTGCACTTGAAAGGATGGTAGAGAGATTGCGAAGATTGTTGTGAGGTATTAGTGTTCTTAAATGTTAAGATATTGCTGCAGTTATTGTCTGAAATGCTTTAATTTTATGCAGAAAGTGAGTATGAAAAGATTAAGCCTGAGTAGTTTTCCATCAGGGAAATTCCTATTGGCTCTATCTTTTCTTTGAATAGAGAAATAAATTCAATTCTTAAGTTTTCAGAACAGTTGATTATATTCATATTAACATGGTAGTGCAGCAAGAAAATCATCATAATTCTTCATAGATAACTAAAGTGACATAAACGCATACTACATGATTCATCACTTTGGGAATCTGTGAAGGACCTATTGGTATTGATATATCTACAGAATATGCATGCATGTGCCTAAATATCTGTGATACTGATGTTATTAGTTATGGATGTTAACGTTAAATATCTGTGATACTAATGTTATTAGTTACGGATGATATAGTTAAATATCTGTGATACTGATGTCATTAGTTAAGGATGGTATAGGTAAATATTGGTGATACAGATGTTATTAGTTAAGGATGTTATAGTTAGATAGCTGTGATACTAATGTTATTAGTTAAGGCTGTTGTTGTTGAGTATAATTTCCAAGAGTTATATTGCAAACTGTGATTCTTTATTTTATCTTGTGAGGTACCTTGATGTTTGCATCAGATTTTTCTTACGTTTTCCAGGACAGTCAATGTTAGTGCAAATATTAAAGTTACCCAGAAAATGTAGAGAAAAATATGTGCACGAAATAACTAGGGAAAGTGTAGGTCTCAACACATGTAATGCAAATATTTGGTGCCGTTATCAGGATAATTTTGAATTGAGAAATCTGGTTTTCTGCTGTTTCTTTGTCTGGACCGTTAAATGGAACTTTAACGGCCATGAAGGAGGGTAATGTAGTGATCCAGATTTCTCAACCTCAAGTACGAAACACATGTGATGTGAATCAGCTGTTTTTTAAAATTCGATAATAGCACTTTTACTTATTAAATCATTGATGTTGTTTTGTGACACTTGCATGATTGATTTAGGATTAGCTTACCTTATGTGCCTACATGCTTGTAATCCGTGAGAATGTGTAAATGATGGTGAAGTTCATGACAATTTGGTCTTAGCCAAGCGTGTTTACAATCATTAATCTCCATGTTGTATGGTGTGTATTAGGTTGAGTGAAATGCATTATGGGAGTATGTTTGTGTGAACGCAGCGACCTTTGTTTACGTCATCTGTCAAAACAAATCGTCTGTCAGAAGTCAGTTGGACCGAGTTTTGCAGAGATTCATAGTGCTTACCCCAACATTATTCCAATTTCATTGTAAGAGTCATTTAAAATATTCAATTGTGGTTGTTTTAGGGATATTTTTATATTGAAGTTCATAGATAAATATTGAGTTTGCAGTGTTTGAAATAAGATACCCCCTCGAATTTCCTCAATGTCGGCAATGGCAGACAGGGAGATTCCCTTAGTGGGAACGTCTTCTGACGTTTCTGACGTTGTGGGATGACCGGATCCCGTCGCATCTTTGCTGTGGGTTGGAAATCCTGCTACAGTAGAGATGCAGGTTGGAGGGAGGCGGGATCATTGAGTATAAAAGCAGAGTGCGCAAGTGGGATAAGGACTTCATTTTTGGCTTTGGTTAAGGTAACATGTAGCGGTTTTTACTGAAACTTCCTAAATTCCACTGAGTTTTAGCAAGCTAATTTTTGTAATAAATATTCCAAATCATTTCTTTGGTAAATTCTGTCAAATTCTTATCAAATCCTCGCGATTTTAGCATTCTAGATTTCATGCTATTTTGAGATTTACTGCTATTTTGTACATTTGCATTACATTTTAGCCAACCCAAGGGGTAGGGATTTTACCACTTATTCTGCTTTTTCTGTGAGTCATGAGCCCTTTTCTATGTTTCATCATGGAGAGTTAATTTGATTAGAGTGTTTTCCATGATGATACATTGCATTAGTTAGATGGCCTCCATGCAAGCTGAATATTTCTTGTACTTCAACAACAGCAGAATCTAGGGCGAAGATTTGGTACCAGTAAAATGCATTTAAGCCCCCCAGTGGCTAAGGCTGCTGTCCGTTCTAAGGCGGTGGTTCTGTTGTTGTTGACTTTTTGTTTATTGTTACTCCCATTGTGGGAGTCTGTAATTATTCTATGTATTGTTGTATGTTGCTTTATGTCCATTCTAGTATTGCAATCATCTTGATGGGGAAGAGAGAGCTGATTGCTTTGCTTAATTTGTCTTCCTGGTGTCTCGTGATGGTTGAGCGGCTCTTCCTGGCGGTGCCACGGGGTTGTCTGCAGTTTGTGATTGTGGTATTTCCTGATCATACTCACTTACTATTTTTAATTCTCTAGAGGTTAATTCAAAAGTATTTCTAAATGACTCATTGACTTGTGCATTCTTTTGATCACTGTATCGTTGATAAAGGGGTAAACTTAGGCTGTGTTGTTTAATCGATTGCGTAGTTCCGGTTTGAGAGTGTTGGATTTAGATTAAATATTGCAATTTAATTATTGACCTATAGATCTAGTTATAAGATAGCTTAACACATCTTGTAGGGTTTTTTATGATTATCCAATTATATATTTTTTGCTCAGCAGTCTATAGTCTCTTCGTTTTATTTTCACTTCCCATGTAACAACACACTCCCCCAGAATCAAAGGTCATTTCACTTGTCACAATCACACACACAAATTCCCCTATTTCCATAAAATACACGAAGTCCATTTTTTATTAACGAAGCTCTGGCAGCTTTGTGGAAAGGTAGGCGAAACTTGCACTGAAAAGGACATGGTTGCTTCGGCCCATATATATTATTATTAGACTACAGAATTGCATGAAAGACTTTCTCTCACCAGTCAGAGTCCATTGTCACACTACCGCATATTCAAACATAGGACTTTGAGAGATAGATACTTTAAGTTAATTTGCACCAGTCTATTGAACAGTCAGTCTAGCACTTTGAGTCTAATAAGAAGTCAAGTAAAAGAGGGGTCGTTTAGCGCTCTAACACCTGACACTTAACAATATTTTAAGAATTTATTTTTATTTCATCGACTTTAACATATCTTTCAGACCCCCATAGGTTTCATGCATAATTCAATATAAAAGTATAGGGATTACCATTTTGGTCCTTTTGAGGATGCCATTTTACTAGTTTGAAGCAATTTAAAATTAAAATGCTAAAAAAAGAACGAAAAAAACACTGAAAATAGGTGCGCACCTGGGAATCGATCCAGGTTCTCTGGTTTTTTAGCCAAACACGCTTAACCACTAGGCCATGAGGACAGTTTGTGCATCGATTTAAATAACCATACAAATAGAAGAGACTAGGCCAATTTCATATTTGTAACCAGGGTAATTGTGTACATTGTTTGATTTCATCTGAGCTACATTTATCTGTCTTTGGTACTGAGACAATCAGTTCTGATAAAAGGACAATAGTTGTTTCCAACACACTTTGATTTCTTTATTTGTCAAGAAAAAGTCGGAACATCGATATGACATAAGAGTTTCTAACAGCTGTGTTGATCCGAATCAGTAAATGGTCGAAAGACAGGACCCAGACAACTTTACATGTTTCCTGACGTGAGAATGATGCACATAAAAATTAGAAGACACAACAAGCAGTGTAATTTTCCCCACATTGTTGACTGAGCAGCATGAGATTTCACTCAGTCTTATCAGAGTCATAGCTATGGGGTACAGGATAGGGAAAGGCCAAGCTTTATGAGGGCAGCCGCCAAGACTGATCATACATATGGGGATTGCAGTGGCTTAGTTGTAGAGTGTTAGACTTGAGGTTAAACAGTCACAGTGTCTAGACTGCACTGCATTGTGTCCTTATCAAGATACCTTATCATCTGGTTAGTACTAGCTGATCCAGCTGAAGACAGGGACTCTTCCAGGCATGACTGAAAAAGTGTTGACTCGGTTAAGCAATCAACACACAACAAATGATCAAACTGATGATTCAAAGTAAGTAAGGGTGCAAAGATCAGGGATCGATACAATCAAGTACCACACCTGACCCAGGATACCAATGGGAAAGTGACAGACTCACAGTAGACACCACAAACCAGAGCCAAGAGGTCAGCCCATTCCCAGCAATTGACCACAAAGCACATATAAACAGATGCGCACAAAGACATAGCAAACACAAGACAGAACAAAAACATAAAAGATCCACAAAAGAAGTACCGCCTTGGAACGGTCAGTAAAATATTTTACTGGAGGGCTTAAACCGGTTTAACGGAGCCAACCTCACCCTTAGTTCAGATGTGGATCAAATCACGCAGCACTGATTTTTCTATCTTGTGGCTAAAATGCTGGCTTTCTGTAAGATGATGATGAAACCTGAGCCCATTTCTTTGTTTCATCATGGTGTGTTAATTTGATTAGAGTGTTCTCCATGATGATACATTGCATTAGTTAGATGGCCTCCATGCAAGCTGAACATTTCTTGTACTAAAACAACAGCAGAATCTAGGGCGAAGATTTGGTACCAGTAAAATGCATTTAAGCCCCCCGGTGGCTTTGGCTGCTGTCCGTTCTAAGGCGGTGGTTCTGTTGTTGTTGACTTTTTGTTTATTGTTACTCCCAATGTGGGAGTCTGTAATTGTTCTATGTTTTGTTGTACGTTACTTTATGTCCATTCTAGTATTGCAATCATCTTGATGTGGAAGAGAGAGCTGGTTGCTTTGCTTTATTTGTCTTCCTGGTGTCTCGTGATGGTTGAGCGGCTCTTCCTCGCGGTGCCACAGGGTTGTCTGCGGTTTGTGATTGTGGTATTTCCTGATGATACCCACTTACTATTTTTTTGTATATCTTTGACAGGTCACAGGCCATGATGGACCTTCCATTTGGGTCATTTTTTCCAAGAATAGATGTCAACCCGGGTTTATGGAGAAGCAGTACACAATAATGCAACGGGGCATTTTAAAAACACTAGATCCACCTACTCCCATTCATGAGAGTTCCGGGGCAGACTTGATTTAGCTGTTCCCTTTACTCCTTTTACTCCAAACAGGCAGAACAGTAATCAAGTGGTGCTGGAACATCTGTACCGGCGTACTCCAGCTACTCCGTCTTCCAAGGTGGTGTAGACAGAACAGTCACGTGACCTGTTCCAAAATAAAATGGCGGAGCATTGCCTACACTGTACTGAGATATTTTTCTGTCGTTTCAGATAAGTTCTGATGATTATTCATATTGAAAAAATATGGTAATTATTAAAAGGGATTAAAAGCACATGTATTTTGTCATTCTTTTTTCTTCTTCTTAGCAATCGGATTGTGTTATATTTTCACAATTCAAACAACAATCGCTTGATTTACTCTGGCGTACTCCAAAGTGCCCAGTTTTGCTTGTTTTAGATGACTGTTCTGGCGTACGCCGAGTACTCTAAAATTCCTAAATCAAGTCCGCCCCCGCATTCCAGTTGAATATATTTCACATTTATATATTGTCATTTTCATTTTTTTTTATCATTCGGAACGCGAACTCTCATTAGGATTCGGTCATTTTCCTTTCGCAAGCTCCGCAACAAAATTCTGCGCTGCACTTTCCGGCTAAAAAAAGGTCATTTGGCGCATTCTCAAATCAATTCACATATGTAACTGACAAAAACAATACTTAAATTTATTGTTTCCAACAGAAGCTTGCATAAAAATGTCTTTTATCGAGACTTACCCCGAGCACTGGCCTTTCCACCACCATTGTTTACATTTTACATCGAGGTCAAATCTGGGTCGAAACCGTTATTGGTTAAAGTAAAAATGAATTGCATTTTTTGAACGAATTTAACGAAAACGAAAAAAACGCCTATTTTGTTTTTCAACTCAATTTGAGGGCGTAATACTTTTTATTAATTTAAAATGTTTGTGTCTCCGATACAAATGGAACACGCCAGCGTCTGTGGCTGTAAAAGACTGAAGAATTAGTCACGCAGTTGAATTTCCATGTGCATAGGACAGTATTATAGCATAACCAACTGCTAAACAGAGTACTTAATCACCATTGTTTTGAGGCAAATCTTTTTTGTCATGCGTCTTTGAATTTTACCTGTCAATAAATAGAACTGAGTATCTAGTATCCTATCATTTCTTATCACAACAATGATGATTTCCATGTGAGCATGACGTAAGGGAAAAAAATGTTTCTGACTCATTTAGTCTGAGTACCTGCGATAAAGGTTTAAATAGATAGGTAGTTTTTTTTCAAAGTTAGTCACTATCTGCAAGACTAGATCAAAGAAACCACAGCCAGCTTTTCTGCAGCCATACCTACATCTAATCTTAATGTAAAATTGAAACAAGGCTGATGCAGATCTAACAATGTCAGACCCGTTAACAACTACATTTTTGTGCTTCAAAATACACACTTCTGATCGTTATTGTAAAACTAGGCAAAGGACAAAATCACGTTTTTCAATCAGTTTTCATCCATTTCCAATCGTTTCAAGACGTTTTTTAATATTGATCCGTGACTGTTTTTTGTAATAAACCCTGAACAAACAAGCAGATCAATTGTGCTGTGTTCACAAGCACCCCCCCCCCCCCCCCAAAGAAAAAAAAACAACTTGCTGTTCTGATTGGGGCAAACATTGGTCCAAACCTCTCTCCCTCTAGAATTTCATAATGGCTAACACTTGCTAAAATTAAGTCAGATACATTTCTTAGCATTTTTTTCTGCCATGTTCAAGTAGATGTGTGTTTTTTTTATAAAAGTTGACATAACCCACCAAACAGGCCTGGACAACCCATTCATGAGTATTGTAAAACAAATCGCCTGACTTTCTGACTCTACATGGGCGAAGCCGGAAGTAAACCTTTCTGAAAACGATCTGTTTTATTATGAACCTTGCGTATAACTGGCTGGTAAATTATACTCACTGTGATGGCAAAATCATCATCCCCTTAAAGAAAGCAGTAACGATAAGGGAGCATGTATATGTATTGTTGAAGCTGTGGCACTTGGTATCTGGTTAAATAGTGCTTATACTTCAGAGTGTATGTGTGAACTAGCTACAACAACCCCTATAAGCCAAAGATTGGGCAGATCTGGGGAGTGGAGGGGATGGTCCACATTCATGTCAAGTCGAAAGTTACATCCTCAGGCTGACATAGTCCGCCATTACTTGAATAAAACGCTTAAAAAGACTGTCACCACCCGTGACTGATATACATCTCTATATATAGGTCACTGCACCACCTTAACTCTGTTACAAAACTGGACTGGATTACCCCTTCAAATTATATTATTTCGTTTTCCCCCAGCCCTTCCCCCAGCCAACAAAGAAAGGGGGAAAGACAGGAAACTGGTGGAATGGACAGGGTACTTTGAATAATGCATGCAACTACACCAAAGTACCATCTCCATCAGGCAGAGAAGACAGCAAATATAGTCCAATTAACATCATGCCCCTTTAATTTTGAGAAGCTTTTTATAGCTTGAGCAGGTACCACAAACCTGTCCGGGGGTACTCTGTAATTTTTATACATACGAAGGCATGGACTATTTTTTTGGTTCAATATTTTGGGGTCTTCAGAAGAATGAATATTTTTTGGGGTATGAAGATTTTGTGGATATTTTAGGGGTCACCACAAAAGGGGTCATTTCTATGCATTTCAGGGTCGTTTCCAAAATTCAAGGTACAGACTTGGGGATATTTTTCGGGTTTGTAAAATTTCAAAAAAAAATTTCGGGGGGGGGGGGGGGGGGGGGGGGGGGGTCTTGATATTCCTGCTTATTTTGGAGAGTTAACAGTAGATGCTAAGTCCAAGCCTATGTATGAAGAAAGAAATTACAGCACCACCCCCCCCCCCCTGGGATAACTTGACCCAGATAATGTACTCAAACAATCTACTTAAATGGTTAGAATGAGGTATCATAACACTTGAGGGACATTGTCAATCAGAAAAAGAGCTTTGCATCCAGAAAAAATGAAAGAGTGCAAAAATGGCATGGTGTAGTGCCACCCTAAAAGAGTGTTTCTTTCCAACACCACCAATCCTATCTTTTCTCCATTTTGCACACACATATAGAACAAATTTATTCTAAAGTAAAGCTGAGCTGTATGCAGTTCCGATTTGTCTTACCTTTTGACGTTTGAACATGCAAATCTTTAAATTGCGTAAGAAAATTCGTCAAAAAAATTTTCGTCAAAAATATTTTAGCTTTCGTTGTAACCATTTTCACGTTATTTTCAACAACAATGGCGGCCAAATGAAAGCTTGAAGCGACAGCTACTTTCATTATGGATAATTGGACAGCATGAACACTAAGATATAGTTTTTATAATAGATTTCAAGTATTTACAGTCTAAGACATTGATTTGGCTCAAAACTGTACAGTAAGGCATCTTATATTAAATTTTTAAAAGTGCGACAGGGACTTGCATAGGACCCGTGTTAGACGTCACATTGCACATCTAGAAAAAGTCAAATCAATAAATGAGTGCATGTGTACGTCTAACCTGTTGGACTATGGATCCACCAGGACTTGTGCCACTTGGCAGTCTATTTTTTGTATTCTTTTGAATCACTTTAAATAATTTATTAATATAGATCTTGCTTGTTTATTGACCATTCCATCTGTTCTTGCTTGTTTCTTGTCCATTCCATCTAAGTTGATATACAGCATGGTCACAATTCTGCGGGTATGACTCACATTCTTGATGTCAAGAAGCAATAGTACCAATAACAATCAGTGTTTCTTTTACCCTGCATCTCAGGCGCATGATTTTCGCTAAGGACGCACATTTTCGAACCATAAGGGTCCCCTAGAACGCATGAAAAATCCTGGTGAATCCTCCATTTTCTGATTTGCAAAATTATTTTAGTTTACAGTGCTCTGGTGTTTCAGTCTACAGGTAAAAACCAGAACTCCCCAGCCGCCTGTCTACTGTATGACAATGCAAGGTCAAATAACCGATAGCGTGATCCAGTACTGAGAAGCATTGGAATATTGGATTTTAAAGACAAAGCACATTTTTGCTTACACTGTTTCCGCTTCCGTTGTCAACAACGCCAAACCATGCCTCAGAGAAAGCCAAACTAACAGATCCTAACAGCCTACTCTGTTTGACATGCTACAAAAGTCAGAGACCAATGAACAAGTGAACGAATCAGATAAAGAACCTGCAACCATTCAGAAAGTCAGATCATTCAAAGGTTGGTTAAAATATTATAGCTGGTTGACATATGATAAGGAGAAAGGCTATATGTATTGCATTGTGTAAACAGATGGTAAGAAGAAAATTGGTATGTCAAAGGACTCTAATTGCGGTAATTACAAGAAGACTACCCTAATTCGTCATGCAGGTTTGGAGGAACAAAGGTTGATGGTCAGTTCACCCTCTTTAAGGAAAGATATTAAAATGTGTGACTCAAAGACAGATAAAGAAATGCAGATTGTCTTTAGGAGCCTGCATTTCCTGATATGTGAAGACATGGCACTAGTTAAGTTTGAAGCCCTGATTGATTTTCTTCATAACCTAATAATTACAACTGTCATAACATTTATTGAGATCCGCTAATCTGATTGGTCAAGAACGGTCATCTTATCGCATTGACCTGTATTTCATTTTTCAATGAACCTGGTCCGTATTCATGAGGGGCAGGGCCATTCACGACCGAACTACTTTTGTGATACAATGCTTCTATGAAGAGAAATGGACAGCCTGCAACTACTGACACTTTACCTTTCACTTACACCTATATTTTCAGGTAGAAAAGCAAATATTAACTTACATACGACGCCTAAAATAACAGTAGTCATACCGATCAGCTGTTTGCTGCCATGCGCGGATCCAGGAATTTTCATCAGTGGGGGGGGGGGGGTCCACGTCAATCTGACAAAAAAAAGCTCTGACAGCGTTGTTTGTTTGTTTTAGAGTAGTTTAGTTTACAGCAGTCAAATGGTTAATTCAAAAAAAATATCATTTGCAAGGTTCCGGAGGGGTCCAAATTTTTCCAGGGGGTCCAACTTTTTCCAGAGGGGGGGGGGGGAGTCCAATTGCTTTTTCCCTATAGAAACCCAAATAACTTGTGATTTTCCACAGGGGGGGTCCGGAACCCCTGCCCCCCCCCCTCTGGATCCGCACTTGGCTGCGATCTATTTAGTTTCCCAGTCCGCAAAATGATGCGATCGCCTCTTGCACTTGTGCTTGTTTTCCTGCAACTTCGTTGTATGTTTTCAGTCGAGCCCCGCAATAAAATCGTTTCTTGAACTTACTGCATGACTGTTGCCTGGTTTATCCAACATCTTTTGCAATTCGTCTTTGCTTTCTTCAATCACTCAATAAAGATATCCAGGATAGCTCAATTTCTTTTTGCTGGGAATCTTTTCTTTTCCGTTTCCAAACCATTTTGACAGATGATGCTTTTCGTCACCAATGTAAATGAATGACGTCATATCCGATGACGAAACTATCGTACACATTCTAATGAACACCCATGTTAAGTTTTTTCGGTTGTCAGTATGTAAAAACGAGATTCTAGTCTCTAAAATGTAGTTGTTTATTTTCAATTGGAGAACGGCCGCCATTTTGATTTTTTGAACGTCGTGATCGTAACGTCTACATACGCACGTCATAGTCTAAATGCGCGAAAGGAACTATTAGCTAGAACGTATCTTTTTTAAACAAAACATAAATATAAATACTGAATAAGAATGAATAAAGAAGAAGTTGTAATTATAAGAATTGAAAGTTATTTTTCTGCGTTTCACTGAGGTATGAAATGTCGTTTAAATTACACCTAATTTTAGCATAAAAACCTTCGGTTTTCATGCAAATTACATGTAATTTTCCCGACATTTCATACCTCAGTGAAACGCAGAAAAATAACTTTCAATTCTTAAGACAAAGCTGGGCATTCCCTTAGTGACCTTAACATTCTGAAATTAACAGATATTGGTTATGATTCATCTTACACTTCTAAAGAACTGTTGAGATGATTGTCAAAAACTGTTGAGGACAATCTGAAATGCCCAATTTGAAAAGTTTTAACAGCATTAGCTGATGAAAGCCCATAAGAGGCTTGTCATTTATGCTCAGATTATTTCAGAGGATATGAAACTATCAACACGATTTCTCACAAATATTGAATGTCAAGATGCTACAGGAAGGGAGATTGTCATGAGTATTTTGAATGAGTTTAATAATAGAGGTGTTCCAGCAGAGAAAATTATGAGCTAAGCTCTAACGGGGCTTCAGTAATGACAGGAAAAGTGAATGGGTGTGCTGCAATTATAAGACATAAAAATCCCCTTATTCAGAAATTCACTGTGCTGCTCATAAACTGGCACTGTGAACATCACAAGCTGCAGAGAATATTCAGTTATAAAAACACAGCAGGTTTTGACTGACCTGTTTTACTACTTCACGAGTAAAAGATCATCTAAACTTCATGACATTCAAGTTCTACTTAATGACCCTACACTAACAATAAAAGCGAAACATTCAGTTTGATGGTTATCATATTTCAATGCCCTCACTGCAGTTTATAGAAAAATAGATAGTCTAATGGCATACTTGGCAGATGTGGGTGTAAATGACACAAAAGCAAATGGTTTAAAGAATAACATTGCAACAGATCAATTCATTTCAATCACATATATGATGATGGATGCAATGGCTCAAGTTACTATATTGTATCAGTTCTTTCAAACAGAAACATAGATGTTGGTCTTGTGATGGTTAAGAATGACCTCTGACTATCAGACTTAGAACAAATTAAAGAGATGCGGAGAATATCCAGTCATAAAAGCACAGCAGGTTTTGACTGACCTGTTTTACTACTTCACGAGTAAAAGATCAGCTTAACTTCGTGACATTTAAGTTCTACTTGATGACCCTGCACTAACAATAAAAGAGATACATTCAGTTTGATGGTAATCATATTCAATGCCCTCACTGCAGTTTATAGAAAAATAGATAGTCTAATGACATACTTGGCAGATGTGGGTGTAAATGACACAAAAGCAACTGGTTTAAAGAATAACATTGCAACAGATCAATTCATTTCAATCACATATTTGATGATGGAAACAATGGCTCAAGTGACTATATTGTCTTAGTTCTTTCAAACAGAAACATAGCTGTTGCTCTTGTGGTGGTTAAGAATGACCTCTGACTATCAGACTTAGAACAAATTAAAGAGATGAATTCCCACTATCTTTTGAAATTAAAGGAGGACCTGATGGATTATCAATTCAGGGACGACCATCATGTAACTACAACAGGCTTTAATTTCAAGAACCTCTTGACTGAGTCTGTTGACTCTCTCACCAACAATATAAGATCCAGATTTCCAAAAAATGATCTGCTTGCCAAGGATCTCTGACGTTGGTAATGGGAATCACAGTGTATCGCTGCCTATAGTTTTGATAAAAATTAAAGTCCATCAAATGCTTCCAACTTCATATATAAGCTCGCTGTTGGTCTCTATTTAATGAATTTGCATTCAATTTCCTATTTCCTTGAATGTATTGCTTTATTTTGGGGCTAAATTGGTCATTTTTTGTATTATACAAATAGGAAATAGAAAAATATTTTTAAAACATCATTCCTCCCCTCCCCTGAGTCCAAACTAATCCTTTTGCACGTAAGTGTGTTCTCATATTTTAATATTTTACATATTATATGTGAAAAGCTATTTGGGACTCGAGGGAGAATGATATCCGACAGCCCAAAATGTGACATCTGGTTGAGCCCGAACATTAGCATTTGGATTTTTGGTGTGCTCTCTTGGAAATCTTTTTTCCAGTACAATGAAATAATTAGTACAAGTAAGCTTTCGTTTCATAACCCATTAGTCATGAAGTGTTACAACGTATTTAGCATATTTTTCTTTAGATTATGAAAACCGTCCTTTTACTAAATTCAGTTGGTAGATTATTTTGCACATATACTGTATCTATCTGATACACATAAACTAAGTGGTACTTAACTAGGTGTACTTTACGCATGGATGAATGGTTATAGTACATTGCTGCATAATATTGCACCAGGTAAATACATTGTCATCAAGGTTGAATAATGACTACAGTTGCACTTCAAATTATGTCTTGGGCGTCTGCCTGTCTAATTATAACCTTAATTCGTTCCTTATACATCAAGCGCCCTATTCAAAAGGATACGAGTCATATCGTATGCATAGGGAAGTTTTGGGTAGCGTCTGAAAAATAGGCAGATACCCTATCAAAGTGTCATAGGTCCTTTCGGTGTATAAGCTATAAGGCCAATCTCATTCCTCTGATCAAAGCAATTGAAGGTCTTTGGAAATGAAGAATTTCAGAGCCTCTGTGAACTGTATGGAAGAAAACAAACAGTAATATGGAAAGATACTGTTCAGCAAGAACAACCCTTGTCAACAGAACATGCAAAGACCTCTCAGCCTCTGATTGATTCTCAAAAAAACCTTGAATAATGGAGACTGTTGAAAAGGGGTCATCCTCACTATTTTTTGTTCTTGCCGACCAGTACCCCAGAGACTGCATTGCATGTGGCAGCTCTGGAAATCTGTTGTTAATTATCATTGCAAGGATTTTACAAATGTCACCATCCTGGCAAGGATGGCCAACATATCTGCTGCTCATACAGCATGGTGTGAAAGAGGCTTCTCTATCCAGAACAGAATACATACAACTTTCAGAAACTGTCTTAATGTGGACTTTGATACAGCATTGGACATTTGGAGAACATCTATGAGTTGAACGTACTGAAGAACTGAAAATTAACCTCCTTAGTTGCATCATCTAGAGTCAAGCAACGTACCTCTGGGCCATTGCGCTCCTCAATACCAATAATAGGCAATGATATGAGTTAACACAAGGCCTTGAAAGCATGGCTTAAATTTAATAACACTGGTGAATTCAGAAGGATCATGAGAATGAGGCACAACCTGGGGATCACACCCTACATACAATCGGGGGTGACCCAGCTTTTGTTTCCAACAGCTTCCATAAGAGTATAAGTAATGTTCATTCCATGCCCCTATAATCTGAAATAACCTATAATAAGTGTTGCAAGTCATCAAAAACCACTTAACCATTTCAACAATTGAGGGTGAAAGCTTTTTTGGTATTTTGGTGTCCAAGTTACGTATGCAACAAAATATAGAAATTACACTGTTTCAAGTTAAAGAGCTTGTGGATTTTCAAAATATTTGTTGGAAACAACTATTTTACTGGAATTTTAAAACGTGTAGGCATCAGGTGATATCTGTGAGATTAAAAACAACTTATTGCATTCATATGCAGCAGTCGTAACAGTGTTCATCTTTGGGTTATCCTAAAAATAGCAACACCATATTTGAGGGTATATAATAATGAAGCAATTTCAATATAATTTATTTGCTAACATGAGTCAAGCATAATTTTGTTTTATAAAAGCCATAATTTGCAAAAATGGAGCTTTAATGGAAACCCTGTTATGAACACAACAAAATGTTGGAGGCATTGATGTCACACTTCTGACAACAATACTGAATTTTATCTCACATGTGGTTCCTAGGCCCCTTGCAAATTCTTGATTAAAGTATAATCACTTTTGATTTTCTCAAGTTTCTCTACTGAAAACTATGACCTGTCACTTTCCAAAATCTATCTTAGACTGCCTAGCCTCCAAATCAAATAAAATGACTTTTTTGCATTTTTTCAAACAAAACAATCACCATACCACTAAACTTATATCATTTCAATGGAATTTTTCTCCCAAGATTCAACTAATCGCAAGTTTACGGAGACTACTGTCCGCCATTTTTAAAATTGTTTTACCAGTAAGTTTCCGTGGGTTATCTCAAAAGTAGCAATAATTACAGTAGTTACACCACAATATGAAATCCTTGTGTAAACAATATCTTCTGTAGATTTTTTTCTACAAAATTACCAACTAAAACATCACTGAACAAAACATATCACAGAAACTTGACGAATGCCCCCAAAGGAATATGTCTAGCATAATTTTATAAAAACAAGGTCAGAGGTCAAGGTCATGGTCACAATCGCCCGGAAATGGTATGTGGCACTCTACCATCCCAAGTTGCACCCAAACACCAAATTTGGAATTCCTACCTCAAAGTAAACAGGAGATATGCACTGGACATAAAGTGGCATGGACAGACTGACGGACCGTGGGACAGTGTGATTACTATACTGAACAAAAAAGAAAGTATACACCTGATGCTCTTAGGCAAATTTGTGAAATATACAAATAAGACTTAATCACGCATTATACTACTTGAAGGTTTGTTCATTTTGCTGTACAACTGATGTCTCAAGTTTGAATTTTTACGCATATGGGGTTGTCTATGATGCTTTAAACGCTGGAGGGGTCTTTTCTCTAAAATCACAGATTGATGGTTAAATTCAATGCTTTCGCAGCAGCAAAATTAAATCAAAAGTTGAATCATTACCAAAATGTCACTGTCATTTGCTCATTTGGGCACTCGAAGAGCAACATTCCCAAGTTTTCTGAACACCAGCCACTTGCAATGTGTGAATTTAGCTGTAGGAAATGTGTTTTCCATTGGCAATATTCACGTGATTTAAGTTTAAAATTTGAATGGCATAGGAAACTCATTTAAAGAAAGGGGATGGAACACAGAATATCTTAAAGGTACTACCATCCCATCAACAGAGTGTAGGGACAAGCCACACAATACTTAATGGAAATATTTTATGCATTGGCAAAGAAGAAATGATGCAATCAAAATCACTATACTTTTAATCTAAAGAGAGATAATTTGCTACAAGGTGAAATTTGATCAATTTTAAACTCAGTTTTGAATCAGAATCTGTATAAACTACGAATTTAAGCTTATTTTTGTAGTTTCTAAACAACAACAATTATCATGATGAAAAAGGTTTACTTTGTGCGCATCTGACTATTGATACCTTGTCGTCACTTGCTGTGAAAGGCTGACCTCTTGGCTCTCGTTTGTGATGTCAAATTGTGAAGTTGTCACTTTCCCATTGGTATCCAGGGTCAGGTGTGGTGCTTGATTGTATAGATTCCTGATCTTTGCCCTCTTTCTTACTTGTACTGATTAGGCTTGAAAACATCTAATTGCGATATCTCTAGCAAGAGTTAAAAGAGGGCATTAATTGATCTTGCATTTTGCAGTCTGATGTCTCCTAAACGATATAGCATTAAAATCAGAAAACTGTTAACTCTCTCTTTTGTTCAGTATAAAAGTACTACCATCCCATCAACAGAGTGTAGGGACAAGCCACACAATACTTAAGAATTGGAAATATTTTATGCATTGGCAAAGAAGAAATGATGCAATCAAAATCACTATACTTTTAATCGAAAGAGAGATAATTTGCTACAAGGTGAACTTTTGATCAATTTTAAACTCAGTTTTGAATCAGAATCTGTATAAACTACGAATTTAAGCTTATTTTCGTAGTTTCTAAACAACAACAATTATCATGATGAAAAAGGTTTACTTTGTGCGCATCTGACTATTGATGCCTTGTCGTCACTTGCTGGGAAAGGCTGACCTCTTGGCTCTCGTTTGTGATGTCTAATTGTGAAGTTGTCACTTTCCCATTGGTATCCAGGGTCAGGTGTGGTGCTTGATTGTATAGATTCCTGATCTTTGCCCTCTTTCTTACTTGTACTGATTAGGCTTGAAAACATCTAATTGCGATATCTCTAGCAAGAGTTAAAAGAGGGCATTAATTGATCTTGCATTTTGCAATCTGATGTCTCATAAACGATATAGCATTAAAATCAGAAAACTGTTAACTCTCTCTTTTGTTCAGTATAAAAGTTTCTTTGGGTGTAGAAAGGGAAAAGGGTTGCTATATTTTCATATATTGTCTCAGGTTTCTGAGAGATTTTGGACGGTCATTTCACTTTTGAGATGACCCCCTGATCAGGTGACTAAACATATATTATGTGCATAAGTACATCATAAATATTCATAAGGTGGACTCTTGAGTCAGTTATGTTAGAAAATTCGTCAATAAAAATTGGTGAAAGGTATTATTAAGTCAGAAAATAATTCTTGTTTAAATTAATAAAGTGTTTATTTCCACACCCCTTGAAATAATAAAAGGTATAGCAATATGTAAGATTTTCACTATTTTATAACATGCAAATGTGAGGGCCCCTTCTTTTTCTAAATGGTCCCCCTATTTTAGGCTGCATGGGCCCTTGGCTGTAATCCTAGACTGAACACTGATAACTCTTAAACATAGAAAGGAATAAATATTATTTCCAATAAGCAAATAAAATAAAATTTATGTCTGATCTTTTTGAATGTAATAAGAAAACAGGACATAAAGTTGAGCCATTCCAAGTTGCAGAGGACATGAGGCATTTCATTTCACGAATTTCCTTAAGATATAATAACGTATTGCATAGCACTCATGCTAATAGCAAGCCTAATTCAAAGATATCACTAGAATTAATGAGAAGTGTCAATTTTACAAAATAGCTTCATGCTATATTCACCATGGTGAATTCAACGTCAAAATATCTTGTTCATAAAATTCAACTTTTACCTTGCCATCAGTGAGTTCTTTTGTTGAGTTTTTTCCAGGGAACTTTTTTTCTGCATTTCTAATGGCCGATTCTCCTGTACCCCTGGCTGACGTCGCTGATTCTGTGGAGTGACCAAAGAGCCACAGCCCTGGCAATCCTGAGGCTTCTACTCGAAGGAGTAAATATTCTCCCATTAGAAAGAGGAAAAAGACATTGAGTCAGCCGAGGAGACATAAGGATTCCTCATCTCCGTCAAGCTCCTCTGCTTCAGAAGGGGATATTAGTAGCACATCTGACTCCAGTAGTTCTGACTTAGGGGACAACTTTGTTTTATTCGATTCTGATCATTCACGCTTGGCCCTGGAGCCCAGACCTTCTGTAGTGTTTATGATATGTTAGATGCCAATATATTGTTGTAGGCGGAGCTTGGTATTCCTGAATTCTTCTGGGAATATGATTAGATACCTGCATGTGAATCATTCAGCATTATAGAGCTTGATGGATAAATACTAATATATATTATGTAGAATAGATACAATATTGCCAAACAATGGCTTTCTTAATGAATCCTATTAAGAAAAATTACAACCGCAACAAAAATGAGATAAAAAAAAGTGAAATAAAAAATTAAACAAACAAAACGAAACTGAAGTTTGACTGAAAACTTTGGAAAACAAAGCAAAAAATGGAAATAAAACAAAAATGTGAATTTGAACTAAACAAAAAAAAGGATTAAATTCTGTGCAGCAAAATTCAAGTGGATTTATCTTGATAAACGGACATTAAATCACTTAAAAAAATAACAATGGCTGCGAAACTGGATCTTTCCAGCCCTGGAAGATTCAAAGTCACTGGACAACAAACAAATTTAAACAAGGCGTGGGAAGAATATTTAGAAAGATTTTAATATTACATCAAGGCTGCAAATATCAATAAAGACGAGCAAAAACGTGCATTTCTGTTACATGTAGCCGGACACGAAGTGCAGGACATTTTTGAGACAATGGACAACCAAGGAACCACTTATGACCATGCCTTTACGCAGTTGACTAACTATTTTAAGCCAAGAAAATATATCGCCTTAGAACGGCACATATTTCATAAGTCAAAGGAAACAAATGACGAAACAATAGATAATTATTTTGTTAGACTATCACAAATAGCATTTTCATGTGAGTTAACAGATGAGGACGAAATGATCAGAGACAAGGTGGTAAATTCTTGTAACTCAAACTACGGATTAAATTACTTGAAGAAGTAAAACTAACTTTGGACAAAGTTAAAACAATCTCACGAACGTAAGAACTAAGGAAGAAGCATTTGAAACGTATGGAGGCTTGTGAAAATAGCCAACTGGCTGCTGGGGCCAACAATGAAGAAATCAACCATGTTCTACACCAAGCAGGACGATACAAAAACCAAGGGGTGCTACCAAAACAACACAATCGAGGGACAAAACGTACATACCAGAGGAAACCGGTAGACAGATGACCAAAAGGAGACTACCCCTCTTTGTTAATGGTGTGGACAAAAAGGACATTGCGGGAAATCGTCTGAGAAAACAAAAGACGGCATGTGTTGTGTGTGAAGGTGCAATGTCATTTTGCCTAAATGTGTACATCAAGTTAAAAACGTGCATGTTCTTTCTGAAAATAATGGTAATAATAGTGAAAATGAGAGAGAGGAAGTTTTCATTATACAAGGTAAGAATGACGCCACACTATCATTACCTTTAGAGGGGAAAGGGGTATACATACATGCATTAAGGGGCAAATTTGGCACCCTCTGGAGCCAAAAACTGAAAGTTACTTTTCACCAATTTCACCCTATTGGTTTATTAGAAGAATGGTCCAAGTGTAAAATTCTGGCATTTATTTTATTTTTTCGATGCTATGGTAACAAAAATAGCCGACAAAATAGGCTTAAAATAGAGAAATTGTCATTTTGAGCGGAATTTAAGGCTTTTTCAGACCTATTTTTTAAGAATTAGATACATGTATCAGCACCAAAAAAACCTTTTAATACAGTCGACTCTCGTTAACTCAACTATGCATAACTCAATACTATCACTTATCTCGACCTGGCGGCCCGGTCCCGGTATTTTCCCCTATATATTATTGCAATTCCACAACGTTTATCTCGACAACGGCTAAGTCAATAAAACTGATAACTCGTTACGAAAAACTGGTCCCGCTGATCAATTTTAGTGTATTTTACAACACCTAACTCGATTCCATTTCTTAAAAAATTACCTTTTCATCTGAATGTGTCTCCACCGCTTTCAACGTTAATTATCCCCATTAAAACCGCCAATTGTTTGATCACTTGGTCCACGTGTGTGACATATGCAGTTGTTAAGGAGTGTGGTGTATATGTATAATTACATAATTGACCCCGGTCGCCGAATTCTATTGATCTATTGTGGTACAACTTCAAAGCGGCTACATGAGCTAATGTGTCATATTTGAGCAATCTCTGTCCGATGACTGCTCGTTTTAAATAAGGCCAAAGTATAATTCAATTGTTTCTCGGGCCAATTTTTAATTTTGAAAACAGACTTGTGTGTTTAAGGCTATTTTCGGACATTGGTCATGTCATGACAAAAATAGATAAGGAAGGCATAGGCACATCAGGCCGACGAAGATTAAAACGTGCATGTACACTGTTGGGGCTGAAAATATGACGACCTACGGAAGGGTAAAACCTGCGACTGCGGGACCAGTTGCCCACTGAAAACGCTATGTTTATTTTATTTTGTCTTAGAAAGTGAAAAAATAGTCATAATGTCAATACTGTAGTGGTACCTGAGAAATTTTAATGTTTCAATTTCAAATGTCAATTGATTCTTGGGTCAATTCATCCCGAAGTTTATTAATGAAATAGCTCCGTATAACGATCTATTAATGGACGAGTTGAACTTGAATTATTACGCCCCAAAATGGTAGGTATACGTCATGATTTGTTACCTCGAACTACTGATAACTCGACATATTTTGCCCAGTCCCTTAAAATTCGAGGTATCGAGAGTAGACTGTATATTGTGTGCTGTGATAGCTCTCACCCTCTGTTAAAATATCTTTTTGGTATTTGCTTGTGCTCTATGTTAATTTCTCTGTCTTAAATTTGCTCCAAAATGGTCACTTTTCTATTTTCAGCCTGTTTTGGCAGCCATTTTTGTTACCATAGCAACGGTAAAAATAGAATCAATCCCAGACTTTCACACTTGGGCTATTGTTCTAATAAATTGACAAGAAGAAACTTGTGAAAAGCAATTTTCATTTTTTGGCCTCATAGGGGAGGGGCCAAAATAGCCTCTTAATGCACATACCCCTTAGTCAATTTTTTGATTGACAGCAGGGCATCAACTAATGTCATTGCCAAGGCAACATATGAACTGGTCCAAACCACAGGAAACTGTCTATCAAAGTCAAAGCTAAAATTTACCCGTACGGTAGTAATGTTATGTTAGACTTACTTGGGCAAACCCGTACGGTAGTAATGTTCCGTTAGACTTACTTGGGCAAACTAAATTAAGGGTATAAGTTGGTCTCAAAGACCATGAATCAATTTCCAGGTCATCAAAGGCACAGGGAAACCATTAATTGGCTGTAAATGTGCTACTGAACTAGGTTAATTGCATATCTGTATGATCAACTCCCTATCGATAGACCAAACCAATTATTCGCAAGAAAATACAGAAACAATTGTTAAATCATTTGAGTATATATTTAAAGGAACCTGACGACTGAAAGTTTTTTCCGCTGGATTTACGTGTAGACAAGTCTGTGACACAGATTGCACAGGCGCTACTCCGAAAACCCTTTAAGATGAAAAACACAAATTGAAGATAAAATGGATGAGCTTGAAAAAATGACATCGAAAAAAGTCAGAACCTACCTCCTGGGTCTCCAACATAGTAGCTGTACGCTAACAAAACAATACCATTAGATTTGCAATGGTTATCTATTTTATCTGACATTTACATTGGCAGCGCAGCTGTGAATTCAAAGCTCTTGGCCTAATTTTTATGACTAGTTTGTTGATTAAAATAATAATAATGTTTAGAAGTCGTTTACCATTTGATTACAAATGCTTTACTCCTGTCAAGTTTTATCAACATTTGCGCTTGACAACATGTAAAGTGTGGGAAATTATTTCTAAAAGGGAGAAAGGTGTAGTGTTTATGATAATACGCTAGATGCCAATATATTGTTGTAGGGGGAGCTCCCAGTTGAGCTTAGTATTCATGAGGGCTTCTGGTACTATCATTAGATACCTGCATGCGATCCTTGACAAAAGATACTGGAGCGAGGCACTTTTGGAATGCCTTGAAGAGGAAACTGTCCTTGATCCCCAGGTTAAAGATAAAGCTCCTGAGACTGCCTGGGGTAGACTCCAAGGCAAACTGATAACTTGACCTTCTCAAGATGTACAGGTGATGCCAGATTCAGATCTACCACAGCTACCAATTGTCCAGAATGAGCCTTACTTACCAACACTTCCAGAGGTAGCGCAGTGGCTCAGTGGTAGAGTGCTTGACTTGAGAACGAGGGGCCGCGGGTTCAAGCCTCACTGGCGTCACTGCACTGTGGTCCTTGATTTATCCTAGCTTAGTACAGGTTCAACCCAGGAAGACCCATCCCTGTTTAACTGAAAGATTGTTGATGGGACATAAAGAATCAAATAAAACAAAAAACCAACACCTCCAGAACTACTGCAAATAAAACCAGAGTTAAAGGACCCTGCACCCACTCCTAAAAGAATAAAAGTCTGCTCTGAGCTTCTTGATAGATGATGTTGACATTGAAATGCCCAAAGTTGAGCCACCTTTGTCAAAACAGGAACTTGTTGAAAAAGAAATCAATGCGTATAAATCTGAAAATAAACTACCCCCCTAAGGCTAGTCCCTTGGAGTGCTGGAAGAAAAATCAGTTCAAATTTCCCTTTTTGTCGAGGCTTGTGAAGGTGTATCTCTGTACACAAGCTAGCTCTGATGCTTCTGAGAGTTTTTTTTTCCACTGCAGGGGACATTGTTACTGCAACTAGATTCTGCCTTGAGCCTCAGCATGTTGACAATTTGATCTTTTAAGTTATAATAGTTAAACATGGGCAGTTATATATAAAACTGTCTCAATTTTTTTTCCCCCTTTTCAAGAGGATCCTTTTTTTTATTGACCAGTATATTGTGGTTCGTTCTGAATTGTCACTCATGAATCATGGATCCGATCACCTCTTGCCCAATGATCCACAGCCCTAGATGCTTGCTACTTATTCATTACAGTCCTTTGGTTTCAGTTGTTTTAGTGGAAGTTGTCAATTTTTTGCGCTTTTTAAACTCGTAACAGCAGTTTTAGGAAGATTGGGTTTACAAAAAATTCTCTTCAGATACTGCATGAGTTGTTTTATTGAGTTTTATTGTTCGGTTGTTTCAGTTGAAGATGTCTATTTTTTTGCCTGTTACATTCGTTAAAACAGTTTTAGGCAGATTTGGTCTACAAAAAAATCTGCAAATGCTTGTTACTTATTGTTACAGCGCCATGAGGTTATATGGTGTTGTTGAGTTGCTCGTATAATATGTTTTCATTTCCGCAGTTGCAGGTATAAACTGTATCGTCAGGAGTTATCTCCCTCTTTTTCTTGTTCTCAACTTGGTTTGACCTGCGAGGCATTTCTCGGACAATAAATACATATATCCAATCAGTTCTTCATTTATTGCCGTTGGCTGCGGATTACGAACTCTGTCCAGGAATCAACAAACCGATTCTGAAGGCTTCAATAAACAAAGAAACGGTACAGCGTGACTTTCTTGTGTAAATGACACATTGGTTGAACGGTGATTGGAGAATTGTCTCATTGAATTGAATAGAAACTATGGCAACTATCCGTGCCCCTAAGCAGTGGTCCCTAACAACGTCTGAGACTATCACCTCATTTGAGGCATAGAAACAGAATCTTTTGTATACACTATCATTGGACAGGAATTTCGCACCCTTTCTTGTGGAGGGCTTCACGTGGATTAAAAGGTAGCAGCCAGTCCTAGATAACGCTGAGGAAGTTCCGAAAGCCTCGAGACGTACCGCTGCCTAAAAAGTAAATCTTCTGGAATTAATGCCTGGTCAAGTTGCAAATTATTGCCCAATTATATCATGTAACACTATAGTGAAAAACTCAACTTCAGTTAACAATATTTGGCAGGCAATCCGTCTTCACTATGGTTTCCAATCAACTGGTGCACACTTCTTTGATTTCAATTCAATACATTTTGGACCTGGTGAGCAACCTGAAGACCTTTTCCAAAGACTCAATAGCTTTGTTTAAGACAATTAACTAAAGGCAGATGGTTCCATAAGGCATCATGGCGAGATTCTCGATTTTGATGAGGATATGACTCCCTCCCTCGAAAATTTTGTTGTGTTAACATGGCTAAGACTGATACACAGTGACTTACATAATTTAGTGAAGCAGAGATATGGTACAGAACTACGCTCCCAGACTTTAGCATCACTAAACCAGAAATATCCCAGGCATTGGATAGCCTTCTAGATGAAATCCATGCTTCTGTTGAGTCTAAAGGACTACGCACAGCCTTTAAGCTCTCTACTCGGCTTCAGACTTCAATGATTCCATCTTCAAAATTGTTACGCCCATCCTGCTCCCTATGTAAAGAGGCAGGACGCAGATACGAACATTATGAATTTATCTAAGCAAATGCAAATTCTTACTAGATTCTGATAGACAGTTTTTATATAATAAGATTCGCCAAACTAGTGAACATATTTGTTTGATTTGATTCTTTACATCCCATCAACAATCTTTCAGTTATAAAGGGACGAGTCTTCCTGAGTTGAACCAGTACTAAGCTAGGATTAATGTTCTTGCTCAAGGACACAACGCAGTGACGCCGGTAAGGCTTGAACCCGCGGCCCTTCGGTCTCGAGTCAAGCACTCTACCACTGAGCCACTGCCCTCCCGTAGTGAACATATTGAACTTTCTAGTGAGGATGAAGGAAGCAAAGAAAAAAACATTTCTGTTAACTTATGCTCAAATAGACGTGTCAGCACAAAACAATCCCCATATTTAAAAGTGTTCCACAAACATAACCCCCTGCAAATAACTCTTGATAGCGGTGCAGAGGTTAGCATGATCAAGAACTCGGTAGCAAGTCTAATAGGTGCTAACATCATCTCAAGCATGAGGATTGTGTTTGACAAGGTTCATACAGGCAAGTTTGTGTAAAATTCAAGGACTTTTTACGGACTTCTTAAACACTTTCCTACTGTTTTCAAGGTCTGAAAACTTATGAAAAATACTGATCTACAAATTAAAATTCTACTTCGGATATGTTTTTTTAGTTTCATTGGAAGATGTTTAATCTTTTTTCACTTTCGTCTTTATCTTGCACTTATAATCCTGCAGTGTACAATCTTGTTATTATCACCTATTTTATTACTTTGACAGCCATGATTACAATAAAAGGAATAGTTATATGAGCCACGACATGTGATTTCCAACAATGTGGCATTTTGACAAGTGTAGACTCAGACGAGCCTGTGCAGCCTCCTTAGAAACTCCAAATGCTGTTCGGTCAATAGCTTAACAGTCATAGAACATTCAAGCGGCCAGCAAAAGCTCACATCAGACTGCGTGTATACTCAGGCTGGTCTGAGCCTTTGCTGGTCGCACATACCACAATGTTGGAAATATCATGTAACATTTAACATGTTGCGGCTCATATGTAATTTTCACTGTTTTATTACCTGTCTATGTGAGGGCCCCTTTTCTAAATGACCCACAAATTATAGTTTGGATGAGCCCTCGACTGCAATCCTATATTGAACACTCCTGACTTATATCATGCTGATGCGGCAGCATTTGGTATACTATAAGTTCACCCTTGAGCCTTCAGCTCAGGTGAGTTAAAACAGATGTAATCTGAAATTTAACCCTTCACTTTTGATGATAACTAAAACTTACCTTGGTCCAGTTTTCCCCAAGAGTGTTAGCCCCTGTCTATGTGGTAATATTCTTAAATTACACCCCACACACGCATTACCTTACCTAGATGGTTCCCCACATCACCTGAAAAGAAAACACTCTTGTGGAACCCATCAAATCACCGTTACCAGGGTACAAAATATTTCAATACTGCACTTGTCCTGCAGGACGAGTGTCTTACAATTTTCACTCGTCCTGCAAACACATGAACTTGTCCTTTAAGAGCGTATGCAATAAAGAACATAAAGGTGTAATATGTAATATTACTTCCTTGAGTAATTCTTCCCAAAGCACTCCTCCTACAGGACGAGTGCTTTGGGAAGAATTACTCATCCTTTCAAGATTTCACACGTAATTAGGAGCAGGAGAGTTGTATTTTTGTCCCCTGGTAACAATAATTGTCTGGGTTACATCATAAGAAAACATGTCTTCTTCTTGTCCTAGGTTTAATTCTTTACTTGCCAGTCAACAATTTTTTGTCTTTCTCAAGGACACAAAGCAGTGCCTCTAGCGAGGCTCAAAACCTTGATCTCAAGTCAAGCACTCTATACCACTGAGCTGTCCTCTGTACCTTCTCCACCTGTTGTATCTGAGTTTTACAATATGGGCTCCAAATATATGTAGATGCTGCATACTCCAGTTTCACGGGTGGGCATCAGCGGAACTACCGCGAAATCGCGTAAGCGTAAATTTGTTCCTTCGTACCTTTCGCGGTAGTGGCATTGTCACGGAAATGACAAACAAAGCTAGGTACTCTCGCTTGTTTTGATTTTTTGTAAAAGAATGAGCTAACTATGTAAAAATCCGGCAATGCTATTCCATGTATATATGATTTACCTTGCTAAACAGGCCAAATGTCATGTACATGCCATGTGTAATATGCTCTTGTTCTGAGCTAAAATTGGCAAAACATCTGCATACTTTCTTCGTTTTGACATAAAACTGAAGAAATCCTGTTCTGGGTTCGATTTGGTTACGGTTCTCATCTCAAAGCAAAGCTTTTTTCAACATCGCGTTTGGCCTGTATAGCAAGGTAATTCATATCTACATGGAATAGCATTGCCGGATTTTAACATAGTTATCTCATTCTTTCACAAAAAACCAAAACAAGCGAGAGTAACTACCTTTGTTTGTCTTTTCCGTGACGATGCCACTATTGCGAAAGGTCCTGGATGTGACGAAGGAACAAATTTACCTTTACGCGATTTATCGGTAGTTCTGCTGATGCCCACCCGTGAGTTTAGGGCATACCAAAGTTTTGTATGCAACCTCCTTAGTACTCCTAGGTGCGAATGCCAAGTTCCTGCGAAAGGAGACCTAAAGTCTTTGTTGCTTTGGAAGATATATCAGAGATATGCTGACCCCAATCCATGTTCTCTGTGTTTGTTATGCAAAGATATTTTGCGGACTGAATGTTTTACAGTCAGAAATGTAAAGTAAATTCTAAACCTAAGAGGGATAATACACAACAACAACCAGGTAAATCAGGGACCAGTAAAAGGGAAAAGCACTTGAGAGTTTATCAGAGGATAGTGAAGGGATTTTAACTGATGAGGATATTGGAGAGGAAGAAAAGTGCTGTGTTTGTAAGAAATGGACCCAGGTGAAATAAGAGGGTCAGATTACATTTCATTTGTTAGTTGGGGAAAGTGTGATTTCTGTCTACACTGGACACATCTGAAGATATTTACAGAAGTAAGAGTGATAAGAAGGGACAGTGTGTTTAGGTGCCCACACTGCCCCTTCACAATGTTTTAAACAGTCAAAATGAAAATGAAACTGTAAAGGATCATTGACCTTATGCGCCTATTTTTCTGATTCCCCGAACGCTGCTTTCGAGCTTCTGGTGTGATGCATGTACTATCAGTGCAATAGGTGAATCTAATGGCAAAAGCCAGCTAGCAAAATATTTTCAAAATTCTTACACACTCGAGAGTTATGGCAGGTAGAAAGGGGAGGGGGTCGGAAATTTCATGACAATACTAATTGCTTTAAAAGGGGATTTCTGCACGTTTTCTTGATTTATTTGGTAGGCATGGTAATATCTATTGAACATATCATATGCAGAGTATTAACGAATCACGATAATTGATAAAATTGTTTCAAAAACAAAATATGTTTTGTAATAAAATGATTTTGGGGTATAATTTAGCAGTTACCTGTACATTTTTGACTACATGTACTGTAAATAATACAAAATTGAAAGCTTAACAAAAGAAATAAATACTTTTGAAGGAATGAAAGTGTCCCATTTAGCATTGGAAATTAAAACTGATTCTAACTAGATCCCTTGAATATTACTTTTGCTTTGTTTAAAGGGCATAGCATGTCAAATGTATTTAAAGTGCCTGAATATTTATGGTATACATATACATGTATAATATCCAAGTTGAAAGCTACCTATATTAGGCAATATATTGAACACTAAAGTATTTACCTGTTATAACTCTTTGCATGTCAGCGGATAATTTTGTCATCTTGTCGTCTTTTAATCTTTATGTACAAGTAACAATATATTAAACTAGCGCAGAATACAAAGCAAAGCTGTTATAACTCTTTGCATGTCAGCGGATAATTTTGTCATCTTGTCGTCTTTTAATCTTTATGTACAAGTAACAATATATTAAACTAGTGCAGAATACAAAGCAATTTAGGAGGTTGGTTCTAGAGAACTTCATTACTGTCATTAATTTCTTATTTGGTAGAGAAGGCATTTTATGGGCTTAAGCCCTGGGATTTTGGGCTGCTGAATTTCTTTCCCCCCTTGTGCCAGCAAACACTTCCATACAATGTGTAAAAATTACTAATGTGTTTCCAGGACTTTAGTGACCCCCGTATTTTGCTAATTATACTTTAATGGTGATTTTAATTAAAAATAATTAGAGAAATGAATTTAGATATATTCCGCGTAATTGAATTTATTTTTTCCAATAAATATGAGTTTTTGTATAGGCTGGGATTAGATGGAATTTTGGTGTGTTTTTACTGCTCTTCTTTGAATTAGTCCCCAAGTAAAACATAGCTTATACGGGTCAGTGGAGGTAATTCGTCAGTCCCACAGATAAGAGTGCGTAACAGAAAATTATTTTTTCCTATTTCTCAGCCCAAAAATATGTTGTGTGTGCTCAAAACAACCGTCTTGATGATATGGTTCTTTTGAGCACCCAAAACACGTGTTTAAACTGATGAAGACAATCGCAACTTCACGCTAAAATTACTTAACTGGCCCTATCTTCGTGCATTAGGCCTAAATGAAATATATGTGTGGTTCCTGCTGCATACCAACAAAATTTAGGGTAGGTAGGTAGGGAAATTATTAAATTTTGTTATAACATTTAACAAAGAAAATAGCGACAAAATCTGAAAACGTGCCCATTTTAGGTATTTTTTCTCCAAAGACCATTTTAATGTTTAGGGTAGGGTTAGAAAAATTAGGGTAGGTAGGCAACAGGAACCACACATATATTTCATTTAAGCCTTAGGCTATGATTCACTGCTTATACTGGCTCATAAGCTTCACTGTACATCTAAAGCCGATGCATTGAAATGGCCTGTGTTAAAAAAAACGATTCAAGTAACAATATTGTCTGAATCTTAAATAATGGTTTGAATTTGTCTTTCAAGATAATTGTTCCTAAAATTATGTCTTTCAGGAGTACAAGTAGGCTATCAAACAGTATGGATCCAGATCATGGCCAACATTTTTAACTTGAACTTGCCTTGGGCTGTTGACAAAGTTTATCAGCAAAATAGCTTTAGCAGGCAAATATTTGATGCTCTTTAATTTTTTTTTAATCTATATCCCCAATTCGCTATTTCTCGTCAACTCTCTAATCAACTTGAATCGTCGTCATAAACTCTTTACTTACAAGTATCGTCTGCTGATTACCTTTGCAAACAATTTGGACCAAGATCAGGCCCGACAAAAACGTCGGCATGATCTAGATCCAAACTGCTTGGCACTCTACTGATATTCCTGAAAGATCATTTTAGAAAAAACAACAACAACAAGAAACAAACTGATTTTGAAAAAATATATCAGCAGATGACAAAACCATGACAAATTACCTCGAAGGCAAAAAGTGTCAATGAATTGAAATGAAGGTGCTACATGTACATGCGTGTTTCATGCTTAAGCCTTATATTTGCCTGCTTTCAATACGGCACGGTCTAGGACCCCTTTAGACGTTTACAGCTGCGTGCGTGCGTGCGTCAAAATGATGACGAGTGAGGTTTGTGGAATAGATTTTCGTTGAATCATCTGATATGGATAGTCCTGTAGGCTAGTACATATCATCATAGCAATGCAAATATACCACGTGTATCTATTGGGGTACACATAGGTATATTCACAGGGAAAAACAACTAAGTTATTCTTTTGTACAGGAGACTGAGGCTTCAGTATCAAATAAGGGCGTCTCCCAAAAATATGTTTTAGTTACGCGGTGGGCATTTAAATCCACATGCTAAGTGCTGTTTTTCTAAGTTCAATTTAAAGATGTTAAAAAAAAGAAAAACGGGGGTCACTTATAACCTGGAAACACTATAACACATATACATGCAAAAGCTTTTGCTAGCACACTAGGGGGAATGATATTTTAAAAAATGTTTTCTGATTTCTATATATTTTAATGTAAAACTGATTGTTCTACGCAAAAGTTCACATCTTTGAAGCATTTAATATCGAAAATAGATTTCACTGCCATAAAGTACTCAGGTCAGGGTAGCTTCAAGGTGAAGAAAGGGATGATTGACAAATTTTTATTTTTACTGAAAACCATAGGCATTTACCCATAGCAAGTGTCAATGATCCTTTATACGTTATTGTTATCCCCACGCTTTTTTAAAAAAGGGATGGGGATATTGCAATTGCCTCTGCCTGTCCGTCCCTCACGCTATCTCCTCCTAAACCATTGGACAAAATCCAACCAAATTTGGTGTGTGAGTTGCTCACATGAATGGGGCTTGGTGAGGGGCCAAAAGGTCAAATATCATTAAATCACAATTACAAAGTCAATTTCACAGATTTGTAAACAAAACTTTGTGTCTTCACACACACAAATTAAAGATATAAAACATATCAAACGTGATTTTCATTTGGTCACCTGGGCCATGCCTGGCAGGTTGGGGGGGTCAATTTTTTTTTTTTCGAAATTCAACCAGATTTGGAATGTAAGTTACTTACATGAATGGCACAATTTTTTAGGATCCCCGCCCCCTGGGGCCTTGGGGAGGGGCCAAAAGGTCAAATATCATTATATCTCATTTATAAAGTCAATTTAAAAGATGAGTTTAAAACCAAACTTAGTGTGTCTTCTCACAAATGAAAGATATAAATCATATCAGATGGGATTTTCATTCGGTTGCCAGGGCCATGCCAAGTGATTTTATTTGGGATTTAGGAAGCTACCTTTTCCTTCACATTTGGGAAAATATTTTATTAATATTGGGAAAATAAATGCTAAAATATATGAAATTGGGAAAATAAAGGCCATTTTTGGATTGGGAATGACTCCCATATAAGGCCGCAAAATTGGCCAAATAAAATCACTGTGGCGGCAGCCCCAGGGGTGGCACTGGGACTTGGGAGCTGTGAGGGGTTAGGGTGTTCGAAAAAAAAAATCTGAAATTCAAACAGATTTGGTGTGTGAGTTACTTACATGAATGGCACATGCAATGGCACAATTTTTTGGGTCCCCGCCCCCTGGGGCCATGGTGAGGGGCCAAAAGGTCAAATATCATTAAATCTCAATTACAATGTTAATTTAAAAGATTTGTAAGCCATACTTTGTGTGTCTTCTCACAAATGAAAGATAAAAAACGTAAGACAGGATTTTCATTCGGTCCCCTAGGTCATGCCCCAGGTTTGGGACTTGGGGGTGCTGGGGTCAAAAATTTAATTTTCTGAACATGGTCATGTGGCATATCAAATTAAAGTGGATGAGCAGTAGACCAGGATACACTGAAAATTTTTACCCTAGGATCAAACTGGTGAACTTGGGATGGGTTCAAAGTGTCAAATACCATTGATTTCTTCGAGAGCCTGGGGATTTGCGATGACATGTGATTGAATGTGTTCTAGTTAAGGTTTAGTTCTGTTGAAAATTAGTTAAAAATCAATTTAGTATTTTAAACTGATTAAAACAGTAAGTCGCCATTATTCTTACTTCAAACACTGTGATAGATGTGAAACTACTAGAACTTTGACAGTACTGGCTTCCCATGCTTCAGTGTTTTTCTAGATACCTTGATAGCATGGTACTCTCCCTTGAACGATGATGCAACAACATGGCTGGACTCAAACATCGACTGGCGGCCAAGTAGAAATAATTTCTGATATTCAACTTTTGGCCCTTAAAAAGAAATACAAGGGAAGTATTAAAGATGTTTCAGTCAATGTGTGGTCAATGCATGGAATCGACTTCTAGAGCAAGTAATATCATCTACTTAGTACTGTGAACAGATTCAAAAACAACCTAGATAGACATTTTCAAGAATTACATGGGGTTTCTATGACTCGGTCCCTTAACCCCTAGACTGCACTTTAGGGTGTGGCCAACAGGTATAACAGATATGTAAAAAGATCAGGTAATATTTGTTGTTTAATTACATGCGTCTGTTAAATGTTAACTATCTCGATAGCATACAAAATGGACTATTCCTTACTTATTGTATCAATGTGTATAGGATAATCCACCATAATGACAGAATACCTGGCTCTTTTTTTTTTTGGGGGGGGGGGTGGGGGGGGGGGAGGGGGAGAAACGGCCAAAAATAAACTTGCTATGATTGTGACCATTTCCTATCGGACAAGGCTTCAACTGAAGTGGATTAGTTCTGACCTTTGCCATGCATGTCAGAGGTAGTCTGTGCCCACCACATCCAACCTGCACTACACAGACTGCTCAGTTCTGATTATGCTGACACCAACAGTTTGTTGTTCACCAAGAATATTCAACTTGAAAACAACACACCTTCCGATGTCAGTTGATGTTGTTAACTATATACTTGACAGTTATACTAAATATACAGAAGTATATATTAAGTCATTGTGCTGAAGGTTGACTGAAGCTTTGCGACTGCAAGCCTTTTTCCCTTAGAGAAGAAAAGCCACATAACAATTTAAAAGTTTTATTGTTTGCCGTACCTTCAGTTAAGCATATGTACACTATATACATTGGCAATGAGAATCTGAATGCAACTAAGATTCACTGACCTTTAACTCACTAAGTATTTGAAATGTGTATACTCAAGATATCCCTTAAGCCATGTTTTCCCCAACTTTAAGCTGGAGAAAATACCGCTAAAACCTACTAACTAACATATGACATTTATTGTCATTGTCATTTACAATAACAAGTGACATCAATTGTCATTGTCATTTATACTTATAGATATCAAAGACATTTTAAAACAGAAACAAAACAAAAATAAAAGGAGTGGGTTTGAGTGGGTAAAAATCTTCCCCAACAGAGTTTCGACAGACAGCTGATCTCAGCGATGTACTCATAATGCTAGTATTCTAAACAAAGAGACAGAACACCTGGCGGGAAATAATTTTCCACCAATCAGCGTGCGGCTATAAATAAAAGGAATTCCTTTAGGATCACTTTCCATAGACTGCTGCACCGACCTCGTATACAGGTATTACAAGGACCATAGAAGACTGATTTTACCAGGGAAAAATCGTCCTGGTAATCCATATCGCTGAATGCTTTACATTAACCAAGCGTCTATTTATCATCTAGAAATAGACGACTTTCTCTTATCTTATTTACATGATCTCTTCTGTGTTACAAAAAGAACTGAGGACATGTTATGACATGTTATGACATGTATTTAGCCTCAGAATAAATAGATCTACTATATTTTGTGGATCCACACTATTTTCAAAAGTTATCAGCAGACGATGCTAATAGGTAAGGTGTAATCTATGCAGGTGGCTGTTAGACATTAGCGATTCTATAAATACGCTGCCTGATTCTGAATACATCTATGACGTGTAGTTACTCCGAATGTAGGACAAAACATCTCGGGACAAAACATCCATGCCATTTTTTGACACCCCGGACAAAACATCCCGAATCGATTTGCCACCCGGACAAAACATCCCTTGAAGTTTTTGTCACCCCTGACAAAACATCCCATGCCATTTTGGCCGCCCTGGACAAAACATCCCATGCCATTTCTGCAACCCGGGACAAAACATCCCACACTCTGTTTAAAGCCTATGACAGTGCTTAAAACATCCCATTCTGTTAATTGTCACTATTCAATATTATTAATATATTTAATGTACCATCCTATTGAAATGATTGGAGATCAAAAGTAGATAGATAATTAGACTAATTAGACATATGTTTCCCTATTATAATAGTTTGTTTGACCCAAACTGTAAAATGATTTCTTTTAAAATGTAATTGGCTTCTTAACACTCAAATTTAGTTGTTTGTCACAAGAAGATATAATTACCTTTTATCAAATTTTACACTGTGAAACTGCCTTTCAATCAATTTAAGATCTAAGTTTATATCATTTGGACAGTCTTACAAGGGCATTCACTGCTAGAACATGTAAAAGTAGATGAAGGTCCCAAATTAGACTTACCATGAAGGAGCAGTCTGAGTGTGGGATGTTTTGTACGGGGTGGCGAAAATGCCATGGGATGTTATGTCCACGGTGACAAAAGCAGCATGGGATGTTATGTCCGTGGTGACAAAAACAGCATGTGATGTTTTGTCCGGGGTGGCAAATCTTCATGGGATGTTTTGTCCGGGGTGGCACAAAATGGCATGGGACGTTTTGTCCTGGGATGTTTTGTCTGGCTCCCAGTTACTCCGCTCATCTCAGTGGTAGAATAAAACATGTGACTACCGGTTTGCTAATGTCCCTAGTTCATACGAGGGGCATTGAAGCAGTCTACACTTTCCATAAATAACCGGGTATCCCCAGACGGGTTCTGCGTTTAATTAATGCATATGGAACATATGCCTCCAATGACGCAAAAAATCTGATTGGCGAAAATGGTGGTGAAAGAAAAATAAATCCTAGCGCAAACCCTGACATCAGAAGTCAGATTTCTCCGAAATTTGGAGAGTTTGTAAAGTTTATACGAAAACATTTTGAATTAGGACCAGTGGCTCAAGTGATGTCATTTGAGCCACGACATGTGATTTCCAACAATGTGGCTTTTTGATTATTGTAGACACAGATGAGCCTCTGCAGCCTCCTGTTAAGCTTAGAAACTCCAAAGGCACTGTCTCCAGGTCCGGTACCGGACCTCTAGACTACGGGGCTACGGGTCCGGTACCGGACCCCTAGACACTGATTCTAGGGGTCCGGTACCGGACACCGAGCCACGCCTATGAGGACTGTCTCGGGGTCCGGTAGTTTGTGAAACAACTACTGACAAGTCTAGGAATACGGGTCCGTACCTGCACGTATATGTAGTAACAGTTATTTTACCAGCAAAAAACTCGTGTTGAAGTTTCACTTTGCTTCGTCCGCCATCTGTGATCCTCAAAGGGAAACCAATCTGTGTTTACTGTCATGCGTCACACTATTCAAACAATTAAGCTTATACAAAAGGTATATAAATAATGACGGTAAAGTAAAAAAAAGAACTTAACTCACCTGTAACAAATCAATTATCTTCTCATCTTCAATTAAAGGAACCATTAAACTATTTGTTGGCAACTAATCAGTGATATGAGTGAGCAGTGTCAAATAAGCTTACATAGTCTGTAGTGTAGATTCATTATTCAACTATAGCTTTCAAAGATACTCACTACTGGAACAACGGCAGTGGATCTGGCTGGTATCTTTTGACATTCGGACATAGCTTTATAAGAAGACTGAGTCTTTTTTCTGTCTTTTTTTTAAACAACTGATATGGTCCAAAAAGGAAATGACTTTTTAGCATAAATACAAACAGTGTTGAACAAGGTCAGACTGCTCATACGAAAACAGTCTGATCTGGATCCACACTGTTTTCTAGAGAGACGTTACAAATGGATATCCTAAGGTTGAAGACTCGATCGCGGAAATGCATCTAAAATAATGACAAACAGTGATGAACAAGATCAGACTGCTCCTATGATGACAGTCTGATCTCGGTCCACTCTATTTGCTACAGAGACGTTACAAATGGATCTACATAGGTTGAACAACTCAATCGCGGAAATGCATCTAAAATTTACGTCTGCTGGAGTTATCTGCTACATGTAAATGCTTACGCCAACGGCTAATTTCGCCGTGGACCCTGATCAGACTGTTCCTAGGAGAGCAGTCAGATTTGTGTCCAAACTGTTTGCTACAAAGACGTCTTGCGGACAGACAAACATTGCGAATCCGTTTCAGGCCACTCCTAGGATAGCAGTTTGATACAGGTCCACACTGTTTGCTACAAAGACGGCTTATGGGTCGTTATGTCAGGGAAATGCAACTTATGCTTACGTCAATGGCCAACTGTAATTCCCCTAGACTCTTTCTCAAGCTCTATTTGGTGATACGCCCATTCTAGATCCAATTATTCAACCAGTTAGGAGAGTTCTGTATAATCTTCGTGAAAAATTAAGCCAAAAACTAGATGAACTTGAACGCTTGGATATTATTGAGAAAGTAAATGAACCAAGTGAATGGATTTCACCTGTTGTTGTTGTACCAAAACCAGGGGATGACATACGTCTTTGCGTGGATATGAGACGAGCGAATCAGGCTGTTAAAAGGGTACACCATCCTATTCCAATGGTGGATGAGTTGCTGCAAGAATTGAATAATTCTAAGGTGTTCAGTAAATTGGATATAAAATGGGCGTGTCACCAAATAGAGCTTGAGAAAGGGTCTAGGGGAATTACAACTTTCATCACACATAGAGGTTTATACAGATATAAACGGTTAAATTTCGGTATTAGTTGTGCTGTGGAAATGTTCAAAAAGGTTCTGCAACAAATTCTACAGAGTTGTGAAGGTGTTCAGAATATTTTGGACGACATTATTGTACATGCGTCGACTCAAGAGGAGCACGACAAAAGGTTGGAAAATGTGTTGAGTGTGTTAAAAAATAAAGGAATTACCCTGAATCGTGAGAAATGTATGTTCAATTTGCCTAAATTGGAATTTATGGGGGTAGTTTTGTCAGATTGCGGAGTGGGACCTTCAGATACCAAGGTAAATGATGTTTTGAACGCTAGAGAACCGAGTAATGCGTCCGAGGTACGTAGTTTTCTAGGTTTAGTCCAGTATAGTGCTAGATTCATACCAGATCTTGCTACTATATCTGCTCTGTTGCGAAATCTTATTCGTATAAATGTCAGTTTCACATGGGGTCAGGCTGAACAAAATTCGTTTGACAAGCTGAAGCAGGAATTAGCTAGTGCGGATACACTAGGGTATTTTGATAAGAATGCACCAACGCAGGTCATTGCGGATGCAAGTCCTGAAGGGTTGGGAGCCGTTTTGACGCAGAAACAAGGGGATGATTACAGAGTAATTTGTTATGCAAGTCGTAGTTTCACAGATACAGAACGAAAATACTCACAGATTGAGAAAGAAAGCTTATCGTTGGTCTGGGCATGCAAGCGATTTCATGCTTATCTATATTTCACTGATTTTGAATTACTGACAGATCACAAACCGCTAGAATGTATATTTTCTCCTAAGTCAAAACCTTGCGCTAGAATTGAGAGATGGGTATTAAGGTTACAACCGTACAAATTTAAAGTACGTTACATCAGTGGGAGCAAAAACATTGCTGATTCGTTAAGCAGATTGCTGAGCAAAAAGTTGGAAAACAGTAAGTCTAAACGTCATAAATGGGACGAGACGAACGAATATGTCAAATTCGTTGCGCGTGAATCGACTCCAGTAGCAATGACTACTCGTGAAATCGAAGAGGCGTCTGATCTGGATCCAGAATTGTGTGCGATTAGAGATTGCTTAACTAATGGCCAGTGGTATAAATTAAAGTACACAGAATATTTGCCTATGCGAAATGAATTGTCGGCGATAGGTAGATTGATTCTGGGAGCCGGACAAAACATCCGGGGACAAAACATCCCATGCCATTTTTTTACACCCCGGACAAAACATCCCACAAAGATTTGCCACCCCGGACAAAACATCCCACGCTGTTTTTGTCACCCCGGACATAACATCCCATGCCATTTTTGTCACCCCGGACATAACATCCCATGCCATTTTTGCCACCCCGGACATAACATCCCATACTCAGACTGCTTCTTCAGGGTAAGTCTCATTTGTGACCTTCATCTACTATGACATGTACTAGCAGTGAATGCCCTAGTATGACTGTCCAAATGATATAAACTAGATCTTAAATTGATTGAAAGGCAGTTTCACAATGTAAATAGAATTTAATTAAAGATAATTATATCTTCTTGTGACAAACAACTAAATTTGTGTGTTAAGAAGCCAATTACATCTTAAAAGAAATCATTTACAGTTTGGGTCAAACAAACTATTATAATTGCGAAACATATGTCTAATTAGTCTAATTATCTATCAACCTTTGATCTCCAATCATTTCAATAGGTATGGTACATTAAGAATATCAATAATAATAGTGACAATTAACTAAATAGGATGTTTTATGCACTTTCATAGGCTTTAAACAGAGTGTGGGATATTTTGTCCGGGGTGGCAGAAGTAGCATGGGATGTTCTGTCCGGGGCGACAAAAATGGCATGGGATGTTTTGTCCGGGGTGACAAAAACTGCATGGGATGTTTTGTCCGGGGTGGCAAATTGATGCGGGATGTTTTGTCCGGGGTGGCAAAAATTGGCATGGGATGTTTTGTCCCGGGATGTTTTGTCCTACATTCATTGATTCTACGGGGTACATGAATTGTCATACCAAAATGCTTGAGGGAAAGAATTTTGTCTTTAGGGCATGATGGGCATCCAGGTATAGTCTGTATGAAACGCAGATTAAGAACAAATGTATGGTGGCCAAACATGGACAAAGAGATTGAAAAATATTGCAAAAGTTGTTATGGTTGCCAATTAGTTAGTCAACCCACACCACCTGAAGAGATGATTCGAACTGAGTTACCTTCAGGGCCATGGGAATATTTGCAAGCAGATCTTTTAGGACCTCTCCCAGACGGAAATTATGTTTTTGTTTTGGTAGATCTGTATAGCAGATTCTTTGAAATTGCAATCATGAAAACTATAACATCAGAGAAAATCACATCGGCTTTGTGGAAATGTTTTGTTACGCATGGGCTACCTTTGAAAATACAGACAGATAATGGAAGTCAATATACAAGTGAACATTTTCAAAATTTTATGCTAGAACTTGGTATTGTACATGGTAGAATTACACCTTATTGGAGTCCAGCACAGGGACAAGTCGAGCGCGAAAACCGTTCAATTTTAAAACGCATAAAAATTGCACAAGCAGAAAAACGCGACTGGAAAACAGAATTAGATCACTATTTGCTAATGTATAGGACTACACCTCATTCTACAACGGGGGTATCTCCAGCTGAAGTTCTTTATTCGAGACAAATCAGAACTAAATTGCCAAAACTTCAGGAATTTAATTATTCAACTGATCAAGAAATGCGAGATCGTGATCATGAGTTGAAAGAAAAAGGAAAGATGTACAGCGATAAAAGACGTAATGCGCGAAAAAGTGATATTAACGCTGGGGACAAAGTTCTCATGAAGCAAGGCAAAAAGAATAAATTTTCGACCCAGTTCCGACCAGATCCGTTTAAAGCAGTTGATAAAAGGGGGAATAGTGTTTTGGTTGAGTCAGATAAAGGGGTACAATATAGGCGAAACGTGACGCATTTGAAGAAATTTCATGAGCGTAAACCAGTAAATGGGGAAGAAAGTCCGTTAGAAACGAATTCGCGTGAGCATCGCGAAGCTTCCATAGATTTACGTAGTTCTGAGCCAACTCCTTTTCTGACGGAATTATCTCAACATGGGGAAAATGATGTTGGGGGTTCACAAGTAAAACGTTACATTTCACCATATAATACTAGGAGTGCTAGTGAACGAAGAATTCCTGACAAATACAAGGCTTACATAATGGATTAAATACTCATATTATTATGCTTAAATATGGGAGCCGGACAAAACGGGATGCAGGGCTCACCCTGCCATTAGCCATTGTAGCCATTTGCTACTAAAAATGTAGAGTGGCTACAAATATATGTCATTGGCTAAACCTACAGTCTAGGTGGTTCAAAAATTACATATTTGTGAAAAAGTGTTTATTAATCAGCTTTTGGATTTTCAAATATTGCTTTTATTATTCCTTCACACATTATTATTGTGCCATATTTTACTCTTTGGATGCTGGATGTTTTCAATACCATCCAGGTGTTAAATGGTTTGGATCAAGATCAGGTCCAACATTTTGTCGGGCCTGATCTGGGTCCAAACTGTTTGCAAGTGTTATCAGCAGACAACAAAATGTCTGGCTGGATCTGGGTTCAAACTTTTTGCAAAGGTTATCAGCAGACAGCAAAAGTGGGCAGAGTTAAATACAAAAACAACTTGTCGATGCTACGTTCTGGCTAAAACCTTGGCTACAGTTAATTTCATTTGGCTATAACTTCTTCCATTTGGCTAAAGTGTTGGCTACAACAAATTCTGAGCCAGAGTTAGCCCTGATCCCGGGACAAAACATCCCATGCCATTTTCTGGCACCCCGGACAAAACATCCCACAAAGATTTGCCACCCCGGACAAAACGTCCCATGCTGTTTTTGTCACCCCGGACAAAACATCCCATGCTGTTTTTGTCACCCCGGACATAACATCCCATGCCATTTCTGCCAACCCGGACAAAACATCCCACACTCTGATTAAGGCCTATGAAAGTGCATAAAACATCCAATTTAGTTAATTGTCACTATTATTTATAATCTTAATGTACCATACCTATTGAAATGATTGGAGATCAAAGGTAGATAGATAATTAGACTTATTTGACAGATGTTTCCCAATTATAATAGTTTGTTTGACACAAACTGTAAAATAATTTCTTTTAAGATGTAATTGGCTTTGTAACACTCAAATTTGATTGTTTGTCACAAGAAGATATAATTATCTTTTGCACTGTGAAACTGTCTTTCAATCAATTTAAGAAGTAGTTTATATCATTTGGACAGTCTTATAAGGGCATTCACTGCTAGTACATGTAATAGTAGATGAAGGTCCCAAATGAGACTTACCCTGAAGGAGCAGTCTGAGTGTGGGATGTTTTGTCCGTGGTGGCAAAAATGGCATGGGATGTTATGTCCGGGGCGGCAAAAATGGCATGGGATGTTTTGTCCGGGGTGACAAAAACTGCATGGGATGTTTTGTCCGGGGTGGCAAATCGATGCGGGATGTTTTGTCCGGGGTGTTAAAAAATGGCATGGGATGTTTTGTCCCGGGATGTTTTGTCCTACATTCCTTAAATATGTATTCTGCATAAACTTATATTTTTAATTTGAATTATTGCTTTTTCTTGTTTAATCTTTCTTGACAAGTTGAGAATTTTATTATTCAGCAGAACAATGACTAAGTATCATGAATCAAGGCATATAATAAGCTAATCAGAGACAAGGAGGGTGTTAGACTGGTTCAGTGATAACAAATTAAGAATTTGTAAACACCAGTGACAGATTAATTGCTGATCTTAGCCATGGAAGATATTAACGGTAATTGGAGTACAGTTTTGCCATTAAACGGCCAGATACTTTATCACTATGTGGGTTTTTAATGAACTTGAAGTAAAACATTGCCCATCCAAATACTTTCGATATATGCTCTCTGAAATAATGATTTGATAAATGATTCATTGAATTAATTAGATGTACTTTCCCAGAAGGATTTCATTCCAATAAAGAGAAAATTTGGTTTTCTTTGTTACCGTATTTATGGTTATAAAGGGAAACAAATTTTTCAGATTTTCAAAATTTACGGGGAAAGAAGATGTAGTATCCACTGATAATACTTCTATGCTTTACCCTTAAGATACCTCTAACAGAATATACCTATTAAGCTTTATAATACACATGCTTCTAAGATAGCATTATTCGGAGAGAGTCTGTCACTTTACTTGCTTGTAGTGCTTGTTATTAAAGAGTATATAACCTTCAATGGTGTTGTTACCTTAAATGGTGTATTGGTTAAATCCGGGATACTCTTGACCCTACACTCGGACACTACACCGCGTACAGACAAAGATTTGGGACCAGGATCAGACTGCTCCTATGAGATCTGGGTCAATATTGATTGCTTCAAAGACGTCTAGTAGACGACATATGGGTCGTTATGTAAGGAAAATGCAACTTATTCTTACGTCAATGGTTAATTTCTCGGTACAGACAAACATTGTGGACCTGGATCAGACTGCTCTTAGAAGAGCAGTTTAATCCGGATCCAAACTGTTTGCTACAAAGACTGGACTGGAATAATCTAGCAGAACATAAATGGCGTTTTGCTGGCGTGCTAATGATGGCCCAACATTGCTGGCTTAGTAGCTTTTTAATTTTTCAGGGGATCCTGATCAGTATTGCTAAGAAACCCTATATTTCTTATGATTTTTCAGGGGGAGGGGGCTACGGAGTCCCTGCCCCCCCCCCCCTCTGGATCATCGCATCATGAATACGCCCAACTGATGTTAGATCCCTATCATAAATTTCTGAGCACCACATTTCGTAGAGTTCAATAGTCATATATAGCTGTTTTGTTGTGAATAACGTCCTGTGCCAGCATACTATTGCCGTGCCACCATCGGCCCATGCGTTTGGCTGGTGTTCGACAGTGGTCTGATTTTGTGTGCTTATTTGGTCTTAAGCTTTTGGGTGCTCAAAAGAACCGTCTCACCGCTGTGAATAACTTCCCGTGCTAGCATGTTATATCGGGCCAAAATCGGCCCACGTTTTAAGCTGTTTGATTTTGAATAACATCGGAACACCATCGGCCCATGCGTTTCACTTGTGGTTGTGGTGGATGGACGGGCGGACAACAGACAGACAGTTATGTGACCAATTAGCCGGTAAGAAAGCAATTAAACAATGCACCTGCAATCACCGTTTGCTTACTTCAATGAAAGTGCAAATTGGTATTCACTTTTAGGTTAATAATCAAGTAGACAGATACCAACAATAAATTAATAAGAACATTGAGACAAACACCAATTAAAGGACATCAAACCCTGCGCCAATTCACTGATGCGATAGTAAGTTCCCCCTGACATTAATTACCTTTATTCATGACCTTATTGAAAAATAAGGATAAGAAAAATAAAAATAAAAGGAATAAAGTAAGACAAATTATATCTAGTTATGTTTTTTCACTCTTGTCCGTTAAAAAATTTATACCTTTTGTATAAGCTTATACTTGTTTGAATAGTGTGACAGTAAATACATATGATCAAAGATGGCAGACGAAGCAAAGTGAAACTTCAACACGAGTTTTTGTTGGTAAAATAACAGTTACTACATATACGTGCAGGTACAGACACGCATCCCCGTATCCCTAGACGTGCCGAGTAGTTGTTTCACAAAATACCGGACCCCGAGACAGTCCTCATAGGCGTGGCTCGGTGTCCGGTACCGGACCTGTAGCCCCGTAGTCTAGGCGTCCGGTACCGGACCCCGAGACGGTGCCAACTCCAAATGATGTTCAGTCAGTAGCTTAACAGTCATAGAAAATCCAAGCAACTAACCAAGGCTCAGATCAGACAGCCTGATCTGAGGCTTTGTTGGTCGTACCTACCACATTGTTGGAAATCTCATGTCACAGCTCATTTCTTTTTAGAATCTATACGCAACTCGGCCGAAAAGATCATGGGACGATTTGATTATGGGCCGAAATGACTAGAAAATTATAGATCTAACTTAGTTTGTAATGTTAATACACACTGTCATCTAGATTTCTTCCGTCAAGCATAATTGCTTACCATTATTTAAGTGAACATTATCAATTATAACATAATTTTCGAGTTAATCTAGCTGTATTTTGTATTTTACTCGTCTCTGCACGAATTCGTATCTAAGTCAAAACAGCCCCAAGTCAAAACGTCCCACTGTGGTCGGGTATGGAAGCCATGACCGCGCCGCGCCAGCTGGCGCGGCCGCGCCGAAAATTGCCGCGCCAGAAATATATTTTTCCCTTCTCGAAGCACAAAGAGGTATAATTCCAAATGTTTTTCGCTATATCAACTGCAAATAGTATTATTAACAATTGCCAATAAAAAAAAATATTAGTTTTCCCGAAATTATGATTTTATAAGCAATTTGACATGTGCCAGGGGTATGAAAGACCCTGCCGCGCCGTGCCGTGCCACTTGCACTAGGTAGTATTTCCTAGTTTTCTGAAAATTACCTGACCCGAGTATCATGTTTTTTTAAGTTGAAATGAGGATAAGAACGAATAATGGTTCTTAATTTTCTTTTCCTGCTTTGGGAAATAATGTTTTCATTAATAAATACGGCAAAACAGACCCCAAAACACTCAATAGGCCCCTTTTATTGTTGAGCGGTCTATATTGATTTGACACCTGTGATTACACTTTGTTTTCATTTGACACACTGCATTATAATTTAATTACTATTAGAATGATTTAATATAACAGAAGCTTTGTGAGATTCATTCAAAATATAAATACATGTATAAGTTTATAAGTTTCTAACTCTGAATGGATGGGACTAAAACTTACCTGTGGGGCAATTAGTCATCAAAGAAAAAAGTTTTACCAAAGACCATATCCCAGTTACAGCGTTTTCTTTATTTATCCTCGACCCACTAGCGAAACGTCATTCGACTGTCGTTTCGCGGCGGGCCGATGGTGGCCCTCTTATATGTTTAATGGGATAGTGTCATAAAATCATTTTTGTTTGATGTCCAGCTCCTGCCACTTGGAGGCTACCCCATTTAGGAGCCACACGTGAGTTAGGTGTACAATATGAGCTCAATGTGAGATTTCTAAAAATATGACATTCCGACCATGGTTTATTCAAATAAGTCTGTGCAGACTCCTGTTGCGTTGAGATGCTCGTATTTTTGCCTTTAGAAATTGGTCAGGCAACGTACAAAGGACCTGGCCCCTAGGTTCTAAAAGTTTTTGCATATTCAACTCAGCACGGAATTTATCCTGCTCATAAATGTTAAAATGCCAGCAATTGTTGGCATTTTAACATTTATTAGCATGATAAATATAACATCTGTGAGACTCAAAGCAATAAACTTCTTCATTTATCCATAGTTTAGTTTTTATGAGCGGTTAAATTTTCGTGCTCAGCTTAGTTATAAAACTCCCAGGCCCGCTCAAAGTTTATATGTATATGTGTATGCACAGTCTGATCTGAGCCTTTACCGATCGCACATGGCAAATTTTTGGAAGTCTAACATCTCGTCTTGGTTATATATGTTGTGTATTATATTTGGGCCTCGACACTAGAAAGAGGATTATCTCTGGTTGAGGCCCATATAATACGTAAAGTGTATTTGACTTAAGAGGCGCACAATGACATAAATGCTTCTATATGCAAGATGTAGATGAGCAGATTAACTGGCTTCAGATCATCAAGATCAAAACTGCCAAATAGTGGATACTTTAATAATTTAAAACATGCGATTATCAGTTAAAATAAACCATTTGCGCGTATTAAGTCGAATACGGTAAAAACAATTACAAAAAAAAACCCTCGTCACATGCCCATCCTTCATATCCAGCATATTTTAGTAGATTTTTTAACAACTTATATATCCTTATAAAAAGGAAACCTAGAACACTAATTTCAATGTTCTTCAACTTCTGATATAATGGAACATAAAGATAAATATCTGGATCGAAGAATGGAATGAGAATAATTTAGAAACTGTTTGTATACAAAGCGGGAATAACAGAAAAACAACATATTGTTGAAAATGATTAATATAGACCCTCCCTACATTGAGATGCGCAAATTCGCTGCGGCTTGGGTCCATATTAAACCTTCTCAAGAACATGTATACAAGTTTAATAGGAACCTTCCCTACACCGCGATGCGCTAATCGGTAGCGGCTGAGGTTCATATGAAACCTTCACAATAACCTTAAGTATACATTTTGTTGAAAAGGTTTAATATAGACTCTCCCTACATTGGGATGCGCTAATCGGTAGCGACTCGGGTCCATATTAAACCTTAACAATAACATGTAGGTACGAAATTTAATAAAAAAAATACAAGTTTAATAGGAACCCTCCCTACACCGGGATGCGCTAATCGGTAGCGGCTGAGGTTCGTATGAAACCTTCACAATTACCTTAAGTATACATATTGTTGAAAAGGTTTAATATAGACTCTCCCTACACTGGGATGCGCTTATCGGTAGCGACTCGGGTCCATATTAAACCTTAACAATAACATGTAGATACAAGAGTTGACTAACACAGGGTTAATAAGAACCTTCCCTACACCGGGATGCGCTAATCGGTAGCGGCTGAGGTTCATATGAAACCTTCACAATAACATTAAGTATACATATTGTTGAAAAGGTTTAATATAGACTCTCCCTACGGCGTCATTTCCATGTTTTCGAAACAGTTGATTAAATGCTCTCGCATTCTTAAAATATCAAACTCTGCTTGTAATACACCCCGCTTTCCTGTGTAGCAAAATTCAGTGCAAAATGCGATAGCAAAAATGCCACAATCAACCGAGTTATTTTGTTGCTGCACCTTAAGAAGAGATATGTTCAATTTTTGCTTACCATACATCTGAAGCAATTGCATTTCAACACTTGTACTAAGCACTTTCGCACCCCCTAACATACTGTCAGCAATGGAAATGTCACGTGAAGTTTCGACTTGAAATGAAACTAGCCAGTGGTCGTTGCCAGTATGATGAATTTGGGCACACGGCGCCTGGACCTGCTTCATTTTAAGGCCGTATTTCCACGAGTCATTTTCCTGAATAGGAGCATAACCACAGTGTTGGAATCCGTTTATGTCTGGAAATTGAGATTTCAGTAAACCTAAAGAAAAATTTATGGTATCTGAATTCAGTTTTTTATCGTACCTTATTTCATTCTTATCACAAAATCCAAGAGAAAATTTTTTATTAGGAAGCACTCGCCAGATTCGTTTTGCCTTTGCTACTTGGTTATCTGGTTCTAAATGCGGTGATACTTCAGCGGATGTTATGATGGGGCATGTATTTTTGGTACCCATGTTTGAACAAGATTGATTATCAGAGACATTTTCAGGGCCCATCACAGTACAGTTTTCATCAACATTTTCAAGACCGTTATTCGAACAAGATCGGTTCCCTGAAACATTTTCAAGACCCGACACGGAATTACGTTCTTCAATATTGCAAAATTTATTATCCATACCATTTGATTGATTAACTGAAACATTTTCAAGACCCTTCGCAGAACGCTGAAACAAATACCACTAAAATCGGGTCTTCGTCGGCCCGCAAGCGAAACGCCATGTTAATGGCGTTTCGCTGGCATGCCTTTGATGGACGAACATTGAATGCTGGCTTGGAAGCTTTGTGAAATTTCAGGGGATCCGAACTAGTATTGATAAGGAACCATATATTAGGGTGTGCTTAATTTTCTAACTTGTATATCTATCTACAATATTGAGTTAACAGACTGGAATGGCTCTTGCGAGACTGTTCGTATGCGCAAACTCGCCTGAGCCTTCACTTCGAAAATATAGATACAATACAAAAACATTTTGGTTGGATGGCAATTACGTATGTGAGCGACGTGGTTATTATTCTATCATCTTGTATAAAGCAGCAGTAGAGGCTATGGCGAGACTGCACATATGCGCATGCTCGTCTTTGCCAACACTGGGAACATATGCATATTAAATCGCTCTTTTATCACAAGTAATTATAAAGCAAACTTACTTTATAATCGCCGATGTTGGTTGGAATCAGGTCATACAACTCGTGGATTTCAGCCTCAGGTTTGTAAAGAACATCAGCCATAGTTGCTAACGCAGCAGCTTTGGACGTACACACGATCGGTAGGTATCAATATAGATACTAAAAAAAATTCATTGTAGGTTTTATAGGATTTTGAGTGACAAAAATTAATGTCGCGCTTATTGAAGTTCACAAACTTCTTTTTAGTAATTCTTTCATCAAAAGTGATTAAAGAAGTGGTTATAATCTGTTAATCGCACTAATTGATAAGATTAAAGGCATGCGTACACCTTTAATTAGTTTGTTTGGTTCTATATATTCTTGATCAAAGTCAGGAATATACAGGTTTCTTAATTAATTATTTAATGATGACCCTTTCATTATAGTCTGATGCAAGGGGACCGTGAACAAGTTAAACTGACCGGTTAATTGTCCAGCTGTAACAACCCATGAAAAAGGGCCTATCGAGTATGTGCGTTATTATTATTATTATTGTTATTATTATATTCAATTATATCGCATTGTATGCCCAAAACACCCACTTAGAATCACCCTTCCCCACATTTCTAGTATAAAAAACCCAGGACATATATTCCAGTTATCGACTGTTAAAAAACTAACAGTAAACTGCCATTAACTTAAGTGGCACGGCACGGCGCGGCAGGGTCTTTCATACCCCTGGCACATGTCAAATTGCTTATAAAATCATAATTTCGGGAAAACTAATATTTTTTTTTATTGGCAATTGTTAATAATACTATTTGCAGTTGATATAGCGAAAAAAAATTGGAATTATACCTTTTTGTGCTTCGGGAAGGGAAAAATATATTTCTGGCGCGGAAATCTTCGGCGCGGCCGCGCCAGCTGGCGCGGCGCGGTCATGGCTTTCATACCCGACGCCACTATTCTGCTGTTGAGTTCGGTGCACAATTAATCGGTCCCATTCAACTCCATGTAAAAAGGCAGAATTGGAGCATCTGCAGATTTTTCCAGGACATTGCTTGGACTTTTTTCTGTCTGTGAGTGGCAAGATCTGTCATTCACCTATAAAAAAAAGTGTAAAGACAACCTAGAATCTACCTTGATAATCTCGTTTTCTCAGCATTCTCCGTTCTTTGGGGAACAGTCAAAAAATCCGGGCTGAAATCCGACCCGCGTCAGACGTTACCTGGGGAGTGCGCTGGGGAGTCTGTGACAAAATAGTCCACACAAAGATGCATTTTTCTGCATCAGCCTGACAAATATAGACCAATCTTGAATCACATGTACATTTAAAGTCGAATAATGCACCCATTTACGCCATAAAGGGCCCAGAAACGGCAAGTGCTAAATTTCTAAAGGTACTATTTTCGGCTACCAAACCGGAAGACTGTAATTGTGTACTAACACCTGTTGTTGAAGTACAAGAAATGTTCAGCTCGCATTGGGCCCTTCTAACTATTGCAAATTTTCATCATGGAGAAATAATCAAATTAACAAACTATGGTGAAACAAAGAAAAGGGCTCACGACTCACAGATAGTCAGAGCTAAAGAAAACATCAAGCTTAGCACGGTGGGCCCAGCTACAGATAGCATCAGGCACCAACCCACCGATTAAAATTAAACCTAATTTTTGCATTTAATATAAATAGCTACTAGTACAAAATAGAACTTTATATCTATTATTAAAAGTAATTATCAATTCACGTTTATCTTTGCAAAACAATGTGTGTGTTTTTACTTTTTAAAATAACAAAATGATTTTATTTGCTTGTTCAAAGTTATACATGTAGGTTTAAAACTCAGTATAAAGTGGGTATGATAGACTTCAAATAACAGCTGAAAAAAAACAATTCCCATGTTCTAAGGCTTAATATCTCAGTCAACAAAATTTCAGTCATGTCAGGGCTCCTCACACAAAGAGGGATAAAGAACAGAATAATGTGATAGACTAAATGGCCCCACCAAAATCCAAGTTTGCCTCATGTGAAGCAAAGCTCATCATGCCAACAGGCCAAATATGACAGGCTATCTCTCTGAAAGCTGTGACAGAGATAGATCTAAAATAGGTAATAGGTACAATAATAATGCAAGTCATTTGCTTTCAATTAAAAAAGTACATGTAGGAATAAGAACTAATTTGATAATAGCACTTTAGAATTTCCTATATTTTAGGGTAACGTAGAAAATAATATTTTGATATTGCAGGGTACCTGCTGAAGAGCTAGCATATATCTTTGTTGCCTTGTGGATACCTGAAGGGAAAGTGCTTACCTCTTGGCGCTTGTTTGCTATGTTTATTGTGTTTTTGTTACTTTCTCATTTGGTATCCTGAGACAGGTGTGGTACTTAATTGTATCGATTCCTGATCCTTGCTGTCTTTCTTACTTTTATATAATGAGTTTTGTAGTAGGCCATAATGAAAAAAGCTTCAGAGTCTTTTGACAGCCAATGGTCTAGTGATATCACTGTAAAAGGAGTAATATATTTGAAATTAAGCAACATATCTAACAGTATAATCACAGATGAAAAATAGTAAGTGAGTATGATCAGCAAATACCGCAATCACAAACCGCAGGCAACCCCATTGCACGTGAGGAAGAGCCGCTCAACCATCACGAGACACCAGGGAGACAAATTAAGCAAAGCAACCAGCTCTCTCTTCCCCATACTAGAATGGACATAAAGTAACCTACAGCAAATCATAGACCAATTACTGACTGCCACAATCTGAGTAACAATAAACAAAAAGTCAACGACAACAGAACCACTGCCTTAGAACGGACAGCAGCCTAAGCCACCGAGGGGGGGGGGGGGGGGGGCTTAAATGCATTTTACTGGTGCCAAATCTTCACCCTAGATTCTGCTATTGTTGAAGTACAAGAAATGTTCAGCTCGCATTGAGCCCTTCTAACTATTGCAAATTTTCATCATGGAGAAATAATCAAATTAACACACCATGGTGAAACAAAGAAAAGGGCTCACGACTCACAGATAATCAGAGCTAAAGAAAACCTCAAATTGAGCAACGGTGGGCCCAGCTACAGATAAGCATCGGGCACCAACCCACCAATTTAAGCTTTACGTCAAAGCCGTCATAGAGTCTGAGGCCTGACCCACCATCGTGCAATTAAAGAGGAAACCATAGCTATAAACCGTAATTGGGTTTAAAACCAGCATGCAGACTGTCGCATGATATACAAGTTATATCCAAACCTTATATAACGTTTTACAACCTTTTTGAATTGATCACTTAAATTAGATTTTCCAACAATTCGTTTGAATATATAAACTAAATCACAATAAAATTTAGGTTCTGTTATGCCTTGTTGCAGAAGAGTTTTTAACCCAATGTTGTATTTAACAATTAACTCTGAGTGTCTGTGGTAGAATTTAAAAAATGCTTTTCGAATTTTATAATATCTATAACCTTGTTTTAATAACTTAGCAGTTAAAAATAAGTTTCTGTTGTTGAAGTCATAAACAATAGAACACACTCTAGCAAAACGAATAAGCTGAGAAATATATACACCATAGGAAGGGGAGTGAAGAACATCTCCATCAAGAAATGGGAAATTTACTATTTCAAAATCAAAATCGTCCTGTTTATCATAAATTTTAGAAGAAACTATGCCATTTGTTATTGACAAGTTCAAGTCCAAAAACGGAGCTTCAGTATCAGAAGAATTCGCCTTATTTAACTGAAGTTCAATAGGATATATCTGACCTACCATTTGTTCAAAATAAGGTTTATCAATATTAAGTAAGTCATCTAAATATCTGGAAGTGGAGTTAAAAGCTTTAACAATATCAGTTTGATTATTGTCTGACAGAAGTTTGTTTGTTGCATACTGTTGCTGGTTGCTGTATTTATTTATGAGCGTTCAATGCAATATGCATGTTGAAAGATAAGAATGAGATCTTACTTTTTGTATGCACAATATGATTTGAGACTATTATAGGGCAAGAGAGTTAACATGACTGTAACACAGTAAACTCTCAACTGCCAAAATCTTACACGAGCCATTTTGCATCTTATATTTTTATAAACAGTTTATATAGTTTTAGAAAAATCATAGTGTACAGAATATCACCTAAATAAGAGAGGGGTTCCATTAGTAGATTTTTTATTTTACATATGTTACTATTTGCATTATGGTTTCAAGATTAGCATGCTACTCAAGTATAATGTACTGCTGGTATTAAATCACTCTCATAACGTAGCTGCTGAATATATTCGTGTTTTTAAACCTTATGACTTTATTCTATGTTATTTAGCAAAAACGTGCATTTGTTATTATTGAAAAATTATGAAGTGGTAACTATTTTCAAATGCCTACAAAATACATTCAATAAAAGGTAAGGGCGGGTCTTTGTAGTTTTGGCTAGGTCAGTAAATTGTCTATGTAGCAACATCAAACATTAGACCCAGAAAACAGTAATGATGAAGCCTAAATGGCAGAAACTAGCTAGTCTGGCCCAGGAGATATGCACACTCTAGTTTACGTTCTTTGGTGCAGTCTTTACTCCCAAGGGATACCCTTTTAAGAGCATATTTGACTTCACTACAGCTGGTGACTGGGACTGTGTTGCGGCGGTAGAACGTCTACCTGCCCTTCACTACAGTGTAGATTTTATTTTCTTGTCCTTTGGGATATTGGATTTCATTGCGGAACTTTGAAACTATTAGAGGGTCACTGATGAAGCCTAAATGGCAGAAACTAGCTGGCTTGCAGGCCCACCGCATCAGTCCATGTAGACAGCAAAGACTCTGACCAATTTGTGGCAATATCCTGACTGATCTGAGTCTTGACTGGTTGTTCATGTTTTTTTTTTGTTTTTTTTTTTATGTAGCTCACAATCAAATTATACCTATCCAAACTAGAAAAGTAGCTTAAAGTGATTATTCAGATCTTTTGAAAGTTTATTTTGATCAAAAATAAACTAATTTGTTTTCACTGCTCTGATTCTTCATTAGCTAAGATGATTAAATCCCTGTTTATTGCTCTGAAAACCAATAACTGTCTGCAGACATTTTTTTCATCTGGTACATTTAACAGCTTGTGATCAGGCGTCTGTTTACCTCAGCTGTGACTAAATGGAATCAGCTCCCAGAAGAGGGACCTATAAAACGCTATGATTCCATTCAATTATTTCGTTGAGTAATAATTGCTTCAAGTGATAAGAATGAGAATTGGTTTAGACACGGCCCATGTTACAATTTTGCACTGCATAATTAAGCAGTCAGGTTAAGAGCCCCTAAGTAAGTAATAGTTTATAGCATTAATTGAAATGGTTACATTTGGCTCTGTTCGTGATATCTTCTGCTTTGAAAACATTTTGGACCCAGACCAGGTCCGACAAAATAAAGGAGCTGATCAGGATCCAAACTGTTTGGTGCTCTGATCGCATTCCTGAAAAGTTTTTGAAAACGTGATTTCTTAAAGAAATAGGCAAACATTTAAAACATTCAAAATAATCCTGTATTCGCAAAGAGCATTATTTAATGTCATAATTTTTAACATTTCTATTATAATTTCCATAAATCTGAGCAAATTCTTGAAAATTCAAACCTACAAAATGGCGTGCAAGCCAAACAGACTCAGATCAGCCTGCGCATTGGTCCATGCAGACAGCAAAGACTCTGACCAAACAATGTCAATATTCAGGCTGATCGGAGTCTCGGCTGTTTGTTCATGCATCTGCAAATTCTAGTCAGTCCTCAAAGCTTGGATATTACCTACCCATTATGTTACTGTTCTGTTCTGTTCTGTTCTGTGAAAACACTGATCAGACAATAATCAAATACAGATGCGATGCTGGGCGCTCATACCATTTAACTTTAAACCTGTTTGTGTCGTCTGCTGAGAAGCTTTACAAAAATTTTTGATCAAGAGAATGGTCTGACATTTTACCGGGCCTGATCTGGATCCACACTGTTTGATACTCTTTGATAAACCTTCCAAACAGTTTAGAAATAGATCAGACCGACGCTATACACTGACTGTAATTAACCTATTTGACCTGGTAACTGCCACTTCTGTAGTGATGCCTGAGGAATACTTCTTTGAGTATTCAAGTGATTAATGGCGATCCCCTATTGCATGTGAGTGCAATTAAATTATGGGCTAATTGGAGTAGTTTTAACAAAATGAATGGGCATATGGTTCCCAGTATACGGTTAGCTCTATAATAAATGTATATGAAAAAAGTCTGTAATACCCCTTTAATATAATGAATCTACATTAAATTTTATAAATGATCTGTATCATGAAACACATATTTCAATATTATATTATCCAAGCGAAATCTCAAATCACCCTTGCATCTGCAAATTCTAGTGAGAGTTCTCAGCACAAAAAATGCTTGACTCCCAGATGGGCACTCAGATATATTGTATATACTGGACTCAGACCACTTTTCGGGTGGCATACTATAATTTTTATTTTTAATATTGTGAGGGTTTTCAGAAAACTGAATTATTTTGGGGTACGCTGGAGTTGTGGATAGGTTTTGGGTCATCACAAACGTTTTCTTTAGCTCTGACTATCTGTGAGTCATAAGCCCTTTTCTTTGTTTCATTATAGTGTGTAAATTATATTTGATGGTGTCCCTGTGATGATACGTTGTGTTAGTTAAGAAGCTGTTATATAAGCTAAACAATTTGGTGTTTTAATAACAGCAGAATATAGGGCGAAGATTAGGCGCTTGTAAAATGAAATTACCCCCCCCCACACCGTAGCTTAGGCTGCTGTCCGTTCTTAGGAGGTTGTTTTGCTATTGTTGATCTACTATCTACTGACTAATGTACTTCGCATTGTTTTGTGTGTGGGGGGTGTGTTTTTATGTGTGGGGGGAGGGGGTTCTGTGTTTGTCTTTGTTTTGTTATGCACTACTTTGTGTCAATTCTAGTTTTGCAATCATCTTTAAGAGGAAGAGAGAGTTAGATGCTTTTCTTTATTGTCTTGCGGTTGTTTGTTACTTTGAATGATCTAGCTGTGGTCATTCCTCGCGGTGCCGTGGGTTGGTCTGCAGAGTGTGATTGTGGTATTACATGATCATACTTACTTACTTAGTTTTGGACTAATTTTGGGTATCATTTATATTACATTTTAGTGCTTTTTCTTAAGTTCAAAGTACAGAATCGGAATATTTTTTTGGGGTTGCTAAATCCCAAATGTATGTATCATAATCCTGATATTTTGGGGAAAACAGTAGATGTTGGTCCAAGCCTAGCTACGCATCAAGAAAAAGGACTCCTTGGACTTTAATAGCTTCCCATAATACTACTGTGAAGATTCCAGGACATCTTGGCCCCTAACACACTCAGCCCCTAGGCAACTCGGTCCTTATCTTCACGTACAGGCGGATAACCCATATCCCGCTAACTACGGGGGCGTTTTGACCTGGTGACGCTTGATCACGTGACCTCCTGTGTCGCGAAAAACGAACTTTGACAAAGAGTTTAGGTGCCCAATTATTTTCTTTTTTTGGTGGACTTTAAGCTAAATATGATGTCCTTTTAGCAAAGTATGTTGAAAAACAACCCTACTGCTCTTAATTTTAATTTCATTATTGTCGATTTACCATTTTATATTTGATGACAGGTGTTGAAACTTTTTTGCAGGTGCTCTTCAGCAAAACAAGTAATGACTTATGGAAAAGAATTCTTGCTGGCTTTTATGTTTTTGGAACACGTAATTTAGGTTATTAAAGAGTTTTTATTATTTATAAAAATGATGTTGTTCTTGCCAAGGCATAGATTGCTCTAATTTATTTGATTTATTCTCTTAAACAGTGATACCTCACATCCCGCTCTTGATCATCGAGGCGCTTTACGCACTCAGTGAATACACAGGTAATTCTCTGTTATCCCTACATGTTTTTGTGAATATCTTTAAAACTACTCAAAATTTTGTGTTGAAATTTTCAGGATATATTTGAAATATGATTTCCTTTTGATGACTAAAGTGTTTTAAAAGCAATCAGGCATATACATGGATATATTATTGGTTAAGACAAAGACATAAGACAAATTTTATTGAAAGTCGGAGAGTATAAACAGAGATAACATTAGCTATGTATAGCTATTTACCGACTGGTTAAGAAGATGGTTAAGTTTCGTGATTTTGAATGCTTTTTAATAAGCGTCTGGCATTATTTTCACCATGTATCTCAGCGGAGCTCTTCCGTGTGAAATCACATAATGCCTAAAATACTCGGATGACTTAACAATAGAATTCACCAGTCATTTGCAACCACACTATAGTCACCCATCTTCCATGAAGAGACATATATACCTGCACCCGGCAGAGCTCTCAGAAACACAGAATTACGTGTATTAGTACGCACATTTTTTCCCTGGGACGCATGATTTTCGCTAGGCGGGAGTTCCGCTTACGCATGTTTTTTTAGTTGACACACGCTAAATATCCAGAAGCTCCGGAAGATCAAAAGCCCTTTGATATTATTGATCGCGACACACTTTTCGAGCCGCGGGAGACATGATTATTGTCCTGTCTCTGTTGACCCATCGTATGATAGGACTGCAGTGAAGCAATTCTGACAGATGATTGACAGGATTACCGATGCGAGACAGTGTGATTATTACAAGGTGATTATTAAAGTAATTAAGCAAGGATTATCGGATGATTATTTAAAACAGATGCGCTACCGATTTACTGTTAATTAAAGGGAGAAAAACTAAAAGGTATTGTATACGACATCTGACTACCGACTTCCGAATTCGACTGATTAGGGATGAAAGAGAAAACATATTTAATTGCACTCGTTTGCGATTTGAGCAACATAAACATGGAGAAAAAAATGAGTTTACGGATTTGCATTTCTTCATTCGTTCATTGCTACGGCAAACAAACGAGTCTGAAATTGTTGAAAAAAATTGATACATCGGTAAGCTGTATACGGTAACATCAGAATGACAAAACTACACTACAAGCCGTGGTCATCGGTGGTTCAAGCCGAGTGTTTAAATGAATAAACACAAACAAATCACTTTCAGCAAATAAAATCGCTCATTCTAAATCATGAAAGCCATGTTAAATGGCTAAGTAATGTCAGTCTATACATTGCAATCGCCGTAGACACTAGCGCGATGCGTTTTTTAGAAAAAAAAACCCATCTGTCTGTCTGTCTGTCTGTCTGTCTGTCTGTCTTGTTAATGAATAAAACAAGTACCAACAGTTTAACCTTTTATTTTGATAAGGCCAAACAAAAAAAGGTGTGTTCAGGTTACACCAAATTTAAAAAAAAAATACCAAAATATTTTGTTTTGTTAAGTAGGAACAACCCATAAATGCTTAAAGGGTTAAACTCAGTGGATCTAGAAATTATTCAAATGTATCACTTCCGGCTAAAATGGAAAAGATATACGGTATCAGAGCTCTCACTAGGATTTTGAAAACAGGAGTTCAGGACTCCCATCTGTTAAAAAGTAGGAGTCCCACTGGAAAAAGTGGGAGTCCTACTCCAAAAAAGTTGAGTCCCACTAATTTGTGCATACCGTATATCTTTTCCATTTTAACCGGAAGTGATGCATTTGAATAATTTTTAGATCGACTGATTTTAACCCTTTAAGCATTAATTGATTGTTCCTACTTAACAAAAACAAAATATTTTGGTACTATATTTGTTGTGTACTGACAGCTTATTACAGTAAAGACTGTATGAAACTCTTGATAGCCTAAAACAAAAGCACACCCTGCTTATCATAATTGCCTCGTATAATATTCTGCTGTTTGTAGAAATAAATTAGTTCAGAGCTAGAACCCACTTTGTTAAGTTGTGTATCGAGTACATAACAAGTTGTTTGGCGACGAGATTTTTTGTGCCTGAACTCAAATTTTGGATTTAGAATTCTTGGATTAACATCACTAAAATGGCTAATTTTGCAATAGGAAATATTGGTGAATTCAGTGAATTAACAGAAACATGGAAATCTTATACGGAACGCGTGAAACAGTACTTTATGGCAAATGAAATATCTGATGACAGGAAAGTTCCAGCTTTGCTAGCTTTGATGGGAGGAAAAACATATAGTCTCCTACGAAATTTGACATCGCCAGATGATCCAGCATCCATAGGATTCGATGCCATAATAAAACTGTTGGATAATCACCTTTCACCTAAGCCACTAGTGATTGCAGAACGTTTTCGTTTCCACAAACGTGACCAGAAAGACGGTGAATCGATTCCTGTGTATGTGGCCGAATTGAGAAAGCTTTCGGAACACTGTGATTTCAAAGCTAACTTAAATGACGCTCTGCGGGACAGACTAGTTTGCGGAATTAAAAATGGAAACATTCAGAAAAAGCTTCTCTCAGAGTCAGACTTGACATTGCAAAAAGCAATAGACATTGCAACAGCCATGGAAACAGCGGCAAAGGACGCTGTGGAGCTGCAGCAACAACACAGACCAGATTCTGTACACCAGCTTAGCAAGAAGCCTACTTCAAACACTAAGCCAAAGGAGAGAAATAAGGCATGTTTTCGCTGTGACCGGTTCAATCACACGCCTGATGAGTGCCGTTTCAAAGAAGACACATGTCGTTTTTGCTCCAAGAAAGGACACATCGAGAGAGCTTGTTTGAGCAAGAAAGCTCAGCAGAAAAATCAATCCAAGAAAAAGAAATTCAAACCTGTGAAAACTGTTGACGAGGAAACTCTTTTAACTGTTAGCATAAATACGGTAAACAGATCTGACATTATCAGTGTTACACCCAAGATAGAAGGAAAGTACTTGAAAATGGAACTAGATACTGGCTCTGCTATCTCTGTTATCCCAATTAGGATTTACAAGAAACTGTTTCATCACAAACCGCTATCAGTGACAAAAACCAGACTTAAGACATATTCAGGACAAACAATTACACCAGCAGGAATAATTAATGTTAGTGTGAACTATGAAGGTCAAGAACATAACCTGGATTTATTTGTTGTGAAAAATGATAGCCCTTCTTTATTTGGCAGAGCATGGTTAAAGCACATTAAACTTGACTGGAACTCCATTAAGTTTTTGCAAACGGGCAAAACTACAGACGAAAACCTTCAGGATATTTTGAAAAAGTACAAGTCAGTTTTCTCAGAACAATCAGGAAAAGTTAAAGGGGTAAACGCTACCTTAACTTTGAAAGAAAATGCACAACCCAAATTCTGCAAAGCAAGGCCAGTACCTAACGCTTTAAAGGACAAGGTTGAAAAGGAATTAGAACGTCTTGAAAATGAAGGGATTATACAGAAAGTAGACCACAGCGACTGGGCTACCCCGATTGTAGCTGTTCCAAAGGGAGACAACACAGTAAGAATATGCGGTGACTACAAGACAACTGTAAACCCTCAACTTCAAGTGGATCAATATCCATTGCCGAAGATTCAAGACATATTCGCATCCCTAGCAGGCGGACAGCGATTCACGAAAATAGATTTACGCCAAGCTTATAATCAACTGGAAATGAATGATAATTCCAAGAGTTATCTCACCATTAATACGCACAAAGGCCTATATTCGTACAACCGGCTTGTATTTGGAATTTCAGCCTCGCCTAGTATTTGGCAACGTACAATGGATCAGGTATTGAAAGGAATACCCAACACCAGTTGTATTTTGGATGACATCATCATCACAGGAAAAACGGACGACGAACATTTGAAAACTCTCGAAGCAGTACTTCAGAGACTTATGGACTATAACTTGCGCGTAAATGAAGCTAAATGTAAATTTTTCCAGGAAGAAATTACATACTGCGGACACAAAATAGACGCAAATGGATTACATAAAAAGCAAGATAAGATTGAAGCGGTAATCAACGCGCCAAAGCCTGAAAACGTGACACAACTACGTGCTTTTCTGGGACTAGTAAACTACTATTCTCACTTTCTACCAAATTTGGCAAGTGTGTTACATCCCCTGTATCAGCTCTTAAAGCAAAATGTAAAGTTTATCTGGACAGAATCAGCTCAGAAAGCATTTCAGAATGTAAAAGAAATGATAACATCTGACATTGTTTTGACACATTACGATCCAGATTTACCAGTAAAGCTAGCTTGTGATTCATCATCATATGGATTGGGAGCCGTGATATCCCACGTCATGGGAAATGGTGAAGAAAGACCAATTGCATTTGCTTCACGAACGCTAAACTCTGCAGAGAAAAACTATGCACAGATTCAGAAAGAGGCCTTAGCTATCGTGTGGGGAGTAAAGAAATTCTACTGCTATCTATTTGGACGGAAATTCACACTTTTGACGGATCATCAGCCACTGATATCAATCTTCGGTCCAAAGAAAGGGATACCAGCAACAGCAGCATCACGTATGCAACGTTACGCATTATTCCTACAAGGATATGATTACGATATTGAGTATAAAAGCTCAAAATCGCATGCCAATTGCGATGGACTTTCGCGACTTCCGTATTCACACGGCGAGGAACTACCAGATAGTGACTCAGCGGAGATCTATAACTTGTCACAATTAGACAGCCTGCCTGTATGTGCCAATGACGTTAAACGTGAAACGCGTCGCGACCCTACCCTGTCAAAAGTCCTTGACTTTACAATGAATGGGTGGATTTACAAACCTCAAGACGAAATACTGAAACCATTCTACATGCGTAGACATGAACTATCAGTTCAAAATGGATGTCTTATGTGGGGAATACGCGTCATAATTCCTACCAAGCTACGGAATAAAATGCTTGATGAACTACATGTTGGACACATAGGTATCGTGAAAATGAAAGAACTTAGTAGAAGTTTCTTCTGGTGGCCAAAACTAGATAGTGACATTGAACAATTAGCTAGAAAATGTTCAGGATGCCAGATTCATCAAAAGGCGCCACCAAAAGCTTCACTTCATCCTTGGGAATGGCCCTCCGCACCCTGGGAACGGATACACATTGATTTCGCTGGCCCATTCTTGGGACATATGTTTCTCATCGCGGTAGACGCACATTCGAAATGGCCAGAAGTACATGTAATGAATACCATAACTGCTTCAAAAACAATTGATGTGTTAAGGCAAATATTTGCCCAGTTTGGAGTAGTAAAGCAGATCATTTCAGATAATGGTAGGACATTTACAAGTGCGGAATTCCAGAACTTTGTGAAAAACAATGGAATTATTCACAAAACTTCAGCACCGTGGCACCCTGCTACTCAAGGACTAGTTGAACGTTTCGTACAAACATTCAAACAAGCTATGAAATCAGCAGTAACGGATGGTGGTTCATTAAATCAGAAAATTACATGTTTCTTACTGCAATATCGCAATGCAGTGCACGCGACCACAAATGAAAGTCCTGCAAAACTTTTACTTGGTAGACAGTTGCGCTCTCGATTAGATTTGATCAAACCAAACACCAGGGACACTGTTGAGAAAAAGCAATTTGAATCATTCACAGAACCTAAACGCTCTCAGTTTTCTGAAGGGGAAAATGTAATGGTGCGAGACTACAGAGAAAATACGAACAAATGGACAGACGCTAAAATTACTGAGAAATCCGGACCGCTTTCATACAAGGTTACTACCGGAGATCAGGGAACATGGCGTCGACATGCAGATCAGATGGTTCGAACATTGGTTGAACCTACAAGACCGTCGGAGAACACATCAGACGTTAATTTGGATATAAGTGCTCCAAATATTTCATGTGAATCCTCGGATAATAGCAACCAGCAACCCGCGGAAACACAACCTGTTAGGCGATACCCACTACGCAGCAGGAAGCCTCCGGACAGGTTCACTTATTAGTCTTTGGATTATTAGTGAATAAACGTGTAGATATTGTGCTTAATGCTCATTGCAGTGAACAAGGGCATAATAATCCCTTACTGTAATGATATGATGAGTTAAGAAGTAATGATCACCTTCTTATCTCAAAGTCTGGTTTCTTTCAGACAAGCGACTTTCATGAATGGGGCTTATCAGCTGATGGAATGTATTATTTTCATTAATGGCTTTTTATCAGAAATTCATTAATGAATATTATGTTTAGCTTGAATGAAATAGTTTTCAAGTGATAACGGCTTGTCTCATTGAGTCCAGGCTAAAGAAAGTGAATGTATTGTTTATCGTACATGCTTTTACGTATATGCAATGTAATCTTTTGTTCAACAATGGAAATACTATTCCAACGACACTTGGATTTAATAACATGCGTCTAACACTAGTAGAAATTCTGGCTTGGATTAAATAACGTTCGTGACACTCACAGACGTATGCCACAAGCATAGTCAATAACATTATGGACTAGAAAAGTCAATAACAGTGAGGACTTCCAATCTAGAGGAGGGGAAATGTTGTGTACTGACAGCTTATTACAGTAAAGACTGTATGAAACTCTTGATAGCCTAAAACAAAAGCACACCCTGCTTATCATAATTGCCTCGTATAATATTCTGCTGTTTGTAGAAATAAATTAGTTCAGAGCTAGAACCCACTTTGTTAAGTTGTGTATCGAGTACATAACAATATTTTTTCGTGTAACCTGAACACACAATTTTTTGTTTGGCTTTATCAAAATAAAAGATTAAACTGTTGGTACTTGTTTTATTCATTAACAGGACAGACAGACAGCAGTCCTCTGTTTTTTTTATAATCTTATGCAGATGAAAGTGTGTTTTCTTCTAAAAAAACGCATCTCGCTAGTGTCTACGGCGATTGCAATGAATAGACTGACATTACTTAGCCATTTAACATGGCTTCCATGATTTAGAATGAACGATTTTACTTCCTGAAAGTTTATTACTTGAACCGATGAAAAATTTTATAGCACGGCTTGTAGTGTAGCTTCATTTGGAGCTTTTGTCAGTCGGACGTTACCGTATACGGCGTACCGCTGTACCGTTTTTCCCCAACAATTCTCAGACTCTTTTGTTTGCCGTAGCAATGAAGGAATGAAGAAATGCAAATCCGTAAAATTATTGTTTTTTCTCCATGTTTATGTTGCTCAAATCGCAAACGAGTGCAATTAAATAATGGTTTCTCTTTCATCCCTAATCAGTCGAATTCGGAAGTCGGTAGTCTGATGTTGTTTACAATACCCTATTAGTTTTTTTCCCTTTAATTAACGGTAAATCTTCAAACAATTACCCGATAATCCTTGCTTAATTACTTTAATAATCACCTCGTAATAATAATCACACTGTCCCGCATTGGTAATCCTGTCAATCACCTGTCAGAATTGCTACACTGCAGTTAGAGTCATACGGTTGGTCAACAGAGACAGGAATGCTTGTCGCGATCGATAATATCAAAGGGCTTTTGATCTCCCGGTGTGTATTTATCTCGCAGCTACTGGATTTTTAGCGCGTGCCGACTAAAAAAACATGCGTACGCGGGACTCCCGCCTAGCGAAACTCATGCGTAATTCTGCGTTTCCGAGAGCTCTGCGGTATGCACAAATTGGTGGGACTCCAACTTTTTTGGAGTGGGACTCCCACTTTTTCCAGTAGGACTCCTACTTTTTGCCAGATGAGAGTCCTGAACTCCTGTTTTCAAAATCCCAGTGAGAGCTCTGCTCGGGATGTGCACCCTTTTAAAATTGATTACAGGGGCTTAAAGCATCAACACAAACAAAAAAGTCTTGCAGTACAGGGCATATTATACCAGGTTCAGGAGTGCAGTGTTAGAGCGCTTGACCCGATGCTTGACTCTGTCAAGATCAAGGGCAGGAGTTTCACTAACTTTTTTGGCATCCAGGTATCAAGGCAAAGTAGGCCCGTGATTTTACACTTCTTGCATATAAACTAAGCAAAAGTAGTAGGGGAAACATACCTGAGTAGATGGGGAAATACCTGCCTCCCTCCTCTTAATGAAATCCCTGCAAAGGGTTGCGGGTTGAGCCTCACCAGAGGCACTGCCTTGTTTCCATGAGCAAAACTTTCTGCTGATAGCCTCTGCAAGCAAAATATCAGGACTGATCTGAATTCATTTTTTTGACTATCTGATGGTAATGACCTGAAAGATTTTTTCTGAAAAAGTTGCTTTTGAAAAGAAATCAGCAGACAACAAAAATCATGAAAAATTACCCAGAAGACAGAGTCAATTTTGTATACAGGTATATTCTGTTAAATAACAATCGTAATTTTGTAATCTGTGAAAATAAACATTATGTTTCTTTGTTGTTTTCCTGATACACATGATTGGAATAACAGGCCTTTAGTTAAGAGTGCGCACCAAAGAACTCATCTTCTTATTTCTCAACCAAAACATATGTTGTGGGTACTCAAAAGAACCGTCTCATCGAGACGGTTCTTTTGAGCACCCAAAACATTTGTTTTGTCAAATATTTACAATTTTACCCTTAAAAAATTTGTTTATCTAAACCTATGGAATAAATACACATAGATTAAAAAAAGGTTTCTTACCATTCTCCTGATACGGTTCAGAAAACTTTCAAAAAGATTGGCTGCTCATAGACTTATATCAGTCATAGATGTTGTAGGGCCTATGAATCCATACCAACCAATACCATTCCACATCTTATCTTTTGCCGTATTCCAGTCCAGAAGTTTAATTTATGCTGGCTAAAACATCTAGTTAAAAAAACATCAATATTAATAATACAAAAAACATCAATATGAATAAAATCATATCTCATCAGACTTTATAAGTCTAGGCTGCTAAGAGCAGGAAATTTGCATGCTAGTGATTCAACTCAAAGTCTACTTCAATAATAGCTCTAGGGAGCGCAGTGGCTCAGTGGAAGAGTGCTTGACTCGGGTTGAGCCTCCTCAGCATCATTGCATTGTGTCCTTGAGCAAGACACAATAATCCTTGCTTAGTACTGGTTCAACCCAGGAAGACCTGTCCCGACGTAACTGAAAGGTTAATGACTGGGACGTAAAGAATCAAATGAAACAAACAAAAATGAAAGCTCTATTCAATGAATTGGAAAACCATTTCTCTGAGTATAGTTAGAAGTGTATGTTTAAAATGGATCACTTCATCATTTTTAATGTGTGTGACGAAGAGCCAAAATTATTATCCATTCCAATATTCTTGATGTCAATTCCATGTAAAAAAGTATTTTTATACTTTTTTTTCCAAACTTTCTAAGTTGAAGCAATAAAAGAATCTTTCTCGAGTTATTTATTAGTAGTTTTAGTTAACTACCTGTAGGCTAGTGTCGTCTGCTGACAACCTTTGCATACACTTTGGACTCAGATCAGTCCGACAAAATGTATTCCTGTAAGAATTTTTCAATTTTAAAAAAAATCAGCAGACAGCAAAAAAAGCACATGAAATTTACTAGCATGCAAAGACTGAAAGAAAATATATAGAGATCTGAGATATGTTTTGGTACTTAATAGAACGCCATCTCACAGATAGTTATTTTAAGTACAGAAAACTTATCTTAGCTGCTATGTCTTTAAAGCACTTTATATAATCCCCACCCATTTTAACTCACCTGAGCCGAAGGCTCAATGTGAGCTGTTGTGATCTGTCTTTGTCCGTCATGTGTCCGTCCCTTAAACTTTTTCTTTAAATGACATTTCCTCCTGAACCACTGGTCCAAATTTCATATAACTTCGCATGAATGTTCCCCATGATGCCCTCTTTCAAAATTGCACAAAATGGTTCCGCTCCACCAGACAGGAGGGCCACCAGAGCTCCAGATAAGAAATCTTTTAAACAACATCTCTTGAACCACTGGCCCAAAATCAAAATAATTTCACAAAATTGTTCCTGATAACACCATCTACCAAATTTGCACAAACGGTTCCGCTCCGCTAGACAGAAGGGCTGTCAGAGCTTTAGGTAAGAAATATCTTTAAAACTACATTTCCTACTTAGCCACTGGTCATATGTTTTGTAGAGCGGACTTAGGTTTTATATGGCAATAAAATTACGCCTCAATTTCAGCTTCTTCCTTTGTCTAAGATAGACCAGTCCTAATTATGCATTAATGAGGTGCCGCCTTTACAGTGACCCAAAAGTTCTATTATACAAATATGCCCTCTGATCTTTGTTAGTTACATGTAAGTTTAAGCTTGCTGGGAAATTTTCATGTTTTTTTTTGTAGACTGCAATTTTTTTTTTTTTTCAAAATCTTAAGTTTTCAAAAATTCTTTCAGAAATACCATTTAAAAAGTGTCAAACAGTTTGGATCCAAAATAATGTTGGGCACTGGCAAGATCTGAGTCCAAATTGTAGGCAAAGGTTTCAGCGAAAGGCAGTGTCTTAACACAGGCAGGTTAATTTATTTCAACATATCCAGGTAATTTGAGTTATACAGATTCAAATTAGAGACAGTCCTCTATCCATTAATTCAGCAGGACAAGGGTTAAATCGGGTGGTAATGTGTTGCAGTATGGGTATTAAAATCCGTAGAGCATTAAAATGTGTAGCGTGAATATTTAAGTCATTGTTAACAAATTCAAATATTTGCATTTATATAAAGGGATCATTTTATTGCTGTTTTTAGAATATATCAAACCTCTTAAAAGATTTTAACTCAAAGGATGGTAGGACTATTTGCCATCCCTTTATGTGCCACAATAGAACGAGTTGTGTATTACTGAGTTGGTGGGCTGGAAATGATACATATGAGCCGCCGCATGATATTTCAAACAATTTGACATTTTGACAAATGTAGACTCGGACGAGCCTCTGCAGCCTCATTTTAAGCTTAGAAACTCCAAATGGTAATCAGTCAGTAGCTTAACAATAATAGAATACCCAAGCGACTAGCAAAGGCTCTGATCAGACTGCGCGTATGCGCAGGCTGATCTGAGGCTTTACTGGTCGCACATACCCCATGGTTGGAAATCTCATGCACTGGCTCATATAGAAGGTGAGATATATTGGCCAGCTCATGTGATAATGGTATTTATCAATATCAGATGAATAGTCATTCTTTTAACCCTTTTTTCGTGATGAAGACTTGTTGTCTCGGGACAAAAATTCCACCTGTCCACTCGTAATTGAATCTAGAAAGGACGAGTAATTCTTCCCAAAGCACTCGTCCTGTAGGACGAGTGCTTTGGGAAGAATTACTCGAGAGTGAGGGTGAAAAATCTGAGGATGAGACTAGCATTTTCTGAGTATTGACTGTGAAATCTTGTTGTCAGTATATGGGGTGCAGTTATGAAACTGACTGGGTAAATATCATTTTAGCAGTGAAATTGATAGGTCATATTACATATTACCAGGTGGCAGATTTTCTAATCTGCCACCTGATATTACTCCCTTATTTTCCTTATTGCATGCACTTTTAAAGGCCAAGTGCATGTGTTTGCAGGATGAGTGAAAATTGTAAGTCTCTCGTCCTGCAGGACAAGTGCAATATTGAAATACTTTTGTCCCCTATATCTGCTCTCATTTCTGCTTATGTACTTAGGTAAGACCCAGTGTTCAGGGGTCATAGTGTTCTCTACCATGATAAAATCTAGTCTGAAGCGCAATAGAATAAAATGCAGCAGGCGAAATTTTCAGTACCCAAAATATTGACAGGATAAGGGTTAATAACTAAATAGACATATATCTTTTGATGTTTGATGTCTTTGATTTTGGTCTACACCTTCATTTGCTAAAGGGCCATCTACAACTTGCAGCAGACGACTATTTCAAATTTTGCTGCTTTTTCAAAAAGAACAAATAAGGCATGATATTTCATGAGAATTGTCTGCCGGCAGACAATTCTCATGAAATATCATGCCTTATTTTTTTGAAAATTAGGAAAGATGTCCCAAAATCTGTCATCTGCTGCAGTCGTAGTTGGCACTTTAAGGGCTAACTTAGGGTGTGTAAACAGCGTTGGATGGCTCTACGAGTTGACACAAATGTGCAGACTCATCAGAGTGTTTGCTGGATTCCTCTGTCGTAGGTATATGTATTAATCTTATAAACTGGCTCAGATAATTTTGTTTGGTCGTGAGAGGAATTAAGTGCCATTTTGCCTAAATGCAAACAGAGTTTAATTATGAGTCTATTGAGTGTCATCAGAGGAAAGAATGTTGGCTTTCTTGACTTTTGTTGGCTTGAAACTTTTGCTTTGAATAATGCATACATAGCCTAGGTTAATGTTTTAGTCAGTGTTTTCCTCAAGCAATTTCACCTGCTAATTGGAGCTGAGGACCCGGCTACATGTACTTTAGCTAATTTACTAATTTTGTAAATGAAACTCCACAATAAAGGCTTAAGTATCGGCTACTTCGACAGCTACACGGTCTTCTTTAAATTTTAAGGTAAATACTGTTAAGTAGTGTAGATTTAGATTAGCAGGATCAACGTTATTTTGAATGCAGTATGTGTTTTTTGCGATAAAACCTGTCTTCAGGGTTTGGGATCAGGTAAGGCTAGTGGCACACCAGCCTGCTCAGCTACAAAGACAACGGTACATGTATCTAAGATCTCCAAAACTTTGATGCTCATATACAGCTGTTGTACATACTTTACACAAAGCAAACAGTAAACGCAATCTGCTGATGACCTTTGCAAACATTTTGAATTCAGATCCGGACAGACAGAATCGCTATAACATTAATGTATTGCAACAGACTGCATGCTTGGTGGTCAACCCAATCACTGTTGGCAACTTTGCTTTCCTCTTTAATTGCATGCTGGTGGGTCGGACCTCAGACTCTATGACGGTTCGGACTATTGATGAGATGGTAGGGGCCTCATGCTTTGGCTGTTGTCAGGCCCATCGGGGTTTACCTGTTGGATTTCTTTTGCTCCGGTATACAGTTTTATGTACTGTTGAGTCCTTATCTTTGCTTTATCTCCATTTTATGTCTTGATTTATAGTTTTTGGAGATGATGCATTGATAAGGTAGGGGTCTTTCATGCAAACCAAACATCTATGTGTCTTGATCCACATCTGAACTAAGGGTAAGGTTGGAGCTGTGAAGCCGGTTTAAGCCCTCCAGTAGAATACTTTTACTGACCGTTCCAAGGCAGTACTTTTGTGTATCATTTGTGTTTTTTGTGTCTTGTATTTCTCATGCTTTTGCATCTGTTCATTGCTTGGCTCTTGTTGGTGATGTTTATTGTATTTTTGTTTCTTTCCCATATGGTATCCTGGGTCAGGTGTGGTACTTGATTGTATCGTTTCCTGATCTTTGCCTCCTTTCTTTAATATAACATGATAGGGGAGTAATCACACCGGGTAGGGCGCAATCGAAAATGTTAATACTATCGACAAATGTAGATAAAGATCCTTAGAAACAGAGTTTTCAAAAACACACTGTTGTAGCGTTTTTTGATCCGCATTTGTTGATTGTTTAGAGCGTTTTAGATTGCTGCCTACCCGTGTGGTAAGGGGGTAATACACACAAAATCACTTATCCGAAGCTCTTGATATCTACCCAAGGTAGACTGAAAATTTAATTTATAAAATGTAAAGAAATTTATATGGGACAGACACATAATAAACTAGACAGATTGTATAGAATTGCAGGAGCCAAGGTAATAATTAGTCATTTTACGATATCATTATTACACAATATGACAGAAAAATGTGAACATATTTTTAACCTATTTATTCAGATCTTCCTCAGAAAGTGAAGGGTTATTCTAACCTTTATGATAATATAACCCATCAACTGGTGTACCTTCAATTTTGTTCAGCTGGTGCCTATTTCCATGACTGATCTGGGATGATATACATGTATAGCCTTTTGACTTCCTGTTTGTGCTTCTCCGATCTTGTCTGTCAGACAATACCTTTTTACAGTGCATCTCATGCATCTAGAAGCAGGTCTCCCCAATCCTCTGATTATTAATTGGTATGTCTTCTCCATTATTAAAGATCTAAAGGGAGCGTAGTGGCTCAGTGGTAGTGTTTGACTCGAGACCGAAGGGCCGTGGGTTCGTGTCTCACCGGCTTCACTGCGTTGTGGTCCTTGAGCAAGACACATTTATCCTAGCTTAGTACTGGTTCATCCCAGGAAGACCCGTCCCCGTTTAACTGAAAGATTGTTGATGGGACATAAAGAATCAAATCAAACAAAATTAAAGGTCTAAAGCACCATAAAGGGGACTTACTCTGCAAAAGCTCCCTATAACTACATGATCTTTTATGGAGTATTTTTTTTATTTTAATCAACCATTTGACACCTCTTTGTGGGCTGATGCCTTGTTGGCTTCTTTACTTTCTTTCGCGAAATAAACTTTCTCGTACCTGACCGTAATAAATGTGACCATACCATACATCTTTGTCGATGTTATTCTCAGCTCATCAGGCGCAAACGTTGGGGTAAGGTGGTCAAAAACCATCCAGTTCAAAGAAAGAATTTTGCATGTTCCCATACCCTGTATAAATCAACCACCTTTTTTACCCCTCTGCAGCTCTTCTTTTAGCTCTGTTGCAACTGCCATTCTCTAACAGACCAACCCCTCTGTTTTACTACCCACTCCACACTGGTACTCGCATGGTATGCATGGTACATTTGTGACTTACTGTGTTTGTCGTAGCTACATGTAGGCCTAAACCCAGCTCTTTATTCACGGCACTCCCACTCAGCGGGGCGGGCCAGTTTTGCTATGCAGTGCAGGGGACAAAAATATTTCAATATTGTACTTGTCCTGCAGGAGGAGTGACTTACAATTTTCACTTGTCCTGCAAACGCATGCACTTGTCCTTTAAAAGAGTATGCAATAAAGAACATATGGGAGTAATATTACTTCCTTGAGTAATTCTTCCCAAAGCACTCATCCTACAGGATGAGTTCTTTGAGAAGAATTACTCAACCTTTCTAGATTTCACTCGTAATTACGATTTTTCCCCTGCAGTGTTGGGTTCTATTTTAGCGAATGGATAAAGTTACAAGGTGACTGGTCTAGTGTTTAAAGGCTTAAAATTGTTTAAACATTTGTTTTGGGTGCTCAAAAGAAACGTCTCATTGAGACGGTTCTTTTGAATACCCATAACATATGTTTTGAATGAGAAGTAAGAAAATTAATTTTTAATTACACACTCTTAGGTCAGAATGAGGTAAATGGACCAAATATGTTACATGTATATTAGAATATCTACAGAATAGTGTATTGACTCTAGGCATTTTTCTGTCACATCTGGTAATGTTCCATTACTTTTCTTTTGTAAATTGTTATTTATTAACTGAACAAAATCACGCAAGTATGAATAAACTGCTGATGTAAAGATTCAATATGTTTCATAAATTTATGTGTTAAGATTTATTCGAAATCAATTAAGTCAGTGAACAGGATAATTTTTAACTAAATATTGTAAAATAGGCTGTGGAACATATGTTTGAGTCATGTTGAAAGAAAAGGAAACTAGGATGTCTAGCTGTCCTTTTCTTTAGCTGAACTCGCTTTTGTATGTTTTTATATTCCGCCACTTTAAAAACTGAGGGGTTTTATGTTATACCCTGTGTCTAAAATTTGCGTTTGAGTGTTCATCCATCCATCTGTCTGTTTGTCTGCAGTTTGTTTCTGCTCTCTATCTTGAGCAATTTTCTTTGATATTGAGAAGGAGTAGTTTGAATTGTAGATGTGTAAATTTCATCAATTTATTACAGAGTTATGGCCCTTGATTTGAGTAAAAAAATTGTTCACACTCTCTATATCTTAAAAAGCATTTTTGACCAGTTTTCTGCAAACTTTGCATGGGAGTAAGTGGGTAAATTTTGTTTCATATGACTGCAGAGTATGGCCCTTGGTTAATGTTCATAATTGCTTTTTGCTCAATATCTTTTGGACAATTGGATGGATTTTGATAAAACTTTGTGTTATCGCAAAAATTAATAAGATCTAGAGTTAATGCCCTTAATTGATGTATGTGAAAATTGACTTTTATATCCCATTTACATGGTAAAAATTTGTATGCTTTGATGTATATAAGATCTAAGTTGAACGAGACAACTACATTTATTTTTTTATAAATTTTCATCTGAGTTATGGCCCTTGATTGTCTTTGCATTTAAAATATTTCACGGCGGGGTATTAATTTCAATTGTAATTCCCACTCAACTAGCTTGGTTCACATTCACATTTGACAAGAGTTTCAAGAAGTATCAAATACATTCAAAACTGTCACAAAATGATTTGACTATTTACTGCAAGATCTTGGAACCCATTAACCTTTATAAGATTGAAAACACCTGAGTAAATTTATCTTGTTTATAGTTTTGTACAGTCATAAATGGAAATTAAATAAATAAAATCTATCTCACGCCAACCAATGGCTCTGGACAAGGTACTCCATGACAAAATCTTCCCTGATTATATTTCATGTATATACAGTATGCTGGGAAATTAATTGTAATGAATTGTTGAATTTAGGGGATTTTCAGGCCTTTATAGTTAAGAGTGTGTAACAGAAAATAGTTTTCTTATTTCCCAACCAAAACATATGTTGTGGGTACTCAAAAGAACCGTCTCAATGAGACGGTTCTTTTGAGCACCCACAACATATGCTAAAAGTTATGGGTAAGAAAATATTAACAATTTTGCGCTTATTTTTTTTTTATCTAAACCTGTAATCACAGCCCACACATTATAAAAGAACAGAATCATCAAAGCCTGTTCTTTAGATCTGCCTACTTGATATTGATGGACATTTAAAGTGCTTTAATATCATCTCTCTACCTTTGTTATCCACATAGCTAGAAGGGAAGTTGTATGTTTTTGTCTCAAATGGGAATATAGATATCAATATTTGAAGTGAATGATTTATTGATTTCATAGGTAATATCAGTCCTATCCTAACATTCTTTCATTTTAAGAGATAAGTTTGATGATACCTGGCAATTTTATAGTTGGGTTGAAATTTATTCCCAGAAAAAGAAAATTTTAGCTGATTATTCCCAGAAAAAGAAAATGTTGGTGATTATGCCCAGAAAAAGACAATTTTAGCTGATTATGCCGCCATCGTGACTGCTCATTTTATATAAAAATAAGTGCAAGCCTATGGCATACAATGTAATTATGATATTTATGCAGGGAGGGCAGTGGCTCAGTGGTAGAGTGCTTGACTCCAACCGGAGGGGCCATGGGTTCGAGCCTCACCGGCGTCACTGCGTTGTGGTACTTGAGCAAGACACATTTATCCCAGCTTAGTACGTGTTCAACCCAGGAAGACCCCTCCCTGTTTAACTGAAAGATTTTTGATGGGACGTAAAGAATCAAATCAAACAAATGATATTTATGGCATCTGTATACAGTTATATTCTTGGATACCTGTAATCCGGTACACTGGTAAACAGTGACTGAAGACCCAGATGAAATGCTGCAGAAAGCCAACCTCATTTTCCACTGAAAGGTTGGACCCTTGGTTTGGGATTTTCCTGTCCGCATTGAACACCAATGCTTGTCCCCATTGAACTGAAGAGTGGCAGAGGAATGTTTTAATATACTTACTGTACCATAGATCCAGATAAGGACATTTTATGTGCGTAAAATTGTAATTATTTTCTTACCCATCAATTTAAACATGTGTTTTGGGTGCTCAAAAGAACCCTCTCATTGAGACGGTTCTTTTGAGTACCCACAACATATGTTTTGGTTGAGAAATAAGAAAAGTAAATTTTTGTTACACACTCTTAACTAAAGTCCTGCTACTGTACATTCATTCAGTCTCCATCCATCTGTATGCTTCATTTCCACTCTCTAACCTGGATGAATTTTTGACAAATATTTCTTCAGTTAATTTTATAATGAGAATCTCGACTATTTGAGAGGACGAAGATAAAAATTTTGACCAAATTTTTCATGACAGAGAGCGAAAATTTAAATGCTGGGCTCATAAGGTATAATATATCTCAATTTACAAAATAGTATACTCTGAAAGGGGTATTTGAAAAGTGATTGACATATCAGGGTGACAGCGGTTTGTTAACGACTATTATTTAGAGGGAGAGATCTTGGATTTTGATAGACTGTTTTATCGGACTTAAAATATAAATATCACGCTTATTTCTGTATGGAAACATATGTTGTGGTACTCATTGGAAGCATCTCACTGAGAGGCTTCCAATGAGTATCCACAACATATGTTTTCTTGAAAAATAAGGAAACAAGCGATTGAATACTCAGCTTGTCTAGGGATATGGAGATAAATATCAAGATTTCATCAGAAAACCAGTTCAAAACCTAGAGTCATGCAATATCTTAATTTCGCTTGGCTTTTTTGGTGAAACTAAATATGATAAGTATGGTGGACACTGAGGGCGAGATTTCTTACTAATGCATGAGTAATGTGAGATGTATCGTGCAAAATGGTTGCCATGAGAATATGAGAGTTAAGTATTAATGACTATTGTCACACCTGTAACATGGGCCAGATCATCATAAGGTTTTGGTGCATATCACATTGTGGAGCAACATAGTTTCATGCGAGCCATACTCCCCAGAGCTGTGGCTGCTCACACACAAAGAATGGATGTAGTTGAAGACTCAAATCAAAGTTAAGCACTCAAGCCCAACTGCATACGTCGGTATGGGCATTTATTACAGGTGAAAGATTGTTGGCTTATTTGTTTACTGAAGTTGCTGCAGAGGTTAGTCTGTAAGTAAGTAAGTAAGTAAGTAAAGTAAGTAAAGACTTTATTTAAAGAGGGTTACTACATTTAGCAAATACATACGAGCACAATGTAACAGCTAATCTTCCATGAGGCCCTCTATAATGGTATATACATTATACATATGTACATAAAATATACATTTTATATAAAAAAAATAAATAGATTACAAGTATCAATTATCACAAGTTATTACAAAATATATACATAAACAGTTTGAATACTCCTATATAATGATCCTAAGGGTTTCATACTGAAAAGTTTGAAAATGAGCAAAACAGTGTGGACACAGTCTGGTTGCTATGAATGGGCAAACTGATCAGGTCCACACTATTTGTCTACTGGTCTGCATCCTTGAATCCATAAGATTTATTGTGTCCATAAATTACAGAATTTAATTTGGTATGTAAATCTTAGGATCTGTTCTGTAGTTTCTGTGAATCTGGGTGTTTGTGGAATGAATTGGGAAAACATAAGAATATTATGCACTCCAGTCCTCTGTAACGAATGCTAGAAATTTTATATAGATATTACATATGAATTATACATGGGTGAAAGTTCATAATTTTCAAAATCCTGAACCTTAAAAATTAAATCAGAGATCCTATCATAATCAACTGAATTCATTATCTTGAGGCTGACTTTCCACAGAAAGTCAGCCTCAAAATCCTGAATTCAGGAATAATCCTGAAAACTCTCACCTATGATTATATTCACCCAATCCACCACAAAAGACATATTACTGCAGACAAGTTGAAAGGCTTAATTGAAATTCAACCCTTTATGCACTAATGGATTCTTCCATCAGGTTTGACACAAATATGACTATTTCCGGGATTAAATTATTGCGTCTCCTTTTCTGAGATCATTTTTGTCTTGGCAAACAGTGCAGACCCTGATGAGATGACATATTATGCGGCATTTCATCTGGGACTTCACTGCTTGTAAAAGTAAGCATTTAGAGTTATCAGTAATAATTCAAACGGTTAAAATACAAGAGTAAATATTATAAATTTAAATGTTAGTTGTTACTGTTCAAAATCCACTTAATACATCTACTGTGGAAAGTGTCTGGAGTCTCTGCATTTTTTATATGTGCTGGCAGACCATTCCACAACAGACATCCAGAGTACCTTAAGCTGTTTTTGAAATATTCTGTCCTAGGCTTAGGTGGCACAAAACAGCCAGCAGTAGATGATCTAAGACTTACATTTGTATCTAAAACATTGTTTCGTAGAGTAAAATGATCAGAAATATATTGTGGGGTCAAATTGTTGTAAACCTTAAACATAAATTTCGCTTTTCTGAGATAGAACCGATCATAAACAGACATTATCTTCAAAGTTTTCATGGCCTCGTTAATATCATTAACATTATAATCGAGGATTACCCTGCATGCTCGTTTTTGTAGTCTTAATATCTTGAGTTTATTGGTTTCTGATGAGTTTCCCCAAACAATGTTGCAAAAGTCTATATGGGGTTGGATGTAGGATTTGTAAAATTGGACTCTGTGAGTTTGGTTCAGGAATTTTTTAATTTTCGACAGGAGCCAAATGCTTGATGCAATTTTCCTTGTAAGGCGTTTAATATGTTCAGACCATGTCAAGTTATTATCAACATATACACCCAAAATCTTTTCATTTGTTATCATAGTAAGGGGTTCGTTATTGAAATTTAGATCAAGGTTATCATTTTTTAGCCTTTGTCTTTTCTGATTTGTTGTAACAAGCATAACTTTAGTTTTGGCTGAGTTCAGGATCATTCCATTGTTTTGACACCAAATGTGTAAGTTATTGATAGCAGTTTGAAGATTACTTTCAATCTGTTCCACTGAATCTTGAATATCATACAAAGTTGTGTCATCTGCATAGAGATCTGTTGACACATTGTCTGTGTATAATGGTAGATCATTAATAAATAGCAAAAACAACAATGGCCCTAATATAGAACCTTGTGGCATGCCATATGAAATTTGCTTAAAATCAGACATGGTGTTATTTACTGACACTTGTTGTTTTCTATTTGTAAGATAGGTATTGAACCACATTAAAGCTTCATCCTTTATGCCATAGATATCAAGTTTATTTAGGAGAATTTTGTGATCGACAAGATCAAAAGCTTTCTTAAAATCCACTAACACAACACCAATAATTTTACCTTTGTCCATAGCATTCAACCAGGAATCAATCATATTGATAAGAGCGGTTTCACATGAGTGCTGTGTTCGAAAACCTGACTGTGTTTTATGTAGGAGACTAAATTCTTGAAGATATTCAGAGAGGCTGTCATGAACATGTTTTTCTAGTACTTTTGACAAGATGGGTAAAATTGATATAGGCCGATAGTTATTTACATCGTCATGAGGACCACTTTTGTGAAGGGGAGTAACCTTTGCTTCTTTCCACTTTGTTGGAAAAATAGAGTTGTTGATACTGTGGTTGCAGATAAAAGTTACTTCGTCAACTATGTATGGGGCAGCAAGTTTCAATAAACGTGGTCCTATCATGTCAGTGCCGGTAGCTTTGTTTATGTCCATTTTAGAAAAGAATTTTAGAACATTTTCCTTCTGGATTTGTGGAATTTTAAATTTTGTATTAGATGGAAGCTTGGACTGACAGAACTCTTTTAGTTTGTCATGACTTGTATTAGTGACAGCTGATTCCTTTAGTTTAGAAGCAATATTTACAAAAAATTCATTGAATTCGTTAGCCATTTCCAATGGGTCATCTATAGGGGTGTCGTCACTATTCAGAGAATCAATAGTAGTCTGTTTATGGGGACCTTTGCCCGCACCCACTTCTTGAAAAATCTTGTAGATACTGCTAGGGTTTTCTTTATTTCTTTCTATGAAATTTTGATACTGAGCTTTTTTAGCATTTTGAATGAGGTTTGTAACCTTGTTTCTCCATTTTTTGTAATCCTGCTCATTTCCCAGGGATTTATATCTATCCCTACATTTAATTGCATCAATAACTTCAGGTGTCAGCCATTGCGGTTGATTTTTATGCTTAACCCTATGTTGTTTGATTGGTACATGATTGTCCACTACTTGTAGAAAAAGATCTGACCATGCCTTGAGTATGTCATCTGTATCATCAAAAAGTTTAATGGTGTCCCATGGAACAGATTGAAGCTCTTCAATAAACTTAGCTTCGTTAAAATTTTTGAAACTTCTGTATGATATTGTGTAGTGATTTATTTTTGGAGGCTTTACATGCATTTTCCGTGTGCAAAAGATTGGGAAGTGATCGCTTAAGCCAATATTTGGTACATTTAAAGAATTTACATTTTCTGGACAGTTTGAATATATATGATCTAAAAGAGTTCTTGAATCATTCGTTACCCTAGTAGCTTCAGAAATTAGTTGGGTTAGGCCAAAAGGTTCCATATAATCTGACCAAGCCTTTTTCACATTATTACTTAGCAGATCTCGATTAATATCGCCCATCAAGTAAATTTCTTTTTCTTCCTTTAAAACATTTTCGATGCAGTCTTCAAAGATTGCATTCCATTCAATTTTTGAGTTTGGCGGTCTATAGATGTTACCAACTAAAAATGGCTTACTTTTCTTCGGTTTAATTTCAAGCCAAATACATTCTAGGTCTTTAAGTTCGAGATCTGCCCTTCTATTAGCACTGGTGCCATCTTTTACATAAACCAAAAGACCACCCCCAGAGTTTATTTCTCGGTCCTTCCTGAAAGGCTTTTGGAAACCATTTACTTGAAATGCTGAATCCGGGTGTAAACTGTTCAGTTTTGTTTCACTTAAGCCTAGTACATGAATCTGGTTCTTTTCAGATTCTAATAATAAAGATACTTGATCAATTTTATTATTTATTCCTTGAATATTAATGTGACCCATTCTAAAACCTTTATGTTTTAAGCCTAAGTCAAGTAGGTCATTTGTATTTGATTGATTGATTGTTAAATCATCTGACATATCCTGTGTTGCAGTGAATCTGCTCTCAGACACCTGGGAAGACACAGATTGACTCAGGCCACTAACTGTAGATAAAGTGCTATCAGTATGAGAGCTCTCATGCTCAGCAGGAGTCTGATTACTAACAGAGATATCTGTAGCTGAAAGAGAAGCATAGTTTACACATGTGTCATTACTTGATTTACTTAATACTGATAAATATGCGTCACCTGTATCAGAACTGGAGGGCCTCATGGAAGCGTTTGTACTTAAATTATCATTAGTGTAATATTTGTCCTGCTGTTCAGACATTACCATATTTATTGTCTCTGAAAATGAAGTATTTGATGTACTTGTAGAGTTACTCATTTGATTTAAAACATTATTTCTTACTAGATATATGTCCTCAGTCTCATTAGACTGACTGTTACTTTTACATACGCAGGAAGGCAAATCACATTCTGCACAAATTGAACTAAGATATGCAAACTTATTTGAAAAAGTTATAGAACAATCCATAAAAGTATCTGTGGCATCATAGCCGAATTCCTACTTGTGAAGACACTGCCATGATTTGTGTCCCTTGTACCCACAGTGATGGCATGTCAGCTGCGCTTTATGCTTGCAATTATTAGTGTCATGATTACTCTCACCGCACTTGTAGCACTGCATTACAGATCCCTGCTGACCATTAGTTGTATGTCTATCCTGAGAATATCTATGTCTGTCCTGAAATGTTCTCCTGCCAGGGCGGGACTGATGATTCTGGGCTCTGTTAGTGTTATATTTCCTTTGTTGGTGACCATTGAATATGCATTTGTCAAAGGCATGCACAACAGATATTTCTGTGTTGATCGTGCCCAAAAGACGCTTAACTCCTGAGTTTGACAGGTGGATACCATCATTACTAAAGTACCGCTCAATGATCTTTTTTTTACTGTCACAGAAAGATTTGTTAACATCAATCATTGTTATCTGGTATTCTTCTGCTAGTGATTTGATCAAGTCATTAACTTCAGTAGTGCTGCAGTCTCCTCTAGGGCAGCTGTTACATAGATAGATTTGACATTGGTCATTGACATCCTTTATATGCTGAATTAGCTGGTCATACTTCACTTCGAAAAGTTCAGGGTCGGATTTGCTGGAGGCATCATTTCCACCAACATATATGATTATATCTGTGAATTGTTTCAAGTCAAACACTTTCAACTGGTTGGTGACCTTATGTATGTTGCCACCGGAGATACCACTCTTATGTACATTCTGCTTGAGTCCCCTTGGGTTTATATGAGAAATTAAAGAGTCTCCGATAAGAAGAATTTGCTTCTCAGCATTATGCGTTATAGTTTCTCGTTGTGGATCAGAAGTTAGTCGTGATTGCGCATGACTTGAAGCAGGACGTACCCTCTGTGGAGTTCTAGGAGTTGATGTTCTCTTTACAGCCTCACTATATGTTCTTGTTTAAAAGTCTGGGATTCGAACACTAGGACTGGGAAGGTCATCTATATTTATTCTAGTTTGTGAATTTAGCTCCTCGTCATGGTCTTCAGTGTTGCTGCTAACACACACAACCTCCTGCTCCATTACATGCTTTCTCATGTTGTTTGTGTCACCATCAACTGCCCGGATTAGCGGCTGGGATGGGTCATCATGTGATCTAGTAGTGGGATCAGGATTGGTCTCATCTACAGTTCTATATAGGCTCTCATTAGCAGCTTGTTCAGTGAGTTTGTTCACCTGTTGAGTCAGTGTAGATATCTGACCCTGTAGCTTGTGTATCATATCCATCAGTGTTGTGATATGGTGAATCACAGGTGTGTCTTGTAGGCTAGTAGAATCTACCTGTCCAGGCTGCTCTGCTACTGGCTCCCTAGGGGGCTCTACATGGGAATCCTCAATGGTACTTGTTTGGTAATTACACTCAGACTTGTTTGGCTGTGTAGATACCTGAGATGCTGATAAACTAGCATTGTCATGGTTATCTGTTGTGTTGCTTGAGTTCAACACAGAATTTGTCTCTTTGACAAAAGTCCTATACAAATTTACAGACAGGCGCTTGAAACTGATCACTCTCCAAGGCACATGGCCCGGTCCACTAGCACGTATTGTCATTATTCTTTTGTCTATGTATAGGAAGCACTGCTCCTTATTCACATGTGTCTTAATTGTGAAAGTCTGTACTCCTCCTGAAGGAAATTTAAACTGTTGGCTGAGCACAGTCAGTAGATTTTCATAAAGTTCTTTGTGGTAGAACAATATAGTAGTGTTTTCCTGTGAAAGCATGAGATGGTAGAAAATTCCATCCAGAGGATCTGTTACATGTATGTCCATTTCTAGATCACGTCTGTCAACTCCTGACCAGTCATCTTGTAGAGCAAGACTGTCTGAGTTATCAAATACTGCTGAACTGTTATGTGAAGATTCAGTTGAGTTTGTAGATGATTCATACATCCCATTGGAGTTTGAAGATTTAGCCACAATAGGTAGTTCATATACAGTTGAGGTAGTGGAATGATCCAAACTACTGTAGTTCTGAGAGTTGTCAGCCATTATCAGAGATGTAACATTTGTTTATTGTAGTTGCTACAGCAGTTGGTCTGTAACATTTGTTAACTGTGTTTTTCTCCAGAGGTTAGTCTGTAACATGTGTTTACTGTAGTTGCTACAGAGGTTGTTCGGTAACATGTGTTTACTACATGAAGTTGCTACAGAGGTTGGTCTGTAACATTTGTTTACTGTAGTTGCTACAGAGGTGGTCTGTAACAATTGCTTACTGTAGTTGTTACAGAGATTGGTCTGTAACAATTGCTTACTGTAGTTGCTACAGAGGTTGGTCTGTAACAATTGCTTACTGTAGTTGCTACAGAGGTTGTTCCGTAACATGTGTTTACTGTAGTTGCTACAGAGGTTGGTCTGTAACATGTGTTTACTGTAGTGCTACAGAGGTTGTTCGGTAACATGTGTTTACTGTAGTTGCTACAGAGGTTTGTCTGTAACTTTTGTTAACTGTGGGTGCTACAGAGGTTGGTCTGTAACTTTTGTTATCTGTGGTTGCTACAGAGGTTGGTCTGCATCAATTGTTGTTTGTAGCTGCTACAAAGGTTGGTCTGTAACATTTGTTTACTGTAGTTGCTACAGAGGTTGGTCTGTAACATTTGTTTACTGTAGTTGCTACAGAGGTTGGCATGTAACATTTGTTTACTGTAGTTGCTACAGAGGTTGGTCTGCATCATTTGTTTACTGTAGTTGCTACAGAGGTTGGTCTGTAACAATTGCTTGCTGTAGTTGCTACAGAGGTTGGCATGTAACATTTGTTTACTGTAGTTGCTTCAGAGGTTGGTCTGTTACATTTGTTTACTGTAGGTGCTACAGAGGTTGGTTTGTAACAATTACTTGCTGTAGTTGCTACAGAGGTTGTTCAGTAGCATCTGTTTACTGTAGTTGCTACAGACATTGGTCTGTAACATTTGTTTTCTGTAGTTGTTACAGAGGTTAGTCTGTAACAATTGCTTAATGTAGCTGCTACAGAGGTTGGTCTGTAAAAATTGCTTAATGTAGTTGTTACAGAGGTTGGTCTGTAACATTTGTTTGCTGTTGTTGCTACAGAGGTTGTTCGGTAACAAGTGTATACTTTTGTTGCAACAGAGGTTGTTCAGTAACATCTGTTTACTGTAGTTGCCACAGAGGTTGGAATGCAACATTTTAATACTGTAGTAGCTGCAGAGGTTGTTTTGTAGCATTTGTTAAATTGACTGTAATCTGGCAAGTCTTATTTTCACCCAAAAATGAAGAATGATATCATCATGCTGCAGATGTGATCATTGTAATTTTTTCATGTGTCACAATGATTGGCCAGGAAGAAACAACATATTAAATCTTAAACAAAATTCTCACACAATATTAAGAAGTTTATTTAGATTAAATAATCCAAATTATGTTAAGCCCTGATCTTGTTAGCTATGTTATTGAGGCATTCCAATTAAATATTTCAGTCACCAAATCTGATTATATGGACAAAACACTATTACTTATTTGGCTGGGACTTATAAATCTAAGATTTAAAACTTGTTGATCGCGGGCATGATAAGCAAAAGTGATAAAAAGGGCAATCTCTTTTAGTACTTCGAATAATCATGGAGTCATACGAGAGCATATACATCTATAATCCCCGCTTTGTCTATTCTTCCATTTCTGTTACACACAATGCAGTCCCTTTATAATGTTATGTTTGGTGCGCACAGGAATGAATCATGCTATAAGTGAATCTTGTTATAAAGGGACAATTTTACAAAGGAATTTTAGGAAAATGTCCATTTTATGGTCATTTTCCTAAAATTCCTTTGTAAATTAATGGTAAAAAATTTGGAAACCACAACATGACCATGTTATATTCAAATCCATGTTATAATGAGATGTTATAAAGGGGATGCACTGTATTACACTTCTAAACAGAGTCTAATGTCCTTTTGCAGATAATAGAAATAAAAGTGTTTTAGCACACAGGATAGATGGTGATTAGGAATGCAATTTTTTAAACAAAACTGCATTAAAAAAATTCTGATTGCCAAAGACATTTTGGTAATCAATGATGTTATATTTGTATACAATGATCATCCTTTTTATGATCTAAAATGTTGTTTTATTGGCGAGTGGAAGTGCAGTTGTGCTATAATCTGAGTAATCGCCACATGTACTCCCTCAAACGCTTTGAGGCGTGACTGTAACAGTAAATGTATTGAATGAATTGAGGGTCATTACTTGGAGGTCGTGGTAGAAAGTATAGCGACATTGAATGAATATTTTAAAAGAGTAGTCCAGTGTTGGTGTTTTAACTGTCTCAGGGGCGCATTTGCTATGGTATGCTGTTTAATCATGATTGTTCTCATTCAAGTTGTTAGTTTCATTGTCACGCAAGAAAGCTATTAAAAGGATGATTTAACACTTTTGTCTGCTATTGTTGTCTGCTGCATGCAGTTTGGACCCAGATCAGACACAATGCAACATCGGGCATGATCTGGATCCAAGCTGTTTGACACTGATGGTATTCCTGAAATAATTTGTTGAAAAGGTTGATTTTTGGAAACGATGTTTTCTCAAAACATCTGTTTCCAATGGTATCATATACACAAAATACACACAAAATCCCCATACCATCGAACCCCCGTTCAACATTGCTACCCAGTCCGCTACCTAGACCGTTACAGCCTGTGTAAGCCGCTGGGAACCAAATGTCCTTAATGCAAACAACCCTTGTCCTGCTGCTAGACAAAAACAATATTGGAATTTTATTAGTTTGTTTCGGTTTTCAGCTCTGAAACGTAAACCCAATGGTCAGAAAAACGTTGTTGTGCTTGAAAACTTGATTATTGAAAGCTTACATATGATTGAAACAGAATTATAAGTTTATTTGTACATCAAACGGAGAGGGTCTCAACGGGGTACCTTAAAAATCAGTGTTTCGTTTGTTAAAATTACGCTTTAATCAGTTTAATATAAGAGAAATCAGTGATAAAAAAATTATTTTGTAATGCTGAATGTGCTTACTGGTAAAAATGAGTTTTATGAAGACGCTAATTGGTAAAAATTTGGGACGAATTCGCAAATCAGTAAACCCCATTGGATGCCTCAAACGAGCGTCAGAAAAACAATGCCTTAGCATGAGAAAACCTGCTCTTGTACGACGAAGAACCGTTTGCAATATCTATGATGCAGCCAGATATTGCAGTTAAAAGCACAATATCTTGCAATCGTTTTTTATCATTATACTTTTCTTTGCTCTTAAACATTACGAGACGGACAATAAACGCAGCCCTGTCCTTTTGTCATAAACGTGAAGAAGACACGTTTTCTTGTGGATTGCTAATGTTTTCCCGCCCTTTATGAACCTGACCGCCACTAAAATAGTTCTAAAAATATAGTGCGCTAGGTATAAGTTTTTTTATGGACAGAATGATAGCAGTGGCGTTTGAAATCAAGTCAATTGCATGAAAAGACACTGTCGATAGACAGAAACGAATAATAATAATAAAATAAATACACCTTAACTTTCTTTTCGTTTCGCGCAACAGTATCATCATCGATTGGATTTACACAAGTATTAACTTTTCAAAAAAGCTGGCGGTTGTTTAGCCATATTATTGTATGTGTTCTTGCACACTGCATGCTTCCATTTTGAGCTTCTCGAGCATATCCATGTAGATTTGTTCTAAGATCTGATTATTAACGTTTGAACTGTATTTTTTTACCATTAAACACATTCTTCCAGCGAGTATGTTGCTTGATCTTAAGCACCCAGCTTATGCATGGTATGTTATGGTAATGTATCTAGCATGAACGTTATTTGACAACATTAGACAGCCCGTTTTTCTAAAACTGATGCCAGAAATCAAGGCCTAGTCTTATATACATAATGAAAGACTGAAACCATCAATAGTTGACTAAAAGTCGCGATAATCACTGTGTCTCAACTCGGACCAGGGTCCGAGGTCTCAACATTTGTTTTCCACTAACACATTGCAGAATCATATACCTCATCATGTTTTGAGGTGTCACTAGATGCTCCGGGAATGGAAAATGAACAATTGCATGAAAAAAACCTGTCCTTCGGGATTGACTTTACTGTTGACTTGAAAATTTGGATATCGCAAGTGGATCTATCATACGCATACGCGGATCCAGAGGGGTATGGGGGGCCCGGACCAACTGGAAAATCACAAATTCTATAGGTTTCAATTGAAATTAGCATTTGGACCCCACACCCCCTGGAAAAATTTGGACCCCCCTCCCCTGAAAAATGATAGACCCCCTCTGGAACCTTAAAAATTATAGTTTTCCTTAAAATAAATTATTGGACCCCTCTGTAAAATTGTAAAAGGCTGATGCCTAAGAAAACGTTATCAGAGTGCCGGACGGTTTTTCTCTGTCAGTTGAGCCTGGAGCCCCCTACCCCCCCCCCCCCCCCCCCCCCATGACAAAAATTCCTGGATCCGCGCATGATACTACCGTAAAGTCAACAGTGTTGGATGCACAGCTCATCTTTGCCTACTAGCGTCTAATGCTCTTCACGTCGTTAAGAAAAAAAGTGAATTTCCGGTGCGATTTTTCGGTTTTGTGACTGTGTATCGAGGCCTTTTATGCACCCACTGCAAATTTAAAAAAAAGAGTTCTGGCTGTCGCCCGCCATTTGATAAAATTGTGGGGCATTGATAGTTTGAATTTGTAAAGTAAATTTCCGAGATCCAAAACAATTTATATTACACGTTTGCGAACGTGTACGCGATCACAATGAGCGAAAGTGATGAGTTTACAGAAATTGTCTTTTCATGCCAGATAGCTCATGGGTGGATCCAGAGGGGGACAGACCCCACACCTGAAAAATAGGGTTTCTTAGCATACTGGTCCGTTCCCTTTAAAATCACAAAGCTACCAAGCCAGCATTCGATGTTGGGCCATCAGCGGCACGCCAGCGAAACGCCATTTATATGGTGTTTCGCTGGCGGGCCAATGATGACCCGCATATAGTGGTGTTTGGATCCTCAATCCCATCATCAATTAAAAAAAAGTTGTCAAAGTTGGACCCCTTTCTTGATCCGCGCATGCAGCTGAGCAATTATGTTTTATGTGCGAAGTCCGCTTTTATGCGCCAATTACCCAACTCTTAAAACAGCACGTGGCATGAAAGCGCCGGATTTGATCTTCATGTCTGCGGCTGATATTATTAGCAGACAGGTTTGACCCAGACCAGGCCCGACAAAATGTTTAATGTTTGTATTCATAACAAAGGCGCTGATAAGAATGTGCGGTACCCCGGCTGATCTGCGACTTTGTTGGTCTCATACAACAAAGTCGGGGTAAAACATCTACAGACCTGTGGTAAGGATGTTTGCAAATTCTGATATGTATGTCACCGCGGATGATCTCAAGGTCTTTTGCTGTTTTCATAAAGATGGATGTTATAAAGACCTTCCAATTTTCTGTAAAAAACTAAATGGAAGGAAAATCCATCCATATTGGAAGACTTTTCCTTCCAAAAAAAACACACGGTCTGACTGTTCACGAAAACTAATCTATTGAAAGTCGGGATACATACATCAATAGATGTGTGGTGGTTAAAATAAAGCGAATTCTTCCTGTTTTCAAATTCACAGCCACCTAGTGGGGCTATTATCCTAAAATTAATGAACGTACCTTCATCTACATTCCTTCTATGCTCGCAGTTAAGCCTGAAGGCGCTGACGATTTTCCGCAGATGCACAGGCTCGTCTGAGCCTTCGCTGCTCGCATATGCGATAGGTACCATAATCTCATGAACTGGCTTATTTCATGGAAATGCCATTCATCAAGACCTAGAATCATGATACAATCAAATTATACTCGGTTTGTGCGTCTGTGCGTATACTATCTCGGTAATCATGAACTCTTAGGACCTTCCGTATGTAGTTTCATGAGGACGGCAAGACACGCCACGATCGGCTCAACAATTTGTTAAAATGTTTCATTTGTTTGAACCTAGGAAAAGCCGTTATTACTACATTTATTGAGTTATTTACGCTGAGAAAACCGAAAATTGATATTCAACTATATAAAACAAAACGTACGTAGATATCTAGAATTTGATTTGATCTGAGCATGCTGAGTCTTCATCCACTTCAAACTTTATGTTAGTGAGCAGCGGGACCCTGATGAGATTGCGCAAACGCACATGCTCTCCTGGGCCTTGTCATAAGTACCAGCAGGCTATTTACGAAATATTCTGGTACCAGTTTATATGAGGCACCGCGCAAGTTGATTTCGTGTCGGGTCCGAGCTGCACAAGTATTAAAATGCTTTCCGGGTCGCACGCGGCTTGGGTGTCCGATTATAAAAGATATATGACACAGAAGTAAATTGTAACTATCCATTATTCTAAGGACACTTTTTGTAACGACCGTACAGAATATATCTCCGACGCATCGGCGACATAGGGCGTGTAAATTAGCATTCGCTCGATTTTCAGAAAACAAATTTTAATGTTATTAACATGCGACGTCATTGCTGGATTTACGTTAGTGCCCGAAGTCGTTAGATTGACAGACGAAAAGGTCTGTTTGGTGTAAGCACGCGAAAGTTAACAGGAACATATCGTAGACAGCCACGCTGATTAAAAACAAGCACCAATGAAGGAAAAAACGTTGTGTACGAACTAATAGAATTGCATATAAAAAATGACTAGTGTACGAACTAATAAATGACATTTAACGAACTATTCGAGTGTACGAACTAATACAAGATTTAGTATTATAAAATCCAACTATAACTAGGATTCCTTGGGATAATATATTAAGATAGATTCCCAGCAATGATGAAATAGAAAATGACTTGGTGACTAGCCTTGACAGGGACTCTTATGTTTGTTCTTTGATGTGCTGATGGTACTTTAACAAGCAGAAATAGGGTCTCTTATTCCATTCGTTCTGTTTTATAGAGGGTCTTACACAAGTTATCATTTCATAACAAGGTGGTAGATTGGGGCATTTTATTTTCTGCTGAAGGTTTCTGAGAGATGGTTCCTTTATTGTTGGCAGGATTAAATTTACTTGTCAAACTTTGTTGAGGGATGGGGGCCAGGAAGTATATTCTTTTCTTTGCGTTCCTCTGTGGGAGGAGTCTGACTAGACTGAATAATGTTGACCAAATACTTAAAGCTTAAGTCAATCAGTTTAGACAGCCTTAGGTTAGTTAAAAAAATGATTTGAAATGGGCACAAATGGAAGATTCTCTCATCATATGAACTATTGCGAAATTAACACCTCCAAAGGTGGTTTATTTCAAAGAAAATTTACTTTGTTATTAACATAACTTCTTTGTATCAAAATTATGCAACTTGTGGCCATAACATTATTTTTTCATTTGATGTTACTGTTAATCAGTGGAATATATCATGTCAAAAAGGGAGCGCAGAGGCTCAGTGGTAGAGTGCTTGACTCGAGACTGAGGGTTCAAGATTCACCGGCGTCACTGCGTCGTGGTCCTTGAGCAAGACGCATTTATCCTAGCTTAGTGTTGGTTCAACCAAGGAAGACCCGTCCCTGTTTAACTGAAATATTGTTGATGGGACGTAAAGAATCAAATCAAACAAACAAATCATGTCATGTCAAAAAATAATGTCATAGCCAGAAGTTAAATAACTCTTTGGTGACAAGAAACACAATTGGAATAAAAGTAAGTAAGGGTGCAAAGATCAGGAATCAATACAATCAAGTACCACACCTGACCCAGGATACCAATGGGAGAGTGACAAACTCACAGTAAGACACCACAAACGAGAGCCAAGAGGTCAGTCCTTTCCCAGCAGGTGACCGCAAAGCACATATAAATAGATGCGCACAAAGACATAGCAAACACAAGACAGAACAAAAAACAAAAGATCCACAAAAGAAGTACCGCCTTGGAACGGTCAGTAAAATATTTTACTGGAGGGCTTAAACCGGTTTAACGGCGCCAACCTCACCCTTAGTTCAGATGTGAATCAAGACACATAGATATTTGGTTTGCATGAAAGACCCCTAACTTATCAATGCATCATCTCCTAAAACATATAAATCAAGATATAACAAGGAGATAAAGCAAGATAAGGACTCAACAGTAAATAAAACTGAATACTGGAGCAAAAGAAATCCAACAGGTAAACCCCAGTGGGCCCGACAAACAGCCAAAGTATCAGGCCCCTATCATCTCATCAATAGATAAGTCTTTAAGTCGGAACCATCATAGTCTCTTTGACTCTAAACACTCTTAAAACTCTTTGAAGTAAAGCAATAACTTTTTTTAAAATTTCTCATGAAATGATCACTTCTGTAAGAGCCACTATGTATGACATGATGTTATCTACTGAATAACAGTAATGTCATATGATAGTTAAATTTATGTATAGATTGTATGAATGTTTCTAGTCATTTCATATAGGTCTGAAATAATGTATAGTCAATGTGTCTTTGCATATAGTTCTGAAGTAGATAATTGCACCCATCAAGCGTCACATCATTGTGTCCTAAGATAACCATTGGTAGCACATGGATTAGAATTTTTTCTCAGCAAAGTGTATGTTCATTATAGATAAGTATATTTTGCATATGCCATGTAAAGGAAATGTGTGAAAATGCTTTATTCACATTTGCACAAACTTGATATTAAACTCTATGCAATAATCTTTTGTGCAAGATCTACTTTGTATAACATGATGTTATCTACTGAATAATAGTACTGCCATACGATAGTTGAGTTTATGTATAGATTGTATAAATGTTTCTAGTCATTGTATGTAGGTCTGAGGTAACGCATGTATTGTCATTGTGTCATTGCATATAGTTTTGAAGTCCAGAATAATTTCACCCACCAAGAGTCACAGCCTTGTGTCCTAAAATAAACATTGGTAGCACAATGAGTTAATTTTTTTACATACAAAGTGCATGTTTGTTAAAGATATGTATATGCAGTGGCTCAGTGGTAGAGTGCTTGACTCGAGATGAAGGGGCCCAGACTCGAGCCTCAACAGCGTCACTGTACTGTGTCCTTGCGCAAGACACATTTATCCTAGCTTAGTACTGGTTTCAACCCAGGAAGACCTGTCCCTTTATAACTGAAAGATTGTTGATGGGACGTAAAGAATCAAATAAAACAAAAAACCAAACAGTATATTTTGCAGAAGCATGTGAAAATGCTTTATTTGCTTTTTGACAAACTCCATATTATGTTTGATCTGCAAGAAGTCTAAATAGTCGCTGAAACCAGATATTATATTGTTTAAAAATTTTGTCAACAAATTGCTTGCAAAGTTACAATTTGCTGTTGCTTGTACCTTTGCTATTTGAGCATACTCTGTGCCATTATGAACAAAACTCAACCTGGTGGTTGTAAGAATATTACAAATTACAAATGCTGATTTGGGTATAATTCAAGGAATTAGGTGACATGAGATTTCCTGTGACCAGCAAAGGTTCGGGTCAAGTCTGATCAGAGCCTTTGTGCTAGTAGCCAATACCACAACTGGTCCTGACAGCAAACTCCATTTAACTCTCCATTTAACTGCTATTCCTTGTAGCAAAGTTGCATATTTAGAATAGGAGCTTAAAATTGGATCAAGTGTGATGTTTTTCAATTATCATCGATAATTACCAAAAACACAATCAAACGACATCGATTATAATTGGTGATTATAATTGATCATCGATGCAACGCTTAAGTTTACACTTGTCAAAATGCCACATTTTTGGAAATCACATGTCATGGCTCTTTTTTTGCTCTTTTTTAGCTCACCTGAGCTGAAGGCTCATGGGTGAGCTAATAGTATACCAGTCACTCCGGCGTCCGTCCGTCTGTCCGTCCACAATTTCAAACATCTTTTCCTCTGAAACCACTGGGCCAACTGAACTCAAATTTCATATGGAGACTCCTTAGGATGGGGGAACGAAAGTTTGTTCAAATGGTCCTGGTCACATAACCAAGATGGCCGCCATGCCCATATATGGTAAAAACCCTTTAAAAATCTTCTTCTCCAGAACCAGAAGGCCGGTGACCTTGGGACTTGGTATGTAGCATTGGGGATGTGGGGCCTACCAAGTTTGTTCAAATGATGATCCTAGGTTGACCTTGACCTACTTAACGTCAAGGTCAAATTTGCTTTCTTATGCATTTAAATGGGAATTTTTTTGAAAAGTTGATTTTTTTTAATACTGTAGAAGCCTTAGTCATTATTATCACTTGATATATTTAACCTAATGAGACAATGGCTATAAATAAGTTCCAAAGGTCAAGGTTGACCTTTGACCTTTCAGCTAAGTCACTCATATTGGAGTCCCATCAATATATTAAAACATAGTTTTCTCACAAACCATTGGCCCAATTGAACTCAAATTTCATATGAAAACTTCTTATGATTAGTTAGCTAAAATTTGTACAAAATATTTTGGTCACATGACCAAGATGGCTGCCACGCCCATATATGGTAAAAACCCTTCAAAAATCATCTTCTCCAGAACCAGAAGGCCGGTTACCTTGGGACTTGGTATGTAGCATTGAGGATGTGGGGCCTACTAAGTTTGTTCAAATGATGATCCTAGGTTGACCTTGACCTACTTAACGTCAAGGTCAAATTTGCTTCCTAATGCATTTAAATGGGATTTTTTTTTGAAAAGTTGTTTTTTTGAATACTATTGAAGCCAAAGTCATTATTCTCACTTAATATGTAAAACCTAATGAGACAATGGCTATAAATAAGTTTAAAAGGTCAAGGTTGACCTTTAACTTTTCAGCCAAGGTCGCTCATATTGGAGTCCTATCAACACATTAAAACATAGTTTTCTCAGAAACCAATAGGCCAATTGAACTCAAATTTCATATCAAGACTCCTTATGACAGGTTAGCCAAAATTTATACCAGTTGTACTGGTCACATGACCAAGATGGCCACCACGCCCATATATGGTAAAAACCCTTAAATATCATCCCTCACTGGAACCAAAAGGCCAATGGCCTTGGGACTTGGTATGTAGCATTGGGGATGTGGGCCCTACCAGATGTGCACAAATGATAAATCTAGGTTGACCTTGACCTATTTTATGGCAAGAACAAATTTGATTCCTAATGCATTTATATTTCTATACATTTAACTGTTTAAGCCGAAATCATAATACTTGCCAGAAATGTTTAACCTAATGAGACAATGGTTTTATATAAGAACCAAATGTCAAGCTGACATGTGACCTTTTATCCAAGGCCACTCATTTGGACTGCCATATATTTATCTAAACATCTTTTTCTCAGAAATCACTGGGCTGTTAAAAGGAGTATTCATAAGATTGTGTAGGTCACTTGACCATAATGGCTGCAACACTCATATATGGTAAAACAAAATATGTTTAATTATAAGCTGTAGTGACCTTGACCTATTTTAACATTATTAAGAAGATCAGGTGAGCGCCTCAGGACCTTCAGGTCCTCTAGTTATTTTAAAGTGCTTTTTTTTACTTTTTATTGTCAATTTTCTTAATGAAACCTAAGTTTACCATCTATAAATCTTCTTTTTATATCTAAAGTATATGCCAGATATACACAGTTAATATTGCCTAAGAGCTACATGCTCCAGGGGGTGCTATTTTGGCCCACATATGGGCTAAAAAATGCTTTTCACCATTTTGTTCTTATTGGTTTATTAGAACAATATACCAAGTTTAAAAGTAAAACTTTTAAATTGACGTTTATCTTTGCTATGGTTACCAAAAACGGACATAAAAATGGGCTAAGAAATGGAAAAGCGAACATTTTGGAACAAATTTGAGACATTTGACAGAGAAATTAACGTAAACTCAAACAAGATATTTTACCAGGTGATAAAAATTATCAGAACACATAACATATTAAAAGCTTTTAGGTATGTAGCTATGCTGATATCTAATAATCCCTGACAAAGTTGGAGGGATATAGTTTTGGCGTCGTCCGTCCGTCGCATTTTTGTTCATCCACATCTCAGAACTACTGGTCAGATTTGATACATATTTGGTACACAATAAGTATCAAGTACTCTTATATCCTATAAGTTTCGTCAAAATCGACCCTTAAAACTTTAGTTATTGCCCTTGTTAGAATTTTTAAGCAATTATAATGCAAGTCTATGTTAGCAAAATGTTAACGGGTTGCTCCACTGAACAAAATGTTATCAAGAGCTAGGCAAAAGGAAATGGCTATAAACCACCTTTCCTTAACCATTGTTTCGTGTTTGCAATAATTCATCGCATTACCCTCAAAATAGGGCAACAATGAACCGAATGGAAAATCTAAAAAGAAATCTAAACTTCTTAACCAGTAATCCAAACTCTTAAAATAATTTCAGTGATGTATTCGGCATAATGCCCTCTGCTAAATATGGGCAAAAGGTTTGGTACCAGTAAAATGCATTTAAGCCCCCCGGTGGCTTAGGCTGCTGTCCGTTCTAAGGCGGTGGTCCTGTTGTTGTTGACTTTTTGTTTATTGTTACTCCCATTGTGGGAGTCTGTAATTGTTCTATGTTTTGTTGTACGTTACTTTATGTCCATTCTAGTATTATAATCATCTTGATGGGGAAGGGAGAGAGAGAGCTGGTTGCTTTGCTTAATTTGTCTTCCTGGTGTCTTGTGATGGTTGAGCAGCTCTTCCTCCCGGTACCACGGGGTTGTCTGCGGTTTATGATTGTGGTATTTCCTGATCATACTCACTTACTATTTTTGATCCCACATAACAAAATGGCCACCAGAGCTTAAAAGTGAAATATGGTTTAAAGACATACCAGCCCATGTTTGAAATGATAAGATTGATATTTTGTCGCATGCCCCTTCAAAATTCTGTTATGCTAAAACTAAAAACTAAAAATAGAAATCATATCAAACTTTTCCTTCATCATTTGTCAGAAAAATATACAATATACAAATTCAAATATTCCTAAAATATCATCTACAAAAATGCACTCTGCTTAGCCTACAAGAACTAAAATCACAAGACATCGTTTCCATCAGTACTCTCAGTGCTTTGATTAAAAATATCAGCAGACGAGAATTTTTTTGAAAAATTACCCTGTATGGAAAGAGTTAACCCTTACCCCACCAAAATGGTGTCTGCTGCATAAAGTGCACTTTAGACTAGATATTTTTCATGGAAGCAAATAATATGAACCATGAGCAGACTGTTCCCATGTGGTCCATATTCTTTGCAATATAGGTTTCCTAAGAAGATGAGCGAATGAGGGAGCAGACGACAAAAGTCGTGACTGGCGGGTAAAATGTTTTTGCATCCCTGAGCCAGGTGTTGCATGCGCTATGAACCTTTCATCACTAGGTCAGTCACAGATATGGGAGGGAGATTAGGGTATGCTATGTGACTGGGTATACCATACTTAATCTAATAGGCATGCTTAATCTATGTCCTTTTTGGAAAAGGGTAGATCCAGATAGGCTAATGAAGTTAAACACAGTTTTTCTACGTGAGCGCAGTGGCTCAGTGGTAGAGTGATTGACTCAAGACCGAAGGGCCGCAGGTTCGAGCCTCACCGGCATCACTGCGCTTTGGCCCTTGAGCAAGACACATTTATCCTAGCTTTGTACTGGCTCAACCCAGGAAGACCCGTCCCTGTTTAACTGAAAGATTGTTGATGGGACGTAAAAAATCAAATCAATCAAACAAACAAAACCACTTTAAAAAATTAACACTGGGAGAAGAGAGAGCTTGTTGCTTTACTTTAATTGTCTTCTTGCTATCTTCTATCTTGTGGCTGTTAGTATAACTGAAAGATTGTTGATGGGACGTAAAAAATCAAATCAAACAAACAAACAAAACAACTTTGAAAAAGTAACACTGGGAGAAGAGAGAGCTGGTTGCTTTACTTAATTGTCTTCTTGCTATCTTCTATCTTGTGGCTGTTAGTGTTCTATGTATCTTCCTCGCGGTACCGTGGGTTGGTCTGCAGATTGTGAGTGGTATGTCCGGTCATTCTCACTTTTGGCCAGAATTCAGACCGGTGATATGGTGTAAAAACTTAAAGTACTCAGTGTGTGCTTATAATAGTTATATGTCAAATATGGGCCTCATCCCGACAAAACCTGTCTTCGGGGTTTTTGATAAACCGAGACTCAAACCAGTCTCCTCAAATACAGAGACTAGCTAGACAATTGAAAGGACCTCTGACACTTTGATAGGGTATCTGCCTATTTTTCAGATGCTTCCCAAAACTTCCCTATGTATTAGATATCACTGGTATCCTTTTGAATAGGACGCTTGATGTATTAGGACCGAATTAATGTTATAGTTAGACAGATCGACCCCTACGACAAAACAGGAGACGCTACCAAAGGGGGTAGGGGTTGCAAAATTTGACCTCACCAAAACATTTAGAAATCTTTTTTTCACGTGTAAGGGTATTATATCATCAATAATCGATTAAAAATCATAGTGAAAGTATTTTAAAGTCCAAAATCATGAGCATTTTAATGATTATTTTTGTTGTTTTTTTCTCTGATTTGTGAAGAAATATTTTAAGTGCAACTGTAGTCCATATTCAACCTTGATGACAATGTATACTCAGAAAAACAATTGAAGGATATTTAGATTCAGTCCCATCTCTGACATTCAATACAATAAAAACTTTACTAATTATGCATGCATTTCATAGTTCCAGACTTCTGCAATCAAAATTGATGTTTTATTTTAGTCATGCTTCAATGGTTTAAGTACAGTACACATCCAAATGGTTCAACCCTCTATACTGAAAAGTCACATACGTTCAAAAATGATTGAAACCCATTTTATCGTAAATTGTATTCCATTATGACTGGCTCCAAAATCATCGCCGGTTCTCCCTTTGAAAAATGGCACCTAATTTTGAAGCTGTTGTTAGTGTTTTACTGCAAATTTGTGGTCAACTTTGCCGGGGTATGCCATATCCGTGTATTTTTGTAGAAGAAGTTGTCCCATTATTAGGGGCAATGACTAATAAATTGGTGTTAACTTTTGTCCGTGGTCGGAATAAGAACATAAGCAATGACCTGGTAAAGGTTGCAGCAAAAATTGAGAGCGCTACATTTTTTGCTTGTGAACTTTGGGTAGTGAGGGTCGGTACATTTGGTGTAGTACTGTATCGTAACCAATGACCCGTGAATTTCAATTTGCATTTTGATGAATTGCATAGTGATAATTCTATCAATGACAAAAAAAATTTGTTTGAAAATTAGAGTCCCTAATGTTATAAAGTCAAAAGAATATCAATATTCTTCAATTGTTTTCTGAGTATATTAACCAGAGGCAAGTTCAATAATGCGAGCGCTCTCGGGCGCTCGTTGTACTGGTGTCAGGCTTTACACATTATGAATAAAGATAGGTACCAATCAACGAGCGCTCGGCGAGCACTCGCATTATTGAACTCGCCTCTGGTGCAATATTATGCAGCAATGTACTATAACCATTCATCCATGCTTAAAGTACACCAAGTCAATGGCCATGTAGTTTATGTGTATTGGATAGATACAGTATATGTGCAAAATAATCTACCAACTGAATTAAGTTAAAGGACAATTTTCATAATCTAAAGAAAACTATGCTAAAACGTTGTAATATTTCATTACTAATGGGTTATGTATGAAAAGGAAGCTTACTTGTACTAATTATTTCATTATACTGGAAAAAAAAAGATTTTCAAGAGAGCACACCAAAACTCCATATGCTAATGTTTGGGCTCACCAGACGTCACATTTTGGGCTGTGGGATATCATTCCCCTCACCCAGAGTCCCAACTAGCTTTTCACATATGTTATGTAAAATATGAGAACACACTTACTTGCAAAAGGATTAGTTGGTACTTGGGGGGGAATGATGTTTAAAAAAAATTCTATTTCCAATATGTTTTATACAAAAAGTGACCATTTTAGCCCCAAAATAAAGCAGTACATTTATGGAAATAGGAAATTAGATGTAAAATCATAAAATAGAGACCAACAGCGAATTTATATTATGAAGATTGAAGCATTTGATCGACTTTAATTTTTATCAAAATTATAGGCAGTGATACACTGTGATTCCAATTACGACGTCAGAGGTCCTTTAGCTCGTAGCAAGTTTAGATATGATTCTTTCCAAAACACGAATAACAAAGGCACTGATCAATCTGCGTGGATGCGCAGGCTGGTCTGCGTCTATGCTGTTCGCAAACCCCTGAAGACAGGTTTTGTGGCGTCAAGGCCCATATGGTAGCAACTAAATTCCATCTAATGATGAGGGTTTATGCTCAAAAGATCATGATTTTAAAATATAAAATAGCCAATAAATTGTCTCAATTATTGGAGCAAAGTCAGATATTGGGCAGAGTTTAATCAGATATTGATTTCAAACCAAAAATGATAACCATATTCTATCTAATAAGCACATTGCATGCATAACTTTTTCGATATTCTATACTCTCATTTGAAATAGTGTCAATCCAGATGTGATGAAGCCAGCTGATCAGGATCTACACTCTTTTATCTTCACTATGAAATAATTTGAGCCGCCCCATCAGTACTTGTTAACCGCATAGTCTATTAGCTTGCCGAGGGTAAGAGCAGTTGCTCAGGCTCAGTGGTGGAGTGCTTGGCTGCGAGTTCGAGTCTCGCCGACATCACTGCGTTGTGTCCTTGAGCAAGACTGGTTCAACCCAGGAAGACCCGTCCCTACATAACTTAAAGATTGTTGATGGGAGGTAAAGAATCAAATTTATCAAACAAACAAAAACAAAAGCTTGCCAAGGAAACATGTGGTTATGTTAACTGACTGTCTCCACATGACCATACCTGTTGACTGGGACGTTAAACCACAAACAAACCAAAATCATACTATGTGCTTTCCCGTATGAACTTGTTGAATTGGAAAACATTAAGTTGACCATGAACATAGGTGGTTATAACATTTGAATTTTGAATTTCTGCCCAAATTATACAGAGTTTTTATGGATTAAATTGACTGTAAGATTAGATTCTAAACCCGATAGTGTGAGTTTCGACATGGATTTTAGTGGTCATTCATGCCGAAATACTTTACTTACTAGTGGCCTCTGCCTATAACTTTTGCAAAGAGTTTGTACCCAGACCAGGCCCGACAAAATGTCAGGGCCTCATCTGAATCCAAAATGTTTGACACTGATGGTATTCCTGAAAGATTTTTTTTTGAAAAAATTGATTTTGAGAAAGTCAGCAGACGACAAAAAAGCATGCAAATTACCCAGCATTCAAGCCGAGATACTCAAATAGAGCTGCGAAATATAGTCTGTTTACTTTATATTTTTATGCGTCTTTGAAATCACATTCATAAGCAAGAGTCAGTGACACTGTTTGTATTTCTTAAGATACTTGCCAAAAAACTTATTTACCACATTTGCCCTTGATTTAAAGACAGATAGTCAAACCAGCATAGAGTGAAACCCAGATCACACTACCCCTTCATAAGCTTTTTTGGTCAGTGTCTTCACTATTTGGGATTCTGTCTGTAATTGTTGTACAGTAAACCCACAGAAAAACCTGTGTAAAACGGCCACTTAAAAATAGACAAAACAAAGGTCAAATGACAACTGGCAGCTTAATGAAGGTTGAAAGCATTAATTGAAACCCATTTTTGATCTTTTTGAGAGTGGCTGTTTTACACAGGTTTTACTGTACACATCATAAGGATGATAAATCAAATTCTAGGAAAATTTATGGTGTCAAATTAAGGTAGTCAAAAATTAAGGTTCAGGAAGCTACTCATCATGAGTGTATGTTAGCAAGAACAAGAAGGCTTTAATTAATTATTATAAATCCTGTCCGCATAGCCCAGTCAGCAGCCAGCCTGATGGATAAGCTGACTCTACAGACTGCAACAAAAGGGTGAGCACTGGTTAAGCCACATATTCTGTTGTAAAATTGTCATTTTATAACACAACACAGTTCAGGGAGCGCAGTGGCTCAGTGGAAGAGTGCTTGACTCATGACCGAGAGGCCGCGGGTTCGAGCCACACAGGCGTCACTGCGTTGTGGTCCTTGAGCAAGACACATTTATCCTAGCTTAGTACTGGTTCAACCCAGGAAGACCCATCCCTGTTTAACTGAAAGATTGTTGATGGGACTTAAAGAATCAAATCAAACAAACAAAACAACATAGTTCACTTATGACATGGTCCATTCTTATGGGCCCCAAACATATTTAGCGTTATAAAGGGACTGCACTGTACTTTCATAGAGATTATTCTCACCCTACTGCTGATTTTAGTAGGACAGTTGTAATTTGCTGACACTAAATACATTGACCATCATGGTATGACTGAACAATTGTTGAAAGTGACATTAAACCCTTAATGTGCCAATCGCAACAAAAGTCGTCTGCTTTTCTCGTCTGCTGAAATGTTAAAGAAGCCTCTATGGCAAACAGTGTGGACCCAGATCAGACTGCTTCTATAGGAGCAGTCTGATCTGGGTCCACTCTGTTTGCTTCTATTCTTAATTCGTCAGTAATGTTAGACAATTATTTGCAGCAGACGACTTCAGCAGACGACATTTTCAGATGCATTTTTTTCTTGGCGTTTTAAGGGTTAAGCCCCTGCATTAAGCCCATTCAAAACAACAGCAGTATTCAAAAGCAAAGAAACCTATTTCTGCCGAGCATGATTTGAGCCACTGTATGACAAAACAATGAAACGATCAGCCTGGGCATCAGCCCAGTCTGATCAGAGTCTTTGCTGTCCATGTTTAGATTGACTTTCTTGGAAAGACAGTAGACTGGATTCTAAGGCTAAGGCCAGATTTTTCTATTAATAGATTTACAAACCCTCCTACTGTAATATTCCGGAAAGTAGAAAAAAAAATCGAAAATTATTTTTTTCATTTTGTCCGCCGACTCTAAATATTATTTGTTTCGTTGAAATAATAATACCTTTTTGAGGTTCTGTCTGTGTAATTTTGAGAGTGACACTGTTAAAGTGATTGTTCTGTCCATTATGAAACATTTTAAGATTTGATACAGACTGTTGGTTTACCCTTACTTGTTTTACTTTTAAAAGCTCTGAAAATGAAAAAAAAAAACTCTGAAAATGGCCAGAGCTTTTTTTCATCCCCCCCACCCCTCCCAACCCTGAATCTGATTTTTTTTCCCGTAAATCAACTAATAAAAAAAAATTGTGCCTAATGTGAGTCTCACTTTGCATACCTTTCTGTTTGTTGGTTTTGTCATACTTCTCGTTTATATCATTATCAGATTGTCGTCCGCTAGTGTTGTAATGAGACCCGTAAATGTAAATCAATTTTTTGATGTCTAATTTTGGCGGAGTTTTATACCTGTGCAAGGTAGTTTGGTATACCCATTACGATACCTATAAATTAAATTGTTGTTGTGCCGCTATTGGAAGTTTTCAATAGTAAATCTATTTTAGTGTTTGCTTGGTGGATCAAACAAGATTGTCAAGCAGGAACGCGTATATAATCTAACACAACTCGACCAGTAAATGTTGGATATAATGGTTTAGGAAATCTTGAGTGCTTCTACTTCTAACATAGACACAACAAAGGAGAGATCCAGTTTTATTCCATTGATCGAAAAACACGAGAATAAAGTTAGACTAACGCCATCGTAAAATTATAAACCATTAAGAAGTGTTGGTAGATTTCGAGGATATAGGATGTTAATTAGTGGTGTGTTCGTTTCAGGATGAACGATGGCACTGTTCGTGAAGAAATGTCCGTGCTTACGGCCAAAGATAGAGGAAGATGTGCGCGTGTTGGATTATAGACATTGTAGTTTGACGGATGTTCCTGGTGAAGTGTTTAATTTCGAGAGAACTTTAGAGGAATTACTAGTGGATTCTAATCAAATTGGAGATCTACCAAGGGTGAGTATTTCAGTGTGTTTAACCCATTCTATGGGAGTGCAGTGGCTCAGTGGTAGAGTGCTTGACTCGAGACCGAGGGGCAGCGGGTTCGAGCCTCACCGGCGTCACTGTGTTGTGTCCTTGAGCAAGAACATTGATCCTAGCTTAGTACTGGTTCAACCCAGGAAGACCTGTCCCTATATAACTGAAAGATTGTTGATGGGACGTAAAGAATCAAATTTAAAAAAATCAAATTAACCCATTGTATACTGGAAACCACTAAACAGGTACTTTGGTAAACAGTGAAGACCCAGATGAAATGCAGCATAATGCTGCATTTCATCAGGGTCTGCACTGTTTGCTAAGATTAAAACGACCGTCAGAGACACAGGAATACATCATAATTTAGAAATGCTATCTGTGACCCCTTAAAGTACACAATAGGCAGTCCCATACTTATTGTATCAATATGTATGGGAAAATCTATCAGAATACAAAGGGTTAATTCTATTGCACTCAGAAGGACCAAACCTAGAGGTAACATACCCAGTGTTCTGCCAAGGTTGCTAAGACGTGGGGACAAATGTCTCAACAGCCCTGAAAATTAGGGGACATTTTTTAAATCAGTGAGACATTAGCTTTTTTCCTGAAAATACACTGGATCACCTTTAGAGCGCGGTACCTGGGCGCCACAGTTTGCCCACAGCGTAATAAGTGGTCATGATCGCTACAACGCGATACCCCACCCACCTGCCCACAGCACATCGATGCTGAAACTTTTCCGCTAAGCTAGTACTTGTTTATAAGGGAGCTAAATGCTGCATAACGCTAATATATATAGCAACAGTAAGGGAGATAATGCTAAAAGTAGTTCGCAAATGCTCAATACTTTTGAAAAAACAAAAACAAAAAAAAAGAAATGTAATTTTTTATAAGGATAATAATTCGGTTTAAATGCTGTTTTGGTGAGCTACATTAAACTCCGAGTTCACTCTGTGATTTAACAATGGATTTAAAATATGCAAATTTCAGAACAATAAAAAACTTAATTTAGATTGACTATTTTATGAAAATTCGGCCGCGACAAGATTCGCATCTAGCGCTTTTCGGCCGCGACTTTGCTGAAATTTCCGCGATATTCTCGCGGGATCGCGGCCTCGGCAGAACACTGCATACCACACTATTGCCGGGATAGGAAGAATGAACCTGTAGCCTCCATACATACCCCCCTCCCCCCCCCCCCCACATACACACACACACTCAGACATCCATGCATACAGTTTAAGGCCTGATTGCTTGACTCTCGGAAGGTATCCTTAAAAAAAAATCTTCAAAAAAGTTGACTTTGAAAAAAATCAACAGAGGAAAACAAAAGCATTCAAAATTGCCAGCATGCAAAGAGTTAGCTACGTTATATTCAGTCAAAAGCAAATACAGATTGAAAAACAATTCCGGTTGAGAAGTCTGTGAAATTACAATGAATAAATTGAACTGAATATCAATAAGATTTAATTAGGCACAGCCATTAATTTCCAGTTAAGGAATACCTGTATAGAAAATACCTGAAATGGGTGTAGGCCCTGACATTGGCATCCACAGAAATTTTTCATGCTTTTGTTGTTGTTTTTTCAAATTTAACTTCTTTTAAAATTCTTTCAGGACCACTATCAGTGTCAAACAGCTTGAATCCAGAAGTTCTGTCAACCTTGATCTGGGTCCAAACTGTTTGCAAAGGTTTCTGCAAGCAAAGTATTAAGGGTGACTTTCCTGTATTCGAAGCACACAGTCGGCTACGAAACCCTCAGTCTTGTTAACCTAGGCAAGCATATTTTGGTGGAAATTCAATTTATGCATTTTTCGGCCCCTGAGAGCTCATTGAGATGTTGTATTATGTGGCTTCTTATCTTTACTTTTTGATAAAGCAGCCATTTATGGTTTTCCCATATATAGAAAGGATTATTAGAATACTACTGCCTATAGGGGTAGGTGAACTAAAGGTGAATGTTACAGACTGAAAGATATAATAACACTTCTCAGGCAAGATCGGGTAAAGTTTGACTTCACAATGTCATGTCTGGGTTATTTTGAACAAGAAAAATCTAAGGTCAGTTTTTAAGCATGCATAGAAGAAAATAAGATTCAAAGGTCCAAACTGTTTGTGAGGACAAAATTTGAGGGAATACCTGATGAAATATTATGAGGCATCAGTGATTTTATTTGGCCATTTTTAAGGCTTTATATGCGAGTCATTCCCAATCCAAAAATGGTATTTATTTTCCCAATTTCATGTATTTTAGCACTTATTTTCCCAATTGCAATAAAATATTTTCCCAAATGTGAAGGAAAAGGTAGCTTCTTAAATCTCAAATATAATCACTGGGCATTGTGACCCTACATGCATGCATATTGAGTTGAAAAAGAAATTTCCAAGTGTACATGGTTCTTTATCTTTTTGTCTGTTAGTGTCATCTGTTGACAACCTTTGCAAATTGTTGGAACAATTGTCGGGCCTAGTCTGGATCCAAATAGGTGGACACTGATGATATTAAAAGAAAAATGAAAAAGTTAGTTTTGAAAAAGTAAATCAGCCACCAAAAAAATGCAAAATTGCCCAGCATACAAAGAGTTAAGAAACTAATGTATGGCATTGAGTCAGTAATGCCCCATAAAGATTTGACAAAGGATTTACTCACTTGTTAATTTGACAATGGCGTTACTCATTATTACTATAATGCCGTAAACATATGCTATTATTGGCATAAATGAATTCAATGAATGAACTTATCGATTCTGTTTTGTCTGGGGATCATAAACATGATGGGAATATTTTTCTAATTGGTTATTGCCCTGTTCAGTGCTCATTTTGAAACTAAATGGAATGGGTACATATTAACATGATTAAAGACATTGGTGTTTAGATGTCCTTTTCATCTAGCTCTGTTTGTTCATTCTTTTCTTCAGTTTTTAATAGTGACAAGCCAGCATGATCCCACAGGCCAAAGCCATAGTCAGCACCCACTCGGGCTGGAGATGATATGCTCCCACTAATGCTTTAAATATGGAGTTCTGACTGTTACCCGTGGCTAACGTCACCTGTGGGAGTATTTAATTTTTTGTGTACATAAGTAGTTGATAGGGTATTTGTATGTTTGGCCTCAGTTTTTTTGAAGAAAATGGAGGGGATGTCATACCATATTTGGCTTGGGTGGTGGTTCCTCCATCTGTTTCTGTCATTTGCTTTTGCATTGGTTTTGGATTTAGTCCTCAGCTTATTTTTGTGTAACAGTTACTCTCCCTCACTGCTAAAACATATGTACAGTGTCCAGTACATTTATAGGACTGGTAATAGATCAGCTCTTTGCTGGGATAAGAAACTGCCTGATGGTTGACTGTCTTTAAAGGGGAAGTCAACCCTGATGATTACTATGTTTTATATGAAAGATCTTAATAAACCATGAATGTTGATACCAGTTTCATCTTAATCGGCTGAAAAACGTAGAAGTTGTGGGCGTTTGAATATTTGCAAACGGACTGTAATGGAAGCGGCCATATTGTAGGCTTAGTGACATCACACAGCCTAATTAAATTAAAGACAAACCAATGGATTACTTACTATTATCGTTTAATGAAACATTTTCCTTATGTATAAAGCTGCATGTCTGCTGAAACACAGATGCTGTTATAGTATTGATTTATAACTAAAAATTAAGCAGTTGAAAACTAATTAAATATTCAAAATGGCGGCTAAATGTTGGCCATATTGAATTCTTTAAATGCTCATAACTTCCCCATTTTTCAACCGATTTTGATGATACTTGTATCAAAATGCATGGTTAATGGTGCTCTTCCTGATGAACATACTTATCATTAGGGTTGCTGTCCCCTTTAGTTTTTACATGCCAGATAAATTTTTATGCCTTTGTTATCGTTTGCTTACTTTTTCAAGATTAACTTTTTTCGAAAAATTCTTTCAGGAACACAATCCGAGTGTCAAATAGTTTGAATCTAGATCAGGATGGACTTTTAGACTGATGTCCTGTCGCTACTGGTGTTTGCAAAGGTTATCAGCAGACGACAGAAATTCACCACCAGCAAGGAAAGAGTAAATGCAATATCATAAACAAATCAACAAAACCTTATCAAGATTTTCGCTCGATTTTAAGGAAGTTTTCAATAAAGTGCGTTCATGTGAAAATGCATTTTATTCGTGTCACTGAGCCATGTGACCTACCCCATGTTGATACCCGTCTGGAGATGACAGAGTTTTATAATTAATTTCTTTATATTGATATTCAGCTGCACAGTTGATAGGAAGATTGCCTACATATTTTGCTGCTGATATTATTGTTGTGATTCAATCACATTCTTATCTGCTCTGTGTGTGATTAAATCTTTACCTGCTAGTGCATTTTCTACTTTAATAAAACCGTTGCAAACGATTTGGACCCAGATCAGGCCCGACAAAATGTCGGACCTGATCTGGATCCAAACTGTTTGACACTCTGATGGTATTCTAATTTAATGCTTTATTTATTTTACAAGGATTCCAAACAGCCCAAGGGCTACAAGTTGGTCACGATCTGGAATGGTATTCCGTCCTGAAAGAATTTCGAAGAAGAAATCAGCAGGCTACAAAAAATCATGAAAAATTTCAATGTATGCAAGAATTAAATATGAAATTTCAAGTCTTTCCTAACAGCCTGTTTCAAGAAGCTGACTGAGATCTGGATCTACCCTGTTTGTCAGTCAGTCAGTCTGTAAAAATTGAAATGATAAACAAAATCAGATATTGCAGGTTCTTTTGAATGTTTGATCAGCGGGACGGAAATTGAATGGAGCAGGGTTTGATTTGCTATGTCATCTGAAATATTTCACACAGATTAATACATTTTTCGACAATCCTCTGTGCATGTGACCGCAGTTTATCCTGTTGGTATGGGGACAGAAAAGATGTTCTTATGCAAGATACTCCTGATGGTTGTGTATTTTATCAGTTGAATCTTTCTCTATACATGTACATCAGTCATTTGTATTCACTGCCCCTCACCTTTGCCCCCACCCTGACTTAAGGCCAGTAACTTGTAGTGCCCTTTACTGTTAAGCTCCCCTAATGGCTGTAGCCCCACCCTCATCTTCGCAAGCCGAGGGTTCTAAGTCCACTTCGTTCCTTACGCGTAAGGAACGTAGTGGACTTCGAACCCTTGGCTTATGAAGATGCCCCACCCTAAGCCCTGCTTAGTATTGTAGCAAATTCCACTGACATGTATATTTAAATTCTTTTAACTCGAGGTTAATACAGTGGAATCTCTTTATAAGTTATAACCCTATATTTGGGGTCCATATAGGAAAGGACCATGTTATATTAAAGTGAACCATTTCCTGTAATTCCTTCGTAAAATTTGATGGTAGGTTAAAAAAATTTGGAGCTACACAACATGACCGTGTTAAAACTAAACTCATGTTATAACAAGGTGTGTTATAAAAGGACTGCACTGTAGTCAGAAATGTTTAGTAATTTTAATATTCTCTAACTTTGAAAAAAAGTTGAGGTTGCATATTTCTTTTTTGTTTGTTTGTTTGATTTGATTCTTTACGTCCCATCAACAATCTTTCAGTTAAACAGGGACAGGTCTTCCTGGGTTGAACCAGTACTAAGCTAGGATAAATGTGTCTTGCTCAAGGACCACAACACAGTGACGCCAGTGAGGCTCGAACCCGCGGCCCCTCGGTCTTGAGTCAAGCACTCTACCATTGAGCCACTGCGCTCTCGCATATTTGTTTTAGTCTGTCCTTTTTGTCGCACATATACCTTGCTAAAATATTAAGAGGTACAGCCTCGGAACTTAGTAAGCTGATAATTAAGAGATGATGAGAAGATTACCTAATTCCAAAAAACTATTCTAAGATTTATGGCCCTTGTTTAAGAAAGAGTACCACCCTTATGGTTCAACATGTAGCTGTGGGCACATTGTTTCACAAGCATAATTTCTAGTTTCGAACTTTTTAAAGAAAAACTACACTGTTCAGGGTGAAAACTTGACACCTATGGGTAAAGTACTTGAGAGCCGGCACTAAAAGGTTTAATGCAAGACACAAAGAAAGGGGTGTGGACTGCCACTGCTGCACTCCAGGTAACCCTAAATCAATTTCTAACACCTGCTATTATTGTAAGAATAAAGGTAAAACTTTAAAGAGAGGTAAGAAAGTTAGCTTGAAGTAGGTTAGTCAAATTATATATACTGATACTTTTATTCTGATGACTTGGGCAGGGCTAGAAAAATCCACTGGTCCGCTCATATTTACGAGTGCTTCAGACTGCAGGGCAAGTGAAAATTTGGATTATTTTCAATGTATTAACATGCCAATAATATTTGTGGTGCAAGGGAAAGACTATTTTAAGATATTTCAAGGTCTGCCGTACAGTTTGGGGTTTGATATACAAATGGGGGTTTAGCATTGAAATCTACGCTGATGATCTTGTCATCATTGCTGACTCGCTGGAGGAATATGTCAGGAGGCTCTTGACATGGAAAGAAGCCACGGAGGATAAGGGTTTGAGAGTAAATACAGGAAAGACAAAGGTCATGATCTGTGGTACTGGCCTGGACCTTCTGCTGAGTTCAGGCAGGTTCTGATTTGCTGTCTGTAGCATAGGAGAAGACAACAGCAGAATCTAAGAAAATATGTGGGCTCCTTCATCTGTCACCGAATCCAGATATTAAGCGTGTATGTTGCAGGGGATCTGCCAGCTCCATTGACAGCAGACTTAACAGTGAAGGTCAGGTTGGACCTTAGAGCTTCAGATTTTTCTCAAGATCAGTGGGCCGAAGTGACCCATGGAGCAAAAAAATGGTGGGTCATTTTCTGAAATGATGGGCCTAAGTATATCAAACTAAACACAGTTGACATTTTGGTAGTATGCTTTACCTACACACTGACACAGACACTTGCATGCATATATGTATATTGACTGCTGATTATAAGTAAAACCTGTCTTGAGTGGCCACTCAAAAAAGAAGACCAATTATCGCTTAATGCAGGTCAAAAGTATTGCAGAATGCTCCAAGGGGAGCATTCTGCAATCCTTTGGACCTTCATTAAGCTACCATTTGTTATTAAGATCTTTGTTTTGTCTTTTTTTGAGTGGCTGCTTAAGACAGGTTTTACTGTATTGACAACCTACATGTACTTTCTGTAGACTCGCTGTAAGAGAAAGTGAGATTTTTTCACAACTAAAAAGGATGGGTCCACTGGGCCCACTGCCTTGGAATGTGATAGGCCATTTTGAAATCATGGATCAATGACCCGTAAATCCACCATAAATCTGAAGGCCTGGGACCCCATAACTTCCTTCTGTGTCACCCACTGAAAAGAAAGCATATTTGATTGGGCATTTTTATTATTATTGCAAACTGCTTTCAAATACACTGCTTCTTAAGTGTATTGATCAGCATTCTTATGCTTTAATCAATGAAGTTTTAAATTGCAGCGTGTCCGGTGTAGGGTACGTTTTGTCAAATCTACCTGCCGATCATACCTGGGCAATAGCGATCAATGAGTCCAGCTAGGTGATAATAGTAATATTATATTGACACTGATTTAATAAAGATTATATTGTTACAGGTGTTATCATAAAATCCATAGGGACTTGCTAAGAGACCATAATTCTCACTACAAATGTGACTAAGCCTTGATACCCGAATTTTACAACTGGACATCCTCTGTGACTCAGCACTTTAATACTAATACTAAAGGGCAATTTATCTTGGTGAATTTCATCTGACAAACAATACATATGCAAAGACAAACTAACCATCTTGTTGTTTTTGTTTGCTTTATATGTTAAGGCCAAAGTGAATGAATGCTTTGAGGTTAAGACAGATGTAGAGAAACAAAATAATTGAGCCAGTGCATGAAATTTCCAAAAATGTGGCATTTTGACAAGTGGTGACTCAGACGAGCTTGTGCAGCCTCCTATTAAGCTTAGAAACTCTAAATGATGTTCAGTCAGTCGCCTAAGAGTCATAGAATATTCAAGCGACTAGCAAAGGCTCTGATCAGCCTGCACATATGTGCAGGCTGGTCTGAGCCTTTGCTGGTCGCACATACCACATTGTTGGAAATCTCATGTTGTGGCTCAAATTAAGATTTTAAAATTCAGGTTTGTCTGGTTTCATTTCTGTTTTAACCCTTTTTGGTGGATACAGAAAAATGAGTTAAAGTTGAGCCTGCTCTTCGTACAAAATGTTTGTAAAGGCTATCAGCAGATAGCTACCGGTATATCAAGATTTGCATGCCTATCCAAGAATTCTAAGTAAGAGGCTTGTTCTTTTCCGCGTTTCATCAGGGTCTTGACTATTTGCAAAAGTTTCCAATCTACAAAGGGTTAGCTTATCCCAGAACTAGTGGATGTTAGGGAAAAGATAAAAAAAAATGAGATAATTATTAATTTTTAAGCCCCATCCAGACCTTCCTCGGTTGGGACAGGTAGAAGATCTGGCCTGTATTCCAAACAATGGACCCAGATCATTGTCTGATCAGGGTTGATAGTGTTTATTAGTCCGCAGTGCATTTGATTGCAGCAAAACCTGTGTAAAACAGCCACTCTCAAAAAGACAGAAAATTGGTTTTAAACCAATTATCGCTTAATGCAGGTAATCAGTATTGCAGAATGCTTCATGCTCTGCAATACTTTCAGCCTTCATTAAGCTACCATTTGTCATTAAGATCTTCGTTTATTTTTGAGTGGCCGTTTTACACAGATTTTACTGTATATGCATCATATGTAATAACTTATTAGCAGACAACTTTTTATGGACAAAAATATTAGCAGGATTAGAGCTAATTAACCCTTTACCACATGATAGTGCCTCTTTACACCATTGAAATACTATGTATTTGATAATATCATGGAAAATTGAGCATTTGCTCCATCGGAGCAAATGCTCCATTTTCCATAATATTTTCAAATGTATTCGAAACTTAACTTAAAATTTTTCTTCAGTTTTTTCAATGTTGTTTAAAAATAGAAAACGATGCCATGATCTAAAAATAGCATATGGAGTAAAGTGTTAAATTAAGGAGAGACAAATATTGAAATTCTAAATTTGCAGTTCAATTTGGATGTCACACTTAAAAGCACAAAAGGCTGCTTTACACATTAAGCAACTCAGCGATGTTTGGACAGTTTAATCCGCTATCACCCCAACACACTTAGCAGTTAGAATAAACTTTGCCTTTGTAATCCCTGCCCTCTTGTTTGACTTTGCCCATCATCTTGTTTGCTCAATTTTTTGACAAGGCCGATTATGCCTAAGTTAATAAAATAATTGATCAAGATTCAAAACATTCTGAATGCTCTTGACACCCCACGAACATCTGTAGTCATGTTGGGATCACCTTTAACTCTTTCCTTGCCTGTGGCCATTTTTGTCGCTGCTGATAACCTTTGCAAACAGTTTGGGCACAGATCAAGACCGACAGAATGTCGGCCCAGATCTGTATCCAAACTGTTTGACACTCTGATAGTGTTCCTGATAGGAATTTTGGAAGAAAAATAATGATTTGAAAACGGTTAGCAGATGACAACAAGAGCATGACAAATTACCCACCATGCACAGAGTTAATACAAGGGAGCTCAGTGGTAGAGTGCTTGACTTGAGGCTGAGGGGTTGTGGGTTCGAGCCTCATCGGCGTCACTGCATTGTGTCCTTGAGCAAGACACATTAATCCTTGCTTAGTACTGGTTAAACCCAGGAAGATCCATCCTGACATAACTGAAAAATTGTGGACTGGGATGTAAAGAATTAAATCAAAGAGTTAATATGAGCCTGTATAATATAATTGTTTTTTTATTTATTTCAGGAATTATTTTATTGCCATGGTCTCCGTAAACTGTGTTTTAGTGATAATGAAATCAAGACTATCCCGCCGGCCATCGAAACTCTCATCAGCCTTGAACACCTAGATCTCAGCAAAAATGGTAAGGCTACATCATAGGTCCCCTTGGCATGTTATTTGTGATATTACATCATTTTGCATAGTTATCATGCACAATTTGCAGTAATATGCATGGTACATTATCTGCCTAAAGACCTGTGTTTCGGGTAACAGGTCTGAAAATTTTAGGTAGGGTAGGCACACATATTATTTTTAATTATGTTTTTTTTTCTGGAAAAAATACAATTTTATGCATTTTGAAAGGCAATATTGCCTCTCAAAATGTATAAAATAATATTTTTCCAGAAAACATGGGAAAATAAATCTAGGTTTCACCAGTAAATTTAGGTAGGGTTGGATTACCCTAAACAAAGATATTTTTTTTATTTGGCCTAACTGGGCTCAAAATGCTCTAGTTAAAGCGTGGCTAGAAATATAAAGATGCATAGGAATGTGCATGCAGGGATGTTAGAATTTTAAGATATTTCTAGGTCTGTATCATTGCAGTCCCTTTATAACACAACTCATTTTAACACAGATTGGGATATAACACAGTCCTGTTGTGGCTCCCATTTTTTTTTACTATGGAATTTTACAAAGCAATTATAGGAAAATGACAATTTCATGGTCATTTTCCTATGATTCCTTTGTAAAATGGTCAGTTTACAACACAATTTACTTGTAATGAAGTGCATTCCTATTGAGTCCAAATATAGCGTTATAAAGGGACTGACCGTATTTGGGCCATTTTACAACAAAACCGGGACCAGTAACACAATCAGTAGCAAGTCTGATTGCAGATCCAGGGGTCATGAGTTTGATCCTGGCCCGGTCGCATACTTTCGGGGAGATTGATCATGAATATTTTCTACGGTCATTCTCTTTCTTCCGCTAATTCAAGAAGGGTTGGTTTCAGTTACATATGACAAGCGAAAGTAGGTGCACGAAGTACTGGTTCAAGTATACAGTTATAAAGGTATTATGCTCTTTATTCATGAGAATTCTGGTATCAATCTTTGAAGAGTGGGTTACATTTGGAAAGGGATTAACATTACTCTTTTAAAAAAAAAACACTATGTTTAATTTGTTCAGATTAATCCATTAATCCTGATTGATTTAATGTCAGATGTCATTTTAATTTCAAATGTAACAATTAAATTTCAATTAATTCATCAAATGTCTATTTCAGGGGTTATTGACATTCCAGAAACAATCAAGACGTGTAAATATCTACAGGTTGTTGATGCCAGCGTCAACCCACTTGGAAAGTAAGTAAAACAGAAATCCTGGCCAAAGGGTCATTGTACATTTCAAGGGTTCACAGGTTAGAATTTCTAAATTAAGATGTACTTCAGTCCCTGAAGATTGTTTATTGTTGATATACCCCCCCCCCCCCCCCCCCCCCCCCCGCCATTTATGCTATAGTCTTTGTCTTTCTGTTTGTATGTTGGTTTGTTTGTTCGTTTGTATGTATGAAATTTACGAGAAGGTATTGGTTAAAGTTTCTGAAGTGATGTATATCTCAGTAACTACTTATCAGAAAGCATTCATATTTGGTCCACATTCTGTGGCATTTCATGTGGGTCTTCGCTGTTTGCAAAAGTACCTGTTGTTGGGTTTCAACACCTAAAGTACTGTCGCATTAATAAGAAACGCGAAAAATCGACATTACGTGCATTTTTTTCATGTTATTTTCTCTTGAATTTTTTGATATGCGGGTAGAAAAAGCTGCAGTATTTTTTGACAAAATTTTCAACCGGCTGTTTTTGCCTTGTTTTTCTGTAATTAGATGGAATTTTGGCATATTTTTGGTTCTTTTCAACGGGGGAGTATAACTGTTGGTAGAATGGACATAAACTGATCGAGTTTATTAATAATATGCAACGGTTGACTAAATCAGTCGATGGCGTTTCAGGCCAGTGATCGCCATGGAGGTTATATACTGAACAAAAGTGAAAAAGCTACACCTGAATTATTTGCCAGTTATATTTGTTTTTGTTGCTTTACTTCCCAAGTCAACAGCTATGGTCATTGCGGGACGGTCAGTTTACTTAACCACACTTTTTCCTGGGCAGGCTTGAACAAGCGGTTAACCAGTAATTTGTGCACATACTTTCGCTTGTAACTGACAACAACCCTTCTTGAATGAATCAGCGGAAGGGAGGAGAATGACCGTAGAAATTATTTCATGATCAATCTCCACGAAAAACTGGGACCGGGCCGTGATCGAACTCGCGACCCCTGGATCTGCAGTCAGACACACATCTTTAGCCAGACACGTTACCAACTGCGCTACGCTGCCCGCTTATTGCCACTTATATTCAAAATGATGCAAGCCAGTAAAGCAAACGAAAGTGTATCTGAATGTTTAAAGACTGGGTTATGCATAAAGTAAAAGGTTTACGGATGTTTTCACGAGAAAACACATGAAAGTTATTTAAATGTGACAGTTGTCCAATTTTTCAGGCTACAAATTTGAACAGAAATCTCACAGTTTAGGCCTTCAGAAATCCACTGCCAACCAGATCCGACTGAACGAAATGGCAGTCTTAGACATGTGACAACCAGAAATGCGTTTTGATCGTTTAAAAAAGCAACCTTAGAAAGCGGGTTTTTGATGAGATGGTAGGGGCCTGATGCTTTGGCTGTTTGTCGGGCCCACCGGGGTTTACCTGTTGGATTTCTTTTGCTCCGGTATTCAGTTTAATTTACTGTTGAGTCCTTATCCTTGCTTTATCTCCTTGTTATATCTTGATTTATATGTTTTAGGAGATGATGCATTGATAAGTTAGGGGTCTTTCATGCAAACCAAATATCTATGTGTCTTGATCCACATCTGAATTAAGGGTGAGGTTGGCGCCGTTAAACCGGTTTAAGCCCTCCAGTAAAATATTTTACTGACCGTTCCAAGGCGGTACTTCTTTTGTGGATCTTTTATGTTTTTGTTCTGTCTTGTGTTTGCTATGTTTTGTGCGCGTTTGTTTATATGTGCTTTGTGGTCACCTGCTGGGAAAGGGCTGACCTCTTGGCTCTCGTTTGTGGTGTTTTCTGTGAGTTTGTCACTTTCCCATTGGTATCCTGGGTCAGGTGTGGTACTTGATTGTATCGATTCCTGATCTTTGCACCATTACTTACTTTTTTCATCAAAATGGCCAAGCTTGAAATCTTATCACTGAAATCTCCATAGGAAAATCAATGTGTTGTTGCATCTTAGTCTGAGCACATTACTGGTTGAAAAATGGTAGGAACAATGTGCTGATTTGGCAAAAGAAAGAAAGTTACCGAAAATCACGATCAATCGAAGATTACCAAGTATTTAATATTCCCTATTTTTTTGTCAAATGGATTTATTTTACTTTTTTTACAAATTTGATAAATTCGAGATTGATTTCTGAGCTTGTCTCAAGTGATAATACAGTACAGTTTTCTTGTGTATTAATGCAACACAAGTATGACGAATTCTGATAAGCATAACAATCTTTTGCACATGCGCAATTGCAAAATTCAGTAATAAGCTTAAAAAAGGAACATAACTCAGACATCAAAAGAGACCAATTGTCGGAGTTTATGTTTTGTTGTACGTTACTTGATGTCCATTCTAGTATTGCAATCATCTTGATGGGGAAGAGAGAGCTGGTTGCTTTGCTTAATTTGTCTTCCTTGTGTCTCTTGATGGTTGAGCGGCTCTTCCTCGCGGTGCCATGGGGTTGTCCGCGGTTTTTGATTGTGGTATTTCCTGATCATACTCACTTACTATTTTTGGACGAATTGCTTGCCGGATGTCTGGAAAGCATTATTAAGCTTTAGTAAATACTATTCGTCCAATACTTTCTCACAAAATATAAAATATTGTAGTGTAGCGTTTTCACTTTTGTTCAGTATAGCATAAAGAGTATTGTACATATAAAGTGCTGCTGCATAAATTAGAATCACGAATAAATGACTTTAGATGTGCTTTTTCAATTTATATCACATTAAGCATTCAATAATGGTGAATCATTTCAGGTGGTATTGCGACAAAAGATATTGCCTGGTATTCTGGCTAACTTTGCTCTAATAATTCTGATGGTAGAATTTGGGCATTTCATTCCACTTATTTGACACACTTGTCTTGAGTGTTACCATTGAAAGCATGTATGTAAACAGCTCAAATAACTAATTACAGAAAATGAATGGTTGACCATAAAATTATATATGTAGTTGATGATGTTTAGGCCGTTAACCACTGTAAAAGTTGTTTTATAAAACTGTCCATAAGAGCCACATCACGCTGTTTTAGTAGAAAATGTCCTCACAAACATAGCTAACAGTATTCACCCGCATCAAACTGATCGTATTGGATCAATTGGGTCTGTGTCAACGCTGATTGAATAGATACTATGGCAGTGCTTAAAAATAAAACTTGCATGTACAAAGCAATCACGATTTTAAAATGTTGGATGCTTTTGACACTTACCTGTAGAAATTTAGGAACAGATATATAGGCCGTCACATGGCTGTTACACCGTTTGAATTCCCCCCGCTTTTCAGAAAGCCTTAAAATGTCGAAATTCCCAAGAGATTAGGGGTCAGGGCAGTGATAGTAGATTCTTCAAACAATTTTCTTTTGACACTGCAGGATATTCTAAATCCAGATTTGAGCTTAATGTTCGGAAAAATGCAAGTAATAAAATAATATTCAAGATTTTCGCGTTTCTTAATATTGCGACAGGACTATAGTTTTAACTATAATCAATTAAGATAAGAACAAAATGATTCAAAATGGCAAAATTCGAAAGAGCGGATCAATATATAATATTCTAATGCTAAATATTTGCAGCTAATTCATTATGCAAAGATAATTATCAGATTTGAAGTAAATAATTTTTGAATTCCATAACGTAGAGTTCTATTTGTTACTTGGTGAAGACATGTCCATGAAATCTGTAAGCTCTCGGTGGTATAATAAAAGATAAAATTTTATAAATGATAAATATTTTAGCAGTTTTGTGTGAAACTTGCTTTAGAGCATATTTTGACAAACAACATGAATATCCATTTATAACTGGTAAGAGCCACTGTTATTTACTCTGAGGGATCATGTATCTCTAATACTAACTGTATGATTATGACCCAGGGTGGCTGTGATCAGCTCTGCGCATAAGCGCAGAGCTGATCTGGGCCACCTGGGTCCACATAAAACAAGCAGGGCTGTTTTTACAAGCGACAGCCAATTTTAATTCTGTGATAGGAGTCAATATTGACATGAAATCCATGACAAATATACCCTGCTTACTTTCTTGTTTGTTCTTAGACTTTGTTTGTTCGCACAGTTTCATGTCTTTGATAACGAGAAAAGCCTAACTGTACAAAAAATGTATGCTAATGCATTGATATAGCTGTAAAAATGGCTGAAAAGGTGTTGGCAAATAATTACTTTAAAGGAAACTTTGTAACAAACCATATGGCAAACAATATTGGAAAAATGAATGTGGTGACTGTGGCCTTTCTTCCCATGGCTGTATCTGGTCAGGTTTTTACCCCACCTGGATAACAACATTTGTAATTTTTGTGTTGTTTTTATTATTTCATTTCTCACACAACTTTTTTGCACTAAGACAAACATTTATAAGCAATTTCTTACATTTCCAAATCTACGTTTCTTAACAAGTTGTATAGGTGTGCAGAGTTTAGAAAGTATGATGCAACTCAAATGAGCTGAAAAGAATGATTTGGGCTTTTCTTTAATTGCGATCATTTTTAAGTGAAACTAAAAAATGATATGGCCAGCACACTAGATTTTGGTACTCATCGCATTGTCGAGCCACAAAGGCTCAGGCGAGTCTTTGCAAATGACCCATTTAAAGCGTTATCTTTAAATGTAAAGATTGGTTCGTATGAGTTAAGCTTTCTTGTGACAGCTCTTGTTTATACGTTTTGTGTATGTGCATGGTGTAACAAGCGCTTTATCAATTACTGCATTATCTAAAGCTCTAATGGTCTAATCAGTTCTTTCCGAAACCAACATTTTTAAAGTGGTTTTCAAAAGGTGCATTAAGGTTTCATTAGTATTAAGTGAAAGAATAAAATAGTGAAGTAAATTCGAATTAACTGTTACTCTGCTGAGTAAACTAATATTCTGTATTGCTTTTGGTTTCCGTCGTATGATTAATCAAACATAGATGTGCTGTTCTATTTCCTTTAGTTCGGCAATTAACAATGAAGATTCAGAACAGCTGGCTTCTGATGAAGCCAGCTGTTCTGGCTCTACATTGTTTGCGTAAGTATGAGTTGACGCGACTCTGTAGCAGAAGAATTGAGGAGTGTCACATAGTGTTAGAAATCATTTTCGAAATTGATTGCTAACTAAAACGTGCAATTTATACATTTGGATTTTAATCGTTATCGGCAAAATGAAGAATACATGACTATTTTACATGATAATTATATTTCTTTATGGGAAAAATTTCTTTCATATTAGGTCATTACTGGGCTTCAGTATTTGAAGAAGGAAATTATATGACACACTTATCAGAGTAAATTTGTTTACCCAGGAGGCTAAATTGAACATTCTGACACCATGCTTGGTTTTCCTTATCAAACATGGTTACCTGTAATTTTATCTAACCTGCTTGAGCGAGATATTGAGCTACCCCTGGTAATGAACTGAGTAGCTCAGTTGGATATTGTGCCAGTTTGCAAACAAAAATGGTTGTGGGTTTTAGCTCTGGCAGTGAAATACAAATGAATGCAGTCGACTCTTGTTAACTCAGTCTGCGGGACCAGTTTTAGAATTTTCTGAATTATCAGTTGTTTAAGTCCAAAGGGAACACATGACCCCAGAAAATTATTCTTGTCTTTATTCTTCATCAAAAAATAAACCCTGGATATGTAAAAGAACTGTCTCAATGAAACAAGGAAATCAATTTATAAATGCGCCCTCTGAATTGGCTCCAATATACAGTAAAACCTGGGTAAAACGGCCACTCAAAAATAGACACAACAGAGATCTTAATGACAAATGGTAGCTTAATGCAGGTCCAAAGTATTGCAGCATTCAGCAGTACCTTTTGATCTGCATTAATTGATAATCGATCCTGAAAACCATTTTTTGGTCTTTTTGAGAGTGGCTGTTTTACACAGGTTTTACTGTATTCCAAATTTGTTTCAACTTGACCCATTTCAGTCTGATAGATAATCCCATACATATTGATACAATAAGCATGGATTTGTTCATTTTGTATTTAAAGGGGTCACAGGTTGGAATTTCTAAATTTTGATATATTTCTGTCCCTGAAAATTGTTTTCTTTCTTACCAAACCGTGCAGACCCAGATGAAATGCCACATTATGCAGCATTTCATCTGGGTCTTCACTGTTTGCCAAAGAACCTGTTTAGAGGTATCCAGAATGTAAAGCGTTAAGCACTAATTTCCTCGGGTGGGGCCCTATTCTGTTCTGTGAGCCATTCTAAAATACAAGGTTTGGGCTAAGTCTGTAAGTTCAATCCTAATGGTTAAGGGCTGTCCAAATATAAGTTGAAATTTCGGTATGCAGTGGACAATATGTGGTGCCGCCCTACTTTAGATTTTTATCAGATTGTTTCAAGTTCTGTCCATTATAACAAATTATCAGAATTAACTAGCTGTGATAGTGTTTCCATGGGACATCTCAATGGTTGGGATTTATTGTCTCTTAATTTGTTACCATAACTCTTTACCTACTTTGTCTGCTGAAAATCTTTGCAAACAGTTTGGACCCAGATCAGGCCAGACAAAATGTCGGACCTGATCTGGATCCAAACAGTTTGACAATCTGATGGCATTCCTGAAAGAATTTTTCATAAAAGTTGATTTTGAAAAAAAAAGCTGACGACAAAAAAAAAGGATTGAAAATTACCTAGTGGGCAAAGAGTTAAATGTACGATAACTGTAGCTATACTAAATATAAGGACTGTTTGTAAATCAAATTTTCTCTTCTACCTAGCAAATTACCTTGACAACATTGTGTATGGCCTGCAGTAATTAAATAAGAGGAGCAAACATTGTAGAGCCAGATCAGACTGCTCCTATAGAGCAGTCTGATCTTGCTCTGCATTATTTGGTTCCAATTATTTGAGTGAGTATGTTTGTCAATATATAATGATGTCATTTAATTTAAAATACTTATTTTTGACATTAAGTGTTTTCACTTAATCTGATAGTGCCCATATAATCTTCATATGAAAATTCTTAACCTTTCGCCCTCTGTCACAACATTATAAAATATCTTTTGATTTTGACCACACTTAATCATGTTGCACTTAGGATTTCAGTTTAAGTGTCTATCTGTCCTTGACCTGTCCAATATGTCCAACCTTTCATCAAAATGTAGAGTGCAAACTCTTTGCCGGAGGACAAGACATCCTAATGAGTTGGTTCATAACCCTGAATTGATTTTGACTCAGTCATTAAACAAGTTCAACATTTATGAAATATCTGTGCATCCATATTGGAAACTACTGTAACCAGACCTCCAGATAAAAATGCATTTTTCAACCAAAACATATGTTGTGGGTTCTCAAAAAGAACAGTCTTTATGAGTGGTTTCAGACAAGACGATTTTTAAAGTTTTCATTCAGAAAATCTATTTTTAGCTCACTTGAACAATTATCAGAAGGCCATATAAGGATCATTCCTGCCAAGTTTTGTGAAAAACCAGCCAGTATATTTAGATGAAGATGTCCTTTGAAGCAGTTGTTGACGAAGGATGATTCACATCGCACAACGGACATCCAACTTGGAGAAATAAGAAACTTAGAGATTGTTGAACACTAAAAGACCCTCATAAGATTTCCTTTTCAGAGCCACAGCTCTGTTTATGAACTTTCCTAACCTTGGAATATACCTCTATCAAGGACTAGAGCAATCTTGCAAAAAGAATTTTAACTATACAATACTATGACCATTAAGGACTAAATATACATTATGAACTAATTTCTGAGTTTCAAAAAGCCGAAATATTGTTGAACTAGATTAAGCAGTACTTGAAAAATGTCAACAAGTAAATCCCTATTCAACTATCTCCACCCAAATGTCACTTTCATAAAAACTTTAATTAAGTGTGTCAACCCTGTTTAATAATCTTCATTTGTGAGAAGGTATCAAGTAGCTAGTTTTAACTTTTCCCTTGCCAGCGCGACTTTTCTTGTCTGCTTATAACCTTTGCAAACAGTTTGGACCCAGATCAGGACCGACAGAATGTCGGTCCTGATCTGGATCCAAACTTTTTAACACTCTGATAGGGTTCCTGAAAGATTTTTTTTTAAAAATCAATTTTGAAAAAAGTAAGCTGACGACAGCAAAAGCATGAAAAATTACCCAGAATGCAAAGAGTTATAGTGAAACGGTGAAAATACTTGTCATGGAATACAATTAGGGGTGGCCACAAAATATTTCACTTCAATATATGATATACTTAATGGCAAAACTGGTTTCTTTCAGTGGCTAAGCCAGTAATGGTTTGCAGGTTTAAATCAAAACACCCCACAATCCCTTCCACAAACCCCCAGCTTCGAACTGACCTCAAATCAGATTTGTAATTTTACTATAATTTGTTTGTAAAATTGTTCGAATTGGTTATTTTTCTACAGTTCTTTGTGCACATGTCCAAATTCTATAGTTCTTTGTGCACATGTCCAAATTGGTCATTTTTCAATTTCCTATAATTTATAAAATCGTCCTAATTGGTCATTTATCTGTAATTCCAGAAAGCCATGTATAGTTTGATAAAATCCTATGCAAAATCCATGGATCTTGGGAGAGCAAACATAGAAGGTTAGCTTGCCAATATGTACAGGCTCATTTGTATCTATGTTTAAATGCCTTACTCATGCACAGATCTAGAAAGTTTCTTGAGGGTGTGGGGGATCAGCTCTGACAAGGCTTTTTGGTCATCCCACTTATATTACATGGGTGAAAGTGGGCCATCATCTAGAAGGTGGGCCATCATCAGCCTGCCAGTGAAACGCCATTTAAATGGCGTTTCGCTGGCGGGCAGAAAATTGAAGGCTGGCTGGATAGTTTTGTGATTTTCCAGGGGGTCGAGACCAGTTCTAAGGAAACCTACAGCTTTTAGATTTTCCAGGGAAGGGGGGTTTGATTACAACAACCTCACTGTCCTGTAACTGACACTGTCACATTGCTATACTGTTGTATCAGTGTGATGAGATGATGTTTTGTGTACTTCAAACGTGTCTGAATGGTAATATCAAAATAAATTTATTTCAATTTTTATCTTTTTCTTTTTCAGATTACCGGAGGGTTTTACCCAGCTCCTGAACCTCACACAGCTGTATCTCAATGATACCTTCTTGGACTATCTACCAGGAAACTTCGGAAGGTAAGAAAGTGGTTCTAGGTTTAAAAAAGTACTGAATATGTTTGTTTGGTTTACTCTTTGCTTGCTGATGACCATTGCAAACAGTTTGGACCCTGATCTTGATCCAAACTCTTTGACTCTCTGATAGAATGCCTGAAAGACTTTTTAAAAATGAAAAAAATTCCATTCTGCAAAGAGATAAGGTACTTCTGAAGTATGAGACATAAATGGATTAATAGTGGACTTTCCTTTCTAGCAGCGACTTTTGTCGTCCTCTGATAACCTTTGCAAATAGTTTGGACCCAGATCAGGACCGACTTTCTGTCGGTCCTGATCTGGATCCAAACCGTTTGAAAAGATAAAATTACCCCTAATTTGAAAGTAGACTGCAAAAACTGTAAAATTGAATGGTCCTAGACAACAGTGGATTAACCTTTTCCTTGCTAGCAGCAACTTTTGTCGTCTGCTGATAACCTTTGAAAACAGTTTGGACCCAGGTCAGGACTGACATAACGTCGGTTCTGATCTGGACCCAAACCGTTTGACACTCTGATAATGTTCCCGAAAGATTTTTTTGTAAAAGTTAGTTTTGAAAATAGTCAGCAGACGACAACAAAAGCATGAAACAAAAAGTTAAGGTTATAAACTGTACTAATTAACTCGAAAGAAAAACGAACACAATAGCTCCAGAGTAGCAAACACCTCTTCATTTTCGTTTTATTTCTTGACTTGATACATACGTGGTTTGCTCTCAAATAGATGTCTTCTTAATATATAATAAGCTGGTTGGTTTGATTATTGGAACCAACAACACATGATTTGCTGAGAAAAAAAGATGTGCCCTCTTTTCTGGACTTGTTTAAACACTTTGGGTGTTCAGACTGTTGTGACAAAAAACAATGGCCCATTTAGCCAGTAAACCAAAGTGGTTATTAAAACATTTTTTACTGGCTAAAACAATGATACATTAGGTTTGTAAAGTCAAGCGGTTTGGCGATAGCCATCAGAATACAAAGATAAATATTTGGGCTTTTCAATGACGGGCTATTGTGGTGAATTGAAACACCCCTGTTATATGATTAAACATGCAAACTGGTTGTAACATGAAACACACATTGTGTCATCCATTTCTGAGCATGCTGGGTAATTTTTCATGCATAAGTTGTCGTCTATTCACTTTTTTTAAAATTAACTTTTTGCAAAAAATTTTTTTTCATGCATAAGTTGTTCTGTTCACTTTTTTCAAAATTAACTTTTTGCAAAAAAAATGTTTAGGAACAATATCACAGTGTCAAATGGTTAGGATTCAGATCAGGCCTCGAGGTTTTAAAACTTTTTTCATGCTCAACTCAACTGAGCACAAGATTTCAACTGCTCATAAAAACTAAAATGCCGAAAAATTAAGAAGTTTTTTGCTTTAAGTCTCTCAGATGTTGTATTTATCCTGCTTATAAATGTTAAAATGCCAACAATTGGCATTTTAACATTTATGACAGGATAAATTTCCTGCTCAGCTGAGTTGAGCATAGAAAACTTTTTATAACCTGGGGGCCAGGACCGACGTCGATCCTCAACTGGATCCAAACTATTGACAAGCATATCAGCAGATGGCGAAAGTCGCTACTAGCCATGAAAAAATTGATATATCACATCACCATATTGTTTTGTACAAGTACATTTTCCTATCCCAGTAAAGGGAGAGATTTTTGTTCTGAGGCATTTTATAAGGTAATTTTTGATCTTGACATTGATAATCTAAACAAAGGTTACTTACGGTCTGTTAGTTATTTGACAGCTAAATAAGGTTTAATAGTTTGTAAACCATAGTCAGTGTTAAGCGGAAATAAAAAAAATCTGTATTAGCCCTTATCCTGCCAATATTTTTTGTCCTTAAAATGTCGTCTGCTTTTACATCTGCTGCATATTATTGAATCTCACTTCCATTCTTCAGGGAATCAAACATTATGAACCCTGATCAGAGAGCAGTCTGATCTGGGTCCATATTGTTTGCAATGTAGGCTCAAGCCTTTAGTAAAGAGTGTGTAACAGAAAAATAACGAACCAAAACATATGAGACGGTTCTTTTGAACATCCCAAACATGTGCTAAAATAATGGGTAAGAAAATATTTACAATTTTATGCAACTTTTTTTGTTTATCTAAACCTGTGAGGCTACTAAAGTGCTTAAGCATATATATGAGAGCAGACAACAATTTTATCCACTTTTAATGATTGACTTCCAGTGAGTGATATATTTAGCCAAAAATTACTTCCAGTATGAATTTATTTCTTAATTTTATACTATAGCCCTGAAGTACAATTGGCTTTTAAGGTGATATGGTAAAATGTCCAACATTCCAGGTGTGTGTGCATGGAGGAGAGAGGGTAGATTAGGGAGTCTACTTTTCTCTGCTTTTTGGCTCGCACCAAAAATGATAAGCCATACCAAAGGCCAAATGACTGCTTCAGGGGACACTCTAATAACTTTAATCTTGAACTATATAAGCTGACTACAGAAATGGGCCTTGAGCTTTTAGAATGAGAGAAATAAATATACAAGACCTTTGTATTTATTGGTGTACAGGGCCTTTGTGTTACTGGTGTCTAAATACTATTGAATTTAATATGATTAGATCTGCCAACATAATTAGACCGGCATGGGTCAGAGCTGCAGAGAAAATTAGATCCATCACAAGGAAAACAGGCATTTTCAGAAAGCGTTGATTGATACATCATTTGCGAGGAAATTTTCATACGAAAGTGAGAGGTTTTGTAGTAAAACATGCAGATTTTATTTTATCAGATGCTCAGATTTTCGAGCAAATAACTTAGGTACCCCTTCCGTATTGTATATTGTCCCTTATTCACCAATGGGGGAGGGAGTGGGGAAGATTGTGAACGAAAGATCTTGAACAGTTCCAGAAATGGAGCTCAAAGGTGCTTGAGTCACTTTCCTATACAACTAGTGGCATCTTTATATTCATGACACAAGCCCAAGTTTTGGATTTTCTCAATTAAGCCTGGCCTAAGTGGAATCTACAGTCTTTGACCTGAGCAGCAAACATGACTCACAGAACCATTGTGCACATGCTGTTCACAAAATCAGCAAGTACTATTGTCGGCTGAAGTTGAAACCCTCCATCAGAGGCTAAAACGATTTGTATTCCTAAGCCCTTACCTTTATAATTACCTTGGCTGTTGGTATATACCTTTATTCACTCTCTCGCTGGATTATAAAATCCACACTTTTCACTACAAGGGTCTCCTTGCGAATGAAACCAAGTCAGGGTGTGATTTCCGCTCTTTTGAAATACGCCTTAAGCCTGCCATCAGGGCTTGCTTTCAGGTAAGATTCAAACCAATCTACTGAACCTCAGAGACTGGCTAGTAGTAGCCTCTGTAAAATTTGAATCTATCGAGTATAGCTTCACACATTCACATACTCACATGTCAACAAGTTTAGGCATTTTTACATATGAGCGGCGGCATGAGATTTCCAACAATGTGGTATGTGCGACCAGCAAAGCCTCAGATCAGCCTGCGCATACGCGCAGTCTGATCAGAGCCTTTGCTAGTCGCTTGAATATTCTATGACTCTTAAGCTACTGATTGAACATCATTTGGAGTTTCTAAGCTTAAAAGGAGGCTGCAGAGGCTCGTCTGAGTCTACACTTATCAAAATACCACATTGTTGGAAATCACATGTCATGGCTCATTTATTAGCATGATAAATACAAAATCTGAGAGTTTGAAAGCAAAAAGAATCTTTATTTTTCAGCAGTTTAGTTTTTATGAGCAGTTGAAATTTCATTAGTAAATTGAGCATGAATTGTTTTATAACCTCGAGGCCTGGTTTGGCCTGATGTGGGTCCAAACTGTTTGCAAATGTTATCAGCAGGTGACCGGCAAAACAAGATTCTAACCTAAGTAGAAATGCAGAAACTAATTAAATTTTTCGGTCATATCTTGGTCTTTTCAGAAAAATATTAAATATTATCTGAAGTATTGCTGGCAGATATATCTTCTGTTTATCTTTGCATGGTTTAATAAATGGATGTGTACTTGTGTAAGATTTCAAACGATGTCAGTCGATATGATAATTGGATAAAGTACCCTGCATTTTGAATTGAAAAGTCAATATTATACCAGATTTGTATTGATTGCTGTAAAACATATACAGGACAGAACAGAGCGGCGTTAGTTTACTTTTTGTGCCAGATAAAGAATTAACCCCTAGCTCACCAGTCACGACTTTTGTCGTCTGCTCTTCTTGTCTGCTTATGTTCTTAGGTAGCCGATATTGTAAACAATATGGACCCAGATCAGACTGCTCCCAAGGGGAGTGTTTGCTTCCTTTATGAAATCTAGCCTGAAGTGCTCTTGAATATATGCAGCTGATTTAACAAGCAGACAACATTTGCAAGAGAAAAAAATAGTGGCGGGATAAGGGTTTATACATCTTATTTTAAAGTAAAAATGATTGGGCTACCTCACAAGTTTTTGATATGGAGCGCAGTGGCTCAGTGGTAGAGTGCTTGACTCGAGACCGAAGGGCCGCGGGTTCAAGCCTTTACGGCGTCACTGCATTGTGGTCCTTGAGCAAGACACATTTATCCTAGCTTAGTACTGGTTCAACCCAGCAAGACCCTGTTTAACTGAAAGATTGTTGATGGGACGTAAAGAATCAAATCAAACAAAAACAAAACAAAACAAGTTTTTGATGTCATTCATTCAGCATGCATGTGTTGCTACTTAGTCGGGCTAAAGATCCAAAACTTGGCGTGAGTGGTCATCTACAACCCTTCTTTGCATGTATGAGATGAGACTGGGCATCTGCTCACTTAGTTAAACAAGCCTTAGCATCTTGCCTATAGAATAGTATGAAAATCTCATGTAGTGGTCAATTGCTCTTATTTCAGGTTGTCAAGGTTAAAGATCTTAGAGTTGAGAGAAAACCACCTAAAAACTTTGCCCAAGTCTTTCTCAAGACTGACAGACCTGGAGAAGTTGGACATTGGTCATAATGAATTCAATGAATTGGTAGGTGAACATTACTAAAATAGTCAGTGGGTTTATCAGGCCTTCAGATTTATGGTAGGCCCGGGTCATTGTCCCATGATTTCAAAATATGGCCCATCACTTTCCAAGACAGTGGGCCCAGTGGACCCATCCTTTTTAGTTGTGAAATAATCTCTTTTTAATAAACAAATATTCATCTTACAGCGAGTCTACAAACTCCACAAAACAGAAAGTACATGTAGGTTGTCAATACAGTAAAACCTGTCTTAAACAGCCACTCAAAAAAGACCAAAACATAGATCTTAATAACAAATGACAGCTTAATGAAGGTCGAAAGGATTGCAGAATGCTCCCCTTGGAGCACTCTGCAATACTTTTGACCTGCATTAAGCGATAATTGGTCTTCTTTTTTGAGTGGCCACTAAAGACAGGTTTTACAGTATAATCAGCAGTCAATATACTTATATGTATACAAGTGTCTGTGTCAGTGTGTAGGTTAAGTATACTACCCAAATGTCAACTATGTTTATTTTGATATGCTTGGGCCCATCATTTCAGAAAATGACCCACCATTTTTTGCTCATTGGGTCACTTTGGCCCACCAGTCTTGAAAAAAAAATTGAAGCCCTGGTTTATGTCATAACTAACTCACAGCTGTAGATGGCAAATTTTATTATTTCTTTGTGTTAATTAACAATTTTGAGCAATACTACAATAGTCTTTGGGAGGGGCATGGTGATTCAGTGATAGATTATTAGACTTGAGATTGAGGGGTCGCTGCATTTTGTTGAGTACTCTGCTTAGGACTGGTTCAATCCAGGAAGACGGGAAAACATCTGGACATAACTGAAAAATTGTTGACTGGGACATAAAGCATCAACACAGTAGTCAGTGGGTTTATGAGGTCATAGCTTGTGAGCGAATACCTGTAGATGGCTAATTTTATTATTTCTTAAGAAAATCTGTTGGGTGAACAATTGTTTTAATGAGTTTGGAGTTTGAATAGTAGACAAATGCTGATTAAATTTTGTAAAATTGTCTTAATACTAATTCTGTGCATTTATTTCAGCCTGATGTTATTGGTAGTCTCAGTAGCTTGTTGGAACTCTGGTGTGACCATAACCAGATTGCCACCATCACACCAGTAAGTAGTAGCATCTATTGTACTCACAGGTTTAGATAAACAAACATTTTCAGCTTAAATTTCTAAATATTTTCTTACCCATTAATTTTAGCATATGTTTTGTATGATCAAAAGAACCGTCTCATTGAGATGGTTCTTTTGAGTACCCACAACATATGTTTTGGTTTAGAAATAAGAGAATTATTTTTCTGATACGCACTCTTAACTAAAGGCCTGTATACTGCTGGCTTCTGATGAAGTTCTAGTGATGTTCTATCTTGACAGACATGAGTGGATATATATGAAGCACACATGATGGCCGGAGGGAGTGCAGTGGCATAGTGGTAGAGTGCTTGACTCGAGACGGAGGGGCCGCGGGTTCGAGCCTCACTGGCGTCTCTGCGTTGTGGTCTTTGAGCAAGACACATTTATTCTAGCTTAGTACTGGTTCAACCCAGGAAGACCCATCCCTGTTTAACTGAAAGATTGTTGATGGGACGTAAAGAATCAAATCAAACAATAACAAAACCTGATGGCCGAGTGCTCTGAATGTAGTGATACTATCTTTTGCATGGGCAAAACAGCCGTATTACTCATGTGGCCCATTATCACACCCCTATATGAGCCGTGACATGAGATTTCCAACAATGTGGTATGTGCCACCAGCAAAGCCTCAGATCAGCCTGCACATATGCCCAGTCTGATCAGAGCCTTTGCTATTTGCTTTAATATTCTATTAATGTTAAGCTGCTGACTGCACATCAATTGGAGTTTCTAAGTTTAAAAGGAGGCTGCACAGGCTCGGCTAAGTCTACACTTATCAAAATGCCACATTGTTGGAAATCACATGTGGCGGCTCATATCATACTAGGCCAGAAACCAATACTTACAAAGCAATATCAATTTTGGCTCATTTTAGCTTGGTACAACTTATTGCTCCACAAAAGTGATAACTGCCTGAAAGCAGGGCAGGGTTCGCACAGGCTTGAAAAGTACTTGAACATTCTGGACTGTCTTGAAAAGTCCTTGAAAATTAAATTTGCTTTGAAAAGTACTTGAAAAACACTCAAAGGCCTTGAACAGTCCTTGAATTTTACCATTTACAGAAGGATTCAACAGTGTTTTTGGAGACCTAAATCAGTGTAAAATTGTGGTGCCTTTATCTGGTGCAGCATATGCTGCACCAAATAAAGGCACCACAATTTTATACTAATTATCAGCATGTCAGAAGTAGAATTTTAACGTGTAAATCAGTATTTTTTTAGTTTTCTGTCCTTGAAAACAGTAGGAAAGTCCTTAGAAGTCCTTGAAAAGTCCTTGAATTTTTACACAATCTTGCCTGTATGAACTTGGCAGTGTCAGTATCAGATATGCAAAATGTACATATTTTCTAGTAAATGTATGGTAGCTTACAGGCTGACCAAATGTATATTTGTTTGATTTGACTTTTCTAGACTATTGGCAACCTAAAGCAGCTGATGTTCTTTGATGGGTCTAAAAATAGCATCCAATCATTGCCTAGTGAGTTGGATGGTTGTACCTCATTGGCTGATCTACATCTGACAACGAATCAGCTACAGGGACTTCCAGACTCAATTGGTAACCTTAGCAACCTGACAACACTGAAAGTAGATGATAACCACCTCACAGCTCTACCACATACTGTTGGAGGGTAAGTGAAAAAGCTGCATGCATTAGTTTTTGTTAAAGCTAAATGAGCCGCGACATGAGATTTCCAACAATGTGGTATGTGCAACCAGCAAAGCCTCAGATCAGCCTGTGCATACGGGCAGTCTGATCAGAGCTTTTGCTTGTCGCTTGAATATTCTATGAGTGCTAAGTTACTGACTGAACATCATTTTGAGTTTCTAAGCTTAAAAGGAGGCTGCACAGGCTCATCTGAGTCTACACTTGTCAAAATGCCACATTGTTGGAATTCACATGTCGCGGCTCAAATTTTCTATTTTATAGTTCAGTATGAAATAACAAAAAATGGTTGTAGGCAACCAATGGGTTTGTATGAAATTTTATAATCAACTGCACTTACTGGTCTTCATCATACCGAAGATAAACTTGGCCAATATTAGAAAAAGTCTGATAGTACAGAAGTTTTGGGCCAATACTTGAACCAGGGCATATGTTTTTTTACTCATCACATATATGCAAGTAACAAAGGCTCAGACAAGCCTGTGCAAATGTGATATCTAGACTATGGCTCATGTGACGAGTACCAGTTTCATTAATTTAGACCCAATATATTCTGTATTGGCTAAATTCAAGTTTTATTTCCATAATCAGCTGCTAGATATATCCATTACTGCAGTTGACAAGTTTATGACAGCTTGCTAAATTTTTGGTTCGGGGAAGGGGGATAATAATTCATGGTATTTTTATATGAATTTTCTGTCCATGAAGTATTTTAAGCTTTATTAGCTTCGACTAGAAAGATTTTTTCAGAATATTTTGATGCTTTAATAAGAATTAGTATTCTTATTGTATTGTTTTCATATCTAGTAGGTATACAAAAAAGATTGTTTGATTTTTATTCAGCATGTCATCCTTGTCTGAGCTCAATGTCAGTGCCAACGATCTACAAGACCTCCCACCGAGTCTTGGACTTCTCCGCTACCTACGTACTCTGTACGCCGATGAAAACCTGCTAGAGTACATTCCAGCAGAGCTGGGGAGTTGTAGTGGTATTACAGTACTGTCATTGAGGAGTAACAAGCTGGCTTATATTCCCGATGAGCTGGGAAGAATTCCGAGACTGAGAGTGTTGAACCTCAGCTCCAATCAACTCCAGTGTCTTCCCTTCACATTCGTCAAGTTGAAGGAATTGCAGGCATTGTGGCTGTCTGAGAACCAGGTAAAAATAGCAGTATTGTCTAACAATGTTTACCTTCTGACAATTATCGGTCCAGATTAGCCAAAAGTTTTGTGAGTAAATTGTGATTATTTTCTTATCCTTCAGTTGAAACATAAGTTTTGGGTACTCAAAAGAACCGTCTCAATGAGACGGTTCTTTTTAGTTCCCAAAACTAATGTTTTGGTTGATAACTAAGAAAATTATTTTTGATTATGCTCTCATATTTATGGAGCCTAACAATGCTTAACTTGGATAAATCCTGATTAGAAAGCTGTGTAGATTCATGTTGACTGGCTTCAGAAGTTAGGCGATTAGATGTCATGAGTTATGCCATTTTTCATTGGCTGATGTGTGGTTTTATACACCTTGCAACAGTCAGATTTGGGATGAAATTAAGGGTTTTAGGAATAACAAGAGTGGACAATGTGTTAGAATATAATAGGGATTGCTTTAAAAAATCATTTGTGGAAATATTTGTCAATTTTATGGTTGCAAACAACGTTTTACGGTAATGCTGATGTGTAACAGTAAAACTGAATTCGTGACTGTAAATCCAACCATTTTCAATCCATCTTCTGGTAAAAGTGGAGCACAGTGGCTCATTTGGGTTGTGTCTTTCAGCAAGACACTTTATCAGCTGCTTAGTACTGGTTCAACCCAGGAAGACAGGAAATTGTCCCAACATGAGTAAAAAGATGTTGACTGGGATGTAAAGCATCAAATCAAACAAAAAACAATCTATCTAAAGACAGTTAGTTGACTATTAAAACTTTTAATTGTTTAAAATGTATGTAAGCATATTGCAAGTTTTACGATTTGATTGTCTAAAGTCCAAAAGTTTGAATTTTCACCCATATATTTGCTTCATTTCAGACACGACCATTGATACCTCTACAGTCAGAATATGATCCTGACACTGGGAGAAAGTTACTGACATGTTATCTCTTACCCCAGAGACCACCACAAGATTCAGGTATTTAAATTCATCACACCTTCATTGGTTTAGATAAACAAAAGTTTTCAGCGTAAAATTGTAAATATTTTCTAACTAATAGTTTTTAGCATATGTTTTGGGTGCTCAAAAGAACCGTCTCATTGAGACGGTTCTTTTGAGTACCCACAACATATGTTTTGGTCGAAAAATAAGAAAAATAATTTTTTTGGTACACACTCTTAACTAAAGTCCTGTACATTCAGCAAAATTCAGACAAATTCTGATAACCATTAGTTACAGGGTTCCACAGCCCCTGAAAAGTCTTTGAATTTGACTTTGGTCCGGGAAAACACATGGAATTTGAAATAAATTCCATTTTCCTGGGATTGTCCTGTAATTTTATAAAATTGCCCTTGAAAATAATGATTGGTCCTTGAAAAATTAAAAAACAATGATTTTTTAGATGGGATGCACACAAAAAAAACAAGTAAAAAATGTGAGAATTGCTGGATAAGTTGAAGAGTGAGATGCAACACTGTACTCAGATTTAGTATGTCTGTTAGTCCCTGCCTTTATCACTATCAGAATCAGAATCAAGTACAAATCAAGTTTGACTACTTCCCTTTCCAGTGTGCAAAAAGCAAAAAATTTACAGAAATGTAGAAAACAATCAAAAATTAGTTCAAATGCAAATGTATTTCAAAATCGAGTGGGAAAGGAATCATGCATATTCTAAATGGATTTGACAAGCTGAAGGTGCTCTGCTCTGTTCAGCCTGTGATCCAATTAACCCTTAACGCGCCAATCGCAACAAAAGTCATCTTATTTCTCGTCTGCTGAAATGTTTAAGAAGCCTCTATGGCAAACAGTGTGGACCCAGATCAGACTGCTCCTAGAGCAGTCTGATATGGTTCCACACTGTTTGCTTCTATACTTCATTCGTCAGTAATGCTATGCAATTATTTGCAGCAGACAACTTCAGCAGACAACATTTTCAGATGCTTTTTTTTCTTGGCGCTTTAAGGGTTAAAGACATTTCTAACATTAGGGAATCGGCTTTAAATTCTTATGCAAAAGGGAGCAAATACTTTAAGAATGTGTCCTATGAAGAAAAGACACTGTTAGGTGAGTGAACAGTCAATGAAATGGAGTCCTTGAAAAATGAAAAATAAAGTCCTGAAATAATCCTGGAATTCTGTTTTCTTATTTCTGTAAAAACCCTGAGCTAACTTTAGACACATTCTGGTTATTTTCAGCTAAATCCTGGCATATTCTGGTATCCACCATTTAAATTCAGACACATTCTGTCAGGTTACTTTTTTTAAAGCACCCCAAAAAATTATTAAAAATAAATAAATAGGTCCTTTTCTCAGAATCCAATGTAATCCAAAATAATTTAAATTAGCGAGCATTATGAATGATCAAGTTTGTGTTGTTGTATTATAGGAGGCCCAGATGGAGACAACGACAGTTTCCATGCTTCTATGTGGGAGGAGGAGAGACATCAGAGACAGATGATCCACTTTGAGTTCGGAGATGATTCGGATGTGGATGTAAGTTCAATGTGAGATTACGATAAAGTTCAACCTGAAATTACAGTAAAGTTCAATATGAGAATACTGTAAAGTTCAATATGAGTTTAATGGTAAAGTACAATGTGAGATTATGGTAAAGTTCAATATAAGATTATGGTAAAGTTCAATATGAGATTATGGTAAAGTTCAATAAGAGATTATGGTAAAGTTCAATATGAGTTTAATGGTAAAGTACAATATGAGATTATGGTAAAGTTCAATATGAGTTAAACGGTAAAGTACAATATGAGATTAAGGTAAAGTTCAAAATGAGATTACGGTAAAGTTTAATATGAGATTATGATAAAGTTCAATATGAGATTATGGTAAATGTTCTAAAATTTCGAACACTTTTCTCTGTCTGTTCTCAAATAAAATGTTGGTTTTCAGGGCTGGAATTTACAAAATGCTTGTGAGAATAGCAAGCAGGGAAGACCCAGATCAGACTGCTTCTTCAGAAACAGTCTGATCTGGGCCTGCACTGTTTTTCTAGACCCTTTTGGCAAGCAACTTATAAATTTTAGAACATTTATCCTAGGTATGAATATTTTCAATGTAACACCTATTTGGAAAACAAAACTCTAAATCACCATAACATAGTAGATGTTAGATATGGGAATGCTTTATATGGACTTCATAGTGAGAAAATCTGATTTTGTTGCATGCATCCAAAAAAGATGCAGCCCAGCCTGTGCATCCCAGCTGTCGGATCACTGTTTATGAAAAACAAGGCATACTACATCTTACTGCCATTTTCAATGGAAAGCAAGGTACATGTATATTACAGCATTGATATGTTGAGCCCTGTGGGGATAGAAGGGTTGCTAGTTTGAGACTCACTGTCGGGGGAGTGTGTTGTGTCCTTGAGCAAGACACTTACTCCACTGCTTAGTACTGGTTCAACCCAGGAAGACAAGAAATTGTCCAAACATGACTGAAGAAATATTGACTGGGACATAAAGCAAGCAAAAAACAGCATTGATATCCCCTACAAATTATTGGAAATTTGATAGATTTTTAATATCTGTCTGTCATATCTTGTATTTTGATTTGATTTGATTCTTTACGTCCACTCAACAATCTTTCAGTTATGCGGGACGGGTCTTCCTGGGTTGAACCAGTACTAAGCTAGGATAAATGTGTCTTGCTCAAGGACCACAACGCAGTGACGCCGGTGAGGCTCGAACCCCCGGCCCTTCGGTCTCGAGTCAAGCACTCTACCACTGAGCCACTGCGCTCCCTATCATATCTTGTATAATGTTTAAGTACCATTTTAAATTTGATCAGCCTGGATTGAGTTACAAATGGACACCCACTTTGAAAAAAAAATGATAAGGCCATTACTTCAGTTAAGAGTGCATAACTGAAATATATTTTTCTTATTCCTCAACCAAAACATATGGTGTGGGTACTCAAAAGAACCGACTCAATGAGACAGTTCTTTTGAGCACCCAAAACATATGCTAAAAATTATGGGTAAGAAAATATTTACAATTTTACGCTGAAATTTGTTGTTTATCTAAACCTGTGTAAGATTATTCCAAACCTGATATTTGATACATTTTAGGGTCACCTAATACGTCAGCCCACACCTTACCCCAAGGAGATGCGGGAGAAGTTACGCCACATTAGAAACATGCAGATGAGACAGTCGATGAGTAATGGGGTGGAGAGTCGGTCCCAGCAAGGTCAAGATAATCATGCTTATGATAAGGTACATTTCACATAGTTTTAGCTTAGTGGACCAATCAGAATCTGCTTTATCTTGTGGTAGATTAGGCCAAATAAAAAAAAGGCTGTGTTTAGGGTAGCCGGACCCTTCCTAAATTAAGTGGTGAAACCTAGATTTTTTTTTCTGGTTTTCTGAAAAAAATATAATTTTATGCATTTTGAAAGGCTAAATGCCTTTCAAAATGTATAAAATTATACTTTTTTCAAGATAAAAGAACCAAATAATAATATAAAAAAAATGTGTTCCTACCCTATCTAAAATTTTCAGACACGTTACCCGAAAAACACTTATTTTTCATTTGGCCTTACACTACTTTCAATATGGGTGTCTTATTGAGAATTTACTAACAATGAGAATCATACAAGACCCTGCCTGATTTGTGATTGATATGACTGTATTTAGAAGTGTGAACTAATCTTGAGTGGCCATAACTCTTTGCCTACTTGGTAATTTTGCATACTATTTTGTCGTCTGCTGATTTTTTCAAAGTTAACTTTTCAGAAAATTCTTTGGAGAATACCATCAGAGTGTCAAACAGTTTGGATCTAGATCAGGCCCGACAAAACGTCAGGCCTGATCTGGGTCCAAACTGTTTGCAAAGGTTATCAGCAGATGAGGCTAGTAGACAAAGAGTTAAATTTGTTATGTGAATTACATAATCCAATGTATAACTTGAATAGCATATGTAAAAATGATCGACCAGCTCAGATTAGTCCTAAATTTGTAGTCTGATTTGGGTTTCAATTTTTTGCCTAAATTAAGAGATACATTGATTTATACTTATGTGTAATTCTAGACATTATTTTAGCGGTTTAAAAAGCTTTAAATACTTGCTTCATTCATTTTTTTATAGCAACACCCTGGCATCAGAGCTTTATTATCTTTTCTCTCATGTCGCTTTGAACATAATTATCATAAGACCTAGTAAATGCACAGTCAGTGCACACAACTGTTTTCAAAACGTTTTTCAATTTTTTTATCCTCTTTGGAAAGCAGGTTAGATCCAGATCAGCTGGCTTCATCAGAGTCTACACTGATTTTCATCAACACAATAAATCAATAGTAACTCTTTCCTTGCTAGTGGCGACATTGGTCATCTGCTGATAACCTTTGCAAACAGTGTGGACCCAGATCAGGACATACAGAATATTGGTTCTGATCTGGATCCAAACTGTTTGACACCCTGATTGTTTTCTGAAAGAATTTTTTGAAAAAGTTGATTGTGAAAAAAATCAGCAGTTGATTAAAAACATGAAAAATTACCCAGCATGCAAGTGTATATAGTGTAAACAACCCATAAAGTAATCAGTGTGTGCTTATAGAGCAATGTGCATTTATTAGGTTGAACATGGTAGGTTCTTACGTCTATGAAGCTATTAGACATCCTTTACAAATCTCCAGGATATTCCTTGAGCCAAAACTTTGAAATGTTTTCAAGCATTCATACTGGCTGTTGTTTATGTGAAATGTCTGTTTAAGCGACAACTATAAAAGAAATCATAGGAAATTGACCATTGGCTACTGTCTAAAAGTATGATCATTAATTAAAATAATGATGGTACAGAAAAAAAATAGAAATCTTGTTTAGTGCCAATATGTATAGATATTTAGTCTTATTTTGTTAAAATACTGGCAGAATTTTGCAATATTAAATGAATGGAGGAATAATAAAAATGTATACAGTGCAGTTCCTTTTTAATGCTATGTTTTGGGGTCTAATGGAATGGACCATGTTTTTAGTGAATCGTGTCATAAAGGGACAATTTTACAATGGTATTATAGGAAAATGACCATTTTATGGTCATTTTCCTATAATACCTTTGTAAAATTCTATGGGAAAAAAATTGGAGAGCCACAACATGACCGCATTGTATCAAAATCTTTGTTAGTATGAGGTGCGTTATAAAGAGACTGCACTGTATTTGTGAGTTCTCATGGCTGTTGTTCTTCTGTGTAGTTCCTAACTATAATGTGTGTTGCTTATGCCGAAATGTATAGAGATTTAGTCTTATTTTGTATAAAAAAAATACCTGACAGAATTTTGCAATATTGAATGAATGGAGGAAAAATAAAACTATATACAGTGCAGTTCCTTTATAACTTTGTTTGCGGTGATATAAAGGTCCAATATTACAAAGATATTATAGAATTATGACCATTTCATGGTCATTTTCCTATAATACCTTTGTAAAATTCGAAGGGAAGAATTTTGGGAGCCACAACATGACCGCATTGTATCAAAATCTGTGTTAGAATGAGGTGTGTTATTAAGGGACTGCACTGTAATTGTAAGTTCTTGTGGCTGTTGTTCTTCTGTGTAGATCCTAACTATAATGTGTGTTTGCTTATGTTGTGCTTAACTCTTGTTTCAGCGGCAGCATATTCATTGGGTGAGCATAGCTCATAGTTTTACCCAAACACTCTTTTATCTATATTAACTATTACCTCTGCATCATATATGTACTGTACAATCTCTCTGAAATCTCTAGTTTAACTTCACCTCACCTTTGTCATAAACCTTTCCAATGATATATATTGAGTGCGGATCTGACAAAAGGGTCCTTCGGGCATTATAATCTAAATTTCAAAAACGTCTAAATTTCCAAGATTTTGCATGTTCTTACAATAGACTCAAATTGCTTCTAACATGTAATACAATCAAAGGCGCAAACAGTTCTGGTAGAATTAAGTGATACGCATAATGTATGTTGCCATTGCATATGGACTACACATTTCCTTTAAAACAGGATACCTCATTTCAAATGCTTTTGCAAACACGGGATGTGCGTATGTGGGCTATTTGTGCAGTCTATGCAATTACATATACATCAAATTTACAGAAACATGCAGCATTCTTGAAATATTGCTCCTAGCATCTTTGTATTAGCGTCATATGTTAACTCAATGATGTTGACATCAGAATGTCATTAACAATGTTATGTGACGTCATGTTTAAAACGCAGCATATAAACGAGTTTAAACGCTCATATCTTTGTTATTTGTAAAGATAATCTTTTCAAATTTTCTGTAATTTTTCTGTAATTGTTCACAACAGCTGGGTCTTTCTTTCTCTGTAACTATCTCACTTTTGACTTTTATTGCCAGAAGGTCCCTTCTGTCAGATTATAACCTTTTGCTGCTGAGCCCGGACAGAGCTTTTATTGAAAATGTTGTAGATCCAGAACAGCTAAAGAAGAAAGCTGATCATGATGTGCACTGTTGTACAGGTCACTTGTCAATCTATTGCACTAGCTTGAATACGGCAATGCCACTGAACTGACTTAAAACACAAGTTTTAGATTCATCTTAATTTATTTAGCCAGACAGGTGGCCAAGGGTTTGTAATATTTGTAATATGAAATTATGGCGGCATGTCGGCGGAGTTGTAAAACATTATTTGTGACCGTAGAACCGACAACCCAGCCAGTATATAATCTAGAGCCACAAATGTCCTGCTTTATATGGGCCTTGACGCAAGAAAACCTGTCTTCTGGGGTTCGCTAACAGCAAAGGCACAAACCATCCTGCGATACCGCGCAGTCTGATCAGCGCATTTGTTATTCGCACCATGGAAAGTATCATAAATAAACTTGCTACAAGCGAATTTTAAATGTTCTAGCTATAGCTAGTCACTGTATCTGCAGGGACTCATTTGAGACTCACTTTGTTGGAAACCCCGAAGACAGGTTTTGTCCCGTCAAGGCCCATATGCTGTCTTGTAATGTTCTTCTCCAAATGAAAATTTTGAACACAGCTATCCCTAATCTAATGCACTACCTCACTTTTTTCAATCAGAAAACTTGTTTTGTCTGAAATCCAAGTGTTACAAGCTGCATAAAACCAAGTCGTCCAATGAAAGTGACATAGCTGATGGCGTCAAATTTTAACAGTATAGCAAGATTAATTGTTGCAAATTATTATTGTGATTCATCCAGACATTACCAAGTGCATTAGAATTAGATAAACAAGTATTTGGGAAGGTATATTGTAGGATATACGGTCAGAAATTTTGTTTTACCATGACACATGAGTGGAGCAGTAAAAACTCGATTTAGTTTAAACAATATTCTATTTCGAAAATACAAAGCATGAGTAAATAATACATTAATATATAAGCACATGTCAGGATCTGATTACAAGCATCACTGATTTCGGACCGTATATCCGACGATACACCTACCCAAATGAAAATTTAAAATATGGTTATCCCTATTCCAATGTACTTCCGCGCTTGTTTAAATCATCGTTTTTTCTCAAATTGGAGCATTGCAAGCCACATGTCATACAACAAAATGTGATGTAATTAATGACATCAAACTATTTCCGACAGTATATTACAAATATACTGTCGCAAATTTCAAAATGTTATCCATACAACGGCAAGTGCATTAGAATTGAATTTTCATAGCAAGTCTTCACAGTTATTTTATGCAGGTACTGTAAAGCCAATTTTCTGTCTTTTTGAGAGTGGCTGTTTTACAGAGGATTTACTGTATGTTCAGACACTCTACTTTTGCACTCCTTGGTGAAAATATGAGAAATGTATTGCTGATAAAACAAGTTTTCTGGTAGTTTTACAATCTCACACTAATAGTTTTGAATCTTCTTGCATGTTACAGTCAAATGTTCTAAAATTTGAAACATTTAATTCTTATCCTGCCAATATTCTAGTTATTTTAGTGTCTAGAAAATGCTGTCTGCTCATTATGTTTGTTGCATATATATACTAGGCCAAAAAAGAAACGCCGCTATGTATGAAAAGTTCTAACTGTACCAGTTATATATTTCATTAAAAAAACATGCAGTAATTAGAAATATTAGAGCAAAATGGTGCTAGATAATGCTCTTTGCCAGTTTCTCAATTCATTAAGACGTTGGTACTACCGCGGGTTCCTTAATTTGATGTAAATACTGCACCAAAGTAAAGCTCAGTCAAACGTTGGGAGGTGGGGGTCTTAAACAAATCTCTTGAAACGATTTCTCACAGTTTGAGCCCTGATTTTCGGATTATGAGTTCCTTTGGATGTCCTAGCTGTGACTGACTCCATATGAAATCGATTGCTCAAATGAGACGTCTTGATGTCTCGATCTTGACGTCGCGTCCACATACGTCGACGCCCTGGACGCGGACGGTGTGACGCTGTCCAAATTTGTTGGAAACGATTCTTAAGACGTCCAATCGTCCAAACATGGCACCGAAGTTGTTTGGCTACTACCAATGGCGTCACATTAGCTTTTAACATTCCTTATGCACGTTCACGTTCCACATGTGCCAATTTTGTCACCGTAAATTAGCCATGTGTGATCTTAAATTCCAAAGTTTTTAAATGTTTTTAGACATTTGGGATGTTCGCCTGGAGATTTCAGTAGTTAGTACACATGTAAATCTGAATGGACTGATTGTGCACGTGGAAAAACGGAAAATGGAAAATCGGTCAGTACACTGGTTTTGATTGACTCACCTCAATAAATCAATGGGAAAATGTGCGGAAGTAAAATAGCAAAACATAGACAGATCGTAAAATTTTGCCACTCTCATTTAACACAAAATATTTTAAATTATTGTATGCGGCGTTTCTTTTTTGGCCTAGTATATGTATCCAAATGCACTCCCAAATACTTTTGCTGTGGAAGCAAACAATATGGACATTGATCAGACTGATCTGAGTCCATACGGTTTGCAAGATGGGCTACCAAAGTACACATAAGCAGATCAAAGAGCGGTATGGCAACCATTGTAGGCCCTGATCAGGAGTAGCCAATTATTGGTCTGCAGTGTTTGTCTATGCCTATTTATATGAAGACAAGTGTTGACAATTTTAGAACAATCACTGTGTATAAACCTGCTTTAATATTCCTTTTCTTTTTTGACTAATACAGCTTACATATAATCATATATTTCTTTTTTTCATTTTTTTAAAGCATGTTTTAACAACGAAATGGGCTTTTTTTCTCTTCTGTGTGTGTGAGGGGGGAATAACATTGTTTTTCCTTAGTTTATACTTTGGGCATTACATCACAAGGGACCTTTCAGTCTTATAGTTGAAGAATAACTGTATTCTTATTTTCCTTCAAGTTTCGCATTTCTCTTTGTTTGACATGCTTAACAGAAAGGGAAATATGATTAAATTTCAGAATAGGATATATCCCCAACGGTTTATTTACGTAAACTGTACCTGGATATATCCTATTCTGAAAACAGTGTAGATCCAGATCCAGCTGACAAGGATCCACTCTGTTTTCAACTGAGGATAAAATTAGGGGGAAGTGTAGAACATAAAAAATTACCCAGTGGGTTAGAATTATTGCAGGCAGTTGTAGATACAGTCGAACTTTGGTCGCTCGAACTCGCCTGTCTCGAACACCAGGGATCGGTCGAACTCACTCGTCGGTCCCGGCTATTTCCTTATACCCTTAATGTTAAAATACACCCCAGGCTCGAACAGTGATGGCTCGAACTCTTGAACTCAAAGCAAGGTCCGCAGGGCAATTTTTTCATGTAAAAACGCTATGATGGCTCGAACGAAATATTTCTTTCATGAATCAGTCACTCGCTTGATTTAAGTTCATTATTATTTTCATAAGCGCTCCTTGACAATGATGATTTTACCCTTGGGTTACCTAACTGACGAGCGGAACGTGTGAAGCAACAATTAGCGGCAATTTAGCAGATCAAAGATTTGAGTAAGTTCTCACTTGTCACCACTTAGTAGGGCGGCCGAAAATAATTAAAGACAATGAGATGTTTTGTAATCAAGAATTCACGTGTCAAAATGAGTAAAACATGTCTGGCTGGATAAGGACAGGCATCAGATTGTGCGGCGCCGCGGTACAGTCTGACCCGCGTCTTTGTTGCAAACATCCTTGGTTGTTTGTCATTTTTTCATGTGTTTATTCGTTGTTATTAATTGAGACTTGCAAATTGTGAATAAAAAATAAGAAACATTTCTTTAATGTTCTAAAGGAAAGGATAAACAACCGAACATAAACTGTAACGAAACATAAACAGGAACATTCACCCACAAGAAGACAAACTGTACAGCTTACTCGATAGCAAATGCATTGATTTGCCTGCGCACGATCAGCCTGCGCATATGCGCATGCTGATCAATGTATTTACTTTCAACATGTTCATCGGCTCTAGCGTGCAAAGGTGTCACGTGCGCTTTGCAACTTTGGTCGGTAAAACACGTGGTGTCCGTGATGACATAAAGTACACATGAACCAACTTGAAAATTGTCAGGCAAGGTATCGCTCGAACACTTGGATGGGTCGAACTCGCACCAACGGCCCCGACGAGTTCGAGCCATCGAAGTTCGACTGTAGCTTCAAAAGTATACAAATTAGACTCATTCAAATTTACAAAAATATGCACCAGTACATGTACATGAATTTTTCATACCTATCTATACTGTATTAGCAGAGTTATGGCCCCTGAATTGGGGAAAATAGTTTTTCAACTTTTTGGTGCAACGATCACCAAACCATTATGACCTAGACTTATGAAATTTGACAGAAGTATATATCACTGTCACATTGGTACTTTGCCCGCTTTAAGTCTGTATTAGCAGAGGGCCCTTGAATTGGTGTAACTTTGTACGTCACCTTACATGAAAAGTACTCATGAAACTTTACAGATGGAAGCATATGTCAGTACAAGAAGTTGTGTGCTAGGGTATTTATAGAACTAACAAATCTGTATGAGCAGAGTTATGGTCCTTAGATTGGTGAAGCTTTTGGCGTTTTGAACTTTGTGTAGCATCTTACACAAAAGTAGACTCATAAGATTTTGTTTCATTAGAGTAATGGCAATGTTATTGAACTTGTTTTGCAACAGAAAGTGAAAGCTGGAGACATTCATGTCTTGTGGACTCCTACATGTTTTTCGTTTCTTTTTCACAGTCTCCATCTTCCGAGAGGTCACAGAATGGCAGTTCGTCAGATTTGAGAAAGCGTGAATCGAGAAACTCCAAACCCGGTTCCCCTTCCCTTCATGATCCTTACACTCTCTTCAAGTTTGATAAGGTAATTGTTTTAACATTTGTTTTACTGAATACTTTTATATGCTACAAGCATTGGAGAACTTCAGCTAGCCCAGTTGTACAATCACATTGAGAGATTTCAGTACTTATTGCATCAGGGTACAAGGAAGGCTCAGGCGAGTCAGCCCATATACACAGACTCACCAGAGCCTTGGCTGCTCCCTTACACAAAATATGGATATGTCAGCATTGGCATTTTAGAGGCATTTGCGAATATGCAATAAGTACCAACATCTCATGTGCTGACCCATATGTTGCTAAAGAATACAGATTTCTAATGATAATAATTTCTAGCTTTTTAAACAAGTTTAAGAGTGTATGAAATTTGTTTGTTTGTTTTGTTGCTTTACGTCCCAAGTCAACAGCTATGGTCATTGTGGGACGGTCAGTTCACCTAAACACATGATCTTGACTTAGTTAACTCTTTGCCAACTGCGTAATTTTTCATGCTTTTTTGTAGTCTGCTGATTTCTTTTTCAATATCAACTTTTTTCAAACAAACAGTTTGAATCAGATCAGGTCTGGTTTCAAACTGTTTGCAGAGCTTATTGAAATGACACTAGTAATTAAACAGTTAAACTCTAAAATGGTGAAAAATCTTTATAAAATGTGTTTGATAACTAGAATTTTAATATCTCATGATGTTGGTTAGCTTTATAAATAGTGTTGAAGTGTCTCATTTGCTTTATTTCTTTAGGAAAAGTTTGCCAAAGACAAGGCTAGGATACAACAGAGGCGTAGCTCACAGTCTGGAGACGAAGATGATAGATCACCAAGGAAACAGAGCCTACCTATCCTGCCTTCTCAGGCAGGTGATAGAACCCACAAGAAAAGTAATTCTCATCTATAATAAAAAAAAACTTGGTTACCAGAAATTTTCAGGCACCATATTTTCAAAATCAATCCAACATTTTATAACCCATTTGAGCCATCATATGAGATTTTGGTTCTTATAGCATATGTGCAATAGCCTCTATTAAATGCCCATCACGGGACGAGAGGTCTATATTTTTGTCTGATTCTTTATCCAAACCCATACTTTGTGTATGCATGCAGCAAAGGCTTTGGAGAGTCTGTGCCTGTGCAGGCTCACCTGAGCCTTTGTTGCTTGACAATGTCATAAGTACCAAAATCTCACATGATGGCTCATTTACCTACAAATGTATCATGTTCAAAATTAATTAACCCTTATATTACGGAAAATCAGTAAGTAGGAACTTTGGCAAATAGTGTAGACCCAGATGAGATGCCACAGAATGGAAACACTGATAAAAACGATGTTCAGGATGGATTAAAAATACAATGTAATTTAAAATTGTAAATCTGACCCCTCAACATTTATACATTAACTCATTATCTGCTGGTCTCATCCTTCTGCTGATAATCTTTGCAAACAGCTTGGACCCAGATCAGGCCCCATGTTTTGGATCCAAACTGTTTGACACTTTTATTGATGTAGATGTATCCATCTTGATACTGGTACAATTCATCAGTTAACACAGCTCATAGATTTTGGTACTTATCACATTGACTTTTAGCCTAGGCTCAGACAAGCCTGTACATCCCTGCAGACTAGCCAGAGCCTTCACTGGTAGCACACACTAAGTAGGGACATAGATGAAAGCTCAGGTCAAAATTTAGGCCTCTAGTCCCACTAGATAGCTGCACATGCATGTATAACTTTTTGCTCACCAGCGGCAAATTTTGTTATCTGCTGATAACCTTTGTAAACAGTTTGACCCAGATTAGGCCCGACAGAAAATCTGGATCCAAGCTGTTTAACACTCTGATGTTATTCCCGAAAGAATGTTTGAAAAAGTAATGTTGAAAAATATCTGCAGAAGACAAAAAATCATGAAAAATTACCCATCATGTAAAGAGTTTAAAAAGGGGTGGCTTTATGCATACAGGATACATACCAAAATCTTAAGGGCTGGCTCAATTGGTTAACTCTGCATGCTGGGTAATTTTTCATGCTTTTGTTGTTGTCTGCTGACTTATTTCAAAATTAAATTTTTCAAGAAGCTCTTTCATGAACACCATCAGAGTGTCAAACAGTTTGGATCCAGATCAGGCCCGATATTTTGTTGTGCCTGATCTGGGTCCAAACTGTTTGCAAAGATTATCAGCAAATGTCAAAGGTCAATTCAAGCAAGGAAAGAGCTAATCATTATTTTTCGGTTATTGTGTCGGTGTGCCGCGGTCCCTGCGCATGAGGCATATATAGCACACACGGCACACCCAGTTTTATGCACCCACTTTGGCTTCAAAAAAGGAATCCAGGCTGTATCCTGCCCTTATCCTACGCCTAAGGAAAGAGCTAAAAAATGTTCTTGTATTTTATAGGCAAAGATAGGAGGTCAAAAGGTGAAGATGAGGATGATGGTGGGTTTGGTGAACACAGAGTTTGCTCCCTTGGCTCAACACCTGATATTTCATCCACTGTGGAAAGTCAGTCAAGGTCAAATCAGAACAGACTTACCTACTGCTCACCTAATGAACTCTCCCATTCAGTTTCACAAAGATCTGATCATAGGAATCATAATTCTCATCACCATAGCAACAGAGCTCACAGACATCGCAAGATGAGAGATTATGATTCAGACACTGGTTACCGTAGCGATCAAGAACTAATGAAATTTCGCCAGCAACAGGAACAAATGTTTGAAAGACTACAGATCTCAAATGGGGATAACTACTGTGAAATTGTGCCAGTGGCGTCTCGTCTGGGACGCAGAAAGGACGGATATTCTAGTGACTTAGAAGGCTATTCACAAAGGAGTTCAGGTGTAGCTTATAGGGATGTTACAGACAACCAGTATAGAAGTAATAATACTCAGGGTCTTCCAAGTGCTTTAAACCAGTCTCACAATCATCATAACCAGTCCCACAGTGAAAAGTCTCCACATGTGTCAAGAACTGTACATAATGATCAGTTATATGAACCTAATGTTTCTAGTTCTAGTTCACAACCAGTCCATTATCCCCCGTCACCTAGTCCATTCCACAGGAGTAGAATAGTTGACCAGTCTACTCCAATGACTCCTAAAGAGAGTTCAGGAACTGAATCAAGTGTGAGCAGGTCTCAGGGTAGTTTAGATAAACATTCCGAGGATTTATATCTTGCCAGTGACCATAGAGAGAGTGATTCTCCGGCTGATTCACAAAACAGATATATGGTAAGATACCCATAGATCCAAACTAACAGAATTTTTTTTGCATAAAATGGTGAATGTTTTCTTATCCACAAATTGTAACATTTGTTGTAGGTGCTCAAAAGAAATGTCTCATTGAGACGGTTCTTTTGAGTACACACAACATATGTTTTGATTGACAAATAAGAAAAATAATTTTTGATTATGCACTCTTATTGAGAGGTCTGTGCAAGATCCAGGTCAAAATCTTTAGTGTATAATCAATCTAAAAAGTGCACCAAATTCTTTTAGTGAATTCTCTCCTCCTGATTTCCAGCCATTCAAGTGATGCAATTGCATTATTATAATGAACTTGTCATATGATTGTAAAAATATGTATTCTGATCAGCTGGCTTCATTTGATTCCAACTTATTTGGGTCTACACTTTAAAAACGTTAAACACACAGTACCCTTATTAGGGCAATCAGTGTCTTTGTTTAGAAGTGGCAGTCAGCAAATACAGCCACCTACTTTGCCTTCTGTGCTGGCTACTTTGACAGATTGGTCTGTTAGGTTATACTATAAACTTATAAAGCAGTGAACTTGACCAGTTTCCTGGCATTGTCTGCCGGCTACTCCAAATCTTAGTTATGGTAGTTTTCTCTGTCATGAGAAAACCCCATTTTCAGGGATAGTCACCAGATAAGACTCAAGCCAATTTATCCAGCTACAGAGGCTAGCTACAGTCTTGAACATTCAGATGTAGCAAGTAAAACTAATATATTATCAATGTTGCAAAAATGTTTGATAGGCTAAAGACCACAATCTATGTTGTTCAGGCTGAGTGAATGCACAAACTGACCCACACGCTCATTGTTTGCCTACCATAAAAATAGAATTTCTCATGATTTTGGCTTGATAATTATCATTTACTGCCACAAAAGCACTGCCTTAGCAGTTAAAATTTCAAACAATTAAATATATAACCAGATTTCATATTTCCAAGCAGTACTGCTGTTACAGATAATGCATATTTCTAAAATTATTTATCAATATTTACATTTTCAAGCCTTAATAAGGAATCTTTAGATTTTCACAATTTCTCAAAACCTCGTGGACTACAGAAATATAATTGACAGCTAACTAAGCTCTTGTGTACATGCAATACACTTCATACAGTTAATTTCATCACTGGTAGTGACAATGTAGTGTGATTGACGTTGAAACCATGCCTAGCTTGTATGTGCAAAACAAGCCTTGTGTTTGCTTCATTGGCTGTCTAAGTTCACGGTTCCATTTTACAAACCAACAAAACCATTCATTTGTTCAATCATTACATATTTAATTGCTATAACTTATATTTATCCTAAAGTATAAACAAATTTTATATCAAATGTAAAGAGTTAGGTTGTCACATTGACTTTACCCTGGCATTCATCATTTTATGAACATCAGCAAAATGAATTTCATTCAATGGCGTAGCCAGACCGCTGAAAAAGTTACGCATATCAAAGGGAGACCACTGTATCAAGCAATGATTCTCTACAATTACGTCCCTTTTCAAAATGGAAACTTCTCTAAAAGGAAAGAATTCGCTCCCATAGGGAGCGAATTCTTTCCTTTAAGAGCAGTTCCTTAAGGTATGGAAAATCACTTTACCCTATTAGGTGAGCTCCCTAGAGTGTTACTATTTTCATTACGCATGTGCGTATACTGCGTAATGGGCGCTATGCCTATATCATTCCTTAAATGAAATATTCCTACATTTCATAACTAGTATATTATCTATTTAATTATATGACATTATTTCACTCCCAGCTGTGATATGGTATGATAAAGTATCAAATTATCGTATGACATTACTGTTATTCAGTGGATAACGTCATGTCATAAATAATGTTATGACCACAAGTTCCATAAAACTTTCCTATGGAACAAGTAACGTCATGACAGCGGCTGTGACAACAATGCAAATTTTCATTGAAGTAAGCAAATTTTGAATGCAATTAATTAATATTTAAAAGATCATATGATAAACAGAATCTTACACTCATAATCATTTCATATTGAATTCATTAAACTCGCCAAAGGCTTGTTTAATCTACAGTAAAACCTGCCTTAAGCGGCCACTCAAAAAGAAGACCAAGGGGAGCATTCTGCAATACTTTCAACATTTGATAAGCTACCATTCCCCATTCAGACCTTTGTTTTGTCTACTTTTGAGTGGCAATTAAGACAGGTTTTGCTGTATTTCATATGACATGATCACTCATGTGAGATCCTCTATATAATGAATAAAAGATGTTTCCTATTCTTGCAGCTAAATGATTCGCTACAGTCCAGTTCAAGTAGTAAAAGTGACAGACCAGCATTACCTCCATATAAACCAGCGCCATCATACACCTCATCTCCAGGGCAACGCAAGTTGCCAACCAATCCTCACAGAACATCCCCATATAATAGTGCATCAAATTACGACCGACAGTCAAGGGCATCTCCCGTAAAAGAATTCCACCAAAGAACTATGCCTGATATTAAGGAAATCAGTGGCAGCAATTCTGAACTTGCAAGGTCAAGGTCAAAATCTTTAGCGGGTAATTCAAATTCTTTAATGGATCGTGAAAAACCGGGATATAATCGTAGATACAGTACTGAGAACTGGCGCGGAAAATTCTCGGAAATAAACAATAAAGGTATTAATGTAGATAGTTCTAGAGGAAATTACATGGAAATAGCGCCAGAGTCGCCCAGGACGCTAACATCTCATAGTGCTAATGTTTCGAACTTGTCGTCTGCTGCACCAGGCGATATCACGTCTGCTTCTTCCAAAGACTCCGGTAACTATAGTTACAGAGAGCACCTAAGCATGATGGAATCTCCATCTAGTAAATCGGGACATAATTCCGACTTCCAGAGATCTCCAGTACTGTCAGTACGTCGTGTGCATGAGTGTCAGAATTCACCGCAGGATTATTCTAGTGAACAGATTAGGAATTTTAACGGATATGATAATACCTTTCGTGAACCACCAACAGTTGATATGCCTACAAAGTATGACGATATAGCTATCTTCAAGAGTTCAGAGTTACCAGATCAGATATCGAGTTCAACAGATAGTGGATATGGGCACGGACATAATCTCTTCGATAGGTTTAATGAGGCTCAGAGGTTCTCAGGTTCGTTGTTTTCTGTTTTTGTGGTTGAAAGAAATGAAGCTCTTTCACAGGTTTAGATAAACAATTTTTTCCTGCGTAAAACTGTAAATATTTTCTTACCCATCACCCACAACGTAAATAAGAAAATTAAATTTTCGTTACGCACTCTTAACTAAAGTCCTGCTCTTTTTACACCAAAAAAGGTGCATGTTTTTTTATTTTCATGAAAACATTTGTTGGTGCTCCTACATCTGTTGTGATAAATCATTGGAAGTGTCTTTTTATGCTCAACTCAACTGAGCATGAAATTTGAACTACAAAAAAAACAACATAAATACTGAAAAATAAAGATTTTCTTGCTTTAAAACACTCAGATGCTGTATTTATCCTCCTAATTAATGTTAAAATTCCAAGTTACAAGCAATTAAAGTTTATACAATTTCATAATTGCAGTATTTCAAAATCTGGCTTTCAGGATTTTAAAAAACCTCCATATCAGGTTTTTGTATAGTTTTATAGATGCTCCCTGCCTTTGAAGCAAAGGACAAGAATCTTAAAACAAAACATCCTTTATGCCATTATAATATTTTCCATTCAACATAATTTTAGGTACCTCGCAGGGATCTCCATCTCCGGACCAGTTTAACTCTGAGTCACCATGTACAAACTCACCTCAAAGGGAGGTCAATGGTCAGTATTTAAGGGGGACTACTCCAGTTAACCAACATAGTACAGATGGCAGGCAGTTTGACAGAGTAAGTTTGGAAATAGAAAGTGTTTTTAAAAGTAATGCATGCAAATAGAACATGTTTACAGTCAGAAGGCATGCATTTTTGGAGTGCTTAGCTTAGTTTATTTAGTATATAAACAGGAGGTTTTAATATTTAGCATTTTTGTATATATATATGCCTTGTTGGCTTATCATGAAACCCTACTTTTGAGCCAATATGAATAAAGATTAAAAAAGAAATAAAATGTAGCTTAAATCTTTTAAACTTTGTCCTGCTTTAAAAAGTTGGAATTATCCTCTTTTGAGAACAGTGTAGATCCAGATCAGCTGGCTTCTGATGAAGCCACTGATCAGGATCCACACTGTTTTCCATGCATATAAGGAATCTGTTGTAACATAAGAACTTGCTGGGCAGGTAAACTTAATTTTTTCAAGAACCACCAATTTTTTTTTGTTTCAGAGCAAATAATGTTTGACATTTCGATCATGTCAATTTGTCTGTTTAGTGTAATGCAGTTTACATTGGCGTTGAAATCTGGGTCTGTTTTATGATAAGTCTTATACACACAACTTTATCATCTATCAGGAAAACTCTTAATACAAATGCTTTTACACTTTTCTCCCTTGGCACACAATGATTTATTGAAAAAAAAATGATTATGTATAGATATACGTCGCATACATACAAGTACATTCAAATTGGCCTAGTTTTTTACACTATGGCTTGTTTAAAAGTGTTTCTTATATTGCACCAGCTTTGATGGAAAATAGAAGCTTGTACTATTTTGCTCATTCATTCTAAACTAAAGTTAACAATGCAAAGATGGTCATTTGTGGAAAAAGTTCATGATGTATTTCCGATATTGCACAAAGATAATAAAAGATGTGATTTAAAGCCATAGAATTCTGAGAACGTAAGGCTAGTGTGAGTATAATCAAATTACCTATTTTATGATAATTGTTAAAGAAAATCAAACATTAGTTTTTAGACAAAAAGGCTAATGCTAACAGTGTAGCTCTAGTAGACCTTGTTTAGATTGATCCAAGCCTACACTGTTGGCCATTCAGACTTGAACTTTTCTATAGTTTTGAATTTGAATGAATTGGCAAAAAGCCTTTGCAAGCAGTGGATACCCTGACCCAACTACTAGAGGGGCTATTTTATCAGTGACTTATCTGTTCAGCTAATATGTCAAGCATTTTGTGAGTCAAGGGCAAGATAACTGCAATTTGATGTGAGAACCAACAAGAAAAATGTTCAAAATATTTGAAATATTTACCATAATAGTGTTTGAAATTTTAGAGGGAAATTCTGTAAGTTTTGTCAATCACTTATCCAAATTTGTAATTTTGGCCACTAAATTACCCAATTCTGTAAGTTTTGCCACTAAATTACCCAATTCTATTCGTTTTGCCACTGAATTACCCAATTCTGTAAGTTTTGCCACTAAATTACCCAATTCTGTAAGTTTTGCCACTAAATTACCCAATTCTATTCGTTTTGCCACTGAATTACCCAATTCTGTAAGTTTTGCCACTAAATTACCCAATTCTATTCGTTTTGCCACTGAATTACCCAATTTTGTAAGTTTTGCCACTAAATTACAAATTTAAGCACCATGCTATATCAAATATGGTCAATAAGGGCACTATTAGAGAAACATGTGACAAAAACATTTGGGCCAGTGCATGAGATTTCCAACAATGTGGAATGTGTGACCAGCAAAGCTTCAGATCAGCCTGCGCATACGCACAGTCTGATCAGAGCCTCTGCTAGCCGCTTGAGTATTCTATGATTGTTATGCTACTGACTGAACACCATTTGGAGTTTCTAAGCTTAAAAGGAGGCTGCATAGGCTCGTCCGAGTCTAAACATGTCAAAATGCCACATCATTGGAAATCACATGCACAGGCTCATTTGTTTTCCCAACATTTAAAGGAGGAAAGTGAAAGTGATGAAATCTACGCATATCCTTATTCAGAACGGTAAGCTGTCACCTGTCACTATGACACACTTCTAGGGTATTGGGCTGTATATATCATTCTGATGCAATATTTAAAATCTCACTCATTTCAAGTTTATAGTTATACTCTGGACCATCCATTCTGGTTGCATTTTAATGATCTTGTAATTTTCATATACAGTAAAACCTGTGTAAAACGGCCACTCAAAATTAGACAAAACAAAGATCTTAATGACAAATGGTAGCTTAATGAAGGTGGAAAGTATTGCAGAATGCTTGGAGCATTCTGCAATACTTTTGACCTGCATTAAGCGATAATTAGTCTTGAAAACCAATTTTGGTCTTCTTTTTGAGTGGCCGCTTAAGGCAGGTTTTACTGTATTATATCTCAAAAATATACTTTACCAACTTTTGAAATATTTTCTGTAATAAACATATAACAACTTTTAAAATATTCTCTATAATAAACATTTTACAAGTTCCTTGTATGTTAGGGCAGGAACAAACATTTTGCCTCATTATGGTATAATGAATGCTTCTTGTCATTATGCCATCATTAAATTACATGTGAACTTTCGAGCTTAAAAGAAAATTTTGAAAGGTTTTCCTGTAAAAATGGGCAAACATGTTTTGTTTTTTTATCAGTAAACCATAATTTAATCAACAAAACTATTCATATTTACTGTTCAGAATTATGGTGAATGCATCCAGTTATTTAAAAGAAGAGAAAAATTGGTAAATAGACAGAGTAACGTAAAATATTAAAATTAAGCGAATGGAAACCTGCAGTTGAGTAAAGATTAAATATTGCATCAGATCTATTTTAAGACTAGGATCTTGCCAGACATAATTTGGCTCTTGGTTGTGGTTCCAGTTAGTCTTACAGAGAACTTGTTTAGTGTGTCTCTTGACCCCTGATGATGGTAAAATGGTTTTCTTTTTATCTCAATAAAAAATGTTGTTCCAAAAACTGTACATACAAAAAATTTAAAAAATGAAGCCTACATTTGATTCATAAAAGTATTAAACAAAGCCATGTCTTGGACCCAAAATTTAGAATTTTTCAAAGAAATTCTAGGACAAATGACCAGTATTCATTATATTTTCCTATAATTTTTTTGAAATATTTTTTGACATGATTATGCTTCAAGTGTTCATTTTGGTTTTATTCGGCCTATCAACATTTTCCTTTAGAAATCAGCCTAAATTTTGTCCTAGCATTAACACTAGCAATTACTTCCTCACTCTGAAAACATGAGAGTCACAAGTGTTTATATTTCTTGGTATACATTTTCTTAGCTCTTAGCCTGCCAACATTTTGGGGTCCTGAAAATATTGTCTGCTAATTACATCTGCTGCATATATTCTAATGAACTACTGAATACTTTCACCATGGAAGCAAACACTATGAACCCTGATCAGACTGCTCCTAATGGAGCAGTCTGATCTTGGTTCATATTGTTTGCCAAACCTGGCTACCAAAGCACAGACTAGCAGAAAAAGGCTTAAGATCCTGTGTTAATGCCAAAGGTATTGTAGTGAACTTCACGGCAGGTGCAGCATCACCCTATTTGGAGATCTATTTTTTTTTTATTAAAAGTCTGTTTGATTTCAAATACTTTAAGTTGTTATTTATGGTTTCATGCAAAATAGCATACATTATACTCCGATTTCTTTAATATGAACCTTTATCTCTCTGACAGTATTAATGTCTAAAACATGATATATCAGTATTTTATACCTGTATTTAAAACTATATCTTATGCCTTGCTTTCACTTCTTTCTTACATAAGTACTATTCTTGTTTATCTGTCCATGTCTTTCAAATTTAGTTTCTACAGCTTTTAACCTTTTCTATATTAATGAAATATTCCATTCAGTCTGAAGTTTAAATTGACCACTATGAAATTTAGGGGTCCGCGATTGAAATTTTATTTATAACTTTTGGAATATATTATCAATAAGTGCAGACCTTTATGAGGAGTCACAGTGTCATCTCATCTGTGTCTACACTACATGTCAGAGTACTGAATTATTTGGTGTTTCCCATATGAAAAGGGTAAAGCTAATGTTAAATTCTTATCCATATGTACTAATAATGAAATTAACAATTTTTGAGGGGCCAACCCAGCAACCCTTTGTTTGTTTGATTTGTTGCTTTACGTCCCAAGTCAACAGCTATGGTCATTGCGGGACGGTCAGTTCACCTAACCACACTTTTTCCTGGGAAGGCTTGAACAAGCGGTTAACCAGTAATTCGTGCACATACTTTCGCTTGTAACTGACAACAACCCTTCTTGAATAAATCAGCGGAAGGGAGGAGAATGACCGTAGAAATTATTTCATGATCAATCTCCACGAAAGTATGGGACCGGACCAGGATCGAACTCGCGACCCCTGGATCTGCAGTCAGACACGCATCTGTAGCCAGACACGTTACCGACTGCGCTACGCGGCCTGGTCCAGCAACCCTTTGAGGGGTGGTAAACAAAAACCACAATAAACTGCAGATTTGCTTAAACTGTAAAGAGATATTTATAATGTACTGTATTTGACACAATAATGGGTGCCCTCTTGTAAACCATGTAGATCTAGATCAGCTGGCTTCTGCAGAAGCCAGCTGATCTTGATCTACACTGTTTTCTTCCACCCATTGAATCCATATCTATAATGAAATTACACTACTGGATTGAGTGGGAATCAAAGGCCAACACATAAAGAACTATGTAGGGGGCTAAGTGGTAGAGTGCTTGACTCGTTACCAAAGGACCACGGGATTAAGTCTCACCAGCGTCACTGCATTGTGTCCTTGAGCAAGACACATTAATCCTCGCTTAGTACTGGTTCAACCCAGGAAGACATGTCCCAACATAACTGAAAGATTGTTGACTGGGACGTAAAGAATCAAATCAAAAATAAAGAACTATGTACACTTTTGGAGCATTTGCACCACTATTAGGTCAAATAAGGTGTTTATAGCTTTCTAGTATATGTAAATACTGTATTTCTTCTAAATATTCAGACATATAGGACTTCACAAACACTGTGAACCCAGGTCAGACTGCTCCTGATTGTGGTTTACACTGTTTGTTCATCTCACAAAACATTTTATCATATGGCGTCGCATCTGGGAATGAAATAACACCATGCAATAAAATCTATGAACCACTATTGGTTTATAGATTTTCGGGAAATGTTATGACGTCCATAACAATGTTGTGTACATAATGACAAAATATGATGTTTTTACGGCAGAAATCAGATGTCAAGGTAGTCTTTATGTCTTATGATAAATAGAATCTAACATTCGTGCTCTCATATAATTGAATTTATTAAACTCGTTGCGAAAAAGAGATAAAATGCTCGGCAAGTCTCGCATTTTATCTCTTTTCCTCAACTTGTTTAATAAATTCAATAAAACATGAGCACTCATGTAAGATCCTCTATTCACACACCTGTCCTCGTCAGATTGTTAAAAAGTTAGGGTAACTTTGGTGTGGTATAAATGTGTCTGAATATTTAGGGTAAATACAAAGTGTGTTTTTTAAGCATGGCTTGCTGTGCACAGAGCAGATTTATGTTAGATAATTGCAAAAGGTTACAAATTTAAGTGAGTAACCTCGACCTTGTTAGCACAGCTTGCTTAGCCTGTGTGTCTCGCTCCTAGACTTAGAATTCTGATTGGTCAATAAATGGATTAGCTAGTGCACCTTAGTTAGAATGTGCTGATGTTTGTTTTCAGTTTCGTGTGACAATAACAAAGAATCCAGGGCTAGGTTTCAGCATTGCAGGGGGTGTTGGTTCCTATGGAAACCCTTTCAGGCCTGGTGATATGGTAACTAATTTCTATCTTTTAGAGTCGGGCATTCGTTAGTGTTTTATGTCCAAACAACAGCTTAGGTCATTGCGGATGGGACCTTGGTTTGAAGTGTTTTTGTTCATCTTGATTCTTTACATCCCAGTCAACAATTTTTCAGTCCTGTCAGGACCGATCTTCCTAGGTTGAACCGTTACTTATCAGAGGATAAATTGTCTTGCTCAAGGACTCAATGCAGTGCCTCCTGTGAGGCTCAAACCCACAATCCCTCTATCTATAGGCAAGCACTCTACCACTGAGCCACTGTGCTCCTTGGTTTGAAGTGTAGTGTTACTTGTTCAGAGAGGTTGGATGGACAAGCAGAGTAGATTCAATTCAGACATCTTCACAGATGTGCAGTCTTAACACAGTACAGAGCCTTTGCTGCTTGCCACAAAAATAGTGAGCTCAGACAAAAAATTAGGATTAGCTCCACTACATAGCTGTGCATGCATGTTTAGACACTTTATGCTTATGCCAGAAGTATCATTAACTCATAGGCTGGCCTTCGTGACCATGTATTTTATAATGTGAAATTTATTCCATATCCCAAAGTCTTCATATATTATTCATTAAATGTGTTTTCTGTATCATATCTTTCTCTGTATTTCCTATCCTATCCAACTATAACATTTACAACATTAAAATTTGAAACTTAACTCATTAACTCATCATATTAGATATAATACCTTGTAATTGCTTTGTTCCTTGTAACCCTACTACTTGATTGTATGTGTAAAAAGAAGTAGCCTTGACAAACTGTAGATCCAGATCAAAATGTTGTCCAGATACATCCTGTTTGCCATTTGGCTAGAACTAGTAGTTAGCGGCTTTTCTTGTTCAATTGTATGTTGCAATGTACATGTATTTACAATAATGATATGGCTAAAAGCCTTTATAAATTCAACATATATATAAAAATCAACTTTTAGATTTTGAGAAATAAAATATGTTTACAGTAAAACCTGTTTTACGTGGCCACTCAAAAATAGAAAAAAAACAAAGATCTTAATGACAAATGGTAGCTTAATGAAGATCGAACTCTTGGAGCATTCTGCAATACTTTTGATGTGCATTAAGTGATAAGCAATAATCTGTCTTAAAAAACAATTTTTGGTCTTCTTTTTGATTGGTCGCTTTAGACAGGTTCTACTCTAAATGGGTGTTGAAGCATGATACAATGACTATATTTGAGCTAGTAGAGGTATACTGCAGTAAAACACATTTGTCAAAATCTAAACAAGTTGACTTTGAAACCAAATCATGTTGCACTTCCTTTGCTTTTAGACAGCTTTTCTCTGAGGTAACTTCAATAAAATGATTTCCTTGGCAAGCTAGATTTGCTCTCATTTGCTTGATCTAGCTTTCACAGCTGTATGATCAACAGCTTACACTTTCACTCCAGTGGCTCACTTGGCATGAAATAAATGAAATAATTTTGAAGAATCAAAGGGCTTGAGGCTTAAATATACCGGAAAAATTAACGTGGAAATTTTTCAGTCAAACTAGTAAAAAGGTTGAAATCAACACCCATCTGTCTGCATTTGTGTAAGACTTAAACTACAAAGTATACAGGCCCACTTTCATTTTTATTTATTTTCATGATTCATTATCCCCCGACGAAGTCGGAGGGATATAGTTTTGGTGTCGCCCGTGCGTGCTTACGTCCGTCCGTCCACACTTTTTGTCTGTCCGGAACCATATCTCAGTACCTATTAGTCAGATTTGATTCATTCTTGGTACAAATGATATGTACCATGGACTCTCGATATCCTATAAGTTTGGTCAAAATCGACCCTTTAACACTTGAGTTATTGCCCTTGTTTTAGTATAGGCAATTATAAGGCAAAACCTATATTAGCTTTTTAGCTCACCTGAGCCGAAGGCTCATGGGTGAGCTAATAGTATACCAGTCACTCCGGCGTCCGTCCGTCGTCTGTCGTCCGTCCGTCCGTCCGTCCACAATTTCAAACATCTTCTTCTCTGAAACCACTGGGCCAATTTAATTCAAATTTCATATGGAGACTCCTTAGGACGCGGGAACGAAAGTTTGTTCAAATGGTCCTGGTCACATGACCAAGATGGCCGCCACGCCCATATATGGTAAAAACCCTTTAAAAATCTTCTTCTCCAGAACCAGAAGGCCGATGACCTTGGGACTTGGTATGTAGCATTGGGGTAGTGGGGCCTACCAAGTTTGTTCAAATGATGATCCTAGGTTGACCTTGACCTACTTAACGTCAAGGTCAAATTTTCTTCCTAATGCATTTAAATGGGCAAATTTCTGAAAAGTTGATTGTTTTGAAAACTGTGGAAGCCTTAGTCATTATTCTCACTTGATATGTTTAACCTAATATGACAATGGCTATAAATAAGTTCCAAAGGTCAAGGTTGACCTTTGACCTTTCAGCTTAGGTCACTCATAATTGAGTCCCATCAATATAGTAAAACATAGTTTCCTCACAAACCATTGGCCAAATTGAATTAAAATTTCATATGAAGAATCCTTATGATAAGTTAGCCAAAATTTATGCAAAATATTTTGGTCACATGACCAAGATGGCCGCCACGCCCATATATGGTAAAAACCCTTTAAAAATCTTCTTCTCCAGAACCAGAAGGCCGATGACCTTGGTACTTGGTATGTAGCATTGGGGATGTGGGGCCTACCAAGTTTGTTCAAATGATGATCCTAAGTTGACCTTGACCTACTTAACATCAAGGTCAAATTTTCTTCCTAATGCATTTAAATGGGAATTTTTTTGAAAAGTTGATTTTTTGAATACTGTTGAAGTCAAAGTCATTATTCTCACTTGATATGTCAAACCTAATGAGACAATAGCTATAAATAAGTTTCAAAGGTCAAGGCCACCACACCCATATATGGTAAAACCCCTTTAATATCTTCTTCTCTGGAACAAAACACCAATGGCCTTGGGACTTGGTATGTAGCATTGAGGATGTGGTCTGTACCAGGTTTGTACCACAAATGATGAATCAGCTTGACCTTGACCCACTTTATGGCAAGGTCAAATTTGATTCCTAATGCATTTATATGGGAAAAATCTTGAAATGTTCATTTTTCTATATCTGTTTAAGCCCAAATCATAATACTTTCGAAAAATGTTTAACCTTATGAGACAATGGTTTTATATAAGTACCAAATGTTAATCTGACCTGTGACCTTTTATCTAATGCCACTCATTTGGACTGCCACATACCTATCTAAACATTGGTTTCTCAGAAATCACTGGGCTGTTTGATGGAGTATCCATAAGATTGTTTTAGGTCACTTAACCGAAATGGCTGCAGCCCCCATATATGGTAAAACAAAATATGTTTTATTAATATAAGTGGTAGTTGACCTTGACCTATTTTAACATTATTAAAGAGATCAGGTGAGCGCCTCAGGACCTTCAGGTCCTCTAGTTTGTGTGATGATCTTCACATTTCATCAAAGCTACAACTTCTTACTATTAGACCATGATTGCCAAGTGCCTGTAGATAAGCATGGCAGTGTCAAAGTTTTATCCCACTCCCTTTGACCCCACCTGAGGGGTCAAAGTTCAAATATTTAAATTTCGCAAAAACTAAGGCAATTGTTAATATTTTTGCTGAAATTTAGCATACAGGCAGAGCAGCAATAGATATGAAACATACCAAACGGGATTTCAGTTTGAAGGCCTGGGTCCGAGCCTGTTAGGTGGACTGAGGGGGTGGGGCCAAGGTCAAAATTAAACTTTTTCAGAATATGGTCATGTTGCATATCAAATTAAAGCTTACAACACTGGCAGCAACATGGTCGCAAATATTTTGCCCGCAAACACACCCTTGTCCCAGGGGGAGGGGTCAAAAGGTCAAACTATAAATTTTTCTGAAAGTAGTCATGTTGCATATCAAATTAAAGCTGACGACGCTGGCAGCAACATGGTAGCAAATATTTTGCCTACAGACACACCCTCGACCCAGGGGATGGGGTCAAAAGGTCAAACTATATCTTTTTCTGAAAGTAGTCATGTTGCATATCAAATTAAAGGGAATAGAGCACAGAGCATCATGAAAGCAAACATGCTGTCATTACACACACCAACGACCCCTGGGGTGGGGTCAAAAGGTTATTTTCTTTTTCTTTTCTAAAAGTGGTCATGTTGCATTTCAAATTAAAGTGGAAGAAGTGTAGACCTACATGCAAGGTAACACTTTGAATTTACACACACCCTCGACCTCTGGGGTTGGATTTAAAGGTCAGATATTGAAATTGTGCAGATGTAAGTATATTTTTTATTAAACTAAGCACTAAAACATACTTGACAGGTGTTTGTTATGATCTGAATAATACTGAAGGTGAACTAAGGGTTAGATAATTATGATTAATGTTTTGTGATTTACATGTTTCTCTCAAATAACCCTTCGTTGGGGGATAAAAATTTGTCGAATTTGTCTTGTTTGTTTTAAATTAAAAACATGCCATGAAGACAGACTACCTATCAAAATAAGCGGCTATTCAGCTGGCCGTCAGCCCTTAGACCTGATCTGGAAATCATTCCAATGTCTGATGCCTAACTGGTGAGGTAGGACAATTTGTCCAAAAACACTTTTCCAGATATAAGCAGAGTGGAATACAGTGTGGATCCTGACCAGCTGGCTTCTCAGTAGCCTTTTTGTCAGGAACTACACTGTTTTTAAGATGGGAATTATATCCAGGTTCAGTATTGTAAAGGATAAAGAATTAAGTAAGTGTCTTTGAGGGTATATACATTCTATTTTGACAGATTAAAGGCTCCTAGCAAATTTTCGGAGCTGCTCAGAAAAATAAAATCTGCAGTAAATTTGAATCAAACTGAATCCTAAATAAGGTTATTTTTTCATCTTCATGTTTCATGAACATTCTAGATTTTTCTCAAGCTGGTAAGTTGGTTGTTGTCGGTGAAAAACAAAACCAGAGAGTAATGTTGTTCTGTATTTACATGAAATGTTCATTGCAAGGCTTTTTAAAAACAAAAAAAATCTGAATAATTCATAAATTCATCTTATGTTCACATACCTTTTAGGCATGATATTCAATATTGTATCCAACAGCTGACAAGTAAAACAGTTACTGATCTTTGTTTATACCACCTTTACCAATTTTATCATAAAGTATCTCGTGATGTGCAAGATCTACACTAATGTGGGTGGTATAAAATAGTTATACCATGTTTGCCCACCTGTACGTAAGATAATCCACTCGCTAAAGCTCGTGGATTATCTCTACGTACAGGGGGACAACCCATGGTATAACTATAACTTAATTCTCACAGTCCATATTTAAAGGAACAGTCCATATTTAAAGGAAAATTCCCTATTTCTTTTTTCTTCAGTATTTAACTTGTCAGCTGCAATAGCCTTTGCCACTCTTATCCCTGTATGTACAGTGTTTATTGTTGAATTCTTCATCACCCACTGCACTTGATGTTGTTTTAACTCTTTGCATGTCAGAACCTCAACCATACTCAGCAGCAGCAAAATAATCCCAACAATCAGACTCTGTTTGCTTCCTTCAAAAAATATTTATTGATAACAAGGATGGATTACTCCAGAACATCACATCAACTGAATTCCTTTTTTTTTTAAAGATATTCTGGCCCCGAGGTTATAAAACTTTTTCCATGCTCAGCCCAAAAAAATTTCAACTGCTCATAAAAACTATAATACAGACTAATAATGAAGTTTCTTGCTTTAAGTCTCTCAGATGTTGTATTTATTATGCTAATAAATGTTAAAATGCCAACAATTGTTGGCATTTCAACATTTATGAGCAAGATAAATTTTGTGCTCAGCTGAGTTGAGCACGAAAAAAGTTTTATAGCCTCGGGGCCAGATGTAGTCAGTGTCACCGAGCCAAATAAGATGGCAGAACCTAGCTTCTGTGAAGCCATTGATAAGAATTATAAGCTTTTTGAATGTATAGATTATAAATCTTTTGACTGGACACAATGTCATCTGTCTGTCATTTTTAAGAGAAATTCGGCAACAAATAATAAGATTATTTATTATATACCCCCATTTAAAATGCATTGATGTAAATGACCGAAATCCAACCATATCGTCATATTGGATAGCTCAGAATATTGTCCCACTAATTTACCAAGACATGATTATTTTTGCTTTGAGTTTGACTTGTTCCAAATTTAGCCAAATTTTGTTCTACTGTCATATAAGATTAAAGAACAACTTTGAATAAATGTAATTTCTGCCCTTATGGTCTGAGTGCAGGAAGGTAGAGTGGATATTGTTGCAGTCTGAGACTTTGAGATCTATATTCTTGTCAACTCACTCGAACTGTACACAAGTTGGTAGTTTTCACGATTTGGGAAAAAAGCCTCAAATAAATTCCCATGTTGACGTATCCAGCTAGCCTAGAGGTCTAAATTTTGGTCTGAGTATTCATTTACATGCATGCTTTGTGTACTCGGCAGCTCTGGGGAGCCTGCATATTTTGGGGAGCCTACGCAAATGCATTCTCTGCTAGTCGATACTATAAGTACCAAAATCTCATGTACATTTTTGTCTTTGATTTTAGACATTTATGTATTATTTAACTATAACATCATTGCATGTTATAAAAGTACATTTACTTGTTATTACAGGGTATATTTGTGACAAAAGTTCAACATGAGGGGCCAGCATCCGTGTCCCTACAGCCAGGAGATAAACTACTGGAGGTAAGAACTAAGAGACATTTTGTTTGATGCTTTATGATCTAATCAAAAAAGTTTCAGTCATGTAGGGGACATTTCCTGGGTTGAACTAATATGAAGCAGAGGATAAAGTGTCTTGCTCATGGACACAACACAGTGCCTGGGATGAGGCTGGAACCGAGGAATCCTCAATCTCAAGTCACACCACAGGAGCTTGAAGTTCGATCCTTAAATCACCCATATAGCCTCAAAACCAAAAGCTCACAATGTCATTACGTAGTAATGACCAGGAGTGAAACTCAATTCCAGACACCTTTGAATCGCCGTTAGCAGGAGATTTTGGCGAAAACTGAACATCTAACCATAAAAACTATGTCTACAGGTCATGCGAGGCATGGATAACTTTTTCTGACATATCACTGAGTCAAAATAATGAGCGTTTGAAAATAAGGAAAAAATAACGGTAGCCATTCCGGCTCCAGTATCCGGTTTGACGCAGTGAATCCGAGCCTTTGTCACACTTGGAGAAAACACATTTCAAAACTTACAAACTCTTCAATCAAAAAATGAAACGATCAGTTAAATGTGTTCAGAATATTAAATAAATCAAACCCTTACATTTACTTATCACGAAAAGTTCTGTTTTTCATAAACGTTGCGGAAATTCAAAACTGGAACCGTTGTTTTTCAAAGATTGTGTGACGTTGACGTCGCACACGATTTGGCGTACAAAGCGTAACGTCAAGTTATAGCGTCTTGATGCTTATTCCGTAGATGAAAACGTCATTGTCCCATTGTCTATGCCCTAACAAATAGGTTTCCTGGTACTATATCGACTTAAAGTATATTGGAGACATTGTCCTGTTTTGTCTTAATGTCGCCATCTTGATTATAAGGTAGAAGAAAAGTTATCAAACACTTTGACGTTGCCGTCGCAATATTCACTGCCGATTGACCGGAAACTGGAGCCGGAATGGCTACCGAGAGCTTAGTTTCACTCCTGGTCATTACTACGTAATGACACAGTGAGCTTTTGGTTTTGAGGCTATATATGTGATATAAGGACCGAACTTCAAGCTCCTGTGGTCACACACTCCACCAAACTCCTCTAAGAAAGTTGATGTTTCATGTTGACAGAGCTATTTCCTGCAACAAATAGGCAGCACACTAGTTGTCCTTTACCATTCTTAACTCTTTATCTCCTGGTGTCGTCTGCTGATAACGTTTGCAAACAGTTTGGACCCAGATCAGGCCTGACAAATGTTGTTTGACACTCTGATGGTGTTCCTGAAAGAATTTTTCGAAAAAAATTGATTTTGAAAAAAAAAATCAGCAGACCACAAAAAGCAGGGGCAAAGAGTAAATCCAGATAAATCCTGTTTTGAAGACGGTGTAGGTCCAGATCATCTGGCATCTGAGAATTTTGGTACTGTATTTACTTTTATTGGTTATTTTGCTTAGCAAGACTGGCGGAAGAATATAATGGTTTGAAACTTAAGAAAAATTTCTTATGTTTTTCTTATCTGGCATTAGAAACTAAGCTAGCATTGTGAGAGATTAATCCCACACTCATTTAATTCTGTGATTATTCAATCTTTTTAAATATCCTATGAAAATGAAATAATTTGGTCTCAGTGAGACCAAATTATTTCAGATTCATGGGATATTTAAGAATTATGAGATAAAACCAGCAAAGGGAGCCCCCACACCTTTATATATATGAACCTCCTTTCCAGAAATTCTGGATCCGCTCCTGATTGGTATGTGAGAAAATTTAATATACATGTATGTTTTACACACACACACAGGGGAGCGCAGTGGCTCAGTGGTAGAGTGCTTCACTAGAGACCGAAGAGCTGCAGGTTCGAGCCTCACCGGCGTCACTGAGTTGTGGTCCTTGAGCAAGGCACATTTATCCTAGCTTAGTACTGGTTAAACCCAGGAAGACCCATCCCTGTTTAGCTCAAGGATTGTTGATGGGACGTAAAGAATCAAATCAAGCAAGCACACACACAAAAGTTTGCTCCTGTCCTGCAACACATAAATGGTATAAGTATTTTTATTATCCCCACGCTTTTTTAAAAAAGCGTCGGGGATATTGCAATCGCCTCCGTCCGTCCATCCGTCACGCTATCTCCTCCTAAACCATTGGACGAAATCCAACCAAATTTGGTGTGTGAGTTGGTCACATGAATGAGGCGTGCAACAGCACTTTTTTTTTGGCCCCGCCCCCTGGGGCCCGGGGGAGGGGCCAAAAGGTCAAATATCATTAAATATCATTAAATTTCAATTACAAAGTCAATTTCAAAGATTTTTTAACCAAACTTTGTGTGTCTTCTCACACATGAAAGATATAAAACATATCAGACGGGATTTTCATTTGGTCGCCTAGGTCATGCGCCAGGGGTGGGACTTGGGGGGTACCGTGGGGGGTTGGGGATGTCAAAAAAATTTTTTTTCAAAATTCATTCAGATTTGGTGTGTGAGTGACTTACATGAATGGCACATGCACCGACGCCATTTTTTAGGTCCTGCCCCCCTGGGGCCTTGGGGACGGGCCAAAGGGTCAAATATCATTTAATCTGAATTACAAAGTCAATTTCAAAGATTTTTAAACCAAACTTTGTGTATCTTCTCACAAATGAAAGATATATAACATATCATAGGGGATTTTCAATCGGCCGCCTGGGTCATGCCCAGGGGTGGGACTTGGGGGTGCCGTGGGGGTCGGGGGGTCCAAATTATTTTTTTTCTCGAAATTCAACCAGATTTGGTGTTAGTTATTTACATGAATGGCACATGCACCGGCACAATTTTTTGGGTCCCCACCCCCTGGGGCCTTGGGGAGGGGTCAAAAATTAAATTTCTGAACATGGTCATGTGGCATATCAAATTAAAGGGGATGGGCAGTATACCAGGATACACTGAAAAATTTAACCTACAATCAAACTGGTGACCTTGGGATGGGGTTAAAGGGTCAATTACAACTAGATTTCTTCGAGAGCGTGGGGATTTGCGATGGCGCGTCATCGAATGTGCTCTAGTTTTATTTTTACAATAGGTGAATGGTATAGACTATTCCCAGATTCAACACAACAGGGCAGTAGAGCTCCTCAAGGCTACAGGAAGCAAAGTGTCCTTGTTGGTGGAGCGGGACACCAGCTGACAGGAGGAGCAGCAGGCAGTCACCTGGATCTAGTCATATACAGTGATCTCCCCTGGTTTCTTGTGAGTGATGGGACTTTGTTCAGTCTAAACCCAGCAGGCCTGTGATGTCACAGTGATGCACAGATTTACCAAATAAAGACGAAACAATTTTATGCTAATCCATAAGCATTATCTGAGTTTACTAGCATCTGAGAAGTTTAATTTTCGATTTTAAGTCAGTATTTTATAAACTTGTACAAACAAAAAATTTGAGCGTAAAATTCTAAATATTTTCTTACCCATCAGTTTTAACATATGTTTTGAGTGCTCAAAAGAACCGTCCCTTTGAGACGGTTCTTTTGAGTACCCGCAACTTATGTTTGGGTTGAGAAATAAGAAAATTAAATTTTTGGTACGCACTCTTAACTAAAGTCCTGCTTTTTGTCTTTGAAAATTGAAGAAGAATCCTTAATAGTCCTTGAAAAGTCTTGCCTGTATGAACTCTATACAATTACTCTGATACTATAACTTTGCTACCAAGTGTTGCTCTTACAAGCTAACCCTTATCGTGATAAATTTTTGTCCAAAAATTGTTGTCTGCTTGTGATGTCTGCTGCATATATACAGATAAACTCCAGAATACTTTTACGATGGATGTGAACCCTGATCTGGTCCAGTTATAGGCTAAACCCTTAAAGCGCCAATCACAACAAAAGTCGTCTGCTTTTCTCATCTGCTGAAATGTTTAAGAAGCCTCTTTGACAAACAGTGTGGACCCAGATCAGACTGCTCCTGTTTGCTTCTATAATTAAATGTGTCAGTAATGTTAGTCAATTATTTGCAGCAGACAACTTCAGCAGACATCATTTTTCAGATGCATTTTTTTCTCGCCTCTTTAAGGGTTAAGTGTATAAACAGAAAAATGAGCAGAGGACAATGGGTGTGAGTGGTGGGAAAAGGGTTAAGGTACTTTTTGGCGCAGGTCTTTATGCAAAATATAGAAACTAAGGGATAGATTATAATCACAAATGTAATGACCATAAAGTATTGTGTTTCTTGTTTTTGAGATGTTTCAAAACAAAACTTTAACACTAAAGGTGGCGTCTGCTGCATATATGTAGTTATTTTACTCTCTGTCTACTAGTGTCGTATGCTGATAACCTTTGCAAACAGTTGAATTCCAGATCAAACCTGACAAAACATCGGGTCTGATTTTGATCCAACGCTGTTTGACACTGATGGAATTTTCGAAAAGTTGATTTTGAAACAACAACAAAAAGCAGACGACAAAAAGCATGCAAAATTACCCAGTAGACAGAGTTATTAGTTTTATCTCTCTGTTAGTATACCTCATAAGTTTCATAATTCTTTTAGAATTGCAATCAGACTTCATAATTATTATTTTCAAAATCATTTTTAAATTTCAGCAGAGAACACATTTTTTTTTCCATGTTAATCATTTCCAAATATATTTACTGAAACTACTTGGCCTAATTAAACTTATTTATGCTTGTTCGACTATAAAATGACATTATAATCTAGAAATCCAGAGCTTTTTCTGCCAAGCAATAACTTAAAAAAATGGCCAGCTTAAACTTTCATCAGGTTTATTTGTATTTTATCAATTTACTTTACTGTAATCTTTGCTACCATTGTATAAACCCATATCACACCAGAAATGATCTAAACCTAAATGAATTTTTGATTGATTACTGTATGCCACAGAGAATTTACGCAGATATTCTAAAATTTTGAACACTAATTGCCTGCCAAAAATGTCTAGACAATGAAAAAAGTCAATAAGCAATGCTTATTAGATACCCCCCGCACAGTAAGAGTCAGTGAAAAAAATTGGCAAGTTATAGTTCGAACAAGAAGACCTTAGTTTTGATAAGAAGATTTCAGTAGAATCTGTGCAAACAAAAATTATAAACTCCTTCATGCATATGTTCAATGTGTCTACATTGTATCCGCAAAGTATCAAATTGCTCCATCAAAAGCTGTAGTAGGAGTTGATCGGCCCATAAAGGCACTATCCATGCATATACAAAAGCCATATAAGGGAATAATTGTCTAAGTTCTCACAGTTGTCATTTTGTCAAAATTATTTTTTGCAAACCAAAATCCTTCATGCATATGTTCAATGTGTCTGCATTGTATCGGCAAAGTATCAAATTGTTCCATCAAAAGCTGTGGTAGGAGTTGATCGGCCCATGAAGGCACCATCTATGCATATACAAAAGCCTTATTAGGGAGAATTGTCTAAGTTCTCACAGCTGTCATTTTGTCAAAAAAAAATTTTTCTAAACCAAACTTCTTCATGCATATGTTAAATGTGTCTACATTGTATAGGCAAAGTATCAAATTGCTCCATAAAAAGCTGTGGTAGGAGTTGATCGGCCCATAAGGGCACTGTCTATGCATATACAAACACCTTATTAGGGAAAAATTGTCTAAGTTCTCACAGCTGTCATTTTGTCAAAAATTATCTTTTCTGAACTAAACTCCTTCATGCATATGTTCAATGTGTCTACATTGTATAGGAAAAGTATCAAATTGTTCCATCGAAAGCTGTGGTAGGAGTTGATTGGCCCGTATATGGCCTATAATAGCATAAGCACAAAGCACTATATTAAAAGCCATTTAGAACTACAAAGGGAAATAACTCTAATAGAATTGGCCCCTAGCCCTTACTTTTTTGTCTCAAGTATTTGTCTTGCATATATGAATATGTTTGCAAGGTTTGATGAAAATCCAGCAATGACTCTTCGAGTTATTAAGGAAAAAGCACTGTATTAAAAGCCATTTAGAACTACAAAGGGAAATAACTCTAATAGAATTGGCCCCTAGCCCTTACTTTTTTGTCTAAAATATTTGTCTTGCATATATGAACATGTTTGCAAGGTTTGATGAAAATCCAGCAATGACTCTTCGAGTTATTAAGGAAACAAAGCGTTACGGACGGACGGACGGAAGCACGGACGGACGGACGGACGGACACACGGACAACGTGAAAACAGTATACCCCCTACAAACAAAGTTTGCGGGGGGTATAAAGAAGCAGTCTGATCAGGGTCTTTCTTGTTAACTATTTTGACAAGCATTTTGTGAATTCCATCCCTGATAATTAATGTTTTATTTGAGAACAAAAAGAGAAATATGTTCTTTTTTTTTTTGAACATTTACCATATCAATAATTATCAAGGTGCTTCATGTGCATTGCATTACAAAGCTATTTTACATATCATAAATGAAATTGTGGATATTAATAATGGTTTTTGTTCTAATCATAGCTATTTTGTGAGGAGTGTGGTTGCTCAGTGGTAGAGTGCTTTAGTTAAGATTGAGGGTTCGATCCTCACCAGAGGCACTGTGTTGTGTTCTTGAGCAAGACACTTTATTCTCTGCTTAGTACTGATTCAACCCAGGAACTCTCGTCTCGACATGACTGAAAAATTGCTGACTGGGACGTAAAAAAATCAAACAAACAAAATTGCTATTTTGTTGCCTTTATAACACTATTGCTCTCAGAATGATAAACAATTCTGTAGAGTTTTGAACATTCTTAGTGAATAGGGTTAAAAAACATATACTTGCATTGTGATAAGTATTTTTCTTTCCTTTTATACTGCTGATGATTTTTATCTACGACTTGACACTTTTTGTGTACTTCTCTATGCATTTTGATATAGTTTTTGTTATTTAATTTCACTGTTTGAATTTTTAGTAACCATACAAAATTATACTGAAATGGTCTAAAAATTGTTCTGATACTAATGTTATGAAAATCCCTATCTGTTTATAAACACTATCTTTTGTATAATTTTGTGAATCTTGGGTCCATTTTTGTTATATCTTCATGTATAAAGACAGAAAAGGCAGCTTTTTTATTTAATCATCTTGATATATTGTTAACTTTCACAGTTGTGTTTTGTGTTTACTCTAAATAATTTGACACCAACTGCCTGATATGTTTAAGCCTTTCCTTGTTAGTGCTGACTTTTGTCATCTGCTGATAACCTTTGCAAACAGTTTGAACCCAGATCAGGACGGACTTCAGGTCCTGATCTGGATCCAAACTGTTTGATAACCGATAGTTTCCCTGAAAGAAGTTTTGAAAAAGTTTATTTTGAAAAAAGTCAGAAGACAACAACAAAGTATGAAAAATTACCCAGCATTCAAAGAAATAAAGTCGGCAATTGAAGTCAAGCCATGAGTCCTTGCAAGAGATTAAGTAAAGAAATGGATAAAAATCCTTTTTAAAACACTATATTTGAGAATGAATAAGGAAGTACCTGTATTAAAAAAAAAGTGCATGGAAAATTGTTAGATTCATGTTTGCAAATTTCAGTTTTACAAGGATGTATCATTTATCTTTTCTTGAGCCCTTAAACTTGCTCTCTTTTGAACACAATTCTTTTACAGCATGCAGATACGTAAGCTTGCATGTTGATAGCTCAAGCCAGTCAGTTCAGTTATTTAGAGTAGATACCATATCAATGCATCACATCATGTAAAATGTCAATTTAAATTTCAATTGTAATTAACCTTTTACTCCATAATAATGCCTTTGAAAAATCACATATTCGAAAATATTATGGAAAATGGAGCATTTGCTCTTTTGGAGCAAATGCTCCTCTTTCCATAATATTTTCAAAAGTATTCAAAACTTAACTTAAATTTTCCTTGATTTTTTCAATGTTGTCTAAAAATAGAAAGTGATGTCATGATCTAAAAAAAGCCTATGGAGTAAAGAGTAAATCACTGTAAATATCACTACATCATCACCTGTAAATATCTCATCACAGCTTGAGGATAGTGCCTTCATTCAATCAATTTATCATACGTCCAATTAGAAGGTATTAGAACTTGGAGAATGAAATGTTTATGTCCTTATTTCTCAATATTGTGGGTGCTCAAATGAACCATATATGAGCCATGACATGTGATTTCCAACAATGTGGCATTTTGACAAGTGTAGACTTAGACAAACCTGTGCAGCCTACTTTTAAGCTTAGAAACTCAAAATAAATTTCAGTCAGTAGCTTAACATCCAAAGAATATTCAAGCGACTGGCAAAGGCTCTGATCAGACTGCACGTATGCGCAGGCTGGTCTGAGGCTTTGCTGGGCGCACATACCACATTGCTGGATATCTCATGTCACGGCTCATATATATATTTGAGTAAACACTATACACTTGGGCCTGGACGCGTCAAAACCTATCTTGGGGGTTTCCAACCAAGCAAGACACGAACCAGTCTCCTTAGCTACAGAGACTAGCTAGAAAAATGAAATTTCACATGTAGCAAGTTCATGTATGATACTTTCCTAAAAATGAATAACAGAGGCCCTGATCAGTCTGCACGGATGCGCAGGCTGATCTTTGCCTTTGTTGTTAGCAAACCACAAAGACAGGGTTTCTAGCGTCGAGGCCCATTTTGTTTGAGAAATGAACGTTATTTGGCCCTTAAAACACCTCAATAGATTTGCAGCTGACAGCATTTTAAAATTGTGTTGCTTCTTTATGAACTTGAATAAGACTTAATATTTTATGTGAATTGTCTGGTTGCAGACATTTCACATAAAATGCCAAGCATTATTAACTCCAAAATTAAAGAAGTATATCACAAAATGTATTGTCTGCTGCAGTATGATTGGTGCTCAAATAGTTAAAAATACACCATCTAATCTGGAGCCCTTTGTTTAGAGCAATTATTTTTCTGAGAAAATTCAAATATGAATGCATGAATTGAAAACTGTTGAACTTGGAATCATTCCACTATGTAAGTAAATACATATCAGTGCTTGTTATTACATGTGGCACACCAGATAGGCAGCAATCTATAAAGGTCAGGGTTTGCACAGGCTTGAAAACTACTTGAATATAGAGGGTCCTTAAAAGTCATTGAAAATTAAATCTGCCATGAAAAGTACCAGAAAATTACTCTTAGGTCTTGAAAAATCCTTGAAACTTACTATTTCTGTTAAACTTAACACTGTTAATAGAGATTTAAATCAGTATAAAATTGCTGTGCCTTTATTTGGTGCGGCATGTGCTGCACCAAAAATAAAGGCATAACAATTTTATACTGATTTCCTAATACTAATTTCTTCGTTTTTTCTCAGTCTAGTGTTTGGGAAATTTAACATGGAAATCAGTAGTTTTCATAACATTGTCGTCCTTGAAAACCATAGTAGTCTTTTAGAAAGCCTAGAAAAGTCCTTGAATTTGACACAAATTAGCCTGTATGAACCTTGAAGGTGGTGAGCGTGCTTTGGAGCATTTTCAATTAGCAATAAATAAAAAATATCCTGTTCTGTTTCTATAGTCAGATCAGGACAAACAGAATGTCTTTCCTGACTTAGATCAAAACCATTTGACACTCTGAGTGATCCTGAAATATTTTTATGGAAAAAAAGTCAGCTGAACTTAAACAAAAGCATGAAAAATTACCAACACGCAAAGAGTTAACACACACTGGAATTGCCATATTCTTTGTTGTTGAGTCCGAGTCTTAATAAGCACTAATGAAGTTAACTGGTTAACATTGTAGACTTCAGTCAGACTGCTTTCTCAGTCAGATCTGGTTATTCAGTGTTTGCCCAGTTCTGACAGTTCCATTTGCTAGAATTTTTGTGGTATACAGTAAAACCTGTCTCAAGTGGCCACTCAAAAATAGACAAAACAAAGATTTAAATGACAAATGGTAGCTTAATGAAGGTAGAAAGTATTACAGAATGTTTGGAGCATTCTGTAATACTTTTGACCTGCATTAAGCCATAATCGGTCTTGAAAACCAATTTCTGGTCTTCTTTTTGAGTGGCTGGTTAAGACAGGTTGTACTGTACTGTGAACGTTTTTGTGTTTTATTGTATATTTATTGGATGCCTTATACCCAGTTGGTACATCTTGAGACAATGTCTAATGTTGCTGCAACATTTTCACACAGCATCAGTAATTGGGTTAGTCAATAAGAAAATGGCACATATCACATACACATAGTCATGCTTTAAAGGAACAAGTGCAGCAAATAGTTTGTTAGGGCAATTTGCCCTAACAAACTATTTGCTGCACTTGTTCTTTTAAAGTAAGTTGCCCTAACAAACTATTTGCTGCACTTGTTCCTTTAAAGTATTTACACCATATCATCATAAGCATCCTATTGGCCTAGTTACAAGAACTCAGTCAGCAGTATTGGTCCACAGCTTTGGACCAATACAGCTAACATTTCTACAGTAAATGAGCCAATACAAAATTACTTCATCATTGATAGTTTATTCAGCTTAGAGTAAAACTTGAACTTTGTCAATACTGAGAAAAACTTGGCCAATACAAGTCCCTTTGGCTCATTTTTTTCTGTATTGGCCTAGCTTTCCAATATTGATGTTATGTACCAACTGGGAATTACCTCATGTGATAATTTGTCCATGTTTGAACCAAGTATTAAATGTGTGTCCACACTACTTGTGGGTGGATTTAATAAAATGATGATTTTTTCTATGTGTTTTTGTTTATACCATTCATTTATTCCATCTAAAATCCTTTAATATTTGCCACAGGTTTAATATGTATGATAGAAGTTTCACTACTCAAGCTTAGCCTGTTGGCATTTTCAAAGCTAATGTAAAAGAGGCAGAATAGTAAGCACAAACATAAGGTACCATCACTTGTTCATGGGAGCGCAGTGGCTCAGTGGTAGAGTGCTTGACTCGAGACCGAAGGGCCGCGGGTTCGAGCCTCACCGGCGTCACTGCGTTGTGTCCTTGAGCAAGACACATTTATCCTAGCTTAGTACTGGTTCAACCCAGGAAGACCCGTCCCGCATAACTGAAAGATTGTTGAGTGGACGTAAAGAATCAAATCAAACAAACCATCACTTGTTCATGAGTTGAAGCATTTGGGCAATTTTGGTAAAGGGTCTTAATAGAAACAATTTGTGTGAATTGGGCCAGCAGTACAGGAGATGTTTATTTTTCTAATTTTAGCTCTGGCAGCAATTTTGTTTACCGGAGCAAAACCTTTAGGGCAGTTTTGGTAGAGGACCTTATGAGGAATATGTGTGAAATTATTTTGAATTTGGGCAGGCAGTTCAAGAAGAGATGTCATATAAAGAATTTTCTATTTTTTGCACTGGCAGCCATTTTGTTGCAAGTGGAACCGTTTGGGAAATTTGGTAGAGGGCATTATGAGGAATATTTGTGTGAAATTATTTAAAACTGGCCACGATAAGATGTCATTTAAAGAAAAAGTTATCAGTTGCCGGACAAAGACTGATCACAAAAGCTCCCCTTTGTCCTCCCCTGAACTTGAACTACGATATCCACCTTGACCTACTGTAATGGGTTATAGTAAACTAAAGCAAACAATACAAATAAATGTATATTTATTTTGACAGATCTTTTGAGATTACAGAAAACACTATTGTAACAACAATAAGAAAATATATAACAAATCAACAACCTGGACAGCGCACAATGAAAACCAACAACTTTACATATATGCCAGCAGCAAAGACTCGGATCTGCCTGTGCAGCAAAGCTATCTACTTGCATGGCGGGGATAATAATATAAGGTTTTAGCCCAGAATAGAAATTCTTATCTTACTCGTGTTATCTTACCCAGTCTATCATGTGAGGGCTGTACATTGGTTGCATTGGAACTTGCACACATGGTCATCAAGTGACTTCATTGTCGTGTCATCATCATCATGTTATAGCGCATTCCAGTGTATTCGGCTTTTCATGAATTTCTGGGAGTATTTTAAATTAAAATAGTGGAATCGAATGGTGAACAAGAAAAGAGTCGACCATTTGTGTGTGGCAGGTAGGAAAATCTGCCCCTCGGGATCTTTGTCATCATTCAGCAAGCCTTGTGATGCCAAATGTTGATCCTAGGGACGAATTTTTCTGTCTCAACCTCACACTAAAGTAATTGCCAACTAAAGATGGTGATCCAGAGGGGCAGACTATTTCTATCTGTCCCTAACAACCGTGATAGATACTTTTACATGTACAACCCTCATATTGACACTTCATAACAGCAAAATCTTTAAAGTGTCACTTTACAGTAAAACCTATCTTCAGCGACCGCTCAAAAAGAACACTAAAATTGTTTTTCAATACCCATTATAGCTTGATGAAGGTCGAAAGTATTGCAGAATGCTCCAAGGGGAGCAGGCTGCAATACTTTCGACCTTCATAAGCTACCATTTTCCATTAAGACCTTTTTTGTCTATTTTTAAGTGGGCGCTTAAGACAGGTTTTACTGTATTTGCAAAAATGTAAAATGTACCAGTTTAGATTGAATTTCATTTCATTAGAACAGAAATTCAGTTTACCGCCAAATTATTTGGGGACAAACATGCCAATGTAAGTTGGGTTAACTGTATACCTGTTGATTTCTGCAGTTTCAATTAGGGGATAACTATTCAAAATGGACCAAAAATTTAGCTTTATTGTGAAGGGCTTCCACACTAGTAACGTTTTACATTTAAAAAAGATGAAGCTTTATTATTTGCCGCCTACAGCCACCTGGATAAAACAACTTGCCAGCCAATGAATAGCGACGTTAGCATAATGATGTAGGGTTTCCGACGGTATATCTCAGATTTAACTGTTGGAAGTGTTTGACATCATCTAATCAGACGTCCTATTACATTCGCAAGTGCATTAGAATTTAAAATACTGTTGGCTGTAGTACCTGCATTTGCTGATATTTTGTATGTGTTGATGTCATTTCGGCATTGGATTGAGGCCACTGAATTACAATGTACATGACTTCTTATGCATCCAATGTACATGCCACTAATGATGTCCTGGGTAAGATACCATTGAAATGATAGAAATATATGTAGAACCACAAATAAGGGAACCCTTGTACTTCTCCAGTACTTTGTGTTGCACTTCGGGAGGAATGGCAGCAGATAGCAGTGATACGCTGTATCATCTCCAGTATGCCCGACAGTTGTGCATATGTGCTGCAGGTGGAGATCACACCCAATATTGACTTGGACTCCATATCTTTTAAGCGTTTCAGGTAAAAAAAAAAAGAAATACAAGGGTTCCCTTAGTTCTGCATATATCTTGCGGAGGATAAACTCTCAGATATCCTTATCTGATGTGCAAGAACATACAACTACATATGGGCCTCATCGTGAGAATACCGTAAATTCAAAAATGGCAAAATCATTCTGTCATTTATTGATATAGGTAAATCTTGCCTTAGTCGCGAATTTTTCACATCAATAATATGTGTTTTAATGCTATTCGCGAAAATAAAACTCAAGAAAATACCGAATCTACAGTACCTGTCTTTGGGGTTTCCAACCAAGTAAGACTCAAGTCAAACTGCTCAGCTACAGAGGCTAGCTTGAATGTTGAAACTTTTCACGTAGCAAGTTTAGCTATCATACATTCCCGAGAAAAATAACAAAAGGGCTGATCAGACTGCAGAGCAGATGCGCCTTTGATGTTTGCATGCAACAAAATCAGATTTTCTCGCCTTGAGACCCATATCATGCAGAACTAAATGAGCCGTGACATGAGATTACCAACAATGTGGCATTTTGACACTTGTAGATTCAGACCAACCTGTACAGCCTCCTCTAAAGCTTAGAAACTCAAAATTAGTCAGTTGCTTAACTCTAATAGAATATTCAAGCGACTAGCAAAGGCTCTGATCGTTACTGCACGATGCGCAGGCTGATCTGAGGCTTCGCTGGTCGCACTTACCACTTTGTTGGAAATCTCATGTCCCGGCTCAAATCGTTATTGCCAAGGATACATGCCCATTGTTGGTTTTCAAGTACACTACCATATAAACTTAAAACTAGATACCACTTCCAAATATGAAATAATGCGAAACATCTTAAATTCAAATGTTTATACATATCAAAAGATACTACATGTATATGTTTATGAAAATAAAGAACTGTAAAATAAACACCTACAAACATTAACTTATCGAAAGAATAGCAGATCTACTTAATAGCTTGAATAAAGATAAGTCCTCAAACATGAACCCTTTTGACAATGTGAAAGCTGTATATGGAGATATCGTCAAACTTAACTCAGATGAGGCACAGCATCTCATCTGACTCTGCAATTTTAAGAAAACAATGATCTTTAGGGATAGAAATATGCAATTTGAAACCACTAACCTGTGACCCATAAAAATATATAATTGCTCATCCAAACTTTATTGTATCTATCTGCCAATAATAAGTTAAGATGATCCATATATTTGACGATTTTAACAACAAAAATAGGGTCATTTTGAAAGTCTAAAATCACTTTAAAATGACTCTTACAAAGGGTATACTGTCAATTCAAAAATTTTCGCGAGAGTTTATGTGAAGTTTCCTGAAAAGAAACCCTCGCGAAATGGGGAAATCCCCCTGTCGTTTGCTGATATAGGTAAATAATGGCCTAGTAGCGAATTTGGTTTAACATCGCAAATATGTCTTTTAACACTATTCGCTAAAAATAAAATTCTCGCGAAAATTTCCGAGTTTACAGTATATAAATGCATTATTCAAATAAAACCCTGATCAAACTAAAAGTCATACAAAGAATTAACCTTTAAAGCCCCTGCAAAAAATAAATCTAAAAATGTTCTCTGCTCAAGTCTCTACTAAATCTAAAAAAGTTCTCTACTCTGCATATATTTGCTAACATTATTGACTTATTAAGTATAGAGGCAAATAGTGTGTACCTAGATCAGACTGCTCCTATAGGAGCAGTCTGATCTGGGTCTACACTGTTTGCTGAAAAGGCTTAAACATTTCATCGGACAAAACAGATGGTGCTTTAAGGATTAAGTTAATGTACATGTATATAGTAATGCCCTTCCTTTAACACTAGAATATCTGTAAGAATCATGAGTGAGAAATGGGGAAAAAATCTTAATATAGGCCATAAGGTGTGGTGACTTAATTAATTGCATGCACAGTTTTCTAGTGGGGCTAGAGACCCAATTTATGGTCTGAGCATTTTTATGTGTGCATGTGAGAAGCAAATACTCTGGCAAGACTGCTCAGGCTTTTCTGAGCATTGGCTGTTTGAAGATGTGACAACTACCACAAAAATCTTGTATGCTGGGTCATTTGTGTTTTAACGCTGCATGTTAGGAAATTTCCCATGTTTTTTGTCGTATGTTGAATTTTTTCTTCAAAAATAACTTTTTCAAAAAATAAATTCAGGGACACCATCGAAGTGTCAACCATTTTGGATCCAGATCAGACCTAACATTCTGTTGGGTCTTATCTGAATCCATACTGTGTGCAAAGGTTTTCATTAGATGAAACTGGCTGGTATGAAAAATTGGTCAAGCTGAATAAAACTAAAGGAATGTTGTGAAATGTATGGAATGTGCAAAGAAATGACTTGGATTAGGATCCTTGACTCACATAATTTTGCTATTAACCCGTAACTCCATAGGCTATTTTTAGATCATGACATCATTTCCTTTTTTTAGACAACATTGAAAAAAATTCAAGAAAAAAAATTTAAGTTGAGTTTTGAAGGTTTTTGAAAATATTATGGATAATGGAGCATTTGCTCCAAAAGAGCAAATGCTCCTTTTTTCCATAATAATTTTAAATACATGATTTTCAAAGGCGTTAGTATGGGTTAAAGGGTTAAATAGCTATAGATCTTAAAGATTTTATGTTCAGTGAGAATTTATGAACATCAATGACAATTTCACTGAGCTGTTAGCTACCCATTTCTAGCAGTAAATGCATGTTATTGCAAAACTCTTAGTTCTTATCCTTCACATGAAATAGGTTGTGGGAACCCAAAAGAACAATCTCAGTGAGATGGTTCCTTTGAGTATCCACAGCATGATCTGCTTGAAATGAAAAAAGTCAATAAGCAATGCTTATGAGATACCCCCCACACAGTTTGAGTCAGTGAAAAAACATGGCAAGTTATAGTTCAAACCAGCAGACCTTAGTTTTGAAAAGATTTCAGTAGAATCTGTGCAAACAAAAATGATAAACTCCTTCATGCATATGTTCAATGTGTCTACATTGTATAGGGAAAGTATCAAATTGCTCCATCAAAAGCTGTGGTAGGAGTTGATCGGCCCATGAAGGCACCATCTATGCATATACAAAAGCCTTATTAGGGAAAATTGGCTGGCTAAATTCTCACAGCTGTCATTTTGTCAAAAAATATTTTTTCTGAACCAAACTCCTTCATGCATATGTCAAATGTGTCTACATTGTATAGGTAAAGTATCAAATTGCTCCATCAAAAGCTGTGGTAGGAGTTGATCGGCCCATGAAGGCACCATCTATGCATATACAAAAGCCTTATTAGGGAAAATTGTCTAAGTTCTCACAGCTGTCATTTTGTCAAAAATATTTTTTTCTGAACCAAACTCCTTCATGCATATGTTCAATGTGTCTACATTGTATAGGCAAAGTATTAAATTGTTTTATCAAAAGCTGGGGTAGGAGTTGGTCGGCCCATGTATGGACTAAATTAGCATAAAGCCCTATATAAAAGCCATTTAGAACTACAAAGGGAAATAACTCTAATAGAACTGGCCCCTAGCCCTTACTTTTTTGTTTAAAGTATTTGTCTTGCATATATGAATATTTTTGCAAAGTTTGATGAAAATCCAGCAATTACTCTTCAAGTTATTAAGAAAACAAAACGTTACGGACAGACGCACGGACGGACGGACAACGTGAAAACAGTATACCCCACCACAAACAAAGTTTGCGGGGGGGTATATGAAGGCACCATCTATGCATATACAAAAGCCTTATTAGGGAAAATTGGCTGGCTAAATTCTCACAGCTGTCATTTTGTCAAAAAATATTTTTTCTGTACCAAACTCCTTCATGCATATGTCAAATGTGTCTACATTGTATAGGTAAAGTATCAAATTGCTCCATCAAAAGCTGTGGTAGGAGTTGATCGGCCCATGAAGGCACCATCTATGCATATACAAAAGCCTTATTAGGGAAAATTGTCTAAGTTCTCACAGCTGTCATTTTGTCAAAAATATTTTTTTCTGAACCAAACTCCTTCATGCATATGTTCAATGTGTCTACATTGTATAGGCAAAGTATTAAATTGTTTTATCAAAAGCTGCGGTAGGAGTTGGTCGGCCCATGTATGGACTAAATTAGCATAAAGCCCTATATAAAAGCCATTTAGAACTACAAAGGGAAATAACTCTAATAGATTTGGCCCCTAGCCCTTACTTTTTTGTTTAAAGTATTTGTCTTGCATATATGAATATTTTTGCAAAGTTTGATGAAAATCCAGCAATTACTCTTCAAGTTATTAAGAAAACAAAACGTTACGGACGGACGGACGCACGGACGGACAGACAACGTGAAAACAGTATACCCCACCACAAACAAAGTTTGCGGGGGGGTATAATTAAGAGATAATGCAGAAAAACAACAACAACCTCTAACTGTTTCTAAGGACTGTCATAAGAAACTAAATGAGGCTTGGTAGTTGATACATGTTAATCGTCTGCCAGCAGATGATTCACATGAAATATCAAGCCTTGAAAATAATAGAAATCAAGAAATATATATAAAAACAATGTCGCCTGCTACAGTTATGATTTGCCCTATAAAGGTTAAGTACCTACCAAGGATTTGAAAAGTATTTGGCCATAAGATAGCTTGTAAAAGATTCTACTTTGTGTTATAAAAATATAAGCTATAATAGACATGTCTCCTTCTTAGGAGTACTGCTATCAATAATATATTCAAAATAATATGAAAATCAATATGAGCTTATATATCTCAACATAAACAGAACCACAGATTTTACTTCGAGTTATCAGAGGTTCAAGTTAACCCATATTAGCCTAATGACCTTTTTATGGGACTTAGGCATACAGTACAGACCCAAAATGGAGTGTCTCATCAGGGTCTTTACCGTTTGTTTACAGAATGTTGTATTAAATTTTGAATCAATATGAAAATTTAACCAAATGACCCTTTAATTGGAAATGCTAGCTTAAATGGGTTAAAAGCAGTAGATCAACAAATACTATGTCATGCATTCCCAATCAAAAATATGACTACAGAACAGTCCCTTTATAACACACCTCTTTATAACAGATTTGGATTTAACACGGTCATGTTGTGGCTCCCATTTTTTTCACCATGGAATTTTACAAGGGAATTACAGAAATGATTGTTTTCCTATAATTTCTTTGTAAAATTGTCCCTTTAAAACACATTTCACTTATAACGAAGTTCATTGATATGGACCCCAAACTGTCAAACATAGCATTATAAAGGGAAGGCACTGTATTTTCATTATTTCCTATCATACATAATGTTGTGAGTAATTAAAAGACAGTCCTTTTAGAGACCCAGATCAGACTGTGCAGTTCATACTGTTTGCTCCCATGCTGAAAGTTGTCCAGGAGTTCATATATTAATATATAAAGCATAAGCAGACATTTTCAGGTAAATAAATAGTGGCAAGTGACCCAATTATTATCAGAAGTTGCTAAAGTGAAAATGTAAATAGTATCTTCACTGGTTAAGACAGAATTTATATTTTCCTTGTAGCCTGCAGGAGATTCTTTTTTGTAAATAATACATTTTTTCCATGATTTGTCATAAATCTTTAAATAAAGTACAAAATAACCAGAAATTATGCATGGGAAACACTATGCTCCCAACCATTTGCTTGTCCATAAGGGTGTTTGTTTGATTCGATTCTTTACGTCCTATCAACAATCTTTCACTTATGTAGGGACCGGTCTTCCTGGGTTGAACCGGTACTACGCTAGGATTTATGTGCCTTACTCCAGGACACAAGGCAATGACACCGGTGAGGTTCGAACCCATGGCCCCTTGGTCTCGAGTCGAGCAATCTACCTCTGAGCCACTGCGCTCCCATCCATAACAAGGGCCATAACTTGGATATTTTTCAGAATTACTTATGAAGGTTTCATCATCCTTTTTCAAGTTTGAAATATCCTGCTAGCAAAGCATGTGCAATGAATGAAAGACAGACAGACAGATGGTCAAGTCAAAAACAATTTGTCCACTCAAATTTTAACCCATAAGGCGCCAATCACACCAAATGTGTTTGTTTTGCCGTCTGCTGAAATGTTTTAGAAGCCTCTTGGTCAAACAGTGTGGACCCAGATCAGACTGCTCCTACAGGAGCAGTCTGATCTGGGTCCACACTGTTTGCCTCTATACTTACATTCATCAAAAATATTTGTAAAAATATGCAGCAGACAACTTTAAGCAGACAGTATTTTCAGATGCAGATTTTTTGCTGGTGCTTAAGGGTTAAAAAAATGGGTGCATAAATAGTTTTATCTCAGTCAATACCTAAAAAACATTTTATCTAGTCGCTTGAAAACATCAGAATTTTCATTTGTTTTCAACACCAGATGACATAATCTTGGTAGTGACTTAAAAAGATAAAACAGTAGATATGTGTTGAAATTAAAAGGCAAAAAAATGATCATAATATATTACAGACCCTACACCTAGCAGCCTGTACCACTGGTACTTCCTGCACCTGCTGTCGTGGAACATTCTGTCCACTTTGTTCAAGCTGTCGCGCCATCCCAGTGATTGTCAGTGAACTAAAGGAACTTATACCATCAAGACCACTACGTACTTCATGCACCGAATAATCCAAGCTTTGAAGGCTCCCCTCCTCACTGTACACATTCTTGTCCCGGGACTCGGTCTCTGAGAGACTACATTTAGCTAGGTCTGGGACAGCATATAGACTGATCCGCTGAATTATTTCCTTATACTTGTCATTTTTATCTGCATGTATACCAGTCCCACCGTGTCCTCCAACACCTGTAAGAAAAGGCAGAAAATAATTGAGAGTACTTATTTTATCCATTAGAAACTGGTCAAAAAATGAATATGACATTGACCGCAACGCAGGGTGTCTGAAGCTCTGCATGTCTTGTCACTCTGGTGGACATGTGTTTGAAATCTTTTAAGAATCAAAACAGGGGTTCAGGAGATAATGAGCGGACACAGATTATGTACATATAGGCTATAATAAACAAAATATAGGTTATTTCATTGATATTCTAACTTAACATAAAGAGCAAATAAATGTAGAATTTCTAACCTTTTTTTCAGTTGCTGTTCTTTAACTACTTTGATACTATGATGGAAGCAGAGAGGCCAACTCTAAATGTCGCCCTTCAGGAATATGAAAGACATTTTTCAGGAATCTGGGGACATTTTCTGGAATGCCGCATATTTCCCCATAAATGTTGTAAAAGTACATTACGAAATGCATTCACACAAAGCTTCAGTATGTATCTCCTTGTACAGAACACTATTCCTCCCGCCCAAAGGCATAGCTGATAGCTTTACTTCAACTTCAAGCATAATATTCTCCAACCCTTCAATTGGCTTCAGTATTGGCCAAAGACTTGTATAATCTGTGATGAATTTCTCCATCACACAACTTTTTTTGCATGGGAAGCCATTTTGGATTTTTATGACAGGTGGGTTCTCTGACTTGCAACTTTTTAACCACTATGTTAACCTTTTCCCAATAAACAATGTACAAACCAGTCTAAATCTAATGTTACTACCAGTGATGGGGTATAATTATCTATCCAATAGTAATTTTCTCCATATCGGTGTGCAGGTAGAAGTAACTTCCTTTATTTTATCTGCTACCATTTTAAAATCGTTATTTGCGGGAATTTTGACGTCCAAAATTGTAATGCGGAAATTGGCCTTGAAAACCGGTATGATTCCGCAAAAATCGGAATGGTTGGCATCTCTGTGGAAGGTAACCATTTAAATTTACCATACTTTCCTGCTTTATTTATTGCTGCAACATCTGAATTCTCAGAAATACCACCAGACCATAATAGTCTACTCCATTAATACACTTTCACCCTGATGCAAGAGTTTCTCACACCTACAATAGTCTGATTCAAGGTTATATAAGTGGGGGGAGGAGGATAATGAGACATTCCTCCTGGACAGGACCAGGCTGCCTTGTCATATGTGTCTATAATCACAGAAATGATGCTTACCTTTCATATTAACATAGACCAGCTGACTGAAGATAAGAGACATTCCTCCTGGAGGGTCCATGCCACCATGTCTACCATCACAGGAATGATGCTTACCTTTCATATTAACATAGACCAGCTGACTGAAGATAAGAGACATTCCTCCTGGAGGGGGCCACGCCACCATGTCTACCATCACAGGAATGATGCTTACCTTTCATATTAACATAGACCAGCTGACTGAAGATAAGGGATGTTCCTCCTGGAGGGGGCCACGCCACCATGTCTATCATCACAGGAATGATGCTTACCTTTCATATTAACATAGACCAGCTGACTGAAGATAAGAGACATTCCTCCTGGAGGGGGCCACGCCACCATGTCTACCATCACAGGAATGATGCTTACCTTTCATATTAACATAGACCAGCTGACTGAAGATAAGAGACATTCCTCCTGGAGGGGGCCAGGCCACCATGTCTACCATCACAGGAATGATGCTTACCTTTCATATTAACATAGACCAGCTGACTGAAGATAAGGGATGATCCTCCTGGAGGGGGCCACGCCACCATGTCTACCATCACAGGAATGATGGGTTTGTGAAGCAAGTCCGCTAGAGTTAGCTCTTTAATACAGTGTTGGGAAACTACATATTTAGGACTCACACACGCAATCACAGCCTGAAGGTAGATCAGTCACAACATTAGATTTTCATACTTATCACAAATACAAAGGCCTAGTCACTGATTGTGGCTCCAAATTACTGCGTTATAATGGCGTTACATAATAATGACACTTCTGTATTTATCCTAAATGTTCTGGCAGATGACTCAAGAACAAACATTTAGGGGATAACTGTATTCAAAATTTTCATTTGGGGAGGTATATGGTCGGATATACGGTCAGAAATTTAGTTTTACGGCGACCCGCGAGCGGAGCCGTAAAACGTGATTTCCGAACGTATATCCGACGATATACCTCCACAAATGAAAATTTAAAATATGGTTATCCCCATTCTAATGTGCTTCTACAATCTCGTCTCAAATTGGAACGCTGTAAGCTGCATTAAGCTGCACAAAGGCCTACGTCATCCAACAAAAATGACATAATTAATTACATCAAACTATTTCTGACAGTATATCGCAGGATCTACTGTCGCAAATTTTTGACGTTATCCAATCAGACATGGCGGTACAAAAGCAAGTGCATTAGAATTTAAATTATTCCTCATTTTGCCATAGTTTTTGTCCTGAAAATGTCGGCATTATACATCTGCTAGAGGAGCAGTCTGATCTGGAACTACTTGTTTGCACATAGTTTTCCTATCTGAGTTATTTGGTTCTGGCACTCATGGAATTAACCCTTTGTATACTAATGGATTCTTCCTTTTGGTTTGATACAATAAACTTGGGGTTCTCCATTGTACATGTCTAGGGGAGTCAGGTTATAATTTTCAAAACTATTGTATTTTTTGTCCGAAGATCTTTTTACTTTAACAAACAGTGTAGACTTTGATGAAACGCCGCATTATGCTGCATTTCATCGGAGTCTTCACTGTTCGTAAAAGTACCCATTTAAGGGTTTCCCAAGTACAAAGGGTTACAATACAATTTATTGCATAAAATTTGTGATGAACACTTTTAGCGGTCATGTTTCAACCAGCACAACCCATGTATTAACAAGGCAATTCATGTGCTGTTAATGTACAGATTTGGTACCTAAAATACGCTCATTCCCGGCCACTGCATTTTACGACAGCTGATCCGTTTATCATCTAATATATGACTTGGCCTTGAATTACAAATATTAATGAAAACATCCAACCACCTGTTGGCTGTTAAATGGCAACAAAATATAGTGGTTGTTTGGTTTGATGTCCAAGTCAACAGCTTTGGTCATGTCGAGACGGTCAGGTCACCTAACTACACTTTTCCCTGGGCAAGCTTGACTAAGCGGTTAACCAGTACTTTGTGTACATACTTTTGCTTGTAACCGACAACAACCCTTCTTGAATCAACAAAAGGAGGAGAAATGTTTGTTTGTTTGATTTGATTCTTTACGTCCCATCAACAATCTTTCAGTTAAACAAAGACGGGTCTTCCTGGGTTGAACCAGTACTAAGCTAGGATAAATGTGTCTAGCCCAAGGACCACAACGCAGTGACGCCAGTAAGGCTGGCATCCGCCGCCCCTCGATCTCCAGTCAAGCACTCTACCACTGAGCCACTGCCCTCCCTAAAGGAGGAGAATGACAGTAGTCCACGAAAGTATGGGACCGGGCAGGGATAGAACTCGGGACCCCTGGATCTGCAGTTGGACTCGCTACCGACTGCGCTACCAGGCCTGGTACAAAAATATAGTGACATACTTTTTGTAAATTTTGGTGAATATATTGTTGAATTTATATAATATTATGATCAAGCATGGTTTTCAAATGTATTAACGTTTGCTAGGTCCAAGCATTGAAAAGCTCAGCCCGCTTTGCCCTCTGTTTTTAACATCTCTCTCGAGACCTGGCGAAAGTTATTGGATGAAAAACTAGGCTTGAGCCCTATAGTAATCAACACTCACTTTGCAATGTCTCAAGGCATCATCTATCTTATTATAGAGATGATCCCCACCACCGAGCTGTCCTATGTCCATCCAACATGTGAACCCTGACCTCTCTAGTTTGTCTCTGAGGACCTTCACTTCATCTTGGCTATCCCACTGGTAACTCAGGAACACCTGTGCTGGGTCCTGCTCACATTCTGATCAAATGAGGAAATCATATTTTAACCCTAATGTATTACCTCCATACCTACAAGGGTCATCCGCTGATAACCTTTGCAAACAGTTTGGACCCAGATCAATCCCCACAAAATGTCGGGTCTGATCTGGATCCAAACTGTTTGACACTCTGATGGTATTCCTGTAAGAATTTTTTGAAAAAAGGTTATTTTGAAAAAAGACGATAAAATATGCATGCAAATTTATTTGTTTGTTTTGTTGCTTTACGTCCCAAGTCAACAGCTATGGTCATTGCGGGACGGTCAGTTCACCTAACCACACTTTTTCCTTGGCAGGCTTGAACAAGCGGTTAACCAGTAATTCGTGCACATACTTTCACTTGTAACTGACAACAATCCTTCTTAAATGAATCAGCAGAAGGGAGGAGAATGACCGTAGAAATCATTTCATGATCAATCTCCACGAAAGTATGGGACCGGACCAGGCTCGAACTCGCGACCCCTGGATCTGCAGTCAGACACGCATCTGTAGCCAGACACGTTACCGACTGCACTACGTGGCCCGGCGTATGCAAATTTACCCAGTAGGCAAAGAGTTAAGAATTACCAAACCTCAATAGAATTTTTTTTTGATTTTCTAAGTGCAAAAGGATTGTTTGTTAAGCTGAAACAGACTATAAAATAAACAAGGGCTCTACAGCTCGGACACCTCTCATCTTTTGAGCGCCCTAGTCATTGTATTATGAAATGATTTTATTCTTTAACTAAATAAGTAAGAGGTGTATTATGAAATGATTTTACTCTTTAACTAAATAAGTATGAGGTCAATACTTGGACTGTGCCCTTTAGAGTGTACTCAACCAAAAGTTAACAGATTTTCCGTCACAGTGTCCACAAAGCTCACCTTGAGCACTTCATGTTCAGGTGAACTAAAACGACAAGAGCATGTTCATTGCACACATATTTAGAGGTGCTGTGTGTGTGAAAGGCACACATGTGTGTTCTAGCCCCGCCCTGGGTGATGAACACTAAGATTTGAAGTCACAGAGAGAAAGTCGGCCTGAAATAGTAACTGTCGACAATACCAGACGCAAACTCCCCGAAACATAGCATATAAGATTGTCAAAATTATCTGACCTAAACATACCTTAAATGAAAAATTATGGAGTTGGGATATGGATTTTACCCAACCAAAATGGTCTCTTTCGAGGGGTAGAAGACAGATCTATCATTGCTACATAGCACCTGGCAATATACTGCAGACTAATTTCATCATGGCTGCAAACACTATTAACCCTGATCAGACTGCTCCTTAGGGAGCAGTCTGATCTGGGTTCATATTGTTTGTAATTAAAGCTACCAAAAACATAAGTAGATGCGAGAGAAGACCACAATTGTTGTGAATGGCAGGAAAAGCAATAAGAGGATTCACTGACCTTGTGCTCTCTGAATGATGTCAACAACATCTTCTCTGTCCAGTTTGAACTGTTTCTCTAAATAGACACTCAACATATCAACAGCCAATCTGATGTTACCACTAGAAATGATCCAGTCAGCTAGTAATGTTAATGCTGCCAAGACTTTTTACCTGACATCAGCTCATTACTTCTGCTGCATTGAATCAAATGCACTACAGACAAAGTAATTTCGTCATTGATGGAAACACTGTGAACTCTGATCAGACTGCTCCCATGGGAGCAGTCTGATCTGGGTTCATATTGTTTGCAATATAGGCAACAAAAGTACATCAGTCAATGATAAAGCAGACAACATGGGTGAATGTTCAAAATTTCCAAAATCCTGAACTTTTGAAATTCAAATTTTAAAACATGCAGGAAGGCTACAAAAATGGATAATTTAAAGTTAAAATGATTAATTGTGTTTAGATAATCTGAAAACTAATCAAAGAAGCTATTATAATCTCCTTAATTCAGCTTTTTGAGGCTGACTTTCTATGGAAAGTCAGCCTCAAAATCACGAATTCAGGATTAATCCTGAAAACGTTCACCCATGAGATTAAGATTGTTGTGAATGGAGAGAAAAGCATTTAGAACATCTACTGACCTTGTGCCCTCTGAATGATGTCAACAACATCTTCTCTGTCCAGTTTCTCTAAATAGACACACAACATATCCACAGCTAGTCTTGTGTTACCACTAGAGATGATCCAGTCAGCTAGTAATGCTAAAGCTGGGTTCAAGTCATTGTTGAAATGGTTCATTTGATTCTGTTTATAACCTGTAGAAGAAGAAAATATTAAATATATGAGAATTTATATGTTTTGTATTTGCACACTTTGATATGTTTTCAGCATTTCCAACTTTTCCCAGGGGAAACCTATAGAACTTGTGGTTTTCCAGGGGGGTCCGGATTCTCTGTCTCCATCTCTGGATCCGCACATGTTAAGGGTACTTAAAACTAGTTAAAATTCCTTAGATGACTATTTTAATATAACATTTACATATTATGTTAACCTTCTGTTTGCCACAAACAGGATTAAATAATTTTGGAAATACTTGGTTAAAAATTCAAAGCACTATGTAAGCTAACTAAAAGCCACAGTTCTGCATTGTATGCATGCTGTATCACAGTTTAAAAAAAAATACAAAATAATTTGAAAAATGGAATATTTAGTTTCATCAATAATACTGTAGCAAACTGTTTTACTTAAGTATAAATGTTGGCTTCTTTGAATTTTTTACATTTTTTCAGAATTACCTACCTAACTCCTTTGCGAGAGCCTGTAAGTCTTGTCCCTTCTCACCAGTATTGAGGAGTTTAGCAGCACCTTTCACCCAGTTGGGTAAAGAAGGACAGTGTTTCTCTTTGTTACCACACGTGTCTGCTAGACAGATTGATGGGAGAATTACTTACCTAACTCCTTTGCCAGAGCCTGTAAGTCTTGTTCCTTCTCGCCAATGTTGAGGAGTTTAGCAGCACCTTTCACCCAGTTGGGTAAAGAAGGACAGTGTTTCTCTACCACATGTGTCTGCTAGGCAAATTGGTGGAAGAATTACCTACCTAACTCTTTTGCCAGAGCCTGTAAGTCTTGTCCCTTCTCACCAGTGTTAAGGAGTTTAGCAGCACCTTTCACCCAGTTAGGTAAAGAAGGACAATGTTTCTCTTTGTTACCACATGTGTCTGCTAGGCAAATTGGTGGTAGAATTACCTACCTAACTCCTTTGCAAGAGCCTGTAAGTCTTGTCCCTTCTCTCCAGTTTTGAGGAGTTTAGCAGCACCTTTCACCCAGTTGGGTAAAGAAGGACAGTGCTTCTCTATGCTACCACACATGTCAGCAAGACAGATTGGTGGGAGAATTACTTACCTAACTCCTTTGCGAGAGCCTGTAAGTCTTGTCCCTTCTCTCCAGTATTGAGGAGTTTAGCAGCACCCTTCACCCAGTTGGGTAAAGAAGGACAGAGCTTCTCTATGTTTCCATATGGTTCTGATAGGCAGATTGGTGGTAGAATTACCTACCTAACTCCTTTGCTAGAGCCTGTAAGTCTTGTCCCTTCTCGCCAGTATTGAGGAGTTTAGCAGCAACTTTCACCCAGTTGGGTAAAGAAGCACAGTGTTTCTCTATGTTACCACACGTGTCTGCTAGACAGATTGGTGGGAGAATTACTTACCTAACTCCTTTGCGATAGCCTGTAAGTCTTGTCCCTTCTCTCCAGTATTGAGGAGTTTAGCAGCACCTTTCACCCAGTTGGGTAAAGAAGCACAGTGTTTCTCTATGTGACCACATGTGTCTGATAGGCAGATTGGTGGGAGTATTACCTACCTAACTCCATTGCTAGAGCCTGTAAGTCTTGTCCCTTCTCTCCAGTTTTGAGGAGTTTAGCAGCACCTTTCACCCAGTTGGATAACGAAGGACAGTGTTTCTCTATGTTACCATATGGTTCTGATAGGCAGATTGGTGGGATAATTACCTACCTTACTCCTTTGCGAGAGCCTGTAAGTCTTGTCCCTTCTCACCAGTGTTGAGGAATTTAGCAGCACCTTTCACCCAGTTGGGTAAAGAAGGACAATGCTTCTTAATGTTACCACAGGTGTCTGCTAGACAGATTGGTGGGATAATTACCTACCTAACTCCTTTGCGAGTGCCTGTAAGTCTTGTCCCTTTTCACCAGTGTTGAGGAGTTTAGCAGCACCTTTCACCCAGTTAGGTAAAGAAGGACAGTGCTTCTCTATGTTACCACACGTGTCTGATAGGCAGATAGGCGGTAGTACAGGACCTATGAAACCTGAAATTTGAAAATATCTGTAAATCAATATTTGCAGTGTTTTTTTCTTCTACAACAGAACATATTGGAACAATTGTTATAGGGATTTAGCTTTTATCATATGGCGTCACATCTGGGAGATATAACACCATGTATTAAATTTGATTAGCCACTAATGGTTTAATATGAAATAGGCACACCTAATGGGCAACAAACCACTATTTGATCTGAGAGGATAGCACAGTATACGGTATTTCTTGTGAGTCGGTACTCGTGTGAATATAAAAAGTAAGGAAGAACGCAAATGTCAGGAATCGATATAATTAGTATCACACCTGACCCAGAACATCTTATGGGAGAGTGACAAAAGGACAAGAAAACGTCACATACAGAAGCGCCTTGAGAGTCAGCTCAGACTCAGGGCCGTCGCCTTGAATTTCAAAGTGGTCCGACGGAGGAAACCATTGAGTGCGGAAGGCACAATAGGATGGAGAGCACTAGAGGGGTATCATTCCACCCTATCGTTAGCCCCCCCCCCCCCCCTGATTTTGTTTTAATTTTTAGCGCTTCTATGTTCCTTTTTAATGGGTTTTAATATGTTTGGGACTAGATTGCAGTCGCTTTGGATCATGATTTTTGCTAGAGTAGAGTGAAAAACCAAATGCTGGACATAATCCTTTTGAGACAGTTATGATTTGATTTTCATTTTTTTCTTCGGCATATTACCTTTACAAGTGTCTCCGCAGGTTTTTGTCAAAGTACTTTTAGCACTGATCCTTGCCTCGTGGTTTCGAAAAGATATACACTATAGAGCTTCTTTTCAAGCAGGCTTCATCTAGATTTTGACTGCGCAACTTTCCTTGACGACTTCCCTTGTTGGTGACAAAAGCAAAGGTGAGATCATTGGCTTCATCGTAATGAAGCTGGGGCCTTATGTTGAAACACGGCGGTTAAACACTTCTCTGTCTACATGGTCCATGCTTCTTTAAGGCAAATGAACGTTGAAGGAACCAGCGAACACACTTGTGCTAAATTGGAACAGGCAGGACTTGTATATCCGTAACGGAATAGACATGGGCTCACGATGCTCATATATATATAAATTCACAGCGTTTTAAACATAAGTTTACGCCCGATATGTTGTTTCATTTAGAATCATAAGATGAAGAAAAAACAAATTGTCAATATGAGGGAAACAAAACTGGATCACAGAACTAATAATGACTTTGATAAATGAGTCTCAACATGAGAAAACCCGTCTTCAGGGTTTTTGACCATGCAAGACTCAAACCAACCTGCTCAGTTACAGAGATTAGCTAGAATGCTGAAATTTTGCTTGTAACAAGTTTATCAATTATACTTTCCAGAGATTGAACAACAAAGCCACTGACCAGATTGCCCGTCTACACAGGCTGGTCTGCATCTTTGTTGTTGAAATGCAACTACCTTAGGTTTTCCCGCAACACAACCCATAACCCATATCTCTGTGACTGCTTGTTTTAACGCCTTGGCAATGTCTATTAATGACATGCGCAACGTTCGGAGTGTTTCAGTAAATTGTCGCACAATTAAATAAAATCAGAGGTAAGCTCAAAGAAAAAAGAACCGAAACGAGATAAAGGAACACAGTGGAAAGCATACTCATCCAAAAAAGTGGGTCCAGCAAATGCTGCACCTGCCGGACCGGGGACAACGGCCTAAGCCCCTTTCCCAACAGATGACCATAAGGCTGCAAGACATGTACAAGGCAATATGTCAACGGCGAACACAAATAAAGAAGTACCGCCTTAGAACGGTCATTAAAAAAATTTCTGGAGGGAAAAACTAGTATCGGTAGTTTAAAACCTTTGAGTATAAGGAAATAAAATAATCCTGCAAGCTATTTTAAAGGCGCTGGGACCCTTGCAGGAAAGTTAGTTTAGTTTAAACATATTTCATTTGATGAACTCATTACATGTGTACAAACAAGAGCATACATATTTAAGTTCCTATTGGATACCATGAGGATTTGTAATTTGAGCAGCAACAAGTGACTTCCAACAATGTGGCATTTTGACAAGTGTAGACTTAGACGAGTGCAGTCTCCTTTTAAGCTTGGAAACTCAAAATGATGTTCAGTCAGTAGCCTAACACTCATAGAAAATTCAAGCAACTAGCAATGGCTCTGATCAGACTGCGTGTATGCTCAGGCTGATCTGAGTCTTTGCTGGTCGCACATATCATATTGTTGGAAATCTCATGTCTCAAAGACGCGACGATGCACATGGCAGTTGGCCTTTGGCTCAAGACGTTATCACATTGTGACGTAACGTTATAAGAATTGTGACGTCACGTCATGGGGATCATGCAGCCGCTTGCCTGAAAGAGCTATCACTACCGTTCAAGCTCCTAGTGGTAGAAAAAATCCCTCAGTCTTATGGCTAAAATATGACTTTAATATCAACAAAACTAGCATCTTTGCAATTCACATTTACTTTTTGTATTTTTTCAATGCTAATGATGATCATGACATATTTTTCAACATTAGAATTAGGTTCTTAGTTAAATCTAGATTGGTTCCCCGTATCGACTCCGTATAGATACCGGAACTGGGCGATTTCGAAAATATTTTCTATTCGTATTTGAAGACGATTAGCCGTGAATAGAACAGAACAGAGCCTCTCTAGTTGTAAAGCAACCAACTCTTGTGTTGCACCGCGGAGCGGGGCAACACTCGTTAGTTGGTTGCTATTATTGAATTTATTAACCTATAACTCAACAATAGCACCTTTGGACACCTTTACCTGTGACTCTCACGTTCATGTTAAGGCTTCCAAACTATAAATCAAGGGACCTCCTTTCATTCACGCATCAAAGCAGAGCTATCATATACATTTTATAAGGTAAATTTTCATCTGCAAGAAGTATTTTGTATCGACAAAGGAATCAAGTACCCTGTTATTTTTTTATGAAAAACTATGAGCAGCTCTTGCAATCAGAGCTAAGCTACTCATAGTGTTTCATAAAAAAATGTTTTTCAGGTTTTTCATAATAAAATTGCACAAAATATCTGCCTTAAGCAAAAATGTGTTGCAAAAGTGGACCCTTTTAAAGGAATTTCTTATAGTGTTAATTTAGGGTCCCAAAGGATGGAGATTTTTCTAAGGAGTTCCCGGGCATGGCTTTGGCAGTCTAAGACTCAATATCCTGCTTTAGGGAATACAATGTACTAACCAAGAGAGAGTGGTTCAGGAAAACACTTTCTTATACCAGCAGTTTTCACCCGCCTGTGTTCACAGCAAACAATCTGAAATGAAACCAGAAACTTTGTCTTGTCTGTCTCCAATCACCAGACTTGAGGTTAAAAATTGAAGTGCTAAAAAATAAAGACTTTTATCGCTTTATAACTTTCAAATATTGTATTTATCCTGATAATTGATGGCATTTTAACATTTATGAGCAGGATAAAATTCATGCTCAGTTGAGGTGAGCATGCAGGGGTGTAAAATTATTTTTTTATTCACTCGTCCTGCAGAACTAGTGGGTGGAAAAAGCTACTCGCCCTCTTGGCATTATCACTTGCCCTTAATAACTGATCATACATGTACTTGAATCATATTGATAATCATTTACTCTTTTTCAATTTAAATAGTGTTTTGTTATCATAGTCTTTCTGCTGAGGCTTCATTTTTTCTGTCTCTCATTATATCCTCCCCCCAATTTCTTCCCTTAAAACGATCTAATGACTCGCTATGACATTTAATGTGGGCAGCAAATGTGGTACTATTCGACCAGTGTTGATGTAAGCAAAAATGCAGTGTTCAATGTCTGAATTCGCCCGCCGTTTTTGAGGACCTCTTTGGTCAAACTCCCTCTATAGAGGAGGCTCTGCGAATAAATTCTACTGAAAGGTGGCCGCTGGAAGTTAACTGCAACCAGTCTGAAAATGTGCATGCATAATTGAAAAAGTCAGATATAAACATCCGGTTTACGATGAAAAAGATCAACAATCCCTAGTGTTACTTTCGTTAAGTCTTCGCTAAAGGATAAAATGCATTTTACATGTCAGAAAATGCACTAAACCGTAAGGGCGAGCTTGGCAGGTATTCTACCTGCCCAAACCAGAAGTTTACTCGCCAATGCGAGCAGGCGAGTGGAATTTTACACACCTCGCATGATTTTTTTTTATAACCTCAGGGCCTCTGTATTTTGGCCTCAAATTATCTAACAGACCAGCCTAAAGGAGAGGTTATCAAACACCCAGCTATCCAGATACAGATCTAATTTAGGATCTGAGTCTTTATCTACTTCCATTATCTTGTGTATGCAAGTAGTGAAGGCCCTGACAAAAAAACAAAACAATGATGGCATATTTTTTGATGGATCAAATATTTACAGAAGCTTCCTGATGATCAATTCCACCACATTGTTTTCTATTCTAATCACTGGTTTCAGGAAAGAAGAACTTTAAAGCTCTCCTATACACAATAACCCAAGCCTCCTGGGGTTCATGTTTTTAATGGATCAAATGCATTTAATCTCCTTTTGTTTTGAATTCTGATAAGCTGTGTCAGCGAAGATTTTTGAAGGTTTCGTAGCAAATCAATAAACCATGCCCCTGGTGGCCTTGTTTGAAGGATCATTTTCATTAAAGCTTTTTTGCAGAGGGCCAACCCAGGGAGCATTCATGAGAAGTTTGTTGAATTAGCTCAGTAGTTTAGAAGTAATTGTCGTTGTAATAAATTGTTGACAGGATGAACACAGGACTTGGCTCACATTGAGCACTTCTTGCTCAGCTAAGCTAAAAAGAAAGTAAAAAGTGTTAAAATTCTATATACTTTGTTAGCCAAGCACTCATCCAAGTTCAGGAAGTGTAGACAGGATTCCTCCAAACAGCCTTCCTTTTTGTGGGGTTCACATATTCTCTCACAGGGGCAGAGCACACACATGGTAAAAGACAGTCTCCTCATCCACATCTCACGGATCTCACACAGACAGGTTTCCAGGAAATTACGAAGCTGAAAATAACACTAGAGTGCAGTCCCTTTATCATGTTATGTTTCGGGTCCATAGGAATGGACCTTGCTTTGTAAAGAGACAATTTTCAATTTTACAAAGGAATTAAAGGAAAATGACCATTTGAAATGGTCATTTTCCTTTAATAATTTTGTAACATTCTATGGTAAAAAAATTTGGGAGCCACAACATGACCATGTTACATCCAAATCTGTGTTATAATGAGGTGTGTTATGGGATGGCACTCTATTAGGTAAGCAAATGGGCCACATTCTACATGACAAGTGCATAGTGTGACCTTATTTTTGAGGTGTCAATATACAAAATAAAGATTAATCATGTAGGCTGATCTGGGCTTACACTCTTTGATGAGGCATGTCTGTTCAACTATAAAGGGCAAATACAGTAGAACCTCCTCTGATCAGGGTTAACACTTTTTGCCAGACTGACCCTACATTATACAGATCTAATCATGTAAAAAAATGGACTTGCTCAAAATTTGGAGAAGTTAACATCTCCAAATATAAATACATATGACCAGATAAACACATATTTCCTACCTAAAATTGAGACTGTTCTTTTGAGTACCCACAACATATATTTTTGGTTAAGATATAAGAAAGAAAATTTTTAATTACACACTCTTATCTAGAGACCTGCAAATATTTACGGTAAATGCTCTAAATTTCTAACACTAGTTGCCTTCCAAAAAGGCCTAGGCAAACAGTGCAGACCCAGACCAGACTGCAGTCTGATCAGGGTCTTCCCTGTTTGCTATTCTGACAAGCCTCTTGTGAGTTCCAGCCTTGAAACCAACATTTTATTTGAGAATAGAAAAAGAAATGTGTTCCAAATTTAAGAACATTTACCAAATTACAAGTATAAATATAGTAAAATTTAAAGCTTACTTTGGCACAGATATCAGGACTAGGTGCTGATATAGGGGTGTCTTTGGTATTATTTTCCATGTCAGATTCTGGCTCAGAGACTCTCAACACAATGACCTACAAGAAAGAATAAAAATCTAATTCATCATGACTCCAGAAGCAGGCCCCGAGGTTATAAAACTTTTTTCATGCTCAACTCAACTTAGCATGAAATATGTCATACTCATAAATGTTAAAATGCCAACAAATTTATATGCATGATAAATACAACATTCCAGGGGTTTAAAGCAAGAAAACTGTTCATTTTCAGTATTTTAGTTTTTATGAACAGTTGAAATGATCAGTTGAGCTGAGCATGAAATAGTTTTAAGACTCAAGAACCAGGAAGCATTTCTCAATTCTTTCTCAATCAAATGTGCAAGCTAATCAGATTTTGGTACTCAACGCATATGGCAGCTTAAAAGACTCAGATTAGCTGCTAAAATGCAGCTAAACCAGAAACACCCCTGCTTGCACACACAAAGTGACATGTAGATGAAGTTCAGGCCAAATTTTAGAAATCTCATGAACTGACCCAAATCATATATTATGGATATTGAAAAGAAACTGATCTTTTACCAAAAGCTTTATTGTCCTCTATTTAGCATTATGCACATAAATTTAACACTCAAAAACTTGACTGACAAGTTTAGTTTACTGCTTTTATGATTAACTTTAATGCACAGAAAGTGAAACATACTCAAAAGCTTCACTGTCTGTTAGTCTTCTATACAGAGAAAGAAAAATACTCAACTATTAGTATACTTTATAAATTATTACACTGTATTTATCGAAGGTCAATCTTGAGGTCAACAGTATTGTTCTGAGGTCAGCTGTATTAAGCTGAGGTCAAATCGAATGTAAAATTGCTATATATTAAGTAGTTAATTAATTAAATGTCATGCTTTATCCTCTTGCTAATGTCACTTGCCCCTGGTGCTAACACCCTGGACAGTACGAAAATAGAAGAAGTAGAAGTCATTAATCAAATGATTTTTTATTGGCCCAGTTACAGGTCCAAGGTCAACTGTATTGGCCCTGGCCCAAATGATTTCATATTGGCTCAGTTATAGATCCAAGGTCAGCTGTATTGGTCCAAGGCCCCAAATGATTTTGTTTTGGCTCAGTTACAGGTCCGAGGTCAGCTGTATTGGTCCAAGGCCCCAAATGATTTTGTTTTGGCTCAGTTACAGGTCCGAGGTCAGCTGTATTGGTCCAAGGCCCCAAATGATTTTGTTTTGGCTCAGTTACATGTCCGAGGTCAGCTGTATTGGCTGTAGGCTGAGCGAATATGAAATCTCTTGATTAATAACATAATACTACAGACAGTGAAACAAACTCAAAAGCATAATTTACAGACCTTTAGTCTACTGTACTTCATGGCTGATCTCTCTAGTACAAAATCATGTTCAGCATCAAGGAAAAATCTTGCTACACGCCTGTACATACAGTAGGGGTTCTGTCCTCCCATCTAAATTCTATTCTAACCTTTAGTCTACTGTACTTCATGGCTGATCTCTCTAGTACAAAATCATGTTCAGCATCAAGGAAAAATCTTGCAACTCGCCTGTACATACAGTAGGGGTTCTGTCCTCCCATCTAAAAGCTATACTAACCTTTAGTCTACTGTACTTCATGGCTGATCTCTCTAGTACAAAATCATGCTCAGCATCTAGGAAAAATCTTGCAACCCGCCTGTACATACAATATGGATTCTGTCCTCCCATCTCTTGACTCCACCTGACTGTCTTTGTCAAAATCCGATTGAATAGTCCAGCTACAAATGAAACAGACATATTTAACCTTTGTCCTGTTGATTAAATTAGAATGCCTCATTCACTTCCCCTTCTCATTCCCAGCCTTGATAGTCACATTATTCATGTGTAATGGATTCACAAGCTGTATGAAAAAACAGTGTAGATCCATATCAGCTGCCTCATAGGAGTGTATATCTAGTTCAGCAGGAAAATGATTAACAAAGGTTTCTTTGTTTTTGTTTGTTCATGCTTTACATCCCAATCGACAATTTTTCCTTCCTGCTTGTACATTTTCCTGTCTTGCTGAGCTGAACCAGTACTAAGCAGAGGATAAAGTGACTTGCTTAAGGACACAACAGCGCCTCAGATGAGTCTAAACTAGCAACCCTTCGTTCCCAAATCTAACACTCTAGCACTGAGCCACTGCATTCCTCAACAAAAAATAATACTTGTTTAACAAATGCCCTTGGCAAAATTTTGTGACCATTTATAGCTCCTTAACTTGTGAAAATTATCCCTTAATCAACTGGCGAATGAGTTTGATGTTCATAGCCTATTGCACAGGCAAGTGAGCTTGGCAGCTGTCAATCAAATTCATGTGATTCATGAGACTATGAAAGGTTACAAAAATCTAAAGATTCATTAAAGGCTTGCTTGGAAAATGTAAAGATACAGTGCAAACACCTTTTAAAGTACTTAGTGTGTGCTTAAAGGAGCTTGGTAATTTGGAATGGACCTGTATAGTAGACAATTCTAACAATGGTTAAATTCAGTGATTTATTGGTTGATAAATCACTGCACGGACCGGCGTGATGTCATTCGGTCGCCAGTCATCTACCACATACAGCATTGAAACATTGGCAATAGAGGGCATGACGTCGTTTTACAACTACATGTATTAGATGTTCAAAATGTACGTAAAAATACACTTTTCAGTCCAAACAAGAGTTGCAAGAAATTCTAACAGTCTGTTCAAGATGGCAAAATGGTCATAGACTGTGAAGGAATTTTTTCATATTTTTTAATCTTTCTGTGTGTTAGAATTGAAATAAATTTGCACTGGCAGTGATTTGTGGCTTAATATATCGCTGTCTGTCGGTCAGTCATAAGTGGATAAATCACTCGCCATTGTGATTTATTCACATTAACAACCAACCTCCAGCCAGTGATATATCAAGCAACAAATCACTGCGAGCGGTAATCGATTATGATCTTAAATCAACCTGCATTCGAAGTTTGCAAGTTGGACTGACTGGAAATTGGAAGTTCATGTAGTGCAAACACCCTATAAAGCACTCAGTGTGCACTTAAAGGAGCTTGGTCAGTTGGAATGGACATGACTATATAGTAGACCACCTAAACTTAAATATCAACATCAGTACCAAAAGTTCGGAAATGAATATCTTAACCCTTGTCATAGCCTGGTCCTCCATATTCTTACGGTACTAACAGTTCAGTGATCAATATTTATATGCTTACTGAAGATATAATCAAATCAATCATAAAATTTGTTAGCTTATTATCTAATCCTTCAATACATATCATCAATTGACAGTTGTAGCCTAGAATTTCTGTCTAGCTTCTAATGTAAACACAACCTCCACATGGCAGCCATATTAAATTGGGACTTCATATTCTCACGGTAACTAGTTTGTTTTTGGCTTGAAGGAAGTTCCTGACCGGGTCATGTATTTTTTTCTTCAAAATTCATGAAATTCATTATGTAACTCGCTTTGAGCTGTCAAAGCTGCGGGGATTAACTAAAAATATTTCGAGAAATATGACATTTATACGACAAGTGAGGAAAGCAGCTTTACATTTGCATTGTTAAAGTGATAAAAAATATTTTTCATTCACAACTTTAACATTTTTGAAGTTTCTATTTTGCGAGTGGTCTGTAGCCTTCAGTTCACTTATTTGCATCTGTAAAGAGCTGATAGATGGTGTGGTGGTTCATTTATACTGAAATAATGGTTTACTGTGAGAATATGGATGCCGTGAGAATATGGAGTTCGAGTATACTTAAAATAATTATTTTTATGTTCTACACTCTTCCCCAATCTTTATCCTGTTAACATGCAGCATTCCAGTTGTAAGCATGTATTTGCAATCAGAGTGGAAAACGTGTGGATCCTGATCAGATGGCTTCGTTAGAAGCCAGCTGATCTTGATCTACAATGTTTTGCAATAAAGGATAAATCCAGGTTCAGCAGGATAAGGGTTAAACTAACCTGGACAGAAGCCATGAAAATCTACATAGAATATCACATCATTCTTTCCTACTGCATATAAACGCTTGGATTCTGTGTATCCTCTAAGTCTAGAGGGAACATAAAATGTCCTGTTCTTCAAACTTTCACCACTCTGCACCTAAAAGGATCAAAATAATGATAAGGCCAATAAAAAAAATACCTGTGTTTCCGGTTCCCCGACCGACCCTAAAAATTCGGGGCCGACTCGAAACTTTTTTTTTTCAAAACAATGGATAAATCAGAGAAAAATATGAAGAAATATTGTATGCTTAACGTGCCTTCGAGCTAAATTAATTATTCAGAAGCATTTGTAGTCTGAAAATTGCTCTTATTTATGTGAAATTTGCCGATTTATTTGCGAAATTTTCGGAAAAAAGTACCCACGAAAACTAATGACATTTCATTTTTTAGTACTTTAGAAATGAACAAGGGGAAAAAAAGTTTATCAGGCAACCTGAAAACCATATTTGTTCGTATTTTGGTAAGAAAAATGATTAAGCTCTGGTCTCTACTTCTCTTATTTTCACCTTTCCAGTGCGCTCTGTTGTCTGCGCAGGCGCGAGTATTTTGAAGAATGCTTCCTGGCATAGACACTGTGTTATTTTGGTCATTTTATAGGAACATTTTACACCTTCATCAGCCAAATTGTTATAATCAGCGATGATATATGAAATAATAGTAAAAACTAAAGCAGAAAAGGGCAATTTATCCTTGATCAAATATTAAAGTAATTGTACAAGCAATGGCTTTTGAGAAAAAAAACCTATGAAAACAAGAACTGGCTTTTATTTCAAAATATTCATAATGATATAATAAATGCCACTTTACACTTAATATATTCTGGTCTCATCTGTCTTTGAAACAAAATTAATGTATTGTGATTGTTGTTACCAGATAGGACACGACAGTCCAATGTTTGTAATGCCAGGGTGCACAAATTTAGAACAACGTTACAACATCTGCCATAGTACATATCACCAGGATCCACAGCCTGATGACATTGCCTGTACTTTTTTGGAGGAGAAGAGGGAAAAGTACACTCAGCAGAGTTCAAGAAAGGAGACAGAAACACACCAGAGACTTGCAGACTATTGTCTCTTTACTCCATTGCCTGCAAGACGCTGGAGCATATTGTATTCAGTACATGTAGCATACACAAACACCGTAGAGACTCGCAGCATACTCATACTTTCAAAAGAGACGGTATTGTGGGACACAGCTGAAAGCCTATGGCAAAATCCCCCACCACCACTTACTGCATAAACTCCAATTATGATGGGTTTACTTATTATCAGCACCCGATGCAGTCGAGTCAAAGGGTGCCCCAAGGAAGCGGGATCTCTGCTCTTCCCACTGTTTATAAAAGATCTACCATAGTACATATCACTAGGATCCACAGCCTGATGACATTGCCTGTACTTTTTTGGAGAAGAGGGAAAGAACTGTTTTGTACTGTTAGCAAAAAAAAAAAAAGTAAAACAAAAAAAAAAAAAGTAAAGCCTACCTACCGACCCTGTTTTTTTCTGGCAAGGAACCTGAAACACAACTATTTTTTTTTTGGCCTAAAATGTGTATGTGAAACAGTGTCCTTGCAGAAGATGCAATTCCATAGGTCCATTTACCAAACGTTTTGAGTGTAAAAATGTGATTATTTTCTTAGCCATCAGTTTAAACATGGGTTATGGGTGCACAAAAGAACCGTCTCATCAAGACAGTTCTTTTGAGCACCCACAAAATAATGTTTGGTTGAGAAATAAGAAAGTTAATTATAAATTACACATTCTAATCTGGAGACCTGCAATTCACACTATAGCATACTAATAGCTATATTGAACTTTACGTCTAGTATAAAAAAATATGACTAATAATTTGATTGATGGAGTTAGGGCTTAATGTCCCAGTCAACAATATTTCAGTCATGTTGGTACTCCTCCCACAGGGAAGTAGAGAAAAGAAGAATGGGATGGACTAAAAGGCCTCAACCTCCACCCAAATTTGCCTCAAAGGAAGCAAATTTCATCCTGCCAACAAGCCATATATGACAGGGCCATCTCTCTGAAAGCTGCAGAAGAGAGCGAAACCACAAGACTTTTAGTATATTTTAGATTCTCTTCGCACAATGTGTATGCATGAGAATTATCAAAACTCTAGATTCACTAGTTCAAAACTTATGGCCAATGCTAAAGTTTGTTTCATGCATACAAACACACATGCATGCACCAACACAAACCAAGAACAATAGGCCTGGATCTGCAATACTTTGGACATAAAAACTAGAAACTACCATTTTAGGGACACTTGGTGAACTAAAGAAGGCAGAATTATGTAGATACAGTAAAACCTGTGTAAAACTGCCAATCAAAAATAGACAAAACAAAGGTCTTAATGACAACTAGTAGCTTAATGAAGGTTGAAAGTATTGCAGAATGCTCCCTTTGGAGCATTCTGCAATACTTTTGATCTGTATTAAGTGACAATCGGTCTTGAAAAACATTTTTTGGTCTTTTTGAGAGTGGCCGTTTTATGCAGGTTTTACTGTATTCCATGTTTCTATTAACCCATGGAAGCAGCTCCTATACCTCATAAAGTTTGTGATTACCGGTAAGATAATTCTACCAAGGACATTAACCCTTTTCATTCTGAATTCCTGCAAACAGGTACTTGGGCAAACATTCTAATGCACTTGAGTTTGTAACACCACGTCTGATTGAATAACGTCAAAAATTTGCGACAGTATATCCTGCGATATACTGTCGGAAATAGTTTGATGCCATTAATTAAGTCACATTTCGTTGGATGATGTGCGGCTTTATGGGGCTTGCAATGCTCCAATTTGAGCTCAAACTGCAGAAGTGCATCAGAATGGGGATAACTGTTTTCAAAATTTTCATTTGGGGAGGTATATCGTCGTCGGATATACGTTCAAAAATCATGTTTTACTGCTCTGCTCGTGTGTCCCAGTAAAACTAAATTTCGGACTGTATATCCGATGATATACCTCCCAAAATGAAAATTTTGAAAATAGTTATCCTCTAAGTGATAACCAAGATGAAATGCCACATAATTTCATCAGGGTTTACACTGTTTGCCAAGTTAAAGCAAACGTTAGGGACATTAACACATATTAATTTAGAAATTTCAACCTGTGACCCCTTAAAACAAAAATTGGAATATCCCATACTTATTGTATCAATATGTTTGAGAACATCCATCAGAATGAAAAGAGTTAACACTCCACTTGACAAAACCATCTAAATAAGCCATGTGCCTGATCAGAAACTTGACTCCCTCTAAGGGCCTTGCCTACCCTGAGCAAATAGCAAAGCCACTGACCAGACTGAACAGATTTCAAGACTGATCTCAGCCCCAATTGAGCACAACTGTCATTTAGTCACATTTTCCACTTACCCACCAGTCACAACTTTTGTTGTTTGTTTGTTTGTTTGGTTTGATGGTTTACGTCCCAGTCAACAGCTACGATCACGTTGTGATGGTTGGTTCACCTAACCATGCACACTTTTTTCCTGGGCAACTTGACTAAGCGGTTAACCAGTACTTTGTGCACATAATTTCGCTTGTAACTGACTACAGCCCTTCTTGAATCAGCGGAAGGGATGAGAATGGACGTAGAAATTATTTCATGATCAATTTCCGCAAAAGTATGGACCAGGCCGGGATCAAACTCGCAACCCCTGCAGACAAACACGTATCTGCAGCCAGACACATTACCAACTGCGTAACGTGGTCAGGTACAACTTTTTTTTGTCTAATCCTCTCATCTACTTATGTTCTTTGGGAGCCAATATTGCAAACAATACCAGACTGATCAGGGTTAATACAGGGCTTGGACAACGACCAAAAACAAACCGATTCACGAGCACGAGCACAACGATTGTCAAGGGCTCATCAAAAAGTCACATGGTTGATGCTGATTGGAGTGACAAATTTCCATCACCAAACTAAGCAACGCCTACCTGTGTAAAGAGAAAGGTCACTGTATACGTAAGGTGTCAGTGCTCCGAAAATAGATGCCTTTGGCGTGTCATAGATAACAAAGATCGGGCTCCGCGTTGTGTAGCTTGGTGCACAGTTTTATTCCGCAGCATATAAACGTATCATGTATCCAATATATTTTCTCCTGGGTCTGTGTAGAAAGATTGTGCTTGCAGTAATATCACACACTTCTTAGGGGATAATAAAGATGACCGTATCAAACAAACAACACTTGCTGTCTTTTAATAGAAACCAAATAAGGAACAAATTTCCATGTGAATTGTCTGTTGCATCATGTATCCATTGCTTCTTTCCTGGGTCTGTGTAGAAAGATCCTTCATCGCTTACCGCTTACAGTTATCACACGGTGATAATAAAGCTGACCACAAAAACAAACAGACAACATATTTGTCTTAGAAATCAAATAAGGAACGATATTTCATGTGAACTGTCTGATGGTAGAAGATTAATATGCAATATCAAGGTATATTTTCTCCCTGAAATTCTAAAAATATACATTGCAATCTGTCATGATTGGTGTCTTTAGAGGTATAAGATCAAAGCCGTATTAATTTCAAAGCCGACCTTTCAAACTCCAGATAAAACATTTTTTGACTGTTGCAGAAACCAGTCACTCTTTGCATGCTAGATAAGTTTCATATTTTTGTCATTTTTGTCATGTACAAAGTATCAACATCGCCAGTCAGGCCGTTACAGATGTTCTGGGTTCTAAATAGTTGCAAGCCCGCAATTTTTTGTGTTTCTTTTGGGACAAACTGATCTGCTACAATTGTATGCAAGGGTAATGAGCTGCAGCAGGGCAATATTAAAACTATTTGCGGACAAAAGATTATGTAACCGAGACAGTTCGAAATGGCTGTCTGAAGGTCACAATGTCCAGGAATAGATCAATTATGCAGGGTTTGTATACATGCTATTGACACCTAAAAACCCAAAAATAGAACACTACATATCCTTTACACATAGGAGGCGTTTCTTTCCTGTCTCATTATTTATTTGACTATCCAATCAGCATCAAGGCTGTGACTTTGACGAGCGACCGATTGTAAACACTGGTCCATCGCAAAGTCCATGGTCATTGTCCATCCACTATAGTGTTTGCTTCTATGATAAAAGTTAGTCTTTAGTGCATTTGTATATATATAGCAGATGTAATAAGCAGACAACATTTTCTGCCCCCAAAATATTAGCAGGAGAAAGGTGAAAGTAGGTACAATGAAAATGCAGCAGATACCTTACCCATAGGGCCAGTTAAGCAAAAATATTTAGCGTAAAATTGCAATTATTTTCCTATCCATCAGTTTAAACATGTGTTTCGGGTACTCAAAAGAACGGTCTATTCGAGACGGTTCTTTTGAGTACCCACAACATATGTTTTGGTTGACAAATAAGAACAATAATTTTCAGTTACGCACTCTTATCTGGAGGCCTGCTCACCTCAGAAAGACTAGGTAACCTCTGACATACAAGGTCAAATTTCTGCAGCAGGCCCATGAGAACCAGCTTCTGGTCCCCGGTCTCCTTCCACAGTAGATCTAGTAAACATTCTTCAGCAACCCCAAACTCTTCCAACCTTGTCCACTTATCCTGTGTCAAACTCCACTACAATGAGAATTTTATATCAAATTACTTTTTAACAGTGAGTTTCTAAATCACATTTATCATCTGGGAGTGATATAATGCCATGTATTAAAATCGATAAACCATGGTTTACAATTTTAGGTAAACTTATGAAATGACGCCCATAACAACATCACATATATTTGGCAAAATCTTGATGTTTTCACACGAAAAATGTGATTACAAAATAATTTAAGCATCATATGATAAATTGAATCTAAGATTTGTGCTCCTGTATTATTAACTTATTAAACTCATTGAGAAAAAGTGATAGAATGCATGGCAAGCCTCGCATTTCATCGCTTTTCCCCAACTTGTTTAATATATTCAATAAAACATGAGCCCTCATGTAAGATCCTTTTATGTATACTATATTTACTCTACTATTTTTTCAAGACCTTCAAGACTTTGAAACTTGGTATAAATTAATTGGGAAATGGATCAGCAGACTTTGTTTCATTGAGTCTGTTCATGAGAATTAATCGAAAGTACACAACACTCACATCCCCTATCATCCCCTTAAGTGGAATTCCTCTTTCTGTTGGAACCCAATATTCCTGAAGGACCAGAATATGACACATGAGAACCATAAAAATTATGGTCCTAAAGCACTCACCCGACACCGAGTCGCAAGATTGTAGATCTCCTTAATTTCAGATTTAACTTGGTCAAGATCAACCCTGCTAAACATTTCCAACAGCCACTGAGGCTGAACTATGACATCAGGGCTTCAGCTTTTTTTCAAGATTGGTGGGCCGAAGTGACCCATGGAGCAAAAAATAGTGGGTCATATTCTGAAATGATGGACCCAAGCATATCAAACTAACCACAGTTGACATTTGGGTAGTATACTTTACCTACACACTGGCACAGACACTTGTATGCATATATGTATATTGACTGCTCATTATACAGTAAAACCTGTCTTAAGCAGCCACTCAAAAAAGAAGACAATTATCGCTTAATGCAGGTCAAAAGTATTGCAGAACGCTCCAAGGGGAGCATTCTGCAATACTTTCGACCTTCATTAAGCTACCATTTGTTGTTAAGATCTATGTTTTGTCTTTTTTGAGTGGCTGCTTAAGACATGTCTTTCTGTATTGACTACCTACATGTACTTTCTGTTTTGTGGAGTTCGTAGACTTGCTGTAAGATGAATATTTTTATTAAAGTGAGATTTTTTTCACAACTAAAAAGGATGGGTCCACTGGGCCCACTGCCTTGGAAAGTGATGGACCATATTTTGAAATCATGGCACAATGACCCGGGCCCACCATAAATCTGAAGACCTGTGACATGATCCTGTTTCTACAGAAGATTATTCAAACATCAGATGCCAAGTATACAAAATGACAATATGTTGCCTGCAAACACTATTGCAGATGAGTTTATTGGAAGTATCTTATCAAAACCCAAGGACAATATGGGTCTTATAACTAGAAACCCCAATTTTATTACATGCAAACACAGGACTTTATTTAAGAGTGCATACCAAAAAATTAATTTTCTTATTTTTCTCAACCAAAACATATGTTGTGGGCACTCAAAAGAACCGTCTCCATGAGATGATTCTTTTAAGCACCCAAAACAAGTGTTTAAACTGATGGGTAAGAAAATATTTACAATTTTACGCTCAAAATTTTTGTTAATCTAAACCTATACAAACAACAAAGCAAAGATCAGCCAGCATGTATGTCCAGTCTGATCAGCACCTTTGTTATTCATTTTGTGGAAATTATTATAACTATTTTTGCAAAATTTCAATATTCTAGTTTGTCTCTGTAGCTGAGCAGGCTGGAATGAGTCTTACTTGGTCACAAATCCAGAAGACAGGTTTTCTTGCCCATATCCATGTGTGAAAATTTCCAAAATCCTGAATATTTAAAATTCAAATTTTTAAACCTACAGGATGCCTATAAAAATGAATAATTTCATGTTTAAATGGTAATACGCATTTAATAATCTTAAAATTAATCAGAGAAGCTGATATAATCTCTCTAACTAACCATTTTTAGGCTGGCTTTCTATGGAAAGTCAGTTTCAAAATCCTGAATTCAGGATTAATCCTGAAAACTTTCACCCATGCATACCACCCACTGCAAATGTTTTTGTCAAGAGTACTCTGTCACTTTTGAGTTAACTCTTTACCTACTAGTGTCATCTGCTGACAACCATTGCAAACAGTCTAGACCCAGATAAGGCCCAGCAAAAAGTCAGACCTGATCTGAATCCAAACTGTTTGGCACTCTTATAGTGTTCCTGAAAGATATTTTTTAAAAATAATAATTTTGGAAAAAGTCAGGAGATGACAAAAAAGCATGAAAAATTATCCAGCATGCAAAGAGTTAAACTAGAGCCATAATCTCACCTTGTCTGTGACTTGAGTCCTTTTGGTGAGGACCCTGTTAAACATTTCCAACAACCACTGAGGCTGAAGTATGACTGTGTTCCTGAGGAGATTATCTACACACCGAGATCCTCTGTCATAGAAGATGATGACACCAAGGTCATGATAGAACTCAAGCATGGTAGTGATCTCGCTGCTGTCTAATATACCCAGGTTACCAGCCAGTTCTGTCACCTATAGAGATATAGAATAGATTAAAATTGTAATCTTATCATAGAAGATGATAACACCAAGGTCATGATAGAACTCAAGCATGGTAGTGATCTCGCTGCTGTCTGTTATACCCAGGTTACCAGCTAGTTCTGTCACCTTTAGAGATATAGAATAGTATAAATTGTTTTCTTATTATAGAAGATGATAACACCAAGGTCATGATAGAACTCAAGCATGGTAGTGATCTCACTGCTGTCTGTTATGCCCAGGTTACCAGCCAGTTCTGTCACCTATAGAGATATATCATAGTTCAGTAAAACCTGTCTTAAGCAGCCACTAAAAAAGAAGACCGAAACTGGTTTTCAAGACCAATTATAGCTTAATGCAGGTCAAAAGTATTGCGGAATGCTCCAAAGGGAGCATTCTGCAATACGTTTGACCTTTATTAAGCAACCATTTGTCATTAAGATCTTTGTTTTGTCTATTTATGAGTGGCCGCTTGAGACAGGTTTTACTATATAAAATTGTATTCTTATCAAAATAGATGATAACACCAAGGTCATGATAGAACTCAAGCATGGTAGTGATCTCACTTCTGTCTGTTATACCCAGGTTACCAGCCAGTTCTGTCACCTATAGATATATATCATTGTATAAAATTGTATTCTTATAGTAGATGATAACACTGAGGTCATGATAGAACTCAAGCATGGTGGTGATCTCGCTGCTGTCCGTTATACCCAGGTTACCAGCTAGTTCTGTCACCTATAGAGATATATCCTAGTACAGTAAAGCCTGTCTTAAGCAGCCACTAAAGAAGAAGACCGAAACTGGTTTTCAAGACCAATTATCGCTTAATGCAGGTCAAAAGTATTGCAGAATGCTCCAAGGGGAGCATTCTGCAATACGTTTGACCTTCATTTAGCTACCATTTGTCATTAAGATCTATGTTTTGTCTATTTTTGAGTGGCTGCTTAAGACAGGTTTTACTGTATAAAATTGTATTCTTATCATAGTAGATGATAACACCAAGGTCATGATAGAACTCCAGCATGGTGGTGATCTCGCTGCTGTCTGTTATACCCAGGTTACCAGCCAGTTCTGTCACCTATAGAGATATTTCATTGTATACAATTGTATTCTTATAGTAGATGATAACACTGAGGTCATGATAGAACTCCAGCATGGTGGTGATTTCGCTGCTGTCTGTTATACCCAGGTTTCCAGCCAGTTCTGTCACCTATAGAGATATATCATTGTATACAATTGTATTCTTATAGTAGATGATAACACTGAGGTCATGATAGAACTCAAGCATGGTAGTGATCTCACTTCTGTCTGTTATACCCAGGTTACCAGCCAGTTCTGTCACCTATAGATATATATCGTTGTATAAAATTGTATTCTTATTTTAGTAGATGATAACACCAAGGTCATGATAGAACTCAAGCATGGTGCAGATCTATAACGTAATCAAATGAAGGAAACTAAACACAGTTGTCTTAGTTCATGATCGTATAGTGGTATATTTTAATGTAACATAAGTATAATTCAAGACTGAAGCGTGCTCAACTGAGCAGCTCATAATAATCACAGAAAATGCACTGGTTTCCTCATCAATATCAAATCTAATCTGATCTGATCTAATCTAAAGCAAAATCTGATCTCCTCTGAAGACATGGTTGTACCCGGCAGTATATATAGTGAAAATGGAAAGATGTTTTCATTCCAAAACATTAACCGTTACTAAATCCGTATAATAAGCCCAAATATTATGACAAGATTCTGATGATTGCACTGAAATAATTACTAAGCATCTGCGATGTGAACAATGGCAAACGTGTGCCCACTATCAAAACTTTCCATCACCTGATCCATCTGGACCGAATATGCAATCATAAGATTCATGTATAATACAACAATTGACTGGGCGCTATTCTAATGTAAGCATAAATGCACATCATTGTCATTCTACTATGGTCCTGCAGTTATAGCTTTGAAACTCTATCCCGACAACAGCTAGTTGCTGTGGGGACTGAGTCTCAACCTGGAATACCATCTAGGGGCTTGTGAAGCCAGTGGATCGAACCTACGACCCCTACACCACTCAGGCCCATAGATTATCTTACATTGAACTGCGCAAGCAGAATAAAGGTCTACGAGGTAATAGGTACTCTTACATGTAGAACCACTTGCGCATTTGACATAACCATCATATGATCTTATTATTGAATATTTCGAAGTGTAAACACTGATTTGAATTGTGTCCAATCTAAACATCAATCATGTACATCTAGCTAGCATCCAATTTTAAAGTACTTTAATAAACCGCTACATAAGTCGTTTTGCATGCTAAATTATGATCAGCAATTGAAGTACAGTATTCATCCCAAATACTGCCCATCAATTACCATAGCCTTACAGACCATAAAGAGTGTTTTAGTCATTATGATTCTCAACCCTCAACATGATTTTGCTCATAGTGAGCTTGTATAAGCTGACTATGTTATACACCTCCTATTCTTAGGATTGATTTATACTAATATAAATTAATTCAAATTCAGTCCCTAAATTATTCTTAGACTACCTTTCCGACCATGACTTCATTTATATATAAATAATTGATCATCAATACACAATGTTCTCCTTATTAGGAAAACAAACAGTAATGTCAATTATATTCTGAATACACAACGTAACAACATGCAGTATAAACAGTAATGTCAATCATACTCTTACAAGATGAAAATATACATAAAGATGAAGTTTAAATTTGATGAAAATTGCTGTTTATTATAAAAGAGTATGAGCATCATTATTGTCTACATTACATGTTGTCTATAGGGTTCACCTATAAATGTTCAGTCTCATATTTTTCTTTTATAAGTAATTATCCTCGTTAATCGTCAGGCACTTAGAATTCTATTATGAACATATACATTAAAATAGTTTTGAATTCTAAATGCCAGTCAATGTTTGATCTCTGGGGAAGAGAGTTTAAGGTCCAACGTAGTCGGCGGCTCAGGAACGTCAATAACGGGAACCCGGTGCTTGCTGCTTGGTATGAGAATTCTATCGTCCACCATTTCCTTGTTGAACATGTTGGCCACCATGTAAACTGGGTATGGGTGACCAGTTATGGTGTACTGACCAGTCGGTTGATAACTCTTCTTCATCAGGGTACAATCATCGTTCTGTAACAAAGGTGTTACAACATAATGTCCATGTTACGACGTTATCATAGTGATCTTCACCTCTGTCAATTAAAGTTATACACGAGGACTTAAAATTCAATAAAAGTCAATATTATGTAATCTTCACCTGCGCAACTTAAGGTTAAACGCAGGACTTACAAATTCAATGAAAATCAATATTATATAATCTTCACCTGCGCAACTTAAGGTTAAACGCAGGACTTACAAATTAACCTTAACCTTACTGTCAATATTTACATATATATATATTCATCAATTGACACATCTTTAAAAAAATCCACAGTTGCTCTAATTATAAATTCGCCCTCTTTGGCCATGCCCTTCTGGCATCCGTCTGTCCAAAGAATGGATGATCCTTGCAGGTAGCACTGGTACCTTTACTTTCAAGTAAAACAGACTCATCTACTATCTTCAACGTAGATTCAACATCATTAGTCGGCAACTTCATATCTGTTATCTCAGTGTCATGCTCATTAACCTTCTCTCTCAAACAAAATGAATGGCTTGGTAGATATTTTAATCTAATGATAAATAACGCAATAGCTGTGACAATTATTACAATAAAAGCTATAATTGTGATGTTTGCAAATGTCCAGAAACTAGTATTTTCAGCGTGTACTTTTCTCAAGTGATGTATTCCATGTACAAAAGTTTGCATTGGAATTTCTTTCAAATTCAACAAATGCGATGGTATTTCAAGTTTATCTACATCTTTTAATTTGTCCTGTACCTGTTGTCTTAGAATGAAATGTGATATATTATGCAGTCTTAGTAATGATTTTAAGACATCAGATATCTCAAAGTAACTGTTTTTGTCAAAGTGCCCAGGCAAGCTCATGTATTTATTCGAGGCCAAACAGTCATTATTTACTGTCAAAATACCAAAAGGTGGGTGAATATCAATAGAACTGGACTGTTTAGATGAAGACCTACAGCTTAATGTTAACTGTAAGTTTTCATGTGTAACTATAGCCCATATACCGTGAGACAAGTATTTGGCAAGCGGTAATTTCTGTTTCATCATGACAGTCTGTTTACAGTTACTTTTAATGTCAACTTCATTTTTCAAAAATAATGTCATGATACAAGGCTTATTCAAATTAGTGGGATAGAAAGCAGTTTTCGGATTACAAAATTGTAATTTCACACTATTACACATATGAAAGTCATTTTCTGATAAGAATGCATATGACTGTCTACTTTCGGAAACCATTAGAAATTCTGATTCCAAATCATATTTAGCAAGATATTGTACCGAAGTATTGTGAAAAGGAAAAGGTATATTATGAACTTTAAATACCTCATATTTATCTCCTGTATTTATAAGTGGAATGCTAAGAACAATTCTTATCTGATCATGCTCAAGATATGTCATACATGTCAGTGTCTTATAGAAGTACCAAATATCATTTCAAGGATTTTTAGGTAATTCGTGATTATTAGGCAGTTTGGCTTGAATTTCTATTAATAACTTCTTCAAGTCATTGGGAGATATTGTATTGATAGATAAATGATTAAGCGACAGCATATTTAACTCAGTTTTTAAGTTTTCTAAATAAAATACTGCATTCTGTACTGCTATTTTAATCTCATCGAAAATCATTTTAGTCTGGAGATATGTGTGAATAAATTGTTCTAGTCTGACAAATCTTTGTTCGAAAGAAAGTTCAAGGTTACTTATTTTTCTATCAAGTTTTTGAATACAAATAACAAGATCCATGATTGACCTTCTGTTCTCACTGATTTGCATTTTTGTAATATTCAAAATAGACATAGACATCTCCAAATCATGAATTATATTTTCCTGATTATCAGACAAAATGTTAATATTTCTGTTAATATTATCTAGGTCATTTTGCGACAACGTTCCAAACAATGAACTCATTAAATTTCCGACCAGAGGTATCAAAGAACGTTTACTTCTGTCCGTATTTAAAACTTGATCATTTTCAAACGTTTTAAATATGGACTGGTAAGTATCAGACAACAAATCAACTTCAAGTTGCAAGCTTTCGAACGTTTCTGCATATGCTATAAGCTTTGACTTGTGATAGTCACTCTTAACCACATGTACAATTTCATTTGTACGGTCTACATCAGCCCTTATCTTATTTATAAGTTTTTGGTATGGTTCAAGGTCATGTACAAATGTCACAAACCATTGTGCATCATTTTGATAAATTTCATTTGTTTTCTGAAAAATCACACTTTCAGAAACAACCAAGCTATTTGAAATGTTAATGAGACATGAACTACAGATAAAACAGTACATCAGAGTTATCTGAAGAACAAAAAAAAATAACAATCAGTTACTTTCACTGAATCAAATTATTATTTACAAACACAATCATGTGTTAAATGAGGTCATGTCATAGTTAAATACAACATATCCTCACTGAGGGCTCATAACCTCTCTATGATCATTTTCATGATTTGCATCTTATCTGCTTGGTAGTCGTGTTTCTTATGTTTTCGTGGACTTGACCTTTTACGGGTCATTTGAACCTCATCGACTCTTAACGTTTTTTTTAATTAGTTTTTATGAAGTCGAAACTTATTTTTCTATTTTTTATATTATTATTTCTATTTTTTTACTATTTTTATTTTATTTTTTATTTTAAGCTTCTGGGGTCGCTTCACGGTATGTCAGAACACAAAATAAATGATTCAGCCAGTCCAATCCCATAATCAATATTCCTTTTGAACCACACAATCCCAAGAGCTCTTAATAATACGTTTCATACTACTGAATTTAAGAACATTTCGTCCGCGTATCAAGCTCTAAACCTTTTTTCATCAAAAACTCTTGAAACATTTTGGAATCACCATATTAAGGAACAATTTAGTCCATGTAACAATCTGAGTTTTAAACCTACTTACACAAAAACATTCAACTCCTGACACAGTTCGGATCCACCGATTGAAATAAATTCCTGTATCAATCAGAGTCAAAAGTCTTTGTTATCTAACCATAACTGAACAGGAACTGGGACTGTCTGAAACACTATTTTACTGAAATTATACTTGACGAATAACGAAATAGCCGTTATTCAAAGTCTTTGCATCGACCCCATTTGCAAAGAGTCGCTGTGAGTGCTTCAGTCTATTAATCTAAAGTCAGCTTTCTTTTTCTTTTTAATTTTCAAGCCATTAAATTTTGGAATGATTGCAGCGATGCGTAGCATTGTCAGGGTGCTTGAGACGTTTGATAGTAGCTGTGTCAATTTATGAAAATCCCTAGCAAGTTCTTCTTCATCAGCCATTTTTGTTTTAAGTTTATTTGTTTACTTAAATATCTACTTTATCAATTAATTAAAGAAGTCAAGTTTTAATTTGATTAGTAGCCTACAACATAAAAATTATACTTAAAATTTGAGTCCATAAAAGCCATTTTCAATTGTTTGAGAAAGTTAATTAATGACATGCATTAAAGAAAACAGTGAAGCTTACCTCCTTCTTTGATGCAAGGTCCATTTTTACCAGATCCGGCGAGCGGCACCAATAAAACAACCGTATAACGTAATCAAATGAAGGAAACTAAACACAGTTGTCTTAGTTCATGATCGTATAGTGGTATATTTTAATGTAACATAAGTATAATTCAAGACTGAAGCGTGCTCAACTGAGCAGCTCATAATAATCACAGAAAATGCACTGGTTTCCTCATCAATATCAAATCTAATCTGATCTGATCTAATCTAAAGCAAAATCTGATCTCCTCTGAAGACATGGTCGTACCCGGCAGTATATATAGTGAAAATGGAAAGATGTTTTCATTCCAAAACATTAACCGTTACTAAATCCGTATAATAAGCCCAAATATTATGACAAGATTCTGATGATTGCACTGAAATAATTACTAAGCATCTGTGATGTGAACAATGGCAAACGTGTGCCCACTATCGAAACTTTCCATCACCTGATCCATCTGGACCGAATATGCAATCATAAGATTCATGTATAATACAACAATTGACTGGGCGCTATTCTAACGTAAGCATAAATGCACATCATTGTCATTCTACTATGGTCCTGCAGTTATAGCTTTGAAACTCTATCCCGACAACAGCTAGTTGCTGTGGGGACTGAGTCTCAACCTGGAATACCATCTAGGGGCTTGTGAAGCCAGTGGATCGAACCTACGACCCCTACACCACTCAGGCCCATAGATTATCTTACATTGAACTGCGCATGCAGAATAAAGGTCTACAAGGTAATAGGTACTCTTACATGTAGAACCACTTGCGCATTTGACATAACCATCATATGATCTTATTATTGAATATTTCGAAGTGTAAACACTGATTTGAATTGTGTCCAATCTAAACATCAATCATGTACATCTAGCTAGCATCCAATTTTAAAGTACTTTAATAAACCGCTACATAAGTCGTTTTGCATGCTAAATTATGATCAGCAATTGAAGTACAGTATTCATCCCAAATACTGCCCATCAATTACCATAGCCTTACAGACCATAAAGAGTGTTTTAGTCATTATGATTCTCAACCCTCAACATGATTTTGCTCATAGTGAGCTTGTATAAGCTGACTATGTTATAGATCTCTCTGCTGTCCATATACCCAGGTTACCAGCCAGTTCTGTCACCTATAGAGATATAGAATAGAATAAAATTGTATTTGTATCATAGTAGATGATAACACCAAGGTCACGATAGAACTCAAGCATAGTAGTGATCTCACTGCTGTCTGTTATACCCAGGTTACCAGCCAGTTCTGTCACCTATAGAGATATAGAATAATATAAAATTGTATTCTTATCATAGTAGATGATAACATCAAGGTCATGATAGAACTCAAGCATAGTAGTGATCTCACTGCTGTCTGTTATACCCAGGTTACCAGCCAGTTCTGTTACCTATAGAGATATAGAATAATATAAAATTGTATTCTTATCATAATAGATGATAACACCAAGGTCATGATAGAACTCAAGCATAGTAGTGATCCCACTGCTGTCTGTTATACCCAGGTTACCAGCCAGTTCTGTCAGCTAATAGAGATATAGACTAGAATAAAATTGTAATCTTATTATAGAAGATGATAACATCAAGGTCAGCAAATGATATTTCAGTACAATATGGCATATGTACAAAAGCTCCCTTTAATGCCCTTGTTGACCTATCCAGCGGGGCTAAAGGTCTAAATTTGATCTACATCCATACTTTGGGTATGAGAGAAGAAAGGGAATCTGGTTCCTTGCTTGATAATGTGACAAGTAACAATATATTATGTGCTGGCTCAAATCCATTGATAGTCTTTATTTTCTTTTACGATAAAACAAGCAATAATATTATCACTAAATTTAACATTTATCATCCCACTATGGTCATACATGTACTGTATATAGATATCATGCAATTCAATCTATTGTTAAGTTAAAGCTGAGGACAGAGGCACGACAGAAAGATGGATTGACAATACCAAAACAATATCTAAAGATATTTAAAAACTGTCAGCCTATTATAATAATATTAACCCAGATATTATAAATATATTTTAGTCCAGCAAATGTTGTCTGCTTATTATGTCTGATGCATATAATCTTATGCATTCAGGACTAAATTTATCATGGAAGCACACACTATGAATACTTCAGGAGCAGTCTGATTGGATCCATATTGTTTCCAACATAGGCTGTGGAGCAAATTTATAAAATCCCAAACTTTTCCCCTACATGCTCGGTATTTTCAATATTCCTATCCAATTTGCAAAAATTCACTGACTTTTCCCTGTCAGGGAAAATAAAAATTATATTTAATGACTTTTTCTTGACCAATCCACACCCTGTAAGATGTAATGGTATGGAATGGATTTTTGATGAAAATTTACCATTATGCAGCAAATCAAAAGGATAACCTGCTTGATTTTTGGAAAAAAAACAACCTCACCTGCTTTGGGTTTTTTTGGAGAAAAAAATTCAAACTATATATGAAGCAAAGACCCAAAACAAGAGATTTTTAGTTCAAGTCAATGAGTTAAGATGATAAAGGAATGGTTTCTACTGATATGTTTATTCTATCATAATCAATGACTAACTACCTGGTATTATAACATATTTATATGCAACATCTTTGCATCTTGACACAAATGAAACACTAATCTATACTATGCACAATAAATTTAGCAATTGTTTTGTATGGGTGAGCCCATCCACATCGGATCTCGAGTTTCATTTGCTGTCATGAGGATACTATGCTTTTTTGGTTTTAAAAAAGCATGGTAAATGCTGCAATTTCCTGAACTTTCTCAGAGAAATAAAAGACCAAGTTTTCACAATTTGACGATTTTACTAATGCTTTTACGTTATCGCCTTTAAACGGTGTTTCTAGTCGTTTTCTTGAACCACATTAACAAGTAAAACTGTTTGATGCCTTTCAACACATTCAGACAAATACTGTTGAATGAAACATCTTCACTACTACAGTGCACGAGCCGAAAGATAAAATCTAACGTCACCGTTATCTCGCAAATGCGTCACACAATTTTTCAGAAACTTAAGGTTTTAATCAACCATAAGATGAGTTACATTGTAAGCCTATGATATGTATATGAACTGATACTCTGTTGAATTGAAATGCCAATTAACATTAGAAATTAAATCAAATGATGACTACGTTTTGACGTCATTTATGGCAGCTGATTTTTCAGCATGAAATCTCTATCACATCTGTAACATAACCAATAGTTTTTATAGGCGTATAATGCATGAGGAGGATGAAAGACCACCAAATGAAAAATCACATGCTTATCATTTCAGCATTACTTACAACGGGTGTTATTTTTGCTTACTGACCCCTTCTGCAATTCTTGCTCTCCCCAAATGCCTATTTAAAGGATGGCGTCTGAAATTTCATGGTTTCATTTGCCTAAGATCCTGTTCTCATCATTGCAATTGAAATTGATCGACACTGCACGAAGATGAGCACAAAAAGATGCGAAACATAAGAAATTGCTAAACTTATTGTGCATAGTATATTTGCTAGGTCTTGGAGACGAGCAGTGTCTTATTTTAAATTCACCTAACCATTTTGCTAAGTAAAAAATTTGATATATCCTTTTCATTCGACATTGACATAATTTCCTCCTTTATATCTTCAAACATTCTCACTCGCAAAAAGCTACAAGCAATACCTGATCGTATGATGCGTAGTTAAAACCCTGTGAGACAAGTTTCTGAACCTGCTGTTCAAACTGTATCCACCTTATAGGCATTCTCTCCCCCATATAGGGCTCCTGACAAGACACTTCCTCTAGCTTCCTACATAGTTGGGTCACCTGAGTAATAATGATAAACTTATCGTAAGCAAAACATGGTGCAATACAGTAAAGGGGGTAATTTTTCAAACTTTTGTTGTCGTCTGCTGACTTTTTTCAAAATTAACTTCTTCAAAAAATTATTTCAGGAACACTATTAGAGTGTCAATTTAAGAAGTTTGGATCCAGATAAGGACTGACATTTTGTCGGTCCTGAGCTGTGTCCAATCTGTTTGCAAAGGTTATCAGCAGATGACAAAAATCGCCACTAGCAAGGAAAGAGTTAACAGACCTACCTATGCATTGGTATCCAATTGAAGAAGGAAAAAACTTTTTTTTAAAAACTTGTTTCAGTAAATTTGAAAGCCTTTTTTTGTGTACATTGTGATAAACTTAAAATAAATGTTTTAAAAGTGTTCTATTCAACAAAGATTCATTTATATCCAACACATCAAGCATGAAGACTTTTTTCTTTGGTCATCTTTAATAGTCCAACAGGAAGGACAAGCTCAAGAATTACAATTTATGTAGATTGTATGTGCAAATATAGGTTATATCTGATATTACCTTTTCATCTACGAGGTCACAGTCTACAGCTAGGAAAGGGGTGACTAGATGTTGAACATAAGGTTTTCCCGCAACAAAATCTCGGATCTGTTCTAACTTCTCTTCAACCTGCAAATTCAAACAATATATTAATTATTCTAACACACCTCACCTATAAAGCCAACGGTAACAAACTGTGATATATCGGACAATAATTCACAGCTAAAGTGTGTGATAGCTGACGTCAGGGTTTTACAGGACGCAATATCCTGCGTCTTATAAGCATAAATCATTAGGTAGGACCCCTCAATTTACCTTACCTGCGTCGGCTGGGACGCAGACGTGTTTGTTCATTAAAATCCCAAATTCCAAAGTTATTTCGTAACGATTCGGTTTTTCCCATATCTACAGCCTATCTATAAATAAATAGGACAGGTGCTGTCGTTTAACCAATAATATCGGAAGGTGTGTCAAAACAGTCCAATCAAATTCGCGTTGCTATGGCGCTTTGAAATCTCATCATGTCTCGCACCCGCTCTGATTTATCGATCAATATAGACGTTTGTCAACCTATTGGGTTTTCTTACGGTCAAGCGTGTAAATGATTAGAAAAAAAACGGCTGCTTAAATGTCGAAACAGAGCGATCTGAGAAACTTTTTTGGCAAAAGAAATGCAGAAACGGACCAAGAACCATCCTCTAGTGACTGTTCCGAGTCAGATCAGTCCAAATCTTCTAAAAAAAACAGCCCCCATAAAATATCAAAAATTCTTATCTAGCTGGCTAGGTCGCTACAAATGGTTGAGATGCGAAAATGACCTGATGTTTTGCAACACCTGTTTGACAGCTAAAGCCTGTTCCAATCCCTTCACGGAAGGATGTACTACCTCCCAAAATTCTACGCTTGTATAAAAAGATGGGACCCCCATTTTCAATGATGGGACCCCCATCATAATCAAAGTTGAGTCCCAGGGACCCCCAAACATTCAACTTGGTGTAAAACCCTGTGACGTCACTGGAAAATGACGTGGCATTAGACTGTGTAACGTCGTTTTTACGCTTGAAAGACGTTACAATTACATGTAAACGTATGCAATGTAGTCTAAATATCGGCGGGAGTTCTTCAGTGCAATGGCGGAAAGTTGGAAGAAGTTGAAGACTTCGAATGTGTTTTCATCCTTTATTGTGGGTTAGAATCGAAATAGCTCAGCTCCACTGTGTGAATTGTTGAGTAAAAATTCACTGTTTATGGGTCAGTTGTGCAAAGATAAATCACTTGCGCTGCGCTCGTGATTTGATCTTCTTTACAACTGACCTCCAAACAGTGAATTATTACTCAACAATTCACTGCTGGAGCTGATCTATTTCTTAAATATAAATGCTCCAAAATTTCCAACATTTTTTTTCATACAAATAACTCCGGGCTCATATATTAAGTGTTTTCAAGTTTAAACCAATGTTCAAACAGCACGTGAATCTCCTGATTCGAACATGGATTTTTGTTCATTTGACATTGGGTTGAAGAGACTAGGTCTGTAACTATGAACATTTTTCGAAAAAAATATTTTCTTTTTAAATCATTTGTAAAAGTAGAATTAAGTTATTTTTTCACAATAAATATGTTCAGTACAGCTGAAAACTGCATGGAAAAGTGAATTATCTTATTAAAACAGGTGTTTTTCTCTTATTGGTAATTATTTACGTCCCTCCAATAATTCTGGACAGTTGATTTTTAACATAAATGCTGTTGTTTTGATAGTGGTCATTTATCAATATTTACCAAAATGTTAAAAATTTTACCTGAATTTGAGGATTTTAACTGTATTCTTGAAAATTAGAAACTTTATATTTAAAATTAAAAGATCAAAAGTTACAGACTATGCAGCTTTAAAACAGCTATCCGTATAGGTATTTATGCAAGAATTGTTCTTCACATATATCTCTGAACAAAACAAATGCTTATATAGAAGGTCTAAGTCCAGAATTCCAGATTGTTCCTAGGCATTCTCATGTCTAAAATGTAGAGGCGTCTTACTAAAGTACAGTCCCTTTATAGCACACCTCATTATTAAACGGATTTGGATATAACACAGTCATGTGGTGGCTCAGAAACAATTTTACCAGGAATAATAGGAAAACGACCATGAAATGGCCATATTCCTATATAAATTAATTTGTAAAATTGTCCATTTATAACAAGATTCACTTATAACCCAGTTCATTGCTATGGTCCACTAAGATAATGTTAACAAGGGAGAGCACTGTATTTGGTCAGATAATCTTTCATATGGTTCAAGGCTCTGCACTATAAAGTATAAATCCAGAATGCCAGATTTTTCCAGATATTTCGCATGCTTCTTACTATTTGGTCACCAGATTTTTCCTCTGGAAAGACTACATCACAAATTTTGGGAACATTCACATGCCTAATTACAGCCAAACTTCAACAGCTTGAATATATTTGGAACCATGAAAATTTGCTCGAGATAGGGGTAGTTCGAGCAAGAGCCATTGAGAGTTTATTATCACACCAGATATGGATACATAATGAGAATAATATTTTGATCTCCGATAAATTAAAGGTATGTTGTGTGTAATCATTAGAATTGCCTCAAAATGAAGCAAATCTAATGATTTTTTGAAGATGAAATAAGACAAATCTATCTTAATTGTTCTAAATACTGTATATGGATATCTGGAGCTATGTAAAAAAAAATTCTAGGGACTTCAGAAGGAGTTTAAACTAAGCATGGTAAATGAGTCGTTGGTGTTTAAGCCATTGACGTCTTACTGTACATGCTAATATGTTGCTACTTACTTTCTGCTCCCGTAATCTTTCCTCTGGATCCAGGCTCTGTCTGTGTGTGCCTACTATTAAAACAGGTGGAGAGAAGATAGGACAACTTACTGTCTGCTCCCTTAATCTCTCCTCTGGATCAAGGCTCTGTCTATGTGTGCCTACTATTAAAACAGGTGGAGAGAAGATAGGGCTTTCTGAGCTTGGCTTCACATTGGTCGATGCGTAAGCAAAAATGGAATGTAACCAATGATCTAGGCATTCTAAGGGGGATAACTCATTACCATTAATCTACAAAACAGCAAAGAGAAAACAATTAACCCTTATTATGCGGTATTTTTATGTACACCACTCCTCCTCAAATTTTCCCCCAATTAATTTTGAAGGTAGCCGTAATTAGCATGTTTTTAGAAAGTAGAAGCCAGCTGATCTGAATCAGCACCAAATCTGTATTTCATACTCAAAACGACCAGGATCATGATGTTTTACCACAATAAATGTTGTAAAACATACTTATATATTCTTTATTCTAACACACCTCGCCTATAGATTCAATGCTAAAAAAGTGTGATATATCAAGCAATAATTCACAGTTTAGAAAGCGCGAGGAAAGTGCGTGTTAGCTGACGTCATTTGTTACTGGAAAATGACGCCATTCATGGCGTTAGACGGTGTAACGTCGTTTTAACGCTTGAAAGGCGTTACAAATGCACGTAAACAAATGCGACGTAGTCTAAGTATTGGCGGGAGCTCTTCAGTGCAATGGCGGAAAGTTGAAAGAAGCTAAAGACTTCAAATGTGTTTTCGTCGTTTATTGTGTGTTAGAATCGAAATAGATCAGCCCCAGTGCGTGAATTGTTGAGTAATAATTCACTGTTTGTCAGTCAGTTGTACAAAGATAAATCACTCGCGCTACGCGCTCGTGATTTGATCTTCTTTACAACTGACCTCCAAACAGTGAATTATTACTCAACAATTCACTGCTAGAGCTGATCTATTTCTTAAATTTGAAAAAACAGTGTAGACCCAGATGAGATGCAGCAGAGCACTGCATCTTATCTGGGTCTACACTTTTTTCTATGACACAAACAATTTTCTAGGGCAGAAATACAATTTACAGTCAACCCTTTTTACAACGACAGCATTTATCCCCAAAAAGTTTGATGTTAAGCTGAATTTCTGTTGTTATGAACTCAAATTCAAGCTAAACTGGTACATTTGTGCAAAGACAACCTATGTTTTTGCTGTTATAAAGAGTGTCAGTATAAAGAGTTTCACTTATTTTGAAAATTTAGCCTTTGACTCCTTACAATGTTCAATGGACCATCCAGGCTTATTCGTATCAAAATGGATGAAAAATTCAATCTATCAAATAGTCATCATTCAGAGATAAAATTTAAGATTTTTACTCACTTGCTATAAATGGGCGGGACAAACCTGTCTTCGGGGTTTCTGACAAAGCCAGACTAAAACCAATCCCCTCAGGCTCAGTTACAGAGACTAGCTAGAAAATTGAAATTTCACTTGTAGCAAAAAGGTGCTGATCAGTCTGCACATATGCGCAGGCTGGTCTGCGCCTTTGTTGTTCGCAAACACCGAAGACAGGTTTTCTCACGCCAAGGCTGAAATAGAAAGTGGTTGTTTTTCTCACTTGCTGAAGGTGTTGGTTAATTGAATATAAGCTCTATATCGTTTTCCCAGTTATCTAACACAGCGCAATGATAGGGCCATGATCAGACAGATCTGCAGTATCAAGCCAGAAGGTCAAGCGAGCTACTGGCAAAGCTTGAGCTTGAAGACCTCAAGCTCATTTTGAGAGAGAAATGGCTTCGCTGGTTTGGGCATGTAAGGCGTTCTAGTGGTGCAATCAGAACAGCATGTGATATACAGATTGATGGCAGGCGAGGCTCAGGGAGGCCCAAGCTAACATGGAAGAAACTGACGGAGAAAGACTGCCGTGAGTTGAAGCTCACGACAATTGACACTCAAGGAGCACCTGGAGATCAGGTGTGAGATCTGCTATGCGTGCTAGCCAGTTACCTGGAAGGTGGCCCACTGATGTGGATGATGCCCCTGCACCTGCACGTTAATCAAAAGTCTGATTATGATGATGATGATGATATGATTTAACCATCTATCAGATTGAACAACTTCAATTAGCATAACTGTATAACATAGATGTTGTCAAAAATTAATTTGTCCTTTCTAAGCCCACATTTAGGTTACCTTGAAAACAGTGTAAACCCTGATCAGCTTCAGAAGCTGGCTGATCAGATCTACCCTGTTTGTTGGGCAGTTTATGCTTTGTCATATGATAAAACTGGTGTGAGAGTGACCTGTATTCACTTTCTAAAAATAGCAAGCCATGGTAAATTTCTACTTGCTTTTTGGAGAAAATTGCTAGTGCTTAGCAAGTAAGCAAGAGCTGATAAATAATAGGCCAGATGAACAAAAGTTTTGAGCACAAGTTTTTTTCATGAATTGCCAAGCCTTATTTTCCCCCAAATCTAGAAACATATCACAAAAATTGCTGCAGTCATGATTAGTGCTTGAACTCTTTGCATGCTGTGTAATTTCATGCTTTTTTGTCGTCTGCTGTTTTTTTCCAAAATCAACTTTTTTGAAAAATTCTTATAGGAATACCATCAGTGTCAAATAGTTTAGATCCAGATCAGGTCTGACATTTTGTCCGGCCTGGTGTGGGTCCAAACTGTTTGCAAAGGCACTAGTAGGTAAAGAGTTAAAGGGGAGTTGTTTTACCTGATTAGATGAACTGTCTGTTGTCTGTAAATCATCCAGAAGATTAACCACCACAATATACACGGCTCTGCTGCTTAGCAACAGTGACTGAGTCAATTGGAACTCCTCTTTACCCGAGAAGTCCCACACATTAAGCACCACTTTACTGCCATCTGGTGGCAGCGTATTTGCAGTAGAAAGACAAGAATCCTGTGACTTAGTTTCACTCTTAGAGTCAGCTTTCTCATCAAGCAGTTTTTGCACCAGTTCAACCACTCTGTCCGGCATCTGATTCAGCATTTCTGAAGGAACATCACTAAACCTTGTCACCATTGCTGAAGATGGCTTGCTACCAATCTGTAATGAAGAATATAGGGATCACACATTTTATCATGAGGTCCCAAGGGAGCTGTTTGAACACTAGGCCCTTAGATTGAGTATTTAAACACCTTAGGAGAGACCCGGTAATTATTAATGAATTGAAAGAACATGCGTGATCATTATTCTTGCATATATCATCCTGATTCCACCCCAAACAACACTGAAAATGGTTTTCTCTAAACAAAATGGTGTAAGCTGTAAAGTTTTGAATGTCAAAGCTTTGTCATTTAAGAAATGAATTCAATTTTTGTAATGTTCATGGAATCATGAATACTTAGGGTCTCTTGCAAAGTAAGTGAAGCCCGAAATAGGGCTTCACGTTAACTTTGCAAGAGACGCGAAGTATTCATGATTCCATGAACATTCCAAAAATTGAATTGATTGCTTATATTAACATTTTATTACTAGAGGACCTGAAGGTCCTGAGGCGCTCACCTGATCTCCTTAATAATGTTAAAATAGGTCAAGGTCAACTACAGCTTATAATGGAACAAATTTTGTTTTACCATATATGGGGGTTGCAGACCTTTTGGTCAAGTGACTTAAACAATCTAATGAATAATCCATCAAACAGCCCAGTGATTTCTGAGAAACAGATGTTTAGATAGGTGTGTGGCAGTCCAAATGAGTGGCCTTGGATAAAAGGTCACAGGTCAGCTTGACATTTGGTACTTAATACAAGAGTCTTCCCAAATAAATGCATAAGGAATCAAATTTGACCTCGTCATAAAGTAGGTCAAGATCAACCTAGAATAGTCATTTGTGCAAAACTGGTAGGGCCCACATCCCCAATGCTACATACCAAGTCCCAAGGCCATTGGCCTTTTGGTTCCAGAGAAGAAGATATTTAAAGGGTTTTAACCATATATGGGCGTGGTGGCCATCTTGGTCATGTGGCCAGTACAATTGGTATAAATTTTGGCCAGCCTATCATAAGGCGTCTTCATATGAAATTTGAGTTCAAATGGCCTAGTGGTTTCTGAGGAAACTATGTTTTGATGTGTTGATGGGACTCCAATATGAGCGACCTTGGTCAACCTTGACCTTTGAAACTAATTTATAGCCATTGTCTCATTTGGTTTAACATATCAAGTGAGAATAATGACTTTGACCTCAACAGTTTTCAAAAAATTCAATTTTCAAAAAAAAATCCCATTTAAATGGATTAGGAAGCAAATTTGACCTTGACGTTAAGTAGGTCAAGGTCAACTTAGGTTCATCATTTGAACAAACTTGGTAGGCCCCACATCCCTAATGCTACATACCAAGTCTTAAGGTCATTGGCCTTCTGGTTCAGGAGAAGAAGATTTTTAAACCGTTTTAACCATATATGGGCGTGGTGGCCATCTTGGTCATGTGACCAAAATATTTTGCATAAATTTTGGCTAACTTATCATAAGGAGTCTTCACATGAAATTTGAGTTCGATTGGGCCAATGGTTTGTGAGAAAACTATGTATTAATATATTGATGGGACTCCAATATGAGCAACCTCAGCTGAAAGGTCAACCTTGACCTTTGAAACTTATTTATAGCCATTGTCTCATGAGGTTAAACATATCATGTGAGAATAATGACTAAAGCTTCCAAAGTTTTCAAAAAGATCAACTTTTCAGAAATTTTCCCATTTAAATGCATTAGGAAGCAAATTTGACCTTGACGTTAAGTAGGTCAAGGTCAACCTAGGATCATCATTTGAACAAACTTGGTAGGCCCCACAACCCTAATTCTACATACCAAGTCCCAAGGTCATCGGCCAACTGGTTCTGGAGAAGAAGATTTTTTAAGGGTTTTTACCATATATGGGCGTGGCAGCCATCTTGGTCATGTGACCAAGACCATTTTAACAAACTTTCGTTCCCCCATCCAAAGGAGTCTTCATATGAAATATGAGTTCAAAACTTGGCCCAGTAGTTTCAGAGGAGAAGATGTTTGAAAATGTTGACGGACAATGGACGCCGGAGTCACTGGTATACTATTAGCCTCACCAATGAGCCTTCCGCTCAGGTGAGCTAATAAATATCTAAAATACAGAAATTATTTATAATTTAGGATGCAAAACAGTTTTGTATTTAATATATACACATTATCATAATAGTAACTTGATCTGGCGTTCTGTATCACGTCAAGTGGATGAGGTCATACCATCGGATCACCCGAGATGCGTAGTGTTGAGGGTGATCCAATGGTATGGCCTCATCCACGAGACGTGATACAGTACGCCAGATCAAGTTACTATTTTGATAATATGTTTATCATATGCCTTTTTCTGACTTTCTCTCTGATTTTAAAACCTGTTTTGGTCTTTAATCCCGAAAAATTGCGGGAACTTTTGCCATAACGATATGTTTCTTGACGTCACGTCAACATGTTTTCCATCACTGGTTCCGTGTTTGCAATTTACTTTATGTAACGCTGCCGCAAAACCAGGTAACCGACGTTAGCCTCGTTTTAAAAGATAGTGATATGGATTCAGAAAACCTCAGTTCGTTGATCCGGCTTTCTGTATCAGATGGCCAGAAAACAGACAGTTCTAAAGTCGTATCAGTTATAGGTATATAATAAGGAATTGTATTAAAGGTTTTGTTGGAGTGTAAAACCGAAAAGAAGAACAGCCAGTGTGAACACAGACGGCCAATGGAGCAAACAAGAGGCTTGTTTTGCATGTGCCACTCAGGTGTGGTTCGCTGTCAATATTAACACCAGTGTCACTTCTGGTGAATGACTTCGATGTTTGAAGTACATTGCACGGACAAGTGAGCTTGGCAGCTGTCAATCAAAATTATGTCATTCATGAGGCTATGAATGGTTACAAAAATCTAAAGATTCATTAAAGGCTTGCTTTGAAAATGTAAATATAACATCATAGCCGTGTACAACATTTTCGTGAAATTACATGATGCAAGTGTTGTTAAGTTAAAACCCATGTTCATATGCACAGGTTTAGATTATAAACAATAAATTTCAGCGTAAAAATGTAAATATTTCTTACCCATTAGTTTTTACATATGTTTTGGGTGCTCAAAAGAACCGTCTCAATATGTTTGGGGTGCTCAAAAGAACCGTCTCATTGAGACGGTTCTTTTGAGTACCCACAACATATGTTTTGGTTGAGAAATAAGAAAATCAAATTTTTGTTACGCACTCTTAACTAAAGTCCTGTTATGTTATGCAAGAAAATTGTATTAAGGCCAGTCTGTGTAATGATGGTGGTTCTTGAGATTTTGGTGCTTCACAAATACCTTAAATCACTATTTAACCCTTTGTAGACTGAAAACCCCTAAATGGGTACTTTTCCAAACGACGTGGCATTTCATCAGGGTATGCACTATTTGCTAAAACAAAATCAATCTTCAGAGAAAGAAATAGGATATCAGCCGGAAATTATAACCTGAGACCCCTCAATATATACAATGGACCATCCCAAACTTCATAGAATGTTTACAAAGGGTTAAACATGCATGTGCAGCTATCTAGTAGGGATAGAGGTTTGATTTTTTATCTGGCACAACATTTTTATACCAATTTTAGTCTCCATTATGATTAACAGAGCTAAGCCTTACAGATAATAGTAATCTCAAGGCTTTAGATTGATTTTCCGGTACTTTTCAAGGGGGATTTAATTTCAAGGACATTTCAAGAAATCACTCCATGATCAAATACCTTTTTAGAAGCTGATGCTTTGCGATTGTCTTTTGATACTGAAGATTTTGGTTTCTGTGAGGCAGTTTTCTGTCTCTTCTGATACTGGAGCTCCTGTACAATATTGGTTGCCAAGGCCTGGTGGTATTCTTCCTGTAGATCATCTCCTTCTGCAAGGAATAAAAGGTATAAAGGTATTTATCATAAGTGTTCAAATGTAGCTTATGCACCAGTTATTTGCAAATGTAGCTTATGCACCAGTTATTTGCAACTACAGCCCCTCCCCCCAGGTGTGGCTCACTGTCAATTACAATTACATTGTCAAGACTGGCAAATGAATTCCCTGTTTGATTGAAGCTACTTCATGAGCGAGTGAGCTTTGTCAGTCATATTTCTGATGTTAGTGAGGTTTTGAATGGTTGCTAAAATCTTTAAGATTTATAATAGGCTTGCTTTGAAAATGTATATAAAACATAATGACTTGTGTAAAAGACAGTTTGTTTGTTAGGTGCTTAATGACACATCAACATTTGTGGGTCATTAGCATCAGACACATATTAGATTAAACGTGATTTGGGTAGAAAAAGTCAAAAATATGTGGTCTATTCTATACTTATTAATGAATAAATACAACAAAATAATGCATTTTGGCGCACTTTATATAGACTTTATATAGAAGCATAACCGTGAACAGAGAGCGTACACATGAAATATTTGATCTGATCAAATGTATTCGAAATAAGTAATGAACATTATTGAATACCAGTTAAGATCACCCCAGTGCAAGATACTCGCCGCCCAGCAAAAAGCCTCCACTCCTGTGCATGAGGTGTAAAAAAGCTTAGGATTACCTACATTGCAATATATCTCTATGGGGTGGGTGGCAATCCAACACCCAGAGATCAATTTTGATATATGCTGTTGTTCACAGGATTTTACATTTTCAAGGCTATACAAATTTTGGTACATACGATGTTTATGCTTTGAAAGTCGCCTAGAAACTGATTCTAGTGAGTAAATATCGCTCACTCATAAGCTCGTGCTCAAGTGCGTAATCGACTAGCACTTGTATTAAAGTCTAATTTGACTCAAAACCCTAGTTCATTCAATACTGAATGTACCGCATAGACAAATATTCTGATCTATTCGATGTTAAATGATCTGCATTATGGTTTAAAGGTAATGTTCAAAACGATGAAGAATATTTAGCACATCATGTAAAAAGTAGTGATAGAAAGACAAAAAAAATGTTCTAATCAGACTCTTCCACGAGTGGTCTGATCTGGGTTTACTCTCTTTGCTTTGGTCTATCTTGCAGTAAGCATGAGGTCAAAATGGTGACCACAGTGACTGTTCTATTTAAGGATTTAAAAAATGAGAATTTTATCCCCCATTTTGACATTTAATGAGCATTTTACTTCCTACAAAATCTTTGCTTTTTGCACTATGGAGAAAAATGGTAAATTACATAATACCAGTCAAATTGGCAAGCCTTGAGTGTTGGGAGAGAAACATAAATGGCCAAACAATGCCACAGGACTTAATTGCCTCTTTTTTTTCAACAATTAACATCCAAAATTATTCTGATTACACAAAAGTAAAAAATTTTGATAATTAACAAAAATGCCTTGTTCTAACCCATAATTCCATTCTTCATTTTGTCTTCAGTGACCTCTTCTGGCTCTTGGGATGAACCAATCAGTGACCAGTTGTCATGGTGACCAACACAGAAGTAGCAGGATGTTGACAGGTCAATCCCTGATGAATGGGGTACCTCCTCTACAGCTCTGTAGAATATAAAATATGGGTCATTTCTTGAAATTTTGGTACTTATCCCAAATGCATAAACATGGGTGAAAGTTCAAACCTTCCAAAATCCTGAACTTTTGAAATTCAAATTTTAAAACTTGCAGGATGGCTACAAAAATGGATAATTTAAAGTTAAACTGATTAATTGTGTTTAGATACTCTGAAAACTAATCAAAGAAGCTATTATATTGCCCATTAATCCTTAATTCAGTATTTTGAGGCTGACTTTCTATGGAAAGTCAGCCTCAAAATCCTGAATTCAGGATTAATCCTGAAAACTTTCACCCATGCATAAAGTCATGCTTAATACATGCATGCACCTATCTGATGAGTCTAAAGGCCTAAAATGTGACCTGTGCCTTTACTTATGTCCTTTCTTTGTGTATGCAGTGAAGACTCTGGCGAGACTGCACATTTGCACCAGATCATCGAAGCCTTCGTTTGTTTGTTTTGTTTGATTGGATTCTTTACGTCCCTGCCAACAATTTTTCAGTTATGTCGGGATGGTTCTTCCTGGGTTAAACCAGTACTAAGCAAGGATTAATGTGGCTTGCTCAAGGACACAACGCAGTAATGCTGGTTAGGCTCTAACGCACAACCCCTCCATCTCTAGTCAAGGACTCTACCACTGAACCACCGTGCGCCCACATGAGTCTTCACTGTTCACATAATGTGCTAATTACCAAAATCTCATGAAATGGCTCATATGTCATAAAGTCAGAGCTGGATGCAAACTACAACTAAAGTACCTGGCAGTATGCTGGCTGCTTATATAATGTCTACTGAGAGACACTCAACATAATTAACCCTTTGTATATGGGAAACCCATAAACATGCTAAATGGATACAACAGTGAAGACCCATATGAAATGCCGCATGAAATGCTGCAGGTTCTACAATGTTTGTTAATTTAAAGATCTTCAGACAAAAGAATACAATATTTTTTTTTTTTAATTATAACCTGACACCCCTAGATATGTACAATGGACTCTCCCAAGTTTATTGTATCAAACCAGAAGGAAGAATCCATTAGTATACAAAGGGTTAAAATTTAGTTTTTAATTATAAAACTTATTTTAACGAAGATACTCACCAATAGGCTTAACTATAGCAGTTTCCCTTACTCCCCGCAAAGTTTGAGGACCGTTCTGTATGTTATGGAACCAGTCCAGGGAACCATAATAAGAGCGCGAAAGCGCACGTGCATCAGAAATTCCTTTGCCCCAAAGAATGAGGGGCGGGAGGATGGGCAATATAAGTTAGCCTATTGGTGAGTATCTTCGTTAAAATAAGTTTTATAATTAAAAACTAAATTTTAACTTCATCTCCTCACCAATAGGCTTAACTATAGCAGAATCACATTTGGAGGGTTGGATTCTTGACACACACACAGAACGATCCTCTTATCCAGGGATTAATCCTGTAGAAACTTAAGATTCCATGATAATGGAATTATAAAGGGTATTTCAAATAAAGAAACCTAAATTTCCACCATTTCAATCCCTGGATGAAATAAAACTATTTATATCCAAGTACCTTTGAACTGGTCTTGCTTGGCCTTGGACGATAGTCTCTTCAGATTAGCAGTCTTGGTTGGAAAGACCAGATGGTCCCCCCACCACCTTTTGCGCAGAAACCACTGGACCCAACAGTCTGAGGTTCTCCACTTGTCTATTTAAGTCTCTAAGGTAGAACTTAGCAAAGGTTGACCTAGATGACCATACAGCAGCCTTAATAACATCCTCAACTGGAGTTTTATTAAAATAAGACCAGGAAGCTGACAAGGCTCTCAACTCATGTGCCTTAATCTTAAGTAAAGCTACTTTTGATTTTGACAAATTCTTATAGGCTAATCTAATAGTATAAGCAATCCATCCGGAAATAGATCCCTTATTGATGTCATGATTTCCCTTCAAGGGAAGAAATAGCCTTGTCCTATTTTTCCGGATAGGCTCTGTTACTTTTAAGTATCGTTTAATAGCTCTAACAGGACACAAAAGCCTGTTAAAGTCATTGCGTTTAACAGTTTTAGCTAAATTTTGAACCAAAATATCATCAGGACAAATGGATGGTAATTGATTTTTTGCTAAAAACCCTGGCTCTGTTCTTAAAGAAACGGAGCCATCAGATTGGTTGAATCTGAGATGACCTGGATCAATAGACAAGGCATGAATCTCACTCACCCGTCTAGCCGTTGCCATGGCAAGCAGAAAGACGGTTTTTAAGGTGAGATAGAACCTTGATGCCCGATGCAAAGGTTCAAAAGGCTCGCCACATAAAGACGAAAGAACACAGGAAAGGTCCCATTTTGGAGCTAAAGACCTTTGAATTGGTCTCTGTAATTCCATATACTTAATAAGTTCAGAAATTATAGGATCTGAGCCAATATTTTGCCCAGACTTGAACTTTAGGGTATTAGAAATAGTAGATCTGTAGCCCTTTACAGTACTAACTTGACATTTCTTCTCCTGAAACATATGTAACAAAAAATCTGCTACGTTTCCTGGAGATGCCATGACTGGATCAATCTCCCGGATACGACACCAACGGGAGAAAATGTTCCATTTGAGATCATAGACTTTTCTAGTAGAAATTCGTCTAGCTTTAGAGGCGTGTTCGGCAACTTTCTCCGAAAAGCTTCTATCTCTGATTGATTTGCGCACAATATCCAAACGTGGAGTCTGAGGTTTTCGATATTGTTTCTCACAAACTGCAGTTGTGTTAACAGATGCTGTTTTACAGGAAGCCTGATGGGAGGTGCTACTAGTAGCCGAAGTAACTCTGGGAACCAAGATGCTTCGGGCCAGAATGGGGCTACTAGAACAATTTTGCACTGATGTTGACGAATCTTGCTGATTATTGCCGGAATCAGAGCGAACGGAGGAAATGCGTACGCATGGATCCGGTCCCAATTCATTGATAGAGCGTCTATTGCTAGAGCTCTGTCGTCTGGAATAGGGGAAACATAAACTGGTAGTCTGTTGTTGAGACGAGTCGCAAACAGGTCTATGTTTGGGTAACCTGTAACTGATAGAACTAGGTTGCAAACAGCCTGATCCAAACACCATTCTGTCCAAATTGGCTTGGACAGACGACTCAGCCGATCTGCCAGTATGTTGGATTTGCCGGGCACGTGGCGAACAAGAAGGTTTATGTTTCTCTTGTCGCACCACCGAAGAGTTTCCCAAACCTCCATGCAAAGAGATGGAGAATGGGTACCCCCCTGCTTCCTCAAATAAGCTACCACTGATGAATTGTCCGTGGCTATCATGACTGTGGTATTGTTGACATGTTGATGACACTGTTTTAGAGCTAACAGAATGGCTTTCATCTCCAAAACATTGATGTGTAGCGCTGATTGGTCCAGAGACCAAACACCATGAAACAGAAGTCCCTCCGGTTCCAGATGGGCACCCCATCCGGAGAGACTGGCGTCTGTGAAAAGAGTGTGAGATGGCAGGGGTGGTTTCAGAAGTACACCCTGGGCAAACCTTTCTCTGCTGTTCCACCACTCCAAATGACTCTTGATTTGCATATTGATCAGAATGCAATGTTCTAATGGTAGAACATGAGGTTTCCACTGAGCAAAAAGAGCCATTTGAAGAGGACGTAAGTGTAGCCTGCCCAAAACAACAAATTGAGCAGCTGCACTTAACTTCCCCAGAAGAGACAGGAATAGTCTTGCTGATACTTGTTCTTGTTTCTTGAACCAGAGTACAAGACTCAGAATGTCTTGTACTCTGTCCCATGGCACTCGAACTATGTTCTTGTGAGTCAGAAATTCCATCCCTATAAAAACAAAATTCTGGGCAGGAATTAAATCTGACTTCTTTTCGTTGATTATTAGACCTAGAGATGAAATCAGCTTGATGGTGAACTGCTGATCTCTGAGGATATCTGCCCGAATTTGATTTCTGACCAACCAATCGTCCAAATATGGAAACAGAACGACTGATCTCCGCCGCAGATGAGTTGCTATGGTAACCATCAAGCGTGTGAAGACAAACGGACTCGTGGCTAGACCGAAGGGTAGAGCCTTGAATTGGAATGTCTGACCCTTGATACAGAAGCGGAGGTATTTCCGAGACTGCCAATGAATAGGTACATGGAGATAGGCATCGGTTAAATCCAGTGAAAATGCCCAGTCGTTGGGTAGAATCGATTGCCTGACTTTGTTTGCCGTTTCCATTTTGAAAGACTGAATGTTCAGAAAGGAATTCAGTTTGGACAGATCTATTATAAGTCTTAATTTCCCGTTTTTCTTGGGAACCAGGAAAATTCGAGAGTAAAATCCTGGATCTTCCGGGTTTATTTTCTCCACTGCCCCTTTGAGTAGGAGTTCTTTGACCTCTTCCTCTAGTGCTGGACTTTCGGTCTGCCTGAGAAAAACAGGAGTTGGGGAAAGAAAGGGTTTCCTTATAAAAGGAATCTTGTACCCTTTTCTTATTACAGAAAGGACCCATGAGTCTTCTGTTATATCTTCCCAACGTTTTTGAAAATGGGCCAATCGTCCTCCTACTGGAAGATCCCTTCGAGGACGAGGCAGTGGAGAAAGCGTTTCATTGATTGGGATTGTTGGAGGCACTTCCTCGGGAGGGGGCATGATAACCCCTTCCACGAAAACTAGAACCTCCACGTCGTTGGCCTCTTCTTGAGCCACTTCTCTCACGTTGCTTAGGTGGTCTAGATAAAGAAGAACCCCTATTGTCAGGTTTCTTGGCTGGGCGCTTAGGAATCCTGAAATTCGAAAGAGCCGATTTATTACCTCTTGCTAAAGAAGAGGCAATAAAATTCTGTTGCTGAGATTCAGAATTAGACTTCTGGATTTCAGCAACCTGACCCCCAAACAATGATTCAGCTGCAATAGGTACTGTACGAAGCTTGTCCTTTGCTGAATCAGTCAGGATTTTGGATTTATCAATAGCAGATTCTCTCCTAGCCTGTAGTAACTCGACAGCTAAGAGAACTGCCATTGAAGAGGAATGCTTTAGACAATTAACCAAAGAAGTAAGCATTTTCTTAAGTACAGGAGCATCTAAATTCTCTGATTGTAAGGATTTAACAGATGCTGCCGCAAAAAGATCAGCGTAAGAATTTATGGTTACCATATTCCGAGCTTGTCGCTCCATGGTTTCCAAACTCTTAACAGGTAAGGAGACATTCCCAGAAGATGACAGATCTAAAAGGGATGCATCCTTATCCAACCTTGGTACACAAGACGGAAACAACTGACTGTGTGTACGGTAAAATTTTAAACTAATACCTAGATCTTTTTCTAGGGATTGATTTGAAACCCAACCAGGTTCAATTTTGACCTTTTTATTTATCAAAGATTGTAACAATTGGGTTATATCTTTAATTAGTAAAGATTGGGGTAACGAAGCCAATTCTTTACCATCAGAAGGATTCAGAGCATCAAGAGTAGATCTTGGTTTCTGAATAACATCTGAGCACTCTTTTTTCGGACAAATTTCCGGAGGTAATAAAGACATTACCTCGGAAATAGCATCAGCGAAAGAAATAGTGGGTTCTTCCTCCTCATCAGAGTCGGAACCACGTTTGTCAGGAGAAAGTTTTCTGAGTGATTTAGACCTGTTATTAACAGGAGATCCAGTCATACTTTCACCTTCAAATTCATTATGATCTACTCTCACTGAAATGTTATCATTGTCTGAAGATATACTCTCTGACCTAGAAGTATGTCTTCTCACAGTATGGGTTCTGGATATATGAGATCGTCGGTGCTTCCGATCTCTAGATCTAGGCTTCCTAGAACCATGTCTTCTATGACGAGAAACAGAAGAGTGCCTATGTCTCTTAGAATGTCTATGGCCAGAAATAGATCTGTGTCTATGAGACCGTTTCCTCTTATGACGCCCTTCACTATCTGACGAATTTGTCCTATAAGAGCTATATGAAGAGGATTTAGATCTAGATCTAGACGAAGAGCCAGAATGACTCAGACTACTAGAATAATGTCTATGATGTCTAGAACGAGAAGATCTGTGATTAGATCTTGACCTATGTCTCCTAGGGGAAGACCGGTAGTCTCGTTTCCTAGATCTGGTGTCAGAACGGCTGGTGCCTGGTTGACTCTCTAAAGGCTGACTGGTACCAGTTTGACCGGTTGACCGGTGACCGGTTGACCGGTGACTGGTTGACCCGTGAACCAAGTCTACATCTATTTCAGGGGACTCATTTGACTGATATCCCTTTGCCTGAATACCAGGTGACCGGATGTCTGGAGACCTAGTAAATGACCTATGTCTGGTTGACTGGTTGACTGGTGACCGGCGCCTGGCTGCCTGGTCAACCTGTGACCGGTGCCAGGTTGCCTGGTCGACTGGTGACCGGTGCCTGGATGTCCGTTTGACTGGTGACCGGTGAACCGATGACCGGGATGGTACCGGTGAGGTGTCAACCCTCAAGTCCGTAGACACTGGAGTAGCCAAGCTACTAGATCGGTCAGGAGTTGCCCCCTTATACCGAAGAGTGTCAGACAGGAGATTTTCCCGATTGTCTCGGTACTTCTCCCCTAAGGACTTTTCAGACTGAGACAATGTCTCAGACTGGGACTTCCCAACCGAAGCCCCGGAGCCTGTGTGACGGTTGTCACTAGAACCCTCTACAGTTGGACTAACTGTCTCTAGGGTACCAGGGGCTCCCATGTCCCGCTTCTTCTTGTCCTCAGTGGACTTCTTCCGCCCCATGGAGGTACGGCGTTTGGCAACTAAAGTCCAAATCGCACTAGTCCACTCCTTGCAAGTTGAACACCTGGTCTCAAAACTGCAACGAGAACATGAGAAACATGTTGCATGGTTGTCCCATGAGGCTTTGACGTGCCCACAGGAACCACGAATTTGGGACATAACAAAAAACTTTTGTAAAAGAGAAAAATACAAAATAACGTAGTCACGAAAATATGTGACAAGGAGTCACGGAAATATGTGACAAAGCCGGATTTACGAAGCAAGGTAAAAAATACAATAAATACCTGCACAGATAAATTCCGGTATAAGAATAATCGATAATTATAAAATTTTCTGCGGGGAAAACACGCGAACAAACCAGAAAACAGAAAAAATTAAAGTTGAAAAACTTCCACTAAAGTTCTCTGTCCGTCAGTCGGCTCGCAAAGGAAATTTCTGATGCACGTGCGCTTTCGCGCTCTTATTATGGTTCCCTGGACTGGTTCCATAACATACAGAACGGTCCTCAAACTTTGCGGGGAGTAAGGGAAACTGCTATAGTTAAGCCTATTGGTGAGGAGATGAAGTTAAAAGTGTAAAATCACCACTTAGGCAAACAACATATGAGCCAGCACTACCCAATGTATTCTTGCGTTTGCCCAATTTCCAAAACAAATTGCTGAAAAAAAATCTATCTTTTTTTAAAAATTATTTTGAATATTTTCCCTCTGTTGAAAACAGTGTGGATCTAGATGAGCTGGCCTCATTAAAAGCTATCTAATCCCAATCCACAGTGGTTTTCATCCACTCTGGATTTACTGGAAATCAGAAGTTCATATAGTGTTGAGTACCCATGCGCTGATAAGAGCTTGTTTGTTTGATTCTTTATGACCCATTCAACACTTTTTTAATTATATCAGGACCAGTCTTTCTTTCATTCTCTATTTACTGCCTGGTGCCCTCGCGAGCATTATTGGCGAGCATTATTGGCAACTGTACTTTGTAGGATGAAAGCCTACAGGTAACCAGATCTAAATTACTGTAGGGTTCTATAACCCGCACAAACCGTGACTTTCTTTTCACAGGGGACATCAGTTAACGTCCCCATCTGATGGAAGGCGCACTTATCTAGTGTCATCCCTGCAAATGACACTACGGAAAGCGTGTTTGGACACCAAAATTTTTTTCTCGCTGCGAGCGGAGATCTAACATGGGACCTCTAGCACCAGAGGCAAATGTGCTTACCACTGAGCTACCACACCTTTCTGGGTTGAACCAGTACTAAGCAAGGATTAATGTGTCTTGCTCAAGGACACAACACAGAGACGCCAGAGAGGCTTGAGCCCACGGCCGTTCAGTCTTGAGTCAAGCCCTCTACCACTGAGCAACTGTGCCCCCATGATAAGAGCATGATCTGAACACTTATTGGGCCATACATTGTATGTGATACTAATACTTACCCTTGACCAACCATAGCTTTAATCAGACTTGACTTGCCAACTCCATCTTGCCCCACAACCATCAGCCTTGTTCTGTATACAGGACGCATGCCAGACGAGCAGGCCAACTCGAAGGCTCGGACAGCATCAGGCCCTCGAGCAAGTATCTCCTTTGGAGCATCATCTATAAACATTTAAACTGTTTTCAAAAGAGGACACATGTACAGAAATTTGAAAAAAATTATGTGAATACCAGGTAATTTTCCATGCTTTTGTTGTCTTCTGCTGACTTTTATAAAACTGAAATAATTTTCAAATGATTATTTCAGGAACACTATCTGAGTGTCAAACGCTTTTAATCCAGATCAGTATGGATGGTCTGTCGTCCTGATCTGGGTCCAAACTGTATGCAAATCAATGTTATCAGTAATCGACAAAAATCATGCAAAACTACCAAGCATGCAAAGAGTTTATAAGGTCAAATAAAAAAATAAGTGCGTTTCGGATAATGGGTCCGAAAATTTTAGGTAGGCACACATAATTTTTTTTTCATTATTTTTTTTTCTGGAAAAAAAATAGAATTTTATGCATTTTGGCATTTTGCATTTCAAAATGCATAAAAATCTATTTTTTTCCAGAAAACCTGAAAAAAATCTAGGTTTCACCAGTTTTAGGTAGGGTCGGGTTACTCTAAACACAGGTATTTTTTTATTTGGCCTAATGAAATTGCACTGGCTGAGATAGTATTCACAACTCAAAAAGAATTTGGTGTGTGCTTATAGGAGCATGTGCGTTTATTAGGTTGAAAATGGTAGGAAAATATTACAATTATAAATAAGCCGTGACAGGTGATTTCCAACAATGTGGCATTTTGAAAAGTAAAGACTCAAACCAGCCTGTGCAGCCTCCTTTTAAGCTTAGAAGCTCCAAATGCTGTTCAACCAGTAGCTTAAAAGTCATAGAATATTCAAACGACTAGCGAAGGCTCTGATCAGACTGCGCGTATGCGCAGGCTGGTCTGAGCCTTTGCTGGTCGCACATACCATACTATTGGAAATCTCATGTCATTTGGCTCAGCTGACGCTATGTTAAAGAAGGGTATGCCCAGAACAGCCTGTCCAATAGTTTTTAAAAAGGATTTAAAGCTCCCAAACTTTACGCTTTGAGGACAAAGTTAACCCTAATCAGCCAGTTCAAGCAAGCAGACTTATTTCAGAACTTTTATTGTTCTGAAATTCTACTGTTCTGATCCTTTTCTAGCATTCCACAAAGATCAAAGGCTCAAATATTTAAATCGTAAAACACAATTTCAGACAGACACAAAAGAATAGTGGTATTTTAAGAGGCTTTAACAGTCAATCAAAACTTTGCCTTACCCAAAAGAAAATATATCCGAAGAAGAGAAAGTCAATCAGAGGCCAATCCAAATTTCTGTGCTTACAATATTTATCTATTATAACTACATTGTTTCAATGTAAGATAAATTGGCATTAGAAATGTTGCACACTGAATACAGTAAAACCTGTCTTAAGTGGCCACTCAAAAATAGACAAAACAAAGGTCTTAAAGACAAATGGTAGCTTAATGAAGGTCAAAAGTATTGCAGAATGCTCTCTTGGGCATTCTTCAGTACTTTTGACCTTCATATAATGATAATCTGTCTTGAAAACCAATATTTTGTCTTCTTTTTGAGTGGCCGCTTAAGACAGGTTTTACTGTAGTGCACTTAAGATATTTTAAGACGTGTCTGTTATGGGCACTTCAAACAGAAGTGGCTCCATCTGTGGTCGCAGCAGACCACAGAGGGATTTAGAACACTCATTTAAATGACCCAGCCAGAAGGTTTTTTGTTTGTTTGTTGTTGCCTTTTTTCAAAATTTCCAAATTACACTCGCCTCTGATTATGATCAGATTCTGATCGACAGAGTATCTAAAGAAAGATGACCGCATTGGACTGATTACAATATACCCACTTTGAATCTTTAAATGCATTATTTCTCTTGTTGTTAACTATGTTTACCTAAGGTAATAAAGAAAGAGGATGAATTTGACAATTACTGACTAATGTAAACATATGAGCAAACAGTGTGGATCCAGACCAGGATTGACACTGTTGGGTCAAGAGAATTCTAAAACATCTCAACAGACAACTTTTGTTGTTATTGGTATTCGAATTGTTAACATTTTAAGCAGCTATATGGATTTCAATTTGATATTTCTTATCAATATGCATCAATCACTTGTTACCCACCCCATGCTCCCATCCCATTTCAACCATATGCCAGGGATTTCAGTGGTTCAACCATTTGTCAAGGATGTCAGGGTTAATGTGTGGGGCACCAGGGGCAGTGACCTCATGAGCTCATATACAAAAAGCTTGTGCTATTACTCAAAGATACCCCTTCAAATGTAAGTCATTTTCGATAACATGTGACCCTCTTTTCTCATGATATTTGGGAGGAGATACTCCTAGACAGTAAAATATAGTATTAAACCTAATGAGTGCCTGTGAGCTTAACTTTTTCAAAATTTTATACCTTTTAAAAAAGCCATACCACATTTACCCAACCCATGACAAAACAATGAACTTTCATGGAATCACAGAAATGGAAGAGCTATGATGATTCATACTCGGATTCATATCACTATTCAGCTGACTATTGGAATATTTGTGTGTTTAAAGGGGTATTTTTATCATTATACATCATCTAGTGCCAGGTTTACATGAAGTTCTGTGAATCAGTGAAAAGTCCATGCAACATTGAAAGTTCTGTGATGTCGGTCAGTCACTAACAGTCTGTAAAGTATCTGGCATCCTCAGACTTTTTTGTGTATGTGGCACGGTACCCTTCCATGAGTTTGTGGTTGGTTAAAAAGCTCTAAATGTTCCGTGTTTTTGTTAATACATGTTATGCTACAGACATTTCCATAATTTTCAGAACTTTCCACAATTCCGTGAATCACTGAAAGTTCCCCGTTTTGTCAACCTCCAATTTACCGAATAGACTGATCAAACAGAGTTGATGACAATCCATTGCTGAAGGAGCAGTTTGATCAGGGATTGCATTTAGACGGATGGCTGAGAATGGGTTTGCTCCCCTCCCCCCCCCCCCCCCCTAGGGAATTTTGCAGACATATCCTATCTTGTAGAGAATTGAAAGCCGAGTCTTTTAAAAGATGTTTGCACTCTGTGCTCCGGGGCGTTAGTCTGTAAGAGCCTGTAACATACGTTACTTAATCAAACTAAGAAAAAGTAAATTAAAAGTTTTGGCTACAAATTAAAGACATTAAAATATTTATTTTTAAAAATCATTCATATAGTCTGCATACTGGATATCTTAAATACGTATGACAGCCATTTGAACAAAATTGCGGCTTCCTAAGGTGTCATATGCGTTACATAAATCAGATAACCCATTAAAATTTGCAAGTGTGGCTAACATCATTTACATTCACAATCTCTCTGTGTGTTTTGCAAAATGTTTTTAACCATGTCTGACTAGCTTATGCAATTGGCTAACAGAAAAATTGTAGTTTGTTTCCCTAGCTTAAATATTTTTTCTGAAATAAGCAATTAAACAACCCTACCCCTACCCAGTTTTAAGGTCAAATGTTTGGTATTAAAACTAAAGTAAAAATAGTTAAAAAATATTTGCAGTTGATGAATGTGTTTCATTGTTTGGGATTTATTTGCTTATATGAAAAGACTCATAAATCTGCAAGTTTGTTGCACACTGGTTCATATCAGAGGCTGTAACATATGTTACCTGATGTAATAAATGGGCAAGCTCATTGTCTTTACGTAAGATATGCCTAAAAATGTTTTAATCTCCTCGAGGGAATTTTGCAGACATATTCCTTCTTATAGTACAACTCAAGCTGCATCGAATAAGGGATGTTTGCACTCTCTATGTTGGGGCGTTAGTCTGAAACAGCGTGTTACATGCGTTTGTTTGTTTTTGATTTGATTCTTTACGTCCACTCAACAATCTTTCAGTTATGCGGGACGGGTCTTCCTGGGTTGAACCAGTACTAAGCTAGGATAAATGTGTCTTGCTCAAGGACCACAACGCAGTGACGCCGGTGAGGCTCGAACCCGCGGCCCTTCGGTCTCGAGTCAAGCACTCTACCACTGAGCCACTGCGCTCCCACATGTTACATGCGTTACTGTATCAAATAAAGGAAATGTAGCTTGAAAGTTTGAGCTAAAATTGTGAAAAAACTCGCAGCTGTTGGATATCTTACATTGTTTAGGGATTTTAAACTGGTCTCCTATGATAAAGACTTATAGATCTGCTAGTTGTCATCAAGTTTTAAAGATCAGAGAGTGTTACATATGTTAGCGTGGTAAGTAAAATCATCAGTCTTGACATCAAGCCTGCTCCATCCTAATCCCCTTTGGAATTCTGCAGACAAATTACATCTTATGTAACCATTCAAGGTGCATTTAATAAGAAATGTTTGCACTCTGTAAGTCGGGGCGTTAGCCTGTAACGGCTTGTTACATATGTTACTATATCAATTTGAGAATAAGAAATTTGAATGTTTGAGCTACCAAAAGAAGACATTAAAATTATCTAATAAATTGACATTCTTATAGTCTTTATACTGGACGTCTACATATGGAAGCTGTTTAATATTAATACGGCTAACTGTGGTGTTATGTGCGTTACATGAACCTAATTATAATTTAAAAGCTATAATTGTGGCTATCGTCATGTAGTTAAACAACTACTATGACTTGGTTTCAAACTGTTTTATTAGATTTTTCAAACATATACTCAATTGTTGAATAGGAAAAACCAAGTTTGCTTTTCTATCTTAAATATATCGTCTTATAGGAGCTAATACACAGCCCTACTCCCAGTTTTACAGAGAAGCGAATTTTGTTATTACCGTTTAAGAAAAACACATGAAAGCGATTACAGCGTGTGGATATTTTTCATTTTCTTAGTCTGTCTTGCTCATATATCTACAAGATGTCATTAAGTTAAAGATCAGGACACTTAATGTGTACTTATAAGTCTCTGGTGCCAAAACACTAGAAATTATATTCATTTCTGATTATCAAGCCCATGGACTGGTGTTACATATGTTATCAATGACCTTTTGGACATTTTTCCTAATACTGTGCATATAATGCAAAATATAGAGCCACAAATAGAAAAGATAGTTTTACATTTTTACAAAAAAATACAATAAATGAAATGGTCCAAACTATTTCTCATCGATTTAACACTTATGTTAAACGTTTGTCGTTGTCTGCTTCTGTGGTAATCATTATTATCAAACGCCTCCTTGCAACTAGTAGAATCATCACACAATATTTCAATCATTTACTGTTATTCAATTTTACCACCAGTCCACTAAAAATTGATAAGCCATTATCAACTTTCCAATTTTGTCATTTATGGCTTGGAACATTCGGAAACTGATATGAATTCCTAATAGTTGGCTCTTTGAGTATGTGTTTCAAGTGATACTCTGCAAGTAGGAGAAAGACTAAAGCTTTACAAGGAGGAAAACTATGCCATTAAGAGCAATGAGTACCTGGACTGATGTACCTTGATATTTCTGTGATAAAGAATCATATCTTAGCTGGTTAACTTTTATAAATGTAGCCTTTCTATACATGCAACCCGCATATTTTCATCTAATAATGTCTCTGCACTTATTATCTTTCCCCAAGCAGTCAAAAACTTATTTGAAGTCTTAGTACTTCTGAAGTGCTGAAACCGGGGTAACTCTTTCCATTCAGATAAACGAACTAGATGTATCACGGCAGGTAAAGCAATGAAATGCAGGATGAACAGAGCGCAAATTAGACCCTTTCAATTCAATGATTCACTAAGTTTCTAAGAAAAGAGCGCTTATTAAAGGATGTAACATATATAACTCGTCATAATAAATGAGCAAGGGCATTGTCGTGACATCCTTTTTGATTACACAGTCAGAGGCAAGTGTTTTCAATTTCAGTGTTTTCGATGGATAATTAAATGAGGCACCTTATCAACTTGTTTACTCTGTATAAATCTTCCATAGAGCATAATATTGAACTACTGGTTATCCCATTCTACCTATAGTCCACTTTCCTTCTTTTGAATGCATCAGCTAGTGATATGGCTGCAAAAACTGAGAAATCATAGGTTTTACATTATTTTAAGACATGCTTCAATGTACTGACATCAAAAAACAACCAACTGCAAACATAATTGATGGCAATGTCCAACTTCATATTCTTTCTCTTATACCAGATAACTTTCAAGGTGCAGTGATTTTGTTACCTGCGCATCCTGCATCTTTTGCGCATAATTTTGTCTCTGGGATGCAAAGTTTTAATTTCAGCGAGTCCCAGGATGCAATAGTATTGCAGACTAGTCATTAAAAATAGTGTTCTGGACTCATAAGTTTGCAGTTGGACTTATTGATAAGGGAAACAGCGAGTCCCAGGACCCATTAGCCCAAAATTGTAAATAAATCACTGAAGGTGTAACAGAAATTGTTTCAGACGGTCTGCCAAAACCAGCAGGAGTCAACATTGTAACTAAAGAAAACTTATAAAGTTCTTTGGGCGCAGCAAAATACTATTGATCTAAGACCTGAGGACTTAAGCACCAAAAGACTGGATATGTTCCATGGCAAATGATGCAAAAAAGCAGCCTATCAAATTTATGTTTGACCAATGTCAGAAATCTTAAAGTATTCTTAGTGGTACACGGTAGAGACATAGATTTCGCAAAATCAGAGCAAAGTTATCATTTGACTAGCACGGATGCAGAGGCAGCTGCAGTTAGATTGCTCTTGCCACTTCACAGGAAGAGATATATACCAGAGTCATACTCCATTGTATGCATATATGTGAAATGGCATTAAACCCATATTTAATCAGGTGTTTGATCCCATGACACTGACATGCTGTTTCTGCTTTTGAAGAATGCTAAGGATTCAAGTTTGGCTGAGACAAGTTGTTTGACACTGGCACTGGCCACACATACAAGGAAAATTAAGTTTTTTTGATGGCTAAAGAGGAGGATCATACGAAATGCTTATAAGTGATGTTTGTCACAATTACCAATTTTAAAAAGTAATCTTAATTAATGTAACACATATAACACTATAGGAAGCTGTATATTTGTTAAAAAATCTTTTCTTATGTATCAAAGGTATTCAGCATGCAAACTACATGAATAATTCAAATAAATAGATAGTTCTATGTCTTCTTTCTGTTTCTCAGACTTTCAATTCATTTATTCTTAAATTGATATGGTAACATACGTATCATACCATTACAGGTTAACCCCCTAGTTAATAGAGTGCAAACATCTCTTATTTGATGCAGCTTGAATTGTTCTTTAAGGTAGGATATGTCTGCACAATTCCCAAAGGGGTGGAGAGGAACAGGATTGTACTCAGTTTGCAGTCATAATACAATGCCATGATTCTACTGGTTGTGATGAAATGGGTAATTATTTTGCAATAGAAGCAGACACAATGATAGACATTGTGAGGGTGACTTGAATAAAGACTGTTTTTGAATAATCTTATTTAATAGAAATATTTATTAAATTGTGTCATTTAAATGAGAACTATTATTTTCTATCTATATGTCTATTTATTTTAATATTATAGGCATTAGGAAATATGTGATTAAAAAGGTTATATATAACATAGGTAACACAATTCCATAGGCTTGTTATCAGCAATGACAGTAATTACTAAGACTAAGGCACCAGAGGCTAGAGATTAATAGGAAAACATGTGAAAAACGGTATTTTTCTGAAATATCATCTCTTACTTCCAAGAAAATTTCCTAGCTCATTCATTATGCCATGTAACATACGTTACATACTTTAATAAGTGCTCTGATCCTGATGTCAAACTTGCAAATGTATGATTCTTTATTGCATTAGCAAGACAGTGCCAAAAATGTAAGATATCCACGAGCGTCAAATATTTTCATATATTTTTCTTCAATGATAGATACCAAAATTGGATACTTAAAATTGGGGGTAGGGTTGTTTAATAGCTCATATAAAACAATGTATTTGAGATAGAAAAGCAGACTTTGTTTTTTCTATTAGTCAAATGAGTATTTGAGTAAACTAAGATTAAAAACACTTGTAAAAATGCACAAATCATCTGTAAAATGAGTGATGTTAGTTACGATTTCAACTTTCAAAGGGAAATTTAATCTATGTAACGCATATAACACCATTGAAGGCTGTAATTTTGATTAAAATGCTGCTTTTATGTAGCTTAGGCATCCAGCTTGCAAACTACATAAGAAATTTGAATAATTAGATGGTTTAATGTCTTCATTCTGTAGCTCATACTTTCATTTTGATTTTTTCCTAAGTTTGTTACAGTAACATATGTAACAGGCTGTCAGAGACTAACGCCCCGGAGCACAGAGTGCAAACATCTCTTAAAAGATGCAGCTTGAAATTTTCTTTAAGATAGGATATGTCTGCAAAATTCCCTAGGGGGGGGGAGCAGGACCTTTTTTAGCTCGAAGTCTAATTGTTTCCATTCAAACACTAGCTAAATAGAATTGCAAATTTTTTAATGCGAAATATGTTAAGAAGTAACATGTCTGAATTAATAAATTGGGTTAATACTAGAGATAGATAATCTGGATTATTTTCTTGACATACATATAAGGTCCGATTTCATGTATTGCAGTTAAAACAGTTTATCTAAAGCAATATAACCATGCTGGCCAATGCCCAACTGTGAGCTTATAGGTCATTTTCAAACTATTTACCCTTACCATACCTAACCCAGATATATCCTGTTTTGAAAACAGTGTAGATCCAGATCAGCTGGTTTCTAAGTAGCAAGCTGATAAGGATCAAACATACAATGTTTTCTACTGTGGTTATAAATATTAAACAGAAATCCAGCAATTTAATCAGTATCAAAAATTCCAGCATGATATTAAAGGATCAGAATTGCTCTTTATCTTTTTTTCAGCCTTATAAGAATTTTTTAATATTGCACCAATCATCTACTCTGCTTTTCACAAATATTCTAAGGCTTTATAAATCCTGATTTCAGGATAGTCAAGAGCTCTTAAAACAACATAATGTGTTTGCAAAACACAAATGCCCCCCCCCCCAGTACATGCAATAATTTGCATATGTTAACTTTTGTATATTATCAAAAGTAGGTCAAGGTCATATATTTTTGTATATTTGAAAAGCTCTTCCCACAAAGTATACACATAAGGAAAATCAAAGCTCTAGGCCCAGTAGTTTAAAGGTTAATTATTGCCAAAATTAAAATTTGTTGCACAGACACACACGCATGCATGCATACACAGACCAAAAACATTTACAAAGTGCCCTCTGGATCTTTGATACCGGGGAGGGGTGAGGGGACAATGGAGGAGCATCTAACCTGCCAAGTCTGTTCCAAATACCATATTTGTTGTCTGCTTATAGAGGCTTTTAGCCCTATTGAACTCAAACCAACCAAACACTATGGAGTTTAGACCCGACTGTGCAATAGCCCAAGCTACATTTGTACCAATAGAGTGAATTTTGCAGGGCTCACCCTGCCATTAGCCATTGTAGCCATTTGCTACTAAAAATGTAGAGTGGCTACAAATAATGCCATTGGCTAAAAGTACACTCTAGGTGGTTTAAAAATTACATATTTGTGAAAAAGTGTATTTTGATCAGCTGATTTTCCAATATTGCTTTTATTATTTATTGTGCCATATTTTACTCTTTGGATGCTGGATTTTTTCAATACCATCTGGGTGTCAAAGAGTTTGGATCCAGATCAGGCCCGACGTTTTGTTGGGCCTGATCTGGGTCCAAACTGTTTGCAAAGGTTATCAGCGGATGACAAAAGTTGCCACTAGCTGGCAAAGAGTTAAATGCAGAACAACTTCTTGATACTACTTTCTGGCTAAAACCTTGGCTAAAGTCAATTTCATTTGGCTCCAACTTTTTCCATTTGGCTTAAGTGTTGGTTACAAAAAATTCTGAGCAAGGGTAAGCCCTGCTTTGATTGACTGGGCATTCTGACCATGTATATGGATATTCTATTTCATTGATTGTCTTAACACTTGCTCTCCCCCTCCCCACTCGGGCCTGATCTAGAGCCTAACTGTTTGACACTCTGAAGGTATTCCTAAAAGATGTTTGAAAAAGTTAATTTTGAAAAAAATCAGCTGATGACAAAAAAGTATGCACAATTTCCCAGCATACAAAGACTTAACTCTTTGCAGACTGTAAACCCCTAAAAGGGTACTTTGGCAAACAGTGAAGACCCAGATGAAATGCGGCATAAGGTGGCATTTCATCAGGGTCTGCACTGTTTGCTAAGACAAAATTGATCTTCAATATTTTTAGAAATTATAACCTCTGACCCCTCAATATATACAATGGCCCATCCCGACTTTATTACATGTAGCTTTACGGAAAATTCCATTGGTCTAAGAAGGGTTAAATTAATCTTACCTGACTGTATACATCTAGCAGACTGTGTGTTTCCATACAAATCAAATAATATCCATAAGTTCTTTTCAACAGGAAGTCCTGACAACAGCGCCCCCTTGTGTTCATTGTTTACAAAGAATTGCAGGTACCCAGCAGAAGAAATATAGAAAATCAACTGAACTCCATCACAAACTAAATTCTCGCTTATTGGTCTTATCCAATACCCTTCTTTCTTTGAAAGCAATGGGAGTGCATATTTTGGCAAGTCTGGCGATTTGATTTTTGCAGGGTCATTTGATGTCACACCAACACGCAGGGCACCGCTCCAGCTTGAAGCACATGTGAGCTCAATACAGACTTTGTGGCCCGATTTGATTGGTTGATCCACGAACACAATTCCATTACAGAAGTCAGAGTCTGATCTTGTTGCTATAGTTCTGTTCTCTAAAAGGCTGATGGAAGATCCATGGACATTGTGAAATTTCATATTCTTCATAATTTGTTGTAGCTTCACTAACCCATGATCTCCTGATCTCGTGGGATTCTGCTTTCTTTCTCCTTCATTTCTTTTTAATAAGACTAGCAAGTTATCTCTCTGTAGAACAAATACTTTTCTGGAGTAACTGGCATATTAGCTCCACTGAAAAAAAAAACAGCATCATATGAAAGAGGGTCTGGATGGGGGGGTCTGGTATTCACTATTCATTAAAAATTTAGCCCATTATTCATCTCATTAAAATTTTGAGTTATTCATTAAAATAAGACCAATTATTCATTAACAGTAAGACAGGCGGCAAAGAAATCTGATTATTCACTATTCATTATTTTTTTCTTCAATTCATTAAAAAAATAGGATTATTCACTAAATTTTAGGCTCTCATTATTCACTATTCATTATTTTTTTGGCTCATTATTCACTATTCATTATAAAAAATGGCCATTATTCACTAATCATTATACCCCATCTAGACCCTCATGAAAATAATGCTTGCATCCTGCTGAGTTTTATAATAAACTATTTGGAACGATTTATGTTTTCTACTAAATTCTATGGCCACCTGAAAAGAATTTCAGTGATTAATTATGATGTGGACAACAGTTCCATACCAAACCACATCATATAAAAAACTTACTAAAATTTGCTAGCCTAAGCTTCTTTCTGTCTGAGATCTGGGATAACCTACATGTATTTTGAAATTGCCTATGATGGGAGCCCCTAAAATTTCGGCCAGACTGACCGAAAATACATGTACATGCAAATAGTTAGATCTTACCTGGAATAAGCCTTGATATATCTGTTAACCATTATGACAAGTTACCCTGCCAATATTTTTTGCTTTACAAATGATGTCTGCTAATTACATCTGTTGCATATAATCAAATTCATTGAAGTGTATTTTCTTCATAGAAGCAAACATTAACAGCACTAATCAGACTACTCCTAAGAGAGCAGTCTGACCTGGGTCCATATTGTTCTCAATTTAGGCAAGCAGATGAGAAAACAGACAAGATTTGTAGTGAACCAGGGGAGGAGAAGGTAATTGTCTCAGAATATCTTCCTTCACTTTTACAGTAATTGCTTTTCAGATATTCTTGAAGATATATTTACACAAGAATTTTTAACCCTTATCCCGCCAAAATTTTTTCCAGAAAATATTGCCTGCTTTTTGCATCTGCTGCATATATTCAAGCACACTTTAGATTAGATTTTATCATGGACGCAAAAAACATTAACCCTGAGGCTGTTCAGACTGTTCCCTTGAGAGCAGTCTGATCTAGGTCTATATTGTTCGCAATATAGGCCACCTAAGAACATAAGCAGATGAGACGGTTCTTTTGAGTACCCACAACACATGCTTTGGTTGAGAAATAAGAAAATAATTTTTCTGATACACACCCTTAACTAAAGGCCTGATGCACCCTGCAAAGACTCAGATTAGTCTGGACAGCAATCCTGTCAGATTAGTCTTCACCATGGCTGGAAAAAATCCACGTGTATGCTCATATTTATGAGTGCCTCATGCTGCCATGCAAGGCTGATGCACAAGACATTGTTTTTGATTACCTTAAAAATCTTCATATAAATCCATGTCTTTATATGGAGCTGTAACAATCACCATGAAAAATGTTCAAGTGCACAAAAGCCATATCTAACAAGTCTGCAGACAGATCCCTTCAATACCTGTCATTATAAAATCAATAGAAAGAAATAGGTGATCAATATACTGATTATAGGTTCATATAGGCACATAGGTCCAGGTAAACATAAAAATTGAGTGTAAAACTGTAATTATATTTTCTTATCCATCAGTTTAAACATTTGTATCTGGTGCTCAAAAGAACCGTCTCATTGAGACGGTTGTTTTGAGTACCCACAACATATGTTTTGGTTGAGAAATAAGGAAATCATTTTTAATAGGCACTCTTATCTAAAGGTATGAAGCAATGAAAAACAAAAAGGCATAAAATTGCAACTACTATCTTATCAATCAGTTTAAACATGTGTTTGGGTGTTAAAAAGAACTGTCCCATTGAGGCAGTTCTTTTGAGCCCCCACCCCCAACATATGTTTTGGTTGAGAAATAAGAAAATTAATTTTTAAGAGGAAAACTATGTCCCCCACAACCGCAAATTTAGTCGGCAAGTATGATGCTTACTAAAATTATAATCAGCTCTTTATTGTGTCAAAATGATACAATATCTTATAAAGAATGGTTGAAATCCATCAATAATGGTCAAATTTGAAATTACAAAGTGCTGTGGTGACCTTGAACATAAGGTCAAGGTCATCAAAATCTAATTAACTCTTTTCTGTCTCCAAACAATGTATCGTTGCAAGTTTGGTGGAAATCCACCTAATGGTTCAGAAGATAGAGCTCAGAAAAGGCTGATTTTTACAGTTTTTTAAAGGAGGGTGACCTTTAAAATTAGGTGAACTTGGAAATTAGGTCAAGGTCACAAAAATCTTATCAACACTTCATTTTACCACAATGATACAATACAGTACATAAAGTTTGGCTATAATCCATTGTTCAATTCAAGAGATATCATACAGAAACCCTATTCTAGTTAAAATTTTACATTTCAAAGTACTGGTGTGACCTTGAAAATACGGTCAAGGTCACTAAAATCTGATTAACTCTTAACCCTCTTCTAACAATATATCTACGCAAGTTTGGTTAAAATTCAACCACTGGTTCAGAAGATAGTGTGCAGAAATGGCTTATTTATACAGTCTTTATAGGATGGTGACCTTGAAAATTAGATCAAGGTCACTAAAATCTAATCAACTCTCCCCACCCTCCCAACAACTTATCTATACAAGTTTGGTTAAAATCCACTAACTGGTTCAGAAGATAATGTGCCAAAAATACTGATTTTTACAGCCTTTATAGTCGGTGACCTTGAAAATTCGGTCAAGGTCACCAAAATCTAATCATCAACTCTTTATTGTGCCACAAGAAAACAATGTATAGTGATTGTTCTGTTCAAGAGATAACAGGAGGAAACCCTATTTTCGTTGAAATTTGAAATTTCAAAGTGCCGGTGTGACCTTGAAAATAAGGTCAAGGTCACAAGAATTTAATCAACTCTTAACCCCTTCCTAACAATATATCTATGCAAGTATGGTTAAAAATCAACCACTGGTTAGGAAAAAAGTGTGCGAAAATGGCTGATTCATACAGTCTTTACCTTGAAAATTTGGTTAAGGTCACCAAAAACCTTATTAACTTTTCCAAACTTCAGAATAAGGTAACTATGCAAGATTGGTCAAAATCCATCCACTGGTTCAGAAGATAATGCAGGAAAACCCTATTTTGGACATTTAAAAGTGCTGGTGTAACCTTGAAAATAAGGTCAAGGTCACCAAGATCAAATCAACTCTTTCTGCCACCCCATCAATGTATCTATGCAAGTTTGGTCAAAATCCATTCACTAGTTCAGAAGATAACACATTGAAACGAAACTACAAACGAGGTCCACATCAAAAACAATATGTCCGCCTCCCTTCTGTTGGGGGGGGGGGGGGGGGGGGGGGGGGGGGGCAATGATTCCCCCTCTTATCTGGAGGTTGACTGATACAGCAATCTAACATTTGTACTACCCATATTTCTGCAATTGTCTGCAAATTGTAATAGTCTGCATATATGGGTACTTACCCAATTCATACTGAACGGACTAGATTTTATCATGGAAGCAAACATTATGAACCTTGATCAGACTGCTCCCTTGACGAACATGAGGCAAAAGAAAATGTTGTTTTTATCTGGTCACCCTTATCGTTCCAGTGAAACCTATAGATGAGGGTCTGGATGGGGGGTCTGTATTAACTATTCATTAAAAATTTAGCCCATTATTCATCTCATTAAAATTTTGGGTGATTCATTAAAATAAGACCCATTATTCATTAAAAGTAAGAAAGGTGGCAAAGAAATCTGATTATTCACTTTTCATTAATTTTTTCTTCAATTCATTAAAAAAAATATGATTATTCATTAATTTTTAGGCCCTCATTATTCACTATTCATTATAAAAAGGGCCATTATTCACTATTCATTATAAAAAAGGACCATTATTCACTAATCATTATACCCCATCCAGACCCTCATAGATTGTTATAATTAAAATATAGGGTATTTGTGAACCAGAGATAATTATGTAGCTATACTCAGCCTTTTCATTAAAGTTGAAAACCCTTTAATAGAAGGCAGATTACAAAATGAGTCCAAAAACGTGTAAAACTTGCCGCCAGAGACAGCTCAGCCTTTTGCCATCTGCTAATGAATAGGGTGTATACATTGAGCATTGCTCAACACTTGACCATTTATGCTTCAAATTTCACATAAATCTGTTCTAAATGCATCAGAATGAAAATCATACCCATGCTCAGGGGTGTGGAAATACCATGCCCTACTTGTCCGACCTGGTCCTATTTCATTCAGGACAAGTTTGAAATTTTGATTTACTTGTCCTGGGACAAGTATAATGCAATTCTGTATTTCATATGGGATTAATTATTTTAAACTTGCATGTTCTTTGGAAAACATTGTGGATCTCGATCAGCTGGCTTCTTTAGAAGCCAGCTGATCTGGATCTACACTGTTTTCAATTGAGTTTATATCTGGTTTCATTCTGTTATCAAAAAAGTTACATTTAGTATCAGTACAGTAAGGGCTAAGCCAACTTTTATGTGCATTATCTGCTCTTTGGGACAAGTAAAATATTCTTTTGACAAGTACAATATGGATTTTTACTTGTCCCTGGGCAAGTATAAATTTTTGCTATTTCCACTCCACTGATGCTGGTCAAATTTTTAAATGACAATGGAAAAATCCAGGGAAACTGTGATGCTTCACTCCAGGCACATCATGGAGGCTTCTAGACACCATCACTGAGTGGTCCATTATCTGGTTAATGAGGTTCAATGCTGCTAAGTGTCACCTACTCAAGATCACCAGACAACGAAAATACCTCTCAACTTAGTACAACATAAACGGTTCCCAGCTTCAAGAAGTCAGCCATCACCCTTACCTCTGTGTCGAATTATAGTCATACCTTACCTGGAAAACCCACATCTGTAATATATTACAAGCAAGTGAAGCCCCCGTGGTGTAGTGGATAAGCGCTATGCCTTGTAAACCAGGGGTCGCAGGTTCGATTCCCAGCTTCTCCATAAAACCACTTTAGGTTGAGCCTTCGGGAGTTCCCGTCATATAATAAACACACAAATCATAAACCCTCCCGGCCCAGCACTGGTTTCTACCCATGGAAAAGCCACAAAAAGTTCTATTACAAGCAAGGCCAACAGAATACACAACCTTCTCAGATGGCATCTCTATGGCTGTAATCAGGATGTAAAAGAAAGAGCTTTCACATCACTTGTCCAACCACACCTTTATTCCCAAGGTTGGCAAAATGCCGGCATTTCAGCATAGTTGCCATGCCAGTGGCATATACTGGGAAATACAGACAATTAATGGGAAATACTGGCAAATATGATTTACAACCCTGGACATTAAACACTCAATATTTAGAATGGTAATTTCAATAATAGAGGTTATTTGACTTAATATTTCAATTCTACTAGTTTATCAAGCTATCAGCTAAATTATCTTAGTTTAAGGTATAAGTCTTATTCTTTAACATTTAATTTTAATAAAGCGAAAATAATTTAGAAGATGAAATCTAAGCATTTTGAAATGGAAATCCAGTTGTTTTTACTGAATCCAGTGTTCACTTGTTTTTTCCAAAATTCAACAGGCCCCTGGCCCTAACTGCAGAAAGGTAGGAAAATCTCTAGAACAGTCTTAACAAGACCAAACTCTGCTCTGGACCTGAATCGCAGGTGCACATCATCAATGTGTGAACAGTCTATATGCAAAGTTCAAATAAACAGGAAAGAAATCAGATTACACTCAAATTTCACAATGTTATCTACAGTAGGTGACATAACAATTTCTAAGTTGAACACTCAAAATATATTATCAAATTTGCGCAAATATAGGGTGTACATGTTCAATCATAATACAAAGTTTGAATATAAAGGAATGAAAAGTGCTTGAGTTGCAGATTACACAAACCAGAAACCATCTAAGCATTTCTAACGAAAAAAATATCTTAAGTTCAAGACCCCCAAAAAATGAAAAAAATATTTGTGAAATGTGCATAGAATAGGAGGTGCACATCTTCAATGCGTGAACAATCATTATGCAAAATTTGAATATAAAGGAATGAATACTCTTGGAGTTCCAGATTACACTAACTAGGCATTTCGGAAGGAAAACATGCCTTTGTTCAACACCCGTTAAAAATTAGAAAAGATTATTTATTAAATGTGCACAAATGGGAGGTGTAAATCTTCAAAATGTGAACAATCATTATGCAAAGTTTGAGTATATAGGAAGGAATACTGTTGGAGTTACAGATTACACAAACTTGGCACCCCTAAGCATTTTGGATGGAAAAAATGTCTAAGTTCAACACCCATCAAAAGTGAGAAAAAAAAATAGAAAAGTGCACAAAACAAGTCAGCAGACGACAAAACAAAATACAAATTTGGAGTCGCTAATAAGCAAGTAGCGAAGGCTCAGATTATACTGCATGATGAGATAGACTCACCTGGACTTTCTAAATCTTAGTAAAGAACTAAACCCACTTTATTTTAAAAATGTTTCAATCAGTTATTAAACATAAAGATTTCAGTTTTATATATTGCTTTTGCCGAATATTTTTTAATATTAAAGATTGTACTTTTTTAATTATGCTAGTTTTATTGTTAATTGTTTATTGTTAATTTCTTATTGCAGCTTAATCTAATCAATTCAAGCACTGTTTTTCACACCCTGCCAATCGCCAGCACGTGGCTGTAAAGCGGCTTTATGCACACTACACCCGTGTCAAGAGAAAACATATCTTCAGGGGTTAGCTACCAAATAAGGACAAATCCAGCATGCTCAGTTACAAAGACGAGGTTTCAATTTGAATTGTGCGCATAGCAAGTTTTGCTATTATAGTTTTTAGAGAGCGAATAACAAATGCGTTGACCAGACTGCTTGGATGCTGAGATTGGTCTTTACCATCGAGTCTGTACCTTAATTTCTTGCATGCAACAAAACCAGATTGTATGTTTTGCGATGGGGCCAGTGCTATTTGCGATGATAAGTTTTTAAAGTGCTATTTCTGTAAGTTAACATCAAGAGAGGTGGCAGCGTAGTTGCCACCAATTTAGAGTGTTCATTAAGAAAATGCTAGCAGAGGCTAACATTTAACCAGTGATAGTTGTTAAACAGTAATCCCTGCTCATAGGTTAAATGTATCAAGACCAGTGGCAGTCCGGCTGCTATCAAAATTTTTGTAAAATTACACTTATTTCTTTTACAATGTAGAGCCTATTTCATTATCTACTGTAATTGTAAGAGCGAGCATCACCTTGGCATATGCAATATTAAAGTATACTGTATTTACCCATTTGTAGTTGAATGCGCCTTCTATGGTTATTTAGGTGCAGAATCTGCCTAAATCGTAACAAAACTTTCAATTTTGCTTTTGCCATGATTAACTTACTTAGAAAACTGTTTGAAAATATCCCATATACTAGTATAAATAAACTAAGGTACGAGTTGACTTAGGTACGAGTTGACTAAGGTACGAGTTGACCAAAAATGGGAACGAGTTGACTAAGGTATATGTTGATCAGTTACCCTTTTAGGGAGCCGAGGAAATCATTTTCAGAGATTTGGGGAGATCAATTATTCAGCATTCTTTTCAGGGATCAAGGGAGCACAGACCCCCCTGGGGGCCTTACTGTTCAATGGACATTCAAATATACATGCACAAGAGACATTCCACATTTTTCTTTTATTCTATGAATAATGGCTCACTCAATTTGAACATTATGCCAAGAATTGCGAATTTTGAGAACAAAAAAAGTGTTCCCCTAGCCAGTTTTAGCATGGCATCGCGCCATGCCCTTTTTCTCTAGCGCCATGCCCTTTTCCCAGTGCCATGTCCCTTTTCTAAAACTACATTAAATGCCCTACATTTTGGTAAAAAAATCATAGAAAACCTGACAAAAACTAAGGAAGTTACAGTTTTTTCAGTTTGAAGCCTTAAGTAGCAGGGAAGACACCTCCTGTTACAAAATTTTACTCAGTGTTAATCCTTTTACAATGGTCACTAATTACCTGAGGCAATTTTGACACATCACTTTGATGACAATACCCCAATACGTAGCAACTATTTAAAATGAAGTGTGAATCTGAACCCCTACAAGCTAGATTGTCAAAACAAGTACTGAAAAGAAAGGCAGTCTGGTTAAAACTTAGGAAGTGATCTTGGCAATTGAAAAAAATGATTCCCATAATAATGTGCTTCTGAAAAAGTTTAAGAATTAAAAAAAATGATAATATAATGAGTGTGTGCTCAAATAGGTGTCCCAAAACTGGTTTAAAAATTCTAAAATAATAATTAAACAAGTAATATATTTTGCATTTATAAAGGACAGATAACAGCTGCATGATGGTAAGGGACATACATTTGTATATGACAATACCACATTCAATTTCGAACTCTGACTTAAAAGTGTTTAGCAATTAAGGTCCTGAATGATTCCACTGTATCAATTCACAATGTTGACATTTAAAAGATTCCAGTCATATATGTTATTCTGACCAAGAAAGATTTTCTAATTTGTTTTGTTTTAGCTGGTAACTGTTTAAATACCCACACCAGCAGTGCAGTTCATGTATCAGAATCGACCTATTTACTTGGAACACAAAGAAAAAAGTATTTTGTGAAAGTCAATACTTGTTGAAAAGATACTTTCTTCCAGACTATTTACCTAATATCAACAAATAAAATAGATCTCATGGACACTGTTGAATATAGAAACAACTAGAAATCACGGTAGTATATTTGCTTCGTATGGTTAATTTGTAATCTCCATGCAAACAACAAACAGACTCACCTTTTGACAGGTAAAAATTGATAATTTATATTCAATCGCTTAGGCACTTGAAATTTAAAAACGTCGCCAAGGTGCGCGGTCGCTTACATTCTCAAAAAATCGTAAACTCCCCGAATGCGGGTCAAGTCGGCCCTGGGTCAAGTCGGCTTGAGTCAAGTCGGCCCGGGTCAACTCGGCCCGGTTATATCGGTCTGGTCCTATATTGCCTACTATTTTCATAAGGGATGCCAGTATGAGGTGTGTCTTATATATAAAAATGTTCAACAAAAGTTTGAGGGAATAATGTTTGGTTCTATCTATAGGCCTATTGTTGGTCTGTCAATCTTGTTTCACCCAACCACAGGGTCTGAGATACTGTAGCGGTAAGGGAGGCGGACAAGAAATGTAAGGCCATATTGCTTTGACCAATTGCCGTTTTCACTAATTCAATGGTCAGAAAATGATAATTGCCTTGCTTGTAAGATATGGGAAGGCAGTGCTTGAAAAAGTGTGAAAAATATCATTAGGTATTTCGATTTCGTTTCGGTAAGTCTAGGTACCGGTTCAAGACAGCCATTAATTAACTTTATTCAAATGACAAGTTCACCCCCAATTCGATCAATTAAGAGCTTAATTGCAATGTTTGTCCATAACTGTTTAAAATTTATCTTTGATTTAGTCTGAAAGATTATAAATGTACAAAACAAACCATATACCATATACGTAACTGAACGCTCTGAAAATACAACGGGCCGAGTTGACTCAGGCCGAGTTGACCCAGGGCCGAATTGACTCAGGGGCCGACTTGACCTCAGGCCGAGTTGACCCGCTACCAACTCCCCAGCAGTGGCGAGTGAGTGCATCTCGTAGACACTTACACAGTCCAGCTATTAAAATAGTCTATATGAGAAATAGTTGGCTGTGTAAAAGTCTAGATGTTTTTGGTTCAAGTTCAAGATAGTTACTGATGAAACGACAAAAAGTAAGTGAGTATGATCAGGAAATACCACATTCAAACCAGGAAGAGCCACACAACCACCACGAGTCATCTAAATAAATCTTCTGGAAGTATTCCAACCCTCAAGCTGAATAGCAACATTGTTGAAAATGACAAACAAAAGGGAGAACTATTAAATCACTACTTTACCTCACAAACTTTGGTCGATGACGCAAATAAAGGACTACCCCATATAGATCCATCAAACCCAGTGACCTATATTAGAGTGACTCTTATATAGGTCACTGATCAAACCATACCTTAGATTCCATTGTAATCTCATGTCAAGATCTTAAGGATGTCCTTCTTCACCTAAATGTGACTAAGGCAAGTGGCCCTGACCTTATTAGTCCAAGACTTTTGCGAGAGGGGGGCCGATATTCTTGCACTTCCTTATTCTATTATCTTCAATCGCTCACTTGATCAAGGATACTTTCCCTCTCCCTGGAAAGAAGCTAATGTCACTCCTATTTACAAAAAGGATGATAAATCATTGCCAAGTAACTACAGACCGATATCTCTCCTGAGTCGATCTGCCAAAGTAATGGAGCGCTGTGTCCATAAATATTCCTATAACTATGTAATTAGTAATCACATTTTAACTCCGTTGCAATCAGGCTTCGTACATGGCGACTCAACCACTTATCAACTGCTACACACATACCACCAATTTTGTGAAGCCGTTTGTAATGGTAAAGAGGTGCGAGCTGTTTTCTGTGATATTAGTAAGGCCTTCGACAGAGTCTGGCACAAGGGTTTGCTTCATAAGCTTCGGGGTATAGGCTGTTCAGAAAAAATATTACTGTGGTTTAGCAGCTATCTTTCAGACCGGTGACAAAGAGTAGTTCTAAATGGCATATTCTCTGATTGGATGGCAGTTTATGCAGGTGTCCCTCAAGGCTCAAGTCTTGGTCCTTTACTATTTCTTATCTTTATTAATGATATCGTCAAATGTATAGGAGCATCCATCCGTCTATTTGCTGACGACACTAGCTTGTACGTTATGGTCGATCTACCAGATCAAGCGGCTTTAATTCTCAATACTGATCTAAAAACAATTTCTGATTGGGCAAATTCTTGGCTTGTGGCATTCAATGCAAGCAAAACACTTTCAATAATCTTCTCACATAAATCAAACCCAGTTGTTCACCCTTCCTTCTTCATGCACGATACAATGATAAATGAAACCACAAACCATAAACACTTGGGTCTTATTCTCTCCAATAACTGTTCATGGACAGAACATATCAATAGCATTTGTGATAAAGCATGGGCAAGACTCAATCTTATGCGAACTCTTAAATTCAGGGTAAGCAGAAGATCTCTGGAAAAATGTATTTTTCTTATGTTCGCCCTTTGATCGAATACAGTGACTCTGTGTGGGATAATTGTTCCACGGAATCGAAAAATCAACTAGAATCGAAAGATATATAGAAGCTGCCAGAGTAATAACTGGAGCCACTAAACTCTGCAGCATCGAAAAACTTTTTGCTGACCTTGGTTGGGAGTCCCTGCAAAAACGTCGCAATAAGCACAAACTTGTTATCTTCTACAAAATTCTTCATGGCATTGCCCCAACCTATCTTTCGGACATTGTACCGCCCTTAATACAAGACACAACTACATATAACCTTCAGAATGCTGGAAATATTCAGAATTACAGAGTGCACACTAACTTATTCTCCAATTCCTTCTTCCCCTCCACAGTACGCGCCTGGAACGACCTACCAAACGACATAAAGGATGCACGATCTGTAGGTTCGTTCAAATACAAAATCAATAAAAACCTGAGATCTCCTCCAAATTTCTATAATGCTGGAACATGCAAAGGTCAAATACTACAGGCAAGACTACGAATGGAATGTAGTTCCCTAAACTCTGACTTGCTTTGGAAAAACATTGTACCTAACCCCTTTTGTTGGTTCGGTGTCTTTGAGAGTCGTAACCATTTCTTTTTTGCTTGTCCGCTTAACTCACTCGATAGATATCTGCCAGCCAATCTTGATAATCTTACTAGCAATGACCTTTTGTTTGGATGCGAAAATCAATCAGATGAATTGAACGAATCCCTTTTCCTAAAGGTACAGGAGTTTTTGTTAAGGTGTGGTAGGTTTGGTTGATCCCAGTCTCAAAAGTGTCAAAATTTTGATACGTCTACGTCTGAAGCCAGTCATTCTATAGCACTATGCTTTTGCCTCTAAACACTATAGAGGACTCTCTCTCTCTCTCTCTCTCTCTCTCTCTCTCTCTCTCTCTCTCTCTCTCTCTCTCTCTCTCTCTCTCTCGTTATTATACTTGTGTGTTTAAACTCGTCCAAAACCATCATATAAAATGCAGATTTTATAACATGTCTAGAAGATGATCTAAATAAGCCACTGTCTTACTGTCAGAATCTATAAGCTTAACATTGTATTTATGTATATCATGCACTTTACCTGAATAAATATTGTTTAAACCAATCAAATCAACACACTATGATGGAACAAAGAAAAGGGCTCACGACTCTTTCTTTCTTTCTATCTTTACTGGTTTCGCTCATACTTGAGCATTGCACCAGGGAGTGTAAATTTGGAAATTTTGATAAAATAAAAAAAAAAAAAAAATAAAAAAAAGCACACAAAAAAAAAACACAAAAAAAAAACAAATAAGGAGTGCCCTAAACTCCTCTGTGGACTGGGTATTGGCCAGGAGACAGACTATTCCAATGTGGAATAGTTCAGGGGGGTGGGGGAGAAGGAATTCTTCAGGGCATTACTGTATGTCTGGTGTCTGAGGTATTGAGCACTATGTGATGACCTGGTAATTTTCTAACTGTGAGCAGGGGTCATATACTTGTCTTTTTCAATAGACACTGCTCCACAATGAATCTTGTGAAAGCAAGGAGGTCTGGTCGCTCCGGGCCTCAAGAGATGTCAATTCAAGCATTTCGCCAACACTACTCGTGTGTCGCCATCTGCTGCAGGTCCAGCGGGCTGCTGCCCTCTGAACTTTCTCAATCTGATTAATCTGAAGTTTCGAGTGAGGGCTCCAAATGGGTGCTGCATACTCTAGTTTAGGCCGAACCAAAGTTTGTACAACTTTGTGCAACTTCCGTAGTACTCCTAGGTGCAAAAGCCAAGTTCCTGCGAAAGAAATCAAGTATCTTAGTTGCTTTGCAAGAGATTTCTGAGCAATGCCGACCCCAATCCATGTTATCAGTAATGGTGATACCAAGGTATTTTGCCGACTGAACATTTTCCAAAGTTTGATTGTGTAATGAGTTGTCGAAGAGAATTTGTTTGTAATGCTGATGCGGAGTCACTCTCATTGAGTGACATTTGGCTACGTTAAATTTCATTTGTCAATTGGCTTCCCACTGTCCTAAGCTGGTGAGGTCTTCATGCAAGGTAAAACAATACGGAAGTGAATGTATATTCCTATACAGGACACAATCGTCTGCAAACAGAAGACCTGATGATATCCGGCAGATCATTTATGAAGATGAGGAACAGGACCGGACCTAGGACGGATCCCTGTGGCACACTGGATAGCACTGGGACTGGATCCGAGGTTTGGCCATCTAAAACACATTGTTGAGTGCGCCCAGAGAGCCACGAGTTGATCCACTTGTGGGTGGATCATCTAATCCCATAATATTTCAGTTTGTGTAATGGCCTTGTGTGTGGAACCTTGTCAAAGGCCTTAGCAAAATCCATTATGATTAAATCTGTCTGTTTGTGCCAACGATTCACAGCCCCATCCTGGTTGCTGATGATGTCGTGCACAAACTGGACCAACTGGGTGTCGCAAGACCTCTGACTTCGGAAACCATGCTGACAGTCAGCAAGTATGCTATCTAAGGCTAAGTGTTTGTTGATGTTGCTGTCTAAAATATTCTCTAGGGTTTTGCATCAGATGCATGTGAGCAACACTGGCCTGTAGTTAGCAGCATCGTATTTTTCGCCCTTTTTAAAGACTGGAAAACATTTGCTTGTCGCCACTCATCTGGTACATCGCCCCGAGCTAAAGACTCATTGTAGATTAGTGCCAGTATTGGAGGGATCTCATTGCTACACTCTTTAAGCACTCTGGCATTCAGTCCATCTGGGCCAGAGGCTTTAGTGACATTTAGTCCGTCCAACAGTTTGGCGACCCCTTTTGGGTCAACTGTTATGTCTCCCATGGAGGAGAACGGACTAGCCCCTTTTGAGGGCGGGTCAGAGTCGTCAGAGCTAAAGAAAACCTAAAGTTGAGCCACGGTGGGACCAGCTACAAATAAAACTGACAATCATTCTCCAGGACCGTTAAGACACCGTTTCATGACGGTATTTCATTTGGTTTGATTGTTAACATGTGATGATACATTGCATAGGAGGACATAAGCGTAACAATTTTGTGTTTTAACAACAGCAGCATCTAGAGCAAATATTTGGCCAGTAAAATATATTTAAGCCTCTGTGCGTTCTTAGGCGGTGGATCTGTTGTTGTTGTTGTTGCTGCTGCTGCTGTTGTTTTTGTTGTTGTTGTTGTTGTTGTTGTTGATTCATAAATTATTTTTGCCCCCATTGTTCATGTGTTTTTTCTTCTATTTGGCCCTTGTCTTTGAATGTAGTGCTTAGTGTCCTTTTTGGTTTTGTAATCATCCCACTGAGGAAGAGAGAGCTGGTTTCTTTAATTTAATTGTGTAATAGATGACATATGGCTGTTATTGTCCTTTTACTTATGGTGATTTCCTGGTCATGCTCACGTGTGTTTTTATGTTGTTTTTTGTGTGTGCTGGCTCTTTGTTTTGTGGTGTAGTTCTTTATGTCATTTTAGTTATGCAATCATCTTGCTGATGAAGAGAGAGCTAATTGCATTGCTTCAGTAGTGTTCTTGCTACCATATGGCTGTCTGTGTTCTATATCTCTTCCTCATTGTTACGTGGGTAGGTTTTCTGCATGTGATTGTGGCATTTCCTGGTTACACCCACTTACATGCATATCCTTATGTTGAAAGAAAAAAAACCTGTCAAAATGAGGCACACCAGGTGGCCCTTAATAGCCAGCTTACTCAGAAATAAAGTTTTGCATGGAAACAAAAGCATAGATAATATGTTTTCATTAGATTGTTTACCTTGTTTGGTATAACATGTGACGACTGCACAGAGGAAACCCCTGCGCCCTGCGCACGGACTTAAAAAAGCTTCACAGTTAGATTCCAAATTTTTTGCTTATCATAAATGCTGAATAGCTCATATTTATAGTGTGCTTATTTAATAAGTAAATATATAACCCTACACAGTGGAATCAAAACATACCTGACATTATTGAGGGGGTGGACAGGGGGGGTACCCCATTCCCAGTTCCCTCCCCCTTTCCCCCACTTCCCTCCCCCTTCTCCCCCACTTCCCTCCCCCTGATAAAATTTTGTTCTTATTCAAGAACTAAAGCGTATATATGTAAGTGAAGAACTAAGAATGGTTCACCATAGACTCAGCTGTCGTATTTTCATGCACAATTACTCAGTAGGCAAAGAACCAGACCATCTCAAGATCAATGTCTTTTCTAGAACCAGCAAAGGAAACATTATTTATACTAGGCAAAACAAAAACCTCTTGTTTATGGTCACTTTTGGCGCCTACTCAATTTTGAGCCTTTTTGGGATATTCTGGTCTATTTTCTAGACGTTTTAAAGGATTCTTGTTTTACTTTTTTCATACAAAAAGTTTATAAAAAAAAAGTTTGCGAACCTATCGACCTCTTAACATATTGAAGATATTGAAGAGGTAAGGGCAAAAGCAATATTGATTTTTTTTAATTTTTGACCTTACTTCTAAAATCATAAATACAGGTACATGCTTTGCGCTGCTCTTAAAAATTGTGTGTCGATTAACTCTTTTTGCATACTTGGTATGCTGATTTGTTTTCAAAGCTAACTTTTTCGCAAAAAAATAAAAATCAGGAATACCTGGCGCCATCAGAGTGCCAAAAGTGTTGGGTCAAGACCAGGGCCGGCAGAATCAAGATCAGCCCTGATAGAAGCCAATCTGGGTCCAAACTGTTTGCAAAGGTTATCAGCAGACTACAAAAGTGTATAAGTATTATAATATTCTGCTGGTGTTGATTTATTGTTGATTGTTACTCCAATCGTGGGATTCTGTAATTGTTCTATGTTTTGGTGTACGTTACTTTATGTCCATCCTAGTTTTGCAGCTTTGCTTAGTTTGCCTTCCTGGTGTCTCGTGATTGTTGTATGGCTCTGCCTCGCGGTGCCATGGGTTTGTCTGCAGCTTGTGATTGTGGTATTTCCTGATCATACTCACTTGCTATTCTTGTAAAAAGTTTGTTTTAGAAGATTTATAAGGGAGACAAGGAAGGGTTCATATGCATGATTTTGAGTTGGCGAGATATGTGCTCTAAGGAGCCTTCATAAAACTTTCACATTTGTGGAAAAATAGATTCTAGTATGAACATTGTAGGGTGTAGGCCTAACTCTTTTGAACACGAATCTCAATACTTGATTCTTGTGAATGTCACTTTAAAGCTGCATAGTCTGTAACTTTTTATCTTTTAATTTTAGAAATGTTTCTATTTTTCAAGAACACAGTAAAAAACTAAAATTCAGGCATACATTTTACCAATTTCGTAAATCTTAACCAATTATCAGTATCAAAACAACAGCATTTATGTTAAAAAATTAACCTTCTATAATTATAAGAGGGACGTAAATGATTACCAACAAGAGAAAAAAAACACCTGTTTTATAAGATAATTCACTTTTCCATGCAGTTTTCAGATATAGTGAACAGATTTATTGAGAAAACATGACTTAATTTTACTTTTACATACACCATTTATAGAAAAGAAATTTTTTCGAAAAATGTTCATAGTTGCAGTCTCTTTAAAATACGCCATTCATCGATATTTTGACAGATCAAAACACTAGCATACCGTGGAAGTCAGCCTTATAAGATCGGTGAACCTTTTTTTTTTTTTTTTTTTTTTTTTTTTTTTTTTTTTTTTTACAACAGTCATTCTCTAGCGCGGACAGGGACGCAACTTGCCTTAAATAGATAGTCTGCACTTAAAAATAGCGTTTGCTGATGAATAACCTAGATGAGACGCCGTAGCGATGAGAGTATTAATGAACGACACCATTTCTACTGATGAGACGCCACAAAATGAAAATTCGGCATCACGGTCCGCGCGCCACGATATAACACACTCTAGGTAGTGGTGTACAATATAAAATCTTAAAAAAATCAGGGCCTTTTTTTTTACTTCGATTTTGGGTGCCGAACCTTCAAAGAAAGTCATGCCACCATAAACATGGTAACACCTGTCACAATTGGAAACACCTGCCACAATTGGATTTAGGCATATTAGAATTACTTTTCTACACACACTTTGTATACGTATTACCAGGAATAAAACTCACTAGTTTCGGTTTAATACGTACTCTAATGTGTTTTTGCGTAAGCGGTAGCTATATATACGTCCCTGACGAAATAAATAAAATAGTTATCGACGGCAGCTGAACGCCGTTTAAATGTGTTATTTCCAGAGGAAGAGAAGCAAAGGGACACAATCCAATACGGAGACTGATAAATAAGGACAGAAACAATCGATCTAAGACGCCCGAAATTAGATCTACTCGAAACCAAGACTCGAAAGTGAACTGCGTCCTTCTCTAGGCCTAGACTGGTTCTCTCCCTTTAATAGCTTGTCAGCATATTAAGACAGGTAACTACTAGCCGTCATTGCGCCTACGTATAGCATACACACTGACGTCATGAGTGACGTGGTATTGGAAAATACCCTTGACATAAAGTGCATTTTTAAACAAGTCGTTTTATTAAGTTTATTTTTTCCTGGGAGTTTATATATTTTTTCTTTTACTTGATTATCAAATTATAGCAACTGAAAAAAATCTGAAGTTTGTGTTGAAAAATCTTTTCTGGAGCATGCGCAGTCGCATGAGTAGGATTCTCTACTTGTAATTAAATACATGTTACCTGACCCTAGATGGGTAGATCTAGGGGAGGGAACCAGACTATCTCTAGGCCCTTATATGACTTAAAGGTCTTAAAGGGTATCGTTATGAATCATTTTTTTTATGAATTTTCTAGTAAAAAAAGCAATTTCGCCCTCTAATTTTTCCAGACCCCCGCCCACAATTGCCCCTCTTCCGGCCCCCTCTACTCCCGCTTCCCGCCCCCTCTACCCCCGATTCCGCACCTCTACTCCCGGTTCCGCACCCTCTATCCCCGTACCCCCGCCCCCCCGTCCACCCCCTCATTATTGCTGACTTGTTGGAGTGAGGGTCATTCAAAAAGTGCTTGTCTTTATATGCATATATACGCTATGGCAGTGAAAAGGATATATACAACCGCTGCCCTCGAGACACTTTCATCAAATAATAGGCATATATGCTGTCTTAATGCACCAACAACTGCTTTGTATATCAAAGCATTCTCTCATACGTTACACCTATGTTTTATTTTGTATACAGAGGATGCGATTCTGTTTATCATATGACATTTTAAATGGGATATTTATGCGTTTAAAGTGAAATTTTTTATTGATGTCATGTACGTCATCAAGAGTCATGACGATACAAAATCTTGGGAACATGTTACGTAATGTGTGGTCATATCTTAATCATATTTATTATATGACATATAAATAGACAAAGAAGTCCTTACAGCCCATTAGATATTTGTTATTTTTACTGGCCTTGGAGCTTTTTCCAATGAAAAGTGCAGTCAGTCGCGCGCAAGCCAGTACATATAAAGTTAAGCTGACGTCACCAGTAGTAACGCCGATGTTTCTGCGAATTTTTTGTAGTAATGGTGTCTGATGCTAAAATTCTTCGTCACTAGAAAATCACAAAATATAATACAGCAGTTATTTGCTATGGTATTATTGAAAATGACGTTGATATCCGCCATTATTACATAAAAGATAGTTAGTAAGTATGATCAGGAAATACCACAATCACAAACCGCAAACAACTCCATGGCACCGCGAGTAGAGCCACTCAACCATCATGAGACACCAGGAACAAATTAAGCAAAGCAACCAGCTCTCTCTTCCCCATCAAGATGATTGCAAGATTTCGCACGCTATTAGCAGTAATGTTTTAACCGGTAAAAACCAATGTATTAATCAGTCAATTCACGAGCTGTAGATGCATGGCTGTTATACTTTAAAGTATGTATACGCATTCTAGAGCCATCACCAATACTAATGTCATGTCAGCAGCAGTAACGTGCATAACAATAATACGTAATAATTTAGTGACGTCAGGATGAGGTAAGTCTTTGCTCTCAGCCTCCCAGTCTGGAACAGACGTTTTAAGACCTTCGAATCCTTCATGCTTTTGCGTACTTTTATATACTGGCCAACACTTCCAACGCAAAATGTTTCAGGAATGTAATTTTAATTGATATACCAGGTCTTGCCGTCATCATTGTACCGTTCAGAGGTTGTTATGTCAGACTTTCACCCATTCAGGTTATGATTAAAAGGTAGTGATTGACTGATGATGTTCTACTTTTATGTTCATAAATTAGTGTTTTAATTTTTGATGAACAATTGCATTACAATGGATGAACCAACATATATATGTTAAGTCCAAGGTTCAGTTTGATTTTGCGTGAGAAGTGTGGTTCAGTATAGGTAATACAAAAATGAACTTTCAAAACGTTTTTCCATAGATTTCAATGCAAAATGATTTTATGCAATAATAGCGATCACGCACGGGTTTCTGATACACTATCATCTGCTAGACCCATCGGGGTCATTAAAACCCTCGCCTTCAGGCTCAGGTTTCTACACCACCCTCGGGGTCCAGCAGATGTTAATGCATAGAAAACATATTTAACCCCTATATTGAATACCAATATTGACCTCGGCTATACAATATTGATATCCTCTGGTGGATATCACGTCATATCCAATATTACAATAGTCAATAAGTGTATATAATTGCATTGCGCAATCCACTGAATAGACCTGATCAGACCTGGGGGTAATTCTAATGTAATTGTAATGAATTACACTTTCAAAAAAATGTAATGTAATTTGTAATGGGCCTTAATTTTCTCATTACGTAGTTGCGATGCATTACATTAAAAATGGTATGTAATGGGCATTACATTTGAATTACTTCTGGTCTCTAGCATATATGTTATAAGCTTGAAAGTATCATGAGGTAGATTTAACTATGCCGGTTCTGATGGCCTAGTGGTTAAGACATCCGCTTCAGGAGCCGGAGGTCGAAGGTTCGAATCCCAGTGTCAGCTGCAGTGGGTTTCGTTCTGACATGGCCGGTTGGTGAGCCGCCAGCTAGTTAAACGAATGGTTACCAATTCCTAGCCTGCCTGGTGATTGGCGAAAAGGATGGGATTTGGGAAGTAAATGTGACAAGTCGAGGTATCTCCTAAGTCAGAAATGGCTGGCCCTTTCAAAAGGGGTGACACTATAATAAACAAGCACTTTTATCAAGCGAGAGAAGTGTTTTGTTGAAAAAAATGTTTTCACCTTTCTATTCTGGTTCATTCAAATATTTACAATATTGTTATTTGACCACTATATTTAATCTTTTTTTTTTTTTTTTATAAAATTTCATTCACTTCTTTTCAAAATTAAGGAAAAGTGATTGGTCACATTCAAAACTCCTAACTATTGCACATATGTTTAGCATGCCAAGCCATTGTTAAGGTGGCTAAACATAGCTTTCATAGAATATAAAAAAAATCAAATATCAGGGTCTGAAACCATATGAAAACTAATGTATCAATGTATCAATTCACTTTAAATTTGACAAAACTGCAGGTATTCATTATTCAATAAAACAGGTAAAAATGCTCAAATACATACCCTAGGGGTGAGGTGTTACTCACTCAGTCAATGACATGGTTAAAGTGTGAGATTATTTAATTGACTGACAATGGATGAAATGAGCGACAAACCATACAGTCAAAAGAGCGGATTGAAAATCATACAATGAGCGAATGATCCAGCTTATGTCCAACAGCGTTGGTTCCTCTTAATTGCTCAGATTGGGGGCGCATTATGGGATAATTGGGCAACAGCTGTAAGGTGAGTGAGGGCTCACTATGCTGGGCGTGGGGTCATTACCTGGGAAAAGCGCCCTTTTGAATGATTAAATCATCTGCTCTTTTGCCTTATGTTTCTCCACTCTTTCGTAAAAAATCCGCTCTTTCGTGTAATGGATCCGCTCAAACGTTAATCTTCCTTTGAGGGCTATAGCAGTAAATAATTAATTGGCTAGTTGTGCATTTTGGCTATATATTAGCTGGCATCATGGCTAATAGAACAATATTGGCTAAATTTGATCTCCAAAAAGATACGTCTTGAAATTTTAAGACTGTAAAATTTAAATGCCAACAGTGCACTTCAAAATATCTGGGAGTATCAAAGTACCGTCCAATTTTTCTACACAATCAAAGGTACATATATAGTATCTTTGCTTCCTTTTACTCCTCTACAACAGTGCCCAACAGTTTGGGTCCAGATCAGACCCCACGTTGTGTTGGGTCTGATATGGGTCCAAACTGTTTGGAAATGTTATCAGCAGACAGCACTAGTGTAAGTATGTCTGATCTGGGTCCAAACTGTTTGCAAATGTTACTAGCAGACAGCAAAAGTATGCCTGATATGGGTCCAACTGTTTGCAAAGGTTATCAGCAGACAGCAAAAGTATGTAAATAGTTTTAAGTGTTGCTTGAAGTCAGCTGATTTAAATCTGACTAGTACAAAACTTATTTCATCAGAGCTCTTGTACTTCATTTCAGTTAGACATTTTAACTATGAAAACTATTGTATTGCAGGATTTTAATGCTTAGACTTCAAATGAGCACATATATGAATCTCAGATATTAAATACCATATTCAACCGTACAAGCACACGCTGAATACTTGAAGGGTGTAATCCATGCTCAGTACTCGTTCAACCCAGGAAGACCTGTCTCAATACAACCGAAAAATTGTTGACTTGGATGTAAGCAATCAAACCAAACAAATAAATAAACTTGAAGGTTTGTTAGCACAATATAAATCTTTTAACACTTAACATCGTAACTTTACCTGATTCCTGAGTGTGATTCTTTGAATTTTGGGTCCCAGTGGCTAAGTTTTGCCCCAAACCGTGACAAATGATGATAAAATGCAACAGTGAGACCTATGAGAACATGTCCAATATGCTGAAGTGACAATATTAACCTTTTGTATATGAGAAAGCTATAAATAGGTACTTTTACAAACAGCGAAGACCTAGGTGAAATACCATAACAAAAGATACAAGATCGACTTTCAAATGTACAACAGAATAACATTAGCCATAGGCTAAACATGATATGGAAAGACTGTACATGTAAAACATTTTAACAAGAATCACAGACCTGAAAACATAGTAATTCATTTTAATATTTAAGCAGCAGGGACTAGACTGATATATAATCAACTATAACCATAACACTGACTTCCTGTAGGAGAGGCAGATATCATGGTGATTATGGTGTACCGTTTGGGTCAAAAGTTAATATTAGTGTCACACCTAAAATAATATAGGTGGGACCTAAATTAATTTAGGTGGGACCTAAAATAATATAGGTGGGACCTAAATTAATCTAGGTGGGACCTAAATTATTTTAGGTGTCACCCTATAATTATTTTAGGTGTCACACTGAAATTAACTTTTGACCCAAACGATACACCATAGGTGATGAGTATCACAGAATCATTTGAGTATCAGTATAGGTATCAGTATATAGATAAAAATATGTTTATATACTAACCAAGCAAATTAAACAAAAAAATAAATAAGAAATTTGTAAAAGCAAAGCAAACCGGTAATAAAAAGCAAAATAAAAGTTAAGCAAAGCAAAGCAGAGCAGGTAAAAAACAAACAGGGGTAAAAACATAAAAAAGCAAAAGCAAAATAAAGCTGATTAACTTTTGCACATTGAACATTTGCACAAAGAGCCGCTCCATGTGTTGACCTGCCTCATGAACCCCTTAAAATCTTCGACTTTGCGAAGATCATTCGGGAGGCTGTTCCTTACGGAATCGAGACAGTTCACCTACAGGACAGTTCACCGACACGCATTTTAAAGACAGTTCACCGACAGAATTGAAGACAGTTCACCGACAGCATTGAAAACAGTTCATCGACAAATTTTATATTGTAATTATATGGAATGTCACAATTTTCACCATTTATTGATTTTATAATATATGATACTTAAATTGAAGTATATGCATGTCGACTCTTTCAAGTAGAGTTTCAAAAGAGCTATCGAAATCATTACATATTAACCGAAGTGCCCTGTAATTGAGTTTTTCCATCTTTTTCGCGCAAAAGTGCCACAGAAGTGGACATAAATTAAAACTAGATCTTATAAAAAATTTATAAATTAAATTTTTTGTTTCAATCTGAGTCAAGAATTTGCCAAGCCGTCACTGAATTTCAACTCGTTGGCTGTGGCATTTTGACCAAGGAACGGAAAAATAAAAAAGAAGAAAAAATGATCAGACTGGAACCCAGGCTAAGCAAAGTGCCACAAAGCGCTACAAAACGCTCGCGTTAAGCAACGCACCCCTGCTCGATTGATGTCGATTAACTGTCATCAAAAATTCTTGAACAATAATCTACAACACTTAAAACAAATACGCCAAATGTAAACAAATCTGGGAGTCCTATTCATCCGAATGATGGCGGATCGAGTGGACGTAGAATTCGCGCCACCGTGATTTTTGGATATTAATAATGGAAGGATTGCCCAGTGTTATACCGAAATCGATCGTGGAAGTTCTAAACAGGCTGGAGAACGATGAGGACAACCTATTCTCGTGGAAACTCACGCGGAGTCAGGACAAATTCTCATTAACTGTCAGTTGCAAACTTCCCGCCAAAACTCCCAACAAAGCCAAGGACGACAACAAGGTAACCGGACGTACTACTGTGAAACCAGTAAAGAGACGTCGTCGGAAGAAGAACAGATCTCCCTCTGCGTTGGCTCGTTCTAGGAAGAGACACGCGCGGTTCCTGGAAAAGAAGTTAGCTGGAAAACCAGATTTGGCTTCGCCAGAAGAGGACCAGCAGGATTTGGATAATTCTGTGTGTGTAAAAGAACTGGAAAATACCAGTCTTTCTTGTGGTAGTAACAGTGACCTGGTGTCTTCGGAAAATCCAACACCAAGTCCAATTGCTGATCCTGACCTGTTAGTGTTACATGAACAGGCAATTCTTCGTGAATTTCTGGACACCATTGATAGTGACGATAGTGACGACGATGTGAGCAGTGTATATAGTGTTTGTTCAAACTGTAAGCATCCAGCCAAAAAAGGAGAGGACCTTAAACGTTGTTCGCGCTGTCATATAACCCGCTACTGTAGCGTTGAGTGCCAGAGGAAAGATTGGGACTTTCACCGATTTGCTTGTGCGGTTGTGGCCAAGAAGTCGGACACTGTGAAAGCTTGATTCTCTACCACAAGGACCTGTACATATTCTTTAAAGTTTCACACGTTACCATTTTCTACAGTAGATCTAGTTTATTTAGTTACTTTTATTAACACTAACATTACTACGCCGAAAGGTGGTGCGCCTACAAACGGGCGGAACATACATACGAAAGAAGTCCTATTTCCATTCTAAATGGAGCTTTTGCCTGACACTTTACTGCTTGAAATATTCAGCTTATTACCAGTTAAAGACAGATGTGTTGTAGGCAGGTAATGCATGTCTCCGTCTTCTTCAATTTTCTCTAATAAGCCATATTTAGCGAGAATAAAATTGGTAATTGGGTGGCTTTCATTAGAAGCCGACAGGTACATAAGTTCGGACTCGTTTGGTTTGGCTGTAGAGCATCGACAGGAAATTTGTATCCTATGTTTACTCACCCTATGTGTCAAGGACTTAAACCCCAAATTATGTGTCACCTTTGAAACTGAGGTTTTGGGAATGAAAATTTTCCTCTCACTTTTGTAACTTTTTTCTGTAATTCTGTAATCTTGGCCCTTAAGCCGCAATATCGCACAGGTATTTTACGGAACAAAAGTGAAAACGACACGCCTGCCTAATTGTTTGCATTAATGATACAAAATGATGCAAGCCAGTATAGCAAATAAAAGTGTATCTGAATGTTCAAAGACTGGGTTATGCATAACAGTAAAAGTTTTACAGCTGTTGTCACGAGGAAACACATGAAAGCCATTTAAATTTGACAGGGTCCAGTTTTTCAGGTTCACACATCTCACACAGTTTAAGCCTTCAGAAATCCACTACCAACCAGATTCGACTGCATGAAATCATAGTCTAGACATGTGACAACCAGTTTCATGGAGGACTTATCACAAGTGTGTTTTGATCGTTAAGAAAGTAACAAAACCTTTAAAAATCTTCTCAGGACTGTGAACCACTCATTTTATCGTCTGTTGATAACCTTTGCAAACAGTTTGGATCCAGATCAGACTTCCAGATCAGGACCGGCAGTCCTGATCTTGATCCAAACCATTTGACAGGCTGATAGTGCCTGAAAGAATTTTTTGAAAATGTTAATTTTGGATAGTCAGCAGACAACAACAGCATGCAAAATTACCCAGCATGCAAAGACAAGCTATTTTTTTAAATCTTTTTGATAAATTTCATTGCAGTGTTTGCAAGAAGTTTAGACGTATTACTTGTGACAACTCTCTGTGGCGCCATGTTGACTTGACACCATACCGCTTGAATGTTCGTAAAACCTGGAAATTGATAAGAAGTCATCTCTCTGAGTGTCTGCTCACCTTCAGAATAAGAGGTTTCCTAGGAAAAACAGGTACATCATTGATATGGCCATACACTGGCATACAGTATAAAAAAAAACAACAAAACTTGTTGCATCAGAAATGGGGGTAGGGATCATGAATTGGCCCTTAACACTTAAAACACCAAGAAAAAATAATGCATCTGAAAATGTCGTCTGCAGAAGTCGTCTGATGCAAATAATTGCCTAGCATTTTTGGAGAATTAAGTATAGATAATAGAAGCAAACAGCGTGGACCCAGAACAGACTGCTCCTATAGGAGCAGTCTGATCTGGGCCCACACTGTTTGCTATAGAGGCTTTTTAAACATTGCAGCAGACGAGAAAAGCAGACGACTTTTCTTGCGATTGGCGCTTTAAGGTTTAAATTTAATTATTGTTGTTGGTTGCTATTCAAGTTTTGAATCACCCTTACATTATTAAAAATATTCTATATTTTAAATCAGTAATTTTCCTAAAATACCTTTGTCAAATTCCATTTTAAATTAGTATCTTTTATTAAAGCATGTATCAAATGTGTCCCTGTTGCTTTTAATAGCAACAGAAGAATACAGACAATACAAATATTCCAATTTTCCACAATTATGTGATTGCTAAGTGACCATGACTAACTTGTTCATGTTAATGCCCATATTATAAAATGTAAACAATTAAACTAGAGCAAAGTAAATGACAAACTATAATGTTCAGATAATATACTCATGCTAAAAAAGGCCACCCTGGGCTTTGTATATGGTAATGTAATGGTTTGTTTCATTTGCATAGTACAACATGTAATTCGGGGTACACTTACATGCCAACACTATGTGGATCATGAAGTCTTTCACCCACATGTCCTGCCAATCTATCAGACTGTTGGAAACATTTTTCTTCCTCTTAGAAAATGCCCCCATACCTGCAAATTATATGACAAGGAACTGTTTGCAAGCTGGTCATGTCACACCCCCTTGACTGGCCTTTCAGATCCCGACCCATCTCCGGGATATTTGAGACAGCATAGTACTACATGTAATTGGGGCCAGCTGATCTAGAACAAATGTTTAAAATAATTGGTAAGAAAATTTTCCAAATTTAACGCTCAAAATTTTTGTTTATCTTGATCTAATTTCTTTTTTACTTGGCCACTTAGTGCAGTCGGTAACGTGTCTGGCAACAGATGTGATTCTGACTGCAGATCCAGGGGTGGTGAGTTTGATCCCGGCCTGATCCAATACTTTCGTGGAGATTGATCATGAAATAATTTCTACGGTCATTCTCCTCCCTTTCGCGGAATCATTCAAGAAGGGTTGTTGTCAGTTACAAGCAAAAGTATGTGCACAAAGTACTTGTAAATTGCCTGTTCAAGCTTGCCCAGGAAAAAGTGTGGTTAGGTGAACTGACCGTCCCGCCAAACAAACAAAATTGATCTAATATTCTGGATCCAGATCAGGTCTGACATTTTGTCGTGCCTGATCTTGGTCCTAGGGCCTGATCTGGGTCCAAACTGTTTGCAAAAGTTATTTGTAGGCAACACTAGTAGGCAAAGAGTTAAATAAAATCTTTTTTTTCAGGATGGAAACGAAAGGAATTTGCTGTCACAAATGCAATGCTGGACGACCTGCGGGAGAGATGTCCTAATATTAAAGAATTCCATCTGTGTCTGGTGAATATTGATGAACTTTATGCCTCCAAGTTGCCTAAAACTATCACAAAACTTGTCGTAAGGGAGTGCACATGGCCACTGGGTTGGTTAAAAAATGCTGAGTTGCCCAACCTGAGAATTCTTGATGTATCCGACACTCGTATCATAGACAGCAATAAAACAGAGGATTTCATCAAATTCTCGAGCTTGGAAGAGATAAACTTAGCATACTGTTACAGAATCAATGATAAAGCTGTAAAAATGTTGGCAGAAAACTTAACGAATCTAAAATGTTTGAATTTAAAAGACACCAGTGTGACTGACCTCGGAATACACCATTTATGTAGAGGAGTACCCGAGCTGCTCAGGCTTAATATAGACTATACAAAAATAGAAGACGGAGCCATGGACACCATAGCAACCGGTCTGAAGAAGTTGGAAGATTTATCTATCGCAAATTGTCCCAGGCTATCAAAAGATAATTACAGGCCACTTAAGAACTTGAAAAGCCTGAAAAAATTGACGATAGCCGTTTATGAAGTATCTCAGTCAGTGCTTGATGAGATTAGTATAGCTCTACCTCATTGTAATATATGTATTCAACAGATGAGTAATGTTGAAAGTGCAGAGTGTGCAGAGGAAATGGCGTAAGATGCACAGGTCCGGTCAAATAAAATTTTGACGGTTAAATTGTCATAATTTTCTTACCCACCAATTTAAACATGTTTTGGGTGCCCAAAAGAACCGTCTCATTGAGACGGTTCTTTTGAGTACCCACAACATATGTTTTGGTTGATAAATAAGAAAACTAATTTTCAATCACACTCTTATCTAGAGGCCTGAAAATGTCTCCATTCCAGGGGACACAAAATCGACTTGTCTGCTAGTAATTACAAGCGAAATCTAGAAAGGACGAGTAATTCTCCCTAAAGCTCTCGTCCTGTAGGACTAGTGCTTTGGGAAGAATTACTCGAGGAAGTCATATTATGTATTACTTCCTTATGTTCTTTATTGCATATTCTTTTAAAGGACAGTGAATATGTTTGCAGGACGAGTGAGATTTGTAAGTCACTCATCCTGCTGGACAAGTGCAATATTGAATGAAATATTTTTGTCCCCTGCATTCATATGATAAGAGCATTTGGTTCCAAGAAAATTTGTTGCCATATTAGACCTTATAAGTGCACACGCTCCTATAGGCACACACTGAGTGTACTTTTACAGGTGTTTATACAATGTTGTCAATGTATGAACTTGTGACTTCCAGTCAATCCAGCTTTGTAATTTCATTAATAATATGAATTCACTATGTGGATGGAAAACAGTGTGGATCCTGATCAGCTGGCTTCATCAGAAGCCAGCTGATCTGGATCTACACTGTTTTCAAGAGGGTATACAGAGCTCCAAATAAGCTTTCAGGTCAATGGGGTATTTGCCCCACCTGATCATTCTCAATTGCATGTTTGTAAAAACATTAGCATATTCATTTTTTTTTTATCAAGCCTTATGATATCATGAGAAAAAATCATGATTGTGCCATAATTCAATGAAGGCCTAGATCACCTTGCACATCCATGCCCCATTCAAGTTGATTTGTGCCTTTGCTATTCTGACACTGCCTTATATTTTGAAAGGTGAAATTTAAGTCTATCTTCAATGATTAGATTCAAAGGTAGGGAGTTTGCTGTAGCAACATGTATTATTTAGACAAACAGTCCTTAAGCAAATAGTGTACTATAAAAGGAGCATTCTAATCAGGGTCTACACTGTTTGTCATTCAGTCACTACATTTAACACACAAATTTAGATACTACAATGCATTTGTTGAAAGTTTATGACAATAATTTTGAGAACAGTACAGCTTGAGTTTTCCATATTCTCCCCGAGCCAAGTGACTAGGAGTATCTTTTAGCCCTTAATGTGCCAGCAAAAAAATGCATTTCAAAATGACGCCTACTTTATTAAAGTTATTTGCTGCATATGTTGCTAACATTGTTGACAAATTTAAGTATAGAGGCAACCAGTGTAGACCCATAGGAGGAGTCTGATCTGGGTCAACACTATTTGACCAAGAGGCTTCTTAAACATTTCAGTAGAGGACAAAAGCAGATGACTTCAGTTGAGGATTAATATTAATATCCAATGGTGGTTTCACCTGTCAGACATGTTCTCACAGTAGAAATCACCCTATAAAATTACTTTTCTACAGTTAAAATTTGAGTAGGTTATGAAAAACATCTGAAACAGACACCGTGGGCATGCAATAATAGGTGTATCTCCCATTAGGTTTGTCACGAACAGGCATAATTAAAATGTACACATTCAAGTGAAATCACCTAATGTGGAAACCAGTTTTGATCCCAACTAGAAGCAAATTCTGTCCCTCCCTCCAGGAGCGAATTCTTTTCTTTAAGAGAAGTCCCTTTTGTGAAAAGGGACACAGTTGATGAGAACCACTGCTCGTTTCAGTAGTTTCCCTTCCATGTGCATAAAACTATTATAGCGTTCTGGCTATGCACATGGCAGTGATTTCACAATGAAGAAATGTAAAAGGTGTTTCAAAAGCACTGTTGCTAAATCCAGAACTTTATACATGTACATTTTGGCCTGATTTGGTCAGCTTTACCATACACATAGACTTGCATGTGATTCATACAAGTTGGAAAAATAATGCAAATGCTGTTTGCCAATAATGTCTCTAAAAGTGTCTAAATCTTTAGAGTAAAAATGGTTATTGATCACGTAAATGCTTGAAATATATACATGTATGAATAGTAAGTGTTCTAAAATTTCAACCATTTTTATTTTCAGTTCGCAAATAAGACTCTGATCAAACTACTTCAGAAGCAGTCTGATCTTGGTCTGCGCTGTTAGTCTATACCTTTTTGGCAGACAACTAGTGTTCAAATTTTAGAACATTTACCAGTTTGAAATGAAATTAATTTTACAAGATGATTTACATTTTTCATAGTTTTATGTTTATTGTCACATCTGCCTTAGGGAGTGTGATTTAGGCATGCAAGTTTCTTTCGGATCGTGAAAGTTTAGTGGTAGCACTTTGATCGCAATTCCTTTAATATGCTTTGGTCTTAGTTTGAAACTTTACAGCTATTTTGTTCATTTAGGCCCCCAGATTAGAGTGCGTAACTGAAAATTATTTTATTTATTTCTCATTCAAAACATATGTTGTGGGTACTCAAAAGAATCATCTCAATGAGACGATTCTTTTGAGCACACAAAACACATGTTTAAACTGACGGATAAGAAAATAATCGAAATTTTACACTCAAAGATTTTGCTGAACTGGTCCTATGTCATTGTTTGAAGATGTGAATATTATTTGCACAAAATTATCTGATTAATTTTTACAACTAATTAAGCATGTTTAATTAGGTAAATGTTTTACGCAGCATAATGTTTGTGCATCTTGTGAGTGCACAGTTTGGCTTATGTTTTGGTCTTGATTTGTAGAAAACATAATTATTATGATTTGCACTTAATCTCACATTTTTTTCTTTTGTCCCAATACTAGTACACGTCATAGCTTCACTCATGCAATTAAACGCCACCTTGTGCAGAATATGACTGGGAGATTCCCACATTCACAAAAAGAGCTACGAGCATTAAGAGGCTAATTTGGCCCCCCCTATGAGGCCAAAAAAATGAAATTTGCTTTTCACCAAATTCTTCTTATTAATTAGTTTATTAGAACAATGGCCCAAATGTATAAGTCTGATATTAGTTTTACTGTTGCTATGGTAACCAAAATGGCCGCCAAAATAGGCTGAAAATAGGAAATTGACCATTTTGGAGCAAATTTGAGATGTTTGACAGAGAAATTAACATAGAGCACAAGCATATACCAAAAAAAAAAAAAAAAAAAAATAAGATGATGAGAATTATCATGGCACACAACATATTAAAAGGATTTTTTAGTATTTGGCTGTGCTGATATCTAATTCTTAAAAAATCGGTCTCTAAAAGCCATAAATTTGGTCAAAAATGTCAATTTCTCTGTTTGAAGCCTATTTTGTCAGCCATTTTGTTACCATAGCAACGGTAAGATTTAAATAAATGCCAAAATTTTACACTTTTGTTATTCTTCTAATAAAACAATCAAAAGAAATTTGTGAAAAGCAATTTTCAGTTTTTTGGCTCAAGAGGGTCAAATTAGCTCCTTAATGCACATACCTATTTGTCTGTTTTCTCATCTGCTTATCTACCTAGGTAGTCTATATTGCAAACAATATGAACCTCAGTCAGACTTCTGATCAGGGTTCATACTGTTACATGTAGGTGCCATGATATAAGTTGTATGGAGTGCATATGAATAAATGTGGCAGATGTAATAAGTAGACATTTTCAGGACAAGAAATATTGGCAGGAAAAGGGTTAATCATTGTTGTGCAATTCCTCTATAAGATAGTGATTTTCTTTTTCAAAACAATCCAAAAAAATCTATATGTCTTATGTAAGACTCTTTAAAACCTTTGTAAACTAATGAATTCTTCCACCTGGTTTGCTAAAATGAACCTGGAATGGTTCATTGTATATTTCAAGGGCTCATAGGTTAGAAATTCCAAATTAAAAAGTACTTCTGTCTGTGAAGATTGAATTTATCTAAAGCAAACATTGCAGACCTTGATGCAATGCCACATTCTGCAGCATTTCATCTGGGTCTTCACTGTTTACCAAAGTACCTGTTTAGGGGTTTCTAGTTTACAAAAGGTTAACATTATTTGAGAATTGTTTTGGAAGATTAAAAAAATCTGTCGTGTAGCTATATAAATAATACACACTGTAGCCTATTAACTTAAATATGTTTTTTATAAACAGGCTAATTATTAAATATAAATTTATGGTATATTGTTGTTGTTTTTTAGCTCACCTGAGCCATAGGCTGAAGTTGAGTTATTGTGATCTGTTAATGTCTGTCATCCAAAATTCGCTTCAATCATCTCCTAAACAATTGGTTGGATTTTGACTTCTCTTGGCAAGAATGATCCTTACATTAACTTCTTGAATAATTGTTATAATGGTTCTAGTCCATTAAATATCTAGGTCAATCGAGTTGAAAAACAGAAAATAGATTTTAGGAATGAAAAGTGAAAAATCTTGTCTGAAACCAAAAGGCATTGATGTTTAACATTTGGTACCTTATGTAGCAGCACCTTGTAGTTCTATACCAAGTTTGTTAAAATTATGGGTCTTGGGACAAAAATAGCACTACCCAGCTCGGAAATTTCGACCACGGACATTTCGGCCCAGACATTTCGGACATGGACATTTTGGCCACAGAAAATACCGAAAGTGGACATTTCGGCCATAACCATACTTTTGGGTTTGTGATGTGTGCATGCAAAAATGTGTGATGCATTTCTTAATCTTTTGAAATCAGGTATGATGTATAACAATTGATGAATGTTAACTACTTTCATGCTGAGGCTGGATTTTTCTTTTTTTTTCTTCCAGACACTACAGCTCTCTAGCTGATCAGGACAAACACTGTTTTCATCTCTGCTTGTAAATACATGCATTTTAACAACTTATGAAAATTTGAAAAAAAATACAGTACTTAAAATTATTCAGATGATTATTTATTAAACCTAAGAAATGCATTACACATGCACACACTCCAACCCCCAATTTATGGTTATGGCTGAAACATCCATCTTTGGCATTTTCTGTGGCCGAAATGTCCCTGGCCGAAACCTCCGTGGCCAAAATGTCCATGGCCAAAATGACCTACATTCCATTTTACATAGTCTTAAATGGGGAAATCAATATAAAGTCTTGTCAAAAACTATGGGTCTAGAGTCTTGGTATTTGTTATGTAGTATAACCTCAAGCCTTTAGTTACGAGTGCGTAACATAAAAATAATTTTCTTATTTCTAAACTTTTTTATCTAAACAGGTGATAACCCACTGGTCCTCTTCCAATGTTTTTCCCCAAAAGTATGCCCCTGAGACCATCACAGCAATTAAAAAAAAATCTTTGCTGAAAATACTGGACACAGATTCTTGATACATGTACATGTATTTGGTAGACGTATCTAGACTCTAGTATAACCTTGTTCTCTACAAAATGTACTCAAATTATGTACCTGGTGCCAGCATCACATACATGTAAATTACATAGACCTGTATAAATAACATAAAAATTCTTTTCTGAAATCTCAGGGTCCATTGCCTTGTTATTTGGTAGGTATAATGAAGCAACATCTATTATTCCTCTACCAAGTTTGTTCAAGTTATCCCCTGGGATATGTTATTTGGATTTTCTTCGCACCATTTTTCTTCAATTTGCAACCAACTTTTGTCTTAATGTCCTTATTCAGATAAATTCTATCATACTGGTAATACCCTCTTCCTGCTCAAGAAACTCACAAATGAAAGGAGTGATTATTATCGTTTTCAAAGAAAACAGATGTCCCATCACCAAATTTAATACCCCCACTTAAATTTGACAACTGCGACCTTGAAAATTAGGCCAAGGTCACCAGAACTTAATCAAGTCTTCAGCATGCCCCAATGTTATATCCATGCAAATTTGGTTCCAATCAATCCACTAGTTCATAATAAGCAAGTGCCACACAGAAGCCAATGCTGACACCAACGGGATCTGCACTAAAAACAATATGTCCCCTCCCCTAGTGTGTGTGTGGGGGGCATCATTTGGATCTGGGGATGAAATTATGACAAAAACCTCTCACCTGACTTGTTGATATATTTCTGGAGTTTTTATTGCAGCATCACAAATATGCTATAATCACCATCACAAACAAGCTCACATATTACCACTCAAGCTTAAACTGCTTGCCTACTGGTGTGATAACCTTTGCAAACAATTTGGACCCAGATCAGGCCCGACAAAATGTCGGTCCTGATCTGGGTCCAATCTGTTTGACACTCAGATGGTATTCCTGAAATAATTTTTCAAAAAAGTTGATTTTGAAAAAATCAGCAGATGACAAAAAGCATGCAAAAATACCAAGTAGGCAAATGTTTGTCAACTGATTTTTTAATTTTTTTTTTTGAAAAATTCTTATATGAAATGCCATCAGTGTCAGACAGTTTGGATACAGATCAGGCCCAACATTTTGTCAGGCCTGGTCTATACAGATCAGGGCCAACAATTTGTCAGGCCTGGTTTTGGTCTAAAGTGTTTGCAAGGTTATCAGTAGATGACACTAGTAGTCAAAGAGTTAAAAGATAGCTTTAAAAATATTATTTCTCACGAGTAACATTTTTTGTACTCATTGGAAGCGTCTCATCTACACACTTCCAATGAGTACGAAGAAGATGTGGGCCAACTCATGAGATTTTGGTATTGTATTATTGTATATGCATTAAATAATTCATTAACAAGTATGCCACAGATTTAGATAAACAAAAAAATTCAGCGTAAAATTGTAAATATTTCCTTACCCATCAATTTTGACATATGTTTTGGGTGCTCAAATGAACTGTCTCATTGAGACGGTTCTTTTGAGTAACCACAACATATGTTTTGGCTGAGAAATAAGAAAATTAAATTTTCGTTACACACTCTTAACTAAGGTCCTGTATGCACAGCTTCCTAGTGGGCTATAGGCCTTATTTTTGGTCACAGCCATCATCCACCTCCATACTTTGTGAGTGCGGGCACTGAAGGCTCTGTCAAGACCGCACGCAGACTCATCTGAGCTTTCACTGGTCGCTAATGCCATAAATACCAAAACCTCGTAATTGCTGACCAACATTTCTTTGAGAATGGATTTTGGATAATTCTTATCGAAAGCTTAGTAGAAACGTGTCATTAGTACACTGATGTCTCTCACCATACCAGGGAAAGAAAACTGTACATGTATACTGTAAAACAACCTTTTAAGGAAAATCAATGTTGCATGAAATACAGGTCACACTGATCTATACCTAATATGAGATCAGTCCATTGTCTAAGCTGGGAAGCATTTTTCAAATACTAACCTGTCTGATTAGAGCATTGTGGGTACATGTGACATATTTGTTTATCGATAGCGTCATCAAATCATGTGATTCGCCCAATTGGTTGGTTCAAACTTGTTATCAATCTGCGTCATCACGTGTCACTGAAACCAAATTTTTGACCCAAAAATGTTTTAGCGTAGAAAATCTTATCATTGTTTTGCTAAATACTGTAATCACTCCTACAACTAGGGTCTGTGCTATTTATAGAACTCCATTTGGCTGCTATGAAAACCTGATCAGATCTGATCTATTTATTTACTCTAGTCATAGGAGTGATACCAATCATTGTTATTGTTTAGCTACCAAAGGCTATCGGATGTCTCCACAAGCGGATTATTTATAGCCATTTTCAGGGCTTGAAACTTTTTTAACATAGTGTTTCGGGTAATGCACAACGCGTATTGACACAAATCCGACTTTTCAGTTGTGATGTGCCTTAGCAGACAGGTCGATTATTTAGTATCGCGCATGTGCAAGACAATGGAGATCAGTCTTTATGTTTTATTTAATCAACATCATGAGCATTTGACATCCATACATTAAACTCTTACCCCTAAAGCGCCAATCACAACAAATGTCGTTTGATTTTGTCGTCTGCCTAAATGTTTTAGAAGCCTCTTGTTCAAACAATGTAGCATAGGAGCAGTCTGATCTGGGTCCACATTATTTGTTTCTGTACTTGAATTGGTCAATAGCGTTAACAAATATTTGTAGCAGACGACTTCGGAAATCTTCACTTTTCAGATTCATTTTTTGTTGGCTTTAAAGGGTTAGTAATTTCAAGAGATGGTGATGACAGTGACAATGCAACTCAAGCATAAAGGGTTGAGGGCAATAAGATTCACTTTAATGTGTGATACTGCAGTTTATACTTTTATCTGACAAAATTAACCCATAAAGCGCCATCTAGAATTTGCAGCAGATATAATTTCATTTTTTTTAGAAAACAAAAAAAAACAAACAAAAAAAACAACAAACAAGGCTGATATTTCATGTGAACTGTGAGCTGAAAATCAATTAAGCTATCACAAAATGTGTTATCTGCCACAGTTGTAATTGATGCTTTAAGGGTTTAGGCAAAGCCATTTTATAAACAACATACAAAATACAGGATAAAAATTCATCATCTATAACTCACATCAATATTTTTATTAAAGATTTCCATATATATTCATCAGTTAGTAACTTGTATATTTGTTTCTAGGGGGTGTGGCATATTTTGTTTTTGCAGCCATCTTGTTAGATTTTGCCGAATAAAATTTGAATGGATGCCGATATATAATATAATACCTAAAGCACAATATGACGCCAGGGTTGTCCCACTACAATGCTATGTTTGGGTCCATAGGAATCGACAGTGTAAAAGTGTCCCTTTATATAACAAAAGAATTTTAAGAAATGCCCATTTTATGGCTATTTGCCTATAATACCTTTGTAAAATTCCATGGTGGCAAAATTTGGGAGCCAGTCATGATGGTGTTACATTTAAATCTGTTTTATAACCAGGTGATTTATAAAGGGATTGCACTGTATCTGGTCTCTGATAACTGATAACAGCATATCGTCGGTCGGGGGTCAAATCCTCGTACCGTAACTCTGATTTTTACCAAAACGACTTTTTGTCAACCCGGGAATACCAAACGCATGGCGCACATTCTGTCAAATTCTCCTAGCTCTAGACCAATTAGAACCCGCTTAAAAGCATCAATCATGCTTCAAAATATCATATCTATGAAAGATACCATTTTTTTTGTGCTCATTTTACCGAGATACGATGGTTTGCCATGAAAAAGGTGCTCATAATGTCGTAACTGGATGGATTACCACGAAAATATGCTTAAAATGACATAACTCAAGTGAAACTCTTCATAATTACCATGCAATCTTTAATGGAAGTTCAAAACACCAATAACAGTGAATTTGGATGTTATTAAATATAATCTTGTCTGACTTTCAGCAATATAGGACACTCCTAGCAAAAGTTATTCAGTTTTTTGACTATCCTGAAAAATGCAAAAATCAAAGATACAAGTTTTGACTCCCAACCGATGATATGTAAAAAATGACTTATATATTGACAAGACACAAGACCCAGAAAAATACATCACTTATATTTCAGACAGCTTTCAAGATGCTGAGAGTTTCTATAAATAGCCAAACACAGTCTCCATATTGTCATCATTACATGGTCATGTGATAACATCCATTGGTAATTGTTTTCTTCTAACAGCATATGAGCCATGACACGTGATTTCCAACAATGTGGTATTTTGACGTGTAGACTCATATGAGCCTGTGCAGTCTCCTTTTAAGCTTAGACACTCCAAATGGTGTTCAGTCAGTAGCTTAACAGTCATAGAATATCCAAGCGACTAGCAAAGGCTCTGATCAGACTGCGCATATGCGCAGGCTGGTCTGAGCCTTTGCTGGTCGTACATACCACATTGTTGGAAATCTCATGCCATGGCTCATATGTAAATTACTGATATACGAACAAGACCCAGGGAAAAAAATGCATCTTTCAGCACATCACTTATATTTCAGACAGTTTGCAAGTTGCTGAGAGTTTCTATAAATAGCCAAACACAGTCTCCATATTGTCAGCATTTCATGGTCATGTGATAACATCCATGCAAAGAGAATTTAAAGTTAGCAAAATCTGTAAAATATCACCCTCAACAAACAAAGTACTTGCACCCTCTAATTTTTGTTAACATGATTGCCAGCAATATACAAAATAATAAAAAAGAGTCTCATTATATAGTGATTCATGGTAACAAAATCAGGATATAACTAGAACAGTCTGACTTTGACAAAGGGCCCCGCATAATGCCCTTCAGGGAATAGGGGATATCTATTTTGGCAAAAATCTTAATAATCTTTCATCAGACAAAACCCATATTCAGACATGAACAATAGTTTGATGAAAGTAGTCCATATATGAAATTTGGAAGAAATAGGGTGATAAATGACTAAGTTAGAGTGTCCACAAGTGCAAAATGATAGGTGGCAGCCATTTTGGCGGCCATCTTGGTTATCCGACAAAGTCCATATTAAAACTTGAGCGTGAGTTTGATAAAAGTAATCCGTATATGAAATTTGGAGGCAATCGGGTAATAAATGATTAAGGTAGTTTGCAAACTGATAGGTGGCGGCCATTTTGTCAGCCATCTTGGTTATCGTTCGTCAGACTAAACCTGTATTCGAACTTGAACATGAGTTTGATAGAAGCAATCCATACATGATATTTGGAAGAAATCCGATAAAAAAATGACAAAGTTAGAGTGACCACGACGGGACACTGATAGGCGGGGGCCATTTTGTCAGCCATCTTGGTTATCATTCTTCAGACAAACCCATATTCGAACTTGAATGAGAGTTTGATGAAAGCAACCTATATATGAAATTTGAAAGAAATCCGATAAAAAATGATTAAGTTAGAGTGACCACGACGGCGGACATTGATAGGCGGCGGCCATTTTGTCAGCCATCTTGGTTATCGTTTGTCAGACTAAACCTGTATTCGAACTTGAACATGAGTTTGATAGAAGCAATCCATACATGATATTTGGAAGAAATCCGATAAAAAAATGACAAAGTTAGAGTGACCACGACGGGACACTGATAGGCGGGGGCCATTTTGTCAGCCATCTTGGTTATCATTCTTCAGACAAACCCATATTCGAACTTGAATGAGAGTTTGATGAAAGCAACCTATATATGAAATTTGAAAGAAATCCGATAAAAAATGATTAAGTTAGAGTGACCACGACGGCGGACATTGATAGGCGGCGGCCATTTTGTCAGCCATCTTGATTATCAGATGTCGGAAAAAACCCGTATTCGAACTTGAACGAAAAGTTGATGGAAGCAATTCATATATGAAATTTGGAAGATGACTGAGTTAGAGTACCACAACAGCGGGTATTGATAATTTGCGGCCATTTTGTCGGCCATCTTGGTTATCGGATGTCAGACAAAACCCGTATTCGAACTTGAACGAGAGGTTACTGAAAGCAATCCATATATGAAATTTGGAAGAAATTCGATGAAAAATGACTGAGTTAGAGTGACCACAGACAGACAGACTGATAAGCGGAAAACAATAGAGCGTTGGCAGGGCCCTAACTAGCTTACCTCTTGTTTTATATTTGAAAATTGGTCATTTATAAAAATATTTTTTGTGAAATATTTCTTTCAACACTTGGTGTTGACGGGCAGGTTACAAAATGTTAACCCAATATTTATGCTGTGCTGGAAGGATAGTTTATTATTCATTATATGTGGTTGCTGGTCAAAATTTCTAAGTTAGTTTGCTTGTAGACTATGTCAAGATAGCAATTTAGAACTAACGCAGACTTATAAAATAACACTTTTTGGGACATCCCATCTGGCTCTACACATTTCCTAACGTCTCATTTATATGACACTAGGCCTAAATGGGTTAATATCTGTGTCTGCCTGACAACACAGCATGTTAAATATTTGCAAGCTGAGTATTTTTTCATGATTTTTTGTTGTCTACTGATTTTTTTTTTAAAAATAAACTTTTTCGAAAAATTCTTTCAAGAACACCATCTGTGTGTCAAACAATTTGAATCCAGATCTGGCCTGAAATTTTTTCGGGCCTGATCTGTGTCCAAACTATTGCAAACTTAAGGTTATCAGCAGATGACAAAAGTAGCCAATTGCAGGCAAAGAGTTAATCAGAATTTCAATTTAAACATGATTCAGTTTGGAAATGTGACACTCTTACACATAATTTTAAGCATCTGCTTGCAGAAATTTCAAGATACATCGACAAACATGCACATGAACTCTTTGCCTTCTAGTGTCATCTGCTGATAACCTTTGCAAACCTATTGTACCCAGATCAGGCCTAACAAAATGCTGTCTGTTTGACACTCAGATGGCATTATTGATTTTTTTTTAAAAATATTGATTTTGAAAAAAAATCAGCAGATGACAAAATTAATAAGCTTGAAAATTACCTGGAGGGGGGGGGGGGGGGGGGGGGGGGGCAAAGAGTCAACCATGGGAATTATCACAGTTTGATAACAGCGACATTTCCTATATGTTCAATAAATCTGAATGTGCAAAAAGGACACCAGACTAAAGTACTATCTCTTTGCCCCCTAGTGCCGTCTGCCCATAACCTTTGCAAACAGATTGTACCAAGATCATACTTGACAAAATGTCGGGCCTGAACTGGATCCAAACTGTTTGACACTCCAAAGGCATTCCTTAAAGAATTTTTCGAAAAAGTTGATCTTGAAAAAAAAAGCAGACGACAAAAAATGGGGGGGCAAAGAGTTGATGATTAATTTCTTACAAAACTTATAGGATATGGACACTCCATGGTACTCATCACCCTTATACTTAGAATGCATACAATCTGACCAATGGGAACTGAGATGTTAAAAATGGATGGACAATGCCAAAACTATATCCCTCCTCCTGGCTGTGGTTTTATTAGACTGAGAGTAAAGACATTACAAAAAAAATCCGGTTTTAGGACGTATATAGCATACTGTAGCACTAATATAGCACAAAATATAACAATTATACCACAAACCTTTATCATGTTAACATTTTTTTATCGCATGACGTCACATCTATGAGTGATATAACACCATGTATTAAAATTGATAAACCACTAGTGGTTTACGTATTTAGTAATGTTATATAATGATGACCATAATAATCATAGAACCAGATAAGGAAATTGTATTTGCGCAAAATTTTAATTATTTTCTTACCCATTAATTTAAACATGTGTTTTGGGTGCTCAAAAGAACCGTCTCATTGAGACGGTTCTTTTGAGTACCCACAACATGTTTTGGATGAGAAATAAAGAAAATGATTTTCCAATACACATTCTTATCTGGAGGACTGAAAATGTAGCATATATCATGTCTTCACACCAAAAACACAATTTCAAATACGCTTTTAGTGTCATTTGATAAATAGAATCTAACAGTCATACTCCTGTATTATTCAATTTATTAAAACTCGTTGCAATAAAGTGATAAAATGCTTGGCAAGCCTATGTCTTTTCCTCAACTTGTTTAATAAATTCAATAATACGAAATGGTTTTCAACGAATTGTGCACCCATATTTATTTATATATTTTGGTCCTTTAGGAATATTGGGTTCTCACCGAAAGCAGAATTGTAAATACTGCTTAAGCTTGTGCTAGGATGCATTTGAGTTGTTGCACTTTCCATTAATTAACCCTTAATGCACCAATCGCAACAAAAGTTGTCTGATATTCTCGTCTGCTGAAATGTTTAAGAAGCTTCTATGGCAAAAACTGTGGATCCAGATCAGACGGCTCCTATAAGAGCAGTCTGTTCTGGGTCGACCCTGTTTGCTTCTATACTTAGATTTGTCAGTAGTGTTAGGCAAATACTTGCAGCAGACCACTTCAGCAGACGTCAGTTTTCAGATGCTTTTTTTCTTGGCGCTTTAAGGGTTAACTCTAATGAACACTCAATAAAATCAAGTCTGCTGTTTTCAAATTAAGCAGGTTCTTTCTATTTTCGAAAGATCCATTTTTTCAAATTGTTCGGAGTTATCAAAGAGTTGACTGCAGTTTACTGGTATCCTTTCATGCCTGCCCATTTTCAACCCATATATACTGAAGAGAATTTCTTATCCTTTATTAATTGGAATATTTCATTTCCAATTTTAGGGGTGCTAGGTATACTTCTTTCATTTCTATTTCATTTTGAATGAAAATTCCTGTGGGCAAACAGTGCAGAATCATGCGGCATCTGATCTGGCTCTCCACTGTTTGCCATATGTCCCACAAAAAGATCACCAGGCTTACATGGGTTAAGTTAAATATAATATCACAATGTCAGTATACGATTAAGTCACATCAGATTTGCCATTTGAGCAGCATATTCTGTGCCTAGTAGTCCCCGACATAGAAGACTGAATTCTTTCACCATTTCTCGTACTTTTCTTCTGTTTACACGTTCTCTGAAATGACAGGTTTAGATAAACAAAAATTTTCAGCGTAAAATTGTAAATATTTTCTTACCCATAATTTTTAGCATATGTTTTGGGTGCTCAAAAGAACCGTCTCATTGAGACGGTTCTTTTGAGTACCCACAACATATGTTTTGGTTGTGAAATAAGAAAATTATTTTCTGTTACACACTTTTAACTAAAGGCCTGAAATGAGATCACAAAAATCATTAGTGTGTAATTATGTTTAACATCTCATCAAGAGGTTAATATATTAGAATTTATCATGAGTGAGGGATGGATAGAAAAATCCATCAAGAGGATGACAGTGTGGCATCAAAAGCTTTGGATTTTTTAAAAAGTTCTTGGTGGGTCGTATATATGCCAAGACTCAAAACTGCTTGAGCCATGACATGTGATTTCCAACGATGTGGCATTTTGACAAGTGCAGACTCAGACGAGCCTGTGCAGCCTCCTTTTAAGCTTAGAACCTCCAATCCATGTTCTGTCAGTAGCTTAACAATCATAGAATAGTCAAGCGACTAGCAAAGGCTCTGATCAGACTGCTCGTATGCGCAGGCTGGTCTGAGGCTTTGCTGGTCGCACATACCACATTGTTGGAAATCTCATGTCGCAGCTCACTTGTTGATGTCACTGTGGCGTTGCAATGACATTACTTTATCGAATGATTCGTGGATCCCCAGCATTGAAATACAGGCTTTCAAGTGCCCATCAACAGAAAAGTAGGGATAAAAATTTGGAAAAAGCAGTGAAAAAGTAGGGATTATTGGTGTAAAAAAGTAGGGATAGTAGGGCTTTTCCAAATATAAACTCATTACAATGAGTTGTTTGAAATAAGTAATTTCAGATTAAATGAGCAGGATAATACCAGTGACAATAGTACTAGCCAAACAGAGAGACTTTTAGGTTAAACATTAAAATTAAAGGTATTAAACAGTGCCCTCCCTGAATGAACATAGAAGTTAATTTATAAAATCCGAGCGAGGAAAAATTTCTGGATTTTTACGGGTAAATGACATTTTAGAGTGAAAAAGTAGGGATTGTAGGGCATTTTCATGAAAAAGTAGTGAAAAGTAGGAGCAGATCAAAAAAGTAGAGAAAATTAGGAAAAGCAGGGCCCCCTTGAAAGCCTGGAAATACCTGCTTGTATGAGATTATATTACTGCACTAATCTAATCCAGCTAATAAGCAGCATGGTGACTGAGCTGCCAATCCTTTCACAGGTAAAGTCCCCAGGAATGCAGCAGCCACTCAAATTAGAGAGAATAAGCTACAGGAGCTGGTGGCTCCTTATCTGCTGTGCTGGTTAATCCACTAATTAATGGCTGCTACTATCTGGTGATGCCTGAATCCATCAAGCAAATTCTCTCATTGAGATGGTTTGTTTGGTTTGGTTCTTTACATCCCATCAACAATCTTTCAGTTAAACAGGGATGGGTCTTCCTGGGTTGAACCAGTACTAAGCTAGGATAAATGTGTCTTGCTCAAGGACCACAATACAGTGACGCCCGTGAGGCTCGAACCCGCGGCCCCTTGGTCTCGGGTCAAGCACTCTACCACTGAGCCACTGCGCTCCCTCTCATTGAGATGGTTCTTTTGAGTAGCCATAACTTGTTTTCATTGAGAACTAAGAACATTTATTTTCAATAACACAAAGTTGACACAAGTGAATCAGAGTTGGCACAAATGCATCAGAGTTGACCCTCTGCATGCCTACCAATCCATTGCTTTCATTGTATATACCTGCAGAAAAAACTGTGTAAAACGGCCACTCAAAAAAAGACTAAAAAAAAGATCATAATGACCAATAGTAGCTTAATGCAGGTCAAAAGTTTTGCAGAATGCTCCAAGGGGAGCATTCTGCAATACTTTGACCTGCATTAAAAGATAATTGGTCTTCAAAAAGAATTTTCAGTCTTTATGAGAGTGGCCATTTTACACAGGTTTTACTGTATTAGGTTTAAATTTCTGTTTCCTGTTTTCAAGAACAAAACGTTAGAAATGAAAAAAGTCAATAAGCAATGCTTATTAGATACCCCCCGCACAGTAAGAGTCAGTGAAAAAACTTAGTTTTGGCAAATGTTTTTTGGCCAAGTAATAGTTCAAACCAGCAGACCCTATTTTTGAAAAAAAGATTTCAATAGAATCTGTGAAAACAAGATTTCAGTAGAATCTGTGCAAATGATCTTAAAGCTTGCAATCTGGAACATTTGGTTAAAGGGGACATATTAAAGTACTAAATCCAGTAAAATTTGGAAGAAAATGGTTCTAAGAGCTAAACATATCATTTTTTGTGGTAAAAATATAAGAATATCTTCGCTAATTAGACCGAGGATTAATTAGTGCCTATAATTTATTATCCTGCTTATCTCCCTTGACTTCTGTAGCGGCGAGTCACTTCCCTTGGATTTGTGACGTCACAAGGGCAGTTCGTCGGATGACTGTGTATTGACTGTATTGTCGCAGTGAATAATGCAGCATATATATCGCCTTTGATAGCGATTTAAATGATGTTTCGGGGTAGATATTGACGAGTCTGGACCAATAGGCTACTGTAACACACTTATCAATATTCCAACGAGTTCCTCGAAAGTTGAAAACCCGTTGAAAACATAATCGTAAGCTCACATCGGCAGCCGCCTATAGTGCATAATAAAATTGTATGTCTTTGTTAATCAAACCCCATTTTATATAGATTCTAGGTCTACTATTTGTCTACATGACAAAATGCTCAAGTTTATCAAATACAAAAAACGGGTGACGTTGTCGTATCACACCGGCATGCGACAATAGCGAATGCATTGATTAAAACTTGATCGACGACAGCAACGTTTTCTATTTTCAAATCCGCAAAATATATTGTTATCGATTGCAAAAAATGTAATTTTGCGATCAAAAAGGATTTTTTTGACTGTCGGAAACGCAGTTTTGCGTTTTTTAAGAATTTGGAATCAAGATCGCCGGGCTACATGTATGTACGAGCCAACTCAGTAAGTTCACTGACTTGAACACCGATTAGTTTTTTTTTGTTTGTTGAATTTATTATTGTCTGTTATGTTACATTAGTTTTTCTTTCTTCCTTTTGTTGACCACTTGCCCATCGGAATCATTTTACGCATTTCTTGAGACAAGACGCTTCCAATGAGCCCATTGACAAATTATAGCAAACTCATGCGATTTTCATTCTTGCACCGCAAGCTCGTCTGATCCAGAAGAGCTTGCGCACATGCAGTATCGCAAGGGCCTCCTTATAAAGTAGAGACCCATTCAGTATCCAAGATCAGGCCACTATCAGCCTACTGGCGGCGTCGATGAAGACTCAGGTCCTTAGCCCCGCTAGATGGCTGCGCAACCATTCCTTTACGAATACCAAAACTGTGGCTTTGGGCGCATGTCGACCCGAGGATTGTACATGTAGATTGACAACCTATTGATTTTAGTTGCACGTGGCCAAGGAATTCTACATGGCAAAATGCATGTCATATCGGGAAGGGGAGATAGACTCGCCATTTAGTCACCGAAATCAAAGAGCATATTGCGTGAGCATCTGCCAAGTTCAAATTCTGATGCAACACAGATCCGGGGTTTATATTTTCTACAAGAATATAAACTATTAATGCGTTCATTGGAAGCATCTCGCGAGACGCTTTCAAAGAACCAAAAAAGCGAGCTCATGAGATTTTAGTACTACCAATAAAGTCCAAAACACTTATCTGCGCACAGTCTTGACAGTTTCTGCCACTCTCACACACAGATAACTTAGGAGCATAGTCGGTGACGAAGAAGCAGAGCAAAATTTAGCCGCTCTGCTAGGCTCTAGCCCCACTTAAGACGGCTGCGCATGCATGTATAAATAATGTCTAAAATATGCGGTAAGTGCAAAAATTCACGAGCCGGCTTTGAACTCTCTCTCTCTCTCTCTCTCTCTCTCTCTCTCTCTCTCTCTCTCTCTCTCTCTCTCAATTAACTGATGCCGTAATGAACACTCACCTACCCACATAGCCTACAATATTTTGGTGCGCCATGCATGAATGTTTTAGTTTTCGGTGATTAAACATGGGCGGACCCAGAAGAGGGACAGGGGGTCCGGACCCCCTTCCCCCTGAATAAAATCACAAAAATATAGGGCTTCTTAGCAATACTGGTCTGGATCCCCTGAAAAATCACAAGGCTACAAAGCCAGCATTCACGGTTGAGCCATCATCGGCACGCCAACGAAACGCCGTTTTGCTGGCAGGCCGATGATGGCCCGCTTATCGTGGTATTTGGATCCTCTGTCCCCTCATCAACTAAAAATGTTAATAAAACAAGAAGTAAAATTTGGACCCCCTATGACAAAATGTTCAGTATCCACGCGTGTTAAAGACTGTGCAATTTTAAAGCCCTATTTACAGACTGATGAATCCCCACTGGAGTTTAACCCACAATGCAAAATTCGAATTAGGAAGCGCAGTGACTTAATGGTAGAGTGCTTGACTCAAGATCGAAGGGTTACGGGCTCGAGCCTCACCTGCGACACTGCTGCGGTTTGTGTCCTTGAGCAAGACACGTTAATCTCTTCTAAGTACTGTTTCAACCCAGGAAGACCAACCTGACATGACTCAAAGACCCAAAGAATCAATTCAAATAAACAAAATTCGTTTAACACATACTGAAATAACTGAAATAATATTTATGACTCATTTCATTGCAAAATTAAACTGCCGTTTTTATTGCTTGAATTGACGATAGCTCGATGTTCAGGTTTACAAATGCTTTCACGACTGTTTCATGCGCATAGACGCGTAATCGTTTGAATTGTCTCGGAGATTTCCATTTTCTCTGAGCCACTAAAATAGATTATCGTAGGGCATTCAATTCACTAAAACACAAAAAATCTATCCACAATTTCATTGAGAGCGGACCTACTGATCAGAATGCATATTGCAGTGATTTTTGCAACACATAAACCCTTTTTTATCTGAGAATATAAAAAAAAATATCGGAATCCAACACGATTCTATACTAACAGTCCTTCATAAACTGCCTCTGTGACGTCATCAGGACACTCCGATAGCAAAGGAAAGTAACTAATTCAAGGGAAGTAAACAAGTCGATATTTTATTGACAAAGCGCACAAGCTTATAGAAAATGATAATTATACTCATTTTATCACTAAACATTGTGGAAAATGATCTGGGTTCTTAATAAATACATTAAATCCGACATATAAAAGGAATTTGCAATGAAAAATGAAAAACCTTGATATGTCCCCTTTAAGATCAAATACACAAAATTATTCACACCTGAAAGCTCTATATATCAAAGCTTATATCAGAAAAATATACTAAGTTCTAATAGATGTTGTTTTATCAAAAATTATATTTTCCGAACCAAACTCCTTTATGCATATGTTCAATGTGTCTATATTGTATAGGCAACATATCAAATTGCTCCATCAAAAGCTGTGGTAGGAGTCAATCGGCCCATGAAGGCACCATCTATGCATATACAAAAGCCTTGTTAGGGGAAATTGTCTAAGTTCTAACAGCTGTCATTTTGTCAAAAATTATTTTTTCCAAATCAAACTTCTTCATGCATATGTTCAATATGTCTATATTGTAGCTGCAAAATATCAAATTGCTCCATCTAAAGCTGTGGTAGGAGTGGAACGGCCCATAAAGGCACTATAATGCATATACAAAAGTTCTCACAGCTGTCATTTTGTCAAAAAAAATTTATTCCAAACCAAACTCCTTCATGCATATGTTTAATGTGTTAACATAGTATAGGCAAAGTATCAAATTGTTCCATTCAAAGCTGTGGTAGAAGTTGATAGGCCCATGAGGGCACCATCAATGCCTATACAAAAGCCTTAATAGGGAAAAAATGTCTAAGTTCTCACAGCTGTAATTTTGTTAAAAATTATTTTTTCTGAACCAAACTCCTTCATGCATATGTTCATTGTGTTAACATTGTATAGGAAAAGTATCAAATTGTTGCATCAAAAGCTGTGGAAGGAGTTGATCGGCCCATGTATGGCCTATAATAGCTAGCATAAGCATAAAACCCTATACAAAAAGCCATTTAGAACTACAAAGGGAAATAACCCTAATAGAATTTGCACCTAGCCCTTACTTTTTTGTTTAAAGTATTTGTCTTGCATATATGAACATGTTTGCAAGGTTTGATGAAAATCCAGCAATGACTCTTGAAGATATTAAGGAAACAAAGCGTTACGGACGGACGCACACACGGACAACGTGAAAACAGTATACCCACCGCCCACAAACAAAGTTTGCGGGGGGTATAATTAGAATTCATTGAACTTTTGGAAACTGATATGGTTTTAAAGGGTATTCTGCTTGACAATCTATGTTATAGGCACGATATTTAAGGTATGCCAAAGGGTAAATCAAAGCTATCTTTTGGGATTTTTAAGCTTTCTTTTGACAAGAAAAATTTAAGGATTTTGCTGAATTTAAGGTTCATCATATTCATAGGAAAAAAGGTCCTTCTTCTCCATAACACAGGATTGATTGTATGCTATGAAGAAGATGGATTGGTAAGTGTCCTTTGGCTTGGTTGCTTCGTATTGGTCTGGTACTGGTTAAACCCATGTTCGAATCTCACCCAAAGCAGGACAACTTTTGGTGATACACTATCCTTGCTGCCTATTTCATGTCTTAAGACGTTTTGGTTTGGTTTAATGCTTTATGTCCCAGTCAACAGCTATGGTCATGTCAGACTGTCAGTTCCCTTAGCCATACTTTTTCCCTGGGCAAGGCTGACTAAAAAGTTAACCAGTACTTTGTGCACATACATTTGCTTGTAACTGACAATCAGGGGAAGGGAGGAGTCTGGCCGTAGAAATTGTTTCATGATCAATCTCCAAGAAAGAATGGGACCGAGCCGGGATTGAACTCGCGACCCCTGGATCTGCAGTCAGGCACGTTACCGACTGCGCTACGCGGTCCAGTGTCTGTCTTAAAAAGTGACGTCTTACAGACCTCCAGATAATAGTGCGTATTGGAAAATGATTTTCTTTATTTATCATCTAAAACATATGTTGTGGGTACTCAAAAGAACCGTCAGAATGAGACGGTTCTTTTGAGCACCCAAAACACGTTTGAATAAATGGGTATGAAAATAATTAAAATTTTACGCAAATAAAAATTTCCTTATCTGGACCTATGGTCTTACCTGAGAACTGATTTGACAAACTGCTCCTTGTCTGCCTTGGAGCACCTCTCCGAAGGGTAGCCATCTTTGTTTACAACCTCTTGGAACCAACCCCGGAGCAGCTCCACATTGTTCTTGCTCAAGGCAAACAACACGTCGGCTGTACTCTCCATAATCATTCTCGGTGATTCACCTCCGATGGCCTATAGAAAAAACAGTACACTCAGTAAATGACCAAATAAAATGACATTTTCAGTGCCAATAAGGCTTCGTTCTCTTAGCAAACCAATTAATTTAAAAACCAATGAATTTAATTGCTAAAGGTAGTGAGCAAGATAGGAAAATGTTGTAGCATATCCGCACATTCAGGATTTTCTGCGAGCTTATTTTGAAATAAAATGCAGTACCCAATGGTGAGCAAGAAAAAATAATTCATTATTTGTGGGAGGGTGGGATAGAAAAATCCATCCCTCAGCAAGCCTCTTGATGCCAAACGGTGATCACCGGGACAGATTTTTCTATCCCACCCTCACACTTATGCTAGATTCTTGTAAGTTAAAACAATTTTCTTTACTTTGCCACCTATATAAGATGCTTTCAATTTACATCAACTTTGCTTTAAAATTGGTAATTTGTTTGATTTGATTCTTTACGTCCCATCAACAATCTTTCAGTTAAACAGGGATGGGACTTCCTGGGTTGAACCAGTACTAAGCTAGGATAAATGTGTCTTGCTCAAGGACCACAACACAGTGATGCCGGTGAGGCTCGAACCTGCGGCCCCTTGGTCTCGAGTCAAGCACTCTACCACTGAGCCACTGCGCTCCCTCTAAAATTGGTGATATGGAGCCTTTTTCAATCAAATTTTTTGGATGTCCCATTAAATTTTCAGATGTCCCACCAAAATTGTGAAATTTACATGCAAATGAAAGGGGAGATTTACGTTTGAGCGGATCCATAGTACAAAAGAGCAGATTTATTTTTACGAAAGAGAGGAGAACCATATGGCAAAAGAGCGGATGTTTAAATCATTCAAAATGAGTGAATTTTCCAGGTATACCTCCAGATGCAGGGGCGATTAAGGATTCCTGGAAATGGGGTCCATATGCACAAAGGTGTGGGGTTCGCTTTGCTGATTTTGTCTCATTTATCTTAAATATCCCATGAAAATGAAATAATTTGGTCTCACTGATACCAAATTATTTCATTTTCAGAGGATATTTAATAGCGGAAACCCCCCTGAACCCCCTATAGATCGGCCAATGTAATGCGCTCCCAATCACCTATTAAGGACTGAGCAATATTAACCTTAACAGGTAATACAACTGAGTGAATACTTATTTAAAGGTCATTACCTGGAAAATTCGCTCATTTGAATGATTAATCCATCTGATCTTTTGACTGTATGGTTCTTCGCTCATTTCATACTCCGTCACAGTATGATTTCCGCTCAAACGTATTTTGCCCAAAAGAAGATGGGACATTGTCCTATTTTTTGGGACCCTTATCATTGTGGACTAGGAATATCCGAGCCCAGAGGTTATAGAACATTTTTCATACTCAACTTAGCATGAAATTTATCTTGCTCATAAAACTAAAATGCTGAAAAATAAAGAGATTTTTGCATTCAAACTCTCAAAAATTGTATTTATCATGCTAATAAATGTTAAAATGCCGACAATTGTTGGCATTTTAACATTTATAAGCATATAAATTTCATGCTCAGTTGAGGTGAGCATGATTTTTTTATAACCTCTGGGCCAGGGGAAACACTCACCCTCATAATTCTGTCCAGTAAGAGTTGACCATGAGAACTAACCACCTCTTCTACAGCAGGAGCTTCAGTCAACGATAAAAGCTCATTCTGAAAAAGAAATTGCATCTGAAAATGCTGTCTGCTTAAGTCATCTGACATGTGTGCCCATAAAGAACAGATCAGTGTTAACTTATGTCAGTCTGATTTGTTTGTTTGTTTATTCTTTACGTCCCATCAACAACCTTTCAGCTAAACAGGGGCGGGTCTTCTGTGTTGCACCAGTGCTAAGTTAGGATTAATGTTCTTGCTCAAGGACACAACGCAGTGAAGCTCGAACCCGCGGCCCTCGGTCTCGAGTCAAGCACTCTACCACTGAGCCACTGCGCTCCCTAAATCGCATCTGAAAATACCGTATGCTTAAGTCGTCTGACATGTGTACCAATCAAATAAATAGATCTGTGTTGATTTATGCCAGTCTGAGCTTTCAAAGTGCAGTCAAAGAGGTACTCAAGCAGATGCTTAGGCTGATCTGAGTATTTTTGGGCTTGTGTGTCATTTTTCAGGACTCCTGTGTAAGAATACACAGGGTTCATACAGGCAAGTTAGTGTAAAATTCAAGGACTTTTCAAAGACTTTCCTACCATTTTCAACGACTGAAAACTTATGAAAAATACTGTTTTACACGTTAAAAATCTACTTCTGCTCTAATTCTACTTCTGAAATGCTAGAGTCCATTACTAAAGATATTAGTTTTAGAAAATCAGTGTAAAATTATGGTGCCTTTATTTGGTGCAGCATATGCTGCACCAAATAAAGCCACCACAATTTCATACTGATTTGGGCCTCCAAAAACAGTGTTGAATCCTCTTGCAAATGGTAAAATTCAAGGAAGTATTACTTCACTTTTCGCTTTCTGTAAAGGCGGTAACTTTAATATTCATATCTGGGCGTGATTTGGCTATTTCATCTACTCACGAAGGGAAAACAGGTAATATTAACGGTAAAACAGAAAATTGTAACTGTTTGCTAAGAGTTAATAAGTATAAATTGGATAGTGTTAAGCAGAAAGATCCGTAGCGCATTGGATAAATATACCACTTCCAAATTCAAACATTGTGAGTTCAATCCCCAGCAGGGGCGATTATTTTTTTTTATTTAAGAGAATTATTTACGTTTATTTTTTTTCTGATATTTTTTACATTCCTTTTGGAACGTTCTTTCATGTTTAATAATATATATTCACGTTTTATTTTTTCTTTATTTTTTCTTTGATTTTATTTCAGCAAATGGTCAATCTTCTTCGCTTGATGAATCTTCTTCAAGATTGATAACAAACTTTTGCTTTAAACTTACACATACGTAATGTTACCTTTATCAAGCGATACATTTTAAAACATTTCTACCTGTTATAGCTGTATATACTGTCTGGATCAATATAATATAACCGAATGTAACTATAAAATCATTTGAATAGTTACACCAAGATGAGTGGCCATTCAGTTGCAAACACATTTGGTGTAAAGTAACACTTATTTTTTTTACAGTGCATAATTTTAATCGTGTTTAGCAGTTTACTTATATTTCTTCATTTTTTCACAGATACTCTGCCCTCATATTGACGATTCTGTCCTTTTCTATCAACGCATAACGCTCTGGCTGACATGTGGCCTTCCGGAATCCAAGAGTCCTTACTATTTTTCTTAACGTGTCTCGACAGCCCTTGAAATTTATTTCAACGCGAAGAACCGCCAACAGCTTGTCTATGGTTGGTAATTGCTTCCTGACTGTGTAAATTTCCTGGATTGTTCGTCTTCTAACACACTTGTCATAGTCATCTAAAATATAGCTCTGGAGTGTACTTTCGAGTTTCAGATGGTGCTGTCTCAACCTGAGCTGCATTGGACGAAGCTGGCAGTGCTGGTGTTGTAGGGACTGGCATCTGTGTTGCAGACGAACTTGCCGTCGACGTCTTTGGGCTTTGAAATATCCAAGAGATTGTCCTGTGATTCAAGCCAGTCACAGTTTTCTTCAAATAGCTTCTCTGGGGGTGGTTTGGTGGAAAGTTTAACGATTGTCTTTAAAGTACTTGAACATGTTCAATATGATAGTCTTAGAGACAGTGTCGTATATCTTCCTTGGTGTTGTCATGATGAGACTTGAACCCGCAATGAAGATTGAAATAATTATTTCTTTTTCTCGCTGTTTGATCCGCGCCAATGTACATATATTTCATGAAAATCGTGACTGGAAACTGAACACTCATTGATAATATAATATTTTGCGTGTGTTCTGAAACCAATCATAACTGATCAAGGTATTATGACGCAAGATTCAATCCTAGCCTATTAGTACTGCTTCGCCCAGGAAGACATGTCCCTTTATAACTGAAAGATTGTTGGTGGGACGTAAAGAATCAAATCAAACAAACAAACAAACAAAATGACGCAAGATTCAACTTTTGATTGATAAAAAAAATTGTTCCAGTGTGATTCGAACTGGCGAACCCTTGATCATCGTTCTTCAACGTAACCATTTGCGCCACCGATTTGACTGTTATTCAAGGTGTTAATACTCGTTAAGCTTGTTTGGGCGCTCCGAAACTGACTAAACCACGCCTCGCTTTCACCATTTACCTATGCCTAAGATGGATTAGTCCTAATTACGCATGCATGAGGTGCCGCCTTTACAGAAAGCGAAAAGTGAAGTAATACTAAGACAGTCCTGTATATTCAAGTACTTTTCAAGCATGTGCGAACCCTGATACATGACTTCAAAATGTGTTTACAAATCAAAATGGGTTTGAATCACCAGTGCAAATCCCTAGGGGTACATATACTTACCATAAACATGGAGGCTGCTTTCACAGTGTGATTTTCTGGTAGTGTCATGCCAATTATTCCTGAAAAAAACAACAACTATGTAATGAACATGAAAGAACCTACATTTTTTTTTATCATAATGCAGGCTTCCAGATACTGTAAACCAACAAATTATTTCGCGCGATTTAAGTTAGCGGGTTTCGCGGTCAGTGTGCCTCCGCGAAAGTTTATAGCCCCGAAAATGTCTGATGTAATGAAAACGCGAAAGTTTCTCGCTCCTGAATAAGCCGCAATGAAAGAAAGATTACTTACATGTGCGCCGTGCGATGTGCCAACATCCGTGGTATTTGCTTGTATAACGTCAAATTTAATACCTTCAAATTGGTATGTTTTGAACACATGTTAAATGTATTGAATAATTCGGCTTGCAGATTTGATTGACAGGTGATTTTTCTTGTGACGTCACGGTGATATCGTCAAAGTGCTGAACAGGGGTACAAGAAGCATAAAACATCATCTGAACAACTTTTAAGCAAAAGAATAAGATATTTATTCATGGTATAATCTTGCCTACAGTCAGCAAGATTCCTGAAACACAGTTACTTTTACTATTCTGCTTAACACTGATTCAGTATATTCTATCTCTTAACAAGCAAACCTGAACGGTACCAGCCACATTTGATCACGTCTGATTGCTCTTTAATTTTTTCAAAGGCTCTGATCATCCATCTAGCATGGATAGGTTAAACGGCCGACAGTTTTAGGTCAATGTCAAGCTTTTCTACACAACCACCCTTTTCAAGCTGCTTCTGAACCAAGTCGGAATGCCAACGTGTGAACTGATTTTTTACCTCCTCTTTAAGCTGTGCATTACCGGACAAATCCAGCGGCTGGAGCTCCCCTGTGCACCCCCCAGGGACAAACACACACTTGAAATTACTCTGCTCTAGTTTACCTAAGAATTTATCAACATGATGAGCTGCAAAACAGTCAAAGATCAATAGGGCAGGATGTTTGAATGCAAGGTCAAGCTTTTCACGAGTTTCTTTGATATACGGAGAAATAATTGTGTCAACAAAGCGAAGCATTGATTGCTCGTTAGACCAGTGATTTTCAGTATGGAAAATGTCCCAATCACTTGGAAATTGTGCATTCGGATGACACTGGTCCGTCTTTCCCTGGTAGAGAATCTGGGGTGGTAGCAGCGTGCCGCTCATAGTACAGGAAAGTAATGCTGTAATTTGTCGCTTGTCCTCCAACTATTTGGCGGTTTACTACGGAGCCCGAATCTCTCAATTTTCAGACATAGTCTATCACATCATCATCGTACTTCCCAAGCAATTTTGGGCGACCACAACTGTCACTTTTTGAGAGTTTTTCAATGGATTTCTCTGGCGTTTTTGTCAACTGGCGCCTGTAAGCATCCTTTATTGATCGCACAGTACTTTCGTTCATGGGTTTTTCTAACTTAAGCTTTTTTTGTGAAATGTCTTGCGGCACTTGCGTTTCCATGGAGATTCGCATACTTTCCTATCTCTGCGCGTGTTTCGTCGTCGTAGTGGCAATAATTTCCTCTTTTGCGTTTAATTCCTTTTTTGATTACGTCCTTCACATTTTCGTTTGCTACATATGTAGCTTCATCACTACACGACGGCAATAAATTTTCCAAAGGATCAGACGATCTTTCATCAGATGTTTTAGATTTTTCCGGAGTAAAAAATTTACGTATCGACATTTTGCACTACTATACCAACTTTTGGTTTACTTATGAATACCCGTACATACAATGCACGTTTTTGCTTCTATGGATATGATTATACATTAACGTGACAACTGTTCAACAGATTGTTCACACACCATTTTAAGATCATCGTCTACACGAGAAAGATTAGCTAGATATTACCGGAGGCCAGTAGATTAAATTCTTGCCAGAGCGACTAAGTTTTCGCGGATTTCGCGACGGATACGAAGGCGCGAAAGTTTATAGCCGCGAATATTTCCAAGTTAAGAAAAAAGCGAAATAAAGTAGCCGCGAAAGTTTGTTGGTTTACAGTAAGAGTGTGTATCATTATTATCATTTATTTTGTTTGTTTGTTTGATTTGATTCTTTATGTCCCATCAACAATCTTTCAGTTAAACAGGGACGGGTCTTCCTGGGTTGAACCAGTACTAAGCTGGGATAAATGTGTCTTGCTCAAGGACCACAACGCAGTGACGCCAGTGAGGCTCGAACCCGCGGCCCCTCGGTCTTGAGTCAAGCACTCTACCATTGAGCCATTGCACTCCCACATTCGAACCCGCGGCCCCTCGGTCTCGAGTCAAGCACTCTACCATTGAGCCATTGCGCTCCCACATTATCATTTCTCAACCAAAACATATGTTATGGGTACTCAAAAGAACTGTCTCAATGAGGCAATTCTTTAGAGCACTCAAAACACATGTTTAAATTGATGGGTAAGAAAATAATCACAATTTAACACTCAAAAAGTTTCCTCACCAGGAACTATGATTTAATTAAAATTATCACATGAGCCAGGACATGCCTGCACACAGAAACCCTACTTCCTTCAAAAAGGCCAAGAAATCTTGAAATTCACCTTTCCGAAAACCATTACTATGGAAACTCTTTGTTTACTAGTGTTGTCTGCTGACAAAATGTCAAATGACACTCCGATGGTATTCCTGAAATAATTTTTCAAAAAGAAGATATAAAAAAAATCAGCAGACGACAAAAAGCATGAAAAATTACAGAGTATGCTGAGTTAAACAGGTAAGCTGTAGGGTAAACCTCCGATTATTTGTGGGATAATGTGTTTTTGTTTGTGTCACATGCTAAGTCACAGTTGCATTGGCCAGTTATACACTATCAGGTGACTTTTGAGTGACATTCTGGGCGTGGTTCGGGTAATGTCTATTCTCAATGTAAGAGCAGATTAACAGCCATGAGAACATAGTCTGAAAAAAAATCTGTGCTTAACTCTTGCATGCTGGGTAATTTTCAATCCATTTTTGTTGTCTGCAGATTCATTTTTTCAAAAAGTATCTTTTGCAAAAATATCATTTCAGGAATACCATGGAAATGCCAAACAGATTAGATCCAGATCATGCCTGATCCTTTGCAAGGAAATTGATCTTTTTATATACACAAAAGTATGCATGGAAAATGGCATTCAGGAATATCCCCCACAATTCGAGAATCGAATCATGGCTCGGGTGTATGTAAGGAGCGTTACGCGTAGTACTATGTACCAAAAAGCTCCATTTTCTTTGCCGGAACTGGGGTATGGAAAATTAGCTCTGTAGCATGTGGGTTCAGCTCTATTAAAATCGATTATTCTGATTGTGCGAAAAGTTTAATCAGCAGAAAAAATAAAGTTTTTTTTTCAATAAAATATCGCTATAGCGATATCTTATTGAAAAAAACATAAACTTCATTTAAACCGTTTGTTTTGCTGCAATCACACTTGTTATTGTGTTAACATGGTTTCTGTGACGTCAGCATCACATTATATAACGTCAGCATCACTTTATCACCCACGTTATCAAAGTAGATCCTCCATGTACATTCGTGGTCTGATTCCACAGAATTTCACAGAAATGGCCCAGGCAGTTCCGATTGGGAAAATGGTTACAGCACTCCTGTTCTTCCATCTTTCCATCAAAATGTAAGTGAAGAGACAGAAAAGACAAACTGTCATATAACACCACTAAAACTTCGACAAGAATTCATAAATTAGCAGCAAAATCACACATGTTCTTATGCCAAGAAAATCTGGTGTACATCAAGTGAAAAATGATGTAAACATCTGGCAATGAGAAGATCATTTATGCATGATGATACTGTAAATTTGGAATTTTTCGCGAGTTTTTTTATTTTCGCCAAACTTTGCATATGCGAAGTTTCATGAAAATTAAACCCTCGTGAAATAGCAAAATCACTCTGTCGTTTACTGATAGGTAAATCATGCCTTAGTCACGAAGTATGAACGTCATAAATAGAGAATACTAGGTGAGTGTCTTTTGATATCAGGTTTACCAGGCAAGGCTTTGAGAACGCTTGTTGACATCGCGAGGCTTGCCGAGCGATTCAACATGCATTCTCAAAGCCGAGCCTGGTAAACTTGATATCAAAAAACGCGAGCCTGGTATTCTATTTATCAGTTTACCCATTGTTAAACACTCTTCAAACTAGCGATTATGACGTAATTTTTGATTCCTGTGTTGATTCAGTGTCATTGGCGACGTCATTCAAAAAGTGCAACGTCATCATGACCTGATAAAGGTAACATGCCGTGAGATAGGAAACGTTTAATAGGTTATGTTGAACCAATTCAGTTAATATTAGTGGTGACTGATAAATATGTCTTAACGCTATTCGCGTAAATAAAATTATTGCCAAAATTTCAGAATTTACAGTATCTGGGTAGAGTTTTAATTATGCCAAAACTATACCCCTCAACCTTCGGTGCAGGATAACAAACTTACCAGCCTGAAAGATGCCATGTATATTACAGGAGCCCTCTACTATCAGATGTTTGGTCTTTTTAAGAATCTACAATGTCAATATAAAGTCAACAACTATTATTCATGAAAAAGATAACATTATAACATAGCAGAGGATCGTGCTTCACTTCATAGATAATATAACCAAAATTCATTTTTTTCAAAGCAAATGGTGAAAAGTTGGGGCATAATAAAAAATGTACTTTTTTCCCCTTTTTACCAAATACTGTTTTTTAAAAACATGCATTATGATCAGACCCAGAAATTATAAATCTTTTATCATGAGCATGGAATTTGTTTTCTTTTATAAATATCCTAAGACAAACTAACAAGGCAATTTCCTTGTGCAGAACAGCAGTTAACCCTTAGCTAGCCAGTCAGTCACGGCTTGTTGTCTGCTTCTCTCATTTGCATATGTTCTTTGGTAGTGTATATTGCAAAGAAAATTCATGGAAGCAAAAAATATGGACCCAGATCAGGCTGCTCCCTTTAGTTTTGACCATTAATTTAAAATGCCAACTATAAAGAAATAGCCACACCTAATGGGCAAACATACCAATTTGTTCTGAGAGGATAGCACGACTTATACAGTCATATTCTTGTGAATCGGCACTCGTGAGAGTAAAAGCCGACTTTAAACCTCACTCTGAGTATAAGGAAATCATATTTAGCTGTAAAATAATCCTGCAAGCTATTTTGAAGGCATCAGAGACATTGGAATCCCCGTTGGATATCATTAGGCTTGTTCTTATACAGGTCTCGGCATGAGAAAACGTGTGTTAGTGAATTCCGACAAAGTGAGATTCAAACCAGCCATCTCACTACAGGGACTACCTAGTAAATTCAAATTTCGCCAGAAGCAAGTCTAGATATGATGCTTTCCAATAAACGAATAACAAAAGTGCTGATCAGATTGCACGGATACGCAGGCTGGTCTGCGCTTTTGTTGTTCGGAAACCCCCTGAAGACAGGTTTTCTCGCGTGGAGGGCCAACAATATGTAACTTGTGATTGACTCTTTCAAAGGCGGGACGATGCACGAGGCAGCTGGCGTTTAGCATTATACGTTATCCCTTTGTGACATAACATTTTAAGATGTGTGACGTCAGGTCATGGGGATCACACAGCCACTATCATTGGCGTTCAAGCTAAAATATAACTTAAATATCAACAAAACTGGTATCTTTGTGACTCAATTTTATTTTTTGCATTTTTTCATTGTCAAAAATGATCACGGCACATCTTTCAACAGTAGGATAAGGTTTTACTCCTATCCAATCCGACTCTGTATAGATACCAGAACTCAGCGACAGAAAGAAAAACTTGCTTTCATACTGCAAATGATTAGAACAGAACCTCTAATCGTAACCAACTCTCCTTGTTGGTTGGTTGCTATTAATTTATGATCAGAATGTATTTGATGTTCAAGTAAGTTAACAATGAAAGAAAGTTTAAAATCTTGGACCAGGCCCTGAGGTTATAAAACTTGTTTCATACTCAACTCAGCTGAGCATGAAATTTATCCTGCTCATAAATGTTAAAATGCCAACAATTGTTGGCATTTTAACATTTATTAGCAAGATAAATACAACATCAGAGAGACTTAAAGTAAGAAACTTCTTTCATCATAATCATATCATAATCAGATTTTTGATTAACGTGCAGATGCAGGGGCATCATCTACATCAGTGGGCCCTTTTCCAGGCAACTGGCTAGCTGCACACATAGCAGATCTCACACCTGATCTCCAGGTGCTCCTTTCTTGAGGGTCAACTGTGGTGAGCTTCCACTCACGGCAGTCTTTCTCTGTCAGTTTCTTCCATGTTTGCTTGGGCCTGCCTGCCCCCTGCTTGCCGTCAATCAGCATATCATATGCTGTTCTGATTGCACCACTCGAACGCGCCACATGCCCAAACCAGCGAAGCCTTCTCTCTCTCAAAATGAGGTCTAGGTCCTCAAGCTGAAGCTTTGCCAGTAGCTCGCTTGACCTTACCCTGGCCACATCTTCTGGCTTGATACTGCAGATCTGTCTGATCTTCGCCCTATCATTGCGTTGCAAGCGCTGCAGGTTCGTCTTGGTAAGTGGCCAAGTTTCACTGGCATGGAGCATGGCGCTCCGCACGCATGAGCTGTACATATGGCCACGGGTCTTGTAAGAGAGGTGGCGGGATGTGAGAACTGGTAGTAGCTCCCTGAACTTCTTCCAGGCGGTTTTCACACGAGTAGTGACCGCCATTTCACAGCCTCCACCAGCAGAAAGTATGTCACCTGGGTAGCAGAAGGAAGCTACCACCTCAAGCTTATCAGGTCCGACCTGGACTTCACTCTGTGGCCTGTCGTCAATAGGGCGAGCATTTCCCATGCACCGTGCACACCTATAAATAGGATTTGGTGTCAGTCGTTGTAGCCCACTGCATTTCTTATGCACCCAAAGTTTGCAGCCATTGCAGTAGATGCTGTTGTTTCCTACTCCTGTACGACAGACAGCGCATGGGTATTCGCCTGCACCCTGCAAGAGGTCCAGGCCTGTACCTCAGATCATGACCTTTGTATTTCCTGCATTTACCCTCAATCCCTTCTTCTCCATGGCTTTTTTCCATATCAAGAGCCTCCAGACACATTCCTCTAGGGAGTCAGCAATGATGACAAGATCATCTGCATATAGGTCCTCCCAGGGAACACCAGCCCGAAACTCACGTGACAAGGCCTCCAGCACAATGATGAAGAGCAAGGGACTGAGTACAGATCCCTGATGGACCACGACCTTCACCTCAAACCCTCGCCAACACGGACCAGGCTATGTGCATTAGCGTACATTCCCTGGACTAACCGCACAATCCATTCCTCAGCGCCTAGCTTTCTCAGGGCCCACCAGATAACCTTCCGAGGGACACGGTCAAATGCTTTCTCTAGGTCCACGAAGGCCATATAAAGCCTCTTGTTCACTGCTAGGTATTTCTCCTGCAGCTGCCGGACCACAAAGATTGCATCTGTAGTGCCTTTTCCTGGGACAAAGCCAAACTGGGAGTCGTCAATGGACACCACCTGTCTTATGACACCATCGACAATCCTCTCTAGGATCTTCATGGCCTGCTCAGTCAGCTTGAGGCCTCGATAGTTGCCTCTATCCAAAGCATCACCCTTGCCCTTTTAAAGGCAGACAATGAAACTTTCCTCCCAGTCAGTTGGGACCTTGCCATCACGGATAATCGCAGTAGCAAGATCTCGGATCATGGTGGCACCTGTATCACCTGCTGCCTTGATCATCTCCACCACTATGCCTGATGGACCTGCAGCTTTGCCCGACTTCATCTTTGAGATGGCCTTCTTCACCATGTCAATAGTGATTGGGATAGGCGGGCCTTCTAACGGAGGTTCATTGGACAGGTGATCAGGGTCCCAGTCAAATTCAACGTTGAGAAGTCTTTCATAATGTTCAGCCCACGCATTCTGCTTTGCCTCCTCGCTCATTGACATTTCCCCAGTGTCATTCTTCACTGGCTTGTCGCCTACAACATCAACATTCTCTTTCCTCATCTGGTTGGCGAGGCGGGAGATACCAGACGACTTGTGGTCAATGCACTCATAGGCCACCTTGTCTGCTTCGTGGCGTGCATGGTGCACCACACGTCTGGAGATGTTGGCAGTGTTATGTGATGCTCGTGTGCATTTGCCAACCTTCCATGCTTTGAAAGCTTGGCGCTTGGCTGTGATGGCTTCATCTACTTCCTTATTCCACCACCAAGTTTCACGTCGCCATCGGTGGGGCTTTGTTGTGCCGCACACCTCCTCTGTTGTCTTCAGCAAACCTGTCTTGAGTTTCGCCCAGATTTCCTCAGTAGTAGTAGCCGCTTCAGTTTCCACAGCGGGCACATGTACCTTGAAGACTTCCTGGAATCGGCTACATGTTTGAGGATCTCTGAGCTTCCACACTTTTGGACGTGGGGTGATTTTCCGCTTGATTTGGGGCGGCATATCAATCATCATGTCGCACACAAGGAGCTGATGCTGCAGAGCAACCTCCTCTCCAGGAATCACCTTCACATCCATAACAAGTTTGCGCAGGCTCTTTCGAAATAACATGAAGTCTATCTGGGTTGCTGTATTACCGGACCTGTATGTGATGAGGTGACTGTCACGTTTCTTGAAGCATGTGTTACCGAGGAACAGGTCATATGCTAGTGCATATTCCAGGATCCTCTCACCCTCACTATCTGGGTCTGGCTTGCCATACCCATAGCCTCCATGAACTTCTTTGTAACCGGAGCCTGTACTGCCATTCCAATCACCACATGGGATGAGGAATTCTGATGCTGGGATAATTGCAGTCACGGCCCTAAGTTGGTCGTAGAATAGATCCTTTACAGAATCACTGAGACCACACTGTGGGGCATAGACAGTCAGAAGACAAAGCACCCGCTGACCGACTATGATCTTCAACAGAATGATCCGGTCGGAGACTCGCTTGACCTCAAATACCTTCTCTCTCCACTTCTCCGCCACAAACACTCCAACACCAGCAGTACCCTTGCTGTTTCCAGACCAGAACAGTTTGTACCTTGAGTCTTTGCCCGTTATTATACGGCAATGACCACCCCGGTATCTGGTCTCTTGGACACAACAAAGGTCTACTTTTCTACGAGATAGTGTTTCCACCACCTCGCAGACCCTCCCTTTTAGAGTGTTCACATTAAGAGTGCCCACCCTGAAATTTCTTAGATAAATGCTGGATTTGCCGCAATGGCCCGACCCTGCCCCCCCCCCCCCCCCCCCACACACACACACACTTCTGAGAGGGGGCCAAGCCGGAGACGCCACTGACAGAAATCTGGTTTCTGCCAGCATCTTCTAACGTGACTTCATTTGTTGATACTGCCATGATTGTTTTTGGAACTAAGGTTTTTCTGGGATCGCCTGTCCTAGCTGACATCACAACTCAGATCTATGACGGCCTCTGAGATTCCGCCGTTCCCACACTCGGGCAGTGTGCCTTATACAGAGTCGTCCGCCAAGCCACAATAGCTAGTATGCCAAACCATCTGTGTGTAGATGGCTGCGATCTAGCTCTGCCACCCAGGCTGTGGCAGCCTCTTAACCCAGAGGTGGGGGATTTCTTTAAGAAATAGATCAGCTCCAGCAGTGAATTGTTGTTTAATAATTCACTGTTTGGAGGTCAGTTGTAAAGAAAATCAAATCACGAGCGCGCAGCGCCAGTGATTTATCTTCGTACAACTGACCGACAAACAGTGAATTATTACTCAACAATTCACGCAATGGAGCTGATCTATTTCGATTCTAACACACAATAAACGACGAAAACACATTCGAAGTCTTCAGCTTCTTCCAACTTTCCACCATTGCAGTGAAGAACTCCCGCCAATACTTAGACTACGTCGCATATGTTAACATGTAATTGTAACGTCTTCCAAGCGTAAAAATGACGTTACACCCTCTAACGCCATGAATTACGTCATTTTCCAGTGACGTCAGCTATCACACACTTTAGCTGTGAATTATTGTCCGATATATCACAGTGTGTTACCGTTGGCTCTATAGGCGAGGTGTGTTAGAATTGTCGGTATTTCAGTTTTTATGAGCAGTTGAAATTTCATGCTCAGTTAAGTTGAGCATGAAAAAAGTTTTAAAACCTTGGACCAGATCTTTCTTCATCACCCTAAAAATGCTCAAAACTGTATAAACTTTTCACACCTAGTATACATAGTTTTCCCAGTATCATTTGATAAGTATTTCCCTTGTGTGTAAAACTAGCGAAGCTGTTAATAAATGGGTACTATGATAATTGAGCTGCAACATGAGAAAACCAACAATGTGGCTGTGCATCATGAGAAGACGCAAATGCCCAGGCTGATCTGAGTCTTCCCTCGGATTACAATCATTTGGATGGTTTTGTCAGGCCATGGATATATGAGCCGTGACACGTGATTTCCAACAATGTGGCATTTTGACATGTGTAGACTCGGACGAGCCTCTGCAGCATCCTTTTAAGCTTAGAAACTCCAAATGGTGTTCAATCAGTAGCTAAACAATCATAGAATACTCAGGTGACTAGCAAAGGCTCTGATCAGACTGCACGTATGTGCAGGCTGATCTGAGGCTTTGCTGGTCACACATACCACATTTTTGGAAATCTCGTGCACTGGCTCAAATTCAGAGTCTTAAGGACTAGCTGTTTGATTTCAAGTTATCAGTAGTTCAAATTATATCGGGGTAGACATAAAAGTACAAAACCCCCAAAAATGATTATTGTCAGTTTTTTCCCTATTGGGTGAATAAAAAGAAACGTCTCAAGGTGATGTTTCTTTTATGCACCCAAAACATATAATGTTTTTATAGACAGTTTCTTGGAATAGCTCATAAATAGGTCCTATTCTCGGAATCCATTGTGTCCAAAATTTAATTCGAATTAGCAACTAATAGTGAGTATTTCGAATAACACTGCATATCAGGAAATAAGCTAGGGGGGCGAAATAGTCACCCTAGGGGCTGAAATTTTGTCCAAAATGGGATCCCGGGAGAAGTGGGAGTCTCCCTAATTTTTTTTTTTTTTTAGCGAGACTTATTTTCATTTTGACATCACACAAAGGCAAGCTGTGGTGACAATCTACTACCACTGCATTGTATTTCTCCTTCCATTTAATGGCAATAGTATATGTAATGGCTAATTTGCTTCTAGACTGACAGAATTTAGCCCTCTTACTTCTCTCTATCTTACTGTCACTTCTGTCTAATTTTCCTGGCGGGAGAAGTCACTTGTCCCTACTGTCAGGGCCCAGCTTGAACCCTGGTATATTAATATATATTTTATTACAAAATACCTGTGCCAGCAAATTCATGAATGCTTCTACAATATCTGTGTATGGACGTACATCTGCAAAAAACAAATATTAACCATAATTGAGCCACGACATGTGATTTCCAACAATGTGGCATTTTGACAAGTGTAGACTCAGATGAGCCTGTGCAGCCTCCTTTTAAGCTTAGAAACTCCAGATGATGTTCAGTCAGTAGCTTAACACTCATAGAATACTCAAGCGACTAGCAAAAGCTCTGATCAGACTGCGCATATGCGCAGGCTGATCTGAGGCTTTGCTGGTCGCACATACCATATTGTTGAAAATCCCATGTCAGGGCTCAATTGTTAATTCAATAAATATTATAGCATAAAAAGTAGTATCACATGACATTTACAGCCATGCTTTATTCAAGGTAAATCCATGGTTTAACTCATGCAGAGTTAATGCAAAACAGTTTTTGTAGGCTTTTTTATTTATAAGCTAAATTGCACTTTTGTCTGTACTTTTGTATCTCAATGAACCTGTTTACTCTATATCATGCTCAGCTCATTACTATGGAATTATCATACTTTTAGGCCAAGATAATTGCCATTTTTTTACCTCATTAACATAATGCCGTTATTATGTAAAGTTAACTATGGTTAGTACTTCATCAAAAAAATTTCTGGTAACATAAAGGTTCTCCCGAGCAGCCAGCTCTTGTCCTTTGAAATCCAAAATATGGACAATATTCATCAATATCAGTGTGATAGCCACATAATATGTGCCGAAACATGTGATTTCCAACAATGTGGCATTTTCACATGAATAGACTCAGACGAGCTTGTGCAGCTAGCTTGTCACTAGCCTGAATCTTGAAACTGTGAATGAAGTTAGTTTAGCTTTTGTACTATCCAGACAGCGAATAACAGTGCTGATCAGAATGTGTGGATGCTCAGGATGATCTGCCCATTTGTTGTTTGCATGCAACAAAATCAGATTTTCTTGCAATGAGGCAGATGCAACTTATCCTTACCTCCCTGAAACAATTCTAAACTTCTCGTACAAATTGACTGAAGAAGCACTTTAACTACAGATGAAAACTCAGGGTCCGTGTGAAACATGATGATTAGCTGAAATAGAAAAATAGTTCCATATACCTTTACAGGGTTCATACAGGCAAGTTTGAGTAAAATTCAAGGACTTTTCAAGGACTTCTAAAGACTATACTACAGTTTTCAAGGACTAAAAGTTTATGAAAAATCCTGATTTAAGTGCTAAAATTCTACTTCAGAAATGCTAGACTGAGATAATGCAGAAATAAGTACTAGAAAATTAGTATCAAATTGTTGTGCCTTTATTTGGTGGCAGCACATGCTGCACCAAGTAAAGGCACAACAGTTTTATTCTGATTTAGATCTCTATCAACAGTGCTCAGTCATACAGAAAATAGTAGAATTCAAGGACTCTTCAAGGCTTTTGCATGATTTTCCATTACTTTACAGGGCCTATTAAATTTCAAGGACTTTTCAAGAAAGCCCTCTAAATTCAAGTTCTTTCCAAGCCTGTGCAAACTCTGCTTAAATCAGGCCACAAGGTCATGAACATGTTTTCATGCTCAACTCAACTGAGCATGAAGTTTATCATGCTCATAAATATTAAAATGCCAACAGTAGTTGGCATTTTAACATTTATTAGCATGATAAATACAATAAATGAGTGTTTGAAAGCAAGAATTGTCTTCTTTTTTTCCCCAGCATTTTAGTTGAGTTGAGCATGAAAAAGTTTTATAACCTCAGGGCCTGGCTTACAGATATAAGCAAGGGATAATTCCAAAATTAATCTTCTTCTTTCTCAACAAAAATGCATGTGTATTAATAGACTTTTCGCTTACTGAAAAGGCGGCAACTTTAATATTCATATCTGGGCGTGGTTCGGCTATTTCATCTGCAAAACAAAGTAAATCAGGTTCTATTTATAATTTGGTGAAGAATTAATAAGTTGTTTGGGCCACGCAAACGTGTGTGCATTTCATGAAAGTGCTGACTGTGTATACACTGACCTCACCTGAATGAACCCTTAAAGCGCATATCACAAAAAAATTGTATGTTTTTGTTGTCCGCAGAAATATTTGAAGGCCCTCAGACAAACAACTTGGTCCACTTTGTTTGCCTCTATGCTTATGTTAAATAGACATTTCCGGATGCTGTTATTTTGCTGGCGTTTAAAGGGTTAAATTATATAATTACGTCTATAATGAGGTATCGCTCAAGATACATGTAATACAGTTACTTTTAAACAAAACCTCTTCTCTCATTTTCAGCTTTTACCTATGTCTAAGGTAGACCAGTCCTAATTACGCATTCATGAGGTGCCGCCTTTACAGTAACCAAAAAGTTCTATTAAACTCAAAATAAGGATCTCTATGAGATGGTTCTTTTGAAATCCAAAACATATATTTAGACTGATGGTTGAGATAACAATAACAATTTTAGGTGCTAAAAATATTTGCTTGTGTGTACCTATGACTTTTGAAAAGAAGCTTCTTACAATGAAAAGAATCGCTCCTGGAGGCAACAACAGACATATCCTTATTTTGCAATATATTGACAATGTGAGCAAGATCACCTTTCTTTGATATTCTTAAACAGGTAGTACTCAAACTTTTGCCTATTTACAGAGACTAGCTAGTGAGTAAGTGAGTTTGTGTTTAACGTCCCACCAACAGCTAAGGTCATATAGACACATGGCCATGTTTAAAGATTTTTCTTAGAAAATTCTACTTTTAGCTCTGGTGGCCATTTTTTGTTTGGCAGAGGAGAAACTTTTGTGCAATTTTGGTAGAGGGCATTATGGGGGACATTTATGTGAAATTATTACAAAATTTGAACCAGTGGTTCAGGAGATGTTGTTTAAAATATTCTTATCTACAGCTCTTGCGACTCTTTTGTTTGGTGGAGCGGAACCATTTGTGCAATTTTGGTAAAGTGCAATAATAAGGGGAACATTTCTGAGAAATTATTCTAAATTTGGATGAATGGTTCAAGAGATGTCATTTAAAGAAAAAGTTTATGGACGGACGCATGATGCAGGACCAAACACAATACCTCACCTTGAGCCTTCAACAACTATAGTCATGTCAAGATGATCAGTTGACCTAACCATACTTTTTCCTGGGCGAAGCTTGACTATACATTTAACCACTACTTTGTACACATACTTTTGCTTGTTACTGACAACAGCCCTTCTTGAATCAGCAGAAGGAGGAAAATGGCAGTAGAAAATATTTCATTAAAACATTTCCTACGGCTCTGGTGAGCTAAAAAAGTATGCTATTAAAGTATGTTTTACCCAAAGGGTACTGTAAATTCGGAAATTTTCGTGAGAATTTAATTTTCCCGAATAGCTTTAAAAGACTATTTGCTCCGTAACAATTCGCGATTTTGACATGACTTACCTTCATCAGTAAATGACAAAGATTTTGCCATTTTGCGAGGATTTTATATGCGAAGTTTCACGAAAATAAAGCCCTTGCGAAAATTTTCGAACTAACAGTATTTTATACAAAACAGCCACCAGTTTTTTTTTGCCACACCAGAATTTGGCAAAATCACATCATCTTTCTAGTGGTGCAAAAGACTCAAAACCACTAAAATACAAAAATACAGACATAAGGGAGCAAAACATATATAATTATGACTAAAAAAATATATGCCATCATAATGAAAAAAATGGTCAAAGTCAAAAACCCCGCGGGGTTTTCCAAAAACCCAGCGGGGTTTTTAAAACCCTGCGGGGTTTTTAAAACCCTGCGCGGGGTTTTTCCCCCACATTTTCAAATGGGGGAAAAACCCCGCAGGGTTTTTTCAAAAAAATAAATATCAAAATAAGTTCAAGAAATAAGTTTGTTTGATTGTAATTATTTCAGAAAATAATTGGTAAGGCTTAATTCCAACCTTTAATTTCCCCCGCGGGTTTTTTCTCCCATTTCAGATTGTGGGGGAAAAACCCCGCAGGGTTTTTTGAAAAAATAAAAAGGTTTGTTTTTAATTGTATTGCTTTACAAAACAATATAGAAGCTGAATTGAAGTTTTTCTCATCATTTGAAGCCTTTCAAGCAAAATAAAAAAAAAACCCGCTGGGTTTTTCCCCCACAAAATGAAATGGGAGAAAAACCCTGCGGGGTTTTCACCAAAGAGTGATTATCAGTTTTATTAATGATTGAGATCAGTTATACATTTAGAGCTCATATTATTTAAGTTTTTACAGTAATTAAAGGCCATAAAACAATTCTCTCGATGACCCCTCCCCCCCCCCCCCAACCCTTGTCCGCCACCCCTCCCTCGTCCGCCATGCACTGCATCAGCGGTGATCACTACCAAGTTTGCACCACCGAACGGCCCAAAAAATATTGTTCAGGTAGCACTGATATTATTTGTTTAGCACAATTCATTACATCCCAGTCAACCATTTATCAGTCATGTTAGGATGCGTCTTATGGGTTGAAACAGTTCTAACAGCAGATAAAAGCACTAATATTAATAACGACCATTGCAGTACCTGTCATACATAACTGCAATCTTATAAACTGGTTAATATGTAGTACATTGACAGACAGTGCAGACCAGGATCAGATGCAGCAGAATGTAGCATCTGATCACGGTCTTCATTGATTGTTTAGGAATCATAGAATGGGTTGGGCATCAAGAAATTTGGGTCTTTTCTACAACCCTGTGTGTATCCTATAGAAAGATCCTGGTCTAAAGCAGACCAATTTCACAGATCTTAATTGATGTACCAATTCCGGCTACACAGTGTCTTTCAAGCATCCAAGGGTCCATGACGGGGGTCGCGCCTATAGCAATGCACCAAACTCCTGGGGAGTGTACAGGAAGATAGAGTACGGATTGGGTAGTTAAAAAAAACTAAGATGGCAGATTGATTACTAAATCCGCCTGACATTCTATTTTCTACTAGTTACAGAGGTATAGTGAGATTTACAAGAAAAGTATTACTGGAATGTGCTCACTTTGACAACTAGCTGATGAAAGGTAAATTGATTTTGCCTTGTCAATTTGTTTTTAGCTACTTTCATTTTGCCTACAAGCTGACAAGTTCCCCACCCCCTGGCCCTGCCTCTGTAGACAGAAATAACCAGTGATTAACTGTGATTTGCAAATAAATTTGTGTTGAGTTGAGTGAAAGGGGAGCACTGTCTTAATTAACTGTGATTTGCAAATAAATTTGTGTTGAGTTGAGTGAAAGGGGAGCACTGTCTTACTCAAGTCGTAGATATACCAACGCGCAATGATAAAACTCTTGACCTGCTATTTACGAATTTCCCATCTCCTGTGAATAGAGTCAAGGGGATGCCCCCGATCGGCAAAGCTGATCACGACATTGTGTACGTAGAATATGACATTAAGGCTAAAAGGTTAAAACAGGCATCAAGAAAGATCTATCTCTTTATACCACCTTTACCAACTTTAGCATGAAATATCACTTGATGTGCAAGGTCTACACTGATATAGGTGATATAAAATAGTTATACCATGTTTGTCCACCTGTACGTAAGATAATCCACTCGCTAAAGCTCGTGGATTATCTCCACGCACAGGCGGACAACCCATGGTATAACTATTACATAAACGTGCAGATATGGTCGGACTTAAAGACCACATGACCCAATTTAAGGACGCGTACCTTTCTGAAGACCACAGTCACATGTCAGTTAATGACATGTGGGTCAAATTCAAAACAGGCTTTGTAGAGGCTGTTGAAAGGTTTATCCCATCAAAAATGACCAAAACAAAATACTCTGTGCCATGGATCGATTTAACGATCAAACGGCTTGTAAAGAAAAGAAATAAGCTTTACCTTCGTACTCGTAAATCCAAAGACCCTGATGTCAAGATTCATTATAAGCGGTTCAGAGCACATGTACAGAAGGTATTGAGAGATGCCTATTGGAAATACGTTTCCAATATATTTACGTTTGAGAACGACAGCTCAGATCCCGATACTCCTAAGCCTGAAAAGATAAAAAAGTTTTGGTCATTTGTCAAATCTCTTAAAAAAGACGCGTGTGGGATCGCATCACTCAGAGAAAACGGTATTCTTAAGACAGATACAAAGGAAAAAGCCAATATATGTAACCGGCAGTTTCAATCAGCCTTCACACGTGAAGCGACTCTGACCCGCCCTCTAAAGGGGCTAGTCCGTTCTCCCCCATGGGGGACATAACAGTTGACCCGAAAGGGGTCACCAAACTGTTGGACGGACTAAATGTACATAAAGCACCTGGCCCGGATGGACTGAATGCCAGAGTGCTTAAAGAGTGTAGCAATGAGATCTCTCCAATACTGGCACTTATCTTTAATGAGTCCTTAGCTCGGGGCGATGTACCAGATGAGTGGCGACAAGCTAATGTTTCCCCGGTCTTGGTGAAAAATATGACGCTGCTAATTACAGACCGGTGTCGCTCACATGCATCTGCTGCAAAACCCTAGAGCATATATTAGTCAGTAACATCAACAAGCACTTAGCCTTAGATAGCATACTTGCTGACTGTCAGCATGGTTTCCGAAGTCAGAGGTCCTGCGAGACCCAGTTGGTCCAGTTTGTGCACGATATCATCAGCAACCTGGATGGCGCTGTGAATCGTGGACACAAGCAGACAGATTTGATCATAATGGATTTCGCAAAGGCCTTTGATAAGGTACCACACAGGAGGCTATTACACAAATTGGACTATTATGGGATAAGAGGGTCCACCCACAAGTGGATCAACTCATGGCTCTCTGGGCGCACTCAAAAAGTAGTTTTAGATGGTCAAGCCTCAGATCCAGTCCCAGTGTTATCCGGTGTACCCCAAGGATCAGTTTTAGGGCCAATCCTGTTCCTTATTTTTATAAACGACCTGCCGGATAACATCAGGTCTTCTGTTCGCCTGTTCGCGGACGACTGTGTCCTGTATAGAAACATTCATTCGATTCAAGACTGTTTTATACTGCAGGAAGACCTCACTAGCTTAGGACAATGGGAAGCCGATTGGCAAATGAAGTTCAATGTAGCCAAATGTCACTCTATGAGAGTGACTCGGCATCAGCATCACAAACAGATTCTCTTTGATTACTCCCTTCACAACCAAACTTTGGAAAACGTTCAGTCAGCAAAATACCTTGGCATAACCATCTCTGATAATATGGATTGGGGTCAACACATTTCAGAAATTTCTTCCAAAGCAACTAAGACACTTGGTTTCCTTCGCAGGAATTTGGCTTTTGCACCTCGGAGTACTAAGGAAGTTGCATACAAAACTTTGGTTCGGCCTAAACTAGAGTATGCAGCACCCATTTGGAGCCCTTACTCAAAACTTCAGATTAATCAGGTAGAGAAAGTTCAGAGGACAGCAGCCCGTTGGACCTGCAGGAGATGGCGTAACACAAGTAGTGTCGGCGAGATGCTTGATGAGCTTGAGTGGCCATCTCTTGAGGCCCGTAGGGATCAGTCCTCCTTGCTTCTCTTTCATAAGATACATTCTGGTGCTGTGTCTATAGAAAAAGACAAGTACCTGACCCCTGCTCGCAGTTTGAAATCTACCAGGTCATCACACAGTGCCCAATATTGTAGATACCAGACATACAGTGATGCCCTGAAGAACTCTTTTTTCCCCCGGACTATACCACAGGGGAATAGTCTTTCTCCTTCGGCGGTCAATTCCCAGACTGCTGAGGAGTTTAGGGCACTCCTCATTTAGTTAAAAACACAGCCGAAAGATTTTTTTTGTTTTTTTGTTTTGTTTTTGTTTTTTTGTTTTGTTTTTGTTTTTTCTTCAAAATTCCAAAATTGCACTCCCTGGCGTAATGATCAAAATTTGATCGTGCCAGTATTAAGAGAAAGAAAGAAAGAAAGAAAGAGTTGACTTCTTGCGAGACAATACAGTCAAAGGGCTGTTAATAACAATAACAGCTTACATAAACTTTTGCACTGTCACATTTTTAAACAACAATTTTTAAGCCGGTACAGACAAACCATTGGCAGAACAGATAGAACGGGCCCACTGGGGACCGAGCCTGTTGTGTTAAAGTCAATTGTGACAGTACAATGTATCGATGTATATGTACAGTCGATAGTAGTGGTAGGCCGATTTATCAAGCTCATCGATCATTGGTCATTTTCAGTGAACTGATTAATTGATCGGTAGTTTTTCAATAATCGATTACTCAGTATAGACCTTCTGCTTCATTGGCCTTCAATTTTTAGCTTGGTGTATTTATTTAATATGACCCTTTTCTGCATTTTCAGTTTCTGGTATGAACAGCATATGGTTCAAATAATGTACATAGGTTTAGATAAACAAAAGTTTTGAGTGTAAAATTGTAAATATATACTAATCCATCAGTTTGAACATATGTTTTGGGTGCTCAAAAGAACCGTCTTATTGAGATGGTTCTTTTGAGTACCCACAACATATGTTTTGGTTGAGAAAATTAATTTTTTGGTACACACTCTGAACACCTAACATGTCTGGTCAATCAACTTGACCCTGTAAGGCATCTTAGACATACCTGGCATGATATGTACCATATATAATATGTATTTTATTTTAGTCGATTAATGATTGATCATTGGTCACTTGTTATTTTCAATGATCGATTATAAAAATCCAGCCGATTCCTACCACTAGTCGATAGAACCTCACAACCAGAAGAAATGATGCTGCATTCTCGGGACCGCCGTGACGTCACAGCCTTAGCGGCACATAAACAAATGTACCGAGGTGAATTGGACAGTGAATTTTAACATTACGGGTAACAGGAAAATGATGAAAAACGTGCTGCATTCATTCAAATTCTCTGATTTTTTCACCAGTCTGCGCTTAATTCGAAGGAAAAACATTGTCTTTTGTCCCACCACGATTAATTCAATTATAATTTCACCGATTATTCACAAATCATTGAAAAACTTGGATGTGGGTGGGGTGAACGGCTATCGGTTTGCGATCATTTAGATGTGATCTCTAATGTCTTAGGAGCTTTAACAACAGTAGAACACTCAATGCCTTTGGTACAATATGCAGCCTGTCATAAAAGCTATCCTTTTCAAGAAAAGTTCCCAGCTATTGTTATAAGGAATTCGAGCATAATCTCAAGATTTGTATCAATAGGCCTACATGCGGGGATCCAGGAATTTTCGTCAGGTGGGGCGTCCAGGTTTATCTGTCATAAAAAGATAAAAAATCTTAGACAACGTTTTTCTTTGGGTTTTTTATGCCCCCAAAGGAACTTTGGGAGGCATATAGTAATTGCACAGTCCGTCTGTGTGTCCGTCCGTCCTCCCGCCGTCCGTCCCGCTTCGTGTCCGGTGCATATCTCCTAGATTCTTTGAGGTAGGGATTCCAAATTTGGTATGTAGATACATCTTGGGATGGCAGAGTGTCACATACCATTTTCGGGTCACTGTGACCTTGACCTCTGACCTAGTTTTTAGAATAATCGTGTCCGGAGCATATCCCTTACATTATTTGAGGTAGGAATTTCAAATTTGGTGTGTGGATGCATCTTGGGATGACAAAGTGTTGCGTACCATAATTGGGTCACTGTGACCTTGAACTTGACCTCTGATTTAGTTTCTAGAAACTGCATTGAGTCTGGTGCATATCTCCTATATTCTTTTAGATAGGAATTCCAAATTTGGTGTGTAAATGCATCTTAGGAAGACAGAGTGTCACATACCATTTTCAGGTCACTATGACCTTGACCTCTGACCTAGTTTTAAGAATTATTATGTCCTGAGCCTATCTCCTACATTCTTTGAGGTAGGAATTCTAAATTTGGTATGTGGATACATCTTGGGATTGTGGAGTGCCGCATACCATTTTCGGGTCACTGTGACCTTGACCTTGACCTCTGACCTAGTTTTTGGAATAATCGTTTCCGGAGCATATCTCTTATATTATTTGAGGCAGGAATCTCAAATTTGGTGTGAGGATGCATCTTGGGATGACAAAGTGTCACGTACCATAATTGGGTCACTGTGACCTTGAACTTGACCTCTGACCTAGTTTCTAGAAACTGCAATGAGTCTGGTGCATATCTCCTATATTCTTAGAGATAGGAATTCCAGATTTGGTGTGTAAATGTATCTTGGGATGACAGAGTGTCACATATCATTTTCGGGTCACTGTGACCTTGACCTCTGACCTAGTTTTAAGAATTATTGCGGCCGGAGCCTAAATCCTAGGATGTGGATGCATCTTGGGATGGCGGAGTATTGTTTACCATTTTCGGGTCACTTTGACCTTGACCTAACCTAGTTTTTAGAATAATCGTGTCTGGAACATATCTCTTATATTATTTGGGTAAGGAATCTCAAATTTGGTAAGTGGATGCATCTTGAGATGACGAAGTGCCGTGTACCATAATCGGGTCACTGTGACTTTGAACTTGACCTCTGACCTAGTTTTTAGAAACTGCATTGAGTCTGGTGCATATCTCCTATATTATTTGATGTAGGAATCCCAAATTTGGGGTGATGATTCCTCTTGGGATGGCAGAGTGGTGCATACCATTTTGGGTCCCTTTGACCTTGACATTGACTTCTGGCCTCATTTCTAGGTTTTTCCTGTTTGGAGCATATCTCCTATATTACAGCTTACTTTCCTCAAATGTGTCTTATGCTAGACCAATTCCTTTGGGGGCATTTGTCACGTGTTTGTGACATTTCTTGTTTAGTCCTCAACTTATTTTACAGAAGTCCAATGGTTTATTTTAAAGAAAATTGTAATTTTCCAAGGATCCAGAGGGGGTCTATCATTTTTTCCAAGGGGAGGCAGGGACGTAGCTTGGCTTCAATGAATGTGTAGGCCTAATGGTAGGGGGGTCTGGGGGCATGCTCCCCCAGAAAAATTTTCGGTCATAGACTGTCCAAATATGGATTTTGCGATTATTTCGCACTTATAAATGCGTTCATGCGATTGTAAGAAATTACAGGTAGTTATCACCATCATCACCCATATGGCCTAATATGCTTATCAAGTTTGATCAACTTACGGTGCTGAAATGCAAAAACAAAATCATCGACCTGGGAGTCAGGGACAGGTATCATACTCTTTTAACCATTAAATGGCCAATCACTACAAAAGTAGTCCGCTTTCTCATCTGCTGAATTGTTTTACAAGCGTCTTCGACAAACAGTGAGAGATCCAGATCTGGGTCTACACTGTTTGCCTCAAGACTGACATTAGTCAATAATATTAGCAAATATATGCAACAGAGGACTTAGGCAGACGCGTCTTTCATTTGCAGTTTTTGGCTGGTGCTTTAAGGGTTAGAAGGCTTATAGGAGCCTACATGGTTATATAACAAGAAGACATGTGACATTGTAATGATCATCCCAAATAAAAGATACAATGTACTGTACATGTATGTTGAAAAACAAGCGACATCAAGTTTCAATATCTAAATGCAGGTAGCAACAAAACTATTAATCACAAGCCAACTTAGAAAAAAAACTAATTTTCTGCATTAAATTTGTCTGACGCAAACATGTGTATCACCCTGTCAACATCAAGTGTCTGTAGATCATGGCTACGAAGGACAGCCTGGCAGACATCATTGTTGAGCGCAAGTAGTTTTTAATTCTTTTCATGCTACCTTTGGCATGTTGCGGACGTCGGTGGCATGGTCAAAAGGACTCCAATTATGGTGAAAATGCAATTATACAGGTTGCAAAGCTTCGTGCGATGGTTCATTTCCTATTGGGTAGGCTAGCAACATCACGTGACAGCTCGTCCTGGAACGCAAACAACCGTTCTTCTACAGTGGGTAATGGGTGACGTCTGATATCAGGATAATTTGGAATATCTTTCTGATTTACTCACCCCCTACCCCCTCCCCTCTCCATTTTATTGCATTTTTTGCGTTTATATTTTTTTTACTTTCTGAAAAAGTGTATGCCGTGGCCTACATGGCCTACATGGCCTAAAGGAAGCTACGCCACTGGGAGGGGTCCAACTTTTTACAGGGGGGGAGGAGGGGCAATCGCTTATTCCCTATACCCATATCAGCAGTGTTTCCGCGAGAGTGCGTTTCTTGTGTTTTTGACGATTTATATTTTGTCATTTATAAGTTTCTCTAAAGTAACCCTTCGCCCAGAATATAAATTCGACAAATTTGCCTTGATTGACTTCTGTTTGGCCTGGCGACACATCCGATTCTCAGAATTCTAGTGTTTTTTTCCTTATCTTATTGTTTCAATCTGTATATACCATACATGTACAAATTAATTTGAATAAAATATAATATTTGATCCAATTGAAACCGCTGATGGGTGATTAAAAAAAAAAAAATGCATCCGAAGTGTGACATTGGGGGTCAAATTTCAAAATTGCTCTATCATTATCTTTTTTACATCCTCTTAACCAGGGAACATCAAATTTTCAGAAACAAATACTGGTTTAAGAATAAAATTTAGGACAATGCTTTAAATTTAATACTTTAATCATTTTTTCCTTATTTTTTTACAATTCTATAAGCTACACTTAGCTTGATTATAAACAACACAGGTATGCAGAATTGTAAATATTCTTTCATGAACTGATGAAGTAGTTATGTATACACATTTTCGAAGTAAAATTTAATCTTTCGCTCAAAATTTGCACTTGTAATAAAATTTTATGTGAAAATACACCCCTGGATTTTCACTGTGTAGAGGAAAAAGTTTTTCTAATTTAAATAATAAGCATGATTTTTGTTAAAAATTGTTCTTAGATAACAAGTAGGGTATATGAAAAACATAGAACAAATTTCATTTGAATATATAGGATATAAAACATATTAAACACAATAACATATGTTGGTAATGGAATGTGTTACACTTGTGACAAAATCAGAAGAGGGAGTTTCTCCTTTGAATTTTTTTATCTCTTATAGATTTTATATAGGATGAAGTGAATTGGCTTTATGGAAATTGATTAAAATGTATCAAAACATAAATCAATTCCCTTTTTTTAGCACAAGACTTTAAAAAATGAACTATTCAGATTTGTTTATTAAGCATAGTAAGGAGTTATAAAATGTTAATGATCAGAAAACAGTTGACAGCACTCATTGTGGGATAAATTATCAATTGAATGATTTGATTGATACCATTTTTGCAATTCTAAAGAATCTGTAACAAATTTAAGGCTTAAATAGAAAGAAATAATTGTGTTACACTTGTGACAAGCAAACAAAGGAACTGATTATGACCCTTTTGTCTTTTCTTATCTCTTATACTTTATGTAACCTACTATAGTATGTACAACTTAGCATCTTTTTTGGTTTTCTTCAATAAATTCCTGTAAATATTTTTTGAATTGTGAAAAAATACCTTTCCCTCCTTGTGAGTGCATAATTTTATCCTTTTTGTTTACACCATTTTGTGTTTTCTTTGTATCGAAAGAGTGAATAACTACCCTAAATACCAAAATATATCAAATTAATTGGAGATCATCCTTTGACCAAACACAGGAAAAAGTGAGATGAATTCAATCCATAATATATGTTACACTTGTGACACAAATCACATTTTAAAGTCTACCTGTCTAAATCAAGTTATAGTCTGGTTTAAGATTGTCTGATTTCTTCAGTGTTGAATTTAGCATGATTCCTATCCCAGAATGTAGCTCAAGGATGGCCAGCTTCATAATGAAACTAGTATATGGGCTTGAGGAAGTATCATTCCTGCTGGACCGTAACTAGTATTGACTACACATTTGGTGAAGTTGTTGACTTTTTGTTGTGTTTAAATTATATTTATGCATTCAAGAATTATTAAAAAGACCAAATAAGTAATATTTCATTTAAGATTTGCCATGTATATGCATTTATCACATATTCCTAAAATGTGTTACACTTGTGACATCAGTTAAAATCATGCCACAAAGTCAGCAGCTTAAGGATTTCACCACAATTCCTCATAATGTTTTTTGGGGCTCCTTTGACCAGAAAAACAGCAAAAAAGCTATGAAATGCAAAACAAATTGAAATGCTGATGGTTGAAACCTTAAATGTTACACTTGTGACATATCTGGGTGGTTTTATTCAGTACTGGCTACATAAAATCATACTTGTTGTTTTATAGGCAAGTTGGTTCCTTTAGAAAGCTTAAAGACAGCTAGTCATTAAAACAGCATTCCTTTTGAATAAAACTTTGTATATTTTATGAGGCAATTCACTTTACTCCAATCATATGAAATTCTGTATGATAAAAATTTGAAAGGGTGTGTTTATAAAAGGTTACAAATTTCCTATTTATCTGGTTTAAAAAAGATGAAAAGATTGTTTTCCTACAGCTTTTATGCTATATTTCAACTGCAATTCACCATTTGACTATACATGAATAGTGTTTAATACAATTTACAGTTGAATTAAAGGTAAGGGAAAAAATGTCACAAAAAAGTGTTACCCTTGTGACAATTTGGATGACATTTTTCCATGTAATTTTTGAACGGAACATTCTAAAGGGATGAAACTTGGCATGATGCAAGAAAAACATTAATTACATATCTTAAAATTAATTTTAACAATAAATCTGCTTTAGATAGTCTATAAACATTGATTATAGAAATGGATGCATTATTTTTGAAATCACCCTGATCCATTTAAGACTTTCATAGCTGAATATTTGGCCTAATAATACTTTTCCATTGTTCAATCTTGGAAATCTGGGTGATATTCATTTGATTTCACGTGATAATATAACTCAATATTTCCCCATCCACATACAATGTAATAGATGGCCCACTCTAGCTTTTCAGCAAGGGGTCAAAGGCTTTAGATTGAACACTGTTTTCCCTGACCTAATATAGGGCCTTGTATATTTTCAGACTGAAAAACAGTAAGGATTTTGCTCGGATAGCTCCACAGACACCAGCTGATCTTAATTGACAGTACATGTATTTGAAAAAAAGGATAAATCCAGACTCAGCAGGACTTTGTTTATATTTAAATGTTCTTCAGAGCATCAACATGCAACAGCTGCCATCCAGCAGTCCAAGTCATTCCAGAATTGCAGGATTAGTATGGCTATCAGTAGCCAGGAGGCTGTAGAGGCTTCTATGATGAACACATACTTCACTGACAAGAGGGACACCGCAGGCAGTTTGGTCCCTCAGCTGAACATGCTGAATGGTGATAAATGAGGTAAGATTTTGACCTTAGTATGAACAGTAAATATTTTTGCGCTGATGAGATTACTGCAATACATTGAGAGACTGACCCAGAATCTAGGTAGCCGTACAATTATCTAAATAAGTAAAACAGATGTGTTTAACACAAATCCCCCACCCACATTCTTCCAGAGCACTGCAAGTCACCAATTGTTATGTACTAAGTACTACTAGTCAATTGTATAGGCTCAAGGTGAGCTATTGTGATCATAGGATGTCCGTCGTCCGTCAACAATTTCCTTTAAATAATGTCTCCTTCTGTACCACTTGGTGGTATTTCACCAAACTACACAGAAATCCTGCTTCAAAGCACTTGATGAGCTATTGTGATCGTTGGAAGTCAGTCGTCGTCTGTGGTCAACATTTGCATCAAAGGACATTTCCTAAACTACTAGCTGGATTTTGGCCAAACTTGGCAGGAATGATCTTTATATAGCCCTCTTTGATAATTGTTCAAATGATTTTGGTCAACACAGGCTAAAAATAGATTTTCAAGATGAAAAATTTAAAAATGTTCTTGTCTGAAACCACAAGCCATATAGATTTGATATTTGGTATGTGCATTATCTAAGTGACCTCTACCAAGCTTGTTCAAATTATGCCCATTATGCCCATGGGTCATAAATGGGCCTGTCCCTGGGGTTACATGTGATACATAGGCTTATATAGGGAAAACATAAAAAAATCTTCTTGTCTAAAACCACAAGGCATAGAGCTTTGATATTTGGTATGTAGCATCACCAAGACTAGTGGACCTCTACCAAGTTTGTTCAAATTATGATCCAGGCCCACCAAGTTTGTTCAAATTATGACCCTGGGGCCAAAAATGGTCCTGTCCCAAGGGGCCACATGTTTTACACAGGCTTATGGAAAACATGAAAAAATCTTCTTGTATGAAACCACAAATCATAGAGCCTTGATATTTGATATGAAGTATAACCTAGTAGACCTCTACCAGCTTTGTTCAAGTTATACTCCTGGGGCCAAAAATGTTCCCGCCTCAGTGGTCACATGATTTACTATTTTACATAGGCTTTAATAAGGAAAACTTGAAAAAATCTTCTTGTCTGAAACTACAAGGCTTAGAGCCTTGATATTTGGTATGTAGCATCACCTCACATTATGTCATAGGCTTATAAATATAAAATCAATTTTTTTCAGAATATAGTCAAATTGCATATTAAATTTAAGGGAATGAAGCATACAATAACATAAAGTCATGCTAGCTAATATTTTGTGCCAACACACACCCTTGACCCCTGGGGTGTGGTCAAAAGATCATTTTTTTCTTTTCTGAAATTACACACTGGGTAGGCGCAACAAGAATACAACCGAGGAACTGTGATCAATATTTACATTTTACAGCCGCCGTTTTGGGTAAGTTCAATATTTTATTTTTTTCATTGGAATGCTCATGAGGTTTCAGTAAAAGTAAGCATGATATCAGTTTTAGGTAAGATCAAAGAAATGTGCTTGGTGTTATATTTGTCCAAAAAATGTGTGAGAGTTGGCTGAAAAATAACAGTTTATTTCTGATCATTACTTATTTCAACTTAAAACTGAAAAATATGTATATTTTTTCGCATTCATTGTCGTATTTCGATCTTTCAGAAACAGAAGGGTAAAATTAAATTATTGGTGGATATCCTGTGTGTATTCAATAATTTCTATCTGATGAGTGAAAAGCGCAGTATCTGTTTTAAAGGATGATGGTAATGATACTAAGGCAATCGAAAACTTCATTAATGGCAATCGGTTATCGATAGCAATCAATGTTTTTGGCAATCAATGAGCAATTTTTTGTTTGCTTTTGTCCGATATATATATATCCGAGCTTTATAAGTATGTTTTCTGTTTTATATTGATCCAAAAACTCAAATCGGACCTGGAAGGCTCAGGATCAAACCCTATGTCACATGCCTACTGTGTGGCCCGACAGTTCAGTGGTAAACATACACCCACATTCTGAGAGGGTCCTGGGTTCAAGTTCAGGACGGGTCATGGGGGGGGTGTGTAGATGACACATGTGAAGAAAAAGCATATGACCAGATGGGGACTCGAACCCGGGACCTATCACAGACCGTGCAAATACTCTGACCACTTAGCTAACGGGCCACACGATGAGCCTGCCAGTTCTACAATATATAGGGTCCGATGATTAACCGAAATCAGCAGAAATCACCAAGAAATCACCAGATAAAAATAAGAAAAAACTACCATTTTATTGTTAGTTTAATGTCATAATATAATAAGAATTAGTATAATAAGCTTATTTCTACTTTGATTTTAAAATGAAATGAAAAAAATGTTATGATTTCACTTTCAAATTCAGTGCACAGTGAATTCACCGAAATCACCAGATAAAAATAGGAAATCACAATTTTATTATTAATTTAATGCCATAATTGGATAGTAAGTAAGTAAGTAAGTATGTAAATAAGTAAGTAAGTAAGTAAAGTCTTTATTTAAAGAGGGTGACAACATTTAGTAGTACAACTAATCTTCCATGAGGCCCTCAAAATAAATAATATTTACACACATAAAAAAAAAAAAAAAAAAAAAAAAAAACAACAATTCTAAACAAACTATCAAATTAAATTGTTTAACCCTGTACTGCTGAGCAAATATAGCTAAATTTTGGCAAGACCGTAAACTGAATGCAAAACTGTGGATCCCGATCAGCTGATCAGTTTCCACACTGTTAGTGTTTCCAAAAAACAGGATATATCTAGGTTCAGCAGGACAAGGGTTAATTTGATATTTACACAAGTGCATTTATTATAATATAGTAATCCTATTTATCTTGACAAGCATCCGTTTCTATTTTACTCTGCTTGCTGGAAATTTTTTGATATTTTTGTCATCTGCTGTCTTTTTTAAAATTAATTTACTATATAGTTCTCAGAGAGTCAAACAGTTTGGATTTAGAACTGGCCCAATATTTTGTTGGTCCTGATTTGGTTCCAAAACTGTTTGCAAAGGTTATCAGCAGACAACAATTGCAGGCAGAGTAACTTCAGCAGTGTTTATTTAACCAACTTGCAGGGTACCACTTATTTGTATGCCTTTGCAAGCAAAGTAGAAAACAATATACATCCTGATCAGCTGGCTTCAGGACCAGGAAAATGTTTAGGTATTTTGTCATCTGCTGTCTTTTCTAAATTAATTTACTATATAGATTACCATATAGATCACCATCAGAGAGTCAAACAGTTTGGATCCAGATCAGGTCTGACATTTTGTCGGTCCTGATCTGGCTTAAACTGTTTGCAAAGGTTATCAGCAGACAACAATTGCAGGCAAAGAGAAACTTTAGCAGTGTATATCTAACCAACTTGCAGGGTACGGTAAGCGCTATGTTTACCGCCATTGCCCTGGGCCCTGTTATCTGCTAAACTAACTTTACCGGAGCAAACATTGAAGGCATTATACCACTTATTTGTATGCATTTACAAGCAGAGTAGAAAACAATATACATCCTGATCAGCTGACTTCAGGACCAGGCAAATGTTTAGGTATTTTGTCATCTGCTGTCTTTATCCCCACGCTTTTTTAAAAAAGCGATGGGGATATTGCAATCGCCTCCGTCCGTCCGTCCGTCTGTCCGTCCGTCCGTCCGTCCGTCCGTCACGCTATCTCCTCCTAAACCATTGGACGAAATTCAACCAAATTTGGTGTGTGGGTTGCTCACATGAATGGGGCGTGCAACGGCACATTTTTTTTTGGCCCCGCCCCCTGGGGCCCTGGGGAGGGGCCAAAAGGTCAAATATCATTAAATGTCATTAAATTTCAATTACAAAGTCAATTTGAAAGATTTTTTGACCAAACTTTGTGTGTCTTCTCCCACATGAAAGATATAAAACATATCAGACGGGATTTTCATTTGGCAGCCTGGGTCATGCCCTAGGGGTCGGACTTGGGGGTACCGTGGGGGGTTGGGGCGGTCAAAAAAATTTTTTCCCGAAATTCAACCAGATTTGGTGTGTGGGTTTCTTACATGAATGGCACACGCACCGGCGCCATTTTTTTGGTCCTCGCGCCCAGGGGCCTTGGGGAGGGGCCAAAAGGTCAAATATCATTAAATCTGAATTACAAAGTCAATTTCAAAGATTTTTAAACCAAACTTTGTATATCTTCTCACAAATGAAAGATATAAAACATATCAGACGGGATTTTCATTTGGCCACCTGGGTCATGCCCAGGGGTGGGACTTGGGCGTACCGTGGGGGGCTGGGGGTCAAAAAAAATTTTTTTCCGAAATTCAACCAGATTTTGTGTTTGAGTTACTCACATGAATGGCACATGCACCGGCACAATTTTTTGGGTCCCGGCCCCCTGGGGCCTTGAGAAGGGGTCAAAAATTTAATTTTCTGAACATGTACATGTGGCATATCAAATTAACGGGGCTGAGCAGTATACCAGGATACACTGAAATTTTTTTACCTACGATCAAACTGGTGACCTTCAATTACCATTAGATTTCTTCGAGAGCGTGGGGATTTGCGATGGCGCGCCATCGAATGTGTTCTAGTTTCTAAATGAATTTACTACATAGTTCCTTAATGATCACCGTCAGAGAGTCATACAGTTTGGACCCAGATCAGGTCTGACATTTTGTCGGTCCTGATCTGGCTCTAAAACTGTTTGCAAAGGTTACCAGCAGACAACAATTGCAGGCAAAGAGTAACTTCAGCAGTGTATATGAAACCAACTTGCAGGGTACAGTAAGCGCAATGTTTACCGTTGTCGCCCTGGACCCTGTTACGTGTTAAACTAACGGTACCGGGAGCCAACATTGAAGGCATTATACCACTTATCTGTATGCATTTACAAGCAGAGTAGAAAACAATATACATCCTGATCAGCTGACTTCAGGACCAGGCAAATGTTTAGGTATTTTGTCATCTGCTGTCTTTTCTAAATGAATTTACTATATAGTTCCTTCATGATCACCATCAGAGAGTCATACAGTTTGGACCCAGATCAGGTCTGACATTTTGTCAGTCCTGATCTGGTTCTTAAACTGTTTGCAAAGGTTATCAGCAGACAACAATTTCAGGCAAAGAGTAACTTCAGCAGTGTATATCTAACCAACTTGCAGGGTTCCACTTAATAGTATGCATTAACAAGCAGAGTAGAAAACAATATGCATCCTGATCAGCTGGATAACAATTTGAATAATAAGCTTATTTCTACTTTGATTAAAATATGAAAAAAAATGTACATTTCAATTTCCAATTCAAGGTATGCCAAAATCACCAGAAAAAAAGGAAATATCCATTTTAATGTTAATTTTATGCCTTTACATGATATAAATGATAGTAGAATAATTGATATGTTTACAAAAGGCTTATATTTTAATGTGCCAGCAAATAAATATTTCAATAAAAAATATAGCAACACATTATAGCAATTTGAAAGTGATTTTTTTTATCAACATATTTTTAAAAACAGACTAGAAATAAGCATATTATACTAATTCTTATCATATTTTTGCATTAAGTAAACAATAAAAAGGTGATTTCTTACTTTTATCTCGTGATTTCAGTGATTTTCTGGTGATTTCGGTGATATCTGTTGATTTCGGTTAATCATGGCACCGAATCAGGAGATGGGATTCTCTCCAGTTATATAACAATATGTCATATTGGTTTTGCAATAATTTTTTCAGGGTGAACAGCATCTAACAGATAAGATAGTTTGGTCTCAGAGAAAGTCCAGTTCTAAGGAGTCCATTGACCACAGTCACCAACTTACAGCAATATCTGATGTGATTCAAGGGAATTATACCTCTTTCATTTTAATGTTTGATAAGAGTACAGATTTGTTACTCACTGAGCCAAATTTTAACTACTCAGTATGGTCTCAGCAAGAGTTGAACATATAACATCTTTCTTGGCCATTAGGTCTCTATTCCAATATTGAATCCCTAACCCATGATTTCTGGATGTGATAAATAAGGAACAAGTTCTGCTGGACAAACTGATTGGCTTGTGGAATGATGGCCAGTGATGGGCAGCTTCAATGTCAGCAGGAAATCAGGAGTGGTACAAGACACTTTAACCTGAGACTGATTGGTACTGGTTCAACACAGAAGACCCATCCCGACATGACTGAAAAATTATTGACTGGTTGAAGAAACAAATCAGCCATAATCAAACACTTTGGATCCAGATTAGGACCGACTTCAGTGTTAAATCCATTAAATTTTCAGTGGTCATTTTCATGTGATTTCAGATGGAATAACACTGTCTAATATTTGCCCATTTGCATGATGTTGATGATGGTCAACTCTACCTTTAGCAAGGGGCCATTTGATACAAAAGGGGGCCACTTAAAGGGGGCCAGTGGCCGCCTCTAGATTTTGCTGAGGTAATCAGCAGACAACAATAATAGGCAAAAAGTTAACTCATAAAGTGCCACATGCAATTTGCAGCAGACGACAATTGCAAATTTTGCTGCTTTTTCAAAAATAAAAAAAACGAATAAGGCACGACTTTTCATGAGAATAGTCTGCTGGCAGACGATTCTCATGAAATATCATACCTTATTTTTTTCAAAAATTAGGAAAGTTGTCGCCATATTTGTCATCTGCTGCAGTCGTGATTGGTGCTTTAAGGGTTAAATAGAAAAGACTGAAGAAATAATCAAATGTCATCTGTTTTAATAAAATGCATAATTTTAAGCTGTATAACTTTTAAATATTGAAATAGATGAGTTTATATGTACATGGAGTTTGGTCTAACATAAGTCCAGATAAGTGAACTTTTATTGACAAAATTGTGAGAACATATGCAATTTTTCAATCATTTGAACATTTGTTTTGGGTGCTCAAAAGAACCGGTCTCATTGAGAAAAGAGCATCAAGAAAGTTGTTTTTTGATATGATTTTTAAGCACATTCGACTGGATACCTAAAGTGTATTAGCAATTTTCTATAATGGACTTTGCCTGCAGCCAAATCAAGGACAGGTGCCATACTGGGAATTTAGTCATATAGTACACAGGTATAGGTTAACCGCTCAATAGCCCTTCAAAAGCCTCTATATCACCAAATGAGAGTTTTTATCCAAACATCCAGAATATCTGTTCTGGTTGTTTTATTTTATGTGATTCTTTACATCCCATGAACAATCTTTCAGCTATAAAGGGATGGGTCTTCCTGGGTTGAACCAGGACTAAGCTAGGATTAATGTGTCCTGCTCAAGGACACAACGCAGTGATGCCGGTGATGCTCTAACTCGGGGGCCATCTGTCTCGAGTCAAGCACTCTACCACTGAGCCACTGCACTCCTGGATTTGGATTTGAAATAACAATTTGAAAAATATTTTCTTATAAGCACTTTCATCTGGAGGCCAAATAGTGGATTTGGAATTGGACATATTAAGTCACCTGGCTATTAAGTGCTCAAACTGAGCTATACATTTAATATTGCCTTCAAATATGTCTGCAAGATGTGAATGGTGTGTCTGTCATTTGTGTGTCAAGACAAGAGGCCCTTCTGAACACTAAACTTAGCATTTGCATTTTCAATTGACAGCACACCATGAATGTTTGCATGCCGGATAGTTTTACAAGCTTTTGTTGTCCTCTGCTGATCAGTGCCTTAACCCTTGTTCTGCTGCATAAATATGAATATGGCACATTCACTTCTGTTTTCCAGTGGAATCTTATGCTGTCTGGAAAGCAGTCAGATCTAGATCTCATGTCCACAGATGTGTTCACTAGATTTAGCCAGCTGATTCTGGATTTACTCTCTTTTCTAAAGATGACATATCCGGTTTCAGCAGGCCAAGGGTTTATCCATCATTTTATGGGACATTGGCAAACAGTACATAACCAGATCAGATATGACATAATGTGACCTCTGATCAGGTTCTGCACTGTTTCCTAACATTACATACTTTTAATATTTGAGTGTAATTATAATCCCAACTGGAGATGGATGCATTCAATTGGAAATTCAATTTGTGACTGGGGAGGAATTATTGAAAATTTACAAGCCATTCTTTGTGGAAGTATGTATTAAATATGGGTTAGTGCTATTATGTCCCCCAAAATGTTTGTTCCTGAAATGTCTACTGTGCCAAAATGTCTATTCCCATGATGTCTACTATGGCAACTTGCAAGACCGGGCGGATGTCCATGCCCGTTTCAGCAATCTCCGATCCCCAGTATGCATGGTATTAACCTTTTTACCTGCTAGGGACAATTTGAAAACAGTTTGGATCTGGATAAAGACTGTCAAAACGGTAGGCCTGATCAGAATCCAAACTGTGTGCCACTCTGATGGTATTCCTGAAAATTCATTAGAGAAAATTATGACAATGGTCATCATGTTAACCCTCTATCTGCTAGTAACAGTTTGCAAACTGGTTGTAACCAGATCAGGAACATCAAAATGACTTTGCTGGGTCTGATCTGGATCCAAAATGGTTTGACAGTCTGGTATTCCTGAAAAATTCATTAGAGTTACTTCAATCAAGGGTTACGATTGAAGCACTATCATTTAATTTGGACACTTTAATCCTTGCATTAGTACTGGTGCAATCCAGGTAGACCCATCCCGCCATAACTGAAAAATTATTGACTGGGGCGTAAAGAATCAAATCAAATCAAAAAAAAAAATTGGAGAAATCAATTGTAATGATGGAATAGGTCTTTCAGGAGTATATTGGTAAGTAAGCAAGTAAGTAAGTAAAGTCTTTATTTAAAGAGGGTGACAACATTTAGTGGTACAACTTATCTTCAATGAGGCCCTCAAAATAAAGAATATGTACACACACACAAAAAAACAACAATTCTACACAAACTATCAAATTTAAATTGTTTAACCCTGTACTGCTGAGCAAATATAGCTAAATTTTGGCAAGACCGTAAACTGAATGCAAAACTGTGGATCCTGATCAGCTGATCAGTTGTTTCCAAAAACAGGATATCTAGGTTCAGCAGGACAAAGGTTAATTTGATATTTATGCAAGTGCATTTATTATAACATAGTAACCCTACAAGCATCCATTTCTATTTTACTCTGCTTGTTGGAAATTATTTAGGTATTTTGTCATCTGCTGTCTTTTCTAAATTAATTTACTATTTAGTTCCTTCATTATCACTATCAGAGAGTCAAACAGTTTGGATTCAGATCAGGTCTGGCATTTTGTCGGTCCTGATTTGGTTCTAAAACTGTTTGCAAAGGTTATCAGCAGACAACAATTGCAGGCAAAGAGAAACTTCAGCAGTGTTTATCTAACCAACTTGCAGGGTTCCACTTAGCAGTATGCATTTACAAGCAGAGTAGAAAACAATATGTATCCTGATCAGCTGGTTTCAGGCCAGCTGATTCAGATCTATACTGTTTTCAAAACAAGTTAAACCCAGGTACAGCATGGTATGGGCCATTTTACATTATTTACAGGTCATCATATTTCTGTAATTTTTATTTTTGTTAATTTTCTCCGAATTTTATGCACATAAAATTCGACAAAAACACATCAGAAGAAATTTTGGATACTGCCTTATTATGACTGTTCCCTATGAGTGTAGATCCAGATCAGCTAGCTTCTGAGAGGCCAGCTGATCAGGATCCACACTGTAAGGTACAAGAATTGTCATAGGTAAAATAATAAATCGATAGAAGAGAAATGAACAAAATATTCACTAAAAATATACCCAGAAGAAAAAGTTTAGTCAGTACAGACACTGTGTGCAATGATTTTGTAAGACAGTCTTTATATTGACAAAACCCTTGCTCAACATGAAACTTATTTAATTTCTTACACATGTGAACATTTTCAACAAAATATTTTGAAAATATACCCATTTTCTTCAACAAAATTACAAAAGGGGTCAATATCAAAATTCTAATTTCAAAACTAAAAAAAACAGTCTAGCGCCCCTCAGACGATTTCTGGCAGTATCGACAAAATTCTCGTACCTGTTGCATGTCTAAGGTGTTTAAGAAGATTCCAAGCGGCAATGAAGCCATTACGTCATGTTGACGTCACTATGGCCCTAACTTCAAGTGGCGTCGTTATCCATGGTCTCACTGGCGGAGGTATGCCATTTTTACTGCCAGGCTGTCGAAAACGTGTTTGCAGACGATAAATTGTTGTTCATTATATCCAAAACTGCGTGGCACGTCAGCAACACGTGCACCTGCTTCAAGAAGTCAAAACGCGGTATTTCTGTAATTTTGTTGATAGCCTGGACGGCGACTGAAGCTTGCTTACACTGAATTTTCTCTGGATTATTGCAATAGGAACAACTTTCTTTCACTATCAAACAGTATACTAGAAAATAACGCTTCCGGTTTACCGCAGCACGTGCAAATCGTGTATTTTGAAATTTGGTTGATACAGTCTAATAGAGGCATTATTTGTCACACAATAAACAGGTACATGTTAAGTTACGATAATACAACTCATGTATACAATTTGACAATGATATATCCAGTATTGTTGATTTTATGAGAAAACATAAATACTGACTAAACTTTTTCTTCTGAGTATATATACAAACTACAAACATGTACTTAAAATGAAGAGTTTAGCATTTTAAAAGGATTTTTGCTTGGAAGTAGATATTGTGGGAGTATCATTTTGGGAGCAGACATAGACGGCACCTTCAGGTGTGTAAAAACAAAAAACTTACACCCTAGTGCACATTATGTTTACTAAGTTTAGACATAGAGTGCATTAATAGTGAACATCATGCAATTCACATAACAACTTTAGTTATGATTCATTACTCGAATATTAAGCGAATAAAGAAATGTGCTTCATGCAAGATTGTCATTTTGTATCCTGCTTGATAACTTATATCACTTTAACTATCCTAGTTAGCAAAGACTTTTGTCATCTGCTGATAACCTTTGCAAACAGTAAGGACCCAGATCTGGAACGAGAAGAATGTCGATCCTGATCTTGATCCAAAAGGATTGACACTCTAATAGTGTGTTCCTGAAAGAATTTATTGAAAAAATAATTTTTACAAAAAAAAAAGTCAGCAGACGACAAAAAAGTTTAAAGAAAAAGATCTTTCTAATTCTATTGTATTGTTATAATACATACCGCGAAAATATTAAGCGAATAAAGAAATGTGCTTCATGCTAGATTGTCATTTTGTACCCTGCTTGATAACTTATGTTATTTTGAATTATATTATTTTAACTATCCTTGTTAACTAGGTTGCAAGGCATTAGACATTAGAATAAAAACCCGATTTATTAGCTTTTGGATGAATATTGTGAATGGTAAACAAACAAAACTATCAAAATGGTTATACTTACTTCTACTAGGAGAATATGATGGTGGCATCCATCAACATAAATGGATCCATTTTATTAAACATATTCTATTATCTGTTGGGCGTCCGGCTCTTTAAAACAAGGAAGTCATTGAAAACCCAAAATCAATCAAAAATCAAATCTCTAAAACTCTATCAGACCTTTATGTTCAGGAGTGGCATAACAAAGTAACTTCATCCTCTAAAGGAAAGAATTATACTCTTTTCAAGCAAGATTTAAATTTTGAAAATTACCTAATCAAATTAAATAGGAAACACTGTTCTTCATTGTTAAAGTTTAGGTTAAGTTATCATCGGCTTCCGGTTGAAACTGGTCGCTGGGAAAACACCTTTAGAAGACAGAAAATGCACATTATGTAGCAAACATGATATCGGGTACGAATTTCACTATCTTTTTGTTTGTGATCACTTTATATCTGACAGAAAGAAATATTTAAGTTTATATTTTTACAAAAGTCCTAACATTATAAAATTCAAAGAACTATTTTCTTCAGCAAATACCAGGAAGCTTGTAAAGTTATCAAGTTTTGTAGAAATTATAATGAATAAATTTTCATGTGCAGCCTAACCCTAAAAGAGTCAATCATTACGATAATATACTTCTTACTATGTCTTGGCTTAATATTTCATGGGAATAACCTGATTATAGACAACTCACATGATATGTCAAATCATGCGAATTGTCTATAATCAATAATGTGAAGCCTTATTTTGTTTCCTAACGAAGCAACAACAGTCGATTATGTTGCCTACTGTAAGTTATAGAAGGCTCTTTCAGGGTTGATTTTGCTCGCATTTTAACTTTCACCTTTTTCATGCTCTTTGTACTCATGTATTTTATGTATATCATGTATATGCTTTGTTTTTGTATCTTATGCCTTTACGCTATCTATGAGTGGTCTGAGTTTTATGTCAATAAAATATGTTCTGTTCTGTTAACAAAGACTTTTGTCATCTGCTGATAACCTTTGCAAACAGTAAGGACCCAGATCAGGGCCGAGAAGAATGTTGATCCATATCTTGATCCAAACCGACTGACACTCTAATAGTGTGTTTTTGAAAGAATTTATTGAAAAAAGTTATTTTTAAAAAAAAGTCAGCAGACGACAAAAAGTTTATAGAAAAAAGATCTTTCTGGTTCTATTGTATTGTATTTGAATTTAAGGTACAACTTGCATTTTATATTGTAGAACTGTGACCTAAGTCACTGTACAGAAATGTGTAGAAAGACCCTTGTTACTGTGTATAACATTTTATCAGACAGACAATGTCGTCTGCTGATAACCTTGCAAACAGTTAGGACCAAGATCAGAACCAATTGAAAGTCATTCCTGGTCTGCATCCAAAATGTTTGACATTCTAATTGAGTTCCTGAAAGAATTTTTACAAAAGACATAAAAAGTATTCAACTAGTTAAAAAAGATCTTTTTGGTTTTAATGGTCAGCAGACCTCAAAACATTTGGATTTGTTCATCTAAATTGAAGTGTTCTTGTTACCCTGGCAACAAATAGCAGGCTTCTGACCACATGGTGAGGCTATTACCTGGTGTCTTAATCCCAATAAACACAGAATTTTCAGTTTTACACTGTCAATCACATACCAGCTTTAGCAAACAATGTAGATACAGATAAGAAGCAGCTTACAAGGAAAGAGTTGAATCATTAAGGTCCTTTAAGATAGTCTTCTGAAATTACCTTTTAGTGAATAAATTATTTTGTTCAAAGAACAAAAAAAATAGTCCCTGATCAGACTGCATTGAATTTTTAATATAAATCTTTACATGCGACATACTTAGTGATTTTGTTGTCGTCTGCTGACTCCTTTCAAAATAAATATTTTCAAGAAATTTCAGGAAAAAAATCAAGGTGTCAAATTGTATGGATCCAGATCAGGACCAAACATACTGTTGGTCCTGATCTGACTCCAAACTGTTCATGAATGTTATCAGCAGATGACAAAAGTTTGATGATCAGTTGTTTCCAAAAACGGGATATATCTAGGTTCAGCAGGACAAAGGTTAATTTGATATTTATGCAAGTGCATTTATTATAACATAGTAACCCTATTTGTCTCGACAAGCATCCATTTCTATTTTACTCTGCTTGTTGGAAATTATTTAGGTATTTTGTCATCTGCTGTCTTTTCAAAATTAATTTACTATATAGTTCCTTCATTATCACTATCAGAGAGTCAAACAGTTTGGATTCAGATCAGGTCTGACATTTTGTCGGTGCTGATCTGGTTCTAAAACTGTTTGCAAAGGTTATCAGCAGACAACAATTACTTCAGCAGTGTATATCTAACCAACTTGCAGGGTTCCACTTAGTAGTATGCATTTATAACCAAAGTAGAAAACAATATGTATCCTGATCAGCTGGTTTCAGGCCAGCTGATTCAGATCTATACTGTTTTCAAAACAAGTTATACCCAGGTACAACATGGTATGGGCCATTTTACATTATTTACAGGTCATCATATTTCTTTAATTTTTATTTTTGTTAATTTTCTCCGAATTTTATGCACATAAAATTCGCCAAAAACACAGAAGAAATTTAGGATACTGTACTGCCTGATTATGACTATTTCCTATGAGTGTAGATCCAGATCAGCTAGCTTCTGAGAGGCCAGCTGATCAGGATCCACACTGTAAGGTGCAAGAATTGTCATAGGTAAAATAATAAATCGATAGAAGAGAAATGAACAAAATATTCACTAAAAATATATATACAAACTACAAACATGTACTTAAAATGAATAGTTTAGCATTTTAAAAGGATTTTTGCTTGGGAGTATATATTGTGGGAGTATCATTTTGGGAGCAGACATAGACGGCACCTTCAGGTGTGTAAAAACAAAAACCTTACACCCTAGTGCACATTATGTTTACTAAGTTTAGACATAGAGTGCATTAATAGTGAACATCATGCAATTCACATAACAACATTAGTTATAATTCATTACTCGAATATTAAGCGAATAAAGAAATGTGCTTCATGCATGATTGTCATTTTGTATCCTGCTTGATAACTTATATCACTTTAACTATCCTTGTTAGCAAAGACTTTTGTCATCTGCTGATAACCTTTGCAAACAGTAAGGACCCAGATCTGGAACGAGAAGAATGTCCATCCTGATCTTGATCCAAAAGGATTGACACTCTAATAGTGCGTTCCTGAAAGAATTTATTGAAAAAAGTAATTTAAAAAAAAAAAGTCAGCAGACGACAAAAAAGGTTTATAGATAAAGATCTTTCTGGTTCTATTGTATTGTTATAATTCATAACTCGAAAATATTAAGCGAATAAAGAAATGTGCTTTATGCTAGATTGTCATTTTGTATCCTGCTTGATAACTTATGTTATTTTGAATTATATCATTTTAACTATCCTTGTTAACTAGGTTGCAAGGCAGTAGACATTAGAATAAAAACCCGTATTATTAGCTTTTGGATGAATATTGTGAATGGTAAACAAACAAAAGTATCAAAATGGTTATACTTACTTCTACTAGGAGAATATGATGGTGGCATCCATCAACATAAATGGATCCATTTTATTAAACATATTCTATTATCTGTTGGGCGTCCGGCTCTTTTAAACAAGGAAGTCATTGAAAACCCAAAATCAATCAAAAATCAAATCTCTAAACCTCTATCAGACCTTTATGTTCAGGAGTGGCATAACAAAGTAACTTCATCCTCTAAAGGAAAGAATTATACTCTTTTCAAGCAAGATTTAAATTTTGAAAATTACCTAATCAAATTAAATAGGAAACACTGTTCTTCATTGTTAAAGTTTAGGTTAAGTAATCATCAGCTTCCGGTTGAAACTGGTCGCTGGGTAAACACACCTTTAGAAGACAGAAAATGCACATTATGTAGCAAATATGATATCGGTGACGAATTTCACTATCTTTTTGTTTGTGATCACTTTATATCTGACAGAAAGAAATATTTAAGATCATATTTTTACAAAAGTCCTAACATTATAAAATTCAAAGAACTATTTTCTTCAGCAAATACCAGGAAGCTTGTAAAGTTATCAAGTTTTGTAGAAATTATAATGAATAAATTTTCATGTGCAGCCTAACCCTAAAAGAGTCAATCAGTACGATAATATACTTCTTACTATGTCTTGGCTTAATATTTCATGGGAATAACCTGATTATAGACAGTTCACATATGTCAAATCATGCGAATTGTCTATAATCAATAATGTGAAGCCTTATTTTGTTTCTTAATGAAGCAACAACAGTCGATTATGTTGCCTACTGTAAGTTATAGAAGGCTCTTTCAGGGTTGATTTTGCTCGCATTTTAATTTTCACCTTTTTCATGCTCTTTGTACTCATGTTTTTTATGTATATCATGTATATGCTTTGTTTTTGTATCTTATGCCTTTACGCTATCTATGAGTGGCCTGAGTTTTATGTCAATAAAGATATGTTCTGTTCTGTTAACAAAGACTTTTGTCATCTGTTGATAACGTTTGCAAACAGTAAGGACCCAGATCAGGGCCGAGAAGAATGTTATAATCCCAAATAATTGGTATGTTCTAGAATGTTCTAGAAAGTCTCAGTCCAGTTCCAATTCTGCTTGAATAGAACTTCCTGGGATTTTGTGGTACTTCACTTTACATGGTATTTAATGGAATTCCATTAAATCCCAAAAGTTGGAACAATTGGTATTTTCTGTCACTATCTGGAACTGGAAAATCCCAGAAAGTCTCAAATAATTCTGCTTAAAATATAAGTGGGATTTTATGTTACTTTCTGGGATAAATATTCCATTTAATCCCAGAAAGTCCCAGTAGGTACTTTAAATGGGATTATTAAGATTTTCTGGGACTTCATCAATTCAACACATCCATATAATTTGGGATTAAATGGAATCTTTTGGTTCTGCTAGTAAATAATTTGGTTCCATTTAATACCAAATAATCCCAACCTAGATTTGCATAGGACCATTATATTCTGAACTCAGTCTGACCTTGAAATATGATATAACTGTGTTAACCTGGTTCTCTCATTTCAATGTCTCAAGCTGAAATTCTTTAATCTTGCAGGAAACCAGAAAAAGATTCAAATAAACCTCATGGTTTGCAAGGCTCTAACTATTTGATAAATCCTGTGTTAATGCATAAACTGCACAAAATAAATCTTACAACAGACGATGTGAGTAAATAGAACATATTTCTATGCTTATAAATTATACTTGCATGAGACTTTTCATCATATAATTTAGTTTCTCAGAAACAAAGCCATTTGTAGTTGTTTCTTTCTTTAAATGCTGATGAAAGATGCTTAATACTGAATTGTGTTCATTATGGTTATACAATTTTACCATTATCATTATTATTTACAGCAGCATTTATGGCAGTACAACACTTAGTTAGTGTGGTACATGTAAGCAGGTTAATTACTGAATTTACAGGATAATCAGGCTGATCATTGGGGCTTATTTTTATTTGATTTTTTTTATCCATTCTCTTTTTAAAAGGTGTTGGAGATATTGCGATTGCCTTCGTCTGTATATCAGGTTTTTGTTTGTTATACTATCTTCTAAACAACTGGACAGATTATCCAACCAAATTTGTTGAGCAACTGGTGTATGCAACTGGTGTATGCAACAGCAAAATTCCAATACCCCAATGATGTGGGATGTAGGTCAAAAGTGTCCTTTGGTCTGCCCATTTGCCTGCAATACTTTCACCTTGCAAACGGTTTGTTTGTTTTGTTGCTTTACGTCCCAAGTCAACAGCTATGGTCATGGTGGGACAGTTAGTTCACCTAACCACACTTTTTCCTGGACAAGCTTTAACAAGCAGTTAACCAGTACTTCGTGCACATACTTTCACTTGTAACTGACAACAACCCTTCTTGAATGATTCAGCGGAAGGGAGGAGAATGACCGTAGAAATTATTTCATGATCAATCTCCACGAAAGTACGGGACCGGGTTGGGATTCAATCTCGCGACCCCTGGATTCAGACTCACATCTGTTGCCAGACACGTTACCGACTGCGCAAACGGTCATACTGAATCCAACCGAATTTGTTTGGTGACTTACTTGCACAAGTGGGTGAGCAGGAGCATTACTGTTTTTTGCTTTTTGGATCCCCTTTGCATGGGCCTCAGAGAGTGTGCATTTTCTGGCTAAATTGCAGTCTCTTTCTGAATTGCTGGGTAGAACTCAACCAAATTTGTGCACAACTTAAACAAATTGTGTATACAAGAGCTTATTTTTGGGTACCCCACTCAGAGGCGCCCTATAATGGGGTCAAAAGTGTCTGCCCATTCTTCTTTTATGCTAATCCAAACATGCTGGGCTGAATTCAACCTAATTTGTTGAAAGGTCGACTTTCTCACAAGTGGGGAGTGGTAAAGAACATTTTTTTTTTTAACCTTCCAGCCAAATTTTCGATTATCCGAAACTACTGGGTTATTCGAAGACTACGGACAGTCCTGACTTTTTTCTCTATTATCTATAGCAATAAAACTACCTATTATTCGAATTTAGATTATCCGAAAAATTCAATTTTTCGAAGTGATTTGTCGGTCCCGATAAAAGAAATGGCTATTAAATTACCTTTCAAGATTCGAAGTCCAAATGTCACGCATGGTGATCATGATTTCTTTGTTTGGTCGAGTTTATTTTTATTATATAGATTAATAATAAGAAAAAAATAGGTGAATGCCATTACAATAATACTTCATCAGTGTTGACGTGGTCTATTGTCATATACAGCATGGATGTTGGTGACCTGATTTTGAATGAAACGATTCAAATCTGAATATCGATATATAAACAAACAGGTTTTAAAATATTAAAACCAAACCAATAATGTATATGATGTATATATGTTCAATGTTTCTATCTTGCTTTTGTAATTGTGCTTTATTTGTATGCTCTTCACATGTGGAGGAAATAAAGAATATTATTATTATTATTATTATTATTATTATTATTATTATTATTATTAAGGTCGTCTGCAATGATGGTTTTGTTTGATGTTTTTTAAATGTCTAATTATGGGCAATAAATGAGCTAAACTTGATTTTAATTGGATCTTCTCATCCTTTGATTTATTCTTGACCACTGTTTACATTATATTTAATATAGAATACAAGTATGTCTACAGAATTCCAAAGGGCCCTTACTTAGACTACAGTTATAATTCTGTCTGATTACTCTACTGGTTGTGATGAGATGAGACGAGCAATTATTTTGCCACACAAGCAGATATAATGATAGATATTGTATACGACTTGGATAAGGATTAGTTAAGATATTTTAAAACATTTAACCAATTTAACAAATACTAAATTGTCATTTTAAAATAGAAACTATTATTTTACACGCCCCTCTATCTATATCGTAGTATTATACATATATGGAAATATTGAACAAGTTTATATATAACATCTGTTAAAAAGGTCTTGATAATAGAGCAATGAATTGCTTCCTAAGATTAAAGCACCAAAGCCCAGAGATTTATAAGAAACCATGCGAAAAATATTCATTTCTCTTTGAAATATCATCTCTTACACAAAGTCAATGGCCTTGCTAATTTATTATGTTAGGTAACATAAGTTACAACCTGTTACACAACCTGTAACAAGTACTCCTATCTTGTTGTTTAACATGCAAAATCTATGATTCTTTATTATATGAGCAAGACTATCAAAATATGGAAGATTTTATATAATTTTTACGTAAATAATACCTACCAAATTGGGCTCCTTAAAACTTGGGGTAGTGTTGTTTAATTGCTTATATAAGGCAATGCATTTAAGATAGATAAACACACTTTTTTTTTCTATAAGCCAAATAAGTGTGTTAGTACAACTAGATTAAAAGCATTTTAAAAATTCACAAATCAGCTGTAAAATTAAATGCTATTGGTCACAGTTACCGTTTTTAAAGGGTAGTTTTATGTAAGTAACGCACGTAACACATTAGGATGCCGTAATTTTGCTTTAAAACTTTTATCTGCAGCTTAGGTATCCAGCAGGCAGACTATATGCGTGATTTAAATAGTTAGTTTAATGCCTTCTTTCTGTAGCACATCCTTTTAACTTTTCAGTTTCTGAATTTTATATGGTAACATATGTAACAGACTGTCAGAGGCAAACACCAAATCGTACACATGCAAACATCTCTTATTCTACGCAGCTTGAAATGCTCTTTTAAGATACGATGTGTCTGCAAAATTCTTTAGCGGGGAGCAAAACATTCTCAGCCATCAGTCTAACAATGATACATTGCCATTTTGGTAACGTATATTTAAGGATTTCCCACCAAGGGAGAAATTGAAATCTCTCTGTTTGATATAAAACTCTCACAACTTTGAACACAGAGTGTAAAATGCTTCTTTGAGCTAAAAACTAAAAATATTATTTTTGGATAAAAAAACCCGCAGGGTTTTTCTCCCATTTTATTTTGTGGGGGAAAACCCCGCGGGGGAAAAACCCTGCGGGGGAATTTTCTTTTTCCTCTAGAGGCACAATATAATGCTGAAAGTTTTTGATATACCTTTTATTATGCATTGTGATGAATAATAATTCAAAAAAGTCAATTTGAATTTTTCAAAAAACCCTGCGGGGTTTTTCCCCCACAATCTAAAATGGGAGAAAAACCCCGCGGGGGAAATCAAAGTTTTGAATTAAGCCATATCAATCATTTTCTGCAATAATTACAATCAAACAAACTTGTTTCTTGAACAAATTTTAATATTTATTTTTTTGAAATAACCCTGCGGGGTTTTTCCCCCATTTGAAAATGTGGGGGAAAAACCCCGCGCGGGTTTTAAAAAAAAACGCGGGATTTTCGAAAAACCCCGGTTTTTTTTTAACTTTGACCATTTTTTTCATTATGATGGCATATATTTTTTTAGTCATAATCATATATGTTTTGCTCCCTTATGTCTGTATTTATGTATTTTAGTGGTTTTGAGTCTTTTGCACCACTAGAAAGATGATGTGATTTTGCCAAATTCTGGTGTGGCAAAAAAAAACTGGTGGCTGTTACAAATGGGAGGGGTTTGCAATTGGTTATCATCTGAATCTCATATGGTCATAATTTTATATGAAGCACACCTACCTGTTTTGTCAAGTCTAGAATGGCTGTATGTGGAATGGTCTGATACATCTGAACAAGAAGTTCTGCTATGTCTTTAGATAATGGTGCAAAATCATCCATCAAAGTCTGTAGTGAGCGCTTAAACAGTTCACAAATAGCCTGGAATAAATGTATCATAATTCTTTATAGTATAACAGATATTCTTGCACACCAGATAAGGACACCTGATATTTTATCCTGGGTCAGAAAATCTTATCTTACCCATGATATCTTATCTCACCTGAGGGCTGTACATTGGTTGTATTGGAACATGGCATATGGTCGTCAAGTGACGTCATTGTTCCATTAAAAGCCATGGTAGAAGTTGATCCGCCCATGAAGGCACTATCTAGGCATATATATAGCCTTATAAGGGAAAAATTGCCTATGTTCTCACAGCTGTCATTTTGTCAAAAATTATTTTTTCTGAACCAAACTCATTCATGCAAATGTTCAATGTGTCTACATTGTATAGGAAAAGTATCAAATTGTTCCATCAAAAGCTGTGGAAGGAGTTGATCGGCCCATGTACAGACTATAATAGCAAAAGCATAAAACCCTATATAAAAAGCCATTTAGAACTACAAAGGGAAATAACTCTAATAGAATTGGCTCCTAGCCCTTACTTTTGTGTTTAAAGTATTTGTCTTGTATATATGAACATGTTTGCAAAGTTTGATGAAATTCCAGCAATGACTCTTCAAGATATTAAGGAAACAAAACGTTACGGCCGCAAGCACCACAGACGGACAACGTGAAAACAGTATACCCACCACAAACAAAGTTTGCGAGGGGTATAAACCACAAAAAAAGTTTGCCGGGGGTATAAAAAACCCTCCAGCATGCAAAGAGTTAATGGTTAGAATGTGTACCTCTACTACTCCGGCATCCATGATCCAGTTTGAAACTATCGTCTGTAACATAGGTGCTATCTGTTGTAGTATCACAAAAACAGGTTTAGGAGTATGACTTTCTATTTTGCTAGAAGATGATTCACATGAAATACCAATTATGATTTGCCCCTAAAATGCACATATATCACAAGTTTGTCCTCTGCTTTTTTTATCGCTTACTGATATAACCTTTGCAAAGAGTTTGGACCCAGATCAGGCCTGACAAAATGTCGGGCCTGGTCTGGATCCAAACTGTTTGACACTCTGATGGTACAGTATTCTTGAAAGAACTTTTTGAAAAAGTTAATTTCTAAAAAAAATGAGCAGACGACAAAAAGAAAATCCCCCAGCATGCAGAGTTAACCCATAAAGCCCCACCTATAATTTGGAGCAGATGACAATTTCAAATTTTGCTGCTTTTTCAAAAATACAAATAAGGCATGATATTTCATGAGAATCGTCTGCTGACAGACGATTCTCATGAAATATCATACTTTATTTTTGTCGAAAACTAGGAAAGATATCACAAAATTTGTCATCTGTTGCAGTCGTGATTGGCACCTTAAGGGTTAATGTATAGACTGTGTACCTCTACTACTCCGGCATCCATGATCCAGTTTGAAACTATCGTCTGTAACATAGGAGCTATCTGTTGTAGTATCACAAATACAGGTTTAGGAGCGGTAGATTTCACCTTGGGCTGTTTCCCGGCTTCACTGGAGTCTCCTGTATCTCGTTCGGTATCCAGGGAGGCAAACAACCAACTCAGCATATTCAGCTTTAACAGTAGACCATTCTTCACGGAAGCTGATGGCTGAAATGATAAGTATTCCATTTAAGTCAAGTCATAATCTCTAACTTATTGTCATAGGGTTAGATATGTAAAATTTTGTGAGTAAATTGTAATTATTTTCTTACCCATCAGTCTAGGCATATGTTTTGTGTGCTCAAAAATAACTGTCTCATTGAGACTGTTTTTTTGAGTACACACAACATATGTTTTTGCTGATAAATAAGAAAACTAATTTTCAATTAAGCAATCTTATCTGGAGGCCTGATTGTATTTGTAAAAAAAAATAGTTTGTAAAAAACAATGCCCCCGGCCATACGGTTGCCCATTGCACAAACATGCCAAAACATTTAAAGGCCCATAAATGTGTCAAAATTTTATGAAATTTATTCAAAATGTCATTAGATCTTTTACTCTCCAGATCATATACCATACACCATTTATAAATGTCATAGCTTGAACATTTCTTAAGGTATCTTGCTATGAAGATTTATAGCTCATCTTTTATAAAGAATATAACTCCAAAAAGGGAGATAACTGTAAAAATACAGATCTGCTAATTTTTTGAGGAATCAACATACGAAATTTCAAGACTTATCATGCACAGTTTCCAATATATTGGAGGCATAATAAAGAAGGTTTAATGATGACTGACAGAGGAATGGACAAGTCCATTTTTCAAATTGGCATAATTAACTCTTTACGCCAGTGAAATCTTTTGTAGTCTACTGATAATTTCTGCAAAATCTGCAATGTTGGGCATGATCTGGATACAAGCTGGATACAAGCTGTTTGACACGGATAGTATTCCTGAAAGAATTTTTTCGACAGGGTTGAGATTGTTACTCACCTCCTGCTTTGTGAGTTGTTCCAACTGTTGTAGGTGGGGTGTCAGGATAGGGTTGAGATTGTTACTCACCTCCTGCTTTGTGAGTTGTTCCAACTGTTGTAGGTGGGGTGTCAGGATAGGGTTGAGATTGTAACTCACCTCCTGCTTCGTGAGTTGTTCCAACTGTTGTAGGTGGGGTGTCAGGATAGGGTTGAGATTGTTACTCACCTCCTGCTTTGTGAGTTGTTCCAACTGTTGTAGGTGGGGTGTCAGGATAGGGTTGAGATTGTAACTCACCTCCTGCTTTGTGAGTTGTTCCAACTGTTGTAGGTGGGGTGTCAGGATAGGGTTGAGATTCTAACTCACCTCCTGCTTTGTGAGTTGTTCCAACTGTTGTAGGTGGGGTGTCAGGATAGGGTTGAGATTGTAACTCACCTCCTGCTTTGTAAGTTGTTCCAACTGTTGTAGGTGGGGTGTCAGGATAGGGTTGATATTCATACTCACCTCCTGCTTTGTAAGTTGTTCCAACTGTTGTAGGTGGGGTGTCAGGATTGGGTTGAGATTGTTACTCACCTCCTGCTTTGTAAGCTGTTCCAACTGTTGTAGGTGGGGTGTCAGGATAGGGTTGAGATTGTAACTCACCTCCTGCTTTGTAAGTTGTTCCAACTGTTGTAGGTGGGGTGTCAGGATAGGGTTGATATTCATACTCACCTCCTGCTTTGTAAGCTGTTCCAACTGTTGTAGGTGGGGTGTCAGGATAGGGTTGAGATTCTAACTCACCTCCTGCTTTGTAAGTTGTTCCAACTGTTGTAGGTGGGGTGTCAGGATAGGGTTGAGATTGTAACTCACCTCCTGCTTTGTAAGTTGTTCCAACTGTTGTAAGTGGGGTGTCAGGATAGGGTTGATATTCATACTCACCTCCTGCTTTGTAAGCTGTTCCAACTGTTGTAGGTGGGGTGTCAGGATAGGGTTGAGATTCTTCATGATATCTTCAAAAGGCAAGACTGACAAAACCTGACCAACACAGGACATTATGCGAATATTCTCTCTCGACTGAAAATGAAAATAAACAGAATTGATAGGACTCTCATTTTGCTATAGACACCAAATAGCTAGATCAGCTATTAACCCTTTCCTCCATAGGCTATTTTTAGATCATGACATCATTTTCTATTTTAAGACAACATTGAAAAATTCAATAAAAATTTAAGTAAAGTTTTGAACATTGCCTAAGCCGGGAAGCATTTTTCAAATACTAACCTGTCTGATTTGAGCATTGTGGGTACACTTGATTTATTTGTTTACCGATAGCGTCATCAAATCATGTGATTCGCCCGATTGGTGGATTCAAACTTGTTATCAATCTGCGTCATCACACGTCACTGGAAACCACTTTTTGACCCAAAAATGTTTTAGCGAAGAAAATATTATCATTGTTTCGCTAAATACTGTAATACCATTCATTTTTATTGTTTAGCTACCAAAGGTTACTTGATGTCTCCATAAACGGATTATTTATAGCCATTCAGTGCTTGTTACTTTTTTAACGTAGTGTTTTGGGTAATGCACACAGGGTATTGACACAAACACGACTTTTCAGACAGGTCGATTCTTTAGTATCGTGCCTGCACAAGACAATGAAGTTTTGAATACTTTTGAAAATATTATGGAAAGTGGAGCATTTGCTCCTATAGAGCAAATGCTCCATTTTCCATAATATTTTCAAACAGATGATAATTAAAAGGCGTCAGAAGACTTTATTAGGGGGTAAAAGGTTAAGATTAGTGTTATTTATGTTGAGTTCTATAAATTATTTCAGGAAATGCATGACCATATATGAATTAACTCAAAGTCTATTTGGTATATTGCATGCTTTTTTGTTGCCTGCTGACTTTTTACAAAATCACTTTTTTCGAAAAATTCTTTCAGAAATACCATCAAACAGTTGACTTGGATGCAAAGAATCAAACCAACAAAACCAGTCCTTAACTTCAAATTGAATGCATAGCCTTTTTCATGCTAAACTCAACTGAGCATGAAATTTCAACTGCTCGTAAAAATTAAACTGCTGAAAAATAAAGATATTTCTCACTTTAAAACTCTCAGATGTGATATTAATCCTGCTCATAGATGTTAAAATGCCAATAATTGCATGCATTTAACATATATGAGCAGCATTTATCCTGCTTATAAATGTTAAATTCCAACAATTGCTGGCATTTTAACATCTATGAGCAGGATAAATTTCATGATCAGTTGAGTTGAGCATGAAAATGTTTATAACCTCTAGGCCTGATCTGACTATGTTGAGACAGAGGTAGATTGTGTATGTTGGTTTTGCCTTATATCCTCCCCACCCCTATAGTTGGAAAAGATAGCTATTGAGAAAGTTCATGAGATTTTGGTACATGTATGTATCGCATGTGCATATAGTGAAATTTTACATGCATGTACATCTCAGGGTTCCCACAGAAATTCAAAAACACAATTCTATGATTTTTCCATGATTTTCCATGGTCAACAATGTAATTTCCACAACTATTTAATGCATGGCCTCCAACCTCCCCTTTAGCGACATCTTCACCACTCTGAGCATAAATGCAGAATGCAGCAACAGTACTGTATTTAAATAAGCATGCTTGTAGACCAGAAAACTAGCTGTCAGACACACAAATTCTCTGGCTACTGGTGGTTTTGTCAAATTATTTCACAAAATTCCATGTTTTTTCCATAATTATTCAGGTTTTTTCAAATTCCATGATTTTTCCATGCATGGAACTTTTTGTGTGATTTTCCAGGTTTTCCATGATTTCCAGAGCTTGTGGGAACCCTGACTGCTATCTAGTGGGCCTAGAAGTGTTAAGTCAGGCCTAAGCCTTCATCTACGCTCCTTCCTTGTATGTGTGAGCAGCAAAGGCTCTGGAGAGACTGCCCAGATGTGCAGGTTCAGGTTCATCGGAGACTTTGCTGCTTGCATACACAATAAGATGTGCTTCAGGTTACACAAAATTTTAAAGTAGGGATGGTAGGTTGGAAAATACTTTTATCTTAAATGTTTTTACATAGGGAAGATAGTGAAACAATTTGGCCAATCTGGAAAATCCCTTGGAAATTCTCTAAAAATGCTTAAAACATTTAGGGTCGGTGGGCAAACAATTAGGCATGGTCGGGTAACCTGATACACATTATTTATTTTATTTTAGGCCTAAGTAGTAAAATCTCGTGAACTAGCTCAATTGCAGTAAAACCTGTCTTAAGGGACCTCTCGAAAACAGATAAAACAAAGATCTTAATGACAAATGGTAGCTTAATGCTCCCCTTGGAGCATTCTGCAATACTTTCGACCTGCATTAAGCGATAATTGGTCTTAAAAAACATTTTTTGTTTTTTTTGAGAGTGGTCTCAACTTGAGGTTTTCTTTAGCTCTGACTATCTGTGAGTCATGAGCCCTTTTCTTTGTTTCATCATGGAGTGTTAATTTGATTAGAGTGTTTTCCATGATGATACATTGCATTAGTTAGATGGCCTCCATGCGAGCTGAACATTTCTTGTACTTCAACAACAGCAGAATCTAGGGCGAAGATTTGGTACCAGTAAAATGCATTTAAGCCCCCCGGTGGCTTAGGCTGCTGTCCGTTCTAAGGCGGTGGTTCTGTTGTTATTGACTTTTTGTTTATTGTTACTCCCATAGTGGGAGTCTGTAATTGTTCTATGTTTTGTTGTACGTTACTTTATGTCCATTCTAGTATTGCAATCATCTTGATGGGGAAGAGAGAGCTGATTGCTTTGCTTAATTTGTCTTCCTGGTGTCTTGTGATGGTTGAGCGGCTCTTCCTCGCGGTGCCACGGGGTTGTCTGCAGTTTGTGATTGTGGTATTTCCTGATCATACTCACTATTTTTTTACTGTATTAGCATCATAGAGGGTGTGGCTATACCTACCTTCAGATTCCCACTCTCTAATGCTGTCTGAAATATAAAGAATACCATTTAAGGAATGAATTAAATTTTTGGAATGTTCATGGAATCATGAATACTTCGGGTCTCTTGCAAAGTAAGTGAAGCCCAAATGGAATCATGAATACTTCGGGTCTCTTGCAAAGTAAGTGAAGCCCAAAGGCTTCACTTACTTTGCAAGAGACCTGAAGTATTCATGATTCCATGAACAGATCAAAAATTTATTTATTGCTTATATTTACATTTCATTATAAATATTTAAAATATAAAAATTATTTTTAATTTAGGAATTAAAACAGTTTTGTACTTAAAATATAATCGTATTTAGGCTTTTGTCGGAGTGTAAAACAGAAAAGCGGAACAGCCAGCTTGAACACAGACAGCCAATGGAGCAAACAAGAGGCTTGTTTTGCATGTGCGACTCGGGTGCGGCTCCCTGTCAATCACAACACCAGTGTCACTTCTGGCAAATGAGTTTGATGTTTGAAGCATATTGCATGAGCAAGTGAGCTTGGCAGCTGTCAATCAACTTTGTGTAATTCATGAGGCTATGAACGGTTGCAAAAATCTAAAGATTTATTAAAGGATTGCTTCGAAAATGTAAATATTATAAGATATTTCGAAACACTTCCAAAGTCGGAATTAGGGACACACTTGATTTATAGAATAGGACCTATTTATGATCTATTTTAATAACTGTCTAAAATAACATATGTTTTGGGTGCATAAAAGAAACGTCTCCCTGAAACGTTTCTTTTACACCCCAAAACTTATGTTTGATAGAAAAAAACTGATAATAATTATTTTTGGGAGTTACATATTTTTAAGTCTACCTTCCTATACTTGGAACTGCTGATAATTTGAAATAAATCCTCTAGTCCCGAGGACTTCCATTATATGAGACTCAACTGTAAAATGAAATATTTATAAACACATCATTTAACCCTTTTCATTCTGATGGATAATCTCATACATAGCTGATCTTACACGAGTGATCATTTCATATGTAATTTATTAAACGAGTCTTCATCAAGTTTATTAAATGTAATATGAAATGATCACGAGTGTAAGTTTCTGTTTATCATATGACCTTTTAAATGTGATTTGTTTGTTTAGAGCTATTCCAGAAAAAACACCGGGGGGGGGGGGGGGGGGGGGGGGGGGGGGGGGGGGGGGGGCTGGTGGGGGGGGGGAGACGGCACTCTTTTTTTACCCAACCACCCATGAAATTCAATTTCCTCCGACACCAACCACCCATGTAATCAGAAAGTTCCGTACACCAACTTCCCATAGAGTTCAATTTTCCTAAGGCCCAGTGGTGTAAAATTACCCATTTGCCCACTCGCATTGGCTAAATGTTGGGTTCGACACGTAAAATGCATTTGATCCTTTAGAGAAGACGAAACAAAGGTAAAATTACAGCTGGTGGATCTTTTTCATCGCAAACCGGATGTTAATACCAGACAGTTGCAAGTACGCATGCACATCTCTGTGATTAACTCCCCAACTCCCCAGCGGCTTGTTCGCGGGGCGCCCTCTGGACTCAGGGGGTGTAGACGACGGAGATCATCCAAAATCGGCGGGCGAATCCAGACACTGAACACAACATTTAGCTCACATCAATGCCAGTCTTTGGTACCACATTTGCTGCCAAAATTAAATGTCACAGCAAGACATTGGATCGTTTTAAGGAAAGAAAATAGGGGTGGTGGTGGTGATGGGGGGGTCATGAGAGACTGAGTGTGCCATAAAGCAAAAACCAGAAAGAATAATATGAATTTAGGCGCTACCTTAACTGTGCAAAGCAATCAAACAGATCAAGTCACAATTATTAGGAGTGTAATCAACTGTGCATCTTTATCAGTATTGACAAAATAAACATGCAGGTAAAATGCATTACTCCAATCTCCAGTTTCAGTCTTTATCGGTACAGGTTTTTACAGGTATTGGCTTTTACCAGTAGCCTAACTACCCTAGAGCAATGTTTCCTTGAATAAATTCTTCTAAAAATACATGTTTCCCAAGTGAAGTAATGACCGCCACAGAAGCCACTATTATGGAGTTTATTTGGGTACTGTTTTTTACCAATATTCGACGGAAACATCCGAGTTTTGACAATTTGGCATAAACAAAAATGGCCGTTTCCGCTGCAGTTTGCTATGCTCTACGGGTTTTTTGGCTAGATTTGATAAAAACTTCTCTCTTTTTTGGACAGAAAAACTTCTTTCTTCCCCTTCTACTCAGCGAAACACCAACCACCCATGTAATTAGATTTGGTCGAACATCAATGACCCATATAATTTGAAAACTTTCCGCACCAACCACCCATAGAAAAATAAATCGCTTGCTGCCTCCCCCCCCCCGGTATTTTTTTCTGAAATAGCCCTTATTTCAATGAAAATTTGCAGTGTTGTCATGGATGTCATCATGATATTACTAATACTTGTTCAAGCCAAAAGTGTTATGTAACGTGTGGTCATAACATTATTTATGAAGTGACGTTATCCACTGAATAACAATGTCATAAAATTATGATATCATATATTGATATATTATAAATATGGAATTGTCCATTTTGTATTTTAAGGGGTAGCCATCAGTCAAAATTTCTATAAAATTATGCATTTCTGTCCCTGAAGATTGTTTTAATCTTAGCAAACAATGCAGACCCTGGTGAAATGCTGCATTATGCGGCATTTCATCTCGGTCTTCACTGTTTGCCAAAGTACCAGTTTACTGGTATCCAGAATGAAAATGGTCAAATATACATAGATACAACAAAGGAAACAGCATCATCTGTCTGAACAAATGTTTTGAGTGCTCTAAAGAACCATCTCATTGAGACAATTCTCTGGGGTACCCACAACATGTCTTTTTAATGAGAAATAAGAAAATTATCTATGATTACCTAGAGGCCAAAATTAACCTTTTCAAAAAAATCTTTCAGGAACACTATCAGAGTGTCAAACAGTTTAGACCCAGATCAGGACCGTCATTCTTTCATTCCTGATCTGGGTCCAAACTGTTTGCAAAGATCATCAGCAGACCACAAAATTCGCCGCTAGCAGTTAAATAATTTTTCAGGGTTATCAGATAATTTGGGCTTTGTAATGAGAAAACCTGATTTTGCTGCATAAAGGTGCAGACTAGCCTACTGCATAAAGGTGCAGACTAGCCTGCTCATCTATTCAGTATTTCCCACTCTCTACAAAATATGAAAGCTCAAAAATCTCTTTGGGATACCATAAATGTCAAACAAGTTGGATCCAGATTAGGACCGACTTTGAAGGGCCTGTTCTGGGTTCAAAGCTGATTGCAAAACTTTTCAGTAGGCAGAAAAGGTCGCAATTACTGGGTAATGACTTAAAATGTATTTTTATACAGTATGACATCTCTCTGAGCTATACAAATAAGTTTTTAAATGGTACCAATACAATTTATTTGTGAAATTCTGACTTCTCAACCAGTTCTGTAACCATTTCTTTGCTAGCAGCCACTTTTGTCGTCCGCTGATAACCTTTGCAAACAGTTTGGACCCAGATAAGGAACAAAAGAATGTCAGTGCTGATCTGGATCCAAACCATTTGACACTTTAATAGTGTTCCTGAAAGATTTTTTTAAAAGTTGATTTTGAAAAAAAATCAGCAGACGACAACAAAAGCATGAACTATTACCCAGCATGCAAAGAGTTAAATATTGTTTCAACTGCCTCTTACCTTACTAGCCTGCAGAATCCTTGCTAGTGGCGACTTTTGTCGTCTGCTGATGACCTTTGCAAACAATTTGGACCCAGATCAAGACTGACATTCTGTTGACACTGATCTGGATCCAAACCATTTGACATTCTGATAGTGTTCATGAAAGAATTTTTTGAATTTTTTTTTTTAAAAAAGTCAGCAGACGACAACAAAAGCATGAAAAATCACCCAGCATGCAAAGAGTTAAATATTGTTTCAGCTGCCTCTTACCCCTTACCTTACTAGCCTGTAGAATCTGCTGTATATAAGGCTGTATGTGGTCTAGATTTTCTCGTGTCACATCTTTTAAAGCCATCGTTGCAGGCATAGCAACTTCAGGGTTGCCAATGCCCTGTAACAACAAAGGGATAGCACAGCCGAGGCTCTCAGGGTGACAACTCATCCATTCACCAAAGGAACCTGTGTCATACAAAAACAATAGATATTGTATTTGAAAATTCAAATAGGCCATAGGGCCACGAGGATATAACATCTATAGATTCACATATGCTAGAAGACAGTGTTGTACACAAGCCAGAGTCAAAAGTCTTAACCCTTAAAGCGCCAAGAAAAAGTGCATCTGAAAATGTCGTCTGCTGAAGTCGTCTGCTGCAAATAATTGCCTTACATTACTGACGAATTAAGTATAGAAATAAACAGCATGGACCCATAAAGACAGCTCCTATAAGAGCAGTCTGTTCTGGGTACACACTGTTTGCCATAGAGGCTTCTTAAACATTTCAGCAGAGGAGAAAAGCAGATGACTTTTGTTGCGATTGGCGCTTTAAGGGTTAATACCATATGAGCAACTGTAGTACTCCCTTTTACTCTTTCCTTGATAGTGGCTACTCTGCTGATAACCTTTGCAAATGGTTTAGACCCAGATAACAACTTACAGAACGTCAGCCCTGATCTGGAGGCATTGTCCTGGCTTTAATATAAGAATCTATCATGAGTGTGAGGGTAGGATAGAAAAATCCGTCCAGAGGATCGCCGTTTGGCAATATCAGGCTTGCCGAGTGATGACAAACAGTGATCCCGAGGGCTGGTTTTTCTATCCTACCCTCACATGAATAATGGATTATTTTTCTTGCTCACCACTTTTTTTTTTAATTTTAAAATAAGCTTCAAGAAGTCCCTGAATATGCTATGATGCAATTTCACCTGATGACGTCACTTTAACATAACAATGACGTCACTTGATGACCATATGCATGACTTCCAATACAACCAATGTATGTAGCCCTCACGTGACAGCCTTAGTAAGATAGCATGGGCAAGATAAACTTTTCTATCCCAGGGTAAAATCTCAGATATCCTTATCCGGTATTCAAGAAAACACTGTCTTTAAGCATCCAGGTGTATAGCTGATCTATTGATTCATTTATTTAATAGAGATATTGCTCAACATACCAACTAGTTGAGGTAATTTGGGTACTTAACAAAAAAGATACCATATTCAACTGTGCACATGCCTTTCATATAATCAACTCTTAATGCACCAATCGCAACAAAAGTCGTCTGCTTTCTTGTCTGCTGAATGTTCAAGAAGCTTCTATGGCAAACAGTGTAGACCCAGATCAGACTGCTCCTATAGGAGCTGTCTGTTATGGGTCCACCCTATTTGCTTCTATTCTTGATTTGTCAGTAATGCTAAGCAATTATTTGCAGTAGACGACTTCAGCAGACAACATTTTCAGATGCATTTTTTTTCTTGGCGCTTTAAGGGTTAAAGACCTTCTTTAAAAACAGTGTAGATCCAGCTGAACAGGATCTACACTTTTTCATCCATACCATGCATTCATACCACTAATGAAAATCATAAGTTTATCTGTTAAATGTTATCAACATATCTTAAACTAAGCCAGTGCATGAGATTTCCAACAATGTGGTATGTGCAACCAGCAAAGCCTCAGATCAGCCTGTGCATACGCTAGTCTCTTGAGTATTCTATGATTGTTAAGCTACTGACTGAACGCCACTTGGAGTTTCTAAGCTTAAAAGGAGGCAACAGAGGCTTGTCCGAGTCTACACATGTCAAAATGCCACATTGTTGGAAATCTCATGCACTGGCATTTTTAACTATTTAGTGTGAATTTATAACATCATTAGGCTGAATATTGCATATCTGGACTCAACATGATTAAGGTAATAATGTGTTGCACTTACCAATCATGTATAATGCTGTTGATATAAATTTCATATTATTAAAGGGTACTTTAGGTAAGAGCTCCAACAAGGACGGAATATAAATATTCTCTTCGAGATCAACGTTCTCTGCCACAGAACCGAATAAGAAAAATATTGCCTCCATCAACTGAAAATAGAAAAGTACAAAAACTGTGTCAACATGGGTAAAATCTGAAAGTCTGTGCTTTAAAAATTCAAATCTTGAGGCATGCCTACAAAATATTAACCCTTCTCCAGCTGAATCCGGATTTTTCCCTTTTTGAAAACACTGTAGATCCAGATCAGCTGGCTTTTGACTTTAGAAAACAGAAATGTACCAGACTGTGTCAACATGGGTAAATTATTTAAAAATCCTGAACTTATAAATTCATATCTATATAGTTGCAGTATGCATACAAAAATAAAAAATAAAATTCCGAGATTAACTAGATTTATATAGGGATCAAACATGTTTTTATGCATTACGTTCGCCATGTCCCATGAAAGATGTTTAGGAGGCTCCCTACTCATGGACATGTGTTCAAAGTTCTTTTAATGTGTTAAAAATAAATCAAAAATAATATTTTAGGACCTAATAAACAGAAAATTACAGACCTTTTTTAAAAAGTTATTTGATTTTAAAAGTTAAAAATTCAATTTTTAATTTTCAAAACAGTTTCAAATATTTTAAACAATTGAACAAGAAAAATATCATACTTTTAAGCAGAGCATACACTGCTTGCTATTAACAAATACATGAAAACAGAAAACAACAAAATATTTTTTAATTTCCTCCTTTTAACAAACAAATATTTTTCAGACAATAGAATCGCAATAGTATTGCAATGGTAGTTCACCATAGTAATAGTATGGCAATGGTACTCTTTGTGTTGTCAACAATATCACAATAGTCATTTTTTGGCTATCCTTACATCCCTTCTCTTTGCTATAAAGACTTCCAAAAATCAACAGCTATGCCATAAGTTGTCAATGGCAGTGAAAGTGATAATAGGCTTACCTGCCACCGAATATCGAGTTCCTTATTTGTCTGTAAGATTGCGGCTAAAGCATTGCACAAATGTCCCAATAATGGCTCTCGTAATATACTATAGGCATACATCTGAAAAATATAGGCATAGATTTAGATAAACAAAATAAATTTGAGTGTACAACCATGCAACTACAAGGTTTAGTAAATAAATGAAATTGAATTTGGAGATATAGCAAACAATTTGTGGTACAGTGACAGGTATTTTCATACTGATTGGCAATTTGAGAACTTCAAAAAAGGCAAAGACAATGGACATGATACTTGGTACGTGTAAACTTCAAAACATTTGTCCTTAATAATGTTGTTGGTACACATTGGAAGTGCCTCATAATGGCAATTCCAATGTGTACCTACAACATTTGTCTTTTAAATAAATAAGTTTTTCACCATAAGCCTTTTTAAACAAACTCTCAACTACTTACATTGTTTTAGAGAAATGAGCATATAGAAATAAATGAGTGTCAAAGTCTAAAAAGGGGCATAACTCAGTCATTTCTGATGGAATCCAAGCATGGGTTATTCAGGTCATTTACTCCTCAGTCCAATATCAAGGCCCTTGCTTAAGAATTTTTAGATATCATGCTAACAAGGTCGCTTTCTTAAATTTTTATCAAAGGGCATACCCCAAGGACGGGAGATAACTCAGGAAAGATATAAAGTCAGGACAGCTACTTTTACACAAGGAATTAACATGAAATTTAAAAACATAACATGCATGGTACCAAAGTTCTTGAAGGTATAAAGTGTGATAGGTTCTGTTAGAGTGCCTGATGCTGTAGTCACTCAAAATTGACATTTTAAGACAATAAATTCAAACATTTTTTACCACTACTTTACCACAAGAACAAAATTAATAGTCCTGTTTTTTGTGGGGGTTTTTTTTGGTTAAAATAATTACCATTGTATCCCCTATATCTTGTCTGTAACATCTAAACTGTTCTTTTTCATCTGAAAATAAAATTGAAAATATATATATCCAAAATGAAAAGATATTTGCAGGCCTCCACATAAGAGTACATTATTAATAATTACTTTTCTGTTTCTCAACTAAAACATATTCACGTGACTTTTTATCACTCCCTTCGTTTTAGATACAAGCCAGATTTTTACTATATGGAGAGAAAAAATGCAATAACCACCGAAAATATGATATAATAATGCAAAATTACCTTGCCTTTTCTTATCTTTTCGTGAACTCCTTTATCAAAATTCTCTGTCTTTTTACTGACCATGAAAACTATTCAAATTTGGCTGAAATAGAACTGAATAAATGAATACAATACCTGCAGACCAGGACTCGTATACATCATCCGGTGGGTATTGTACTTTAATAAGGAGATTCTCGATCAAAGTGAGGTATACAGGTTGATAGAGCGGCAATAACTGACGACACTTTTCAACATCCATGTCTAGTAAATTATCCTAGAAAAACAAAAAAATACTGTCAGAAATAATACACTGAGATCACTGGCATTCAAAAGTATTTTCAAAATGTTTGCAAGAACAAGGACACATCAATGATATTTCAACATCTTATTTTCATATCTTTTAAAATTTCAAGATTTTCCAATAACAGTTTCAGGGCGATACATTTCTTAAAGACAAATTGCACTCACATAAGCAGTGTTGTGCCTAGGTCAAGATTTCTGGGGAAGACAGGTGTCCCGCTACCTGAATTTCAGGGGGACATTTACAAATTCTGGGGGACAAAACAAATCTTTCATATTTTTACCTGTTAAATTGAATAGTTAACCGGAAATTTCTGTTCACTTTTCATTTAAATTAGAGCTTGATGTTGATAGTTTTGGCTCGATAGGTGTGTAGATGACAGTGAAGTAGTTTCTGCTATTGCCCTTGTTTTGAATTCACCAGCAAATTTTCTATTTCTATATTAAAATAGCTTCTTCTAGCCTTCTGCTATAAAATTCACGCTTTCTGCCATTGTTGTTGTGTGTTGGACTGGATAGGAAATCAATATAAAATGCGACATTTATCATAGCCAGTCTAAATTGCGCTATTTACTTCCCTTTATTAGGTTACATTTAATACAAAAATGGTAGTAAACAGCGAAAAAAAGCAGATCTTTGAGGTGCGCCCTTAGGCCCGGGCTGGGTGCGTTTTTAAGGGAAATCGGCGGTAAAATCACAGGAATCCCAACATTGTCACTCTCTAGGCACAACACTGCATAACGATAAGTGTACCCTATTTGACCTAATAAGTGCACTATATGCATAACATTTTCATCATTCTATACCCCCTTTGAAAAATAGTGTAGATTCAGATAAGATTACATGTATTTCTAAACAATCCAGCCAATCAGGATCCCTCTAATGGCTATTTCAATTAGCACACTAAATCCTTATCAATAATGGATTTGCAACATTGGATTGCATGAAAATCAAAAAATCCATAAAATGTAAGTGTACTTATAAGAGCATTGGCACTTACTTGGTTGAATATGGTATGTTATAAACTAACAAGTATTTACTTTGTTCTTTGTACCTAGATGAAAGTTTATTTATATAATTATACTTAGTGGGTGAAGCCTTGCGTGAATATTCATGGAAGAAAGGGTTCAGACGCATTCAATGAGCACCAAAAAAGTTATTTTCTTTCATAACTTAGGACAATGGTTCCACTTTTGGGGTCTTCTTGAGGGCTGTTTAGAGTTGTCTAAGCCACATACCTGGAGAATGTACCAGAAGGTAAAAGTCATGCTGCTGCATCTCTCATCTGTTGGGTAAAACCCAGGAACAGAAGTACATGCCTGTGAAAACATAATAAATATGATGTTTTTATAATGACAGGGAATCTCCTCTCCTACAGTTAGTATCAAATGCTGTTACATTTCCAACTGAAAAACATGTTGATACCTAATTTGGAGTGAAAGGTAAACTATAATGTGTATGTATGAATTCAACATGTTTGATTCCATGAGTTTTCTTTATGTTACAGTTTTACTGCACAGTCAAAACTGTTCCTTAACATATTAAACAGCAAGTCTTACAAGTTAGCAGGCTCTCTATTATCTGCTGCATAGCCTGAACTGTTAAATACCTAAAGGAAATTGAGAACCTGTGAGCTCTAAATGCTCTGGTTAGACTGTGCTGTGTCATGTGACAATAGTAGGCATTGTGACTTTTTAACAATAATCATAATCATAAAAATCATCCTCATCATCATCAACATCATTATCAACATCATCATCATCCTCATCAACAACTATATTTGTCTCCCTTGAAAAAGTGATGTTTTCCATAATCTTTACTTACCAGCACTAAATGAGTTAATTTGATCATATTTGACTTCTTAGTTTCATCTTGTTCCAAGGAACCATCAAGAATCAGTTTTGTGTGGTTCTCCGCCAAGGAAACAACTATGTTGGTAATCCCTTGGCAAGTATCCTGAAAAACAGAAATGCATGCTGGGTAAATTTCCATAATTTTGTTGTCGTCTGCTGACTTTTTTTCAAAATTAACTTTTTCAAAAAATTATCTATCAGTGTTAAACGGTTTGGATCCATATCAGAGTCGATGTTCTGTCGGTCCTGATCTGGGTCCAAACTGTTAGCAAAGGTTATCAGCAGATGACAAAACTAGCAAGGAAAGAGTCAATACATGGTTCATGCATGCAAATTTGTGCAAAATTCTAAGACTTTCAAAGGCTGTAGACAACAAATGGACTCTCTTACAATATTCAAGGGCTACAAATTATGAAAAATATTGATTCAAAATGTCTCCTTCACGGGTTCAGAATTGGACAAAGTCTGAGGGAGATCTTAGGCCAAATAAAAATACTTTCACACATGAAGACAGCTAATGGACTCTCTTACAGTACTCAAGGACTACAAATTATGGAAAATATTGATTTAAAATGTCTCCTCCACACTTGCTTTGAAAAATGTTAAAGTATTTCAACAACAGAGCGGACACAAACTATTGCAATTATGGCCAGCATGTGGGTTCAGAATCAGACCAAGTCTGAGGGAGGACTTAGCAATAAAATTGAAGCAGACACAAATTTTGTACATGTGACATTTAACCTCGTACTATAACTTTACTTGGAGCACTGTCAATGAAAACTGTTTTCTCAAGTTGTCGTGTATGAAATATTTCTAGAATCTGACTGAGGGCTCAGAAAATATAGAGCAGAAATGAAGGAATGACAAACAGACAACTCTGACAATACAAGCGGTTGCATGACAGCATAGCTCGACTGCAGCCTTTTAATTGAGAGAAGTCTGACAGCCTTAGACTATGGATGTATAGGAAGTTTATGGATTAATATTGTAGAGTTTGAACATATTCTATGGTCAACAAACATACACGACAGGTGTCTGATGTTGTGGAATGAAAGCTAACCCTACAAGGTATCTATGGTGCAAGTATGAATGCTTTCTGACAAGTGGTTGTCAAAATATGACTTCTAGAAAACTTTAATCCAAAAATCCTATCTTTTGGATATGTACTAGATTTTGACCTCTAGCCCCACACCCCCGCATGTACCCTGGGGTTCAATGTTGTGGAATAAAGGCTAACCCCACAAGGTATCTATGGTGCAATTATGAATACTTTCTGACAAGTGGTTGTCAAAGTATGGACTTCTTGAAAACTTTAATGTAAATATCCTATCTTTTGGATGTGTACTAGATTTTGAACTCTAGCCCCACCCCCTGGTATGGACCAGCACCCTAGATAAGCAGCGTATTTGCGTAAATACGCAATTAAAATCCTCAAAAAAGCAATTAAAAAGAAATGTGTGCATACCGAAAAGCAATTCTAACGATCGGTATGCAATTACATGCGATGTCATTGCGTACCATTTGGTCCATTTCGTTTCCATTTGGGTAATAAACAAATGCCAGTTGAGTATTGATTTTTTTTTCACCAGCGAGCGCTCATTATAACTTCAGTTTTATGAAAATATCGGTGCCCAGTCCAGTATTTCGCGGAAAAACACTGATGAAAGTGAAACTTCTGCAATGTGTACACGCTCGAATGTCAACAAGGGGATGAGATTTGCTTCAGGTACAATAAAATCCGCTAGTTTGATACTTTAGAAAGGCAGATGATGGGAGTGAATAAATATGCAAGCACATACCCGATGGCTTCATACAATAAGAAAACGTGTAATCACAGAAGAAAAAAAACGTGGCGTAAAAAATATGAAAATACGCAATTGTTTTTGCAAGTATGCAATTGAGGATAACCACGCTGCGTAAGTATCCAATTGACCAAAAGCTTATCTAGGGCGCTGATGGACCCTGGGATCCGATGTTGTGGAATGAAAGCTAAACTTACAAGGTATCTATGGTGCAAAATATGGACTTCTAGAAAACTTTAAAACAAAAATCTGATCTTTTGGATATGTACAAGATTTGGACACCTAGCCCCAACCCTGGATGTTGTGGAATGAAAGCTAACCCTACAAGGTATCTACAGTGCAAGTTTGAACGCTTTCTGAGAAGTGGTTGTCAAAATAAGGACTTCTAGAAAACTTTAATGCAAAAATCCTTTCTTTTGGATATGTAGTAGTTTGACCTCTAGCCCCCCCCCCCCCCCCCCCCCCAATCCCCCCCCCTGGCATGGACCCTAGGGTCCGATGTTGTGGAATGAAAGCTATCCCTACAAGGTATCTATGGTGCAAGTATGAATGCTTTCTGACGAGTGGTTGTAAAGATATGGACCTCTAGAAAACTTTAACACGGTGTGACGGGGACGATAAGGGAACAGGAACGTGTACAACAGTGGTGACTACAATAGCTTTTTTGCACTTTGTGCAGTCGAGCTAAAAACAATGTCTTTCCAGTGAACTTGAAGGGAGACATAATTAAACTTCTAAATAATTACTTTTAGAATATCAAAAGTAAAGACTTTACTATTGCTATAAAAGCTGGCTTGTACTCAAAGGCAGCTAAAGTGTGCTACAACTCTAGTACAACCACATGTGAACTTACCATATCTTGTTCATTAATGGCTTTGTTTAACATGTCATGTAACTGTAGTAACACCGGTAACAGCTTCTGTATTGTGAAAGGAAATCTGAAGCGAGAAGTATGAATTAGCCAGTCATAGGTCAAGATAAGCAATATCTAATTATTTTCTTATCCTAGAGTTAAAATAATATGCTTTGGGTGCTCATAAGAAACGTCTCATACTAGTAATATCACTCAAGACGTTAAACATGCAAGTGAAGCTATCTACATATAGACAGACAAATACATTTTAAAGATTAAAATTTGAAATGTTTTCTTAACTATCAAATTTAACAAGTGCTTTGGGTGCTTAAGAGAACCGTCTCCTTGATACGATTTTTTTGAGTACCCACAACATATATTTTAGTTGAGAAATATAAAATTTATTTTTCATTATGGGTTCTTGTCTGCAGGCCTGAACTGTCCATATGAAAAATGGTCAATGCAAATGAAAAACTTGTTTCATGGATTTTATATTAAATGACCATAAGTGTAGGATCCTCTAATAAGGGTGCAAAACTCTCTCAATTTAAGAAGATATTAAATTATGCTCATGTGAGTTGAGGATGAAAAAGGTGTATAACCTTGGAACCTGATTTGTTTCCTTACCTATGTGCATCTGGATTAGAGAAGACACTGACTAGAGTATCCACAGATGTCTCAAATAACGCTGAGCTCTGGAGAGAGTTGAAGACCTGTAGAATAATATCTTCAGCCTCGTTCATCGGGATACCAAACTCCACCCAGCTGGAGAAACATTTCAGTGCATGTTCATAAACATCTGGTGGGGAACTCGGGCTCATCAAATTCTTTAATAGATCTAAAACTATAGAAAACACAGGGGATTATACAAGCTAGAACATATCATAATCAGAGTCTGTTAATAAACATCTGCAGAGGAACTGTCAGGGCTTTACCTAGGCCTAATTTGGGGCTGAATATTGGCCCCTTCCCAATTAAAAAATGAGCAAAAACTTCCCTAAATGATGTATATCTTTCCCAATATCTTTGTTTTACATTTTGGTGATTTTTTTTTTTTTTTATATAAAAATGCGAACAAAAATAGCAAAGGTACAGATGCATGAACATTTGCATAAAATGTGAATGAAAACATGTTTTCATTCACATTTTTATGCAAAGAAGCTCTAGTGATTAGGCGTGTATTTTACCAAGTTGACATGATTCCAACACCAAATTTTCAAACTGCACTCTTGTTTTTAAATTTCGTGGGTTTGGCAGCAAAATATGCAAAGTAAGCATCAAAATACGTTTCAAAGCAATTTATCATTAGCAAAACAGTAAAAATTTGCGCTTTCTACTCCCACCCCTCACTTTACGTCTTTCTACTGGGTGCCCTTTAGACCAGACTTTGAGTAAATGCTTTGCTAGTTTTCAAAAAGTTAAAGTGCTAAACTGTAAAGGATAGGAGTGCTATTTATTTCCAAACCTTTACAATACCCTTCCTGTGCATGCGTACGAAATATACTTAAAATTGTGACGTTTGTCACTGGAAAGGTGAAACTGGTGTCTTTCAGTTTGTTTTTAGATGCTTTCCATCCCCTGGACCCAAGATGTCCTTTGGACAATGACATGTCACTATAAACATATACAACATATGTAAAGGGCATCTTGGGTCTAGGGGGGGAAAGGGGTTGTAGAAGCCAAAGAAGACATAAAACGTCTGACAAAAATAGACTGCTTTGCCAAATGGTCGTTTTTATTGTACATCAACTGTATAAAATTATATACTCTATCGTGATAGACCATTTTTTACCTTTGTGTAACGGTCTATTTCACATACATGTTACTGAAATAACAAGCACAGTTGATGATCATAATAAATTCTCATTCAAAATGAAGTAGGATTATTATATGCATTAAGGACAAAAACGATTATAATATACGGACTAGGCTGCAAGGTAGCATTTACTGCTGGTCAATATGTATTTGTTGAATGTGCCTAGTGTCTCCAGTCCTTATTTCAACAAAATAAAACAAACGACTCATTTAGGGGAATGGCATGCCTTATCGCTAGAAATTCTTTTCATGAGTTTTTATGAAGGGCAATTTAAGCAACAAAATGCTTTACACTGTTATTTTTTGTATGCTTTTTAATCCATTTTAAATGGCGGTCTAGTTCTTTTAGACTGCATAAAATTTTCCCAAATTTGATGATCCAAATGCTTTATTCCCAAATTCAACAGGCCCCTGGCCCCGACTAAACAAAGGCAGGAAAATCTCTGGACTGTGGCTCATCAATTGTTAAATAGACCTAAAACTGAAGACAAACAAGAGTAATCCATTGCTGTTCTCTTTTTAGCAGACAATCAAAAACTACCTTTCTTTAATTGCCTATTCAAACTTTAAGGTTTTTGTTTATTTGATTTGATTCTTTATGTCCCATCAACAATCTTCCAGTTATAAAGGACGAGTCTTCCTGGGTTGAACCAGTACTAAGCTGGGAATTATATTCTTACTCAAGAACACAACGGAGTGATGCCCCTGAGGCTCAAACATGTGGCCCCTTGGTCTCGAGTCAAGTACTCTACCACTGAACCACTGCGCTCCCTCCAACTTTAAGGTGTACAGTGGCTGGTTATGTACAAAATATTATTTTCTTATACATTTTTTGAAGTTTTAACACCATAAACACCCAGCTGGAGAAACATTTCAGGACATGTTGATAAACATCTGGGGGGGGGGGGGGGGGGGGGAGGGGGGACTCAGGCTCATTAAATTCTTTAATAGACCTAAACCTGAACAAAACACATCAGCTTATGCATTGCTCTCATTTCGTGTCATGTTCATAAACATTGGGTGGGGAATTGAGGTGCATGAAATCATTTAACAGCAATCGAAAAATTTCTGCTCAATTCAAGAATCAAGCCTCCGATGTATGTAAGGCGTAGTACTATGTATTAAAAAGCTGCATTTTATTAGCCAAAACTGGCATAAGGAAAAATAGCACTGTAGCATGTGGGTTCAGTCCTATCAAAATCCACTATTCTGATTACCTGAAACGAATAAATTAAGTTTATGGGTTTTTTTTCAAAAAAATATCGCTATATAGCGATATTTTATTGAAAATATCTAAACTTCATTTATAGCAATGTCACTTGTGGAATGTTGTAACTGTTTGTTATTGTGCCGGCAAGGTTTCTGTGATGTCAGCTCTGTGATGTCAGCATCACATTATCAAAGTAGATCCTTAATTTACATCCTAGGTCTGATTCAACGGAGTTGGCCAAGGCAGTTAAGATTGCATTTAATAGATCTAAAACTGTCAAAAAACAGATTATGCAATGTTGTTCTTTATTCATTAGATAACCAATCTACCTTTTGCACTTTATAATTGGGTTTTCTGTTTTGTACATTTCCAGTAGTTGTAACAGCAAAACAAAACTGTCACATGTATATTAGCTGCAGTAATTCTTTAAGAACTTTTATGGGTTCTTTCTTGAGCATATTACAGCCTTGCAACTACCAATTTAGCAATATACTCAAATAAAACATCTTAAGATAAGCTGTCAAAAGCATAAAATAGACTGTCTATTATTTTCATCCAGGTGCATGACCTTGTTCTTTTCTATTAGCTCATTTCACTGAAACAATGAAAGTAGTTGAGAATCTGTTTTTAAAAAGCTTATGGTGAACAGCTCATTTATTGAAAGGACATATGTTGTAGGAACACATTGGAATTGCCTCTATGAGGCAATTCCAATGTGTACCTACGTCATATGTTACTGAAAACAAGAATATTTTTTATAAAATTTACATTTATACCAAGTACCATGTCCATTGTCTTTGTGTCTTTTAAACATCTCGAATTGCCAATCAGTATTAAAATATCTGTCACTATAATGCAAATTGTTTATATTTGCATGACAGCTACATCTCCAAATTTGAGTTTGTGAACTACTTCTTTGCTTACCTGGTAGTTGTGTGGTTGTAAGTGCATATGGTTTTCAAAATAGGATACATCCAGGTTGAGCATGGTAAGGAATTAGGATAGGTAGGGGTGACTAAAATCTGAACTTACTGCTAGAGAGTGCCTTGCTGAGTTCATGTCGCAGCAGACCTCGTCTCGTTTTAGAAAGATTGGAACTGAAAAACTGGTAAAAGATACACACATTTTAACATACAGTAGAACTATACAAACAATGTATGATTACCAACACAATGACACATGGGCTTAGCAGAAACTTAGAATCACAGGAAGAGTATAATGCAGTGTTAAGGTGTCTGAGTATTTAGGGTAAATAAAGTATTATCAGTAATATTCAGATAAATAATCTTTTCACATAGGTTCAAATAAACACGTTTTTGAACTTAAAAATGTAAACATTTTCTTATCTATTGATTCAAACATTTGTTTGGGTGCTCAAAAGAACTGTCTCAATGTTGAGTACCGATAAGAAAAATAAGATTGTTTTTGTATGGTTTGAGGTTTTACGTGTCATTCAACAGCTATGGTCATGTCAAGACACACTTTTTTTGGGGCAAGCTTGACTAAGCAGTTAACCAGTACTTTGTGCACATACTTTCGCTTGTTACTGACAACAACCCTTCTTGAATCAGCGGAAGGAGGAGAATGACCGTTGAAATGATCAATTTCCACAAAAGTATAGGACCGGGCCGATATTGAAATTGTGACACCTGGATCTGCAGTCGGACTCGCTACCGACTGCACTACGGGGCCCAGTAAAATAAGTTTGATGTTGTGCTTTTATCTAGAGGCCTGGCCCCTAGGTTATAAAACTTTTTTCATGCTCAACTCAACTGAGAACAAAATTTCAACTGCTCATAAAAACTAAAATACCGACAAATGAAGAAGTTTCTTAATTTAAATCTCTCAGATGTTGTATTTATCATGCTAATAAATGTTAAAATGCCAACAATTGTTGGCATTTTAACATTTATGAGCAGTATAAATTTCATGCTCAGCTGAGTTAAGCATGATAAAAGTTTTATAACCTTGAGGCCTTTTTTCATTTAACCTAAAATTTGAACCAGTATACATGACTACCTGATGAGATAAATAGTGTAAACCCTGATCAGAAAACTTCCGTGTTTACACTATTTGGCCAAGATTATCTGTCTCACTACTAAAGGTTAATGTGAAACCTATGCTTCTAATTTATCAGTTTTGGGCAGCAGTGATTTTGTTAGAGTATTTGGGAAGTTAACTTTTCCTGTACATTCGGTAAAATTTTCAAAGTATTAGGGGGAAAAATCGATAAAATACACAAAATTGGGAAAATAAAGACCGTTTTTTGATTGGAAATGAGGTAGTATAAATGGCTACATAGGTTTAATAAACAAAATTTATCAGCGTAAAATTGTTAACATTTTCTTGCCCATAATTTTTAGCATATGTTTTGGGAAAGAAGAGAAAAAATCTGTTACACACTCTTACCTAAAGGACTGGGCTAAATAAAGTCACAGGGCTGGATATGCTTACTAAAAACATGAACAGAAACTAAACAATTGTATCAGGGGTGGTAACAGTCCAATATTCTCAATCAGGAAAATCTTTCAGCTCAATCCTGAACTTGGCCAAAATTGTTCAGAAATCACCAATAAAATGTTTAAAAGACTAAAACATCCATAAAAAGCAATCAGTTTATCCTTATCTTATAGTGAATATCTGATTAAAAGATCATGATAGGTTCTGATAACAAATTACAGCAATAATAAATTTGATCTTATATGCAAAATGCATGAGTGCTCAATCAGGATTAATCCTGATTAATCCTGAACTTTATCACCCCTGGTGTATGCATTGGCCTTACCTCTTCAGGCAAAACTGTCAAAACTTCCAATAAAACATTACATCTCTGGGCTGACTGAAATGAAACCAATAAAACATGCCTTTAATTATTTTCAGCAGATCCATTCATTGCTATTTTTGAAATTATGCCAAAACTAAGGACAAGCAAGCTACTTGGAATGGATTTTGAGAACATGATTTATCGTTGATCTTACAAAAGATGATTTTCAGGAAAAATCAAAGCTCATTTTTTCCAGCTTATTATTATTAGGTATGTTTTATAGCACATATTCCTTATGTTTTTATGTTGATTCAGATACTCTCCTCTTAAGAAACTATTCAATAGTTGTTGACGTTTTACGCACCAGTCAACCCTTTTTCAGTCATTTTGGGAAGATTTCCTGGGTTGAATCAGTACTTAGCAGAAGATTATATGTGTCTTGCTCAAGGACACACAAGGTTCATACAGGCAAGTTTGTGTAAATTCAAGGACTTTTCAAGGACTTCTAAAAGACTTTCCTACTGTTTTCAAGAACTGAAAACTGATCATTAATACTGATTTACACGTCAACATTCTATTTTGGAAATGCTAAACTGCATAATTAAAGATATTCGTTTTAGAAAATTAGTATAAAATTGTGGAGCCTTTATTTGGTGCAGCATATGCTGCACCAAATAAAGGCCCCACAAGTTTATACTGATTTAGGTCTCCAAAGACAAGTGTTAAACCCTCCTGTTCAAGGACTTTTCAAGGCAATATAATTTTCAAGGACTTTTCAAGACAATCCTGTATATTCAAGTACTTTTCAAGCCTGTACAACCCTGACACAACGTGAGGTGCAGACCAGCAACCCCTCAATCTCAAGTGGAGCACTCAAATATGAACCAATGCTCTCCTCTACTATTCTATAGCACTGCCACTATAGTACTTACATCTACGGGTGACTGCTCCTCCTGGAATATTGAGATCAAACTTGGTACAGGTTCCTTCCAAACATCCGGCATGGAATGAAGGGCAAATGAAGATAACTGAAATGAAAATATAATGATTTCATATTTGAACCTTTAAAATGTTGCCAAAATTTTATAGCAATTAGTATTTTTAAAATTTGCTGCTATCTTACGAAACAAAATAAGCCATATTCACATTGAAACTGAGGAAAGATATAAAATTTGTCATCTACAATAGCAATGTTTGACTCTTTAAGAACTAATTTTGGTTAATACAGTAAAACCTGTCTTAAGCGGCCACTCAAACAGAACACCGAAATTGGTTTTCAATACCAATTATCGCTTAATGCTGGTCAAAAGTATTGCAAATACTTTCGACCTTCATCAAGCTACCATTTTCCATTAAGACCTTTGTTTTGCCTATTTTTAGTTGGCGTTTAAGACAGGTTTTACTGTTTGTTTGTTTGATTTGATTCTTTATGTTCCATCAACAATCTTTCAGTTAAACAGGGACGGGTCTTCCTGGGTTTAACCAGTACTAAGCTAGGATAAATGTGTCTTGCTCAAAGACCACAATGCAGTGACGCCGGTGAGACTCAAACCCGCAGCCCTTCGGTCTCGAGTCAAGCACCCTACCACTGAGCCACTGCGATCCCTACAGGTTTGACTGTAAACTGGAATGTCATTGTACCTCAGGTTCACTGTTGTTATCATCAGTATAAAGCAGATGTTATGCAGACCTAAATTTTACCCTACATTTTAGTCTAATGTCCGTAACACCACTTGTCTGACAATGAATAGACATCAATCATTTAATGAGCTTTCCTCCTCCAATTGTTTAATACATCCATTAAACATTTTTGAAAATTTTTAACTGTTATGTTTTTATTATTTTCTTATCCATCTGTCTAAACATATATTTTGATTGAAAAATTAAAAATCTATTCAAAATTATTAGTATCACATACATGATTTCCACACATTAAAATTTAACCGGTCCAGGCCTTGTGTTAAAACATCATTTGCAGGACCCTGCAAGTGTTAATGCAATGAAATAGAAACATGTGTGATCGTTATTCTTTAATACCGTAGTTCAACAAAAATTGCACTGAAAATGCTACTAAAACTCTTTTAAGCTGGATTTCTCTGTTCTAAATGTTGCATCACAACATCATTGCAGTGTGCAATGTTTTCGCGAACAAAAGTATAGGCTAAAAGACCAGACAGAACCACTATGCATTCCTGTGTATCATCTTAGCTCATCTTAGGTATTGTCAAGTTAATACCACATGTGAACCTCATGATTTTGACATGGATTTTCATTCATTTGACAATGGCTTCATAGGTATTATATGACTTTTTGATTATTGTAAAGGCGGCACCTCATGAATGCATAATCAGGACTGGACAGAAATAGGTAAAAGCTGACAATTAGGCGTGGTTTTATTCAAAAGTAACTGTATCATCTTGCGCCATTACCTCCGTATAGACGCAAAACACATTATTTAGTCCTTAAAACGCCAGCAAAATAACTGTATCTGAAAATGTCTATTTAACATAAGCATTGTGGCAAACATTGTGGACCCAGATCAGACTGCTCCTACAGGAGCTGTACACACTGTACACACTGTCTGGTCCACACTGTTTGTCTCTGTGGCTGCAAATATTTTAGTGGACGACAAAAGCATACATTTTGTGATTATGCACTTTAAGTGTTAATAAAAGTGAGTCCAGTGCCTATATGGTTAGGATTTTCATGAAATGCACGCACATTTGCGCAGCCCAAACAATTTACTTATTATTCACCAAATAATAAATAGAACCTGATTTCCCTTGTTCAGCAAATGAAACAGCCGAACCACACCCAGATATGAATATTAAAGTTGCCGCCTTTACAGTTAGCGAAAAGCCTATTTATATTTATGCAAGAATAAACCCTTCTCATCTGAAAACCTGCCTAATGACATAATACTTACAGCTATACATAGGCGGGTGAGGATGATTTTTGGTCCAGCTCTAAAGTTTATTATTTGTTCCAGAAGTTTAGTGCGAAGAGATTCATACTGGTCAGGGGGAATTTCATTCCTGCAAAATAGAAACAATGGGCCAGACTTTGATACGACGGTATAAGTATACAGTGCTCTAGTTAAGTGTATCTCAACCAAAACATATGTTGTGGGTACTCAAAAGAACCGTCTCAATGAAACGGTTCTTGTGAACTACCAAAACATATGTTACAATTGATGGGTAAGAAAATATTTACAGTTGTACGCTGAAAAATTTTGTTTATCTAAGCCTATGAGTATAGCCCCTCTTTAAACATGCTTGTGTAGCAACCAGTGGAGCTAGAAGTACAATGTTTGGTCTGTGCTTTTATACTTATAAACTTTGTGTATGGGAGCAGCAAAGGCTCTTGCAAGAATGTACCATAGGCATACAGGGTACAAAAATATTTCAATATTGCACTTGTCCTGCAGGATGAGTGAATTACAATTTTCACTCTTCCCCCAAACACATGCACTTGTGCTTTGAAAGGGTATGCAATAAAGAACACAAGTTAGTAATATGTAATATGACTTCCTCGATAATTCTTCCAAGTGTATTTTTCAAAAATTCCTACAAGGAAAACTATCAGCATGTCAAAAGGTTTGGATCCAGATTGTGCAGCATGTAAGATTGGGTACTAGATTTCCAAATAATTTGAGCGAGCACATAATGTGCCGGCTCAAATTATTTGGAAATCTAGCCTACCATTTAGGAGATGTTGTTAAACATATTTTTCTATTCAAAGCTTTGGTGGCCATTTCCTTTCCCGAGATAAACTGTTCCAAACAATTCTGACAGAAAGAAATCATAGGGAACAAAGGGGTGTCAAATACATACCAGTATCTGTTGATTTTCACATGAAGACAGCTTGCACCAAAAAACTGTACTTGTACACTCTGAAAGACAGGAAGTAATCAACTGAAATATTTGCATGATGGGTAATTTTGCATGCTCTTTTTGCCGTCTGCTGACTTTTTTCAAAATTAACTTTTTCAAAAAAATTCTTTCAGGAACTTGATCAGAGTATCAAACAGTTTAGATACAGACCAAGACCTGGGCTGTAGTCAACAAGAAGTAGGCTGACATTACAGTAGAAGTTATTGACACCTTACTTCCTACTTGGCTACAGGAACCAATTGGAAATAAGCCATTATATTGACTTTCATGGATTACCCTAGGTTATGAGATCAGAATCATTTTATACAATATGTCTTAAAGTATACCAATTTTTATGTAGCTCTATCAAAGTTTTTTATATTTTATATTCTATGTGATTTAATGTGTATGTATGATATGTGCCATTTAGTATTGATTTATATGTTTATGTCTGGTCTTGTACTCGAATAAAATTAAATTGAAATGAACCAATGTTATGATGAGGATTTACCAGTAGAAAGAATAGTATGCTTACTTTGTTTGGTGACAAAAGTTCCCTACTGAAGGACCTGACCTATAAAACCTGGACTGTAGTCAACCAGCAGTGGACTTCCTGCTGAAGGCTGGCATTTACACTTTACAGTAGAAGTTATTGACACCTCACTTCCTACTTAGCTAACCAATATTATTATGAGGATTTAGAAAGAATAGAAATGCTTACTTTGTTTGGTGACAAGAGTTCCCAACTGAAGGACCAGGCCTCCTGTGAAACCTGGGCTGTAGTCAACCAGCGGTGGACTTCCTGCTGAAGGCTGGCATTACAGTAGAAATTATTGACAGCCTGGAAAAGATATATTGATCAATTAAATATATGTAAAACCACAGATACATGTAATTCACAACAGGGGTGTAGAAATGCTACTTGTATGTCGGACTGACTTGGCCTTGTTTCATTCAGGACACGTTAGAAGAAATTTCTATATCTTTGAAATTAGTTTTAATTTTGACCAGCAGTTCAGGAGTAGATGTCATTTTTCTAAAAACTTTTTAGCTCTGGTGGCCATTTTGTTCATTTTTGTGTCCATTAAGGCATTAACTCCTCCTCTGAGGTATGTGTGGTAATTGAGTAAATTCAGATTTTTTGTTGTACAGACAGACAGTCAAGATCTTTCACAAAATGGTAGCTATGTGATCTTTGATGAACCGAATCGATAGTTACATGTAAGTGACTTTTTATTGGACAGGGCACTTAACCCAAAATGCTCTATTGACTTGAATACAAACAAAAGTCTCTCACAACAACCCTATAATGAAAAATGGACTCATCCAATAGTGAGTTAAAAATATTCAGGTTGTTAAGTGTTTTTCTGACAAACAGGATGGTTAATGACATTTTGCTAAACCTACCCTCAAGACAGACAGTAGCTACATAACCACAGGTTTAGATAAACAAAATATTTTAGCGTAAAATTATAAATATTTTCCTACCCATCAGCTTTAACATATGTTTTGGGTGCTCAAAAGAACCCTCTCATTGAGACGGCTCTTTTAAGTACCAACAACATATGTAGCCCTGCTGATGAAAGTACTGAAATTTTCATCACAAATGCAGGGATAATTCTGGCTCAGATTATCATGAAAGAAATTATCCCATTTAGCCAAAACTTACAAGAAACAATAAATTTTAGTAAGAAATTTTATCAAAATCCTTTGCTAAATCGTAGTTCACAATCAGATTTTTCTCCCTTCAAGCCAATTTCAATGATTTTTGGCAGGAAAACGAGAAAATGATTTTATCTCTCAATATCTCCCCCAAAATAGTCCATGCAACATGCCCCAAGATAAGAGTGTGTAACTGAAAATTATTTTTCTTAGTTCTCAACCAAAACATATGTTGTGGGTACTCAAAAGAACCGCCTCGATAAGACAGTTCTTTTGAGCACCCAAAACACATGTTTAAACTGATGGATAAGAAAATAATCACAGTTTTACACTACTTTTTTTTTGCTTAACTGGCCCTATGATGCAAACGACACCAGGGCAGTGTATTTGACAAGTTTCTTTTACATGTTTACTGGCTATTGCGTACCTTAATGAACTCTCCAGTATTACCTTCTCTTGTACATGTTTACTGGCTATTTTGAACCTTACTAAACTCCCCAGTATTACCTTCTCTTGTACATGTTTACTGCTAAACTCCCCAGTATTACCTTGTCTTGTACATGTTTACTGGCTATTTGGAACCTTACTAAACTCCCCAGTATTACCTTCTCTTGTACATGTTTACTGGCTATTTGGAACCTTACTAAACTCCCCAGTATTACCTTCTCTTGTACATGTTTACTGGCTATTTGGAACCTTACTAAACTCCCCAGTATTACCTTCTCTTGTACATGTTTACTGGCTATTTGGAACCTTACTAAACTCCCCAGTATTACCTTCTCTTGTACATGTTTACTGGCTATTGCGAACCTTACTGAACTCCCCAGGATACCTTCTCTTGTATATGTTTACTGGCTATTCCTAGCCTTACTGAACTCCCCAGTATTACCTTCTCAACATTTTCTGCAGTGAACTCTGACAATGCCATAGTTTGAGGGTCCATTCAGCAGCTCCATTTAATGATTCATTGGATGGATAAGTGACAGTGGCCGTCTAACCTAGAAACAGAAAACACAAACTTTTTCATAACAATAAACTGGGTGTAAGAGCCTGAGGGATCATAAAAGCAAGGTTATCAAAAAAAGAGAACTTTTCAATGACCTCACAACTTAAACATTTCCTTCATGAATATTCATGCTAAGCCCCACCCATTATGAATAATTATATAAATAAACTTTCATGTTTGTACAAAGAACCTCGCCCCACAAAACAGTGCCGTAGTACTTTCGTTTCTTTCAATCTGAGTGGCAATCCATAAATAGATTTGCATGCATAAACAAATTAAATTTTATCTATCTATCTCTATATACTGCCTGAGTCCTCTCGCCTTTACAGACATTATAGGCAGGGGTGTACTTTGTACACATAAATATAAACTACCATAGGGTTCTTTAACCTGCACAGGGGGCCTCCAGTTGGGTGCAGGACAACTCGGCCCAAAACCAACTTGGCTCAAACCAACTCAGCACAAGGTCTAAAACTCGGCCCAGACAACACAACCCTATGTAAAATTCAAAATACAACTCAGCCCACAGTTTATGTGTGCTATGTTATTACAGTACTTGGAAGATGTGCCCCTTCACATAGCTTAAAGATCAAGTATCCTTAGTTTCCAGCTGGTACAGCACAAATATTGTTGTGTCTTTAAGAGGTGTGAATGGGACTTGGTTTCATGTATATTTGAAGTATTGCAATTCATATAACCTATCCCGTCTGAGCATACTGATCATGATAAACAATGTAGACACAGTGCTCCAGATAATTTTGACATCCATCAGTACGGGTACTGATCCAAATGAAACTTGATCCGTAACAGCTATTTTCAGTCCGTACATGTAGATTTATTTTTAAATTTGTTATGCTTAGCCAAAATTTTTATGAAAGCTTATACTTATATCTAAAATGGGTCACGTTGTTGCTGTCTTCATGTACAGTTTGATCAACCATCAATCAAAACAGCGATGTCCCTATGCACATAAGCAAGAAGATTGGAGCAGGGATGTTCTGTTGTAAACACGCTGCGCTTCTAAACCCGAGAAATTCCTACTTTCAGTTTCTACATTGACTGGTTCACATGAAATTACAAGTACCAAACTGATAGCAAACCACACAAGAGGGTTTTTTTACTTTCAATCGGCGTGTGTATTGATATGTATGTGATGATTGGCAGTTATGCCTTGTGTGTTTTAACTCATTAATAACACATTTGTAACTGAAGAAAATCTCGTAATGTACAAGTCTGAGCATGTTCCAATCGCTTTCCAATTACTTGAAATGAGTTCTATCACAATACCCAATCAAACAATTTCGAATGTTCACACAAGGTTCATTTGTCAAAGAGTTTTTTTAGAAAAAAATATCGGCGATTTTACCAATCTGCCTAATGAAAAAATCAATCTGGAAGTTTTGTGTAAACGGAATCGTTTCTGTTACTGGAACTGGTGTAAACGTTAACCAAATTTCCCAAACGTGGCAGCCCTATTCACAAAGATATCAAGCCTCTTCTGATTCAAAATGGATGAAAACTATGGGTTACCAGCAAAACACACCTGTATTCGGTACATACTAATTTCCAACTCTATCCGTATTTGGGAGAAACGGGCCCGCAATTTATGCCTGTACGGACACTATCTGGAGCACTGTAGACACCAACAACAGATCACACATTGCCAAAAACTAGTTAGTAGCCATGCTGCCAGTCATAATTTACAGCACTGTTGTTTTGAATTTAAAGACACTGGTTAAACGCACTGGTTTTCACACCTTTGCAGTTCATTATGGTTGTCGCCAGTGATCAACATAGTTATGCCAATAAGAATAAAAATGATTAGAGGTGTGCATCAATCAAGACTTTGTCCAAACAAATGAAATAAACAAATGACAAACTGAAAGCCTTATAATTGTCATTCCTAAGCAGCTTTGAGGTTGAAAGGCACTAACATGCTCACACAGCACGACTGAACCACTTGCTTCAGGGACCAAGCTGGCCCAGAATTTTAGGGAGATGTGACTTCTCCCTGCAGGAAAATTAGGGAGAAGTGACAGTCAGATAGGGAGAAGTTATAGCGCAAAATTACGGCATTGTCTGTCAATTTAGAAGCAAATTAGCCATTACGGATATTATTGCCATTTAATGAAATGAGAAACACGATGCAGTGGTAGTAGATTGTCTGATAATGTCACCACAGCTTGCACTTGTGTGGTGACAGAATGAAAATGAGTCTCCCTAAAAAAAAAAAATTTTTTTTTTTTTTTTTTTTTTTTTTAGGGAGACTCCCACTTCTCCCTGGGTCCCATTTAGGGCTAAATTTCGGCCCCTAGGGCGACTATTTCGCCCTAGTCGCCCCCTAGCTTGATCCCTGTGTTTATTCACTGTAATTGACCAGCTGATTGATAGTGATGGATCAGTGAAGCAGTCACCTTCCTTAAGCATAGAGAAAGTCTTGTTCAAAATGGTCCAAAATGGATGAAACTGATGAAAATCAGATTTTTTCCCTGTGCCTTTTTATGCAATAGTGATCAGTAGAGCGTTTTTGAAGCACAAAGCATAGAAAATACGCAAAAAATATAGTGGTACAGTAGTCCTCCAGTTAATGGAACCTAACGCCCTGATCCGAAGGAAAGACGGCACACTTATTTAGTGGTATCCCTGCAAATGACACCATGGAAAGCATGTTCAGACACCAAAACTTTCTCTTGCCCCAAGCGGGGATCCAACCTCGGACCTCTAGCACCAGAGCCAAGTGGGCTAACCACTGATAACGATAACAACGATTTTCTAAATATTGCGATTTTTCAAAAATAAAAACTCATTCCATTAGAAGAACTAGAGGACATGAAGGCCCTGAGGCTCTCAACTGATCTCCTTAATAATGTTAAAATAAGTCAACGTCAACTACAGCTTATAATGAAACAAATTTTGTTCAACCATATATGGGGCTTGCAGCCATTTTGGTCAAGTGACCTAAACAATCTTATGAATAATCCATGAAACAGCCAAGTGATTTCTGAGAAAAAGATGTTTAGATAGGTTTATGATGGTCCACATGAGTGGCCTTGGATAAAAGGTCACAGGTCAGCTTGGCATTTGGTACTTAATATAAAACCAATGTCTCATTAGGTTTAACATTTCTCACAAGTATTATGATTTCGGCTTAAACAGTTATAGAAAAATGAACTTTTTAAGATTTCCCCATATAAATGCATAAGGAATCTAATTTGACCTTGCCATAAAGTAGGTCAAGGTCAACCTAGATTCATCATTTGTGCAAACCTGGTAGGGCCCACATCCCCTATGCTACATACTAAGTCCCAAAGCCAATGACCTTTTGGTTCCAGAGAAGAAGTTATTTACAGAGTTTTTACCATATACAGGCATGGTGGTTTCTGAGAAAACTATGTTTTAATATGTTAATCGGATTCCAATATGAGCAACCTTGGCTGAAAGGTCAAAGGTCAACCTTGACCTTTGAAATTTGAAACTTATTTGTAGACAATAGATTTTGAACATATCAAGTGAGAATAAGGACTGTGGCTTCCACAGTTTCAAAAAATTTCAGATTTAAATGCATTACGAAGCAAATTTGACCTTGCTGTTAAATAGGTCAAGGTCATCTTCGGATCATCATTTGAACACACTGGGTAGGCCCTACATCCCCAATGCTACATACCAAGTCTCAAGGTCAATGGTCTTCTGGTTCTGGAGAAGATTTTTAAAGAGTTTTTACCCTATATGGGCATGGCGGTCATCTTGGTCATGTGACCTAAATATTTTGTATACATTTTGGCTAATTTACCATAAGGAGTCTGCACATGAAATTTGAGATCAATTGGGCCAATGGTCTGTGAGAAAACAATGTTTTAATATATTGATGAGACTCCAATATGAGCCACCTACGCTGGAAGGTCAGAGGTCAACCTTGACCTTTGGAACTTATTTATAGCCATATTCTCATTAGGTTAAACATATCAAGTGAGAATGACTAAGGCTTCCACAGTTTTCAAAAAAATCAACTTTTCAAAAAATAATTCCATATACAGTCGACTCTCGTTAACTCAACTATGCATAACTCAATACTATCACTTATCTCGACCTGACTGCCCGGTCCCGGTATTTTCCCCTATATATCATTGCAATTCCACAACGTTTATCTCGACAACGGCTAAGTCAATAAACTGATAACTCGTTACGAAAAACCGGTCCCGCTGATCAATTTTAGTGTATTTTACAGCGCCTAAGTCAATTCCATAAGAAAACAACAGTGATGGTTGTCTTTTTTAGCTTGCCTTTTTATCTGAATGTGCCTCCTTTTAATCCACCGTTTTCAACATTAATTATCCTCATTAAAACGATCAATGAACGACTGGACTTGATCCACATGTGTGACACATGCAGTTGTAAATTAGCGTGTTGCATAATTACACAACTGACCGCTGTCAGGGAATTCTATTGATCTATTGTGTACAACTTCAAAGCCGGTGCATGTTAGAGACAGTATGGGCTAATGTGTCATATTTGAGCAATTTCTTGAGTATTAAGCCCATCCTATGACTGCTCACTTAAAATAAGGCCAAAGAGTATAATTTAATGGTTTCTCAGACCATTTTTTTAAATTTATTTTTATTTTGAAAAACAGATGCAGTGTTTTATTCAGGCACTGGACAGTTGTGTGTGTAAGGCTATTTTCGGACATTGGTCATGTCATGTCAAAAAGATATTGGGAAGGCACCGACGAAAATTAAAATGTGCATGTACACTGTTTGGGCTTAAAAATATGACGACGTACAAAAGGGTAAAATCTGCAACCTAGGGACAAGTTACGGATACTTACTTTGAACTGAAAATGCTTTGTTTATTTTATTTTGTCTTTGAAAATGAAAAAAACAGGCATAATATCGAGACTGCAGTGGTACTTGAGAAACAAATATTTTTTTCACTTTTATATTCTTTCTTTTTTTATTTCAATTCCTAATGACAATTGATTCTTGGTTCTTCATCCCGCAGTTCATTAATGTAATAGCTCCCAATAACGATCTATTAATGGACGAGTTGGGTGTGATTTATTTTGCCCCAAAATGGTAGCCATATGTCATGATTTGGTTACCTCAAACTACTGACTACTCGACATATTTTGTCCAGTCCCTTGGAATTCGAGGTAACGAGAGTAGACTGTAAATGCATAAGGAAGCAAAATTTTACCTTAACCTTAAGTAGGTCAACCTAGGATCATTATTTGATAAACTTGGTAGGCCCCACATCCCCAATGCTACATACAAAGGTCATTGGCCTTCTGGTTCTGGAGAAGAAGATTTTTTAAAGGCTTTTACCATATATGGGCGTGGGGGCCATCTTGGTCATGTGACAGGGACCATTTGAACAAAATTTTGTTCCTGCGTCCTAAGGAGTCTCCATATGAAATTTGAGTTTAATTAGCCCAGCAGTTTCAGAGGAGAAGATTGAAAAGTTGACATACGGACGGAGGAGGGATGGACGCCGGAGTGACTGGTATACTATTAGCTCACCCATGAGCCTTTGGCTCAGGTGGGCTAATAATGGTGTTTAAATTTTCTAAATCCGTTATGAAATAAAAAAGATATGCTATGTCAAAGGGACCAAGCTGGCCCAGAATTTTAGGGAGAAGTGACTTCTCCCTGAAGGAAAATTAGGGAGAAGTGACAGTCAGATAGGGAGAAGTTATAGCGCAAAATTACAGCATTTTCTGTCAATTTAGAGGCATATTTGCCATTACACATACTTTTGCCTTTTAATGGAAGGAGGAACATGATGCAGTGGTAGTAGATTGCCTGATAATGTCACCATAGCTTGCATTTGTGTGGTGACAGAATGAAAATGAGTCTCCCTAAAAAAAAAAAAAAAATTTTTTTTTTTTTTTGTTTGTTTTTTAGGGAGACTCCCACTTCTCCCTGGATCCCATTTAGGGCGAAATTTCGGCCCCTAGGGCGACTATTTCGCCCTAGTCGCCCCCTAGCTTGGTCCCTGTGTCAAACTAAACAACCCCTCAAATTTTGTCTGACATTTTATCAATCACTTTACACATCGCTCAGTCAAGTATTTTTATGTTTTACCGGTCGCTGTGTATTGGAAAAACTGTCGAGGCGCATTTTTCCATTGCCGACAATGCAAACACTGGGCTTGTTTTAATGCACTGCACACAAATGCGCTAATATTTGCATTAAATTTTCTAAAATTAACATCATTTTGTAGAGGAAATGCCCTGCATCATCGTGTTACCTTTCGTATGCACTATTGGTCGAGATATTCAGTCTTGAAAATTGACCAATCTTTGATGCACATTTGCTAACGGAAATAAACGGAAATTCTATAAACAAAATTAACCATAAGATTCCTTGATCAAATCTATGTCATCTCCGATAAATTAAAAATTCTGCAATTTGATAGGTTATGCAAATGAGCCCAGCCAAAACTGCACGGGGTCATGACATGCTCTTTTCTTTGATTAGATCATTACGAATGGCTGCTGGTATGGGCTAAAATTTCACCAATGACTGCTCGCTTTGGATGATTGTTTCTAGGGGGTTTCTTTATTATTAGCGTAACAAATATGAAATATCAAAAGACAAATGTTTTATTTACATCAAAATATCTTTCTTTTTTTTTTTAAATCATCAAAATTTCATAGAAAAACAGGGATTTGAAAATGAACTATTTTGCACTGTGGTAAGAAGGGAAGCGGTAATAATTCTGTGTTATACTGTTATTGCTACCACTGATCTACAAGGTTCCGGGTCATTTCGGCCCATAACAAAATTGGCCCATGTCAATTTCGGCCCATAAATATTGTCAACCTGGATTTCTGCAAAAGAGATTATATATTATTGAAAATATTTAAAAGTGATAAACAGAGTTATATTCAGAAAAATAAACTGAAAATAGATTGACTTTACAAACTAGTAAAGACTAGAAAATGCTTATCTTTATTAGAAGAAATAATCATAAATCACCTATATATTTTCCATTAGCAAATACAACTTGTTCAGTGGGTCCTGTGTCAGTGAGTTAAACTGAAAAAATGGATTAAGAAAGAATCACTTGCGTTTCATATGCGAGCAGGAAACGCTCTGGCTACTGGCTAGAGTGAGCAAATGCGCAGGCTCGTCTGAGCCTTGGCTGCCTGTTGCCTATGCGATGAACTCTTCTCTTACAAACAAACTCCTAATCAATTAAAACGAACCATTCTTATTAATCATTATGTTTGTGTGGATAATTACAGGTAAGCCGATCTAATTATACCAATTATAGACAAACATACCAATTATACATGTGGGCCGAAATTGTATAGGCCGATTTGGTTATGGGCCGAAATTGACATGGGCCGAAATTGTTATGGGCCGAAATGTCCAGTGACCATCTACAATACCTCCTACAGGTCCAGCAGATCTTTCAATTTGATGAATCTGGTTCCGACATCAAACAAGGAAATTACAATATTTAATAATATTCTTTATAGAATAGATAGGGTCCGTGTATTCACCGGATCGGGCCTAATCACAGGATCTGACCGGATCGGGCCTGAAATTGGCCTATTCCTTTCCTTAACTGATTGTTTTCTCTTTACAAGAATGATGTACATAAAAGATTATGTATTTAGTGCAATTTGTATGCACTTGAATATATAAATATTGATATAAACGGCAAAAAAAACAAGCATACTCAACGGACCCTTTTTGCAATGGTCAGCTATCAATTAACACCTGTTGTGTTTTACATAAAATGACATGCGCAGGTCTATCCTTTGTCCAGTATAAAGAAACCAATTTTCCTCAAATTAAAACAAGCCATTTTTGGTACAGACGTCATTAATTTGATCCTAAAAATACTTTACAACATAAGATAATAATATCATAGCGTTATTTGACCATTTTGGGGCCCGATCCAGTCAGATAGTAGCTATCGTCTCCGACCTTGATGATCCAGACATCATTATTATGATCATATACATACTTTATATACATAATAATAGTAATAAAAAATGTTTTAAAAATGAGCTAAATAGCCAATTTCGGGCCCGATCCGGTGATTAGGTCCGATCCGGTGAATACACGGACCGGAATAGATATGTTGTCCTTTACATCTGCAATAAAGGCAGAATATACAGGTAGCATAAGTCTGTTATATGTCACCCCACCCACCTGTAGAAAGGTTACAACCGCTGAAATGTAAAGAAATTAACCCTCGACAAAACAAGCGATTACTTCCACATACTATTACTTAATGCATGGCATTTGTTTCTCCCTTACTGTATGATTACTGTGGGGAAACAACCACAGCTGTGCAAATTAGCCGGCAAAATTTACAACAGCTGACAAAAAAACAAACTTTTTTCCAGGGCGACTGTCCGTACGACGATCGTGTAAATGCATGACGCTCGTACATGGGTTTGATCCCAGGGGCTACTCTCAATTTTTCTTGCAACAGAGGCTCAGCCCCGGCATCGACTGCTTTGACCAAAAAAAATCCGGTGACCCTAAAATGCATAAAGGACTCCTTTTCGCGTAAAGGACTCCTTTTCGCGAAAAGGAGTTTTATTTTTGCGAAAAGGACTTTTATTATGGCTAAAACTAGTTATTAGGATTATGTTTGATATTTGATATTATAAAACTGAAGTTAAACGATATTGATCTAATATGAAATAGGTGCGACCTAACTGCAACCAACCAATAATTATTGTTAAAAGCATTTGGCTTTAATGATTCACCTGCTGGGAAAGGGCTGACCTCTTGGCTCTCGTTTGTGGTGTCTAACTGTTAGTTTATCAAGGTCCCACTGGATTCCTGATCTTTGCACCCTTACTTACTTTGTGTAAGTGTACGACAAAACCCCCTGGACACCCCTGCTCATTTAAGTACAGGGAGACTTAATAAAGATTAAAAATGGCCATTTGTCGAATCTCTTAAAAAAGACGCGTTTTGGATCGCATCACTCACTCAGAGAAAATGGAATTCTTAAGACAGATACAAAGGAAAAAGCCAATATATGCTTTAGGCAGTTTTAATCAGTCTTCACAGGCGAAGGCGACTCTGACCCGCCCTCTAAAGGGGCTAGTCCGTTCTCCCCCATGACTCTGACCCGCCCTCTAAAAGGGCTAGTCTGTTCTCCCCCATGGGGGATATAACAGTTGACCCGAAAGGGGTCGCCAAGCTGTTGGACGAACTACATGTTTTGTTTTTTTTCTTCAAAATTCCAAAACCGCACTCCCTGGTGTAATGATCAAAATTTGATCGTGTCAGTACTATACGAAAGAAAGAAATCCTGGGACCCCCATGTTTTTGAAATGCTGCAAGCTCAAGATTTATTGGTGTTATTTGTACATTTTTGTGATACAGGCTGTTATTTGATTAAAAGGAGGTCCATGCAGGGAATCAATGCATGAATAGTCAGTCTCCCATACGCGGATCCAGGATTTTTTTTTATATATATATATATTTTTTTTTTTTTTTTTTTTTGGGGGGGGGGGCTGCCTGAATACAACGCTGGCATTTTTTTAGTACTCAACTTTAATATTTTACATTTTACAGTTATAGAGAGGAGGTCCCGGATCCGTGCATGCCCCCATAGTTCCGAGAGGCTGATTCTAGGGGATGGGGTACTCATATATTTTTATACATATGAATAGTCCCATAGCCCTCTATGCAAAAAGTGGGAGTGCCGCCATACTAAAGAATTTAGCCTCCTTCAAAAATGAGAGTCCCAGCACCAAAATTAGGGGTTCATGACTGTCAATCAGCAGTTAGTGAGAGCTCTGACGATGCTATGTTCTTGCACTTCTTTGTTAGTTCGCAGCTCATGGGAGCGCAGTGGGTCTGTGGTAAAGTGTTTGAACCGAGACTACGGGCCGCCGCGGGTTCGAACCTCACCGGCGTCACTGTGTTATGTCCTTGAGCAAGAACATTAATCCTAGCTTAGTACTGGTTCAACCCAAGAAGATCCGTCCGTAGATAACTGAAAGAGTGTTGATGGGACTTAAAGAATAAAACCAAACAAAGTTCGCAACTCATCCTCTTTAACTTTAACTTTTGTATAATAATTAATGAATTTTTACTTTCTGATTTAAAACAATTACGAACTTGGGATAGTCCATTGTATGGAAAAAAGGGTGTCAGGTAAACTTCTTTAAAATATTGTATTTTTGTACCTGGAGCTCTTTTTTACCATAGCAAACAGTGTAGACCCTGGTGAAATGCAGCATGATGTTGCTTTTCAATTTTGAATCTGGTCTTCTCTGTTTGTAAAAGTACTCCCGTTTAGCGGTTACAAAAGAGTTATGCTTACCATGAAAATTTCGTATCTCTGGTGGACACATATTAGCCACTGTTCTTAAATATATTTTGGCATCTGCAGTTTCGTCATATGATTTTCCAGGGTGTCCGGACAAGTATTTCTTTGAAAGTTTATACATAATACTTTGTTATTTTCCAGAGTGGATGTGAGTGTTCATGAATAGCCGTATATAATAATAGAAATATATATGGGCCTCGATGCGACAAACAAGGTCTTATTAAGATTCAAATCAGCTTGCTCAGCTACGGTGACTAGCTGGAAAATTAAATTTTCGCTTGAAGCAAATTCAGATATGATGCTTTCCAAAAGGCGAATAACAAAGGCGCAGATCGGCCCCCGCCGGTCAGCGCCTTTGCTGTTCGCACCCTCAGCCCCAAAGACAAGTTTTCTTGCATTGAGGACCTTATGTTAACACCATTACATGGCATGTTTTTTGTTTAGATGGCCTCTAAATCCAGAGATCGAAGAGTAAGTTTTTGGGCACGCAAAACACGTATACGTCTATGAACGCACATTGGCTGATGGCTGGTGATATTTGGTAGAATGCATAGTCTCCATGCGCGGATCTAGGAATTTTTGTCAGGTTGGGGGGGGGGGGGGGGTAGTCTGACAGCCAGAAAACAGCCTGGACAACGTTTTGTTTTCTTTTAGTCCTCAACTTATTTTACAGTTTACAGAGGGGGTCCAATGGTTTTATTACAGAGAAAACTATACTTTTCAAAGGATCGAGGGGGTCCAACTTTTCTAGGGGTGGGGGGGGGGGGGGTCCAGGGTCCAAGTGTTAATTTCTATAGAAACCCATACAACTTGTGATTTTCCGGGGGGGGGGGGGGGGGGGGGTCCGGACCCCCTATCACCCCCCCTCTGGATCCACACATGGTCTCATCGCCGGATAACTCTAACTCACTACATGTGTTAAATACCCGGTAGGGTAAAGTCGGGTAAATCCGGACACTATTTGCAAATAGTGCTAATCCAGATGAGACGGCTCCCTATGAGCCATCACATCAGGAGTTTCACTATTTGCTTAGGTAATTTATTTCTATTCAAGTATTTGAAATATGAAACAAACAAGGTTGCTGTCCGACTTTAGCCGTCTGTCCGAATATACCCGACTTTTCTCTATACATTTTCCTCCATGAATATGCCATAATGGTATAGGACCTACTAATGTGTCCAATAATTTTGTTACTGTCAGGGATATTGGATATTCAGAAAAAAAATATGGGGATATTTGCCAGTTCATGAGGGATGCTTGCCTGTTTACTTCAATGAATATTGTTACCCCCCCCCCCCCCCCCTCCTCCCCCCACCCCCCTCTAAACAAGCCTCTACAATACATGGGTATTTTGTGAGCGCAACTCCTCATACAGTCATTCGGTTGTTCTTGATTCACAGTTTAATCAATGTTCCTCCCATTTGTTTATTCTCCGTCTTTGGTTCTTGCTTTGTTATGCATGCCTCTGTGCCCTCTCTGGTTTTGCAAACATCTTGACGCAGAAGATGGAGATGGCTGCTTTATTAAGTTGTCCTACCGATGTCTAAGCTTTGGTCTGTGGCTCTTTCTAATGTTACTGTGGGTTGGTCTGCATTGTAAGATTGTGGTATTTTCTGATCATACTGCATGCACGGACCCAGGAAATATCGTAGGGGGAGCGGGGGGGGGGGGGGTCCAGGCCCTTCCGCCACAAGTTTTTTCAGTCATCAACTTAATTTACGGTTCTTTTTAAAGAAAACTATAATTTTCCAAGACTCAAGAGAGGATCCAACATTTTCCGGAGGGGGGGGGGGGGTCAATCTTTACGCTGGGGGGGGGGGGGGGTTGGTCAAAGTATAAAGATCCAAATAACTTGTGATATTCCTTGGGGGACCCCCTTTCCCCCTCTGGATCCTCGCATGAAAACTCACTCTTGAAGTCTTCAGATGTTTTGCTCATGGTTTGAAGATGTGCATGTCATGTGCGTTGGACATTATCGTCAAATTATTTTCTCTGTCACTTTTTTATGAACTTGTGATCCAATTACAGGTTGATATTTGCATTTTAGATACGATTTTGATGCTCCCCGAATTTGGCCCCGAGTCTGGGGCGTTAGCAACTGTTGGGGAGTTTGTCCTTTGTGTTACAATGACGTGACGTCATTTAAAATGTAAATGACGCAATAAATGACGCAATGGATTGCAAAAACAACAACAATGAATTGACAGCAAGTGGAAGTTAAGGAAATCGCTTCCACATGTTTTATCGGACGTTTTATCAAACGAAAATAAAAGAATTTGTGACGGAAAGGGTATTGTCGCAAAACAGACTGCAGTATTGATGTGACTTATTTTTGCTTGCGGCGCTCTCGCCGCAAGCATTTCTGTCGGAATAGTGATACCCTCTACCTGGTTTGTCTATTTTTATAAACAAACTGTTAGCATAACGGTCGTTGTTCTGTCAACGGTGCTAAAAACCGGGACTACCGCACAAATTGAATAGAATAGAATACGAGTTGCACCTCGCTCTTTGACGTGTGTCTAGCGATTTTCATTCAGTTTTTTGGCGATTTTCACACAGTTTTTTTAGCGCATCCCATAAATCTGAAAGGACAAGTTGTATTTTTATATTTTTCAAAGACTAATTCATATTTTCAAGGATGATTTTTCAAAATTCCAGGACAATTCCAGGACAAAAGGCACTTTTTTTCCAGGACCAAGGCCAAATTTTTCTAGGTCTGTGCGAGCCTGTAAGAGCATGTCTCATATTATATGCCATATTAACCCCCAAATTCAATTTGTGGATATATGTTGTGGTCATGGAATGTCGCTCACTGTTTTCATCCACTGTGACCTTGATCTCAGGAGTCAGTTCTTGAAAAAATGCCCCCACAGCAGATCGCCTATTTTATTTATGGTAGCATTCCATATTTGGTATGTAGATACATCTTGGACCCTGGAGAGTCCCCAAATGTTTCCAGGTCACTGTGACCTTGACCTCTGGTTTCTGTTCTAGCAAGGTCGAGCTCAGAGCTTATCTGTATATAATTTGAGGTAGGAATCCTAATTTTGGTGTGAGGATATGTTTTGGGATCATGGCGTGTCGCATACACTTCTGGGTCAATTTGACATGTAGCTTGTACATAAGCATGTATAAAAACACTGCAGATTTAGTTTTATAACTTTATTAATCATGCCATGATTGTCCAAACATGAACCATCTGGCACAATTGGAATGATATTGGCCCACTTTGAATCGAACTAAAGTTCCCACTTAAGATCTTACGCAATAGATGTGTGCGTACGTTTACACCTAAATGGCTACAGTTGCTCCCTTTTAATTAGTTGTCAAGTAAACAAAGTGAATAGCCCTGTATGCCCCACCTCAATTCTTCATCATAGATAAAAAGGGTGTGAATAAACTGCACATACTACTCTAATTAACAATTACGAATAAGAGGGACCGCAAGTAGAACACATCAAGGATTTATTTTGTAAAATAAAAACATTTTGAGGCTATTGATAGATCTTGAACTCATCTTGCTAGATAGGTCTAGAGGAGGGAACCAGATAAGCTACTAGAGTAACGGTGCTCTGACCCACCATTGATCTTTAGTAGGTTCATGACGTCACTATAGTAGCAACTATCGATGTTCGAATTGAAAATTAGTTACTATAGTAGGAACTAAACTTCAATTCGAAGTGGGCCATTATAATTGCCATCAGTAATCTATGTAGAATTGCTACCAGTCTGATAATAAAAGTGGTCATTTATACACGTAAAATATTGTAATAATATGTCTTTCTTTTCCAAATGGTTGTGTTCATTAATCTATAAATGTAATTGTCTGCAGTAGAGTTGTATGATTATCAGAACTTAGCATCAGCATATAGACTAGCAACAAATTAGGAATATGTTTATATGGGAAACATGAAATGACTATTTGAAAAGTTCTAGGCCTTTGGGAAAGGCGGTCAACTCAACAGCCCTCAGAAATCGTTATCAGGCTACAGGGACAGTTAAATATTGAGGAAGGTCTGGTTAACCAAAAATGACGACCTGACGTTAAGACGGCAACTTACGTCAAGTGTATCAACGATATTTGCATCGAAGATATCCGTTCTGGCTGGCTAACGTCAGTTCCAGACAAATAATAGGGCTTCGAGGGTAATTTGTATCCAGGTTTTTAATAAAAATATTTTGAAACAATTACTTAAAATCACGTCTGATTCCTAGACAATTTTCAATTTGCAACTTTTGAATCTAAGGGTATTGCTATTCGATAGACTGTTGTCCTAACATTATTTCTATTTTGGCATGAAATTAAAAACATGTTTTGCTGACGTGTTGATGTTCATTGTTGCCAAAACCAAAAAAAATTGATACATTGAAAATAAGTAAAATTTATTAATTTCATTTTTTTGCGTTTTTAAAGTCCTTCAGTGTACGTTACTAGGTGCCGCTTTAGATAACTGTTTGTGTTCTTCTTTTTCCAAAAGAGTATCTTACCCACCGACTCAATAACTATTGTTAATGTTCGTCTATGACGTGGTTTTAGTGCAGTGTAAACAATAACCAAATTTGGAGGTGTTCCCAACAAGGTGCACATGCTGTTTTTCAACTAGGCAAGCCCTCCTTTAAAAAGGAAAATTTATATGTGTTATGATCCGTCGAAATGGAAATGAAAAGTTTGTCGGAGCGGTTTCCGTTTGGATAAAAATCGCAACAGATCTTCTAGAATAAGGTTTGTTTTATTTCTTACAAGTGGCGATGGAAGCATTGCTCTGAGTGTTTAATTTAGCAAGATAGTTGTATTCAGTGCGGAAATACACCGGAAACAACCTCCAGGCTCCAGTAGCCGGAAGTTGCTTTGACGGTCGAAAAATTATGGCCTAGTATGTAGAAGTGGGTGGGGTATGTCACTGAAAAAAGCATGTCTAATCGTAAAAGCAACCAACTCTCGTGTTGGCAGCCTTTGGCTGCCAACACTCGTTGGTTGGTTGCTATCAATATATGCAGTAGAACTCGTTTTTGAAACGATATTTAACGGAAATGGCAGAAATATAACTAACGAAAAGGAGTTTCAATAGTAAGAAAAGGCCGTTGTATATGATCTATTTTGTTTTCTTATTTATTTATTTATTTATTTATTTATTTATTATTTATTTATTTATTTATTTATTTATTTATTTAAGTATTTATTTATTTAATTATTTATTTATTTGAATTGAATAATAGGAAGCAAGCAGATATCTATTGTTTAAAAATACAATCGAAAAGCACCTGTGTACGATACATTATATAGCCTTGCGAAAAGGACTGTCGATACCGTCTGAGACTATGTATGAATATCCATGTTCGTTTGCATTCTATTATTTTTAAGGAATACAGTAGAAATTAGTATTGTCTGAATAAATCAAATTTCAAGATGTCGAATATTGAGTATTTGAGACAATTGCACCAATGTTGAATTTGAAAAGGACTCAATTCCACGTAAAGGAGTTTTATTCTTACGAAAAGGACCTCGTTTTTCGGTTTTGCATACTGGACTTGATCTTTATATATTACGTTCACGAAAAGGCCTGGACGATTTATAATGCCTGGTAATAAATAACTTCCCTGAGTTATATTTATAAATGATCTTAATAGGTTAGCATTTTGCGAATGAAGCATAAGCACATTGAGATATTGATATGTTATCACGTTTAAGGTTGTTTTTTTTTAGACTTGTCTGCAAAGGCAACATTTTTATTATTCTACAAAAGAATAGGTAGGTAAGTTTTGAAGGCTAAAATGTGCCCTAGAGTGCACCAAATCGCACCATTTTTTTTTTTTTCAAAAAAAAAATCCAGGGGGGGGGGGGCAATCCCGGACCCCCTAGCATGGCTTAGCGCCTTCTGCGCTCGCAGGAAAATACTTCATGTTTCAAATATGATGAAATTATTTGTATTTTGTGACATGTTGAAAGGAAAACGAGAAGCTCAAATCATCTCCAACAAGTTAGTATTATGTCAAGTTAAAGCATTCAACTGCAACGTAGTTACCGATAAGATAAACTATAGAAACGGACAATGGAGATCTAATATTTCTTTCATAAAATTTTTGTTGTGTGCACTTGAAATATGAGACCCATTATTTAATATTTTACGCCAAGTTCGAATCAACTCCTACCTTAAAGCAGTGAGGGTTCTAGCGAGAATGTGCCCATGCGCAGACTCATATGAACCTCCGCTGCTCGAGAGCCTCGGAATATTAGATTACTGAAAACTGTTATATTTCTATTTTTCAGTGTTGGATTTTATTTCAGTGCCCATTTCTATCCCGTTTTAAAGCAGTGAGGGTTCTAGCGAGAATGTGTCCATGCGCAGACTCATATGAGCCTTCGCTGCTTGAGAGGATAAGTGTTATATTTCGTCATTCCGTCCACAATCATCTGCTTTTAATTATAGGGTTAGATAAACACCATTTTTGAACGTATAATTGTTAATATTTTCTTACCCATCAATTTTAACTTATGTTTTGGTTGCTCAAAAGAACCGTCTCATTGAGTACCCACAATATAAGATTTGGTTTAGAAATAAGAAAATTATTTTTCGTTAGGCGCTCTTAACTATATAAAGGCCTGTTTAAATCTAATGTCGTCTGCTGATAGCATTTATAATACGTTTGAGCCCAGATAAAATGTTGGGCCAGATCTAGATAACTCATGTTTGACACAAGCACACCTTGTTAGGCTAATATGTTAATTGGCCATGCTTATTGTCAATGTGTCAAAGAATGTGATAAGCTATTCTAATCCGTTTATTCTGATTGATTTTGAGCAGATGGACTTTAATTGGGGACACGCGTGCGATATGCACAGCTAGCTAGTAGGGCTAGACGCATAAAATATTTTCTTCATATTCATGTACATGCCGCCAGCAGTGACGCTCTTGCGAGAATGCGCATTTGTACAGGCTCGACTTAGCATTCGCTGCTCGCATGTGTGTAAGCTCTATTGAATTAAACTGTCTCGTCCACAAAGATTCGTTTAGCTTCTTGCATCTTCTGGTCCGGTTTAATTGTTATTGCTGATAACACTCGGAATGATTATGTTGCAGAGGGTACGAGTCTTAAAACTGGCGACTTTGAATCGTTGTGGATACAGCATACCTCTGGCGCTGTATGCATGGTGATTGAAGATTCGTTTAACTTATAAAAAAAGTAAAACAATCCATGCATTATTGACGCACAGTTGAAATTCGGTAATTCCGAGATAGTGATATATTTTCTTTCTGTAATTAATTTTTACCTCAAAAAGGCGCGTATAAAATAAAAAAAAAGCAAATACCCATCTTCTGGGCCTGCGCCGTTGAGCAGGTCGTTAGTCTTTGTTGCTCTACTATGCCAGACATATCTATGTGCTTCACTTTCACAAAATGCTAACCTATCAAGATCATTTATAAATATAACTCAGGGAAGTAATTTATCACCAGGATTATAAATCGTCCAAAGTCCAAGCTCTCTCCGTGAACGTAATATAGGAAGATCAAGCCCTTTACGCAAAACCGAAAAAACGAGGTCCTTTTCGTAAGAATAAAACTCCTTTACGCGGAATCGAGTCCTTTTCAAATTCAGTATTTATGGTGCAATTGTCTCAAATACTCAATATTCGACATCTGGAGGTTTTATTTATTCAGACAATACTAATTTCTACCGAATTCCTTAAAAATAATAGAATGCAAACGAACATGGATATTCATACATAGTCTCAGACGGTATCGACAGTCCTTTTCGCAAGGCTATAATGTATTGTACATAGGTGCTTTTCGGATTGTATTTTTAAACAATAGATATCTGCTTGCTTCCTATTATTCAATTCAAATAAATAAATAAATAAATGAATAAATAAATAAATAAATAAATAAATAAATAAATAAATAAATAAATAAATAAATAAATAAGAAAACAAAATAGATCAGATACAACGTCCTTTTCTTACTAATGAAACTCCTTTTCGTTAGTTATATTTCTGCCATTTCCGTTAAATATCGTTTTGAAAACGATTTCTACTGCATATATTGATAGCTTAATATCGTGTAACTTCAGTTTTATAATATCAAATATCAAACATAATCCTTATTAATAGTTTTAGCCATAATAAAAGTCCTTTTCGCAAAAATAAAACTCCTTTTCGCGAAAAGGAGTCCTTTACGCGAAAAGGAGTCCTTTACGCATTTTAGGGTTACCCAAAAAAATCTAGTATACCCAAAAAGTAGTTGAAAATATAGCATCATTTTTCTTAAAATCCCCCAAAAATCAAAATTTTGACCACCCCCACAAAAATCGGTCATGGCTATCTCTATATAATAAGACCCCTCCCCCCACCGCCAATGGGATGTGACAAGCTTTAAAAGTATGTCATTAAAAGAACTTTTCATAGTTCGCATGTAGAGCTATTGGGCTAAATGCAGAATCCGTTGACAAGAAACATCAAACAAAGCTATGTCTTTCCATAAGGCGGCTCTCCCAGTGGGTTGGGAAACTGGAGGAGGACATATTTTCAGAGGAACAAGGGAAGGTGTGTCAAAGAATGAGATGAAGAGGGGTAAAGACAATTGAAAGGAACATAGAACATCAATAATGTTGTTGAGGGGCAGATGAACTGACAAACCATGGGACGATATTTTCTTGAATCATTTGTTTAAGTAACACCTGCGAAAAGCAATGCTTACATTTATATCAGTAGGGCATATGATATAGTATGTTACAATCAATATGTACGAGTATTGGTTATTCATTGTCATTGAAAATAACGTCACCCGATGTTGAAAATATTAATGTGTGATATCAGGGGTGAAAAATACCAGCATGATAGATTGATGAACAAGTAAGTTCTTCTTTATAACCTGCATGTTTAAATGTAGCTGGTTCTACTATAACATTTTATGGAAGACAATTCCATCAGTACTTTGGACTTGAAACATTGATTCATAAGTACAGACTTGCGAATCAATTGTTTAAAGATCTAAAGTACTTTAAAGGCTGTGATAAAGTTTGTAAATGTGCTGTTTTAAACATGCTCCTATCCTGACTTATTATCTTAACTTATTATATGTGTTGTGCTTGTATGTATGTATACTTGTCTTAATTTGTAAGTCGGTAAACAGCTATTCATAGCTAATGTTATACTGTTTTGTATTTCCGACTATATAAATAAAATTTGTTTTGTATTGTATTGTATTGTTTTCTTCTTCCATTAAAGGACCGGGTCTCTTGGATGTAGTGGGCCATGCAAATCGGAAAGACCCAGTAACCTGGACCTCGTCAGAGTCTACGAAGATAAAAAGCAGTAGTTATGGTTTAAAACTACATATGTACATTATTGTTCATGAGAACTAATGGAAAGACAAAAAAGTGCAACAATTATCATGCGCCTAGCACCGGCTTAAGCGGTATTCTGCTTTCCGCCAGAACTCAACTTTCCTGAAGTACCAGAATAGATAAAAATATCAACACTATATCGATGCACGGGGAGAACTTTTACCAACTACACACAGAAACAACGACAGCTGTTGCGACCTCTAAAAAAATCTAGAAAAACGGATCCTTCAGAAGTAGAGAGAACCTACAATATAAAAAACAGCAGACTCGGTTTTATTGAGTCTGTTTAGAGAACAAATGGAAATTGCAACAATTCTCACACCCCTTGCACCGGCTTATTCTGCTTTCCGTCTGAATCCAATATTCCCGAAGGACCAGAATATGAAAATATCAACACTATATCGATGCACTGTTTAAACCTGCTTTCAAATTTCACAAATACGTATACTAACACTATCATCTTTTATTTCCTTCTCACTATATCACTATAACATCTGATAGAATCTAGCTTTTATCCTTGCACTGATAGCGTGGCTGCGGAGGGTGCTGCAGATTGAAATGATATAAAAGATAGACTGCCCAAAGCCCTCGAGGGGTGTTACGTAATCTCCATACGATGACATCACCTTTGATAATTTCACCAGAATGGCCGAATCTATAGAATGACGTATGCACGAGAGTTGTATGAGAGAGAACATACACATGTTACGTTATTATCAACCAAAAAGATGGCCACCATTGTTGTCAAGATAGATAGCTAGCTTGATGATTGAGAAGATGGAACTTTATGGTTTGATATCCCAAAGGTTAATGTTATCTGAGAATATGACTCTCATTTAGTTGATTACATATATTGTCGCTTAGGGTTATGTTACCCCAAAAATGTGCACCAGCCTTAAACTGGTATATAGATGAATGAGTGAACCGAAATTGGTTCGTTTTATGATATAGCTTATATGTTATTGCCACCCGAGAAGATTCACAGCTCGCCTGGACTATTGAACATAAGAATGAATGTGTTGAATGGTCTTTATTGTGCGGTGTCACTCAATATAATATGTCACTTAAGAACATTTTCATTATAGTTTAACTGATAGGGATACGAATAAATCAGTTGATGGTTCTTCTTCGTATGCTAAGGATAATAGTGCTTTATTATAATGATATCATCAAGGTTAATGTCATACAAGACGATGGTCACCAGGAAACAAGGTCACTAAGTACTGCATAAAACAAGGGACAAATACAAAAACCCACACACAATGGGGACAACAACACGGAGGAATCAACAACAACAGAACCCTTTAGCCACCGGAGTGGAGTGGTGCGGCTTGATCCACATCTGAATTAAGGGTGAGGTTGGCCCGTCTGTAAAATATTTTACTGACCGTTCCAAGGCGGTACTTCTTTTGTGGATCTTTCATGATTTTTTCTGTCTTGTGTTTGTTATGCCTTTGTGTGCGTCTGTTTATTTGTGCCTTGTGGTCAGCTGTTGGGAAAGGGCTGACCTCCTGGCTCTCGTTTGTGGTGTCTAACTGTGAATTTGTCACTTTCCCATTGGTTTCCTGGGTCAGGTGTGGTACTTGATTGTATCGATTCCTGGTCTTTGCACCCTTACTTACTTTGAATATATTTACCAGCCAAATCTTCGCCCTAGATTCTGCTGTTGTCAAAACATACATATTGTTCAGCTCGAATAGAGGTTTCCTAACTTATGCAATGTAGCATCACAGGGAAAGTAATCAAATCAAATTAATTTACCATGATGAGACAATTAAAAAGGTTTAAACTCACAAACAATCAGAGCTGAAGAAAATCTTTAGTTGAGCCACGGTGGGCCAAGCCAAAGACAAGCACAAGATAACAACCCACTGATGAAAGTTTTAGGTCAGGGTCGTTATTTAGTCTAATGCTTGACCCCCACCCTGTCGTGCAATTAAAAAGGAAAACAAAGCTATAAATTAACAACCATGATTGTTTTTGTTGCTAGGCATGCAAAATATCCATGTTATATATTTCTTTTATAACGTTTGATTATCCTTTTGAAATGATCGGTAAAAATGCTTCCCGATGATTCTTTTGAATTGATAAACCAAATCACCATAACATACTGGGTATGCAATTGTATCGAATCGCATTTGGGATATGGTCACTTAAGAAGATGACCATTATTGTTGAACCTCGGAAGAATCCTTTATTTAGCTTGTAGTATGACGCAGGCGCAAATAAACACGTGCTACTGACACCTGACGAAATTTACATTCGCTCCTCCCTGCATCCGGCCTAAGCTGTCAATTATATTACATTTACCTACGGGTTAATTTGTCACCATAAAGATAGTTACCGCCCACATCGCTGTTAAACTAAAATTGGAAGTTAGAGTACGGTTTTAAGCTCCTCCTTCGTTGTTATTCTAGGGTGTCTGATTTAAACATCAGCAAAGATCAAAGAAAAAAGCATCGACCATACTACAATGTAACCTAAGCATATGGTCATTATTGTAGGCAAGTGAGAAGACCAGTATATGCCAGAATCACAGACCACAAACCAGCCCATGACACCGTGAGGAAGAAACACAAAACAACAACAGCCACACAACAGCAATAACACAATTAAACAACCAGCTTTCTCTTCCTCAGCGAGACGATTGCAAAACTATTAAGGCCATTAAGTACTGTATTACAAAACAAGCACCACACACACACACACACACACACACACACTGGGAGCAACGATCAACAATGAACCAACAAAAACAGAACCACATGTACATATGTACATGGTATCAAGTTAGATTCCAAGCAATGTACCATATTTTTAGTCTTTCGAATGTCACTCCCCGTGTACAGAAATATTCTTACTGGGTCCTGATCTCTGAGGTCCTAATGTATTGAGAAATGGAATGCGTTGATGGTATTTCATCGTATGCTGTCACAATGGCAAGTGTTGTGAAAGAAGATGGTAATATTAGGATTTAATAAGTTAGGAAGTCTCCAAATATTGAATAAGTTAGGAAGCCTCCATGCAAGCTAACCAATTTAAGTGTTTAAAACAGTAGAGGAATATAGTGAGAATATTTGGCCAGTAAATATATATTGGAGCCCCCCCCCCCCCCCCCCCCCCGTTGGCTGCAACAGGCAGTGATTCTTGCTCCCATTAAGTGTGATTGTTTTGTATTTGGTCTTGGTATTGTGATAAAGTGATTTCTGTCCTTTTTAGTTTTACAATCATCTAACTGATTGTATATTATCACATAGGGTAGTGTCATCCTGGAAGATGGTCATCATTGCTGAATATATTGCGAAATAAATAAGTGAAGGAGAGAGTCGAGTGTACCTGTCACATATTCACACCGTCTTATAAATAGTGATATTGGTGAGCAAGTTAATATGTAGTAATTGTATGTTATCACCTAAGCAGATGGTCTTCATTACTGAACTGATTGCAAGATTAATGAGCGGGCTACCCAGGTTGAGCTAACAATATTTCATTGTATTATATCATCTAAATTAATGTCACTGAAGAGGATTACTATCATGGTTGGCTAAAATATAGACATCTGGATAAAAGGCATTTCATTGCAAGATATTATCAGGTTTTGTGTTATTCAAGTTAACTATTATTAAGATTGATCAAATAGACAGACAGATAAATGAAGGAGTTGATGATATTTGGTCATATATCACAGTTAGTTGAAAAAAGTAAATGAGTGTGATCAGGAAATACACAATCACAAGCTGGCCGTCATGGCTGATCTGAAATATAGAGATGGACGAGTGATTGTATAACCATGACGTTACCTGATTTAATGTAACCAAAACAGATTGCCATTATGGGTTAACGGATTGAAGACTCTTGAATTGTATGATATCATTTACATGTACCTATATAGGTTAGTTATCAAGGATGACTGACCCCAGGGACTTGCCTGGTGTATAGACAGACGGATGAAAATGAATTGAAGGCATTTCATTATATGATATCACCTAGTTTAATATAACCAAATCAGATGGCAATAATTGTTGACCTACAGATGGATTTGTGAACTACGACACTGACCCTAATACTGTCATCATTGTATTGATGCCTTATGTTAGTCTTTGGCTGGGCCCATCGTGTCTCAACTTGAGGTTTTCTTTGGCCCTGACTATCTGTGAGCTATGAGCCAATCTATTTGTTTCATCATAGTATGTTAGATTGTTTCTCTTGATGATGCATTACATAAGTTAGGACGTCTCGAGCTAAACAATTTTGTGTTTTACCAACAGAAGAATCTAAGGCAAAGGTTTGGCAATCTAGGGCAAAGGTTTTGCGCCAGTAAAATGCATCCGTTCTAAAGCGATGGCTCTGTTGTTGTTGATTCATTGTTTATCGTTGCTCTAATTGTGTGTGGGAGTTTTGTGTTTGGTCCTTGTTTTGTTATGCACTACTTCGTGTCCACTAGAGGAAGAGAGAGCTGGTTGCTTTACTTTAATTTTATTTTTGATGTCATGTGGCTGTTAGTGTTCTGTGGTACTTCCTTACATGTCACTGTGCCGTGGGTTGGTTTGCAGTGTGTGATTAAGGATTTACAACGGTCAAACTTACTTTTTGAAGGTGCTACGTCGTATGCCATTATCAATGTGTGCATTATGCAGGTTAATATAATCCAAGAGTAAGTTCATCATAGTTGGCTTAGTATGAAGTATAGACAGATCATTTGGTGAGTTTAAGATACTTCATTGTATGATATCACAAAGTATTATATCACACAAGCAGATTGTTATCATGGTTGACCTGACGTAAATTTAGATTGATGAGAGTAAATTGAAGGTTCTTAGTGTCCTTTCTATTTTGGTAATCATCTCGCTGAGAAAAAAAGAGCTGATTGTTCTATTTAACCTTTTATTTTATATGCTATTTTTAGATCCTGACATCATTTTCTATTTTTAGACAGCATTAAAAGAATTCAAGAAAAGTTTAAGTAAAGTTTGAATACTTTTGAAAATATTATGGTAAATGGAGCATTTGCTCCAGAAGAGCAAATGCTTCAGTTTCCATATTTTCAAATACATGATGTTTCAAATGCGTCAAAAGGCGGTATTATGGAGTAAAGGGTTAATGTATTCTAACTTTATGTATGCCCTAGTCTATAATCTAGTGTCTCCTTCATATAGTTCTAACATGAGTATAGCAACTTTGGGGTCATATTTACCTGTTGTTAATGCATTGTCACCTACTTATTTGTAACCAATGGAGATGGCCATCCTGATTGACAGATTGATTGGCGGCAATGTATAACCATGACGTTACCTGATTTAATGTGACCAAAACAGATTGCCATTATGGGTTAACCGATTGAAGACTCTTGAATTGTATGGTATCATTTACATGTACTTATATAGGTTAGTTATCAGGGATGACTGACCCAAGGGACTGGCCTGGTGTATAGACAGACGGATGAGAATGAATTGAAGGCATTTCATTATATGAAATCACTTAGTTTAATATAACCAAATCAGATGGCAATAATTGTTGACCTACAGATGGATTTGTGAACTACGACACTGACCCCAATACTGTCATCACTGGGTTGATGCTTGATGTTAGTCTTTGGCTGGGCCCATCGTGTCTCAACTTGAGTTTTTTTTTGCCCTGACTATCTGTGAGTTATGAGCCAATCTATTTGTTTCATCATAGTATGTTAGATTGTTTCTCTTGATGATGCATTACATAAGTTAGGACGTCTCGAGCTAAACAATTTTGTGTTTTACCAACAGAAGAATCTAAGGCAAAGGTTTGGCAATCTAGGGCAAAGGTTTTGCGCCAGTAAAATGCATCCGTTCTAAAGCGATGGCTCTGTTGTTGTTGATTCATTGTTTATCGTTGCTCTAATTGTGTGTGGGAGTTTTGTGTTTGGTCCTTGTTTTGTTATGCACTACTTCGTGTCCACTAGAGGAAGAGAGAGCTGGTTGCTTTACTTTAATTTTATTTTTGATGTCATGTGGCTGTTAGTGTTCTGTGGTACTTCCTTACATGTCACTGTGCCGTGGGTTGGTTTGCAGTGTGTGATTAAGGATTTACAACGGTCAAACTTACTTTTTGAAGGTGCTACGTCGTATGCCATTATCAATGTGTGCATTATGCAGGTTAATATAATCCAAGAGTAAGTTCATCATAGTTGGCTTAGTATGAAGTATAGACAGATCATTTGGTGAGTTTAAGATACTTCATTGTATGATATCACAAAGTATTATATCACACAAGCAGATTGTTATCATGGTTGACCTGACGTAAATTTAGATTGATGAGAGTAAATTGAAGGTTCTTAGTGTCCTTTCTATTTTGGTAATCATCTCGCTGAGAAAAAAAGAGCTGATTGTTCTATTCAACCTTTTATTTTATATGCTATTTTTAGATCATGACATCATTTTCTATTTTTAGACAGCATTAAAAGAATTCAAGAAAAGTTTAAAGACAAAGATTACTGTCTAATAGAGATCATTAAAGGATTAACTGATAAGGGACAGTTTCAGTATCTCACAAAATTAATGGGGCCTCAAGAGGGGACTTACCTGTATGCAACACAATTTCATTCACTAAGATAAAGATCAATATTTTATCATAAAATACCTAATCCCTTTATGGGGCCATTTTATTGCCCCACTAAGGAAGTCATAATCACCTCATTATGGCTGCTCTTTTGATCTGCCCAGTATGACCCCTGGAGAGAGTCATAATGAGTGGTACCAGTATTATTGCTCAAATATTTGTCCCTTTAAGTAAAGTTTGAATACTTTTGAAATATTATGGTAAATGGAGCATTTGCTCCAGAAGAGCAAATGCTTCAGTTTCCATATTTTCAAATACATGATGTTTCAAATGCGTCAAAAGGCGTTATTATGGAGTAAAGGGTTAATAAATTCTAACTTTATGTATGCCCTAGTCTATAATCTAGTGTCTCCTTCATATAGTTCTAATATGAGTGTAGCAACTTTGGGGTCATATTTACCTTGTTACCTTGTTAATGCATTGTCACCTACTTATTTGTAACCAATGGAGATGGCCATCCTGATTGACAGATTGATTGGCGGCAATGTCATCTACATGTACATTGTGTAACTTTATCTCATCCTTTAAGATTGCCATGGTTGATCTTATGTATAGACAGATGGGATAGTGCTTTATTTATCTTGCCTATGTTCTAATGTCTCTTCCTCACGGTTCCATAAGTGTGTCTGTGATTTACAGCTGTGGCATTTTCATGGTCATACTTGCCTGTTGTTCGACTCTCATCTTGTTGCACAACCTGGCCTTGAGGTTATAAAACTTTTTTCATGCTCAACTAAACTGATATCATGCTCATAGAAACTAAAATGCTGAAAAACAATCTTTTCTTCTTGCTTTCAAGCTCTCAGGTGTTGTATTTATCATGCTAATAAATGTTAAAATGCCAACAACAATTGTTGGTATTTTAACATTATGAGCATGATCAATTTTATGCTAAATTGAGTTGAGCATGAAAACAGGTTTTGTAACCCATTTCATGGCATAATGTGCATCCAGTGAACACTCAGAGTAGCCTGACCATCTGTTAATCCGATTGGAGTATCTGCATTGCACTCAGTGAGTAGCTAAGGCCTCAGGGGTTGGTGCTTGATGGGTTGGTGCCTGATGCTTATCTTTGACTGTGCCCATCGTGGCTCAACTTTGTTTTTTCTTTAGCTTTGACTGTCTTGTGTCAAGAGGCCTTTTCTACGTTTCATCTTAGTATGCTTTGAATTAATTGTTTCTCTGTGAAGATGCATTGCATAAGTTAGGAAGCCTCTATGTGACCTAAACAAATAGTGTTTTAACAACAACAGAATCTAGGGTGAATATTTGGCCAGTAAAATATATTTAAGATCCCCCTCCCCCTCCAACAATGGTCTTGGCCTGTCTATTCTTAGGCGGCGATTCTCTTGTTTATTCATTGCTGTTGCTCCCATTCAGTGTAGGGTTTTGCGTTGGGTCTTTTTTTGTGTCCGTTCTAGTTTGGCAATTATCTTGCTTTGAAAGAGAGAGCTGATTGCTTTGCTTCAATGGTATTCTTGCTGTCTTGTGAATGTCAGTGTTATGTTTCTCTTGCCATGGTTTGGTGTGTGCTATGTGATTATGGCATTTCCTGGTCATACTCGCTTGCTTTTTTTCTGTGCTACACTCAATGGGTAGCTAAGGGCTCGTGGTTCCTTCATGTGGATAGGGAAGGCTGATCAGACTGGGTATTGTAAAACACTTTATATTTGCGGCATCAAAATTTGGCGATTTTAAGACTGATATATTGGTGTGGTTTAATTTTTAGCAGTTTCTCATTCAAGTTAATTTCTTTTTGCATTGGGGCTACTCTTAAAGGAAAGAATATGCTCCCATTGGGGAACATATTCTTTCCTTTAATAGTAGCCCCTTTTAAGGCATTGCTTTCTCAACATGGAAACAGACTGTACCACTGAAACTTGGTTTATTGATACAGATACCAACATACTAAGGATCTGTGTCCATTTTGTTTAACACTGAATTAGAAACTTAATTTGTGGTCTCACATTTTAGCGATTTTTGTTTATACCAACCATGGTGCCAAATAAAAATGCTCGCCAAAAATAAGTGTTTACAGGGTATGTATATATATTCTGATAAGTGAAATGTGCGTGATTATTGCTTACACTAGGATACAGTAGATACATAGTCTTCCTTGGGCACATATGTTACTTTGTCAGTTTTGTCATGAGGCAACTCATTTCTTGGGTGAAAATAAGAACAACAGAGAAAAAACGGGCTAACAAATTTTCAAATCTATTTTGAAGTTAATGTAAAAGTCTAACATCCGAATGCACACACACACATATCAAAATAAAAGAAAGGGAAATATGAGATAAAACACCATTTTAATTACATGAGCTTTGAAAACTAATTCAATTAGTCCAAACATCAATAGTTTCAGGAAAACTGATACCATGTAATCTTTCGTTTGCTGGCAGGTTCTATAATCAAGAATGATACATTTATGTTTTGACAGTCCATAAAATATTTAGGGGGCAATAAGCTTCAAAATGACTTAAGGTAAGAGTTTAAATGTTACAACTCTAGGGTATGTAAGGAGTCCAGCTACTGAATTAAAATATCCCTTATTCTGTTAGCATACCTGGAGTTCTTACATACCTGGAACTTACATTTAATCATCTTCCAAAACTTAACCAGGAGTGTAAAGAAGCCTGCAAAACTGCCCCCTTAACACTATTACACTTAGAATGACCAAAAATGTCAAGTGCAAAAATATCAGAAGATTAAGTTTGTTTTTGTTTTAATGAAAAAGGATGTTTTCTCACACTTCAGCTCAAATTATATCATTCTGCCCTAAATACTTTTGGAAGGACCAAAATACTGAGCAAACAGTGCGGACTCAACGAAACTAATCCAGTTATACACCACATACCATTTAATAGTTTGGAAAGGTAGGCCTGAGCAAAAACAAAACTAGGTAGCTGGCTACCCCGGCTGAAACTGGGAAGATGGATACTTTGACTGAAACCGAGTAGCTGGTTACTTTGATAAATAAAAGTTACCTGCAAGTAGTTATATGTACATTGACAGAAACCTGGTAGCTGCCTACCTCGGCTGAAACTGGGTAGCTGACTACACTGACAGAAAATAAGAAGCTTGCTTCATTGAATGAAAATGGGTAACTGACAACTGTTTACAGAGAATGGAAAGGTTGCGGACTTGCCTTGAAACAAAAACTGTTTTGATAACATATGGTAAGAAGGTTGTCTCTAAATATTTAGAGCAGACTGATTCTGAATCTCTTGAGTTATTGCATTATACACTGAATAATTATAAAAACTAAATAAAAATCATGAACTTTATATTTTTCATAATTTCAAAGAATTAGATCAAATCAGTAAGTGAAAAATGATATTCTATGAAAAAATAAATAGGTGAAGATATGCCAAAATGGAAATTGTGTGAAACAAATTACAATAAATACCCAGAAAAGTCAAAAATTTAAATCACTTTATTTTGTATTTTGATAATTTGTTCAGTAAAATCTGTCTTGAGCGGCCACTCAAAAAAAGACAAAACAAAGGTCGTAAAGACAAATGGTAGCTTAATGAAGGTAGAAAGTATTAGCAGTCTGCAATACTTTTGACCTGCATTAAGCCATAATCGGTCATGAAAACCAAATTTTGGTCTTCTTTTTGAGTGGCCGCTTAAGACATGTTTTACTGTATTGCACTGTACTGTATTATCATACAGATAAATAATGGGTATTTATGGTAATTGTTATTAATTTTCAAGATTGGACGGACACTAATCAAAGGTCCTACTAAAGAATTTTAGGTTCTAATTAAAATTTTCAACTCACTTTCTGTATGTTTACATCATATAAAAACAACATAATAATCAAATACATATTACATAACAATATTAAAAAATGAAAATCATAAAATCAGGTTTTCTTGGGACGAGACCCATATGAGATAGGTGTTTAATGCTAGGTTTGTTTTTTGGTATTAACATTAAAAGGACTAGCTTGTTGCAATGATATTTATTATTATTGCAGAGGTAAGCCAAACATATCAATAATATATAATATTGAGCCTGTTCATGAGCTTTTGGTAGACAAACAGATAAGACACAGATGAGCCTGTGAGTGCACAGTCTCACCAGAGCATTCACTGCTTACATACAAAAAGGAGGGATGTAGAGAAAGCTCAACCAAAAGAGTAGGCCTTTAGTTCCACTAGATGGCTGTGCATGTATGTTCAAAGAGTGACTTTACGCGTATATGTTACAGTGAAGTCCCTTTATAACATAATTTGGATATAACATGGTCATGTTTTGGCTCCCAGATTTTTTTACCATTGAATTTTGAAAAGTAATTATTGGAAAATAAATGGTAATTTTCCTGTAATTCCTTTGTAAAATTGTCCCTTTATAACACAATTCACTTATAAAATGGTCCATTCTAGTTTACCCCAACCATAGTGTTATTCAAGGACTGCACTGTAGAGTATCAAAATCTCATGTACTGGCCCAATTCATCTTCAAACAAGTTTTTGCTTTCAAAAAAGACACATTTAATACTGTATGTTATTCCTATAAAATCATTCACAAAATACTGTCAATATTCACAAAAATAATCACAATTTTATAATCATGTACACATTATCACTTTCAGCTTTTTCATGGGGAAAACTTCTTTCTTGGCATCTTGAAACTGTATATGCTTTTTGTGCTTATTCTTATACTGGGCCTCCAAGCATATTCTAACTAGAATGGCTGCCTGAAGGGTTGATCCAAGCATACACAGTTCTCAAATACCATAAGACAGACTTTCCCATGACACAGCTTAAGTGGTCTAATATAAGTCTATTACATAACACATTTCACAAATTGTATCAAAACATAAATTGAGTAATATTGTTCGTTGTCCACATGATCAACATGTTAATTGCACTTGACACTGTCCTCCTAACAGTTACTGTAAATGTGGATTCCTTGTTCTATGAGGGCTGCCTGACAGTCTCAGAAAAGTATTGCCTGCAAAAGAACCAAGAAAACCTCATTTAACCCCTTCCTTATATATTGATGGGTTCTTCCACCTGATATGATACAATAACCTTGGGATGGTTTTTTGTATATATTGAGGGGTCATAGGATATAGTTTCAAATAAAATTGTATTTCTTTCTCTGAAGAACATTTAAGTCATAGCAAACAGTGCAGACCCAGATGAAATGCCACATCATGAGGCATTTCATCTGGGTCTTCACTGTTTGCCAAGGTAACCATTTAGGAGTTTCCAGTACACAGAGGGTTAACTTTTTTAAAATTTTATACCTCCTTTTTGAAAACAGTGTAGATCCAGATGAAGCCAGCTGATCAGGAGCCACACTGTATTTAATCCACAGGGCATATTCATATCAAAACTGAAATTAACGGTAAAACACTAATATATCCCTGGAATTCAGAAGATGCCACTTGTTCAAAGCCAGAATCTAGAGTGAAGATTTGTCTGATAAAATATATTTAAGCCCCCTGGTGTCCAAGGCTGCTCTGTTCTAAGGCATTGAATCTGTTGTCTATTCATTGGTTGTTGTTGCTCCCATTGTGGGTTAGACTTTTGTGATTGGTCCTTGTTTTGTGGTGTGGTGATAGGTGCCTTTCTATTTTAGCAATAATCTTGCCGAGGAAGAGATAGCTGATTGCTTTACTTGCACTGTGTTGTGGCTGTCTGTTTTCTGTGTCTCTTCCTTATGGTGCCTCGGGCTGGTCTGCAGTCGGCTATTGTGGCATTTCCTGGTTATACTTACTATTTTTTTTTTAAATCTCAGGATGAAATCTCAGACAGTTATTTTTGTCCAGTGTGCAAGAGTTTCTGAATTTTTACTTGCATCAACAAAGCTTAACTCATTTACCTCTATGTGATAAGATAGTAGACCCGTAGGATGTATAGAAATGTGATTGGCATGTGACTTTTTCGGAAGTCAAGTGGAATCATTGTTATGTTAAAGTCATGCCATTATATTACATGTATGTCACAAGCTAGCATATTCAGGTACTTCTGGGGTTCTTCTTTAAACACACTAAATATGAATGGTGAGCAAGAAAAAAGAATCCATTATTTGTGTGAGTAGACACTCATAATAGATTATTATATACCTACCTCAATTTTCTGTGAGATTTGATTTTTGGCTTGAACAGCTCCATTCATTAACAGTGGAAGACTCTGGAAAATAAGAGATCATTTAATTTTATCTGAATGCTTTTCATTATATTTGCCAATATCCCTTCTACCTCAAGGGATAACTAATAACACTCAAAATGGCAAAGAATCTACATATTCTGAATAAAATAGCAATTCTGAATAAAAAGAATATAGGAGTACCAAAATTAGAGCAAAGAGGAATTTTGTTTATTCATTAATTTGGTAATAAAAATGATTTAACCATAAAAGGGCAGCAGTTTGGTCTGGGTCCAAAACGTTTGCAATATACACTACCAAACTACATAAGCAGATGAGAGAGCAGAAAACTAGAGTCATGAATGGCTGGAAAAGGATTATATCTTGATTTTTATGTTCTGGAAGATGATGCATTGATAAGTTAAGGGTCTTTCATGCAAACCAAATATCTATGTGCCTTGATCCACATCTGCATTAAGGGTGAGGTTGGCGCTGTGAAACCGGTTTAAGCCCTCCAGTAAAATATTTTACTGACCGTTCCAAGACAGTACTTCTTTTGTGGATCTTTTAGGTTTTTTCTGTCTTGTGTTTGTTATGCCTTTGTGTGTGTCTGTTTATTTGTGCCTTGTGGTCACCTGCTGGGAAAGGGCTGACCTCTTGGTTTGTTTGAGGTGTATAACTGTGAGTTTGTCACTTTTCCATTGGTATCCTTGGTTAGGTGTGGTACTTGATTGTATAGATTCCTGATCTTTGCACCCTTACTTACTTATAAAATGTATCAAATGGTGGCTTGAGGCTACTTACTTTGTAGTAGAATGGTTGTAAATCACAACGTCGACACACAGAGGCAGGAGTACCAGTCTCATCTAGCTCACAGCTGCATTCTTGGCACTCGGTCTGGGAACCAGACATTCCAACACGATCTCCAAGCGTCCTCATAAAGTGTCTTTGCTGGCGTAGGTTGCCCTGGACAGAATGGGTGGCATCAAACAGGGAACCGTTTGTTCTCATAGCCAGTGTCGCACAGTAATCTGTTGGCATTTCAACATCAGAGAATGCATCCTCGCCCTGACGCCACATATACATATTGCTATTGTCAACACCTGCAAAATAATAGTTCTTTAATACTTTGCATACTGGATAATTTTTAAGCTTTTGTTGGCGTCTGCCCACTTTTTCAAAATTTACTTTTCCAAAAAATGCTTTCAGGCTAAAGAGGCAGTTGAAACACAAGTTTTCATGTTTTTGTTGTCGTCTGCTGACTTTTTTCAAGATTAACATTTTCAAAGAATTCTTTTAGGAAAACTATCAGAGTATCGAACAGTTTGGACCCAGATTAGGACTGACAGAATACAGTTTGGATCCAGATCATGACAACATTCTGTCGGTCCTGATCTGGCTCCAAGCAGTTTGCAAAGGTTATCAGCAGATGACAAAAGTAGCTGCAAGCATGGAAAGAGTGAACGCTTTGGATGCTATGCAATTCCTCCATCCTGTTTAGGATGGTTCGTTGTTCACATCAAGAGGTCACATGTTAGAATTTCCAAATTAACCCTTAAAGCGCCAATCATGACTGCAGCAGACGAGAAATTTGGCGACATCTTTCCTAATTTTTGAAAAAATTAAGGTATGATATTTCATAAGAATTGTCATGAAATATCATGCCTTATTTGTAATTTTTGAAAAAGCAGCAAAATTTGAAATATTGTCTGCTGCAAAATGTAGGTGGCGCTTTAAGGGTTAAGATTTACTTCAGTAATTGAAGATTGTTTTTATCATAGGATACAATGGGGTCCCTGATGAAATGACACTTTCTTCAACATTTCATCTGGGTCTTCACTGCTTGCCAAAGTTGCCATTTACGGGTATGTCCAGTGGGCAAAGGGTAAATTTGTTACATAGATATATGACATTAAAGGTGTATACTAGTTGGTCTGTTCATCTTCTGATCCTTGTAAGACCGAAAGGTGTCGACTCCCAATAAATTACGTCAAACCAATGATGATTGTTGGCTCTGTTTTCCCCCCTTCTCTCCTGATTGGTATCTTCAAATCAAGTTTAAATGTTATTTGGTTGAACCTGTTGACAGATTAGATACAATCTCCTGTATATATGCATATGACAGTTTTTCACTCAAATGATGTAATACTATTTCAAAACAAGCAAGAATCACAATCTACTTCAGAAACAAAATGAAATAGTCCACTTTAGAACCTAAAAAAATAAAACTTACCATAAATTTTAGTCTTTGGACTTCTGTTGTTTTTCAGCATGAAACCAGTTTGTCTCAAAATGTGAAGAGTGATGTCCCTTTGCTGTAGTACAGAATTCAAACTAGTGAAACTGTATCCAGTAGATTCAGTGCAAGGGGAACAACTCACTAGTACAACTGCTTTGGTGACACCTGTACGGAATGGCATGTTTGATGCCTTCAGAATGGCACTGAGGGGATCTGTGTATGGTCCGAGGTTGGCAAATTTAAAGCTCTCCACTCCCTTAGCAAACTTAGAGGCACCATTGAATATTTGTCCTTCCATAGTATGTGAGTTGACAAAGTCACCGGCATAACCTATCAAGCTGTAACGGTTGTCAGATGATCCTGAAATGATGAATAAAAAAAAAGGTTATTTACTGTGGGTTCTCTGTATTTGAGAAGGATCTATTATCCTAGATTAATTGGGGATCACAACAGCAACCATTGTGCCCCATGGAATGGTAGAACTTTTACACATACATCAATAAAGTGCTAACATTGTGAGTTCTAACATTAAAAGTTTTGGCTAGACTGAACAGATGTGCAAGCTTGCTTGAGCCTTTACTGGCTGCATGTGGGATAAAGAAAATAAATTACCTTTTAATTCTGAATAATTGAGAAACAATAATAAGGAATCATGTATCAATATCCTTTCAAGAAATAGTACCATCAATCTCACAAGGGACTGAATCTAGACCAGTAGCCAATAAGTACCCGGGAAAATGCAGGAATGAAAAAAGAAATATCACATGAAAATTACATACCTGTCTTGGTTAAAGATTTCTCTATCCAATGTAGAGCCCTTGTGTGATAGCATGAGTAAGATAACATGGGTAAGATAAGAATTTCTCCCCCAGGCTAAAATCTCAGATTTTCTAATCCGTTGTACAAGAAAAAAGAAATATCACATAAAAGTCACATACCTGTCTTGGTTAAAGATTTCTCCATCTCGTACACTATATCCTTGAGTTTATTGGCTATGTCTCGGTTACACTGGCGCTCCTCTACCACAAACACAATGTCCATGGAGCTCTGTAGTTGATGGGTACCAGAGTCACTGCTGTATTTAAGAGTTTCTCCTGACTTATAGATGCTATTGTCTTGAGCTTCACACTTGACTGCACAATAGAAGATGATTGGAAATTAGAAATATCAGATGTCAGCATTTACAAGGAGACTAAAAGGTCATAAGCAATGAGTAGCTTTTATAATTTCAACCCATTCTTCACTTATTGACTTCTCTATCCATCTTTATTTAATAAAGTGTTGATGGTTGATTGTTTAACCCTTTACTCCATAATAACCCCTTTAGACCACTTTGTAATATCATGTACATGTATTTGAAAATATTATGGAAAATGGAGCATTTGCTCTTTTAGAGCAAATGCTCCATTTTCCATAATATTTTCAAAAGTATTCAAAACTTAACTTAAATTATTCTTGAATTTTTCAATGTTGTCTAAAAATGGAAAATGATGTCATGATGTAAAGATAGCCAATGGAGTAAAGGTTAAGATGAGGAAAAACAGGTTACACATTTCAAATCCTAGTATGGACACTGACATCGTCTCAAATTTAAATGGAATTAACTAATTCCCCATAAGTGGCAACTTTTATCATCTGCTGATAAACTATCAAATTTGGACCCTGGTCAGGCACAAGAAAACATTGGGCCTGATCTTGATCCAAACTGCTTGACACTCTGATGGTAACCACAATTTTTTTATGAAGATAATTTTTAAAAAAATATGTAGATGATAAAAAACATCCAAAATTACCTAGCATGCAAAGTCTTTAGCAGATACAGCTACGGCTTCCAGATAAGAGTGTGTTATTGAACTTTATTTTTTCACAACCAAAACATATGTTGTGGGCACTCAAAAGAACGGTTTCAATGAGACCTAAAACATGTGTTTAAACTGAAGAATAAGAAAATAATTACAATATTACCCTAAAACCTTTGCTTATCTGGACTTATGATATAAGGTATTTATACATACGGTAAATGTTCTAAAATTTTGAACATTAGTTATCTGTCAAAAAGGACATAGACAAACAGGGCAGACAAGCATTTTGCGAATTCCAACCCCTAAAACCAACATTTTATTTGAGAACAGAAAGAGAAAAATGTTGGAAATTTTAGAACATTTAATACATTTATGCAAGACCATGACATTTTGTCTGTTATTTTACATTAAATTATATTACTTATTTGGATTTATCATATGAGATATAAATAAGGTAAATGTATCAAAGTGAAATCAATTAAAGACATACCACATGAGTCAGGCACATAAACAGTGACTCCTTTTTTAGCACATGACTGAGAGTAGAGGGAAGCAATATCACATAAACTGTTGGGTTCCATGTTACAGCTGTTTAGATACTCATCAGGATCAACCTATAGAAAATAACAATTAATATATTTATTATCACATAAACTGTTGGGTTCCATGTTACAGCTGTTTAGATACTCATCAGGATCAACCTATAGAAAATAACAATTAATACATTTATTATCACATAAACTGTCGGGTTCCATGTTACAGCTGTTTAGATACTCATCAGGATCAACCTATAGAAAATAACAATTAATACATTTATTATCACATAAACTGTCGGGTTCCATGTTACAGCTGTTTAGATACTCATCAGGATCAACCTATAGAAAATAACAATTATTACATTTATTATCACATAAACTGTCGGGTTCCATGTTACAGCTGTTAAGATACTCATCAGGATCAACCTATAGAAAATAACAATTAATACATTTATTATCACATAAACTGTCGGGTTCCATGTTACAGCTGTTTAGATACTCATCAGGATCAACCTATAGAAAATAACAATTATTACATTAATTATCACATAAACTGTCGGGTTCCATGTTACAGCTGTTTAGATACTCATCAGGATCAACCTATAGAAAATAACAATTAATACATTTATTATCACATAAACTGTCGGGTTCCATGTTACAGCTGTTTAGATACTCATCAGGATCAACCTATAGAAAATAACAATTAATACATTTATTATCACATAAACTGTCGGGTTCCATGTTACAGCTGTTTAGATACTCATCAGGATCAACCTATAGAAAATAACAATTAATACATTTATTATCACATAAACTGTCGGGTTCCATGTTACAGCTGTTTAGATACTCATCAGGATCAACCTATAGAAAAAACAATTAATACATTTATTATCACATAAACTGTCGGGTTCCATGTTACAGCTGTTTAGATACTCATCAGGATCAACCTATAGAAAATAACAATTAATATATTTATTATCACATAAACTGTTGGGTTCCATGTTACAGCTGTTTAGATACTCATCAGGATCAACCTATAGAAAATAACAATTAATACATTTATTATCACATAAACTGTCGGGTTCCATGTTACAGCTGTTTAGATACTCATCAGGATCAACCTATAGAAAATAACAATTAATACATTTATTATCACATAAACTGTCGGGTTCCATGTTACAGCTGTTAAGATACTCATCAGGATCAACCTATAGAAAAAACAATTAATACATTTATTATCACATAAACTGTCGGGTTCCATGTTACAGCTGTTAAGATACTCATCAGGATCAACCTATAGAAAAAACAATTAATACATTTATTATCACATAAACTGTCGGGTTCCATGTTACAGCTGTTAAGATACTCATCAGGATCAACCTATAGAAAAAACAATTAATACATTTATTATCACATAAACTGTCGGGTTCCATGTTACAGCTGTTAAGATACTCATCAGGATCAACCTATAGAAAAAACAATTAATACATTTATTATCACATAAACTGTCGGGTTCCATGTTACAGCTGTTAAGATACTCATCAGGATCAACCTAGAGAAAAAAACAATTAATACATTTATTATCACATAAACTGTCGGGTTCCATGTTACAGCTGTTTAGATACTCATCAGGATCAACCTAGAGAAAAAAACAATTAATACATTTATTATCACATAAACTGTCGGGTTCCATGTTACAGCTGTTAAGATACTCATCAGGATCAACCTAGAGAAAAAAACAATTAATACATTTATTATCACATAAACTGTCGGGTTCCATGTTACAGCTGTTAAGATACTCATCAGGATCAACCTAGAGAAAAAAACAATTAATACATTTATTATCACATAAACTGTCGGGTTCCATGTTACAGCTGTTAAGATACTCATCAGGATCAACCTAGAGAAAAAAACAATTAATACATTTATTATCACATAAACTGTCGGGTTCCATGTTACAGCTGTTAAGATACTCATCAGGATCAACCTAGAGAAAAAAACAATTAATACATTTATTATCACATAAACTGTCGGGTTCCATGTTACAGCTGTTAAGATACTCATCAGGATCAACCTAGAGAAAAAAACAATTAATACATTTATTATCACATAAACTGTCGGGTTCCATGTTACAGCTGTTAAGATACTCATCAGGATCAACCTAGAGAAAAAAACAATTAATACATTTATTATCACATAAACTGTCGGGTTCCATGTTACAGCTGTTAAGATACTCATCAGGATCAACCTAGAGAAAAAAACAATTAATACATTTATTATCACATAAACTGTCGGGTTCCATGTTACAGCTGTTAAGATACTCATCAGGATCAACCTAGAGAAAAAAACAATTAATACATTTATTATCACATAAACTGTCGGGTTCCATGTTACAGCTGTTAAGATACTCATCAGGATCAACCTAGAGAAAAAAACAATTAATACATTTATTATCACATAAACTGTCGGGTTCCATGTTACAGCTGTTAAGATACTCATCAGGATCAACCTATAGAAAAAAACAATTAATACATTTATTATCACATAAACTGTCGGGTTCCATGTTACAGCTGTTAAGATACTCATCAGGATCAACCTAGAGAAAAAAACAATTAATACATTTATTATCACATAAACTGTCGGGTTCCATGTTACAGCTGTTAAGATACTCATCAGGATCAACCTAGAGAAAAAAACAATTAATACATTTATTATCACATAAACTGTCGGGTTCCATGTTACAGCTGTTAAGATACTCATCAGGATCAACCTAGAGAAAAAAACAATTAATACATTTATTATCACATAAACTGTCGGGTTCCATGTTACAGCTGTTAAGATACTCATCAGGATCAACCTATAGAAAAAACAATTAATACATTTATTATCACATAAACTGTCGGGTTCCATGTTACAGCTGTTAAGATACTCATCAGGATCAACCTAGAGAAAAAAACAATTAATACATTTATTATCACATAAACTGTCGGGTTCCATGTTACAGCTGTTTAGATACTCATCAGGATCAACCTAGAGAAAAAAACAATTAATACATTTATTATCACATAAACTGTCGGGTTCCATGTTACAGCTGTTAAGATACTCATCAGGATCAACCTAGAGAAAAAAACAATTAATACATTTATTATCACATAAACTGTCGGGTTCCATGTTACAGCTGTTAAGATACTCATCAGGATCAACCTAGAGAAAAAAACAATTAATACATTTATTATCACATAAACTGTCGGGTTCCATGTTACAGCTGTTAAGATACTCATCAGGATCAACCTAGAGAAAAAAACAATTAATACATTTATTATCACATAAACTGTCGGGTTCCATGTTACAGCTGTTAAGATACTCATCAGGATCAACCTAGAGAAAAAAACAATTAATACATTTATTATCACATAAACTGTCGGGTTCCATGTTACAGCTGTTAAGATACTCATCAGGATCAACCTAGAGAAAAAAACAATTAATACATTTATTATCACATAAACTGTCGGGTTCCATGTTACAGCTGTTAAGATACTCATCAGGATCAACCTAGAGAAAAAAACAATTAATACATTTATTATCACATAAACTGTCGGGTTCCATGTTACAGCTGTTAAGATACTCATCAGGATCAACCTAGAGAAAAAAACAATTAATACATTTATTATCACATAAACTGTCGGGTTCCATGTTACAGCTGTTAAGATACTCATCAGGATCAACCTAGAGAAAAAAACAATTAATACATTTATTATCACATAAACTGTCGGGTTCCATGTTACAGCTGTTAAGATACTCATCAGGATCAACCTAGAGAAAAAAACAATTAATACATTTATTATCACATAAACTGTCGGGTTCCATGTTACAGCTGTTAAGATACTCATCAGGATCAACCTATAGAAAAAAACAATTAATACATTTATTATCACATAAACTGTCGGGTTCCATGTTACAGCTGTTAAGATACTCATCAGGATCAACCTAGAGAAAAAAACAATTAATACATTTATTATCACATAAACTGTCGGGTTCCATGTTACAGCTGTTAAGATACTCATCAGGATCAACCTAGAGAAAAAAACAATTAATACATTTATTATCACATAAACTGTCGGGTTCCATGTTACAGCTGTTAAGATACTCATCAGGATCAACCTAGAGAAAAAAACAATTAATACATTTATTATCACATAAACTGTCGGGTTCCATGTTACAGCTGTTAAGATACTCATCAGGATCAACCTAGAGAAAAAAACAATTAATACACTTAGGCCAGACCATGACATTTTGTTACTTATGGCATATGGGCAAAACCTAAATTTTGGTCTGTCTTTATCTACATCTTTACTTTGTGTATGCAAGATAAGAGTATGTAACTAAAATTATTTTCTAATTTCTCAACCAGAACATTATGTTGTGGGTACTCAAAAGAACTGTCTCAATGAGACGGTTCTTTTGAGCACCAAAAACACATGTTTAAAGTGCTGATAGATAAGAAAATAATCGCGATTTTACGCTAATTTTTTGCTTAACTGGCCCTATGATGCAAGCTGCAAAAACTCTGGTGAGATAGGGCATATTAACAGACTGACATGAGCCTTCATTGCTCATCAATGTGATAAGTATCAATATCATGTGCTGACTAATCTATAGTACAGTAAAACCTGTCTAAAGCAGCCACTCAAAAGACCAAAGATTGGTGTTCAAGAACGATCATCGCTTAATGTAGGTCAAAAGTATTGCAGAATGCTCTCTTTTATTGCAGAATGCTCCAAGAGAGCATTCTGCAATACTTTTGACCTGCATTAAGCTACCATCTGTCTTTAAGATCTTAATTTTTCTATTTTTGAGTGGCTGCTTAAGGTTTTACTGTATTTTCTTAACCATTATTCTGCTACTCTAACATATCTTGCAAAAAAAATTCAAGAAAAAAAAAAAAATAACACTGAATCAAATGTATTCTAAACTTTACTTGGAATTAAACAGGTATAGAATGTGTTCTAAAATTTTGAACTCGATTGCCTACCAAAAAGGCCTAGACAAACAGTGCAGACCCAGATCAGACTGCTTCTGAACAGTGCAGACCCAGATCAGACTGCTTCTGAAGAAGCAGTCTGATCAGTCCTTTCTGTTTGCTATCTACCAAGCATTTTTGAAATCCAGCCCTGATAGCCAACACTGAATTTGAGAACAGAAAGAGAAAAGTGTTAGAAATTTTAGAACATTTACTGTACTTTGAGTGATCAAGATTAGCTCTACTGTGAATCAGGGTACTATGGAATCAATTTACCTGCATGAAACATGGGCGCAGTGACGAGCTTGTTTTTTCAAACGTAGCCGAGCATCGATCATGTGTCACCTTCTTCTCAGCATCAGTGTACATATTTTTAGACCTGCAACGGTCTCCCACTTCCCACTCATTCATGAACTTTTTAATGGGCTTGACAACCGCTCCGCTAGGAATCATAAGGTCGTTGCTAGGTTCGTTGTCATAGGTACCAAGAACACCAGCAACTTTGCCAAAATACCAGCCACTGAGCCCAATAAAATGGTAGTTGCTCTTGAAGTCAGACAGAACGTTGACTCCTGATTGGCTCTCAAAGATGACCCGGTTACCAAGTCGAATGATGCTGACCTGGTCCGATGTATATGGCAAGTCTCTTGGTTGACCATCAACTTGAATCTATAACAAATGAAAATAATTAATAAACTCCTTTAACTGTTAGAATACCATCTGAAAGTCAAACTGTTTGGATCCAGATCAGGCCCAACATTTTGTTGGGCCTGATCTGGGTCCAAACTGTTTGCAAAAGTTATCAGCAAACAACACTAGCTGACAGTGTTAGATAAGGAAAATGAAGAGAACATGAAAATATTGGAACCTATAGTTTTACAGGGTTGCCACTCAATATCCATTTCAAAATTCCCTGACTTTTCACTGACTTTTCCCTGACTTTCAACCGTTTTCCAGACCCTTTTGGAAGGCCAATTTTAGCCATTTTCATCCATCGACTATTCGAAGATTTTGCACAAGTATTTGAACTTGCTGATTTAATGTTTAAAGAAAAATCTTAAACCATAAATATTAGCAAAGGAATGTTTCTGAACATAAATTGCTAATATTGCTTGCAAATTATGGAAACTAAAATTTCCAGAAGCCTGTTAACTAGCATCTTTTTAGAAAATTTTTGAAATTCTCTGACTTTTCCATGACTTTTTTTTCATTTTTGTAAATTTCCCTGACTGAAAATGTAATTCCCTGACTTTTCCCTGACCTGGAAATTTTTTCATTTTCCAGAACTTTTTCCCTGACCGTGGCAACCCTGTTTTATCAGTCTTTGCAAGCTGGGTAATATTTCATGCTTATGTTGTCGTCTGCTGACTTTTAAAAATTAAAGTTTTCAAATAATTTTTTCAGGAACACTATCAGAGTGTCAAACAGTTTGGATCCAGATAAAGACCAACATTCTGTTGGTCCTGACCTGGGTCTAAACTGTGTGCAAAGGTTGTAACTTGTCAGCAGATGATAAAACTAGCCGCTAGCAAGGAAAGAGATAAGAAGTTTTTTTGTTAGAGCAGAACTTGGTACCTACCATGTAATCCTGGAAGAGTTCAAAGGTCATGCCATCCAACATTATGACTAATGAATCTCGTTTCAGTTGTCTTGGACCCCCTCTATACTTCTGTACAATTGTAAAGTTCCTGTCTACCATGTCTTGAACTAAGATATAGCTGCAGAGACCAGCAAGGTCAAAGTGGCTCCCATCAAAGGTCGTGTAATGTTGCTTGCCATACACAGTTGCATATGCTGAAAATAAAAATATTGGATGCCTGTTTGGTTTGATTCAACATTTTTCAGTCATGTCCGGATGGGTTTTTCTGGGTTGAACCAGTACTAAGCAGGGATTAATGTGTCTTGCTCAAGGACACAATTCAGTGCCGCCGGTGAGGCTCAAACCAGCAACCCTTCGATCTCAAGTCAAGAACTCTACCACTGAGCCACTGTGCTCCCAAACATTGGATGTGATAATGGGACTTATTATGTGCATCACCCTTCTTAACCATTTGCCCACCATTTATGACAAATTTCGTCTGCTCTCTCACCTGCTTATTACTTTGATCGTCTACATTTATACAAACAATATGGACCCAGATCAGTAAGGGAGCAGTCTGATCAGAGTTAATAGTGTTTGTCTGACCAGGGTTCATAGTGTTTGTCTGATCAGAGTTCATAGTCTGATCAGGGCACATAGTATTTGTCTGATCAGGGTTCATAGTGTTTGTCTGATCAGGGTTCATAGTGTTTGTCTGATCAGGGCTCATAGTGTTTGTCAGATCAGGGTTCATAGTGTTTGTCTGATCAGGGTTCATAGTGTTTGTCTGATCAGGGTTCACAGTGTTTGTCTGATCAGGGCTCATAGTGTTTGTCTGATTAGGGTTCATAGTGTTTGTCTGATCAGGGTTCACAGTGTTTGTCTGATCTGGGTTCATAGTGTTTGTCTGATCAGGGTTCATAGTGTTTGTCTGATCAGGGTTCACAGTGTTTTTCTGATCAGGGTTCACAGTGTTTGTCTGATCAGGGCTCATAGTGTTTGTCTGATCAGGGTTCATAGTGGTTGTCTGATCAGGGTTCATAGTGTTTGTCTGATCAGGGTTCATAGTGGTTGTCTGATTAGGGTTCATAGTACTTGTCTAATCAGGGTTCATAGTGTTTGTCTGATCAGGATTCATAGTGTTTGTCTGATCAGGGTTCACAGTGTTTGTCTGATCAGGGCTCATAGTGTTTGTCTGATCAGGGTTCATAGTGTTTGTCTGATCAGGGTTCACAGTGTTTGTCTGATCAGGGTTCTTGGTGGTTGTCTGATCAGGGTTCATAGTGTTTGTCTGATCAGGGTTCATAGTGGTTGTCTGATTAGGGTTCATAGTACTTGTCTGATCAGGGTTCATAGTGTTTGTCTGATCAGGGTTCACAGTGTTTGTCTGATCAGGGTTCATAGTGTTTGTCTGATCAGGGTTCATAGTGTTTGTCTGATCAGGGTTCATAGTGTTTGTCTGATCAGGGTTCACAGTGTTTTTCTGATCAGGGTTCACAGTGTTTGTCTGATCAGGGTTCATAGTGTTTGTCTGATTAGGGTTCACAGTGTTTGTCTGATTAGGGTTCACAGTGTTTGTCTGATCAGGGTTCACAGTGTTTGTCTGATCAGGGCTCATAGTGTTTGTCTGATTAGGGTTCATAGTGGTTGTCTGATTAGGGTTCATAGTACTTGTCTGATCAGGGTTCATAGTGTTTGTCAGATCAGGGTTCATAGTGTTTGCCTGATCATGGTTCATATAGTGTTTGTCTGATCAGGGTTCATATAGTGTTTGTCTGATCAGGGTTCATAGTGTTTGTCTGATCAGGGTTCATAGTGTTTGTCTGATCAGGGCTCACAGTGTTTGTCTGATCAGGGCTGACAGTGTTTGTCTGATCAGGGCTCACAGTGTTTGTCTGATTAGGGTTCATAGTGTTTGTCTGATCAGGGCTCACAGTGTTTGTCTGATCAGGGTTCACAGTGTTTGTCTGATTAGGGTTCATAGTACTTGTCTGATCAGGGTTCACAGTGTTTGTCTGATCAGGGTTCATAGTGTTTGTCTGATTAGGGTTCATAGTGTTTGTCTGATTAGGGTTCATAGTGGTTATCTGATTAGGGTTCACAGTGTTTGTCTGATCAGGGTTCATAGTGTTTGTCTGATCAGGGTTCATAGTGGTTATCTGATTAGGGTTCACAGTGTTTGTCTGATCAGGGTTCATAGTGTTTGTCTGATCAGGGTTCATAGTGTTTGTCCGATCAGGGTTAATAGTGTTTGTCTGATTAGGGTTCATAGTGTTTGTCTGATCAGGGTTCATAGAGTTTGTCTGATTAGGGTTCATAGTGTTTGTCTGATCAGGGTTCATAGTGTTTGTCTGATCAGGGTTCATAGTGTTTGTCTGATCAGGGTTCACAGTGTTTGTCTGATAAGGGTTCATAGTGTTTGTCTGATCAGGGTTCATAGTGTTTGTCTGATTAGGGTACATAGTGTTTGTCTGATCAGGGTTCATAGTGTTTGTCTGATCAGGGTTCATAGTGTTTGTCTGATCAGGGTTCACAGTGTTTGTCTGATCAGGGTTCATAGTGTTTGTCTGATCAGGGTTCATAGTATTTGTCTGATCAGGGTTCATAAGCTGTTTGCTTCCATAGTGACCCATAGTAAAAGTTTGCTGATTCGAAGTGCAATTGAATATATGAAGCAGACATAGTAAGCAGATGACATTTTTTACAAAAAAATATTGGCAAGATAAGGGTTAAACACCTATGCCGATGTACCCAGCAAGGTTAGAGGCCTAATTTCTAATCTTAGCCTTCATTTTAACCATTACTTTGTGTATCCGAGTTTCAACTGTCTTAATATCTAGGAAAAAAATTCATGCAAGTATATCCATACAGGCCTCTTGGTAAAAGTTTGTAATAAAAAATCATTTTTCTTATAAATTTTTCAACTAAAATATATGTTGTCGGTACTCAAAAGCAGAACCGTCTCAATGAGACGGTTCTTTTCAGCACCCAAAACAAATGTTAAACCTGATGGATAAGAAAATATTCACAATTTTAGGCTGATTTTTTTTTTTTTTTTTTGGGGGGGGGGGGGGGGGTGAGGGGCATATTCAGGCCAATATACATACCATCAAATGGAGGCATCCAATCTTTCTCCATACTCCACTGTACTGGCTTAAGGCTGTAAATCATGTCCCAGACACAGAAATCTCTCCACGGGAAATACTTGTCCGCCAACTTCGTCAATTTAGCCGCATACTTCTCAAGAGAAAACCTCATCAGCTTCTCAAAGTTCTCCATAGGTATCGGCAGGTAGAGGTCAAATTCAATTTCGCCATTGTCAAGGTCGAAGGTCGTGACCTTGGACTTGTGAAGGTCAAGGAGACCAAGTGGGAGTTGATCAAATTCCTTCATAAGTTCTGCTCTTGCTTTCTCTACCACTTTATCAATGAGTTCTCTGAGTGTCATGTCCATCTTGGTGTACTTGTACAACCAGGTTGACTGCAATATGGGATATGAGGATATAGAGCTTTGGAAAGTGAAGTGCAGAAGATACCTTTATTTTATACTTAGCAGTGAAATCAATGCATATCAAAAACAAATAAAAGTGATATCATACACTAGTGAAATGATATGATATCAATCACTAGTGATTGATAGCAGCCTATATTTTCACTGTAGCGTTTTTTGGATCACCTCTGACTTTTCCATTCACTAAATGCAGCTCACTTCGAAAGTTCAAACGCCTATAACTTTCTTATTTGTGAACAAAAACATCAAGTGTGGGTAGTCATTTCCAACATGTATAAAAATCCAGCAACTAGATCATCCTCTGTAAAGGGACTGGTCATTTTCACCACACAAGATGAAATATATTTGGTATTTGCCAAAAAGTAAATTTTCTTTTCATTTTATACTCAAAGGAGAATTACAGAATTTATATAATGCAAAACCTTACTTTTTACCTGGTTGTTTCTCGTCAAATTTGACCTTTTCAGTGTGTGTTTATAGGGTATACTAGATTGGAAAATGGCTGAGAATTACATTTTAACGAAAGAAACAAAATAAATAGGCATTTAAAGAAAATCCTCTTTGCGTGCCTTAGGAGTGACGTCATGTGCAAACCGCTACGCCAGGCCAAAGAGTGACATCATTAGGTTTGAAATTGACGTCAAAACATCTGTTGAACTATCTCTGACAAATCCCTTCATTTATAACCTTTTAGAAAGAGTTTCAGCCCAGGAATGATCAAAAAGCCTTGTTTCACTACATTCAGTGAAAAGATATAAATCATATCACTTACTAGTAAACTGATACAATATCTTTTCACTTCAGAAAATATCAATCTTTTTCACATATCGTATGCAATGAATGCACTACTACTAAACATAAAATGAAAAAAACTCACAGACAAGTCAATTGTCGTAATTTCAATCCATGAAGATGTCTGTGAAACTTGATAATTTGGCTGTGGACATCAAAATTGAACTAACTGCAAGCTGCTTTTATTTTTGTCCGCTGACTTTTTCAAAATTAGCTTTTTCAAAAAAAAAATCTTTCAGAAACACCATCAGAGGTCCTGATCTGGGCCCAAACTGTTTGCAAAGTTTAAATAGCAGAGGACAAAAGTTCCAAGGAAATAGCTAATAAGCTATACCTGGTCATAGAGGTCAATGAGCGCAGAGTAAAGCTGCTGAACATCTTCATTCTCTAACACGCCTCCAAACTGGTCTGTGATGATATCCTTAGCATGTTCAGATATTGAAGGTTTGAATATATATACTAATAAGCTATACCGGATCATAGAGGTCAATGAGGGCCGAGTAAAGCTGCTGAACATCTTCATTCTCCAACACTCCTCCAAACTGGTCTGTGATGATCTCCTTAGCGTGTTCAGATATTGAAGGTTTGAATATATATACTAATAAGCTATACCTGATCATAGAGGTCGATGAGAGCTGAGTAAAGCTGCTGAACATCTTCATTCTCTAACACACCTCCAAACTGGTCTGTGATGATCTCCTTAGCGTGTTCAGATATTGTCTTGTATTTCTCCAATAGGTCTGTCTGTTCAAGGGCAGCCGTCAGAAGCTGTAATAACACACAACTAAGATATTCGCAGTTCACATAGTGTATTGCAAAACTGGGATGCTAGAAAATCATGTACAGTAAAACCTGTGTAAAACGACCACTCTCAAAAAGACCAAAAATTGGGGAGCATTCTGCAATACTTTCGACCTTCATTCAGCTACCATTTGTCATTAAGATCTTTGTTTTGTCTATTTTTGAGTGGCCGTTTTACAGTCGGGTTTTATTGTAGATAAAAATATAGAATTTCCCTCCTTTACCTGTGTTAGATGCCCAACAAACCTCAATGGAGTTTCCAGTCACTGTAATATTAGTCACTGTTCTAAATTCACAGGTTTAGATAAACACAAATTTTCAGCGTAAAATTGTAAATATTTTCTTACCCATAATTTTTAGCGTATTGGGCGCTCAAAAGATCTGTCTTATTGAGACGGTTCTTTTGAGTACCCACAACAAATGTTTTGATGAGAAATTTATAAGAAAAATTATTTTTGGTTACACACTCTTAACTAAAGGCCTGAAATTAAAGAAAATTAAATCATGGTTGGAAAGCAAATTTACAAGAACATTTTACATAATAAATTTCGCTCTTTTCATTTTCGAGAAAAAAAGTGTATGTTTTAGATGCTGAGTGTTTTATTCCGTTTGCATCAATTTTGGCGATGTTGCCACTGATTCCATTGATTGGATTTTTAAAAATGAAGAAAGTTTCAACTAGCAGCATTTCTTTTACAACATCGTATATAGCATTAGGAAAGTTATTAGGCAGAAGATTATTTATATAGCTTCCATATTATGCAAATATTACCACAAAAACTAGCATTATCTCTAGTGAAAAGGAAAATCAGAAATGCGCAATGGAAGTTACAAAATGATGAAATGGGCAGGCCCAATTTACCTCCTGTATTTGCTTGATCAATTCTGAGTTTATTTCTCCGAGACTGGAGAGTTCCGGATATTCTGCCAGAACTTTATCATAAATCTGTTCCAGATCTTCAAGGAATGGCTGCAAGGTCAGCTCATCAAACATTTCTGAAGAAACAAAAAAAAATCAACAAAATAATTTAACTATCACAAATTCATAAGAGTTTATTTCTCCAAGACTGGAGACATCTGGATATTCTGTCAGAACTTCATCATAATTATGTTCCAGATCTTCAAGGAATAGCTGCAAGGTCAGCTCATCAAACATTTCAGGAAAAAAATCAACAAAATGATTAAACTATGATGAATACATTAGTAATATATTTTGCAAAAAGTTTGTATATGAAACCAAATTTGATTTAAACCGTTATTTATTTTATTATATATTCATACATTTTTCTCTACAACTATCAAAGCAGCTTTGTCTAGGTAAGCAGTACTTTAGGATCAATGAGACATGAAAGTTTCATTGACCAAATTTATGCTTATGTTTTATTTAGTTTTACCTGTGAGCCCTACTCTTAGTTGCTCAGAAGCTTGCACCACAGTTTCTCTATAGATATCATCCATCTTATTCAAGGCTTCAAGTAGTTTCTCCAAGATCTTGTCAATCTCTTGGCCTACAATCACCTTGTACTCCTGCAAGAAAAAGAAACATTCATAAAATGTGCAAAATTGTTATTATTTTCTAATCCATTTGTTGAAAGATATGTTTTGAGCGCTCAGAAGAGTTCTTTTGAGTACCCACAACATATGTTTTGGTTGAGAAATGAAAAGAATAATTTTAATTACAAATTCTTATAAAAAAGGCCTGTTGATTGCTTTGATTTTGGTTTGTATTGTAATTATAAGCAGTGATCAAATTTAGCACTTACTAAAATTTCATCACTAGCAAAGTTTAGCAAAAGAATAGAAGTCATTGCCATTTCTGGTTTTAAGTCTATTAAATAATGCAATGGAATAGATAACAATGCCTGTTTGCCACACAGTGTAGATCCTGATTAGATGGCTGATCTGAATGTAAATACTATATTATTTTAATAAGTATTCCAAAGCGAATTTATTTAAACCTTTTCTTCATGAATATTCATGGTAGGCTCCACCCACTATGAATAATTATATAAATAAACTTTTATATTGGGGCATAGAATAAAGAAATTACCTGTCAGGTCCACTAGTGTAGGATCAACAATATCATATTTCCATATTAAAGCAAACAGAGTAGACCCTGATCAGAGCTGCTTGATCTGAGTCTGCTGTGTTTGCAAAAGCCTTAAAAGGCGTCTCTACGAGGTAAAGGGCTAAACACAAAATTCAATTTGCCACTCTATGTTCAAATTTTCGGCTATTTGGCCCTTGTCAAGAAACAAATATACAATTTTATGCACTAAACTACATCTTCATACGTAAGTTAACCAACAAATTTAACTGAGGTAGCAGTCTGATCTGGGTTCATATTGTTTTAATATAGGTCATCAAAGTAAATAAGCAGAAGAGAGTGCAGATAATAATCGTTGTGAATAGCAGGAAAAGAGTCAAGGGGTTAAATTGTACTTACATCAACCTTGTTGGTGACTGTGTTCATCATATCATTGTAACGATCTTTGAATGGGTAGCTATCAATCTTGTTGGTGAGTTCTTCAAATTTCTCATCCATTACTGAATAAGCTTCTCTCAGTTTCACTATAGCTACAGAGTAACTGGCCCTGAAAAATTCAGCAGAATAAGGACTACTGTAAATCCGGAAATTTTCGCGAGAATTTTATTTTCCTGAATAGCGTTAAAAACATATTTGCAACATTAAATATTCATGACTTGGGCATGATTTACCTATATCAGTAAACGACAGAGTCATTTCACCATTTTGCGAGGATTTTATTTCGAGGAATCTTCGCATATGTGTCATAAAATGATTAGAAAGCATTACCACTTTTGTTTCAAAAATTCAGCAAGAAGACAAGATACTTACAGCATATTCTTTACTGTTCCCGTATACACCTGTTCCATGGTCTGTAGATAGAGATCATTATCCTTGTACATCCTCCTCAATTCCTTCCTCATCATCTTCACCTCTTTCTGTATGGACACCAACTCCTCGGCGAACCTGTCCGACAGAGGCTTCATCTCCTCGGAAAAGCTGTTCTTGAAGCCGTTGTATTTATAGAGGAGTTCATCTCCAAGCTCTCTTGTAATCATCTTCACCATTATACTCATTTCGTCTGTTACCTCCTTCAGGTAGTCAGATCCAAATTCCTGACATAAAAAATGAAATTTTAACTCTTATCCCGCCACTATTGAATTTTGTTCTGAAAATGTTGTGTGCTTTTTACATCTGCTGCATATATTCAAGTGCACTTCAGATTAGATTTTTATCATTGACACAAACAATACAATGTATGAACTGGTCTGATCTGGGTCCATATTGTTTAGGTCAAGGTAACAGAAATCTAATTGTTGCTTTTTGAAGTTACATGGCTTTTCATGTACAAATTTGGTCACACTGAACTTATTGCAGATGAGCCTGACTCTTTTAGTCTTTATAGGATGAGGACCAACAAAATTCAATCACCTCTTACCCACCTCACAAAATTTTGTGTATATGCAAGTTTGGTCAAAATCCTCCCACTGGTTCAGAAAAAAAGTTTGCAGACAAGAAAATAGGCTGACAAGGATGATTTCAGTAGGATCTGCCCCAAAAGTAATAATAAATATTATTTATCATTATATTTCCCACCCCTCCCTTTGCTTGAGGGACATAAATGAGGTTAAATGTGCAGACATAGCTATTAAATAAAATCTATTCTCACAGTGATATCCTTGAGCATGTCAGGCCTCCATTTGAGATGTCCATGTAAGAGTCTGTAATTGAGGCTAGCCTTGATCATTCCTTCCTCTACCCTCTCTACACCTGTCTGTCTGTTCGTCTCTGTAACAAACGACGTCTCATTCGGGAATAAAGCTGTTGTGGTGATCTTTTTGTTTCTATTATCTGAAAAATACAAAAACATACGAAAAACTGATAGCAAAGAAATGCAGACCCTGATGAGATGCCACATGTTGCAGCATCTCTTCTGGGTCTTCATTGTTTGCTGGTATCATACATGTGAGCCGTGGCATGTGATTTCCAACAATGTGGCATTTTGACAAGTGTAGATGTATATGAGCCTGTGCAGCCTCGTCTTGAGCTTAGAATCGCCAAATGATGTTCTGTCAGTAGCTTAACACTCATAGAATATTTAAGCGACTAGCCAAGGCTCTGATCAGATCGCGCATATTCACAGGCTGGTCTGAGCCTTTGCTGGTCGCACATACCACACTGTTGGAAATCTCGTGTCGCGGCTCATGTAAGTTATAGGAAGCTAGAATTATAGTTCCTTGTCCTTTAGGATCATGGATTCCATTGTTGAACTTTGAAACCATTGTACAGGCTCACATATGAGGCCTAATTGGTCAAAACTAGCTAGTCTGGTCCAGAAAACTTGCACACTATACACTTTCAGCTCTTCAGTGTATTCTTTGCTCCTAAAGGACAATCTTTCTCTACGAACATATCTAATTTGGTTAACCCATATAAGCTTAGCATCCTTTTTATGGGACATAGGCAAACAGAACAGACCAAAATCAGAGACCTCATAAAGTGGTGTCTAATTACAGGATCTTCACTGTTTGCTTAAGCCTGTCTGACACAGAACACTGTTTGGCACATGGTTCCAATACGGTATACTCGGTTATACATGGGTTGACTGGTACCAGCTGTGCCTGGGGATGAGTTGGCATGATTTAGGCTCGACGTAGCATGAGTATGTACCAACAAAGCACGATATACTCGATCAAACTAGGTTTGTCACCGCTTGAGCATGATTTGCAAAATGATTTTCATATGATTGTTGTACCATTCCAAGTACGGTCTAGTACGGTCTGTTACGGCCTTGTACAATTAAACAAGATTTTTACTCGATTTACTGGACATTTACAGGGTTTACATACGGTCCCACCAACTTTTGTTTGAGTTCGATTCTATACGATTTATATACGATATTGACATGGTTGAGCTTACTAATGGAGTGGACTTCATGTACGGTTGTATATACAGTCTCTCACGATCTGGTACGGTCTCCCACGGTCTTGTACGATCGCTAATATGATTATACACGGACATGGCACCCGTGTCAGTTTTTTTAAAAGTTTTAAAAATCATACACGACTTTCACGGATACACTCGAATGGCCCGAGTGTAACTCGGATAAGGCCATGGTTGGTTCGGTTGTATGTACGGTTTACACAGATGGCCATCCATATAAGCCGTGTGTTATGTGTCAGACAGGCTTTACAGAATGTTCTACTAAAATTTGAAGAAAAAAATGATGAGGTAGCAAATTCATTCGGCTTAAATCAATCAATCTGGGTGGAATTGAAATTATAACAGTTGTTTGTACCTTTGCTGTAACTAGTGACAGCTGACAGAGATCTGTCCAGGGTGTCTACATTCCATTCTGTCTTCCAGGCCACCTTGTCATCGTGAGATGCCTGCATCATCATCATATATGGTGACTCGGTGGTCATGTGACCTTCAAGACTAGCCTTTTCACTCGGTGTTATAACCTGTAAAAGATATGTAACCAGTGGAGTAAAAAAACACACATAAATTCACAGTGTTTCTGTAAGACCAGAATTTTTGGGGGTCATTGATGACCCCTTGTTTGAAAATTTGGGGTCATTGGCAAATTTAGCGGGTCAGAACTTTTTTAATGTATAAATACTTTTTGTCTGAGCATGCGTCAATATTAAAGGTATTTGAAGAATGTCCCCTATCGTAAGATAAAAGTTCTCGAAATTCGGTGCATGTTTTACTAACAATAGGCTTGTGATCAACGGCTTTTGTTACATTTTCTGTTTCATGGGAATTATTCAATGTTGTGTTGCTTGTAGTTAAAGCCCTATCCTCCAGAGGACAAGAAATAAAAGTGTCTGCTCACCAATTTTATTATGGGGCAGCCATTGTTGTTTAACAGTTGAGCGCTTTACTCATGCGCAGTCGGTTAGTCTAAAAAAAGACGTGATGCATTGGTTTCATTTCTTTTAAAATCGTTGTCTTATATATTTTGGTGTATTGGAGCAATGAAACTTTCTTTTCTAGATTACTTTTTTTAAATTTATGCTGCATAATGCCCCAAAATAGCAGCGAGAGCAAAACAAGCCAAAATAATTTGGAATGAAACCCCATCTGTGCGAATCGCAAATGACTTTTGACATGCGCAGTCGTCATTTTTGAAATAAATCAGATACGTCATGGAAATACCCAGCAAAGATATGTGTGCGCAGGTCTATTTTTCACAGGAACACTATTTATAGAAGCGTTATCATCGAGGTAAATTGAAGTCCTCAGATCTCAGCATATAAAGAAAATGGAGTTTCGTTCTCGCTGCTGTTTTTGTGTGCGTCACGAAAAAAGCACAGACAAACTGTCAATGTGTCAGCAGTCAATTTATTGCGTCAAAAACAGAAGAAACACACTCTCGCGGAAACACTGAATTCACCCAGTGTTGTCACTGGCTTCTCTGCTTACACACATTAAGTATGGAGATGTTATGAATTTAATACTCTCCTACATGAATATCATGCTAGGCTCCACCCACTATGAATAATTATTTAAATAATTATTCACATTGGTACATAAAACAAAGAAGTTACTCGTCAGGTCCACTAGTGTAGAGTCAGAAATATCATAAATCCATAAGCAAACAGTGAAGACCCTGATCAGGCAGCTCTTACAAGAGTTGCCTGATCTGGGTCAGCTCTGTTTGCAAAAGCGTTAAAAGGCGTCTCTATGATGTAAAGGGTTAAGCGGATGTGATAACTAGGCATTGTGTTTAAGAAACCCTTTGCTCCAAAACATATACTTTTCCATTTGGGTGGCAAGAACATGTACAAGTATTTCTAAGGAAACATGGCCACTTGTGATTTTTTCAGGTGGGGTCCGGACCCCTCTGGATCTGCACATGAAAATGGACAAAAAAGGTTCCTTTCTACTCACCTCAATGTTGAATTCAGGCTTCTCCTTGTTAACATCAGTTTTAAGAGTGATCATTTTCTTGCCACTTCTAGATGTGAGGTACTCCAACTGCCACTCACTGCTTGCCTTGGCAACGGTTTTGGTCAAGGATGATTTCATCAAGATGTTTGTTTTGGTATCTGGATGTATGACATTCCAACTGAGGCTGTAAAATAAACCAATGCATGTGTACATGGAAGACTCTGATCAGTCTGGACAGATGTACAGGCAGATCTGAGTCATCACTGGTTGCCTTGGAAACAGTATTGGTCAAGAGATGTTTGTTTTGGTATCTTGGTGTATGACGTTCCAGCTGTTCATGTACAATAAACCATTGCATGACAAAAAAAGATCTGTGCTCCTACCAATGTCTCTATGAAGACTCATATCAGCCCAGGCATCTGCAGGCCTCTATATAACAGTCGGTAATTAAAACATAATTTTCTTATTTATGAACCAAAAAATAGAGGGTACTAAAAAATATCTCAATGAGATGTCTCTACTCAAAAGAAGCTTCTCAATGAGATGGCTCTTTTGAGTACCCAAAAACAAATGTTAAGATTGATGAATCACAATTTACACAATCATTTTTTGTTTATCTGGACCTATGATCTGCCCAATCAAAATGTTTGCTCGCAATGTAGATGCTGTTATATAAGGTAATGAATGACCAATCCAACAGAACTGTGAGCACAGGGAAGACTAAGATCAGCCTGGATTATCAGAAAATCACATCAGTGTTTGATGTGAGCTCAATGAATAGCTCCGGACCAATGTTTTGTTCATGAGGAAAGAAAAGACACCCATCATATGAGATCATACGAGCCTAATCTGAGTCTTCACTGGTAACCTTAGCATGCTGGGTTATTTTGAATTTTTTTTTTATATCTTTTTTTTCAAAGTAACTTTTAAAAAATCTTTCAGAATACCATCAGATTGTTAAACCCTTTGGATCCAGATCAGGCATGACATTTGTCAGGCCTTATCTGGGTAACAATTTACTTGCAAACCAACTCTTTTTACATGTACTACTGATAACTTAAAGTGATTACTCTATTCCTTAGACTTTGAGTTAATGAGAGTGGACTGTACAAACCTCACACTATCATCAGAAGTCTTTTCAACTGAATATTCGGTGGTGATTTTCTTCCTCTTGTCCGAGCAGTATGTAAACTCTGTCTTTCCGTCCAACAGCTTCTCGCCGCTGTCTGCTGTCACCTCAGTTCTCATAGTCAGTTGCTGAAATGTACAGAGCAAAATATGCTGAATCAGCTCTTTATCAAATAGTACCAGATCAGAAACCAGGCCCCAAGGTTATAAAACTTTTTTTTCATCGTCAACTGAACTGGGCACTAAATTTCAACTGCTCATAGAAACTAAAATACTGTAAAATAAAGAAGTTTCATGCTTAAAGTCTCTCAGATGTTGCATTTATCCTGCTTATAAATGTTTAAATGCCAACAATTGTGGCATTTTAACATTTATGAGCAGGATAAATTTTGTGTTCAGCTGAATTTAGCATGAAAAAAGTTTTATAACCTCAGGGCCAGGTCCCAAGGTTATAAAACATTTTTCATGCTCATTTAAATTGAGCATGGAATTTGTCATACTCACAAATGTTAAAATGCCAAAAATAGTTGGCATTTTAACATTATTAGCATGATAAATACAACAGCTGAGATGAAATGGATCCTATTCCCTTTATGCCTGTTCATTTATCTGACAAATTGCATCACCTAAAACTTTTAAATACTGCTTTTCTAAATGGAAAATTCCAGTTCATCATGTTAACAATACACTATTTCTCTTAAGAGAGCAAACAAAAAGACCCTGATCAGACTTCTCCATTAGTCTGACCTGGGACTTTTTTCTTTGAACATGCTTTTCGTGTCAGAGAAATTTGGCTCTGGTATCCAAGACTTAAATGTTCTAACAGCATACATATGATGCTTTTTAAGGCCCAACCTGGTGACTCTAAACCAGTTTATCTGGAAGTTTCCACTGAAACCTAGATTAATGTGAGACAGATTCTAGACCAGTACATGTATTTAAAAAGAAGATGTATTACAAACAGTTACTAATCCACTTTTTGGACAAGGCCTTGAAATCTACTAAGTTTGCATAAGTTTTTGTGAGGTCTACTTTATTTGGTTCATGACATAAGCATCATACCTCAACAAGCTCAAGGCTAAAAATGTTAGAGCCTGCTGTTAAAATATTTTGATTAAATGTGGCCTGATGCTCTGTGTTCTTTTGTCTCTATCTCTCAGTGACAGGGATTAGTCAATGAATTGTGATTGTTAAATTTCCTGGTCACATCCACTTCTTGTTTACATACATCAACCCTTTGTATATGTGAAATCTGTAAATTGGCACTTTCACAAACAGTGAAGACCCAGATGAAATGTTGGGAAATGCAGCATTTCACCAGGGTCTGATAAAACAATCTTCTGGGATTGAAATACATGTATTTCTTAATTTTGCAATTTTAAAAAGTGACTCCTTGATATGAACAAAGCACCACCAAAAGTTAATTGCATCATACCAGATTGAAACACCAATCAGGGTTAATACCTGTCCAACCGAACCCCTATTTAAACTTTTTTGAAAACACTGTAGATCCTGATCAGCTGGCTTCTGACGAAGCCATCTGACCAAGATCCAAAGTGTTTTCCACCCTGATTGAAAATGTCTCCTTGCGACCAGAATGCTACAGATAAACAGAGGCATGTAGTACAGTAAAACCTGTCTTAAGCGGCCACTCAAAAAGAAGACCAAAATTGGTTTTCAAGACTGATTATCGCTTAATGCAGGTCAAAAGTATTGCAGAATGCTCCAATGGGAGCATTCTGCAATACTTTCGACCTTCAGTAAGCTACCATTTGTCATTAAGATCTTGTTTTGTCTATTTTTGAGTGGCAGCTTAAGACAGATTTTACCGTACATAAAAATACAAAGCATGACAAGGATTGAATAAACATATACCTTATTCAAGCTGGGAACATTGAGCTCCACTTGGACCACTTTCTGTACATCATAGGGAGCCACTGTAAATCTCAAATCAACCTCTTTACCACGGTCATTCTCAGCATCCCATAACAGTACAAGATTTCCAACCTTCTGTGCCTTGCCATCAGTGTAGGAGGAAGCTGCTTCAACAGTTCTTGTAGGCATCATCACTTTCACAGAATAATCATAGACCATTCCTAGTCGAACAGGTTTCATACTAAACTCAGACTCATATGATGCTTCTTGTTTATTAGCTTCATCCCATGATACTTTAGCCGAGCTGACAGTTTTCTCACTTGTCTGCATGTATTTACTGCTATAGCCAACAATCCTGCTGGGGTTTGTCAGTCTCACATGGAAATCTTTCTTTTCTGTATCCTCATCACCAGTGTCTGCCAGTCCAAACTCAAGTCTCACTAGACTCTTATCATCTTCCTTATTCCAATTGATGACTAGATCTCCTTCCACACTCTCACCCTCATTAATACCCCTAAAACTAAATTCCATGCCACGTGGAGCCCGGATATCGATGATTCCAGAGAATTTATCAAGAGTACTGAATTCTGAATCGACATCCAAATACTTTTGACCATTGTACTGTGCTAGCATCATGCCCTTTGATCTCATGGGGGATGAATACAGGCTACCATCAATCTTAGCTACAAAATCTCTTAGTTCATTAAATGTTGTTCTTATTTCTATTCCTGTTGTAAGGCTTCCAGCAGAGTCATAGATATTACGAGTGTAAATACCCTCAACCTCTATAAATCCCTCCATGTTTTGGCGATCTACCCATGTCATTTTGAGGTTTGGTTTCATATCAGGACCATACTGTTTGTTCCTAAATTCAGTTTTACAAGAAGTATATCCTTTAAATGGGCTTGTCATGTGGGCACTTGCTTCCATATCAGTGAATGAGTTGTACTCTCCCTTAATATCAAACCTCATTGGTGATTCTAATGGAGTAGCTGAAACTATAGTATCAACACTTAAGGAGAGGCCACCATTAGCTTTGTCAACATTATAGTCAGTTTCTAGACTGAACGACTCATATCCATCAAACGGCGTAGTCAATTTATAGCTGTAAGATCCTGGAGAGTACATCTCTACCTCAGTGAATGCATACTCACCATAAGATGATTTCCTCTCTCTTTTATATGTAGTACCATCATAGCTCAGTTTATCTTTCACTCTGTAAGTTTCAATCAATGGTGATTGCAATTCAATTTTCCCATCTTGTTCCATTGTTGTCTTTGTTGGTCTCTTTGTCACAGATTCATAGTTTAATCTATTGTACTGAAGATCTGGGTATGGTATTTCTAAAATCAAATACAGTTTTTGGTTCAAAAGTTTGAAGTTTTGAGGATCATCTAACAGCCACTGGAAACCAAAGTCTGCATTTAAGACTTCCTTGTTATAATTTCCTGTAAGTTTTGTTGAAATATCAATATTCTGATTATTGCTATCAATTTTCTGATTGTGATAGAATGATAAACCATTATTATGCTCTTCTCCATTGACTGTGGATGTTGTTTTTGACTCATAGCTAATATTGGGTAGATCAACTTGTAGAGAAGTTCGGCTCTTGACCTCATATATTGGACCAACAGTGTATTCAGTTAGCATGATAAAATCAAGTGGTTTACCGGTACGAGTGAAATTAAAGGTGACATCATCTTCAAGGTAAGGCAGTTTCAAATCACCAGATGTATGAATATCTTGTCCATCAAACTTATGTTTAACTGAAGCATGCCAAGCCTGTTCATAAACAAGATCTGCATCTGCTTGGAAATCACTGAGAGTGCCAGACTTATGTAGACCAGCTTTCACAATATCCATATGTGGGAATGGTGATGTGAACTTGAAATCTGCTCCAGAGGACTTTGTATCATGGGCTAAATGTAAATCTGCATTAATCTCTTTATCATTATATGCGGCTTCTGCTATTGTCTTCATATTAGGAAATTTTCCATCGTGAACAAATAAATAGTGTATTCGTGACATGTTTTGGAATGGAGTTGTTAAGGTAAACTCTCCCTTAATATTTTTGGTCATAGAAAACATGTTGTTAAGACTGATCTTTTGGCCATTCGTCTCATATTCAACATTAGTTTGGAAGTCATCTAGTTGACCCTGGTGCTGGAAGTTCCACTTCACTGTTTCATAGCCTCTAAATGGACTGTCCATAACAAATGTATTTTTTATTCCATCAGTGGCAGAGAATGTCATTTCTGTGAAAACTGGTCGACTGATACATTTGCATGTTATTTTTGCATTGGTATGGAAATCATGACTGTTTCCAACATGTGTAAATCCAGCAACTAGATCATCCTCTGTAAAGGGACTGGCAACAGTTATTGTACCTTCAAGAGTCTCAATGGAGGTAAACCTGTAATTTGATGTAATTTTGATAACCTGGGTTGGAAGATATTCCACTTCAAAGCTTGAAACTCTAGACATTCCTTGAACATTACTGCTGACTTTAGCCTTCATGTAGGGGTACTGCTGGAAAGGAGTTTTGAGGTTAAAGACCCCTGATAAGGTGGTACCTTTATAGTAAGCCCAGTTGAAATTAGTTGAGATTGTGTCGACATATGGTACCATTTTAAATGAAGCATCACCATGAAGCTTAAAAATACTTCCATCAAGCTTGAGAGAGGCATCCAGCCCAGGAAATTGTGGGAATGGTGTCTTCAGTGAAACTGTAGTGTATTTTACATGGTCGTATCGATATGCTGTTCCTAATGTTATGACTTGTCTGGGAGCAAATTCTAATTCAGTAGTTGTGATCCAATTCTGGCCTTGGCGTTCTCTTGAAGATTTCAATGTGATGGTTCTGAATCTTTGAAATGGTGAAGTAAAGGTCACTGAAGAGTCTATTATTCCAAATTCATTAAAGTAGTAGTTACTATCTACTGTAATCACCTGATAGGGTGCCCACTGTACTTCAGCATGTCCTCTGTATGGCAGCATACTATGAGAAGATGTCAGTTTCAATGTAACATCCTCTGTATACAGACTCGTGATATGAGTATTGAAGTCTACAGATCCGTATTGCCGTGTGTAGTCAACACCTGCTGAGAACAGTTCAAGGTTATCCTTTGTAATCAGTCCAGTTGTCTTCAAGTAACCAACTCTGTCTTCATGGTTGAAGTTGATAAAAAGCTCCTTGATAGATTCTGTTGGTATAATCAACTCGAAACTGGAAGAAAACATTCTGACTGGACGGAACTGGTGGGCCTCATCAAACTGAATCTTAAATCTATTTCCTCTTCGTGGTAGAACATCTAACATACCGTGGAATTTTCCATGCTTCAGTTCAAATTCCCAAGTAGTGGCTATGTTGTCATTTGGTATGGTGATCTGGATATTCCCCTTATTGCTGGTTTCTAGATGACCATCTTTAATATCCATGTCAATGTCAATAACATATTCATCCAGTTGTTTCTGACTGGGCTGTGTTGAAGATTCCAGAGCAAACTTTGTGTTGTACTTAGTCTTGTCATCAGAGTGCTGAGCTTTCACTACTAAAATCCTCATTCCATCAAATGGTGTTCGTAGGTCAAAGTTTCCATTGAAACTTCTCCTGAAATCCGTGACTTCTAACTGTCCGACAGTATTTAGGGAAAGGCGATGTCTGCCCCACTGAATAAGTAAAGATGACTGAAGGTCATCACTGGAAAGCCTATGTTTCAACTGACCATTCATGTTTTCATAATCAGTAAATGGTGTTTTAATTATACCAACAATATCTATGCTATTTAAATCGAATGGTGCTTTGGATGTTGCTGATGCCAAGATTTTCTTTTTCTTATCCCATGTAATGCTGCCTTTGCTCTGGTAACGGGATTTATCCTTGATGTGAGATATCTCCAGACCCAGTTCTCGGAAATTCTTGAAGGGACTAAAGAATGATACTGATAATTCAGTTCTACGATCAATCATGTCAGGCTGGTCATTCCTAAATGTCATGCTTGCTTCAATAACATTGTCTGGACTCCAGGTCAGTTTTAAGTGTGTGATGTACCGGTCTCCCGTTGAATGCTTCAAGTCTAAACCAATAGTTTGTGATGGGTAATGCAATACTCCAGTAATCTCAAAACTATCCATACTTTCAAATGTTACAGTTGTATTTATTAGGAAGCGTTTGTCTATGTCTTTATCTGCATCCCACTGAATATCAATAAGATAGCTTCTGTCATTCTCAAATCTAGAAGATTCAGCCACCCCTGTAACACGACGAGAGGGTACACCAACATCTATGCTATATCTGTAATACTTTGCTACATCCATAGCTGTTGAAACAGCAACACTGTACAGAGCTTCTCCACGCTTAAACAAAGCAAAAGTTGAAAATCCAAGTTCCTTGTGAGTAAAGCCAGCTTCAATTTTTAACAATGGATTATTTTCTCTGTGGATTTCGACCATGGCTTCGTACATATGATCTGTAGCAATTTTCAGCATGGTTTCAATTCTTGATCTCTGCCCTTTAATTAATTCAAACTCTATGTTGCTAATATACTTATTGGCGTTTTCTTTTCCAAAAGCTCCAGCGAATGACAGTTCTCTCCCTTTTGGTAGACTCACTAAGACCTCACCAGCATAGTTTGGCAGATCTTGTTTGCTCTTGTTATGGAGACGGATTCCCATGGAAACAACTCTTTCAGGGTGGTATCTGATTTTGAAGTCATTCAAAATTGTCTTAGGATCATGAATATGGCCTCCTTCTATCATCACAGTCAAGTCCTGGAAAGATAAATGAGTAAGCTCATAAGACATTTTGGTACTTATCCCAAATGTAACCAGAGTTGCCTGCTTTTCTCTTCTGCTTATGTTCTTTCAGGTTTTGTCACATCAAGGATTGTTGTGTTGCTATTCCTCGCGGTGCCATGGGTTTGTCTGCAGTTTGTGATTGTGGTATTTCTCAATCATACTCACTTACTATTTTAACTTTTAAAAGTTTTGTAGATACACAGGCTTAATAGAAAACAGCCTTGATTCCTGCCAGGTGGTGTCTTTCAGAAGCCAGCTGATCTGATTTGTTACTGCTTGCAAAACATGATACCATTTTCAATCTAATAAGTGCTAATATATACCCTCTGCTAACAGTGTAGATCCAGATCAGCTGGCTTCTGATGAAGCCAGCTGATCAGGATCAACACTGTTTTTCCTCCATACAATGAATTCATATTAACAATGAAATTGCACAGCTGGACTGACTGAAGACCAGAACCAGACATTCATATAGCATAATCAACTAATGAAGAGCTCAGTGGACATGTGTGCTTATAGGAGTTTGTGCAGGTACGAGGATATATCTAGGATCAGATTGACAAGAGTTAACCCTTGGTGTACTAATGGATTCTTCCTTCTGGTTGGATACAATTAACTTGGAATGTCTAATTGTATATATCGAGGGGTCACAAGGTATAATTTCCCAATACATGTAGTATAGTATTTCTTTCACTGAATATCTTTATGTCTTAGCAAACAGTGTAGACCTGATAAAATACTGCATGGTGCAGCATTTCATCTGGGTCTTCACTTTTTGCCAAAGTATGCATTTAGGAGCCGCCAGCACCAGTATACAAAGGGTAACTGAAATATAGATGAGTTGGTATAAAAACTCTAAGTTACCTTAGCTGGGAATTTAAAATCTACAGAGTAGTTAACTTGTTTCTTGGTGGCTCCCAGCTTATGAATAGTATCTATTGACAGGTCTAATCTATTCTTGGTGTGCTTGTCTTTCAGATTTCGGCCATACTTAAAGCTGGCATCAATATTTGTGGTATACTTCTTCTTGACAAAGTTCATGATGAAGTTGGAGTCCAAATTGTTGTTCCTCAGTGAGTTTGTGGTCCTGAATATAGATAGAATATCATTATTACATTCAGACTGGCTAATATATTTATTTTTTGTGCTATGAATTAATCATGTGAAAGTTGTTTTAGCACATATCCCCAGAGAGCGGAAAGCCACTGTTATTCAGAAATTTTACATATTCAGCTGTGCTGTGAGCCTGTTTGATCTTGAAAATCAGGGCAAGAGCACCAAAAATAATTCAAGTCTTTATCATGCCAAAACATTTTATCCATGTAAATTTGGTTCTAATCTGTCACATAGTTCCTGACATATGGGGCACACATGAACCGGTCATGTTGATGCTGATAAAATCTGCACCAAAAACAATATGACTCCTGCTCCCCTTCGGTGTGCATTGGGGGCATAATTTTGGACCCCTAGGCTTTGATGAGATGGTAGGGGCCTGATGCTTTGGCTGTTGTCAGGCCCACGGGATTTTGCCTGTTGGATTTCTTTTGCTGCGGTATTCAATTCTTTGTACTGTTGAGTCCTTATCTTTGCTTTATCTCCTTTTTATATCTAGATTTATATGTTCTAGGAGATGATGCACAGATAAGTTAGGGGTCTTTCATGCAAACCAAACATCTATGCGTCTTGATCCACATCTGAACTAAGGGTGAGGTTGGCGCCGTGAAAACCTCCAGTAAAATATATTTACTGACTGTTTCAATGCGGTGCTTCTTTTGTGGATCATTTGTGCTATCTATGTCTTGTGTTTGTCATGCTTTCATGTCTTTTCATTGCTGCCTTTTGGTCACCTGCTGGGAAAGGGCTGGCCTCTTGGCTCTTGTTTGTGATGTTTAATTGTGTTTTTGTCACATTCCCATGTGGTATCCTGAGTCAGGTGTAGAACTTGATTGTATTGATTCCTGATCTTTGCCACCTTTCTTACTTTGATTAGACTTTACTCACATTTTCACATTAGCATTCTGTCTGGTTTTCTGCTCGATAAACTTGACCCTCTGATTAACAACTATGGTATCCTTGTTCCCTTCGCCGAGGGTGTAGTCAACACGGGCTTTTGATAGGATTGTCTTCCAGGCTCGAGAGTCCATTGTGAACATGACCTTGAAGGTGACCTTTGGCCCTTGTATGTTTACTCTTGAAGTGTACTTTGTTCTTCCCTTCTTTTTGTATTTAACTTGGGTCATATCGGCTGTAAGAGAAAAAAAGACATTAGAGAATATAACATTACAGAATAAACATTTGGGAGAAAAGAGAACGGCTCTTATCCCAAAACAATTAAATTTATACAGGCAAGTGGTCATTTAACATGAAATAATCGCAAGTCATTCATTATTAGCTTAGTTCGAGTGCTAACTATAGTCCAGGCCTCAAGGATATAAAACTAAAGTTCATTCTCAAACTTAAAATAAATCACAATGATTAGCTGCTTGTGGACATGTGTCCGCAAGCAACCAATCATTGCGTTTTATTTTGAGTTTGAGACTGTACTCATATTTTATAATCTGGAGGCCTGCTCTGGTTTGCCTTGTGCATATGTCTAGTTACCATACTCATGAAAACCAAAACCAGACAATCCAAATAGTGCACTTCAGATCATGGCGAGTTTGAGCTCTGGCTATGGTGTCTATAGTTTAATCATAGTTAAAAAAAACTCACAATGGCCCAACCAAAGATTGAATCTAGACTGACCCCCAATTTTCTATGGTTGGACCGTAGCATGTGAATGACATCATTATTTCTCTGCATTTTATTTGTTATCGTAGGATTACCTGTTGCAGTGAAAGGCCGTTTGGTCACTTTGTCTAGTTTCACATCTACTCTGATTGACTTTCCTTCCACATGCTCTACACTTCCTGTAAACTCTACAAACTCTTTGTCTGGTGTTCTTGCGTAGACTCTAGGCGTGTAGATTTCCCTGCTAGCTTTCTTGGTCTTCTGTATTTTCTTTGCTGTGAACGCCTCAAATATGTATCCTTCACCTTTCTGGTAGTTGAACTTTGTTTTCATTCCAACCTGGGAGTCTGTGTTCATCAAAGATGCTAAAGAAAAGTTGAAGGATTATTATATTAATTCTAAATATTTCAACACCTTCACTCCTAACCTAATTCACTCTAAAATTAGAACAAAGTAAGTAAGGGTGCACAATCCTGAGGATTGGAATATTAAGAGCATTAAATGAAAATGCAGGGAGACTTTTTAGGTCAATTATGAGTCAATTTTATAAACTGATGCTATGTCTAAAACAGAGGATCTTGTTTGAGAGCTCAAGTGTTATTGAATTTATTAATGAGTTTAGGGAATAAAAATAGCAAAGCATGGCAAGCTTTTAACATATTTGACATGATTGATAAATTCAATAATTAAACAACAGGAATGTTAGATTCTAGTATCATATGAAATTAAAATTACTTTGGAATCACAACTTTTTCCATTATGTATGCAATGTTGTTATGTGTGTCATCACACAACATTACTAAATAAATATGTAAATCACTAGTGGTTTATAAATTTTAAAACATGGTATCGCATCACTCCCAGATATGAAGTCATTTGAAAGAGGTAGTTATGAAACAGCAAATAGTGTAAACCCTGACCATAGCAAAGACAAGTTTTCTCACATTGAGACCCTTATGATGATGACTTACTTTGGTAGACAATAGGATCATCAAACAGTCCCTGTACCGATAGATCAGTATCAAGCATCTCCATTGGGTGATAGTTCAATACACCACTAAGTTGTACATTCTTCCAGTCAGGTATCTCTATGTTGATAATTGGTGTGTACGTCATTCTGTCTTTAGTCTCGTCTATTTGGATTCTAGCATCAACTTTGTATTCTTTCAGATCATCTACCTTGATGCTACCTGTCATACCTTTCAAGCTTGGGGAGTCGAGTAGTTCACCTGTAACATTGATAAGAAGACTTAGCGAGATTCAAACCAGCCTGCTCAGCTACAGAGACTAGCTACAATATTGAAATTTCGCTCGTAACAAGTCTAGATATAATACTTTCCAATAAGTGAAAAACAAAGGGGCTCATCAGACTGCGTGGATGTGCAGGCTGGTCTGCGCCTTTGTTGTTAGCAAACCCCGAAGACAGGTGAGAGGAACACTTTCTGACATGCTTCAATGAAATTTACCTGTCAATAAAGGACTTAGAAAGTTTGACGTAAAACCTTAAAAATGCTTGCACCACAAACTTCAGACCTTTTCGAGATATTGGCTCAAATTTAATCAATAGCTTTCATCACAAACACAGTTTGCTAAAGATAAAATAAAAAATATTGGCAATTAAAAGCGCTGCAGGCATGCAACATAACCCGCCCAGGATATTTTCAATGCAAAGAAAATCATTTTGAAACTAGACCTTTTCATGCAAAGTTTGAAGAAAATCAGTAAAGAAATGCCAAAGATAGAGAGTGAAAAACCAATTTATAACATCAATCAAGGGCCATAACTCTGTACTTATTTGTCGAAATTTATCCATCTGCAATACCAAGACACTAATTTTCAATATCAACTCTTATACCCAGTTTGAAGAAAATCGGTAAAAAAATGCCAAAGATAGAGAGTGAAAACAAATTTCTAATGTCAATCAAGGGCTATAACTCTGTATTTATTTGTCAAAATTTACCCATCTGCAATTCCAGAACAATCCTTCACAATATCGACTCTCATACCAAGTTTGAAGAAAATCGGTAAAGGAATGCCAAAGATAGAGAGTGAAAACCAATTTCTATCGTCAATCAAAGGCCGTAATGGACACTCGAACGCAATTATTTGAATGGAGGGTATAACATAATACCCCACACTTTTTAAAAAACAAATGTGTAATACATGAGCTTGGTATTCAAAGATCATTTAGTGTCTCATGTATGCTGTAAAACAAATACCTTGAACATTAACTTTCTTCCATGGTGAGATAAGGTCAATGGTGAGGGTTTTATCTTTATGTTTGACATCTACATCTATGCCCAATGCTCTGTCTATCTCTGACCCTGGGGTATCAGCCAGGAACCGGAACAATGTCTGCTGTGGGGTCTGAAATATAAATACAAATTTCAATATAAGAATCTATCAGTGTGATGGTGGGATAGGAAAATCTGTCTTGAGGATCACCGTTTGGCATCATGAGCCTTGCCTGCTGTAGCCACCTCAATTCACCTGCATAATATGCACCATTTATCATGCGACCTTGCTCAAGATAGTCCATCATGATCACCCCTTGACTATCCCAAAAGATTGAGGCCATCTCCTTCCCTGCTGAACGAACCCATTCCAAGGCGGTGCTTCTTTTGTGGATCATGTATGTTATTTCTGTCTTGTTTTGTTATGCTTTCATGCATGTTTGTTTGTTTATGCCTTGTGGTCACCTGCTGGGAAAGGGCTGACCTCTGGGCTCTCCTTTGTGATGTCTAATTGTTATGTTGTCACTTTCCCATTGGTATCCTGGGTCAGGTGTGGTGCTTGATTGTATCGATTCCTGATCTTTGCCATCTTTCTTACTTTGCAGAGTGCTGACAAATGATGCTCCCGAGTAATTTTTCATTCCCATCCTCAGAGAAATTACAGATTCTATTTCTTGCTCACCATTCAATGCCCCATTTTTATTTTAAAATAAACTCCCAGAAGTTCCTGAATACACTGAGATGCCATATTACATAATGACATCACTAGCATGTGTTATAATAGTTTTTATCATATGACGTCCCGTCTGGGAGTGAAATAACACCATGCAATACAATTGATAAACCACTAGTGGTTTACAGATTTACGGGAAATAAAATGTTATGACGTCCATAACAAAGTTGCGTACATGATGACAATACCGTAACGTTTTTACGCCAGAAATGAGATTTCAAAGTATTTGTCATATGATAAATAGATTCTAACATTCGTGCTCTTGTATTATTGAATTTATTAAACTTGTTGCGAAAAAGAGATAAAATGCTCAGCAAGCCTCGCATTTTATCTCTTTTCCCCCAACTCATTTAATAAATTCAATAAAACATTAGCACTCATGTAAGATCCTCTATATATTTTAGAAAAGATATACCATCTCATTCAAAAACTTAGAATACAGCCCATAAATCTGCTGGCTACCTTACAAAAAATGCTTAAAATTATGCTATACTCATAAGTTTTAGCATTTTTTATTTATACAGGACTTAATTTAGAATGCGTAATTGAAAAAAAAACCTTCCTAATTTCTCAACCAAAGCACATGTTGTGGGTACTCAAAGGAGCACCCAAAACTTATGTTAAAACTGATGGGTAAGAAAATATTAACAGTTTTACGCTCAAAAAGTTGTTTATCTAAACCTGTGTATATATTTGAAGAACCTCTATTACCTTGATTGTCTTAGCTTCCACTTTATATCCATTGGGAATGTCTCTCTTATTCATGACTACACTAACACCAGCGGGGCCTGTCAGGGGGAAACTGGGAGCTCCCGTGAGATCACCGGTGTCTGGGTAGAAGGCCTCGGCACAGAACTCTAGACCGGTCACCTTTCTCAGCTTATCACCGCTACATACTGTGGCCTCGTGTTTGTTCTCATGTAGCATTCTTGGCTCCTTCTCAATGTCACGATATACCATGAAGAATGACGTCCTGAAAACAACAAAATCACAGTCCATTAATTAACCATTTCCTTCATGAATATTCATGCTTGGATCCACCCACTATGAATAATTATATAAATAAACTTTCACAATTGTACGTAGAACAAAGAAATAACTTGTCATGTCCACTGTAGGATTCTATCTTATCATATTTCAATAAGCAAACAGAGTAGACCCTGATCAGGCAGTTCTTCCAAGAGCTGCCTGATCTGAGACTGCTCTGTTTGCAAAAGTGTTAAAAGGCGTCTCAAACAACTCTATGCATGCTGGGGTAATATTGCATGCTTGTTTTTGGCCTGCAGCATTTTTTAAATTAACTTATTCAAAAAAATTCTTTTAGGAATACCGTAAGCTTTGGGCAGTAATATCAATTCTAAACATCTTAGGTATGTCAAAGGTTTTGGCTAGTTGGGTGCTGCAAATGTTGACCCATGATCAGAAAAGGACTCAGATTCTTTCCTAAGTTAAATGATAAAATCATGCAAAATCATTGATTTTAATTACAGTTTCTTTGGATGCTTGGAAATTTTGCAAGCTTTATTGTGGTCTGTTGATTTTTTTAAACAGCAACTTACTGGAAGACAACACCAGCAGGTGAAGAGTTAAAAGCTACTACAGTAAAACCTGTGTAAAACGGCCACTCTAAGAAAGACAGAAAATTGGTTTTCAAGACCAATTATTGCTTAATGCAGGTCAAAAGTATTGCAGAATGCTCCAAGGCGAGCAATCTGCAATGCTTTCGACCTTCATTAAGCTACCATTTATCATTAAGATATTTGTTTTGTCTATTTTTGAATGGCTGTTTACACAGGCTTTACTGTACTTACTTGAGACTTAGAATTTCGCTCTTTTCCTTTGTGAAATCAAATGACATGTCTAGAACATTTCTGTTGGTGATCTCAATCTTTCCTCGTGCTCCTGTACTGCTGTGTAACGTTGACAACATCTTCAACCCACCCTTTGTTACAAAGGCATCAACGCTCATCATTGACTCTATCTCCACTGCTCCACTGAAAAGCATATAACAAGAATATGGTAAATGTTCTAAAATTTGTTTTTCTTCATTCTGTTTTCAAATAAAATTTGCAAGGCTGTTCTGAGCCTCTGCTAGTTGCCCATGCAATAAGTATGGTAAATGTTTTAAAATTTCAAACACTTTTCTCAAATAAAATGTTGGTTATCAGGGCTGGAATTCGCAAACTGTTTGTCAGAATAGTAAACAAGGGAAGACCATGATCAGACTGCTTCTTCAGATCTGGGTATGCATTGTTTGTCTAGGTCTGTTGGCAAGCTACCAGTGTTCAAAATTTTAGAACATTAACCTTATTCAATAAAATTGGACTGGTATCTCCTGTTGAATGGATAAGGTATGAAGAGGGAAAATAAAATGACTTTTGGCCTGACCCGAGATTAGAACAAGAAGAATGAATTTTAATGAAAAAGGGGAATAACTCAAAATATAATTAAGTTAATTTCCATCCATGTCAACCTACTGAGCACACACAGCATATGATTTGTATAATAATTAAAATGTTTAGCATTTTTTAGATCTGCTTTATTTGACACTTTTAAAAGATGTTATGGGTACTCAAAATAACAGTCTCTTGCTGAAACTGTTCTTTTAATAACCAACATCATACATTTTAGATGAGAAATCAATGAAATGATACAGAAAAATACTTTCTTACCATGAAGTTCAAGCCTCGAGGTTATAAAACTTTTTTCATGCTCAACTCAACTGAGTCTGAAATTTGTCATGCTCACAAATGTTAAAATGCCAACAACTGTTGGCATTTTAATATTTATGAGCATGGATAAATACAATATTTGAGAGTTTTAAAGCAAAACATATCTTCATTTTTCAGTATTTTAGGTTTTGTGAGCAAGTGAAATTCCATGCTCAGTTGAGTTGGGCATGAATATTATAACCTTTGGGCCTGTACTATACTTATAAACTAACCTTGGTTCAAAATTTCCTTCAATCACTATGCTGGCTCCTGGTTTCTTAAAGTCCATGTGTCCACCAGCATTCAAGGCAACAGTGGCTGTCCCATTGATGGTCAGATTGAGCGGGAGACCAGCAATAGTGGGAACCGTGTATGTGCTGTCTAGAAACATGAAGCTCTTCGTGAAGGTCAAATCTTGCTGCTCGTTATTTCTCAACTTTTGAAGGAAGTTGAACATATCAGAGCCTGACATGTCCTTTTCCACTCCATTGTTAGCCCCAAACATGTTGTAGGTCAATTCATTACCAAACATTCTCATGTACATAGCTCCCCGTAGCTCATCTTTGGCTGTTTTGGCCTACAAAAGAGAACAAGTTGTGAGTGCCACTTCTAGGGCTAAAAAGCCTTTAACTCTTTGCATGCCAGGTATTTTTCCTTCTTTTGTTGTCGTCTTTCTTGAGTGTCAAATAGTTTGGATCCAGATCAGGACAGGCATTTTGTTGCTCCTGATCTGGGTCCAAATTGTTTGCAAAGGTTATCAGCAGACAACAAAAGTCGCAGCTAGCTATAGGAAGAATTAAAACAATGCATTGACACAAGCTTTGTCTTAAAGCTATGTTAATAAACAAACAAAAACATTTCTTTGATGTTAATACAAATATGAATGTATTTATCAACCATTGAAATTGCAAAACAATCCATCAAATTAAATAATATACAGACATTACATGCTAATCAGCTGCTGGTAGAGGATTCAAATGAAAAATCATAAAAAAATCACAGCTTATTTAGTTTCAAAAAATGGCAACAAAAATTGAATATTACATCTGCTGCAAAATTTGGATAGCAATTTTAGCGGTAATTGAAAGTTAACTGTTATGGAAATCAAAAACTTTAAATTTTCTCAAGAACTGTCAGAATAAGTATTAAGCATAATATTACTATTGCTGCCCATGACACACATGCAAAAAAGAAAAGCGTTTCAATAGCAAATTTTGGACTTAATTTTTCATACTGATTAGCAAATACTGAAGGTTAAATTTAATGGTTAGAGAATTGAGAATTGCAAAATTTTACTGACTACCAATTTTGCACTTGAATTTTACAGATTACAGGGTGAGGGTGGTGCACCGTTAAACCGGTTTAAGCTCTCCAGTAAAATATTTTACTGACCGTTCCAAGGCGGTACTTCTTTTGTGGATCTTTTATGTTTTTTTCTGCCTTCTGTTTGCTATGCATTTGTATGCGTCTGTTTATATGTGCCTTGTGGTCACCTGCTGGGAAAGGGCTGACCTCTTGGCTCTCCTTTGTGGTGTCTTACTGTGAGTTTGTTACTTTCCCGTTGGTATCCTGGATCAGGAATGGTACTCAATTGTATCGATTCCTGATCTTTGCACCCTTACTTACTTTTATTGCAAACAAATTACTGACTACCTATTTCAGAGGTACCCTAATGAGACTCATAAAACTTACCTGCTTATGAACTGCATCAAGTTTATTTGAGCTCAGTTTCGCTGGTCTTGGATCTGATGGTGAAACACTATCGCTAGATTTTTCTGAATTCTTGAAATATCCTGTAGGTCCAAAGTAGGCCTCCAGTAGATACTCAAGCCCCTCCACACGGCCACCAAGCTCAAACAAATTCAGGGATTCTCCAAAAACGTCCATGGTGAGGTTCAGGGTGGCAGAACGGGGAACAAAGGATTTGCTAGACCATACTAGGTTGCTGTCAATCTGGAAAAAAAATTGAAGTATAAAACACATTTTATCAATGAACGTTGCATCTGGAAGTGTCATAACATCATGTTATAGAATTGATACACCACTAGAAGGTTTACATATTTTGTAATGTTACATATGCACCCACAATAATGTCATGTATTAATGGCAAAATCCTAGCTTTTTCATGCAAAAAAACAACAACAAGGTACTTTTAGTGTCACATAATAAACAAAGCCACTGCTTCTGTATTATTAATTTTACTAAAATTGTCATGAAAAAAAGATAAGCCCACAACACCTCGCATTTGATCTCTTTTCTAAAACGTGTTTAACCCTTTACCCCATTATAATGCATTTGGCTCTTCTGAAATATCATGTATTTGAAAATATAATGGAAAATGGACCATTTGCTCTTTTGTCAGACGTAATAAGTAGATGATATTTCCAGACAAAAAAAAGCAGGATAAGCGTTGATAAAAAAGGCCAGCCCATAATCATATTCTTAAATATCCTTTAACCCTTTGCAGACTGGAAACTCCTAAATGGGTACTTTTGCTAACAGTGAAAGGCCATATGGGCCTTGGCGCGAGAAAACCTGTCTTCGGAGGTTTGCAAACAACAAAGGCACAAACCAGCCTGCACGTTGCGCAGTCTGATAGGGCCTTCGTTATTCGCTTTTTGGAAAGTGTCCTATCTAAACTTGCTACGAGTAAAATTTCAATTTTCTAGCTAGTCTCTGTAGCTAAGCAGGCTGGTTTGAATATCGCTTTGTCAGAAACCCCGAAGACTGGTTTTGCCGCAACGAGGCCCATATAATGCTGTATTTCATTAGTGTGATGTACATTTTTGTGGCATTTTATTTACTTTTGCTCCTGTGTTCAGTTTGTCAAGGTAGAATGAGCCCTCATAGTTGCGAGAGAACTTCCTCTTGTCAAGGTCAAACTCCTTGGCCAGTACTTCATCATTAAGAATGTGCTTCACATACTTGTTGGCTGGGTCTGAGCTCTCCATAAGATTGGTCAAGTGTGTCCAGACAAACGAACCAACCTAAAATATAGATAAAAATATAACTCTTACTCTCCTGCCAGAACCAAATCCCTCCTGCAGGAAAAACATGTGCAAACAAAATAATCCCAGATCAGACTGTTCCTGACATTTTATAGACACAGAATAATTGCACCTGATAAATATATTTTCTCTTTCGGAGTAAATTAGGGTTGCCATTGTACTGTATTTAGTCACTAAAACTATTGCCTTTACAAAGATATATTTTCGAAATTCAGGCACTTAAGCCAGTATCATTTTCACATTTTCCAGTATCTTTAATTAACAGACTGACACAAAGTTCGTCTACTGGTTTCCAACTTTTAAAGTTTCTCTATTTCTAAAGGATCTGCCCTTTTAAGATTACTTTGTTTTTTTCATATGATATTCCTTTGCTAGACAATTCACTTGAAATCTTTGCTCCAAAACAAAAAACAACACTTTTTTTTTCATTTTTTTATGCTGTACTCTACCACTTACAAGTAGAAGCTAAAGGGGTTATTAACACATACAGAACCATACAGAACCAAATGCAAATATTTTAGTGATATCTGTCTTTTCCGGGAAAATCAGGCTTGACATTTCCCATGAATTGTCTGCTGGCAATTCACATAAAATATCAAGTCTCATGAGGTTTCTAAAAGCAGGGAAATTGAAAAATGACTGCTGCAAATTTTTGATTATGTTTTATAGGTTAAGTGAAAGTTATTGTACGGTTTGTGTGTGTGTACAGGAAGATTATCCAGGAGCTTTAGCGAGTGGATTATCTCCTGTACATACGCACAACCATACAATAACTTTCTTATTGCACCAGAATGCATGTGCACTTTGTACATTGTGAGATATTTGATGTAAAACATTGGAATATCACTCAAAAGTGCAATAAGAATGCTTTACAGTACCTGATTAACTTCTTCTGAGGCAAGTGTCTCTTTGACTTGATCTATGACATACTTGTTGGGGCACTGCATCACACCCAGGTATGCAGCAATACGTAACTCTGAGTCTTCATCAGTTCTTAGAAAGGTCTGCATCAAATTATTTCTCTGTGAATATAAAAGAAATTATATATATTATATGTATATTTTAGGGCAAGATCAATTTTGACAATGCATCAATGCATCTTATTTTTGAGTAAGTTCATGATATTTGGGTACCTTTTGCATTAGAAAGCAGTGATTGCTCAGACCAGCCTGAGCATTTTCACAGTCTTACATAAAGAAACTAGAAAGGACACGGATGCCCCCGCTATTGCCAAATTTGTATAAATAGGGAATTGTCATTAACAAAGGGCAATAACTCCTGAAGGCATGATGCGATATAGGCCATTCTGAAACTTGAAGAAAACATCATGGTACTAAACAATGTGACCTAGTATCATAAAATTCAGATAAAAAATATTCGACTTAGAGAGCGGACGTCATTTCAAATGGTGAATTTTCATAAACAAAGGGCCATAACTACTGAAAGCCTGGTGCGATATTGATCATTATCGAACTTGAAGAAGACATCGTGGTACTAAGCAATGTGACCAAGTTTCATAAAATTCTGATAAAAAATATTCGAGTTAGAGAGCGGACGTTGTTTCAAATGGTGAATTTTCATAAACAAAGGGCCATAACTCTTGAAAGCCTGGTGCGGTATGGACCATTATCGAACTTGAAGAAGACATCATGGTACTTAACAATGTGACCAAGTTTCATAAAATTTTGATAAAAAATATTCAAGTAAGAAAGCGGACGTCGTGAATTTTCATAAACAAAGAGCCATAACTCTTGAAAGCCTGGTGTGATATGGAACATTATCAAACTTGACAAAGACATCATGGTACTATACAATCTGACCAAGTTTCATAAAATTCCGATGAAAAATATTCAAGTTAGAGAGCGGATGTTGTCGGGAAAGACGTACGTAAGTACGTAATTAAATACGTTGGTACGTACGTACGGACGGGGGTAACACTTAATGCCCCGGCCATTATCATGGCGGGGGCATAAAGAAATACCAGATAGATAAAGGCTCACACTAGATTGTTGCCCATGCATGATAAAAGAGGGATTTTACATAAATGCAATAAGTACAATTATTTTATGGGCTGGCCCAAATAATTCTGCCAATACGTTTTATCTTGAAAATGTTGTCTGTGTTTTACATCTGCTGCATATATCTCAATGCACTTTATACTATTTTTATCATTGAAGCTAATACTATGAACCCAATCAGACTGCTCCTAAGGGAGCAGTCTGATCTGGATCCATATTGCTTGCAATTTTGGCTACCAAAAAGACATCATCAGATAAGCAAACAGAGGACAATTTTCATAAATGGTGGGAAAAGGGCTAAAAATACTATACAGGGGTAAATTGGCTTACTTCGAACAGTTAGTAGATTCATTAAAAAAAACTTGCGTAAACAGTGAGCGGGTAAATGAGAAGCTGCTTCATCAAGATTTTTCACTGTTTGCCTACTTTTATTCTACTATTCCAAGCAAAACAAGTAAATGCATCCATGAAACTGCCTGGTTTATCCAGTCTGAATTTACCTAACTTAAAGTTACAAACAACAAGATTATTTATATCAACTAAAGTTGTTTTGTTTGTTTGTTTGGTTTGATTCTTTATGTCCCATCAACAATCTTTCATTTATATAGGGACGGGTCTTCCTGGGTTGAACCAGTACTAAGCTAGGATTAATGTTTCTTGCTCAAGGACACAAGGCAGTGACACCCGTGATACTCGAACCTACAGCCCCTCGGTCTCGAGTCAAGCACTCTACCACTGAGCCACTGCGCACCCTCAACTTAAGTTGTTAACCCAGCAAAATCTTCAAGATGCAGGCTGGATGGTACACCTTTATTTACATATCATGAAAAGTTACCTTTTTCAAACAGTGTTGGCAATTTTAAGAGACAGGAAAATGCCTTACTGTAATTAAAGGACCACTTGAGCAGGAGAGGGCTCCAGATTACGGTAAACCATGGCGTGATAAAATAAAATGAGACTAATGATTATGTATGGCTCTCTTATCCCCTTACTCCATAGGCTATTTTTAGATCATGACATCATTTTCTATTTTTAGACAACATTGAAAAAATTCAAGAAAAAATTAAGTTAAGCTTTGAATATTCTTGAAAATATTATGGAAAATGGAGCATTTGCTCCGATGGAGCAAATGCTCAATTTTCCATTATATTTTCAAATACATGATATTTCAAAGGCGTCAAAAGGCGTTATTATGGAATAAAGGGTTAAAAAAAATCTGTGGAAGCCTAAGGCTGTGTCACATCTGCCTGGTGTCAAAGTTATTGGAGCATGAAATATTAGTCAATATCACCATTTTATCATGATATGGCCAAAAAAACAAACAAACTAAAATCACTTAAATCTGATCTATATCATGAAGTAGGTATAGAAGATTATTATGGAAATACAAAATTAAAATGTACTTTTAACTCTTTGCATGCTGGGTTTTTTCTCATGAAGTTGTTGTCGTCTGCTTACATATCAAAATTAATCTTTCAGGAACAATATCGTTGTGGCAAACAGTTTGCACCCAGATCAGGACCAAAACTCTGTTCGGGATTTTGAATATATTTAGGAAAATATGGGGATATTTGCCAGTTTATAAAGGTACTTGCCAGTTTACTTCAAGGTATACGGGATATTTGGTACCCCCCTATACAAGCCTCCCTAGTTGTCAGATAGTGTGCACAATCTTTCCTTTAACTCATCGTATATTATTGCATGAAATCGGTGCTACAAGCTTTTAACAGTCATGATTTAATAGGCACAGACCCATGTATTAACAAGACAATGCACATGCTGTTAATGCACAGTTTTGGTACCTTAAATACAATCGTTCCAAGCAACTACATTTTACAACAGCTAATCCGTTTATCCCTCTTATATTTTTTATTAATCCCTCTTATATTTGGCCGGTCCCAGAACATGAATATTAATGAAAGTGTCTTACCACCTGTGAAATGGTGACAAAATATAGTGCCATACTTTTTGCAAATTTAGGTGAATATATGGTTTAATTTATGTCATAACAACAATCAAACATTGTTTTTCAAGGCATCAACATTCGCCAGATCCCCTGATCTGCTTCACCCTTGCTTTTTTACATCTCCCTCGGGACCTAGGAAGGGCTAATGCATGAAAAACCATGTTTGAACCCCATATTGAAATATAATGTCTGTCTTTGACATATGTTCTTTATTTAACTGTTCATATTTTAGATGTGACAGCATTTTAATTGTAAAAAAAAAATCACTTTATTGGCATAACTTTTTAGACGCTAATGACCCCAACAGGTTGATATCTACTTTAACTTCTACTTATTATATCCCCTCTTAGGATTAGTAATGTGTATTTACTTTCAACTAAGGAGTGGCCTTGACCCTATTGCACTTGAAGTGACCAAATGATAACCTTGAGTACAGAAGGGTCAGGCTGATGTACAGTAAATGTTCTAAAATTTCGAACACTTTTATCTTTCTGTTCTCAAATAAAATGTTGATTTTCAGGGCAGGAATTCACAAAATGCTTGTCAGAATAGCAAACAGAGAAGACCCTGATCAGACTGCTTCTTCAGAAGCAGTCTGATCTGGGTCTGTCCTGTTTGTCTACACCTTTTTGGCAGGTTATTAGTGTTTGAAATTTTAGAACATTTACCGTAAACAACAAAATACCAAGTACACAGTGTGTCCTTATAGGAGCATGTTTGTTTATTAAAGAGACTAGGTCTGTAACTATGAACATTTTTCGAAAAATTGTCTTTTCTTTTTAAATCACTTGTAAAAATAGAATTAAGTTATGTTTTCACAATAAACATGTTCAGTACAGCTGACAACTGCATGGGAAAGTGAATTATCTGATAAAAACAGGTGTTTTATTCTTGTTTGTAATTATTTACGTCCCTCCAATAATTCTAGACAGTTGATTTTTAACATAAATGCTGTTGTTTTGATAGTGATAATTTGTTAAGATTTACGAAAATGGTAAAATGTTTACCTGAATTTGAGTATTTTTACTGCATTCTTGAAAAATAGAAACTTTATTTCTAAAATTAGAAGATCAAAAGTTACAGACTATGCAGCTTTAACCCTTTGTAGACTGGAGTGCCCTAAATGCGGACATTTGCAAACAGTGAAGACCAACATGAAATGCCATAGAACATGTCATTTCATCATGGCATGTACTGTTTGCTATGAAGAAATTGATCTTCAGAGAAAGAAATGCAATATTGTTTGGAAATTATTACCTATGACCCTTCAATATACATAATGGACCATCCTTACTTTAATATATCAAACTTAAATTGGAAAGTCCATTGGATGACAGAGGGTTAAATCAAATTGATTGAAAAACTTACATCAGCTCCACAAGATAGTCTTCTGAAAGCCTGTACTGCTGCAATTTTGATGTCCATGGTATTATCCTTGTTTCCAATACATCTATATAGGGATGGTACAATTGCCTCGGCATGACCAGTGTTTCCCAGGGCACGGAGAGTCATCATAACCTGTATACATAAAAAGAAATACATGACTGTAGACATTTGCAGTGTCATATTTCTCTAATATAACAAACAATGTATGTCGAGGGTTTTTTGTTTGTTTTGTTTGATTTGATTCGTTACGTCCCATCAACAATCTTTCAGTTAAACTTGGAAACAGGGATGGGTCTTCCTGGGTTGAACAAGTACTAAGCTAGGATAAATGTGTCTTGCTCAAGGACCACAACACAGTGACACCGGTGAGGCTCGAATCCGCGGCCCCTCGGTCTCAAGTCAACCCTGTATAATGAAAACTCCTTAATGGGTATTTTGGCAAACAGTGAAGATCCAGATGAATGCAGCATAATGCTGCATTTCATCTGGATCTGCACTGTTTGCTTAGATTATAACAACCTCCAAGTACAGATATACATCGTTATTTAGAAAATATCACCTTTGATCCCTTAAAGTGTGCAATGAGCAATTCCATATTCTATGTATGGTTTAAAGCCATCGGAATACAAAGGGTTAAGACTTTTCCATGATAGATTAGGAAAACTTAAAACTTGTTAGAAATGATACTGGCCCAAAAAATAATGGAAACTGGTAGTCACAGAGTCTGCTCCCCAAAATGCATATTGTCACAGAAACAATAGCTATGCAAGAGTGGAATATATCAAAGGGGAATTTCTGCTAAACTCCAATTTATCCAGGGTCCATAGCTTCTAGATAAATCATCATACCGTATTATGCTAGATGCACATCTGCACTTGATCCTAAAGGTCCTATGAGTTTTCATTGAAAACCAGCAAGTAATTCATGATAATTGACACAACACAACTGATACCCTATAAACAAGATTTACCAAAGGGCTATTGATTTGATTTGTTTCTTTATGCCCCAGTCAACACTTTTTCAGCTATGTCGGGACATGTCTTCCTGGGCTGAACCAGTACTAAGCAGAGAATAAAGTGAGCCTAGGTGAGGCTCTGGGTTGTTTCCTTGAACATGAGTCAAGCACTCTGGCTAAAACTCCAGTACAGATCATCAGACCATAAATTACAGGTGATATGCCCATCTACTAGTGATACTGATTGCTTCAATGAAGTTTCATTGAAATCCAGACAGGAGTTGCTGTCTAATGAGGTGTAATAACTGTGACAATGAAATGACAAATAGTGTAAACCCTGATCAGACTGCTCATTCAGGAGCAGCCTGATCTGGGGTTACCCTGTTTAGACAGTTTATTTGTCCTTATAATAAGGGTAATAATGGTGTATTAAAACAAGGCTAATGAATATTTCACAACAGATATCAATTAATTGGTACACATCACCTAATTTCTGACTTTGTATGATAAAAATGTATGATTTAAGTGTACAGTCCATTATGGTGGTGTGATTTTTTTCTAGTATCAGTTTATCTAAAAGTTGTTACAGATTAAAAAAGTTAGTGGGGCAATGATTACAAAAATCACATGTATTTTTAAATGACCCAAATATTTGTTATACATGTACAAGTAAAAGTTTCACAGATAACTCCAAATTGCAAATAACTATTTAACTCTTTGCATGTTTGGTAATTTGCATCCTTTTTTGTCATCCGAAGATTTTTATATCTTAAAAAGTCTTAAAGGAATCTGCACAATCTTTGAAAAATAACTTTTTCACAAAAGCCTTAATATCAGAATGTCAACAGTTTGGATACAGACAGAGCCCAAATCTTGTTGGTCCACATCTGGGTCCAAACTGTTTGTAAAGGTTACTTTGTATGAGAAGGAGATAAAAGTCAGATTTTTTTTATTAGTTGATTAAAAAGGAAAAAAAAAATCAGATTTAGGGTCGGGGGATGGGGAAAAAAAGAAAAACAACTGGTCATTTTCAGAACTTTTTTTTTTTAATTTTCAGAGCTTTTTTTTCATTTTCAGACCTTTTTTTTCATTTTCAGAGCTTTTATTTTCATTTTCAGAGCTTTTTTTTTAATATCTCCAGAACAAACAGTTAAACAAGTAAAGTAAACCAACAGTCTGTTATAAATCTTTAAATATTTCATAATTTTCCTGCATAGGACAATCACTTTTAACAGTGTCACTCTCAAAAATACACAAACAGAACCTCAAAAATATATTATTTTTTAAACAAAACAAATAACATTTAGAGTCGGCGGATAAAATAAAAAAAATATTTTTTTTTCTACTTTCTGGAAAATTACAGTAGGAGGGTTCGTAAATCAACAAATAAAAAAAATTCTGGCCTAATCACAAAGTTTCAGTCTTCATCAAGCGGAATATGAACAACTATACAGGAAATGACATCAATGCCATACAACATCATTGACAACATCAAGAATTTGAGCAAAGTCTTATCAGATATATGGGCTGATAGATGCTTTCAATGTTTTTATGGGCCAAAAGAACAGATTTCTTACTTGGATATTGATTTGTTTTATTAATCCTTACCATTCTGAACTCAGACTCCTGTTTTGAAGGCGGTGTAGATCCAGACAGAGGTCAGCTGATCTGGATCTACACTATTTACAACTTTGCTTGTAAATACATGCCTGTAACTGAAATCTTGTAAATAAATTTGATAAATATGTGAGTGGAGTGTAAGACTTGTAACGCTTTCCTTGCTGGTGGCAACTTTTATCATCTGCTTTCCAATTAGTTTGGACCCAGATCAGAACCAACAGAATGTTGGTCCTGATCTGGATCCAAATGTTTGACACTTCGATAGTGTTTCTGAAAAAAAAAAAAGATTTTTTTTGGAAAAAAGTCTGCAGATAACTAGAAAAGCATGAAAGATTACCCAGCATGCAAAGAGTTAAAATATCTAACATGGTAAAGGCTAACATGTCATGTTCCTCAACATTGATTATCTCTAGAACTATGAACTTCACTTTCTCAGTGTAGCAAACTCAACATGTTTTCTGCTAATATCAGCATAAGGGTACTAAAGGTTATTTAAAGTTAATCACCGATAAGCAATGATAATTGCATGTTTATGAAAGTGATAAGATACCCTTAACTTCAACATTTAACCTTCAAAATGATTAATATCATGAAATCAACAGATAACAGACTTGGTGAAGATGTTTGTGATAAATGATAGGAAAGTACATCTTGTAATTATCAGTCCTCCTGAACAACAAAAATGCTCTTAACCTGTTTAAGCTGTATGATATTGCTACCCTTATCAGTAGGATGAGCCCATTTCCAATTTAGGGGTGTTGAGTGGTATTTGACAATCTTTTTCAACATTTTAATAGAAAATTCTGTGTGCAAAGAATGATCCTAATCAGACACCACATTATTTATACACTGTTTGCTTATGTCCCATAAAAGGATGCTAGGCTTATATGGGGTTAATATGATAGGTTACTTTTATCTTCAGCCAACAAAGTGCTTGGAAATTTCATTGTAATGGACAGCCCACTAACCCTGTGTATAATGGAAACCCATTAACAAGTACTTTTACAAACAGTGTAGACCCGGACAGTATTCTGCTAAACTTCATCAGGGTCTGCCTGTTTTTTTCTATTTCTTTAAATAAAAAAGTTTGCATGGTAATGAGATGGGTGGAGCTACATGTAATGTACAGCATTTGTACATAAAGCAATTAAAAAACCCATACTTTTCCAAGATCACTAAGGGCATTTCTTACAGTTTTATAGCACCATAAATTTTATAGAATTACTCTTAAAATTTTAACTTTCAAAATGCTAGTTAAGTGAGAGAATGTTTACAAATAGTATAAAATTGACAAAATATTTTTACACTGATATGCTACGCACCATACACAATGGGCCAACTTGACTTAACTGTATCAAGTGTTTAATGGAGATTCCACTGGTCTAAAGATGGTTAAAGAAAGCCTTTCTTTTTCAAGTAATTTTCAAGACTATGCAAACCCTGATGTTTTATAGAGGATTGTGAGATACCTACAGTGTTTTCGTTAAGAGACAGCAGCCGGCAAAAATAGCCACCTACTTTGCCTTCTGTGCCAGCTACTTTGATAAATTGGTCCATAGGTTATACTATAAAGCAGTGAATTTGGCCAGGTTCATGACAATGTCTGCCAGCTACTCCAAAACTTAGAGAAACCCCTGACTTACCTGTTTAAAATTCTGCTGGTTAACCTTGCATCCCCCTTCTAAGTTCCTCCCTAGTTCAGCTATAATGGCCTGGACCTCGGCAACCTCTGAGCACTCTGGGTTAACACGACAATAAGCGTGCACCATACTTGAGAGAGGTAGAAGAACTTTCGATGTTAACGATGGAAGTCCTAGCAGCTCCTGAAATTGAAGGCAATAAATGTGTTACGGTAAATGATCTAAAATTTTGAAAACTTTTCTCGTTCTGTTCTCAAATAAAATGTTGATTTTCAGGACTGGAATTCACAAAACGCTTGTCAGAATAGCAAACAAGGAAGACCCTGATCAGACTGTTTCTTCAGAAGCAGTCTGATCTGGGTCTGCTCTGTTTGTTTAGGCCTTTTTGGCAGGCAGCTAGTGTTAGAAATTTTAGAACAGTTATCGCATTGGTTCATATTGCATTAAAGCTCAAAGCACTAATCACAACAAAAGTTGTCTGCTTTGGCCATCTGCTGAAATGTTTAAGAAGCCTCTTGGTTAAACAGTGTAGACCCAGATCAGACTGCTCCTGTAGGTGACAACTTAAGCAGAAGTCAGTTTCAAATGCATTTTTTGCTGGCACTTTAACCCTTAAAGCGCCAATCACGACTGCAACAGACGACAAATTTTATGACATCTTTCCCAATTTTCGAAAAAAATAAGGTATGATATTTCATGAGCATTGTCTGCCAGCAGACAATTCTCATGAAATATCATGCCTTATTTGCTATTTTTGAAAAAGTAGCAAAATTTAAAATTGTCGTCCGCTGCAAATTATAGGTGGCGCTTTATGGGTTAAGGGTTAACTTGCTTTTTGTTATCTGTTGATTATTTTCACCAATTAACAACTTCAAAAAAACTCTTTCAGGAACACATATAAAATCATAGTCAAACAGTTTAGATCCAGATCAGGCCAGAAATTTTGTCGCACCTGACCCAGGTCGAAACTGTTTTCAAAGGTAATCAGTTGACGACAAAAGTTGTCACAAGCATGTGCAGCAATCCAGTATGGCTAAAGGTCTAATTTTTACGACATTAACCCTTTTGCTGTCCTGCCAGCCAATAGTGATAGTGACTTCATATTTTGTTTACAAGGTTATCAGGGACTTATAATTGATATATCATTTATGTTTTAATCCTATCCTCAGGATAAGATTAATACATAAGTGATCTATCGATTCGAGTCAGCTCAAGTTTAGTGTTCATGTCAATGTTTTACTTAGCAATTGTAAACAAAGTATTACGTCACAGTCACTCTTGTTGGCACGACAATATTTTAAGTCCTGAAAATGTTGTCTCGTGTTTACACCAGTGTTTACATCTGTTGCACAATATTCAAATGCACTTTAAACTACTTTTGGTGATGGAAGCAAACACGATGAACGCTGATCAGACTGCTATTTTTAGAGCAGTCTGATCTGGGTGCATATTGTTACTAATATAAATGTAGGCATCAAAAGTATAAACAGGTAAGTGAGCAGACTAGAATTGTTGTGAATTGTGGGAAAGAGGTTAACAGATTTTCTCATGTATGAATTTTAACCCTTAAAAAGTTGTCTGTTTTTGCTGTCTGCTGAAATATTTTAGAAGCCTCTTGGTCAAACAATGTAGACCCAGATCAGACTGCTCCTGTATGAGCAGTCTGATCTGGATCCACACAGTTTGCCTCTATGCTTACGTGCAGCAGACGACTTAAAAAGATGTTTTTTTTCAGATACATTTTTTGCAGGTGCTTTAAGGGTTAAGGAATAAATTACAGGATATGATATTATCTCCAATTAACCCTTAAAGCGCCAAGAAAAAAATGCATCTGAAAATGTGGTCTTCTGAAGTCGTCTGCTGCAAAGAATTGCCAAGCATTACTGACGAATTAAGCATAGAAGCAAACAGTGTGGACCCAGAACAGAATGCTCCTGTAGGAGCAATTTCAGCAGACGAGAAAAGCAGACGACTTTTGTTGCAATTGGCGCATTAAGTGTTAAGACGAGTTTAGTATTATTATCCTCTCTTTGAAAACCATGATCCAGAGCAAAATTATCTGTTTGTTTGTTTGATTTGGTTCTTTACATCCCAGTCAACAATTTTTCAGTTATGTCGTGACTGGTCTTCCTGGGTTGAACCAGTACTAAGCTAGGATAAATGTGTCTTGCTCAAGGACACAACACAGTGACGTCGGTGAGGTCCACACAGTTTCCAAACCAAGTCAGTGTAAGCAATGGAATCCTGCAAATGTATTGGCTAATACAGGCTGGTCAGTGAGGATATAGGAAATTCATTTATTTGTCATTTAAAAGAGTAACAGGCCTCAGATAAGGGTGCGTAACTATACATTATTTTTCTTATTTCTCAATAAAAACATATGTTGTGGGTACTCAAAAGAACCGTCTCAATGAGCACCCAAAACAAATGCTAAAACTGATGTATAAGAAAATTTACACAATTTTACACTCAAAATTTTGTCATCTGGACCATTGAGTTATTAGCTAATAACCCGAAAATTGGGTGATGCTATACTTCACATAGTTACCCTAAATCTGCATACCAAAATTATCTTAAAATATGAGCAAGTCCATTTAACTACCATATACATGGCCGCATAGCGCAGTCAAACGTGTCTGACAACAGATGCGAGTCTGACTGAAGATCCAGGGGTCGCAAGTTCGATCCCAGTCTGGTCCTGTACTTTTGTGGAGATTGATCATGAAATAATTTCTACGGTCATTCCCCTCCCTTCTGCTGAATCATTCAAGAAGGGTTGTTGTCAGTTACAAGCGAAAGTATGTGCACGAAGTACTGGTTAACTGCTTATAGATCAACTGACCGTCCCGTCATGACCATAGCTGTTGACTTTGGACGTAAAGCAACAAAACAAAACAAAATTTAACTACCATATGGTGTGTGTAAAATAAAGTGACAAACAGAGTAAGCCCTGATTAGACTGCTCCTTTTCGAGCAGTCTGATCTGTGTTTACACTGTTTGATCAGGAATTTGTCTTATTATTTCTGGTAAATACGGTAGATTTTTTTAATAGGACAATAAATAACTTGACACAGTTTGAGTGAAATCATCATTATAAAGGGGCAAAGTCTACAGTAAGAAATTTTCCTGTTATGCAAACTACTTCAACCATTGGCCTGACTCCGGTGATATTTCCCGTAATTGTTTTGAATTTATAATATGTATGACAATGTTGGGAAAGATTTTTATTTTTGAAGCATGGAAAACAAGTCATATGAGCATGGGTGAAAGTTCAAAATTTCCAAAATCCTGAACTTTAGAAATTTAAATTTATAAACTTGCAGGGTGCCTACAAAAATTAATAATTTCATGTTAAAATGGTAAACCATGTGTTTAGATAATCTGAAAATCAATCAGAGAAGCTATTATAAACTCCCTAATTCAGCATTTTGAGGCTGACTTTCTTTGGAAAGTCAGCCTCAAAATCCTGAATTCAAGATTCATCCTGAAAACTTTCACACATATATGCATTCTGCAATACTTTCAACCTTCATTAAGCTACCAGTTGTCATTGAGACCTATGTTTTTTTTTGTTGTTTTTTTTTGAGTGGCCGTTTTACACAGGTTTTACTGTACTCTTCTAGATGAGCCATCTACTTTCTGCCATAAATTACACATTTTTCCCCCCAAAAAATCACCATGCAATCTGCCTTCTAATCAAGGTTTTCAGCCTCCTGCTTTAAATGTAAATAAAAAGGCTGCCAAATTAGGTCAAATAAACATGTTACACCTTCCAATTTAGGATAAGCAAGTGATGAGTTAAGGTTTCAAAATAATTAGGGTAAAAAAGGTATGATTACTGAAGATTCTGTGTACCAATTGACCTAATGAAGCTGTTAATTGTAGTTACTTAATATATACTCGAAATATGTTTCCGCCTATGAGGTAACTTATGAAACTAGCTGCATGGTAATTTTGTTTTTGTTCTGAAAATTTAGTCTGCTTATTATGTCTGCTGCTTATATTCTAATTCACTCTAAACTACTTCTATCAAGGAAGCAATATAAGATCATGGAAGCAAACAGTAGAACCCTGATCAGGTGGCTCCTTCAGGAGCCGCCTGATCTGGGTCCATACTGTTTGCAATATAGGCTACCAAAAGCAAAATACACTTGTTGTGTATGGCAGGAAAATGGTTAAAAGTGCTTAAGAGCATCATCTCAACACTTGACATTCAGTCGTGCTCTCTTAATTGCTTCAAGAGTATTTATAAATTATGGCCCCTTCAAGAATAAGTTTATTTCTCTATGGTTTCGCTTGTTTGGATTGAGGTGTTACCTCCCAGTCAACAGCTATGGTCATGTTGAGACAGTCAGTTAACCTAACCACACTTTTTCCAGGGCAAGCTTGACTAAGAAGTTAACCACTCGTGCACATACTTTTGCTTGTAATTGACAACAATCCTTCTTGATTCAGCGGAAGGAAGAGAATGACTGTAGAAATTATTTCATAATCAATCTCCACAAAAGTATGGAGGGGCAGTGGTCAAACTCGCAACCCTGGATAGGCAGTTGGACTCGCTACAGACGGCCCTACGGGGCCTGGTATTTCTCTATGGTAATTCAGTCATTAATTTTAAATCCGATTTTGGAGAAAAAACTTGATGGCCCCTAGACTTTCTCAAAAAGGATTGCTGTTACAGTAAACAATATCTCAAGCATATAAATCAAACTTAGATCAGGCCTTAGCGTGTAATAAACAAAGAATTTTCATATTTTTCCCCAAAACACATATTATGGGTACTCAAAATAACACTTTCAATGAGATAGTACTTTTGATTAATATCATAAACACATGTTTAAACTGATAGAAAAGAAAACAGTAAAAATTTTATGCTAAAAAAGTTAGCATATCTGGACCTATTTAAGATTGAAATTTACCTTGATTTCCTTAAGCATGTCTTTTGTGGGATGATGTACAAATGCCAGTGATGCTAGCCACATGTCTGCGTCTGTTCCTTCAACATCTTTGTTAGAGATCAATGTTTTCATCAGCTTAATAGATGCACCTGTTCCTATCATTGGGATAGCATCATGCACAAATTTCCTGCAAAAAACAACAACAAACAAATCTTTTTTACACTTTCTTAATTGATACAAACTTCCATTATGCTTTTACCACATTCACCACTAATCTTAAGTGGTCTGCTTTGTCATCTGCCGTCCATTCTTAGGCTGCACCATGACTTAATATTTCAGGATTCAGTATCACACCGGGTAGGTGGCAATCGAAAACACCAATACTATCGAGGAACTGTTAAAAAAAAATCAATAGAAATAGTGTTTTTGATTGCTATTTGTCGCCCCACTGGCGACAAATGACAATCAAAGCACGGTTTCTATCGATTTTGATCCGCGTTCGTCGATTGTTGGTAACGTTTTCGACTGCCGCCTATCCAGTGTGAGTATAATAAGTATACTCTTTGGATGCATCTTAACCTATTCTCTACAAACTGTAGTTCATTCTTTAGACGCATCTTATCAAATTCTTTTGGTATTCATTCTACAAAGTTGATTCTCCAAATGCAATTCAACTATTCTCCAGATGCAATTCAACTACATGTTATTCTTCCATGATTAATTAGAAAATAAATCTTTGGATATGTCTTACCTAATTCTTTCAGCATTCTTTCTACAAAGTCTATTCTTCGGCTGAACCTGGTTAAACACTCGTTTCAAGCCATTATGGTCCACCTTTTTCATCATGAAGACAAGATTGGAAAATTCTCTTGGTGTTTCTGGGCGTAGATCATCTGCTGTCGAATCACACATCTGTCGGACAAAGTTAAGGACCTGTTTGGCATTGAGATCAGCAGAGCTCTCACCCTGAGCATGCTGAAAGGTCAAATCTTGGGGATCACCCATGGAAGCTGTAAACAAATAAAATATCAATATTATAGTTGCTCTCCAAAACTAAATATGACACAATGAGAACACTTTCTGAGCTCGCATTTATACCACAAATATAGGAATCCATAGTCTATTGCATGACATTTCCTGTCCTAGGGCAGTTGTTTTTTTATATTCAAGCAGTGTGTTTGGTAGGCGTGTATATACAGATGCTGAAAATATGGTTCTCTGTTTATTTGATCAATTTACACACACACATTTCTAAAACTTCTTCCTATTTTCCATAGAGGGATAGCTTGAGCGGAAGTTGAGCCTTGTGGTATATGAAAATAAAATGAATGATCTTCTATGTAATATTTAGGCATTGTCCTTCAAAGTTGAAATTCACAGTTGCCTGTTATTAAGTTATACATATCTTTGTAATTCTCAAGATCATTTTTAATGGTAAATCCCATATAAAACATTCTTATATTAAGTATAAATAGTTTTAAAAAGGTCAACTGCTCCTACAAATAGGTTATGTAGTGTTATGGTACATACCACTGACATATTTCAGGGTCTGTTTTTCCTGAACAAAGTTGAGTTTCTGTGTGGTCTCTGTAGTTGCTCCACTCTGTTCCTTCGAGAAGGGGCGGAAGGTGTGGATTTCATGACAAAGGGAGCTGGTTAAGACCCCTTTAGTCGTTACTTCCTGGTCACATGTATATGAACTCTTGAGAATAGGTAGAGATTTCAAACCCTGAAAATGAAGAAAGCAGGAACATTTAATTTAACTCTTTGCATGCTGGGTAATTTTTTCATGCTTTTGATAATGTCTGTGACAAAAATTCTTTTCAGGAACACTATCAGAGTGTCAAATAGTTTAAATCCAGATCAGGACTGACATACTGTCAGTCCTGACCTGGGTCCAAACTGTTTGCAAAGGCTTTACACAGATGACAGTCACCGCAAAAAGACTATGTACAAGCGATTTGTATATAGGGCCTTTATCAGCAAACAGGTTCATGTAATTATGCGCAGATTTCTTACTTTGTTAACCCCTTATGAACTAATGGATTATTCCTTCTGGTTTAATACAATAAACTTGGGATGGTCCATTGTAACACACCAAGGGGCCACAGGTTATAAATTTCAATAAAGATTAATTTCTTTCTCTTAAGATCGTTTTTGTCTTAGCAAATAGTGTAGACCTTGATGAAATGCCACATCATGCAGCATTTTAACTGGATCTTCACTGTTTGCCAAAGTGTGCATTTAGGAGTCACTATTAAACAAAGGGTAAAATTTTTGCTATTTTTACTTGTAAGAAAAAAATGAATGCAGCTCATTTTAAGATCAAAATAACCTATACATGCTGAAAAGAATGCATGTCTTGTTTGTTTTTACTTGATCAAGTGCGCATGAGGTACACATACCACACCACTAACACACTTAATCCTCTTCACCTCAATCATGTGACAATCATTAGTACTTGTTGACATTATACAATTGATGCATTCTTTTTCGGTTAATTTAACATCAGGATTCGTCAACCCTCGAAAGTGACGTCCACTGAGGCAAATTTTGTTACATGACTTTTTAGGCTGTACTTTGTTTACTACTAAAATTAAATGTGGGCAGATAAACGTGACTTTTGTAAATGTCATAGGGAAGATAATAGCTCTACAAAATCAGCTTGAAGGCTGTCTGACAGCTAATTTGGGATTCCTGACAGCAGATCTGAAATTAGCTGTGGTCAGGTAAACGTGACTTTTGTCATGGCTGTCTCACAGTTAAAAATAGTTTTGGGATTTCTGACATCAGGTTTTTCACATGTATACCAGAGAGCTTAATTTTATAATAGCAAGCATGAAAAGGTTTAACTTAATTAGCTGTGGACAGGTAGACATGACCTTTGTCAAAGCTGCCTGACAGCTAAAAATAGTTTTACAATACCAGTAAGCACTCATTATCTTATGAACATGGCCTATATAATCATTACTTACAGATGAGATCCTGAATGGTGTTGTCTGTATGGCTGTCTCATAACCATGGCGATCAGTACAGGATGACATATCCTTTGATTTCTTGATGGTAAGCGATAGCCACCCCTGCTGGGCAACTGTGTATGTTGTGTCACATGTTCCTGAGACATCTCGCTGAAAACAGCAAACAAAGATTTTTGTATGAGAGGACTTGTTGCTATGATAATAAGGCCAGAAACACACAGGTGAGGTTAATATTATAAACATTTGTGTTTCCACTGACATGACCATGCATATATAAAACGATACCAGTTAGTTAAAATATTTTTTTTACCGGAAAGTTTCAATGCAAGTCATTTTCCCTCTAAGTCTTCAATTTGAGATGCAAAATAATGCACTAAATGCTGCATCTCATCAGTGTTTGCTCTGCTTGCAAAGAAATAAACATTTAATCTAGAAATTCTAATCCATGAACCTTCAAAATATATAATGAATGAAAATTTTCATTGAAATAAACAAAATTTGAAGGCAATAAAATCAAATGTAAAAGTTCATATGATAAACAGAATCTTACAATTGTGATAATTTCAAATTAAATTCATTAAACTCACCAAAGGCTTGTTTAAAAAATTTCATACGAAATGATCACATGTAAGATCCTCTATTTACTAACATTGTCAAAGCATTTAAACTATGATGCAACTAGCATTAGCAAACTATCAACAAAAATTAATTTATTTTTGACTAAAACAATTCAGATTCAGATGAGACAGCTCATCTGAGTGGTCTCATCCGGATCTGCATAGTTTGATCATTTTGCTATAAAGGTGCCATATAGGCCCGGCATTTAGGTGTATGTCTGAAGAAGCAAAAACATATTTATAAGCACAAACTTTGAGCATAAATTTGTGACTATTTTCTTATTGAGTCATTTAAATGTGTGTTTTGTGTACTCAAAAGAACTGCCTCATTGATACAGTTTTTTGATCACCCACAACATATGCTTTGGTTCAGAAATAAAAAAAGTTATAATTAACACCTACATGTATTATCTGGAGGCCTGAACTTGCACTGATCAAGCACATTTTCAAAATCATATCATTTTTGCTCAAAAAGAGCCACTGAGAAACCCAGATGTTATTACTGGCACTATATGTGTATATACTATACCTCTGTTGTCGTATGATCAATTTCAAAATTGTCCATACTGTTTTGGAATGATGAAAGAACACCCTTTTTGATATTAACAGCCCAGGTAACATCATCAGGATCTGGACACACTGACTGCACAACTCCATCTTGGAATGAGAACCTGAGAGGAAATCTTTCTAATGTCTGTGCAAACTCTTTATTCACATCCTGATCTGTATACTTCCGAGAATCATATCCAAATATTGATATGTCACGTAACTGCAATGAGAAAGGAAAAGATAATTAGGCAAAAAAAAAATACATGTGTTTAGTGTAACCCAACCCTACCTAAATTTACTGGTTAAGCCTAGAATTTATTTCAAGTTTTCTTGAAAAAATATAATTTTATGCATTTTGAAAGGAGAAATGCCTTTCAAAATGCATAAAATTGTAATTATTTTTCAAGAATTTTTTTTTATCAAAAATTACGTGTGCCTATTAAACCTACCTAAAACTTTCAGACCTGTAACCCGAAACACACTTATTTTTTTATTGGCCTTAACACATATCCTACAGAGCCTGGATATATCCTCTTTAGGAAACAGTGATTAGCCACCTGACTAGGATCTACACTGTTTTAATGCAGTCTCAGAATCCTCTGTATTGATTAAAACCAAGCAACTGAGCTGGCTGTAAAACAAAAATGAATGCGACATTTTTCATTAATTCATTCAGCAGAACAAGGCTTAAATCACTGTTTATTCCTGTTTATTGCTGTATAAAGTGAGAACAAAGAGTCTGAGACTTATTGGTAGCATAAGGCCAAAAAAATAAATGTGTTTCATGAAATTTTAAAATAGGGACGGAAGGTATGAAAATATTTTTATTTTGTTAAAAGTTTTTACATGGGGAAGATGGGGAAACAAGATGGCTGACCTGGAAAATCCCTTGGAAATTCCCTAAATATGCTTAAAAACTTTAGGGTCGGGGCAAAAAATTAGGCATGGTCCGGTAGCTGAAACACACAATTTTTAGGCCTAAAGGATTTCTCAATCACAACGACACCCACATAGGACCAGTTAAGCACAATTTTGAGTGTAAAAATGTAACTAGTTTCTTACCCAGCAATATAAACATATGTTTTGGGTGCTCAAAAGAACCGTCTCATTGAGACAGTTTTTTCATGTACCACAAGATATGTTTTGGTTGAAAAATAAGACAAGTTATTTTTGGTTACACACTTTTAGCTGGAGGTCTGGCTCAGTTCTGGTAACAAGTTCATGTTAAAAAGAGCTACAAGTGTAGGTAGGTGTTATATCAATGAGCCAGTGTCCAGCATAAGGTACAAGTGTGTACAGTGAAGATTCAAATCAGTATACTCATCCGCAGTAGGATCAGGGACTTATAATTTTCCACTTGAAGAAAAGTTACATGATAGAGTTGTAACAGTTGGACTCTTACCCTACTTTCTCTCTATATTTACTGCAATCGGTCACATCAGGTGTACTTTGTACACTCCAGGTTGCAGGATGAAAGTCTACGAGTAACCATATCTGAATTACAGTAGGGTTCTTTTAAAACCTGCACAATGGATGACTTTCCTGCACAGCCTTGTGACAGGGGGTTTCCAGTTAACATCCCATACCCAAGGATGGGGCACTGATTTAGTATCATCCCTGCAAAGGACACAAAGGAAGGTGTGTTCAGACAATTAAACTTTTTCATTACCGGCGAGACACTACTGTCGTATCGACAAAGAATCCAAGAATCATTGCCTTGAGTGGGGATCGGACCAAGGACTGCTGGAACCCAAAGGCAAGTGCACTAACCACTGAGCTGATCAGACTAAGTGATTACAAGTATCAGCTGATCAAACATTTCAAAATTAAAAATTCATGTTACCCCAAACGGCGATGTCCGACAACTGGTTCTAATCGAAATTAAGAATGCTGTTTGCAAAGCAGCTTATATTTTAGGCATAAATTTTCCCCTATATAGCGGGTTTCAAAATCATTTTTTGGCGATTTTCCATACAAAGTTCTATTTTCTTAACATTCTAGGGGTAAAATCTCTTGACAATATGGGTATACAAGAGAAATTTTACTCAAAATATTTGCGAATTTAACGGAACTTTGTTTTGATTATGACACGTTACACAAAAGCTTGAAGTATCGGCAAAACATAATAAATCAAGCTGCCAAGAGACATAGAATACTACTAAAGAAAACGCAATGCGGGGAAAACGATTCAACCGGACGAAAACAACCGACATGGTACACGGAGCTCGGGTGGCATTGGGTTGTGGAACTTTCAGAGCTACCCCACAAAGAGAAAGGAAGTTTGACCCAAAAGGCGCTTGACATTTAATTTAGCTAGTAAAACCAGTGGAATCTGAAGAGGCTGGATCCCTGAAACAACAACAACAACAGCACTCAAGATTCTTCTTCTTGTCTTCCTATTAACTCCCAAGGTTGGGATACCCAGACTGTGGCCGGCTACTGTCTGAAGTATTTGCGTTCTTTGCCAGTTTTTTTCAAACCATGACACCATGCCTGAGCATCATGTATTCTTCAATAGGCCTACCACTATAAAATTTCCCCACAAATGTAACCAGGAAGTACGAAACAGCGGAAAATAGTTCCCACAAATGTCTATTACTGATTCAGGCATGTGCTTTTTGTCTCGTCTTTTAATGTCAGTGCTAACAGCAGGGGCGGATCCAGGATTTCTGGAAAGGGGGTTCATATGTATAAAGGGGTGGGAGTTCGTTTTGCTGATGTTATTACATTTTTCTTAAATGTCCCATGAAATCATTGAGACCAAAGTATTTCATTTTCATATATAGGATATTTAAAAGGGATGTTCGAGCGAACCCCCTGAACCCCCTCTGGACCCGTCACCGTGTCTGTACATAACAGAGCGATGTCACAATCACAGATCAATCCAAGGCGCCAAGGGGAAGAGACACTAGAACACAGACAGAGACTCGCACAGAAAAGCAAGAATACAAGTAAAGTAAAGCAACAAGCTCTCTCTACCTCGCGAGATGATTACCATTTAGAAAGAACACAAAGGTCTACATCACAAAACCAGGACTATTAGCCCATTTATGCCGAATGGATTTTGCCGCTGTTATCAATTGGACAAGTTCATTTTCATTTTAAGGGAAATTGGGTGGTAGTTTTCATTTTTATTCAAATTTTGATAGAACACTCTGTAAGCAAACAGTGAAGGCCCTGATCAGACGCCGCACTGTGCGGCATCTGGTCTGGGTCTCCACTGTTTCATATGTCCCACAAAAAGGACGCTAGGCTTAAATGGGTTAAAACGCGAAACCCCCATACAAAACAGACGACATCAACAATCCGTTTTACTTGTAATCTCTTCAAAAGAAATACATGGTCATATAAATGGTGATACTGAAGAGTGTTGTGAATAGGATAAAACATGTTGCTTTTGAGCAATCCGGCATATGATATACAATAGCTAGCCCAGTATAGCATACAAGAACGGGCCACTAGAATGACGTTTCGTTAGTGGACAGATAGTGAATCGAAAATGTTTGCTTGCTGGGAGTTTGTCGCTTTTTGTCGTTTTTTTCCATTCCTGGTTGCAATGAAGCACGACCAGTTAATAGCTATTCATAGCTAATGTTATACTGTTTTGTATTTCCGACTATATAAATAAATTTTGTATTGTATTGTATTGACGACTTACCTGAAGAATAAGCTCACATTTGGAATGTATCTCGATATTTGCTGTAGCACTTATACCGATCGTCGAGTGATCCTCAGAGCCACCCAACATCTGTGTTTTAGTTTCCACTTCATATTTAAACTCATACGTCGTGCCGGGGGCATAACTGAACTTATTGCTCACTGGAAGAAAGACAAAAGTCGGTGAATTATTTAAACTGAGATAGACATTTGCTTAATGAAATGTATTCTCGTTAACCAATGCGTAACCCATTCCGTTACACTGCATATCCTTGTTAACCGAGGCGTAACCGATTCCGTTACACTGCATATCCTTGTTAATCCAGGCGTAACCCATTTCGTTACACTGCATGCAGTGTAACGGAATGGGTTATGCCTGGTTTCAGTGTAACGGAATGGGTTAACGCCTGTATTAACGAGGATGGAAAATGATACATTTTGTACAAATTTTAGCTCGCTCATAAATCTTGAAGATGTATTGCTTCGCAGTTATGTAATGCCGATTTTCATTTAGTTCTTTGCCACATTGGGACAAAGGGCTTGTTGGTTGCTTTACTCTGTCTTGCTTGTATGTTTTTGCCTGACACAGTGTTTGTATGTGTTATAATGTCCCTCCCCTGCGGTGGCATGTAGTGTGCTGTGATCTGTTATTGTGGCAAAGCCTTGTTTTGTTTAGTTCAGTGTCCACCACTGAAGCATACAAAACAAGACCGGAGCTGTGTGGACTAAGCACGAAGGAGAGAATATGTCAGTGTGTGACCTCATCATATTATCTCTATTTATTAATTAATCTCTAGTTCAATCTTTATCTGATATTTATTTGAATATGGTGTCATTAAGATATCATAGATAACGATAAGTAATTTAATCTAAACATTGCAAACAAATCGGAAAGGTGTGTAGATGGAAAGAACGTGTACGTACCATACATGTGCGTGAAATGACCTTAGATCTAAAATACAGAAATCAGCGTAATAGGTTTATAAACATCCACAAAACGCAAATATACCGGCCCGCCAGGCGATAGGAGGGCTAACCAAAGTATTTCGTTGGGCGCTCATGAAGTTTCCTACCCGTGATGCGGTATGTGAGTGACCTTAACAAGAATTTGTATCAGTACAATGAATAAAGATAACGGAAGCGCATACGTATATCAAGATTGTTGAACTCTGAAGTTGACATAAGCATCGAATATTCACTATTTAAATCCGTGGACAACAGAGTACACAATTTTAACGGTATCCAAGTCATGCATTTAGACACCAATAAATACTACATAAACAATATAATGTTTAACTACGATGGCTTCTCAATTCTCATTTAATTGTTATACTTTCCTTTTAGAACGGACAGAGTGTCTTTACTTTCTTCGATACACAACTGATATCATCGCATTCGTTTATTTTTTTCTGCAGTGTGCGTGTTGGGTGATTGGGAAGGAATAAACCCTGCCTACTTTAAGATTTTGTGATGGAGAAATTTTGCCACCTTAGCAGTACTTTATTACTTTTGTACGATAAAACAGGCATTATCGAATCTACCTCCTACACACTCCCACACACAAAGCAGAAAAGTCGAAGATGTTCTAAGACAAAATGTGAGGCCTGGCGATGCTTTTGTAAGGACACTCTTAGGACAGTAGCCTGCTTAAATATAGGTAATATGAATTATAATGACTTTCAAGAGAACAACAGTGAACTCTCAAATATAGCAAATGCACAAATACACTTAAGTCCATAAAAATAGCTAAACACAATGCAAAACAAAACAAAACAAACATACTAAATTTGGGATAACTGGATTTATGGCAGAGGCACAATTCAGCATGTTTATCTGGACATTCTCTTTAAAATCGACCCTGGTCGCAATCAACGAAGATGGGTCTTTCTCGTGCACATAAAATTCATGGTCCCTGTGAAACCATAGTGAAATGGGCGCTTTCATGAGATTTTGATACTTTTTATAGTCATTTTTAAGCATGCAATGGCACATTTGTAATAGAATGGAATGCCTAAACATTGGCCCGAGGCGTCATCTACGCTCTGTGTTTGTGTGCGAGCAACGAAGACACTGGCAAACTATGCCTTTACGCATACTCACCAGAGTCTTCATTGTTTGCATATATGAAAGTTATCAACATCTTATGAGCAGAGTCAAATGTATGCAAAACCTTGTGTTTGGTTCGAGGATCTGTGGGGTTCGCTAACCGCTTACCTGTACATTGCTGTGAGCATGTTGTAGCCGTCACTTCTTGGCGCCTCAGACCAGCTGGGCCTGAAAGAATTACATATCTTTGATTGATTTAATTTATAATCATTGAAAGACATTTCCTGGATGGTAGCAAGTACTTTTAAATAGAAATGAGGAAATTGTGTCTTGCTCAAGGCTCTGGTGAGGTTCGAACCTATGATATCTGGTCGAGCACTCAACAATTGAACCTCAGTGTGCTCCCCTAGGCCCGAGATAACCTTAATGTGCCCAGAATTGCCAAAACTACAGTTTTGGCCATTCTGGGCTCATTGCGATCGGCCGTGGCCGGCCGCTTATATAAACATCATTCAAAACACACATCAAATTCAGGTTTTGACCGAAGCTTTATGCCGTGCTCAGGCTATATTTTATTCGCTGCCGAACAACGAGTGGGGTACCAAATATCGTGGGTTGACCTACAGCGCGAAGTAAACTGACCGTGAAATCTGTTGGGCTACCTATAGAGGTAAGAAGTCGTGGCCTCACAGCTTTGATTTTCTCCGATTGAATACGTCATAAGCCGAAAATAGTAACAATTAATATGATCAATCATAAAGCGGTGCAAAAAATCGATAAACACCAGGCCTCCAGATAAGACAGCGTGATTAATTTACATTCAGTTTTCTTATTTAACAACTAAAATGTACGTTTAATGTGCTCAAACGAACTGCCACATTAAGATGGTTATTTTGAGCACCCATAACATAATTTGAACTTAATTATAGAAGAAAAATAAATAAATTTACGACCAAAATCTTTGCTTATCTGGACTTATGGAGACTTAGCAAGCGGTGCACATTAGATGCCGATAAACTGCTACATTTAATCTGATTGGCAGGAAGGGATTATCGAAAAAATCCTTCCTGGCGTTTTCATTGGTCGATTAGTCTGCGCTAATAATATATTTTGAGGGTCGTGAGGCGAAGGGTTTGTCGAAAGGTAGATACGACGAAACCTTCGCTGGTGACGATGCAATTTGCCCAGTCGTCGCTTATATAAACGCAATAAGTATTAGCTTTTCAAAAAAGCTGGCGAAAGTTAAACGTCCCAAAGTCAAAACGTCCTTGATTGGCAAAGAGTGCAAGCGAACTTCACATCAGTAAACGTACTTCTGTGGTTGTCATCCACATCTGATCACATAGAATTACTATGAATTCGGGCACTGTCTTATGACGGTCATGACAAACAGGTTTTATGCACCCAAAGGGAGGCATATAGTATTAAAACTGCCTGTCCTTAGTGTCCTAAGTGTTTGAGTGTTCATATCATATGCGGAGTATATCTCCTATATTATTTTAGGTAGGAATGCCAAAATTCGTGTCTTAATGCATTTAGGGTCATGGAGCGTCACACACCTTTACCACTGCCATCAGATCTAGAAAAATCGTGTCACGAGCATACATTCTAGGAATCCCAAATTTGATTTGTGAACACATCTTAGGGTCACGGAGTCTGTACATATACAGTTAAGCGACCACTGTGACCTTGATGTTCTTGCATAAGTTTTAAGAAAAATGTGCTGTCTAGTGTTGTCAAATGATTTTCCATAAATGTGTCGCATGCTAGATACATTACCATAACATACCATGATTAAGCTGGGCGCTTTCAAAAGATCAAGCAACAACTCGCTGGAAGCATGTGTTAAATGGTAACAAATCACAGTTCAGATGTTAATAACCAGAGCTTAGAATAAATCTACATGGACAAGCTCTAGAAGTTCAAAATGGAAGCATGCAGTGGGAAAGAATACATACAATGATAGGGCTAAGCGACCGCCAGCTTTTTTGAAAAGCTAATACTTGTTTAGGTTATTCCTACGTTATGTGCGCAATTAATTTTACAAAACACAAAGAGAGCATTTTTATATTTTCTCAAATTGTTACGTTTTACCTTATGCACCTTTTTCATTTAACCACCATACGGAAAAATGTGGTGAAACTACTATAGAGCTATCGCTTACTAATGTAAGTAAATCGTGTTCCAGTTGCGAATTTTTAGCGTCGCAAATATCATGAATATGTCTCAATTTTTTGCAAAAATAAAATTTGCGCGATTTTTTTTTAAATTTACAGTTATATTATAAGTCAAAAGCCAGGGAAACACTTTGTTTGACAAAAACAACAGCCAACCAAACATTGAAAGTATAATTTGACGACGATCATAGTAGAACTTGTAGATAGTCCCGTTCAGCTATACTGCAGAACTGTTTCCCCGGATCGTGGATAATATACAAAGTTTAAGATTGCATAGGCATAATCGCCCTTGCTTGAAGATATTACTATCTAAACATGCAGGACAAGACTGTATAGCGGTTTCGAACCACGAACACGAGAACACTAAGCGATGTAGAATAATTTGGGCTTAAAAGGATCTGGCATTGAAAGTTCACGTAATCGGTAAGTAGCAATTGGAGCCACTGTAATTATCGAGGTCGAACACTCGATGTACAGCTGATCTGCTGCATAATACCCTTTTCCTGGCTCCTGTTTCTGGTTATAATTGCTACAACTATCTTAATCTCATTAAGACTAATCAGCTGATCGGGCTAAACTGCCCTGTTATGAAACTGTGCAACCTGTATACTTTCAAGTGCTACTACATGCTTGAAAGAGGACTGGTTATTTATGCTTCTGTACGACATGCATTCTGTCCCAAGTATTCTGCACTGGACAGTTCATGGGTGAAAGTTCACAATTTCTAAAATCCTGAACTTTCGAAATTCAAACTTTAAAATAAAATAATAGCGATTTCAATTTAAAGGTCAGTTGTCTTAACACATACAGAAATAAATTAGAAAAGCTATTATAGTCTGTTGAATTCAGCAATTTGAGGCTGTCTTAGCCACAAAATCCTGAATTCAGGAATAATCTTGAAAACTTTCACCCATGACAGTTTCAGTCACAATGTGGTATTTCAAAAATGGCTGAATTTCGTCAGGGTTTGCCCTAACATAATGATTATCGAAACCGTAATGTTTGAGATCGAGGGGTCGCTGGATCGAGCATCGCATGAGGCAGTGCTTTGTCCTTGACCAAGACACTTTTTGATCTCTGCTTGGTACTGGGTCAACACAGAAAACGTCCCGACATGACTGTTTGATACTGGGGCATAAAGTATCACCATCAACGAACCAACCCTCAGTAATGAGAATGGGTTAAATGAAGCCTCATATTTGGTGGCGGTGCCCAGAGCTTTATACAACCAGATTATTCATAGCCAAGAATGGTAGATTTGAACTTGTTTAGTAATTTGCCGATGTGCTTGATGCTTTGGTTATTGTTCACTGATAGGACTTAGGCAAACACTGTAGACCCAAATGAGTCTTGCACTATTTGCTATGTTAACATATCATGTTCAGGAACAAATATAGTTTGCAATTTGTTACCACAAATCCCTTATTGTAACCACCAATCCCTTACAATAAAATTCATTATAAGGGATTGGTGGTTACAATAAAGGATAGGTGCAAAATAAGGGGTTGTTCAAATAGCGATGCAAATAATGTTGGGTGAAGAGCATCAGCTACTGCATAGGCACAGGGCAATCGGTAAACTCGCATGGCGGAATTGACCGAGCCAAAAATAAGCCGGGATCCTTTTCAATTGGGCGTAGGCATTTCCAATTTTAGGTTACTGTCGAGTATTGTTCGTGCATTCAAATTTTAGCACAACATTCTTTAAGCAACAAGTATAGACCCTACTCACTCGCCGCGTTATTTGGTGTCTGATCTGGATATGCAGTGCTATTTACCATGTCCTATAATATGAACGTGTGCCATTGCGTAAATTACTCATGTTACGGTCTGTAAGTACTGCAGCCTCAGATACTGCACAGTCTGCCAGGTCAGCTTTATTTTGTATTTCGCCATGTCTTACAAGCGATTCGACCTAGAAAGATAACTGTTCTGGAATCCGTTATAATATGTAATGCATTCCCTGTTCATGCTGGCATCATTTATTTTAAAACCGTTTGGTTATGTAACTGGATCAGTCAGTATACTGAACAGAAAAAAGAATTTAGCTCAATCTTGTAGTTTGCCTGTCTTCAGGCCCTAACTGAAAGTTCTATAACTACTACAGAGATAAATTTATGATACTTTATTACTTTTACCATTGCTCAGAATACAGTAAATAAGACAGTCAGAGATTTTTGTTTCAGAGATGTATATGCTTGTATATGTATGTGCACATATTTGACTATTTTTCTATTTACTGGTCTGATACCAGTCTATCTTGTAGTATGCGAGTTGTGCAGCCAACTAACAGAAAACAAATCATAGAAAGAGTCCACCAATTCATGGTACGCTTTGCATTATCATTTTCATCTTTTTAATCCTATCATTTCCTTCTTCCATCGTTAATCCTTTCATAATCTCAAAAATACTGTCCTAGGAAAAGAGACCAGATTCGTACATATGAAGCAATCACGAGAGACAATGAAAGGACCGATGGATAGGATAGCGGAGATCTTGGTGCTATTGCGGTATAACTTATTTAGCTTATTAAGCCCCACACATCGTTGTTGTTGAGGGTTTCGAAAACACACATACTTAAATCATAATTCTGTTTATGACAACCCAAACTTTGACTTAGCGACAAGCAAAGACTTCCAGATCTATATAGGCTGCTCTGTATCATTTCATTTATCCGAATTCGCCGGATCAGTATCTACGCTAAGGCAATTACGCCCCCAACTGTGTCCGATCATAAACGCTGCGAGCTGTGTTAATAATGTCAGTTGCAGTCTTTGTTCTTAGTTACAAATGTTCTGGGTTACGTAATTATATAGAAACTGTGCATTCGCAGTAAATCTTTATTGGTTTATTGCAACCGAGTACACTAAACTGAATTGACACCCCTTTTGCCATCCTTATTATTTCAAATGCTGACATTTTGTTTCAGTGGAAGGCCCTGGGTAACCCATATCCCTTTAAATATTTTTAAAGGTTTCCCGTATCCCCGAAAAAAGAAATTGGCAAATTCATCCAAATTCGAAAAGCCTTGTATAATCATAACTCTAAAATGCTTTGAATCTTCACAATCGAAAAGTATCCTATACCCCTTATACCCTATTACATGCGCAGCTATGTAGTGGGATAAGAGGCTTATTTGAAGCTTTGCCTGAGGCTTATGAGCTGGTCATTATGTATAATTCAGCTTTGTCAGCCGAAAGAGATTTCGTTCGCGACGATTTGGTTTGAATTCGTATGGGTGCTATGTACTTCAATAGAGCAGGCTGCATAGTCCTTTGTTTGTAAATGACTATGGATGCCTTAGCTAACTATGCCTGTTCAAGCATTTATTTGTTTACTTTCTTGTTTTATTCCCGAAATTTTCTGGTAAACATGTTTACGTTTTCTGTGATTAAGGTGGGGTATTATTATTAATGATAATGCACTGGTTACTTTAGGTAGACTTCGAGATGATGAAGACAGCCCTGGAGAACTTGAAAAACTAGCCGTTCTTAGATTAGCTCCAGTCCTTGAAACAATTTTTCATCAATGTGTCATATCATATACTTGTAGCTAGTCTTACTCTGACGACTCTGTTTTAAAACAGAGCCATCAGAGTAAGACTAGCTACAAGTATGATATGACACATTGATGAAAAATTGTTGTAAGGACTGGAGCCAGTTTAACGAGTTCTTTAATACAGTAAAATCTGTCTTAAGCGGCCACTCAAAAAAGACCAAGAATGGTTTTCAAGACCGATTATCGTTTAATGCAGGTCAAAAAGTATTGCAGAATGCTCCAAGAGAGCATTCTGCAATACTTTCGACCTGTATAAAGCTACAATCTGCCTTTAAGACCTTTGTTTATTTCTGAGTGGCCGCTCAAGATAGTTTTTACTGTATATATTCATTCAAGGCGAGGAGAGATGACATTGCAAAAACATCAAAAAACAACAACAACAAGACCATTAAAGACACTATATCCGTTCGAAAATGATCATTTTCATGTCATAAAAATAATAATCATATACATTTTTGATACCATTAATATTGTCATTGTTTAGAACATTGACGATAAAAATCAAGATGGCCGCAAAGAAAATGCATTTAGTCGTATTTTGTTGAAACTTGCATTTTAATGTGCAAAAATGTCTTTACCTTTCGATGATAAAGCGTTTTCTATTTTCTATGATACCATTACTTTACAAAGCGTTTATTTGGGCCAGTTCACGATGCGTAAATTCATGGCATGCACAGCTTTCTTGTTGGACCAGAAGCCTAAAGTTTTGCCTGAGCATTCGTCTACGTACCTACTTTGTGTGTGCGAGCAACGGATGCTCACCAGAGCCTTGGCTGGTCGCCTATGCCTTTCTTACCAAATTTGCATGCGCCTGTCCATTTGATTTGAGTACATATTTGTAAAGCATGAAACTGAGTGGTCACTTTGGCTGACAGCTGTAGTTAGAGTGAGTAGTGAAAGCCTTATGTATTGGTTAGAAAAAATGCAGGCTGAACAGTGTCTAGATTTCGTGGAATTTGAGAAAAGCAAGACACAAACCAGTCTGCTTAGCACCAGCGATTATATTTACACAATCTTCTACAGTGAAACTGTATGCTGCGTAAAATATGACCAACTGAAATCAGCCTCTTATTTCTTACTCTTATTTCAAGACGGCATGCATTTTGTTATTAAACCCATTCACGTGAGCCTTTCACGTGATACAGTGCATCTTTGATTGAGAGGTTCGTAGTATTTCTTGGCAATGGTTTTCTGTTTGTTTACATCGATCAGGTGATCTATTCTATGGACGCAAAAAGGAACATTCCGTGCTACCAAATCAGCATGCACATTGGGAAGCGCCTACTGAACGGATACAACCTACTGACAACCCTGTGCAGATCTAGATGAGGAATAGGATAGTTCATTGTATCGCTTGGTGGCACTGTTAAAGGTTTGTGGTAAATTTTGATTCCAAATTTCGGTCAGAATAATTAAGACTCACGTAAACACTTAATATATACAAAGAGAAAAAGCCCCTGGCACACCACACCAAAGAGATCTGATTTTCAAATGTTGCATGCGAGCAACAAATGCGCAGATCAGACTGCGCGGATGCGCAGTCTGATCAGCACATGTGTTATTCGATGTCTGGAAAGTGTGCCTTCATCAACATTTATCCAGATTATTGATGGACTCTGTAACTAAGCAGGTGCGTTGTGTAAGTGATGGTCTCAATACGAAAGACAGATTTTCTCGCGACGTGGTTCATCAGTATCTGCATTTCCAGTTGTTTATAATACTAGAAACATGGGTGGCGCTGATAGGACCGGTCCAAATTTGTTTTGGTGGTTGAAAATATGGTCTTTGTTTGTTTGAGCTGGGTTTTCGTTGAATCGATCTATATCTCCGGAAACATTGTTGGCATTGCTGGAGCTATTTCCTGATAAACTTTGCATTCAGTTTGGGCCCAAGTGAGGCCAGACAAAATGTTGGGTCTGATTTTGACACTCTGGTAATATGTCTGCAAGATTTGTGTTTTTGAAAAAAAAAATTCTAGAAAAAAAATGCACAGACGACAAAATTCATGAAGAATTTCCCAGCATGCACACAGTAAATACACGCCTATAGTCTGGAACGCTTCCAAAACTTGCACAGAAGAAAAAAGAAAACAAAGGAAGAATATTACGGCACTTGATCTATTTTTAAAGTTTCTGTCCTATATTCAGTTTTGGCGAATAAAACACCTGCCGACTCCAATGGCTGATTTTCTCCAGCGCTGCTTAAAGTGCATTTTGCATTTAGGTCAATCCTGCACATAAGAAAATCAACTTTACGAGTATGGTAGGCTGAGTGCTGGTTTTTACAACAGCTACTCTGTTAAAGTCCGGTGTCTCCTAACGAGTAAATCTGTGACGTTATACAAACCCACAAAGACATCTCGTGTCGTATTACATTTAATTAGTACACTGTCAATAAGTGTAAGTTAACACAAAAAGGGTGGCAGCTAAGCTGCCACCCTTTTTGGTGTAAACTTACACTTACTCTTCTACTAAAACAACTTAATGCCAACATTTCTCCAGTGATAAATGATTCACCGGATCAATGTAATCAAATAGAACATAGATTTTTAAGCAGTTGAAATGTTATACCAAGATCAGAGGCAGTTCAGCTGCCACAGGATATGCTGTATTTTTTTTTACATTTTTGCTCGAGGGGTCTCGTGAACACCAGGTACTTGCTTCATTACAGTGTGTATGTGAACAGTGGATGCGCACTGGGTTCGTCTAAGCATGGACTCAGGCTGCTAAAGCTGATAAGCGTTCTTGGTAACCCGTATCTTTGTTTTTGTTTTGAGTGAAGGCTGAAGCCATCTTTTGAATGTGAAGGACGATGTTCCGAGCACGTGAATGAAATCAAAATAAGCTATCGCTTGGAAAGAAAACGAGCTGAGAGTTTAAATCCCTTTTTTACTCGCTCGACTACACATTAAACGAATTTTATAAGGAAATTAGTATCTATGTTCAAAGTACGGAGCAAAAATGATAGCTCAATGTTTGATCTGATATTCTTTCCTCTGCAAAATGCTTTGGTCGAGGCTTTGGTGAGATTTAGTCTTCATAATGTATTTTATAAACATGCGAAGAGAGAGAGAGAGAGAGAGAGAGAGAGAGAGAGAGAGAGAAAGAGAGAGAGAGAGAGAGAGCACAATGTATCAATTTTACGTACGAAAAAGATAATTTTTGAATATAAAATCAGCAATTGATAGTTAGAGAAATAAATGAACAACATTTTCTTCGTATTTTTTGAAAGATGCAATGTAAACAGGTATCTAAAAATGCTTTTTTATCACATGCGCACTGCTGAAAAATAAGAAGAACGAAATAACAAAGAATATCGGAACTTTGATAAGATAATTATGTAAATAACACGTTTAATTGAATTAGCCAAAACTATGGTTTGATGACTTTAAAAAAAATATTATTTAGAGCCAGTGCATGAGATTTCCAACAATGTGGTATGTGCGACCAGCAAAGCCTCAGATCAGCCTGCGCATACGCGCAGTCTGATCAAAGCCTTTGCTAGTCGCTTGAATTTTCTATGAGTGTTAGGCTACTGACTGAACACCATTTGGAGTTTCTAAGCTTAAAAGGAGACTGCAGAGGCTCGTCCGGGTCTACACATGTCAAAATGGCACATTGTTGGAAATCTCATGCACTGGCTATTTAATTTAATTGAATAGAATCAGATTCGGATCAATATATTCGAACAGAGCAGTGAAATGAAAAGAAAGGGAGAAAAAAAGAACTCTTTCCTGTTAATTACTGATAACCTTTGCAAACAATTTTCACCCAGATCAGGCCTGACAAAACGTCCAGCCTGATCTGGGTCAGACATGTTGATGAAAGATTATTAAATTTAAATAGTAAATTAAAAAAAAACATGGGATGACAAAAAAAGCATACACAATAGACACTGCTTGCAAAGTTAATTTTTATACTATTAAACAAAGGAAAAGAGACTAACCTCCAAGAATCCCTGCCACCAGGCATAAAAGCAATAAAACGGTATAGTCCATATCCACCTCTGTGGATGGCAGAACTCTTTCTGATTATCACCAGCAGCGCTATCTAAAGCTTATATACTGATTGTAATATGATAAGTACCAAAGTCCAACTGCATCATGTACGCGGTTGTAAGAGAGATTGAAAGTACACGTTACTGTGCTACAAGTTGTTATGTAAGTTGTAGTACGGACAGACGGACGGACGCGGGAACGGAGGTCAAATACCCAACTATAGGTTTGTGTGCATGTGGCTGTACGGATGCGTGAACCATGTGCGTGAGCCATGTGTATAATCCCCAAATACTGCCTGTACGCGGTTGCGTGGGAAATTGAGGGAAAATATTACTGAGAATATATATGGGCGAACGCACGAGATTATGGTACTTATCGCATATGCACAAAACTCACATGCTTACGCATCTAAAGGGGCTAGTGGGCTATATTTTTGTCAGAGCTTTCTTTTCTACCTATATTGCAAAAAGCTAAGGATCTGGCGAGACTGCGCGTATGCGCAGGCTCGTCTGAACCTTTGCTGCTCACCAATGCGTGAGTAAAGGGTATGTAAATAATTATGACAAAAATCGCTATCTATAAAAATTTTGGAAAGCAGCTGTAAATACCCACTGAGTACAGAATGTACACGCCTGTAAGACTCAGCAATGGCGAACCATATATAAATACCCACTGAGTACAGAATGTTCCTGCATCTAAGACTTAGTACTGACGTGCGAATCATATATAAATACCCACTGAGTACAGAATGTACACGTCTGTAAGACTCAGCAATGGCGAACCATATATAAATACCCACTGAGTACAGAATGTTCCTGCATCTAAGACTTAGTACTGACGTGCGAATCATATATAAATACCCACTGAGTACAAAATATACTCGCATGTTAGACTCAGCACTGACGCCCGAATCATATTTAACTACCAGCCGAGTACAAATTGTACACGCATCTAAGATTCGGCACAATATAAATACCCACTGAATACAGTATGTATACACATCTAAGACTCAGCACTGACGTGCGAACCGTATAATTATACTCATTAAGTACAGTTTGCACACGCCTGTAAGAATTAGTACAGACGTGCGAATCATCTATAAATACCCACTGAGTACAGAATGTACACGCATCTAAGACTCTGACGTGCGAATCTTTATATAAATACCCACAGAGTACAAAATTGCCACGCATCTAAGACTCAACACTGACGTGCTCATCGTATATTTATATCAACTATGTACAGTTTGCACACGCATAACACGTATAAATACCTACTGAGTACAGAATGTACACCCATCTAAGACGTAGCACTGACGTGCCAATCATATATAGATACCCACTGAGTACTCTAATGTACACGAATCTAAGACCCATCACAGACGTGCGAATCATATATGAATACCCACTGAGTACAGAATGTACACGAATCTAAGACCCATCACAGACGTGCGAATCATATATGAATACCCACAGAACACAGTATGTACACGCACTTAAGACTAAGCACTGACGTGTAAATCATAGATAAATACTCACTAAGTACAGTTTGCACACGCCTGCAAGACTTAGCACTGACGTGCGAATCATGTATATATACCCACTGAGTACAGAATGTACACGCCTGAAAGACTTAGTACTGACGTGCGAATCATGTTTAAGTACCCATTGAGTACAGAATGTAAACGCCTATAAGACTTAGCACTGACGTGCGAATCATATATAAATACCCAGTGAATACAGAATGTATACGCATCTAAGACTCAGCACTGACGTGTGAATCATGCATTAATACACACTGAGTACAGAATGTAGAAGCATCTAAGACTTAGCACTAAAGTGCGAAACATGCATAAATACACACTGAGTACAGAAAGCAAAGGCCTGTAAGACTTAGCACTGGTGTGCGAATCATATATAAATTTCCACTAAGTACGCATCTAAGACTCAGCACTCACACGCGAATCATATATAAATACCCTCTGAATATAATATGTACACGCATCTAAGACTCAGCACTGACTTGCGAATCGTATATAAATACCCACTAAGTACAGTGTTTGCACGCGCATCTAAGACTTAGCACTGACGTGCGAATCATGTGTAAATACCCACTGAGTTCAGAATGTACACGCCTTTTAAGACTTAACACTGACGTGGGAAACATATATAAATACCCACTGAGTACAAAATGTACACGCATGTTAGATTTAGCACGTACGTGCGAATCAGATATAAATACCCACTGAGTACAGAATGTACACGCATCTAAGACTTAGCACTGACGTGCGAATCATATATAAATACCCCCTGAGTACAAAATGGTCACGCATCTAAGACTCAACACTGACGTGCGAATCGTATATTTATATCCACTATGTACAGTTTGCACACGCCTGTTAGACTTTGCAGTGACGTGCGAATCATATATAAATACCCTATGAGTACAGAATGTACACGCATCTAAAACTTAGCACATACGTGCGAATCATGTATAAATACCTACTGAGTACAGAATGTACACCCATCTAAGACGTAGCACTGACGAGCGAATCATATATAAGTACCACTGAGTACAGAATGTACACCCATCTTAGACTCAGCACTGACGTGCCAATCATATATAAATACCCACTGAGTACAGAATGTACACGAATCTAAGACCCATCACAGACGTGCGAATCATATATGAATACCCACAGAACACAGTATGTACACGCACTTAAGTGTAAATTAAGATAAATACCCACTAAGTACAGTTTGCACACGCCTGCAATACTTAGCACTGACGTGCGAATCATGTATTAATACCCACTAAGTACAGTTTGCACACGCCTGCAAGACTTAATACTGACGTGCGAATCATGTATTAATTCCCACTGAGTACAGAATGTGCTCGTCTTTAAGACTTAACACTGACGTGCGAATCATGTTTAAGTACCCATTGAGTACAGAATGTAAACGCCTGTAAGACTTAGCACTTACGTGCGAATCATATATAAATACCCAGTGAATACAGAATGTATACGCATCTAAGACTCAGCACTGACGTGTGAATCATGCATTAATACACACTGAGTACGGAATGTAGAAGCATCTTAGACTTAGCACTAAAGTGCGAAACATGCATAAATACACACTGAGTACAGAAAGCAAAGGCCTGTAAGACTTAGCACTGGTGTGCGAATCATATATAAATTTCCACTAAGTACGCATCTAAGACTCAGCACTCACGCGCGAATCATATATAAATACCCTCTGAATACAATATGTACACGCATCTAAGACTCAGCACTGACTTGCGAATTGTATATAAATACCCACTAAGTACAGTGTTTGCACACGCATCTAAGACTTAGCACTGACGTGCGAATCATGTGTAAATACCCACTGAGTTCAGAATGTACTCGCCTTTTAAGACTTAACACTGACGTGGGAAACATATATAAATACCCATTGAGTACAAAATGTACACGCACTGACGTCCGAATCATATACCCACTGAATACATCTGTATATGCATCTAAGACTCCGCACTGACGTGCGAATCATGTAAAAACACACTGATAACAAAATGTACACGCATCTTAGACTTTACACTCACGTGCGAATCATTCATGCATGCACACTAAGTACAGTATATAAACGCCTGTAAGACTTAGCACTGACGTGAGAATCATATATAAATCCCCACCGAGTACAGAATGTATACGCATCTAAGACTCAGCATTGACGTGCGAATCATATATAAATACCCACTGCATACAGTATACACTAAATACAGAATGTACTTATGTCGTAGAGCGAATATATTTTACCTGCCCCAGCTGGGAATCGAACCCAGGTTGCTGGATCTACAGGCAAACACTCTACCACGTCGCTGTAAAAGCAGGCTTCTACCGCAAGGCAGTAGAAGTGTATTATATACCTAGACCCTGTGACATTCACCCCCTCCAATTTGAAATTCGTCCTCGAATTTCATGGTACAGGAATCATGTGAAAATGAATCCAAGGGAGATATTTATGCACAGAACGGTCATAGGATGGGTTATTTACGTTGGGCGCCATTGTCGTAGAGCGAATATATTTTACCTGCCCCAGCTGGGAATCGAACCCAGGTTGCTGGATCTACAGGCAAACACTCTACCACGTCGCTGTAAAAGCCGGCTTCTACCGCAAGGCAGTAGAAGTGTATTATATATACCTAGACCCTGTGACACTTAGCACTGACGTGCGAATCATATATAAAAACCCACTTGGTACGGAATGTACAGGCAGCTAAGACTCAGCATTGTCGTGCGAATTATATATAAATACCCACTGGTTACAGAATGTACACGCATCTAAGACTCAGCATTGACATGTGAACTATATATAAATATCCAATAAATTTAGTATGTACACGCATCTAATACTGAAGCACTGACGTGCGAATCGTATACAAATACCCACCAAGTACAGTTTAAACACGCCTGTAAGACTTAGTCCTGACGTGCGATTCATGAATTGATATCCACTGAGTACAGAATGTACACATATTTTAAGACTTAGCACTTATGTGCGAATCATATATAAGTACCTACTGAGTAAAAAATGTACACGCATTTAAGACTTAGCACTGACATGTGAATTATATACAGATATCCACTGAGTACAGAATGTACACGCATCTAAGACTCAGCACTGACGTGGGAATCGTATATAAATACCCACTAAATACAGTTTGCACACGCTGGTAAGACTTAGCACTGACGTGCGAATCATGTGTAGATATCCACTGAGTACAGAATGTACACGTATTTTAAGACTTAGCACTTACGTGCGAATCATATATAAATACACTCTGAAGACAGAATATACACGCATCTAAGACCAAGCAGTGAAGTGCAAATCATATATAAATACCTACTGAGTACAGAATGTACACGCATCTAAGACTCAGCACTGACGTGTGAATCATATATAAATACCCACTAAGTACAGAATGTACACACATCTTGACGTGCGAATCAAATATACTGAGGGACTTTAAAAACGCACCATTTTGCATTCTCTGTCTCTTCCACATGATTAATTTGAGGATGTTTTCTTTATCATTTTTTATTCTCTTGCAAAATGGACCATGATTTGCCAGTATTTCGATTTGCTCATGCTGTTCATTCTGACGCAATATCGACGTAAGTGTTTTTCAACAATTGTCGTCTGGCAAATGTGAATTTGATTCAATTTGAAAACAAACACTATTAGGTGGTAGCCAGATGTCTTAACAAATGGAAAAACAGAAAAGTTTTCAGAAATAATCGTTTAATTGCACTCCCACTCGCAGCGTTTCTTTGCTAACGCCAGTCTTAAATTTTCAAACATCAATAACAGGCGGGTGACGTCCGCGCATGTCGCGATACTTTTGTCTTTTATGCAACTGATTTATGAGTATCTGTTGGCAACAAAAAAAATTTGATTATTCGTGATCCTTAGGATACAAACGGCCAATTACGTCAAAATTCAATGACGTCATTTAGACGTAAAGATTGTTGCCAGAGGCCTAAGACTTCATGATTTGATTTTGTCTTTCCATTTTCTTTCAGGAACAAACATCGGTTCGTAAACTTTTTTTCGTTCATAATGGAAGGTATGGGGACTCTGTGACTATTTGAATTTGAGTTGTCTCAGAATTATCGCGACGTCACGGCAATCATAAGCCACAGCTAAATGAGTGAACTTGTCAATTTTATTTTTCACATAATGAAAATATCAAATCTTCGTCATAAATTAGCATTGAAGCAGGTGGTGCGTTTTTAAAGTCCTTCAGTATATATATACCCACTGAGTACAGGATGTACACGCATCTAAGACTTAGCTCTGACATAAATACACACTGAATACAGTATGTAAACGCCAGTAAGACTTAGCACTGGACCAAGAGGGTTTGTCTACCGTGAGGGGGGGGGGGGCACTGAAAACGAAGGGTTGAGTCGATCTGCGAGCGGGTGGGGGGGGGGAAGGGAGTATGAGAGGGGGTATCACCCCCTCCCATTGGCGGTGGGGGTCCGGGATTTATTTTAAAAATTAATGTCTCTGAGAATGCATTTCAGGCCATTTTGAAGACCATTTTTCAAATTCTTTAACCTACATTTAAGTAAGGTTAGACACTTAAACACCTCGTTCTTAGCTATTAGTTTTGCATGTCCTTGTCATCACCTTGTGCTTTGATAAGGTTCCCATGTGGGGGCACAGCAATTGCAATGCAAGTCTGAGTCAGCCCAATGTTCAGAAAACAGCAGAGTCCTTGTGAGGGGGAGGGGGCGGGGCTTAAAATTTAAAAAAAATGCTGGAAAAAACAATCTACATTTTGTACACAAATTGTAAGTCTAAGTATTGACGGACAAATCATGCATTTCCTAGTGAGCAGAGTATATGCATGTATACGCTTGTAAGTCTCAGTACTGATTTGCGAACTAGACTCGCCCCTGACATGCGAAACCACATAAAAACCCTTATTGTCCGGTATGCATGGCTGCAAGACTCAACACTGACGTGCGAACCATGCAAAGGTCCCCAAGTACAGTATGTACACGACTGTAAGACTCAGCACTGACGTGTGAACCAAGCATATATCCCCAAGTTCAGTATGTACACGACTGCAAGACACGCCACTAACGTGCAAATAAAGTATAAATCCCCAAGTACAGTATTACACGACTGTTAGACTCATCACTAACGTACTAACCAAGTGTAGACCCTTACGGTAGAGTATGCACCCCACTGTAAGTCCCACCACTGACGCGCAAATCAAGTATAAATCCCAATGTACAGTGTGTACACGCCTATAAGACTTACCACTGATGTGCAAACCAAGTATAAATCCCCAAGTACAGTGTATAAACGACTGTAAGATTCGCCACTGACGTGCAAACCAAGTATAAATCTCCAGGTACAGTGTGTTAACGACTGTAAGACTTACCACTGACCTGCAAACCAAGTATAAATTCCCAATTACAGTGTGTAAACGACTGTAAGATTCGCCACTGACATGCAAACCAAGTATAAATCCCCAAGTACAATGTGTAAACGACCGTAAGATTCGCCACTGACGCGTAAACCAATTATAAATGTTAACGACTGTAAGACTCACCACTGATATACAAACCAAGTATAAATCCTGAAGTTCAGTGTGTAAATGACTGTAAGATTCGCCACTGACGTGCAGACCAAGTATAAATCCCAATTTACAGTGTGTTTAACGACTGTAAGATTCGCCACTGACGTGAGAACCAAGTATAAATACCCAAGTACAGTGTGTAAACGACTGTAAGACTCACCACTGACGTGCAAACCAAGTATAAATCCCCAAGTACAGTGTGTAAACGACTGTAAGACTCACCACTGACGTGCAAACCAAGTATAAATCCCCAAGTACAGTGTGTAAATGACTGTAAGATTCGCCACTGACGTGCAGACCAAGTATAAATCCCCAAGTACAGTGTGTAAACGACTGTAAGACTCACCACTGACGTGCTAACCAAGTATAAATACCCAAGTACAGTGTGTAAACGACTGTAAGACTCACCACTGACGTGCAAACCAAGTATAAATCCCCAAGTACAGTGTGTAAACGACTGTAAGACTCACCACTGACGTGCAAACCAAGTATAAATCCCCAAGTACAGTGTGTAAACGACTGTAAGATTCGCCACTGACGTGCAAACCAAGTATAAATCCCAAATACTGTGTTTAAACGACTGTACGATTAGATATGTACGTGCAAACCAAGTATAAATCCCCAAGTACAGTGTGTTTAACGACTGTAAGACTCACCACTGACGTGCAGACCAAGTATAAATCCCAATTTACAGTGTGTTTAACGACTGTAAGATTCGCCACTAACGTGCGAACCAAGTATAAATCCCAATGTACAGCATGTAAACGACCTTAAGATTCGCCACTGACGTTCAAACCAAGTATAAATCCCCAAGTACAGTGTGTAAACGACTGTAAGATTTGCCACTGACGTGCGAACCAAGTATATGTATAGACCCTTACGTTACAGTATGTATAGTCAGAGAGCCAGCAATACCTTTAATCAAGTGGTTGAGGCCAAAAGGTTTGAAGGTGTTTTCTTATGTAGAAAAGTATGCTGAATTAAAAAATCAAACTCTGAAAAAAATCGGCTGGTACACAAAAATGCTATGCGCAGTGGAATACCCCGGGGGTAGGCAATTTCTCAAAAGCACTGAAATGGGGTATCCTATACCTCAGAATCTAATTTGACCTACCTTGCACCCCCATGACAATTGTTCATTGGTGCCAAATTGTTTCTTGGGACCCCATGAATGAGAAAACAATGTTTCTGAAAAATAAACACATTTGGGCCTTACGAAATTGCATAATTACCATGGTAACCCTTAATGCAATTCTTACATGTAGGGGTGTACATACAAATTCAATCATATCTTAGCTGATACTTATCATATACTACTAATTTTGGTACCAAGTAAACGGTTAGGCCTATGCCTTTAATCCCATGACCTGAGATGCAAATTACCTAATTTGCATATTCATGAATATTAATGAAAACCTTAAAAATAAGGGGAAAATAGTAAAACAAACAAACATAAATAACTGATTTCAGCCCCAAACCATCATCAAGCCACCACTGTTGCATGTCTTTATATCATCAGTGATACAATTTGACTAATACTGTCATCTTATGGTCCTAAATTGAAATTATCACATTTGCATATTCATGAATATTAATGAAAACTTAATAAATGAAGGCAAAACCATTGCATAAACTAGAACCCCAAGGGGTAATTGGACATAGATCTACATTGAACTCCTAGGAGCATTCTTATTCATGTCAAATGGTTCAATGAGGTCACTTAAAGGCAAAACATTGTGTTCCTCAATAATAAATCAATTTGCTAATGTGAAATGGCAAACAATTATGCGATTTTAAAATACTGGGAGCGTACCTACAAAAATATTCATATCTCACCAGCAACACATCCTAGAACAGCAAATCTGGTATCAAATTAATCTGCAGATATAGTCATTTTATATGATGGTTGAATATGCAAATTATTTATTTTGAATGTTCATGAATGTTCATGAAAACAATAGAAATGAATAAAAAAAAGTGCAGAAAAATCAAGGGGCAATACTAACAAAATTAATAGTATTTCACTTGATAATTGTCCTAGAGTACCAAACATGATATCACAGTAATACTAAAATATAGTGATTGTAACTTACAGGCAGAGGGGGGGGGGGAAGAATCTAATTTGTATAATCATGAATTTGAATGAAAACATTAGAAAAGAATGAAAAATCGTGGAAAAATTAAGATTGGCATACTTACAATTTTGCCCATTATCATATCTCACTTAATAAATACCCTAGAGTACAAAACTTATTACCAAAGAAATGCAATGGCATAGCACTCTTATCTTATGGACACATATGAAAACAAATTTATATGAATACTTATTAATCTTTACGAAATCATTATAAATTAGAGAAAAATTGCAGAAAAATCAAGCCGATATACTTACAAAGTTATTCATATCTCAGTTTATAATTGCCCTAGAGTACTAAACTTGATATCAGAGTAATGCTATGACAAAGTGCCCTTACCTTATGGACAGATATGAAAAGAATCTAATTAGTATATCCATAAATTTTAATGAAAACATTTGAAACGAATGAAAAAATCACAGAAAAATCATGGGGGCATACTTAAAAAAAATGCTCATATCTCAGTTGTTTTATGTCTTAGGCTTTTAAACTTGGCATAGAATTAAAGCCAAGATAATAGTTTTTTTTAATATTAGACCAAGTGTGCTACTCTAAAGCAATCAGCAGAAAAGAAATTAGTAATTTTGTATGTTTGTGCCTTTCAGTTTGCCATAATTTTTCATTCTTTCCTAAAGTTTTCATTATAATTTATGAAAATTCAAATTAGACTTCTTTAATAACAACCCATAAGGTAAGAGTACTATGTCTTAGCGTTACTTTGATATCAGGTTTGGTACTCTAGGGCAATTATCAAGTGAGATATGAGTAATTTTGTGTGTATTACCCCTTGATTTTCCACGATTTTTTCATTTATTTCTAATGTTTTCATTAAAATTCAGGAATAATCAAATTAGATTTCTTTTGTAACCACCCATAAGATAAGAGAACTTTATCTTAGCATTAATTTGATATCAAGTTTGGTACTAAAGAGCAATTATTAAGTACAATATACGTAACTTTGTAAGTATCACTCCTTGGTTTTTCAGCGATTTTTTTTTTATTTATTTCTAATGTTTTCATTAGAGTTAATAAATATTCTAATTAGATTTTTTTTTGCAACTACCCATAAGGTATTAGTAGTATGTTTTAGCATTACTTTGATATCAAGTTTGGTACTCTAGGGCAATTATCAAGTGAGATATGATTAATTTTGTAAGTACTTCCCCTTGATTTTTCTTCGATTTTGCATTTATTTCCAATGTATCATTAACATTCATGAATATTCGAACAAGATTTCTTTTGTAACTACCCATAAGGTATTAGTACTATGTCTTAGCATTATTTTGATATCAAGTTTGGTACTCTAGGGCAAATATCAAGTGAGATATGATTAATTTTGTAAGTACTACCCCTTGATTTTTCTGCGTTTTTCATTTATTTCTAATGTTTTCATTAACATTCATGAATATTCGAATGAGATAATTTGCATATCCAACAGTCCAGTAAGCATGCTTTGTCTGCAGAATAACTTGATACTAGATTTAGTGTTCTAGGATGAGATGCTGCTGAGATATGAATATTTTTAAAGCTACACTCCCAGTCTTTAAAATCACATAATGGGTTGCCATGGAAACCATGCCATTTCAAATAACCAAATGGGTGTATTATTGAGGAATATAGAGTTTTTACTTTAAGTTGCCTCATTGAACCATTTGAAATCAAGAAGCAATGCTCCTAGGAATTCAATGTAGGTCTAATTACCCCTTGGGGTTCTAGTTTATGCAATGGCTTTGTCTTCATTTTTAAAGATTTCATTAATTTTCATGAATATGCAAATGAGATAACTTCCATTTAAAACCATAAGATGACAGTATTTGTCAAATTGTACCACTGATGATATGAAAACATGCAACAGTGGTGGTTTGATGATGGTTTGGGGCTGAAATTAGTTATCTATGGTGTTTTTTATGATTTTCCCCTTATTTTTAAGGTTTTCATTAATATTCATGAATATGCAAATTAGGTAATTTGCATCTCAGGTCATGGGATAAAAGGCATATGTCTAACCTTTAATTTGGTACCAAGATTAGTAGTCTATGATAAGTATCAGCTAAGATATGATTGAATTTGTATGTACACCCCTACTTGTAAGAATTGCACAACAGGGTTGCCATGGTAACCATGCATTTTCACATAGCCCAAATGAGTTTATGTTTTGGAATATTTTTTTTCTCCTACAGGGGGGCCCAGGAATATTTTTTGGCACCAATGAAAATTGTCATGGGGGTGCAAGGTAGGTCAAATTAGATTCTGTGGTATAGGGTACCCCATTTCAGTGCTATTTTGAGAAATTGCCTACTCCTGGGGTATTCCGCTGCGCATAGCATTTTTGTGTACCAGCCGATTTTTTTAAGAGTTTGATTTTTGAATTCAGCATACTCTTCTACATAAGAAAACACCTTCAAACCTTTTGGCCTCAACCACTTGATTAAAAGTATTGCTGGCTCTCTGACAAGTATGTGGCTGTAAAAGTAAAGGATAAGGCAAAGATCAGGAATCGATACAATCAAGTAAAACACCTGACCCAAGATGCCTTACTGGCGTGAAAACCAAGCATAAATTCAAATGTACAGTGTATACACGACAATAAGCCACTGATATGCGAATCAAGTATAAAACCCAAAGTACAGTATGTACACAATTCTCAGACTCCCATCTGACGAACGAACCAAGTATAAACCCTTAAGGTACAATATATAAACGATTGTAAGACTTAGCAAAGACATGCGAGCCAAGCAAAAACCCCCAAGTACAGTATGTACACGGCTGTAAGATGCGCCACTAACGTGCGAACAAAGTATAAACCCATCCGAGACAGTATGTACACGGCTGTAAGACTCACCACTGACGTGAAAACCAAGTACAGTAAGTAAACGACTGCATTATAAAACTCACCACTGACGTGCAAACCAAGTTCAGGCCCTTACGCTACAGTATGTACACAGCTGTAAGACTCAGCACTGACGTACAAATCAAGCATAGTACATGACTGTTAGACTGGTTCTCTCCCTTTAATTGCTTGTCAGCATATTAAGACAGGTAACTACTAGCCGCCATTGCGCCTACGTATCGCATACACACTGACGTCATGAGTGACGTGTATTGGAAAATACCCTTGACATAAAGGGCATATTTTAAACAAGCCGTTTTATTAAGTTTATTTTGTTCTGGGAGTTTATATTTTCTTCTTTTACTTAATTATCAAATTATAGTAACTGAAAAAATACTGAAGTTTGTGTTGAAAAATCATTTCTAGAGCATGCGCAGTCGGATGAGTAGGATTCTCTACTTGTAAAAAATTACTAGTTACCAAACGTTATATGCGTAGCGGAAGTGGAGCTTTATCAACGTGGGGAACCAATCTACATGACTGTAAGACTCGGCACTGACGTGCGATTCAAGTATAAACCCCCAAGTACAGTATATACACGACTGTAAGCCTCGCCACTGACGGTCGAATCAAGTATAAACCCCCTTAGTATAGAGACAAACAGTGAGAACCCAGACACAGGAGTACCCAGATCAGACGGCTCCCAGAGGAGCAGTGTGATCTGGGTCAACACAGTTTGTCAAAGACGCTTGCAGAGTTTCAGTAGATGACAAAAGCAGACGACGTTTGTTGTGAATGACGCTTTGAGGGCTAACTGTTTAACCCTTAAAGCGCCAATCACGACTGCAACAGACACCAAATTTTGCGACATCTTTCATAATTTTCGAAAAAAATAAGGTTTGATATTTCATGAGAATTGTCTGCCAGCAGACAATTCTCATGAAATATCATGCCTTATTCTGTATTTTTGAAAGGCGACAAAATTTGAAATTGTCGTCTGCGGCGCTTTAAGGGTTAAATAGGAAAAAAACCTGCAACCGAACAACAGATGAAAATGCATAAACAGTACATGCATGCAAGCTGACGCGTACAAATCAACAATAACAAAAAGCATTGAGGTTGTGGTATGAAAAAGGATAGGTATATATATTAACAACACTTGACAGTTTTCAACATTTTCATATCAATCTTAACACGTTTGTTTGTTTGATTTGATTCTTTACGTCCCAGTCAACAATTTTTCAGTTATGCCGTGACGGGTCTTCCTGGGTTGAACCAGTACTAAGCAAGGTTAGTAAATTTAACAAGAGTATCGTATGTGCCCGACACTGAGACTTTGGTTTACTCTATATATGCTGGGTAATTTTTCATGCTCTTGTCTGCTGTCTTTTTTTTCTTTAAAATAAGCTTTTTCGGAAAAAAAATCTTACTATCAGATTGTCAAACATCTTTCCAGACTGTTTGCAAAGGTAACTAACCAGCACTGAGACAACAAAGGTCACCACTAGCAAGAAACGGTTTAACGGTCATGTGACCTTGAGATTGAGAATGAAAATGTTGACGGGAGTCAAATATTCGATTTGAGCCCGTCCATGAGTTCCATATGCCAAAGATAAAGAAAATTCATTGTACATATTCATCACCATGTCCTAAAGTCACTCTTAAAGTGAAAATTCACACTTTTTTCAAATGCATTTATTATAGAGCTTACAGTATGGCAGGAATAATCCGTCATTTAACGTTTATAAATTCTCTTCAATTAGCCTGTAATTAATAACTTTTACTTGTCTATTGGGTCTGGTTATTTTCAGGTCAATGAGCTCTACACAAGAAAACTGGAAGCACTACCAACTGCTTATACACACTACCCAAGCAGAATGTTAAATCCTTGTAATGGCAAAAAAAATTAACAAGCTTCAGAGTTATATTTTTAGCAGTGTGTGCATTGATGAGTATATTTTGATACCTGGCCGAATTTTAATACATGTATTTATTTCTAAAAATTCAACCCTTAAAGCACTAGTTATTACTATAGCAGCGACATATTTTGTAACAATTTTCTTCATTTTGGATACAAAAAAGACAGCTTAAAATCAAATGAAACTTATTGAAAAATAATTTTTTTGACAGTTGTAACATTCTAACATTCTTCTTAGTTAAGACAGACATTTATTTGTATAATTTTACGAAGAGAAAACTGACATATCGCGTAAATCAAAGATGGCGTCATACTACGTGTTTGCAACATCCATGCTATGCCGTAGGTTGTTACCCCTGAGAGTACCAAACTAGGTTTTTAATAAATGCCAAGACAATATAACGTTGAACAAATGATTAATTTGCAAATGAGCATATTATCATATTCATGAATATTGATGAAACCATGAGAATTTTGAGAAAAAAAAACACTTATTGCTACGACACAGCTTTTTTCAATGGTAATATATGCATATTGTCTCATTTACGTATTCATGAATATTAATATAAACATTAGAATGAAGAGAAAAATCGCCGAAAATTAAAGGGGTATACCTACAAAATTACCAATATCTCCGCTGCTAATTGTCCTAGCAATTATTATGCTTATTTATGTCTATGCATAGTATAGTCTGCTGGATAAGAGTAGGGTGACGAAACAGATTTACAGTTAGAAGTATGAATGAAAACCCTATATTTGTCCAATCAGGTGAATAAAGTACCATAACGTGACCGACTACGTAACTCTACTCTTATCCAGCACGGACTCTAGGCAGATATAACAATTATCTAATGTGTATAAGATCAATATTAATGAAAACATTAAACATACAAGAAAGAAAAGTATGCAAATTGATAGCAGTATACCTACAAAATTACTCACATCTCAGCTGCTATAGATCTTAGAGTTTTTATTTGATACTTAAATAAAAAAAATAGATTATGCGTTTTTATATGGTACCAAGTTTGCTACTCTAGGGCAATCGAAAGCTTAGATATAAACCATTTTGTAGGTATACCCCTTAATGTTCCTGTATTTTTTCTCTGAATTATGTCCCCAACTTTGAAAAAGTTGAAGGGGCATATTGCTTTGGGCTTGTACCTCCGTCCTTTCGTCCGTCCTTCCGTCCATTACAAATTTAAGGTAGGGCTTTGAAATTTCATTGATGGACTCGGCATCAAAAAATAACCGACCCGTATTTTTTTTTAATCTGTATTATCTCCCTTTGTAGAGTTATGTCCCTCTTAAAGGGTCATAATAAAATTTTGTAATAAGGATATATCAAAAACTATAACAGCTAGGAGCTTCAAACTTGGTCAGCTTATAGAGGATAATGAGTAGATTACCTGGTGAAAATTAAAAAAATATATATATTGGAGTTATTGCCCTTTGCAAATTTGGATATAGAACACTTGATATCTCAAAACCGTTACAGCTAGGAGCTTCAAACTTGGTCAGCTGATAGAGGATAATGAGTAGACCACTTGGTGAAAATTAAAAAGAAATCATTTTTTTAGTTATTACCCTTTGCAATTTTTTAACCTAGAAAACTTGATATCTCAAAAACCCTTACAGCTAGAAGCTTCAAACTTGTTCAGCTTATAGAGGATAATGAGTAGACTACTTGGTGAAAAATTAAAAAAAAATCATATAAATTTGTTTTAGTCATTGCCCTTTGCAAATTTCGACAGAAAACCTGATGCCTCAAAAGCCGCTACAGCTAGGAGCTCCAAAGTTGGATAGCTGATAGAGGGTAATGAGTGGATTACCTGGTGAAAATTTAAAAAAAAAAAACTTTTTTTTTAGTTATCGTCTTTGCATTTTTTGAGCTAATGCCCTTTGCAAATTTGGACATCGAAAACTTCCAGTAAAGATATCTCTACAACTATATACAATTTACAATAGGGAAAATACGGACAATGTATAGACTTACTGCATAGGTAATGAAGCGTTCTTTTTTATTCTGACACCTTGTCGTGTGATGCTTCGGGGAACATGGTTCGATCCTCGGGAAATACTTTGGTGCCCATACATGCTATCCTTCAAATATTCCGTACAAGTCAAATAGCACAGTTTTGTTGACCTGAGGCACCACATCAGTAATGGATATGAAGATTTGGAACCGTACGTTTGGTATTTTAATATCGGACCCAATAAACAAGTAAAAACATTGTGCCCGTATTTCCCCGACATACAATTTTAAGTCGACTGGTAAAATACGGACAGTTTATATTTCAAGTAGATCTAGATCTGACCGGATCGAAATGGTTTTCATTATTGAAGAAAACTGTGAAGAAAATAAAATATGAATAGTCCAATCTTTAAAGTCAATTTAATGCAATGGAATACACGTCAACTTAATGACTGAATTGCTTCTTCCAAAAGCTGAAATTTTGTATCTGAATCATGCAGGAGTAGTCCCACTGGTGGAGGAAAGGTCATAATTAAGTGGTATAAAACATTTCTTTGTCACAGACCTGTGTTCTTGCACATGTGGATTGTAAGCCATTTATCCGTATTTATTCTTGTCTGTATTTACCCGGATTGACCCTATAGCCAGCTTGTGTATAATTTACCTTTTGGGTCACTGTAAAGGCAGCAACTTCAATATTCATATATGGGCGTGGTTCGGCTATTTCATCTGCTCAAGAAGGAAAATCAGGTTCTATTTATTTAGTAGAGAGTTTATCAATCGCTTGAGCCGCGCAAACGTGTATGCATTTCATGAAAATCGAGAAAGTATATGCACTGAACTCACATTTATTAACCCTTAAAGCGCCAGTCACGCAAAAAAGTCGTCTGGTTTTGTCGTCTGTTGAAATGTTTTTGAAGCCTCTTCGGCAAACAGTGTAGATCCAGATAAGACTGCTCCTATCAGGTTTGCCTCTATACTTACATTAAGCAATAAACAGACAATTTGGATGTAGTTATTTTGCTGCCGTTTAAGGGTTAAATAGTATGCTTTGTGTCTTAAAACCAGGCTTTACCTATGTCTAAGGTAAACCAATAACGCATTCATGAGGTGCCGCCTTTACAGTGACCCAATAGCCTTGTTATATGGTTGGTGTGAGGGTCGTTCAAAAAGTACTTTCGTTATTATGCATCAATACGCTACGGCAGGCGAAAGGAAAATGTCAGAGTGCCCCCCTTGGGCAACACCTCGACCAAATAAAACGCATCGCGGTGACACTACCTGCTGTTAAACAGAACATTCATAAACAAGAATACATGAAAATTCCAAAAACTAACTTTAAAACATAATTTCTATACTGAACAAAAGTGAAAACGCTATCTTAATGTTCAAATACTGCGTAATGTATAACAGTAAAGGTTTTACGGATGTTGTCACCAGGAAACACATGAAAGCCATTTAAATGTGACAGGGGTCCAGTTTTTAGGTCGCCAATTTGAACGGAAATCAAACACAATTTAGGCCTTCAGAAATCCACTACCTACGAGATCCGACTGCACGAAATGGTAGTCTAGACATGGGACAACCGGAAATGTGAAGGACTTATCTCAAGTGTGTTTTGATCGTTCAGAAAAGCAATCTTAAAAAGCGGATTTTCCATCAAATTGCCAAGTTTAAAAATGTTACACTGAAATCTCCATAGGAAAATCAATGTGTTGTTGCATCTTAGTATGAGGACATTACTAGTCGAGAAATGGTAGAGAGGTCTACCTGATTTGGCAAAAGAGAATTATCGAAAATCGATATAAATCGAAGATTACCAAACATTTAATATGACCTATTTGTTTTTGTCAAAGGGAGATAATTTTCAATATTTAACAAATTTCTAAATTTGAAATTGATTTCTGAGCTTGTTTCAAGTGATTAAGCAGTTTTCTTGTGTTTTTATGCAACACCAATTTTGATAAGCACAACAATTTTAATTTAAGCAGGCGCAATCGCAAATTTTAGTGAATAAAGCTTTAAACACTTAAAGGAGCATAACTCATACATCAAACAAGACAAATTGGTGGAGTTTCGACGAATCGTTTGCTGGATGTCTGGGCAACATTATTAAGCTTTAATAAATATTTTTTGTCCAATACTTTCTCAAAAAATATAGATAATTGTATTGTAGCGTTTTCACTTTTGTTCGGTATATTTATTAAGAAGTTTACTAATCAAATTGAGTAAGTTCATAGGACGGCAGGGAGACTGACATACGGCTAGACAAACACCGACCAATAAGTACTTTTGCATTGCAGCACCTTAAATATAGCTTGTCACGTATTTCACAAGGTTCTAAACGATTTATTTGGAAGGTCAATTTTCACGTTGCACACTACCACGTGCTTTTTACGTTGTAAACAACGCATTTCATGCATACAAAATGTATGTAGTTCGAAAGGGCTAAGTTCGAAAGGGCTAAATGTCATTTCTATAAAATATTGCTTTTCTATTAAATCGCAGATTTAATAGGCTTATACCTCATTATTTATTAAAAGGCATTCAATTTATGTAGAAACGTATTTCCCGCTTTTCAAAATAAATGAAAACAAGGCCACAATGACGATCCGGATTTTAATTTCAAAGTATTATTCCTTTCGATTTACAAATATGCAAATAAGGTAAATTCACATTCGATAGTTTCATTTCATTGGTTTAGAGTTGCCGTGGGACTGGTTCCTATTTGGCATCGCTATACAAACAAGAAAATAGTCATGGACCATGCTATTTTCCGAAACAAGTATATATCGCGAAATTATAAAAAATCAAAGTACTGAGAGTGTTGGTGGGAAAGATTTCTGGCAATAAAATTCGCTGTTTGTTGTTGCTCCCATTATTCGTGGGGTTTCGTATTTGGTCCTGGTTTTATAATATAGTTCTTTTTGTATTTTCTAGCTCTGTGAAAGAGGGCACTGGCTGATTTGAGGTTGCCAATGGGATTTTCTGGTTAGCGAATTTTGGTCCTAATGTTTACCGATTGGCGAATTTTGATATCAGTAGGATAAAGGTTGTTTGGTTCCCCGTCACTAATACTGACTCTAGCTCTCCTGAGATACAGGCTGGGTAGCAACCGGTTACCATTGTTAAACGGGGGTAAATTTTCGATAAAGTAAAGATACAAAGAAGAAAGAAATAAAAAAAACCTTTAAATAACAGGTATAATCCACATACTTCTAGTAGAATGGGAGGCAGTTTTAATTTGGTCCAAAACCCAAATTGGACCTTCCATTAATTCTCATGGAACAGACTCAATAAAATCTAGTCTACTGTTTTCAAAGTAAGTACTCTCTTTACCCGAATTACGATTTTTCAGATTTTTAGCGGTATATGCACCTCAATATACTTTTAATATTTTTGTCATATTCTGATCAATCAGGAATATTTGGTTCTGACAGAAATTAGAATACTGCCGCATAGTTAAGCTTATCCTAGGGGTGAGGGTCGGGGTGGTGTTTGTGTGGTGGTGGTGGGGGGGGGGGGGTTGTTGCACTTTTCACCAAGTCTTATGAACAGACTCTTTGTGACAGAGTCTAATGTATGTTTTCTCTGTTTCTGAAGGATCCGTATTTTAGTTAAGATATCTAATATTAATACACTTGCCATAATGTTCAAACTGGGTAACTGCGAGGGCATCCGTGTTATGTACACTTTCTAGTCACTCTCTAGTCTTAATTAGTGATGAGTGGGCCAGAGAGATTTTAAGATATTTATAGTATCAAAAATTCAGTGCACCTGTTTTCGGTGATTTTTATGGCTGCTCGCTTCTTGCATCAGCACTCAATTAATAGTTTGTATTTTCATCTGTTCTGTCAACCCTGGATCCAATTTACAATATAGTATAATGGGCATAATGCTGAAACTGCGTGTGCATTCAAGTTTCAGCTCAACGTTGGCTAAAAAAACAAGTAAATATGACTAGAAAATGCAAAATGCCGTATTGGAAGATTAACTGCTAAAAAGCTGGAGAATCTACTCTACATTTTGACTATGATGGCTAAAGCGTAGTGAGTTGAATCTCTGGCTAACCGATTAAAGATTTGGCGTAAGCCACAATATCAAGCTTTGACATCAGGCAAAACACACACAGTGCACCCACGCACGCACAAGTAAATCTGGTCAGGAAATGCCACAACCACAAATCACAGATCAACATATTGCATGTTATATTAACAAATTCACGAATGATTCTGATATGCTGTGTTTGCATCAAATTTGCGATAACAACCAGAACAGAATTCCATTCTTTGAACAACTTTACTGAACATTCTTTAATGGCGTAGCCAGAACGCTGAAAAATGTACGCACATCAAAGAGAGTCTACTTTATCCAGCAATGATTCTCTACAATTACGTTCCTTTTCAAAATGGGAGCTTCTCTTAAAGGATCGAATTTGCTCCCAGAGGGAGCGAATTCTTTCCTTTAAGATCAGTTCCCTATGATATGGAAAATCACCCTTGAGTGTTTTTATTTTTATTACGCACGTGCGTATACTGCGTAACGGAAGCTACGCCAATGTTCTATGGTGGTGTTTCTGTTGTTGTTAGTTCATTGTTTGTTGTTGCTCCCATTATTTGTGGGGTTTTGTATTTGGTCCTGGTTTTATAATATAGTTCTTTTTGTATTTTCTAGCTCTGAGAAAGAGAGCACTGGCTGCTTTGCTTTCATTGATTTCTTACTTTTATGTAGTGTCTTGTTTGCCTGATTTCTAATGTATACATCTTCCATGCGGTTCCATTGATTGGGCTGTGATCCGTTTTTACGTCATTTCCTATGCATTTTCAATATTTTTTTCTTGCTTGTATGATGTTGTGCGTGTTGTTTCTGCTTTTTTATTCAACATCTTCGACGGAGTTACTTGTTCAGCCCTTTTGGACTTACTTCTCTTTCACAAGATTCCTTGTAGAGCAGTGTCTATTGAAAAAGACAAGCATATGACCCCTGCTCACAGTTTGAAAACTACCAGGTAATCACATAGGGCCCAAAACCGCAGACACCAGACAGTGATGCCCTGCCAAAAATCCTTCCCCCCCCCCCCCCCCCCCCGAACTATTCCACATTGGAATAGTCTGTCTCCTTCGGTGGTCAATACCCAGTCCACAAAGGAGTTTAGGGCACCCCTTATTTAAACAAAAATTCAGCCAAAAGTTTTTTTTTTATTTTTTTTTTTAATCAAAATTTCAAAATTAGCACTCCCTGGCGTTATGCTTACGTATGAGCGAGACCAGTACAGAAAGAAAAAAAAAAGAAAAACTTAATGCACATATTTATATGTGTGTTCTGTATCTATTCCTCGCGGTCTCTTCCTTGCGGTGTCTATGAGTGGCATACTAACTTGCTTTTAGAAGTTCTGTTCGAATCTATAAAGCTTGAGTCCACGGCACCCCATTATCCGTTTTTCTTGAAACTTAGTAGGTGTTTTATATTGCTTTTATGAAAATGTAGCCACTACTATCATGGTATTATTTTGCCCTTAGTAAACTCTTTATTGATCTCTCGAACCCAGTATACACGAACTGGTAACTGGCATACAGGTAAATGTATATATTGGAAATACGTTGTCGATGTATATATTGGAATACGTTGTTGAGGCTGAGCTTCAAAACTGACGCATGTTGAAGATTAAATAATCATATTTACATAAATTCTCTGCATATCTATGTTTTTTTCTTCAAAAAGAAAAGGTCCAATATACTATCTTTAAGACTGTGTTGTGATATTTATTGAAAGTTTATCCCTATTTATAAACATCAGCAAGAAACCAAGGTATAGTGTACATTGCATATGTAGTACATTGCACGCCATTATGCGAATGGTTTTAACAAGCTCCACCTTCTCATTATATATTATCAACAGCTTGATAAACTAATAGAGTTCCCTCATGTAGTTCGATGAAGATAAAACTCTCATTCTGTACTGCTCTTAGTGTGTATTAAACTAGTATATGTACGAACCGTCTTGGTTGTTTATGGCCCCTCAACATCATACACTATACAAGGTACCATTGTTTAGCTATATTCGGCACTTTTAGCCTAAAATCGGCAGAAATCAACATAAAAAGATGATAAAACTTTAACTTTATCTACTGTTACTTGCAATTTTTCAACTTTGCAAACCGGGAATAGCTTCATATAATTTGGGGTATGGTCAGAATCAATTTTAAAGGCTGGAGTACTTTAAAATAGCGCTAAAACAAACCCTCGACAACATTACTTTGTATTTCCATCAGTGACCAGTACGTTTATACAGGGTCCGAGCTGATCTCTGCTGCATCGCTTTAATTCTTTAATAAACTGTTTTCTTATTTTTGCAATGCTACTTCATTAGATGGACCCTTTAGTGCGCAAAGCATTTTTGAATGTGTGATGAATGAAAAGGCCAGGAAAATCTGCGTCATATCAACAGTTCATGTGTGTAAATATGTACCCAAACTATCGTTTTCGCATTTCGAGCCCGTTTCGGTAATTATTGGAACCGAATAAGAGGCGGGAACCAGTCCGTTTCGCTGACTTGAAGTCGTCCGCGAAAAACAAGTTTTGTGAAGTAACGGAGGACACCAAAAAGAATGTTTCGCCTGCTTGGAAAATTTAAACACACTGGAACTTTAAACAAAGATGTTCTTTGTCAGCTTGTTTTGCGACAAAAGCTAAAAAGTAGACATGTCAGTGGTGTTACGTTAGAGTTTATTCGGTGTGCAAGTTCGGCCATTGACAGTTTGTTCCCAAGTCACCATGTCTTTGCTGAGCGACACATCGGGCCGAATGAAGACGAGAAAAAAGCCATGTTGGAATACATTGGAGTGGAGGTATCATATATTTGACACATAATTTGTTTTATATGCTCAGTTTTTGCAGGGTCCTTTTTAATATTGCCGTTTATTATGTTTTGGCGGATCTAGTTATTTTTAGCCAGGGCTCTGGAACACTGATGCTGGACAGCCCCATAATGTGTCCACTGGTGGAATTCATAAGCTGCTCACATAGATTTTAGACCTTAAAGCTGATCGTATGCATAAGCACAAAGAGTTGCAAGGCTTTTGTAGCAAGAGAGGAAGTACAGTATCAAACTAGAGAAGATTGCATAACCAGTTTTTAGGCAGCGGAATTGTGCCATAAAAGACATACAACAACAACAACAACAGAAACACACTGGTAGGGGTAGGGGATGGGTAGAGGCAAATCGCCTGGTTGATATGTTTATTATATGCAAACTGCTTATGGAATGCCATAAATCCCAACTCTCTGACTGATGTCCAACCGCCCAATTCTCAAACACATAGTCATTCCAGATAAAAAATTCTGTGAGATTTGAAAATCTTACAGGAATCTGCTTTCAGAAGAGCCAAATTCTGTGAGATTTTATGACAGTGTGAGGTATGGTGTGTATGAGATACTTACTTTGCCTCACTTGCTCAACCAGCCTCCTTGTAGGCACTTCTCAGTGCTGGAAGAGTCCACTCGTCTGCGCCTTATGCTGTAGGATTGACTGTTTCCAATGTAAATGATTGAATTAACCAATACATATGGTGATGTAAGAAGAGTAGAAATTTTAAGAATTTTCCACCCATGCTTCAGTTCAGTGCATCCCATTCAATTTTACATATATATGTTTTGTCTCCGTTTAATGCTAGCACTCAGTCTGTCAACTATTTAAATTTAAGCTAAACCTTTTTTTATTTGCCTTTCTACATCATAATAATTGTTTTACTTCTACTTTGAGTTTCTGTGAACCTTTTTATTAATTGATTTAGGCATTTTTGCAATATTTATTGAAGGTCTTCCTAGTATATCTGACCAGATTTATTTATAAAATGACCTTTTTCCCTTTCAAGCACTGTTTCTTTTACGACATTTTGGTCTGCATTCTTTAAGTGTTTGAAGCGCAGTGGCTCAGTGGTAGAGTGCTTGACTCGAGACCGAAGGGCCGCGGGTTCGAGCCTCACCGGCGTCACTGCGTTGTGGTCCTTGAGCAAGACACATTTATCCTAGCTTAGTACTGGTTCAACCCAGGAAGACCCGTCCCACATAACTGAAAGATTGTTTAGTGGACGTAAAGAATCAAATCAAACAAAACAAACAAAATTCTTTAAGTGCTCACAACATTTCCAGAAGACTGGACTAAACTTTTTATTAAAGCCTTCTGGTAATGCATTTCCTTGAGGATGATAAGGTGTTGTATGACTTCATTCATTCTACAACTTTCTGCTTTGATTTGACCTGCATTCAAAGATAGTTCTTCAACTACCTTGTTGGAATGACACAATGTACAATATTTTTTATTTCAGTCCAAGTACAAGTTTTTAACAAGCAAATTGTTTCCCCTAATCAAAAGTCCTTTCAGTAAGGGTATCTAACCATATTTTGCTTTTAACCATATGCCAAAAACTGTCTAAGAAACAGCACATTTTATTGATGAAATTGAAATGCATGGTAATGTTCCAGTATTTGATATGTGACATACATTTCAGCAATAAAAAATTTAGTTGATTGTTGCCATTTTATAGCTAAGAGGGTGAGTCGAAGGCTCAAGTCTTAGTTAAGTGTGGTCCGAAGTTATTGTGATCTGTCTTCGTCTGTAATGCATCGTCCCTCATCCTTAAACTTTTTCTTTAAACGACATCTCTTGAACCACTGCAGTGCATGGTCCAAATTAAAAATATTTTTACATGAATGTTTACACAAGAGCTCTCGATAAAAAATCTTTTAAATGACATCCCCTTCTGAACCACTGGTCCAAATTTTTGATGTAGCTCTCTACATAAATTGCACAAATGGCTCAGCTGAACAAAAGGTCTGCCAGTGCTCTAGATAAGAAAAATCGTTAAATGACATCCCCTCCTGAACACTGGTCCAAATTCAAATTAATTTCGCCGAAATGTTACTCATGATGCCCTTTACCAAAGCTGCACTAATGGTTGTGCTCCCCAGAAGGAAGGAGCAGTCTGAGCTCTAGATAAAAAATATCGTTAAACAAGATTTCCTGGGTCAAATTCAAAATAATTTCACAGAACTGTTTCTCATAATGCCAACTAGCATAATTCCCCCCTCCGCCAAGCAATCCAGGGCGCCCTTCATACTTGTTTTTTTTTAGGATAAATTTTCTCCCATTGTGATGTAATTTTCCCCAATTTTGACATTATGTCAATATTTTTTCCCAATTTTGGCTGGGGCCTTTTCTCAAAATTGCTGGATAAAGCCCTGTTTTAAGAGAAAAAAAATACCGCTAGAATGTTTTTCTGTAATTTTGCTGAACTTAGGTGTAAAATATTGCTGCCAGAGCTAAAGACAATTGTTTTTTTAACAATCTCCTGTTGAACCAGGATTCCAGTAAGTGATACAGGGCCTCATGGTCCTCTTGTCTTGACGCATTTCATGACTGTTGATATACATGAACCTTAAGAGACAAAAATTGACTGGCAGGGTACATTAATCTTCTGAATTAGCTTAACTCTTTACCTTCTAGTGTCATCTACTGAACATCTTTGCAGACAGTTTCATAGGGCCAGTTAGCATAAAATTGCAATTATTAGCTCACCTGACTGAGCCATTGGCTCAGGGTGAGCTATTGTGATCATTGGATGTCCGTTGTGTGTCGTCCGTCGTCCTTCGTCAACAATTGCTTCAAACGACATCTCCTCCTAAACTACTGACTGGATTTTGACCAAACTTGGTAGGAATGATCCTTATGTGACCCTCTTTTAAAATTGTTCAAATGGTTCCGGTCCATTGCATATCTAGGTCACATTGGCTTAAAATAGATTTTCAAGATGAGAACTTTAAAAAAATATTCTTCTCTGAAACCACATGGCCTAGAGCTTTTATATTTGGTATGTAGCATCACCTAGTGGACCTCTACCAAGTTTGTACAAATTATATCCCTGGGGCCAAAAATGGGGGTCACATGTTTTACTTAGGCTTATATAGGGAGCAACATGAAAAAATCTTCTTCTCTGAAACCACAAGGCCTAGAGCTTTGTTGTTTGGTATGTAGCATCACCTTGTGGACCTCTACCAAGTTTGTTCAAATTATAGCCCAGGGGGCTAAAACTGGCCGGCCCTGGGGGTCACATGTTTTACATAGGCTTATATAGGGTGCAACATGAAAAAAATCTTCTTGTCTGAAACCACAAGGCCTAGAGCCTTGATTTTTGGTATGTAGTATCATCTAGTGAACCTCTACCAAGCTTGTTCAAATTATATCCCTGGGGCCAAAAATGGCCCTGCCTCGGGGGTCACAGGTTTTACATAGGCTTATATAGGGAGAAACATGAAAAAATCTTCTTGTCTGAAACTATAAGGCCTAGAGCTTTGATATTTGGTATGTAGCATCACCTTGTGGACCTCTAACAAGTGTGTTTAAATCATGCCCCTGGGGCCAAAAATGACCAGGCCCCAGGGGTCACATGCTTTACATAGACTAATATAGGGAGAAACATGAAAAAATCTTCGTGTCTGAAAACAGAAGGCCTAGAGCCTTGATATTTGGTATGTAGCATCACCTTATGGCTTATGCACCTGGGGCCAAAAATGGCCCCGCCCCGGGGGTCACATATTTTACATTTGCTTATATAGGGAAAACATCGAAAAATCTTCCTGTATGAAACCTTAAGGCTTAGAGCCTTGATATTGGGTTTATAGCATCACCTAGTGGACCTCTACCAAGTTTGCACAGACTATGCCCCTGGGGCCAAAATGGCCCAGGGTCGCCAGGGACATGGTCAGCTTTCTACAGATACCTATATGTAAGCTTTAAGCAAAACTCAGGTGAGCGCTTAAGGGCCACTTGGCCCTCTTGTTTTCTTACCCATCAGTTTATACATGTACATGTGTTTTGGGTGCTCAAAAGAACCGTCTCATCAAGAGGGTTCTTTTGAGTACCCACAACATATGTTTTCGTTGAGAAATAAGTAAAATAAATTTCTGGTACGCACTCTTATCTGGGGGCCTGAGTTTTGACTAAGATTTGTTTGTTTGTTTGATGCTTAACGACACATCAGCACTTGACGGGCATTAGCATCAGGTGGTATTAGATTAAACATGATAGATCAGGCCCGACAAAACATCAGACCTGATCTGGGTTTGTAAGACACTATGGTGGTAATATTCCTGAAATAATTTTTTTAAAAAGTTGACTTTGAAAAAAATTAGCAGATGACAAAAACAAGAGGAATTACCCAGCATGCAAAGAGTTAGTATTTTTTCTTTCAGAACATGGAGGATCTTGTCTCTAAGACGGTGCCTGACAACATAAGGCTGAAAAGAGAGATGAACCTGGAAGAGCCATATGGTAAGTCAGAACAAAAGATACCGGAAGAAAAATTACAGAAGAATTACAGCCCAGGTTTAGACATTGAATTGGAAGCGTCTGTCAAATTATCATGTCTTGCCAGTTGGACACCAAATTAGGACAGGCCCCAACAGGATCTGCACTAGTGTGCGGATTGGAAATATGTTCTTAAAGGGGTATCCTTTGGTAGCAAAGACTGCACCAAAAAACTTGAACTAGAGTGTGCATATTTCCTGGGCCAGACTAGCTAGTTTCTGCCATTAAGGCTTCAACAGAGACCCTCTAATAGTTTTAAAGTTCCACAATGAAACCCATGATCCCAAAGTTTACTGTAAACTGTGTATAATGATGAAATGCCTCTGAGGGGTCTATACAGTTTGTCCAGGTGCCATTTTTCGTGGTATTATGTATTAAGTTTTTAATCAGTTAAATAAACTGACCAAAAGATATATTAACTCTTTGCCTACTAGTGTCTGTGGATTAAACAGTTTGGACCCAGATTAGGCCCAACATTTTGTTTGACACTCTGATGTTATTCCTGAAGAATGTTTTGCAAACATTCATTTTGAAAAAAATCTGCAGACTACAAAAAAGCATGCGAAATTAAACAATATCCCATGATGTCCTATGTTTTTCTTATATATTAACCCTTGTCAACATGGATATTTTTATGTACTACACTCTTCCCTAATTTTTATACAATTAACTCACAGGGTTTACGTGTATTTACAATAAGAGTAGAAAACAGTGTGGATCCTGATCAGCTCAGTTGGCTTCTCAGAATCCAGCTCATCTAGATGATAATATCTATAATGATCGTGATAATGTTTTCAACACAGGATTTATCTTTGTTTGGCACGCAGTGGCTCAGTGGTAGAGTGCTTGACTCGAGACTGTCAGGGGCCGCCGATTCGAGCCTCACCATCGTCACTACGTTGTGTCTTTGGGCAAGACACATTAATCCTAGCTTAGTACTGGTTCAACCCAGGAAGACCCGTCCCTACATGACTGAAATATTGTTGATGGGACGTAAAGAATCAAATCAGATCAAAATCTTGGTTTGGCATGATAAGGCTTCAATTGAAAAAAATGGCCAAATTTCATTTTTAATGTAAATTCATACTTGACAAATTTACTGACTACATTAAAAAGAATATATTTTTGATGCTTCAGATATTTTCATTGTTACCAATTTAAATACATGTAGTCTAATGTAATGGTTCACCAGGTTACCCACAGATACATTAACTGCTTTGTAATTGGACTATACACAGGGTGCAACATTTTGTTGTTTTGCTTTCCAGGCATTGGTCATGTTTCAATATAGGGATCAAACATGTTTTTCTATGCATTAACATCTGCTGGGCCCCAAGGGTGATGTTGAAACCCAAGCCTGAAAGGTGAGGGTTTTAACAACCCGAGGGGTCTAGCAGATGTTAGTGTATCAGAAAACCATGTTTGATTGTTATTATTGCATTGAAGTCATTTTGTCACTTTAAAACTTTTGAAAAACGCTTCGAAAAGTTTATTTTTGTATTACTATAATGGCGCACAAAAGCATGAAGTATTCTTAGGTTTTGAAAACGTCTGTTCCAGAGCAAAGACTTACGTCATCCTAATGTCACTTAATTACGTTCATTTCTATGCATGTTATTGTTGATGACATCAATTTTTGTGATGGTCAAGAAGGCTTACAAAAGCCGTACATCAACAGCACGTGAATTGCCTGATTAATACATGGGTTTTTGCCGGTTAAAACATGGCTGTAAATAGCCCGCAACACGGCTTTTTATGCAATAATAGGGATTTTAAGAGGATGAAAGTACAGGGCAGTAATGTGTCTGGCTTCAGATACGTGTCTGACTGCAGATCCAGGGGTCACAAGTTTGATCCCTGCCCGGTACCATACTTTCGTGGAGATTGATCATGAAATAATTTCTACGGTCATTCTGGTCTCTTCTGTTGATTCAAGAAGGGTTGTTGTCAGTTACAAGTGAAAGTATGTATAATGTGCATGAAGTACATGTGCTGGTTAACTGCTTAGTCTTGCTTGACCAGGAAAAAAGTGTGGTTAGGTGAACTGACTGTCCCGACATGACCCTAGCTGTTGACTGGAAGATAAAGAATCAAAACAAAAAAGAGGATTAATGCAGCATTACATATACATGGGTGAAAGTTTTCAAGATTAATCCTGAATTCAGGGTTTTGAGACTGACTAAATTCCATAGAAAGTCAGCCTCTAAATGCTGAATTAGGCAGATTTTGATAGCTATTCTGATTAGTTTTCAGATGATCTAAACACAATTAACATTTAAACATGAAATTAACCATTTTTGTAGGCATCCTGCAAGTTTTAAAACTTGAATTTCTAAAGTTCAGGATCTTGGAAATTTTTAACTTTCACCCACGCATATAGCAATATATAAAATTCCCTACATTATACACTAGTTTAAATGACATCTGAACCACTGGCAAAGTTTAAAAATGATTACACCAAGTTCACTGGAATGTTACCCATGATGCCCTCTATCAAAATTGCACAAAAATAATGATTTCTCTCTACTAAACAAAATGGCCACCAGAGCTAAAATAGAAAAATCTTAAACGAGCCCATTGGAAGTGTCTGAAAGAGATATTTCCAATGAGTAGCAACAACATACATATATGGATTGGTAAATTTTAAAGTGTTTCATAAAGAAACAAGAAAACTAGAAATCTAGATACAGACTAGACTGGCCCCAGTCTCCTTGAATGTCAATTTTTTTAGTAAAAGTGATAATCTCTCTAAGATAGCAATTTATAAACTTTACTTGGAGTTTTTCTTGGCTTTGACATCAGGCACTAATTTTGACTATTAGAGAGGATAGAATTTTTATGAGATGATTTTTTTTCATAGTTAAATATAATTATAAATGAAATTTTATACATTTAGTGGGCTGATGCCAGTCTAGATATGGGCAAGTATGAGGTCTTTCACAAGAGTGTAACAAAAATTCCAGCGTAAAACTGGATTTATTTTCTTACCCATAATTTTTAGCATATGTTTTGGGTGCTCAAAATAACTGTCTCTTTTTTACTTGACACTGCTCTACAAAGGTAAAGTATATGTATGAACTCGAGCAATCATCTTGTAATTTTAACCTTATGATGCAAAAAAAATAAATGTTAAAATAAGACACTTTTGTCATCAAAAGAGGACAAAAAGTTGAATGTAGTTCAATTTCCATCAAATAGGACCAGAGTTTTAACTTTAACTCAGTCGTAGTTTGAGTAATTTATATTAACTTTTTTATTATACATATTTTTCATGAAAAATGTTGTACATACACCACAACATATCTTAATAGGCTTATAGTCATATAGGTAATGTATGGTAAGTCAAATGATCAACATAAAATACCAAATCATAAAAATGGAATATATTCCCAGTGGCTTGTTTGATTTGATTCTTTACGTCTCAGTCAACAGTTTTTCAGTCACGTTGGGACGGGTCTTCCTGAGTTGAACCTGAGTACTAAGCAGGGATTAATGTGTTATGCTCAAGGATACAACAAAATGCCGCCGGGGGGGCTTAAATCAGCAACCCCTAGATCTCGAGTCAAGCACTCAACCACTGAGCCACTGCGCTGCCATATGCCATTGTGAAGACTCAGAGCAGCATGAGATATCATTCTTGCATCAATCAAGACTGATCATTCTTTCTGCCTCAATATAATGGGTGGCTTAATTTAGATAAAAGCCTTGTTCACACGGATATCAAAGTTTTTAATTTACATGGAAAGCTGAACCTGTGTCTACACTGTTACCAAATTGTTAAAATGAGCTTGTCTACACAGTAAATAGCTGAAGAACAACCTTTCACTTACATTATTCTTAAACAAGCATGCTTGTCAAAGAACTGTATTTTTATTAAACAGCCTACTTTAACTGGATCGTTTTGTAATGAATGATTCAATTGGTTTTCTACAAGGCGAAAAATGACTTAATTGAATTTCGGCCAAAAAGCATGTGCCCAGATAAACAAGACTGTCGGTATATTGTAGTGGACTGTGTGCTACAGTTGAAATACAGGGGGTGCAATGCAGTGTAGTGTGGGCCGACCATGGAGCGATGATTAGCCACCGCCCCTGTGAAAATTTAAAGAACAGTTCAAGAAAAGTTCTTACACTATTCAAGAACAAGATTCAAGAACTGGACATGAACTGCTCTTAAAGTGTTCAAGAACAGCTCAAGAACATTTCTTTAACGTAAAATTGGACAATTTTTAAAAACAAGTGTTCCTAAAATCTGATCTTGAAAAGTTCAAGAACATCCTGTTCTTGAACTTTACTGTTCTTGAAAAATTCAAGAACATTATGATTCTGTTCTTGATTAGTTCAAGAATATACTTCTTCTATTCCCATACTGCACGCTTCCATGGAAACACAAAAATTTTGAACCAGAATCTTGAGAAACATCAGAAGTAAATTCTGTGTAAAGAAAAAAAATCAAAAAAAAAATCAGACTTATGACCCATGTGCCTATTGGGTCACCCATCCAACTACTAACTATGATCCTGTCCCTTAATTTCACAGATTGTCCATCAGCTGATACACTGTTCCACACCATCAGTTATTAAAATGGTAGAGAAATAATGTTCTTATTATCTTTCTTTCCCTAAAATTTAAACTATGGGCTAGTGCCAAATTTGTTCATTGTTTGGGTCAAATGTTGAGATATCATGTTAGGGTATCACAACTTAGGTGCCATAAATTAAGTAAGACACAATGTAAGAACAGTTCAAGAAAACATTATGTTTAAGAAAAGTCTTTGAAATAATCAAGAACAAATGTAAGAACAGTTCAAGGACGCATTATGTTCAAGAAAAGTCTTTGAAAGATTTAAGAACAAATTTAAGAAAAGTTCAAGAACACATTATGTTCACGAAAAGTCTTTGAAATAATCAAGAACACATTTAAGAACAGTTCAAGAACACCAGAGCCAACACATCATTCAAGAAAAGTCATTAAAATGTTCAAGAACCGTTTATGAAAATTTAAAGAACATCACAAATTCTTAAAAAGTTCTTGAACTGTTCTTAATTTATGTTCTTGAACAGTTCAAGTACTAATGTTCTTGAACAATTCAAGAATTTGTGCTTAATTTCAAGAACTGTTTTTTAACTGTTCTTGAGTTAAGAGCTCTATTTCGCAGGGGCTGTCAGCAGACTTTATGAAGTCTACACCGAGCCTGACTGAGGCACTCAAGTGATCATCTGATGACCATCTGGCAAGGTTGTCAGGTTACCGGTGATCTGGTTACCTTTTATTTACCAATTGTGATGTTAGCCAACAGTCAGACAACTGCTTCAATAATCAGCCATCGATCTACTGACATTATAGCCCCACTGACAACAAGAATCATCCCATCCTTACAGCCAGTTCAGTTGCCTGGTACCGGTTTCAGTTGATACAATAGATTCAACTGAGCACGAAACTTATCATGCTCATAAATGCTAAAATGCCAACAGTTGTTGGCATTTTAACACTTATTAGCATGATAAATAAAACATCTGAGAATGTGAAAGCATTTGTTGAAGTCTTTATTTTTCAACATTTTAATTTTTATGAGCAGCTGAAATTTCATGCTCAGTTGAGTTGAGCATGAAAAATGTTTTATAACCTTGGGTCCAGGTTTATGCAGCAGGACAAGTGTTAACTCGCTTCGTCTGCTTGTGTTTCCTGCTGGTTACCTTTGCAAACAGTTTTGGCCCAGATCAGGCATAACAAAACAACCCTGTCTGGCTTGTTCTGGATCAGAACAATATGGCACAAACTCTTGAGTCATTCTTGAAAAACTTTTTTAAAACAATAATTTTGAAAAAAAACAAAAACAAAAAAAAACAACAGCAGACAAAAAAACATGCACACTTATGCAGCATGCAAAGGGTATAATGACATCTTTAATATTGTATTATTAATGTATAGAGTCTTCACATAGACCTCTTTTATTAATGTTTCTTATGTGTAGAAATATTTCAAATGTAGAATCTAGCCACAAAAGGTATGTATTTAGGTTGATATAAAACAGAAATTTTTGTTCCCCCTCCCCCCAAAATGGCTTAATTGAATCTTCAGTCAGTGATCACAAATAACCTTGCATCCACGAGAGCGCAGTGGCTCAGTGGTAGAGTGCTTGACTCGAGACCGAGGGGCCGCGGGTTCGAGCCTCACTGGCGTCACTGCTTTGTGGTCCTTGAGCAAGACACATTTATCCTAGCTTAGTACTGGTTCAACCCAGGAAGACCCATCCCTGTTTAACTGATATACTGTTGATGGGACGTAAAGAATCAATTCAAACAAACAATATAAAAGTCATTTTTTTCTTTTAAGGTAATTAAGGTTATGTTCCTATATTATCAAGTCCCATCAATGAATTTCAATAAATTCAATTTTTTGTCTTTTCATGGAAACAAGACTCTCCTGAGTAAGTGAAGCGTTTCAGGTTAACTTTGCAAGAGACCCATTCGGATGATTCCATGAATAGACCAAAATTTAATTTATTACTTATATTTACATTAATATTTTTTCACTCAAGTATCAATTTTCACCTAATTTGATTGCTTTTCCAGATAATTTTAATTAAATCAGACATAATGGAGGTTTTGGAATAGCCAAAACACCAAATTTCTGTGCTTGACATATTTCAACGTCACTCACGCAAACTTCAGTAAACATACAACATTGTTGGATGGGGTTGATGTTGGTTTGCCCAAATGGCGCTTATGTGGGAGTGGTTTAATTCAACCCATTCTTGAAGGTATGAATGACATCTCAAAAGTAAAGGTTAATGTAAAGACTCGCAGTGGATATACATCTAAAGTTTTCTCAGGGCACTCCCTACCCTGGAGTGTGGTCAAATTCACTGAATAAGAATTTTCATATATGAGTCAAAATTTTTGCTTTCAAGATCACACAATACTGAGGAATGTTCTGGTAAATTTTTGCTTTTAATGTTTTAGGTCTAAAGTTTTACATGGGGCCATCCCCATCTCATTTTAAATCTTCGCCTTCCTTGAGTGTGGTCTGCAGATAACCTAGCAAACAGTTTAAATTGGATCCAAACTGTTTGACACTGATGGTATTGCTGAAAGTAATAAATGAAAGTATCTTTTGAAAGAGTTGATTTAAAAAAAATATCATTAGTCAACAAAAAAGCATGTAACATTACCCGGCATGCCAGAGTTAACAGGTTTTGTCTCTTTCAGGGGAATATGAGTTGATTGAGAGACTTTATGATATGGCCAGGAAGAACAGGGTCTACAGAAGTTATATAGGAATTGGCTACTATAATACATACACCCCTCATACAATAATGAGGAATATTCTAGAAAACCCAGGATGGTAGGTACCTATTTACCGGTATTTATTTATAGCCCCCCTTTGAAAAAGTGGGACTACACTGGATTTGGGTTGTCTGTCATTCTGTCATAATTTCGTTTCTGTTCATTCAAAGCTGGACTATACTGGATTTGGGTTGTCCATCATTCCGTCATAATTTCGTTGCTGCTCAATATCTTGAGAACAAATTAATAGAATTTAACCAAATTTTGTTTATGCATTGATATTGACAAGATCTAAGGTTTGGATTGTTGTATGTCATTTTTCGCACATTTGTACCAGAGTTATGGCGCTTGAATACGCCAAATTTTTGTTTCTGCGCAATATCTTTAGAACAAATTGACTTTCACCAAATTTTATATATGCATTCATATTGACAAGATATAGGTTGGGATTGTTACACATCGTTTTTCGCACATTTGTATCAGAGTTATGGCCCTTGTTATCGGGCAGCGTAGCTCAGTCCGTAACGTGTATGGCAACAGATGCGAGTCTGACTGCAGTTCCAGGGGTCGCGAGTTCGATCCCGGCCCGTTCCCATACTTTCGTGGAGATCGATCATGAAATAATTTCTACGGTCATTCTCCACCCTTCCGCTGAATCATTCAAGAAGGGTTGTTGTCAGTTACAAGTGAAAGTATGTGCACAAAGTACTGGTTAACTGCTTGTTCAAGCTTGCCCAGGAAAAAGTGTGGTTAGGTGAACTGACCATCCCACCATGACCATAGCTGTTGACTTGGGACGTGAAGCAACAAAACAAACAAGAATTTCTGATCTGCTCAACATCTTGAGAACAAACTGACAGATTATCATCAAACTAAATATATGTATTCATATTTACAGGATCTATGATTGGATTATTACACGTCATTTATTTCATGTTTGTACCGTTTGTTTGCTCTCTTGGAGCATTCTGCAGTACTTTTGACCTGCATTAAGTGATTATTCGGTCTTGAAAACCAATTTTTGGTCTTCTTTTTGAGTGGCCACTCAAGACAGGTTTTATTGTTCTGAAGTATAACAAAAGCGGATCACTTTAGAATAATCCTTTTTGAAATTCCATGAAATGTTTTTTTTTCATTTGACTTAAAATTCGAAGTTTTACAAGGTTTGTATGGCTGACTTGAATTACATTTGAACAAGTTCCATGAATTGTTATTTGTTTATAGAAAATTGACCTTGAAACTTCACCTGATTAAGGAAGTGATTTCAGTTGACCATTTTACTCAAGTGAACAGATTAAAGATAATACTGAATTCGAAGTTGTGTTAAACTTGGGATCGAAGGGCAGGGGACAAAAATATTTCAATATTGCACTGCAGGACGAGTGGCTTACAATTTTCACTCTTCCGACTTGTCCTTTAAGAGGGTATGCAATAAAGAATATAAGGGGGTAATATGCAATATGACTTCAAGCAATTCTTCCCAAAGCGAGCCTCGTAGCAGGCGCAGTCACTTTGCAAGACACTTTATTCACCACTTAGTACTGGTTCGTGGGGGTAGTTTCCAGTTTAGCGGTCCCCGGAAGTATTCCTTTGCGCATGTCTACTGTTGCTACGCGCACTGTCAACAATTCTATAATGGCCGCCATTTTGTTTCCGAACGCTTTCTGTTATTCAAAGGCTAACGCACGCAAACTTTTAAGATAGACAGAGTGTCGATCTCCAAAACAATGATAAAAAAAAGCAAAAATAAACCCAATAAGCATTTTGACGGGGTGTGGGGGCGGTAGCCCCCATATTAAAAGGACACACATAACCCGATAAATAAACTACAACAACAACAACTTACCTCTAAATTTCAAAGTCATCGGCGCTTGAAGTCGACGTGTTAATTTGTAGACTGGAAAGGGGGATTCTTGGGACTTTAGATGAGGTAATTTGTGGGATTTTATCTGCCTTTCTTCTCTGGTATTTCTCTATCTCCTCGTCTGTTGGCTGGAAGCTGGGGCGATACACTGTTTTTATCAGATCAAGGAACTCAAGGAACGGGTCTTCTTTGTCCACTAAGAATTGTTTCCGCACGCAATATTGGGCAAAATATGTCGTACAGACCTTTAGTTGTTCCGTGTTTGGGGAGGGACTTTTTCAGAGCTCTCCAAGTACTTTCTATGGTATTTGTGTGAGTTCCAGTATCAGGGTCAACAAAGTTTATGGAATGATTCACTGTGAGGTGGGAAAACCCTTCCTTATTTAGGGAGCTGTAGGCTTTCCAGCAATCTGAATAAATTGTAGTACCGGGCAAGACGTGTTCCTTGATAATAGCTATAAGAGTATTGGCAGTTCTGTCCGGTACACACTGAAAAAAGCAATTCTTTGTTTCCCTCTCTATTCCCCCAAAAACCCAGACTCCATCTACTCACCTTCCTTTATGAAACTTTCTCTTTCCAAACTTTGATTCGTCGATCTCGATTATTTTACCTGGCCCTACTATCTTCTGGCTGAAATTCTCTAGAATTGAGATACAAACCTCTCTAGAAAAGTTGTACCAATCGACGATCGTTGTATGAGAGATCCCCCAACTCGTGTTTTACAAACTCCTGTTCTGTTCTGTATACCCAGAAGTAGGTGAAAAGAACGATCGTTTCAAGGGTCAAATAACTATTGGAAAACCAGGATCCTTGTCTTATTGACACCTTCTTACCACATGTTTTGTGGGAGCAACGCCAGCAACACTGATCTGTACTAAAAGACGAGTCCTTTCTGAGGCCAAAAAGACCCTTGTCAAAAAAATTACACAAAACACCACTTAAATCTAATATCAAACCTAACTGGAATAGCCAGTGAACAAGACTTTCAATATTTTCTGTGAGACTCATAATTTTGTCTCTGGGATGCAAAGATTTTATTTCAGCGAGTCCAAGGATCACCCAGGTGAACCGCATGTCTAGATCTCGGAGGGTGTTGGCTATTGGAGGTAAACATTGAGATCATGGATGGATAGGGTCTGTATTTATCCATTTTTATTTCATATGGAAAGTTTCTTGGGGACGAATGCAGCAAACATGTTGCTTGTATATTGAGTGATAAGGACTCTGAATCTGTTAAATACTTTTGATCCATGTCCGTAGGATTCAGGGCGAATTTTCAAACGTCGAATGTGAATTTTTCAATGAAAAAAGGCTAGTGGTTTGATCATAGCTGGACTTATATCAACCTTTGACACTAATTGCTTGTGCCGCTACCATTCTATATCATTCTCCTGCATGGCTTGTAAGTGGCATGTCCAAAACTGCTATTAAAGCTTCAAATTTTGAAAATCGCTTACGTTGCTATCATGTTGATGGTTAGCAAAATGTTCAGAGGACTTACCTCCGAATAGAACGCTATCCATTAACATGACACCATCGTCATAAAGTTGCAAATAAATAAGTGTTGTACACGTCTGTTTGAATTATATTGGACTGATACATTTTAAGGGGAGGTTAAACATTGCAGTGGTACAGTAGTACCACAACCTCTAAGTAATGACCCTCGATTATTTCAATGCATTTACCGTTACAGTCACGCCTCAAAGCGTTTTGTGGAAGTGTAGTTATGAATCAAGAAAAAATAAAATAATACATCTAAATATTAACTGATGAATTCGAAATATTCGTTCAAATCACCGCATTTCAGAATTCAAATACGATTTAAACTAAAAAAAATTCAGTTTAAAAACATGCACTGCTTTCAGAATTCTTGTCATTCTATATACTATCAGCTTATATGTTGATTTTATTCCTCAATGTGGTTCATTATGATATAAAACCATCTCAAAGCAGACCATGTGCAGCCCAAAACTCCTGTGTTTACCTCCGATAGCCAACACCCTCCGAGATTTAGACATGCGGTTTACCTGGGTGAGGATGCAATGGTATCGCAGACTTTTCATAAAAAATAGAGTTCTGGACTCATAAGTTTGCAGTTGGACCCATTGATATAGGAAACAGCGAGTCCTAGGACCCATTAGCCCAAAATTGTAAATGTCTCACTGGGGACGTTTAGAATCATTTTAACTAAACAATCAAATGTCACTGAAAAATTGTTGACCGGGATGTAAAACATCATCACAAGTCAGCAGAGGAAATACATGTAGTAATGTTTTGTCTCAGTCACATACACCTCTGTTCACCAGACTGATCAGTTGAATGATTCTACAGGGAGATCCTGATCAATGGCCTGATCTAGATCTACAGTTTTTGAAATTGGATATATCCTGGTCCTCAAGTTGAACCCTTAAAGAGTCATTCACGACTGCCGCAGACGGCAAATTATGCAACATTTTTCCTAATTTTCAGAAAAAATTAGGAATGGTATTTCATGAGAATCGTCTGCCAGCAGACCATTCTCATGAACTATCATGCCTTAAAAAGTGGCAAAATTTGAAATTGTCGTCTGCTGCAAATTATAGGTGGCGCTTTAAGGGTTAAAGTACTTTTTGAGATTAGTTAATAGTATTCTCTTTTCTACTATGAAATGTATATTCTTGCTTTACCCAGATTTATCCTGACAGTGTTTTGGAAACAATGTAGATGCAGATCAGATGGCTTCTTAGAAGATAGCTGATATTAAGGTTGCCGCTCTACTTCTGCTAAAGACTAGAAACCAGCAAGTTAATTGGATTAAAATTGTACATAAAATAGCCAGAATGCTAAAGACATGGATAATAATTATACATACTTCATTTTGTTTTATTAAAATTTAATGTAGTGTAAAAGTGAGAAAGGCTGTGATCCCCCATGTAATTTCATACACTTATATAAGGGCTAATTGTGTAACAGAGCCATAGTCGGTCAATGGCATGTCATGATAGGAGGTACAAGGGGGAAATATGTATCAATATATTAACTCTTCGCCTACTAGTGTCGTTTGCTGATAACCTTTGCAAACAGTCTGGACCCAGATCAGGCCCGACAAAATGTCGGGCCTGATCTGGATCCAAACTGTTTGCCACTCTGATGGTATTCCTGAAAGAATTTTTGGGAAATGTTGATTTGAAAAAAATCAGCAGATGACAAAAAAGCATGAAAAATTACCAAGAAGGCAAAGAGATAGCTCAACAAAGTATCAAAGTACTTTTGAAGTAACTTTTGTATTTTCTTCACATTTAGAGATAGGGAAATGGATTGGTGATTGGCAAATTTAGATGGATTAACTCTTTCCTTGCTAGCGGCGGCTTTTGTCATCTGCTGATAAACATTGCAAACAGTTTGGACACAAATCAGGACCGACAGAATGTCCGTCCTGATCTGGATCCAAACTTTTTGACAACTGCTCTGATAGTATTCTTGAAAGAATTTTTTTGAAAAAAAAAATCATTTTGAAAAAAGTTAGCAGATGAAAAATTGCCCAGCATGCAAAGAGTTACGGTTCAGGGACTCACTTAATCTAATAACATTTGAGTCTTTGATATGAAATATGTCCAGAGCTATATTTCTAAAGAGAATTCGAAATTTTTATGTAGTCTTAGAACCTCACCCCCCCCCCCCCCTCTACACACATACACAAACAACAAAAGACAACAACCCCAAAACAACAAAAGAACCCACAAAAATCACATGTCAGAAAGAAGGTGAACTTTTTTGCAAATCCAGTGGGACTATAGCAGGTATATCCTACAGATGGCTGCATGTGCATTTTTATCAACCCTTTTCATTCTGATGGATTAACCAAAAAGCATGGATTTGTCCATTTTGTATTTTAAGGGTCACCGGTTGAAATTTCTAAATTTTACATTTCTGAGCCTGAAGATTGTTTTTAGCTTAGAAAATAGTGTAGACGTGCATGATGCTGCATTTAATCTGGGTCTGCACTGTTACCTGTCAATGAGTATCACTTAACTGTCGACCAAGTTTATCTACGTCTTTAAAATGTTACAAGATTTTCTTCGAAACAAGATTTTATTTGAAACACTTGATATCATGTAGAATCAAGGATGGGTTAAGTGTTTTGGTGGTTTGTAAAATTTATGAACGTTATAGGTTCAATTCCAAATAGATTTGACACATTCAGGTCTATATATTTACATTTTCGAAGCATCATTTAATGTATCGTAAGATTTTTGCAATCGTTCATAGCCTCATGAATAACACATATGATTGACAGCTGCCAAGCTCACTTGCCCGTGCAATACCCTTCGAACATCGAACTCATTCGCCAGAAGTGATTCTGGTGTTGTGATTGACGGCGAGCCACACCCGAGTCCCACGAGCAAAACAAGCATCTTGTTTGCTCCATTGGATGTCCGTGTTCAAGCTGGTTGTTCTGCTTTCCATTTTACACTCTGACTAAACCGTTAATACGATTATATTTTAAATACAAAACTTTTTTAATTCCTAAATCAAAAATATTTTTTTTTTATGTTAGATATTTATAATAAAATGTAAATATAAGCAATAAATTCAATTTCTTAAATTCCTTAAGCTTTTAAAAAAAAGTGATGCGGATATTGCAATTGCCTCCGTCCGTCCTTCCGTCTGTCCTTCAAGCTATCTCCTCCTAAACCATTGGACGAAATCCAACCAAATTTGGTGTGCGAGTTACTCACATGAATGGGGCGTGCAACAGTACATTTTTTTTGGCTCCAACCCCTTGGGCCTGGGGAGGGGCCAGGGGCCAAAAGGTCAAATATAATTAAATTTCAAAATTACAAAGTCAATTTCAAAGATTTTTATACCAAACTTAGTAGGTCTTCTCACAATTAAAGATATACAACATGTCAGAAGGGATTTTCATTGGGTTGCCTGGGTCATGCCCCAGGGTTGGGACTTTGGGGAGCTGGGGGGAGGGGGGGTCAAATCCATCTGTCTGCCCCTCACACTATCTCCTCCTAAACCATTGGACCAAATCCAACCTAATTTCAGTGTGTGAGTTACTCACATGAATGGGGCGTGCAACAGCACATTTTTTTGGTCCTGCCCCCTGGAAAGGGGTCAAAAGGTCAAATATCATTCAATTTCAATTACAATGTCAATTTCAAAGATTTTTTAACCAAATAAAAGCTATAAAACATATCAAACGGGATTTTCATTTGGTTGCCAGGGTCATGCCCCAGGGGTGGGACTTGGGGGTGCTGGAGTTCAAAAGTTTAATTTTTCCGAACATGGTCATGGCATATAAAACTGAAGGGGATGATGAGTAGAACAGAACAGAAATGAAATTTTTACTCAATAGTCAAACTGGTGACCTTGGGGTTGGATCAAAGGGTCAAATACCATTAAATTTCTTTGAGAATGTGGGGAAATGCGATGGCGTGCCATCAACTGAGCATTCTAGTTTCAAAATATTTTCTATATCCTAGCTGTGGCACTTCCATTAGACCACATGCATTCACTTTTTTCGGCTTTTCCCAACTTAAGCTGAAGCATAAAATATTTCAGCTTAAGGGTCAATCCATATGAAGTCATCATGAAATGATACAGTGACAATGCACTTTTTAGAATTAAAATAAAATAGCCACAAGATCTCCGGCTCCACCAGTTGACAGATGAGACTTTAAGCTGTGAGCCCCATCTTCTGAGAACCACTGGCGGTTGAGCCTTCAGGTTCTCCCTGACATAAAACCACAAAAACCATAAACCCACCATGCTCATTACAGGTTACTGCCAAAAAACATGCAGCCAAAAAATGATTCATGTTGATATAAATCAGTATGGACTCTGACCAGAAGGCAGCTGATCTGGGTCTACATTGTTCTTTTTCGAAAATGGTATACAAATTTGTATCTGATTGCGAAGATTATGGAAGATAATTGCTTAACCCTTAAAGCTCCAAGAAAAAAAAATGCATCTGAAAAAGTCGTCCGCTGAAGTCGTCTGCTGCAAATAATTGCCTAACATTACTGACAAATTAAGTATAGTAGCAAACAGCGTGGACCCAGAACAGACTGTTCCTATAGGAGCAGTCTGATATGGATCCACACTGTTTGCCTTAGAGGCTTCTTAAACTTTTCAGCAGACGAGAAAAGCAGAAGACTTTTGTTGCGATTGGGGCATTAACTGATCAGTGTCACCATCATGGTCCGAGTGTAAAAAGGTAATATTTCTCCCTTGGAGTACCTCATCAAAATGTCCTGGATGAAAAGTTGTTTCTAAAAGAGGAAGATCTTGAACTTTGGCTGTTTCCTAATGGAGAAATAAGTCACCTGGGCAGATCTAGTGGTGATTAGTAAGGGCAGGGTCACTGATAAGCATAAGTGCGCTTGTCTTCCAGTTAACAGCTATGGTCATGTTTAAGAGGTCAGTTAACCCTTATCCCGACACTATTTTTTTGACCTGAAAATGTTGTCTGCCTTTTACACCTGTTGCATACATCCAAGTGCATTCAGACTAGATTTTATCATAGAAACAAACACTATAAACCCTGATCAGATTGATCTGAGTCCATTGTGTTTGCAATTATAGGCTACAAGTAATAAATAAAGGATACTTTTCTGAGGCTTTCTTGTTTAAACCGCGAGTTGGGCGTAGCAGAGGAACAGAAACAGAAAGCCGAGGAAGAATCCTTTATTTAGCTTGTAGTATGGCGCAGGCGCAAATAAACATGTGTTACTGACACCTGACGAAATTTACATTGGCTCCTCCCTTCATCCGGCCTAAGCTGTCAATTAGATTACATTTACATACGGTTTAATTTGTCACTATTTAGGAAGTTCCTGCCTACATCGCTGTTTTAACTAAAATTGGAAGTTAGAGTACGGTTTTAAGCTCCTCCTTCATCGTTATTCTAGGGTGTCTGATTTAAACATCAGCAACAAAGAAAAAAAGCATCGGCCATACTAGAATATATGAACATAATGCAGACTAGATGAGCAGATGACAAGAGTAATAACCTAACAGGCATGTTTGATTATATCCCTGTCAACAATTTTTCAAGCATGTCGGGACGGGTCTTCCTGGGTTGAACCAGTACTAACAGTAGATAAAGTGTCTTAACATTGCTCAAGGAGGCAACGCACAGGGTTCCCACAAGCTCTGGAAATCATGGAAAATCATTAAAAAAAGTTCCATGCATGGAAAAATCATGGAATTTGGAAAAAATGATTAATCATGGAAAAATCATGGAACTTTGTGAAATAATTTGACTGAACCACCAGCAGCCTGAAAACCAGCTGTCGGACACTTGAGTGCCCGACAGCTAGTTTTCTGGCTACTGGTGGTTTCAAGTTCTAATTATTTCAAATTGCATGCATGGTCTACAAGCATGTTGTTGTTGCTGCATTCCGCATTTATGCTCACCATTGTGAAGATGCTGCTAAAATGCGAGGTTGGAGGTCATGCATTAAATAGTCATGGAAATTACATTTTTGATAATGTAAAATCATGGAAAAATCATGGAATTTTATTTTTAAATTTCTGTGGGAACCCTGAACACAGTGACTCTGCCCCCCCCCCCCCCCCCCCCCCCCCCCCCCCCCCCCCCCCCCCCCCCCCCGCGGTGAGGCTCGAACCAGCAAACCTACGATCCCCATTTTAACTCTTAAACTGAGCCATTGCTCTCCATACCTGGGCATGTACATCATCAGTTGCCCTACAACCAAATTACACATTAGGCTCAGTGGTCAGAGTTGCTGGCTGGTGCCTTACTGGAGGCACTGTGTTGACACTTTATCCTCCAAGGAATCGTCCCAACATGACTGAAATTTTGTGGATGTTCAAGCATGTGCTTGACTGATAATCCTTATCCTGCCAATAGTTTTTATGCCCCCAAAGGAACTTTGGGAGGCATATAGTAATCGCACTGTCCGTCCGTCCGTCAGTCCGTCCGTCCGTCAGTCCGTCCGTCCGTCCGTCAGTCCGTCCGTCCCGCTTTCGTGTCCGGTCCATATCTCCTATATTCTTTGAGGTAGGAATTCCAAATTTGGTGTGTGGATACATCTTGGGATGGCGGAGTGTCGCGTACCATTTTCGGGTCACTGTGACCTTGACCTTGACCTCTGACCTAGTTTTTAGAATAATCGTGTCCGGAGCATATCTCTTATATTATTTGAGGTAGGAATCTCAAATTTGGTGTGTGGATGCATCTTGGGATGACGAAGTGTCGCGTACCATAATTGGGTCACTGTGACCTTGAACTTGACCTCTGACCTAGTTTCTTGAAAACTGCATTGAGTCTGGTGAATATCTCCTATATTCTTTGAGATAGGAATTCCAAATTTGGTGTGTAAATGCATCTTTGGATGACGGGGTGTCACATGCCATTTTTGGGTCACTGTGACCTTGACCTCTGACCTAGTTTTAAGAATTATTGTGTCCAGAGCATATCTCTTATATTCTTTGAGTTAGGAATTCCAAATTTGGTGTGTGGATGCATCTTGGGATAGCGGAGTGTCATGTACCATTTTCGGGTCACTGTGACCTTGACCTCTGACCTAGTTTTTAGAATAATCTTGTCCATAGCATATCTCTTATATTATTTGAGGTAGGAATCTCAAATTTAGTGTGTGGATGCATCTTGGGATGACGAAGTGTCGGGTACCATAATTGGGTCACTGTGACCTTGAACTTGTCCTCTGACCTAGTTTCTAGAAACTACATTGAGTCTGGTGCATATCTCCTATATTCTTTGAGATAGGAACTCCAATTTTGGTGTGTAAATACATCTTGGGATGACAGGGTGTCACATACCATTTTTGGGTCACTGTGACCTTGACCTCTGACCTAGTTTTAAGAATTATTGTGTCCCGAACATATCTCATATATTCCTTGAGTTAGGAATTCCAATTTTGGTGTATGGATGCATCTTGGAATAGGGGAGTGTCATGTACCATTTTTGGGGTCACTGTGACCTTGACCTCTGACCTACTTTTTAGAATAATCATGTCCAGAGCGTATCTCTTATATTATTTGAGGTAGGAATCTCAAATTTGGTGTGTGGATGCATCTTGGGATGACGAAGTGTCACTTACCATAATTTAGTCACTGTGACTTTGAATTTGACCTCTGACCTAGTTTCTAGAAACTGGTGCATATCTCCTATATTCTTTGAAATAGGAATTCCAAATTTGGTATGTAAATGCATCTTGGGATGCCTGAGTGTCACAAACCATTTTTGGGTCACTGTGACCTTGACCTCTGACCTAGTTTTCATGAATTATTGTGTCCAGAGCATATCTCCTATATTATTTGATGTAGGAATTCCAAATTTGGGGTGGTGATTCCTCTTGGGATGGCGGAGTGGTGCATACAATTTTGAGTCATTTTGACATTGACTTCTGGCTTCATTTCTAGGTTTTTCTTGCTATATTATAGCTATCTTTCCTCAAATGTGTCTTGTGCTAGACCAATTCCTTTGGGGGCATTCGTCACGTGTTTGTGACATTTCTTGTTTTGTCCTGAAAATGTTATCTGCTTTTTACGTCTGTTACAGATTTTAAACTGTAATACAGACTATTTCATCATGGAAGCAAACAGTAGGAACTAGCTCTGATCAGACTGCACCTAAGGGAGCTGTCTGAGTTTGTAATATACATGTAGGCATACAGATAAGTGAGCAGACAACAGTTGTCGTGAAAAGCAGGAAATGGGTTAATGAAGACCAAAGTCAAAAGAAAAATTACTATATGAGTCAATGTCAAAATTCGTCAAAATTCTTGTCCGCTTCATATCTTATGAAAACCGCTGATGTGATCATGATTTTTTTTTTCTTCACACAATACTACTGATCATACTTAATAAGGCTAGCTGATAAAACTGAAAAATATTGATGTGTAAATATATCTTTTATTGGATTAAAACCCCATTTTTTGGCATTTTTGCCCGTCCAGCGGAAAAAATTGAACTTTCGACAAGAATTATCAAAAAAACTGTTATTTTCTGAGGAAATTTAACTGGCTGTATTGATAAAACCATTATCAAAGTAAATGTAGGAGGTTTCAATATGTGATTTTTCATTACATGTTTTGCATTTTTTTGCCAAAAAACCTCTGTCCCAAGCGTTTATGTCAAGACCGTAACACTTGATAAATTGCAAAAATAATACTGGGTCCCTAATGTTGCTGAATCTGGTTTTCTGTCATACTAATTTGACACTTTCTGTTTACTAAGAATACATGTGTTTTGTAAAGCATCTACAGAACGGGCAAAAGAAAATACTGTTTTGGTGAGTGAAATTTTTATAGTATATTTTTTTTGTGTCAAATGACCGTAACACAAAAATGGACAATGGAATTTGATAAAAAAATTCTGGTTTTAACATCTTGACTAAATAAAATTTCTCAACAAGAAATCACTCTTGTTGCGATGTTTTCGGGAGTAATCATTATTTTAGGTAAAAAAATATGTAGAGTATATCAATACCATAACAGTCAATACCGTAACGATGAAAATGTTGCGGTATTGACACATCTTGTTATGGTTTTGACATATACTGTCAAAAAAGTACAGTTTTGAATGCAAAGATATTAGTTTTTAGTCAAGTTTATTAAGTGAATTTATGATAAGAATGCTTTATCAAATTTAAACAGAAGCATAAAACACAAATTAAATGATGAACACGTATAAACTGTTTGTTACGGTATTGACATATTGTTTTGTTTTCAGGCAGGGTTTGTCAATACTGTAACGGTTTTGTCAAACCCGTAACAATATTTTGAAATTATGCAATCTACCATATATTCCAAAATTCTTTCTGTGCACATGTGTCATGAGTATTAACATTGCAATCTGGTCAACAGTGCTCTACACCAAATCTTAAACAGAAGAATTACGCTAGCATATATTCTTTAAAGGTCAATACCGTAACATTTTTGTCAAGTACCGTAACAGTGATATTTTTGGGAAAAAAGTATATCAGACAGAGACAACATGTAGATTTTAAGTACCTGATCAATTCCTTTGGTTGATTACAATCATACCAAAGCATTGTAATTTCTAGAAATGTGGTTTTTAAACAATATACGGAGAAAATAGTATGCAAAATCACTTAAAAGATAAAAAATATGCATTTAACGTTTGCTCATTGTCATAACTAATCATTTTGTTCAAATTTTACCTTTGACACAATTAAACACATGATTTATTGAACTTATCCATTTCAACAAAATAAATATCCATGACGAGATTTGAAGAAAAAACAGGAAATAAAGTTTGTTACGGTATTGACATTTTACCTGGTCATGTGACCTTTGAAACTTAATTATAAGGATCTGATTGGCTGTTAAGGTTTCTTTTCGCTTTTCATAGTATTTTCAGAAACAACTTGTTACTTTCATGAAAAAAAGAATATCATTTTATTTAATTCGTATTTTTCCTTTACTTCTTTCAAAATTTGACGAATTTTGACATTGACTCATATGCTGCACCATATTCAAAACAATTTTATGTCTATTTATAAGCATTTGCCTCTGCAATGTTGAATTGTAAATTTTTTTCATGTAAACTGGAAGCAGGTTTGCACGTACATGTATTAACACTTTACCCGTCGTTCACAACAGATGTTGTCTGCTCTCTCATCTGCTTATGCACTTTGGTTGGTTATTTTGCAAACAATATGGACCCAGATCAGACTGCTCCCTGGAGCAGTCTGATCAGGGTTCAAAGTGTTTACTTCCATGGTAAAAGTTTTCTTGTGTGCATTTGAACATATGCAGCAGATGTGTAAGCATACAACATTTTCAGAACAAAATAAATTGGCAGGATAAGGGTTAAATCTCACTGGTATCCATGAAGAGGGTCATCAGCGGATAATAATTACAAACCTTGATAAGACTGTAGGGTTAATAGGGTTACCCCTAGGCTATCACAGAAAATCTCAGTATTATAGCAAGAACCAACCCAATATTATTTTGCCTATTTTTGAGAGGGTCTTTCTTTGGTTGACTGATCTGTGGTATCGCTAATTTGTGGTTTGCTTGGGTGTGGTGGGATGGGATGGGGTGTTTTGCTATACCTTAGCTCCAGAAAAAGGGATTTGTTGAGATCGAATTTTTGGTATATTGTATATAAATTTTGTAAATTTGCTTAACATTTTTTTTATTTGATTCTTTCGATAAATTTTTGTTGGTCACTTGATATAATAAGTTAGAATCTTCAAAATTACAATCATTGCTTTTTTTTTAGCTACAGTGCTGACTCACGGTCGTTGTCAACAAGTTGGTTCCAGATCAGGCCCGACAGTCTGCCGAGCCTGATCTGGAACCAAACTGCATAATTGACTTCCTGAAGGTAAATCCTGAAAGAATTTTACAAAAAAGTTGATATGAAAAAAAATCGGTAGACCACAGATAATAAAATAAGCATAAAAATTTACTTCAGCATGTGCAAAGATAATGAGCACCCATGTTCAGATAAAAAGAGGAAGAGCAATTTTTAATCTATAGTGGCACACTCATTAGATTTACAGCATTGAAGCACCAATTGTTCTAAAATTCTCATTTAAATCTTTCTTTGCTAAAGGTGACTTTTGTCGTCTGCTGATAACCTTTGCAAAAACGTTGGATGGTTCTGATCTGGATTAAAACTGTTTGACACTTTGATAGTTTTCAAAAAAAGTTCTTTTGAAAAAGTTAATTTTGAAAAAAGTCAGCAGACTACAGCGAAAGCATGAAAAATCACTCAGCCTGAAATTTTTTATTATGTCTAGATCTTAAGATAAGTTTGATGCAAAAAGTCTTCTTGAAAGCGTTAATCTCCTTTTTTCAAGATAGGTTATTTTCAATCAAGCAATCTGCATAATTTACAAGCTTTGATGACCAAAATATAAATATTACTGAGCCATAAAAAGAAAATAATTATTTGAATAGGTCTCTATTTTTTCCTTAATATGCAGTACTTGTCCCCCCACAAATCTTTAGACTGGTAATTTATATGAATTCTGACAGACACTGCTTAGTAAACATATTCATTGTAGATGTCTTATCCCTTAAAGTGCCAATCACGAATGCAGCCGACGACAAATTTTTCGGCATCTTTCCTATTTTTCGAAAGAAATAAGGAATGATATTTCATGAGAATCGTCTGCCAGCAGACGATTCTTATGAAATATCATACCTTATTTGTTATTTTTGAAAAAGCAGCAAAATTGAAATTGTTGTCTGCTTCAAATTATAGGTGGCGCTTTAAGGGTTAAGACATATTTTGTCACCTGATGGTAAAAATTTTACAAACAGTTTGGACCCAGACCACGCCCAACAAAATGTCAGGACTGATAGTAATACGGAACAAATTTTTGGTAAAGTTGTTTTTGAAAAAAGTCAGCAAAGGACAAAAAAAAGCATGCAATAATTACCCTAAGCATGATATAACCCTTATCCTGAAATAAATATTTTATCAAAGAAATGTCTTCTGCAAATTACGCCAGAAAGGCACTCTAGCAGTCTAATTTTACCAGGGTAGCGAACACTTACAACCCTGATCAGACTGCTCCTAAGGGAGCAGTCTGATCTAAGTCCATATTGTTTGCAATTATATATAAGCCACCATAGTACATGGACATATAAGCAGAAGAGAGAGCATTAGGTATACCAGATCTGACCGGACCGCGTAGCACAGTCTGTAACGTGTCTGGCAACATATGCGAGTCTGACTGCAGATTCAGGGGTTGTGAGTTTGATCCTGGCCCGGTCCCATACTTTCATTGAGATTGATCATGAAATAATTTCTACGATCATAGTCTCCTCCCTTCTGCTGATTCATTCAAGAAGGGTTTTTGGCAGTTACAAGCCAAAGTATGTACAGGAAGTACTGGTTAACAGCTTAGTCAAGCTTGCCCAGGAAAAGTGTGGTTAGGTGAACTGACCGTCCTGTCATGACCATAGCTGTTGACTTGGGACGTTGAGCAACAAAACAAACAAACAAACAAACAAACAAACAAAGTGTAAGCCAGCTGATCTGGATATACATGTAAACTATAGCTGTTTTGTAAAAAAGTATATGAGCCCCAACATGAGATTTCCTACAATGTGGTATGTGCCACCAGCAAAGGCTAAGACCAGCCTGCGCATCATGCAGTCTGATCAGAGTCTTTGCTAGTTGCTTAAATATTCTATGAGTGTAAAGCTACTTATCAAACAGCATTTGGAGTTTCTAAGCTTAAAAGGAGGATGCACATGCTTATCGGAGTCTACACTTGTCAAAATGCCACATTGTTTCACATCGTCACGGCTTATATGTCGAGGTTCAACAGGACATGGGTTAAATGAATAAGGCTCGACAAAATGTTGCACTTTAGAAGTGCAATATGTTCAAGTGTTTCCCTGAAATCTGTTCCAGGGACTTTATCTTAATTGTTAACTTGCAACTTCACAGGAGGATGCATCTTATTACGTATATAAATGAGTTGATGAATTGGGAACTCTTGCTGAATCAGTTTTTGAATTATCTCCCTTGGTCTGAAATCCTTGTCTGGGCCATATCTTACACACTGTTTGGAACTTTGTCATTTAACTCGACAAGGAAGCTGCATATAAGGAGACATGGTGTGGGAAAACAAGGAAAGTCATTTGAACAGACAGACAGACAGACAGACAGACAGACAGACAGACAGACAGACAGACAGACAGACAGACAGACAGACAGACAGACAGACAGACAGACAGACAGACAAATAGAGGGATAAAAGAAAAAAGTTTGTCATGTTTACTGATTATTTCAATAATAATTCCAAAGGGAATTTATACAAACAAATAGCACTATTTTCACTTACCGTATTCATCCCTTTTATCGCCCATGCTCCTATGAGCACCCACCCACCTATTTCTTAAGGGCCCATTTTCTTTCCTAAAATTAGGTTTGAAGTCTAGTTATCATCTGTGGTTGAGCCTTCAATGTAATTCAGCAAGGAACCTCTAATCCTCCAGCGATTTCCACCATTACAGCACATTTCAGTGTTTAAGCATCATGTGATGTGCAGAAGCAAAAATACTTTTTCAAAACTGTAATTACATTGTTCTAATTATAATAAGGGCACAGTCTCTGCAATTTTCTAAGTGCCTGGTTGCTTAAAGGGGTGAATACGGTAACCCTATAGAAGCGGAGTGAAAATAGTGTTATTTGTCATGTTTTAGTTTATAATCTTTTAATCCTATCATGATGGTTAGTTGGGCAGTTTCTCAAATTTAAAATGGTTTAAATACTTAGAATCACTTACTTTTAACCCTATTGCACTTAGACCGGCTGGCGAGTCTGAGTACTTTAGGGTTAAGATAGCCTATGCAGTTACCTGGAGCACACCATAACATAATATATTCTGATATTCTTTTAAAGCTAAATGAGCTGCAATATGGAAGAAGGTACTGTTCGGCATTTGTCTGGATATAGTGTTGACTTTGTCACTACAGTCTGATCCGCAACATTAATAACACTTAAAGACAAAAATCATCTGAAAACACTGTCTACTTAAGTCATCTGCTGCATATTTTTGCTAGGATTATCTAACTAATGTAAGTATAGGAGCAAACAGTGTGGACCCAGATCAAATGGTCCTTCAGTCTGATCTGGGTCTACACTGAATGTCGAAAAGGCCTCTAAAATGTTTCAGTAGATGACAAAAGCAGACGATGGGTGACCTGTTGGCATCTTACAGATCAGCCTTGGGTGGATATGCAAGCCTCATCATGAAAAACTAATTTTTATGTATGCACATCTATGCAGCCTAATTATATGTAATGCCTTTTTGAAACTTGCTATATGCAAAATTTCATTATTCTGTCTAGTCTCAGTAGCTAAGCATGCAGGCCAGAAATAGGTTTTCTTGTGATTTAAGGCACATATGAAAAAACATATACTTGATAAAAAGAGGATCTTACATGAGGGCTCATGTTCTATTGAATTTATTAAACAAGTTGAGGAAAAGAGATAAAATGTGAGGCTTGTCGAGCATTTGATCTCTTTTGTAACAAGTTGAATAAATTCAATAATATGAACAGGAGCATGAATGTTAGATTCTATTTATCACATGACTTTAAAATTGATTAAAAAACACATTTTTTGCTTGAAAACGTCAAGAGTTTGTCTTCTTTTATGCAACGTTATAATGGCTGATATTGCATAACCTTCCGATATCTGTAAACCACTAGTGGTTTATCAGTTTTATCTTATGGCATATCACTCCCAGATGCGATCTAATTTTTTGAAAATTTTAGATACATTGTAGTATGTTGGGCTTAAATTAGACTAGTTTGAATCTTACCTTATAGCTCTTTGCATGTTGGGTTAATTTGCATGACTTTTTTATCTTTTTAAAAAATTCTTTCTGGAACACTATCAGAATGTCAAACTGTTTGGCTCCAGATCAGGCCAAGGGAGCGCAGTGGCTCAGTGGTAGAGTGCTTGACTCGAGACAGAGGGGCCGCTGGGTCCAAGTTCAGCAGCGTCACTGCATTGTGGTCCTTGAGCAAGACTCATTTATCCTAGCTTAGTACCGGGTTCAACCCAGGAAGACCCATCTCTGTTTAACTGAAAGATTGTTGATGGGAGTAAAGAATCAAATCAAACAAACAAAAACTGCAACAGCAGGAAAAGAGTTAATTCATTGTATAGTATAGCCAACAGAGACACTGAGGAGCCTTGGGAGGATATGCGCAGGCCTTATCAAGGCTTTCATACTCCGATTAACAATATACATTCAATTGGGTAATTTTGTATGCTTTTTTGCTGATCTGCTGATTTTTTGAAAATTAACTATTTAAAAATATTCTTTCAGGGAAGCCTGATAAGTATCAAACAGTTTGGATCCAGATCAGGCCCAACATTTTGTTGGGCCTGATCTGGGTCCAAACTGTTTGCAAAGGTTATCACGATGAGACTTCACATGAGCCTGAAGGGATGTTTTATCATGTTTAGACCCAAAAGAAAGTTAGATACCCATTTATGGGAGACAGATATACTTAATAATCTGTGACCTAACTTTTTTCGCTTATCGAATGTTACATCAGTATTATCAAATGATGAAAGGTAAATTAAAGCCTACTTAACCTTACCATGTTTAGTTAGGAGCAGTAGGTATTACGAGACGGGGTTGTAACACAGTATGACACAGACCAGGCTGCTCATCTACAGAGACTAGCTTAGAATCTTGAAGATTATAACTTGACATTGCATGCTGTGTAATTTTGCATGCTTTTTTGTTGTCTGCTGATGTTTTCAAAATCAACTTTTCCGAAAAATTCTTTCAGGAATAACATCAGTGTCACAAAAGTTTGGAGCCAGATCAGGCTTAACATGTTGTCTGTCCTGATCTGGGTCCAAACTATTTGCAAAGGTTATCAGCAGAAACCAAAAGTTGCTGCTTGCGGTGATATGAGCTATTGTATTGCATGTATATACAGTCAAAACTCTTTATAACGTCACTCGTTATAACAGAATATTCAATATCCTACATAAAGTTGCTGGGGACTGATCAGTTTCCATTGAAATTCCCTCTTTATAGCAGAATATTCACTTAACAACACTGACAGGAAGTACAGGGAACAGATATACAATTTCTATTGAAAATAATTTTTTATAACAAAATTTTTACCATGTATCAGTCAATTTGGTGATCAGGACATAAATGTCTTTCGCATGAACAGGTTTCTGTCACAATTGAAAAGAGGGAAGCTTTGTGCATTTTGATGCAATATACTAGTAAAATTAAACTGATGTTAATATTTGAAACAATAGCATTTAAATTCATTTATATAATATTTTCTTTTCACAAATGAACTTTGTTGAATTCTGGTACTGATCGGAATTTCCTTACAACAGCAAATTCACTTTAACGTCAAAGAGAGCTTGAAACAAACATGGTCGTTATAAAGAGGGTTGACTGTATACTCAACTACAAAAGAAACACATCAGTCCCTTTTCGGGGCAATTATGGAAATCAGAATTAAGAAATGAAAATATATTTATACCACATTCCGTAGCAATCAGTTCTGCATCAATTCATTGAATAAAGTAACAGTTTTATTTAAATCTGTTCATGCTGTTTGCCAATGTTAAGACAAGGGGTCATTTTCAAAAAGGGGTCATTTTCAAAAATGACAAGTTTTTCACTTGGGAAGGTATATCTCGTTCTCGTCTAAATCAGTTCACTTGAGTTAAATTCGTCAAAAAATGGACATGACCCTCTCCTGCAGAAATAACTGCTCATGAGGAGGTCAAATCGAAAGCATGTGACGCCACACAGCGTTATTGGGAATCCACGTCCATTCTTAATGGAGAGTAACCTGAAGCTGTCGAAGATTGGAAGGATGCACTGAAAGAACCCAGATGCGTTGCTAGAGCTCATCCAACAACTGCTCTATCGTATTGAGATGCGGCTTACTAAACTAACATGGTTTGTTGTGGCTTCTGCACACATTTGATTGCCTCGTCAGTGAGGGACATACCGATTATTGGACGAAGTGAACTGATTTAGACTAGATCTCGACTCCTGGAGTGAAACCAATTGTCTGAAACTTGTCATTTTTTAGAAATGACCCCTTGTCTATACACTGGTGTACAGCATGAATGGGTTTAAGTAAATAATCATAATTGATTGTTAAAGAATTTGGTATAAATATATTTTCATTTCTTAATTATTTTACCATAATTGTCCTAAAAGCTAAAAAGTGACTGATGGGTTTCTTTTGTAATTGAGTATATTATCTAATATGTGGACAACAGTCACACTCAGTCTGATAAGACATGCACTGGCTGATTAGCAATTTATGACAATCAGGATTTTAGTGATATATCACAGTTAGTTAAGACCTTGATCAGACTGTTCATGTGTGATCAAAGACATATAGGGCTTTATAACCCTTAGATAATGTAATTTATAAAACTTATTTTCTTATCTCTCAACCAAAACATATGTTGTGGGTAATCAAGAGAACGGTCTCAATGAGACGATTCTTTTGAGCACCCAAAACTTATTAAAAGAATTCTGAATATAAGAAAAGATTCACAGTGTTACACTCACAAAAATTTGATTTGCTTGACCTATGCTTTATAATAACCTCTTTTTATTCTGATATAACCTCCCATACTTTTTGATACAATAAAGTATGGACTTTTAACTCAGAAAGTAAAAGTATATCCATACTCTATGAATTCATGAAATCACGTATTTGACCTGATTAGTGCACTATGTACATAACTTTCAAAATTCACTACCCTCCTTTGGAAAATAGACTCTTCTGATGAAGCCAGCTGATCAAAATACACACTTTTTCATTCACACGATGAATATATAGGGGCACACTATGAATACACAGGGGCGGATCCAGGATTTCTCGAAAGGAGGTTCATTATATGCAGAAAACTTTACTGATTTTATCTAATGTTTCTGAAATATCTCATGATAATGAAATAATTTGGTCTCACTGGTTCAAGGGAACCCCCCTGAACCCCCTCTGGATCCGCCACTGATCCATATCACAGCACTGGAATGGCTTGAAATCAGAAATCATTAACTTTTTCCTATCATTCATGACAAATGTTATCTGCTCTCTCATCTGCTTGTGTATTTTAGTGGCTAGCTATATTGCAAGCATAATGGACCCAGATCAGACTGCTCCTTGGGAGCAGTCTGATCAGGGTTCATAGTGTATTCATCCATCATGTGAAATCATCCCAAAGTACAGTTGAATAGAAGAAAAATTGTTGACTTGAAGCATCAGCTAGACAAAAACTGAGTGTTCTTAGACTAGGGAGTTTTTAAAGTTGAATAAAATACTACTGATGTCCCTTAGGAGCAATCTGATCAGGGTTCATAGTGCTTGCTTCCATGATAACTATTGGCTTAACAGCATTTGAATATATGCAGCCAGGGGCGGATCCAGGATTTCTCGAAAGGGGGTTCATGTGTATAAAGGTGTTGGGGTTAGCTTTGCTGATTTTATCTCATTTTTTTAAAAATATTCCATGAAAATGAAATAATTTGGTCTCACTGCAAATTACTTCATTTTCTTAGGATATTTAAAATCGGGGGGCGGGGAGGGGGTTCACTTGAACCCCCTGAACCCCTTCTTGATCTGCCACTGGCAGCAGACATAATAAGCAGACAATAAATCTGAGCAAAAAAAGATATGCAGGATAAGGATTAATTCTTCTGCCATGCTCTTGTATTGCAGGACAACACAGTATACCCCATATCAAGCTGAGCTGGCCCAGGGGAGACTGAATGGTTTATTGAATTATCAGACGATGGTATCAGATATGACAGGTCTACATGTGGGCAATGCCTTGCCATCACTATAAATCTCTGCCATTCTCTTGTATTGCAGGACAACACAGTATACCCCATATCAAGCTGAGCTGGCCCAGGGCAGACTGAATGGTTTGTTGAATTATCAGACAATGGTATCAGATATGACGGGTCTACATGTTGCCAATGCCTCCCTTCTGGACGAGGCTACAGCTGCTGCTGAGGCTATGGGAATGTGTTACAGGTAATATATTTCCCTCTGGAAGGCCCTAGATTTTCTTGTGACGACTTGACGTCTGCTGCTTATACCTTTGCAAACAGGTTGGTACCCAGACTAGGACCGACAGAACGTTTGACCAAACAAACCGTTTGACACCCTGAAAGATTTTTTTAAAGTAATCTTGAAAAAAGTAAGCAGACGACAATAAAAACAAGTTACCTACAGGCCTCCAGATAAGTGTTTACTGCCTTATTTTCTCAACTAAAACATATGTTGTGGGTTCTCAAAAGAACCGTCTTATTGAGATGGTTCTTTTGATCACCCAAAAAACATGTTTGAAATTGATGGGTTAGGAAAAAAACACAATTTTAGGTGCACAAATGATCCTGATCTGGGCCTCTGTACCTATCATGCAAAGATATACTTGTGGCTTCATGTGGTAAAAAGAGTTAATGGCATCACATACTGCTGCCAGAAAAACAAAGCGTAATTTTAATCCTGCTGATCTGGATCTACACATACATTGAATGCTTTATTGAACTACCTGACAATGGTATCTGCTGGCTTTTTTCAAAATTAACTTTTTCAAAAATTTCTTTCATGAGCATTATCAGAGTGTCAAACAGTTTGAATCCAGATCAGGACCGACAAACTGTTTGCAAAGGTTATCAGCAGACGACAAGAGTTGCCGCTATTAATGAAAGAGCTAAGGCTATGAAACAGCTGATTATTAATGTCATTGTGGAGAAAAATCCTGTTTCGATTGAAATGGTCAATTATTGAAAACTAATCCATGAATGGTATTTAAAGCTACTGTCCTGCCAGCCAAAAGTGACAGTGACGTCACGTTTTGTTTACAAAGTAATCATGGACTTATAATCGATAGATCATGTGTGTATTAATCCTATCCACAGGATAGGATTAATACACAGGTGATCTATCGATTGGCGGTAGTTCAAGTGGAGTGTACAAGTTAATGTTTTACTTAACAATTGTAAACGAGATATTACGTCACTGTCACTCTTGGTTGGCATGACAATATGAACTATTGGCTTGAAAACAGCTGACAGCATTAATTTTAATAATAATATTTGATAATGTAAATAGAAAAATCCTATAATTGGACTATAGAAAGTACATCCCTGCCTGCGGTGAGGGCGTATATAGCGAAAGAATAGATAGAGAGAACTAGTCCATGAATGGTCAAAGATTAACATAATTTTATTTGTCAATATTATTAACATTGCACACCAGACCTGACCTTGAACTTAACTTACTGTAAATTCAGAATATTATTTTCGCGAAAATCGGGGATGCAAAGTTTCGCGAAAATAAAAGCCTCGCGAAATGGCAAAAACTCATTGTCCTTTACTACTGTAGTAAAATCATGCCAAAGTTGCGAATTTTTTGACCTGCAAATATGTCTTTTAACGCTATTTCCGAATTTACAGTATATGATGTCACTTTAATCATACTACAATATATAATACAGTAAACAGCCAAACTATGTTTTGCAGCTCAAAAAAAATAACAGCACAATTTAATAAAAAAAAAAATGCTACATGTACAATATATTTAAGAAACTGCTTTTTGAGCCAGTGCATGAGATTTCCAACAATATGGTATGTGCAACCAGCAAAGCCTCAGATCAGCCTGCGCATATGCGCAGTCTGATCAGAGCCTTTGCTTGTCCCTTGAGTATTTTATCATTGTTAAGCTACTGACTGAACACCATTTGGAGTTTCTAAGATTAAAAGGTGGCTGCACAGGCTCGTCCAAGTCTAGACATGTCAAAATGCCACATTGTTGGAAATCTCATGCCACGGCTCAATTTTAAGAGCCGGAAAAGCAAGAAGTAAAAGTATCTATTATGGCATCTTTCTAAGTCAAGGGTACTAAGTTCACTTTGTTCCTTATGCACATGTGTATGGAGTGAAGTGGACTTAGTACCCTTGGCTTGTGAAAATGCTATGCAAAACATGGCTTTTGGAACCAATTTCTGTGAATGTCACCACTATACCAAACAGTGATCCGGGGGATGGATTTTTCAATCCTATGCGCAACATTTGCGATTCCTACCTCAAATGATATAGGAGGTATGCTCCTGACATGATAATTCTAGAAAATAGGTCAAGGTCACAGTGACTCAGAAACTGGTACATGACACTCTGCCATCCCAAGATGAAACCACACACCAAATTTGGGATTCCTAGCTCAAATAATGTAGGAGAAATGTTTGTTTGTTTGTTTTGTTGCTTTATGTCCCATGTCAACAGCTATGGTCATTGCGGGGCGGTCAGTTCACTTAACCACACTTTTTCCTGGGCAGGCTTGAGCAAGCGGTTAACCAGAAATTTGTGCACATACTTTCGCTTGTAACTGACAACAACCCTTCTAGCTAGGCGGCTAAGAGCCAAGATTGTGCTATTCCGGATACAAGCATGAAACTTTCCACACTTGTTAAGGTTGATGAGCAGATGACTTTTAGAACCACTTCGACAAATTTCCTTTGCCTATGCGCAGGGCAAAATTCACTTCTGTTATAGAAAATTTGGTCTCACTTGACTACACAGACCAATATTTGCGTTTAACATGGTAAAAAATCGACCCACTATATCTCTAGCTGTCCTAAGAGACATAAACAAATATATTTCAAAATAGTTTCCATAATTACGCATGCGCAAACTAACTAATACTTCCGGTTATCTCGTTTAATGATGTCAAAACGGTAGAAACCATTGAATAAATGGAATACTTATATCTTTTGACTGGGAAATAAACGTGTTTCTGCAGAATCGTTTATCCAATAATTTTTGCCGCGCATGTTTTCAGGCTAGAGAACCATTGTACTTGAACAGTGCAGTAATCGTGGGTCGGTTGCAGTCGATGAGGGCACACACTATATTACTATGGTTCACTGTGATCCATTCTATGAGCTAGTTCTTTACAGCTATTAATTTTCATGATGATGTTTTCAGTTGTAATCATCACTTAGGTATTGTAGTCCATTCTCTGATAATTGGAGCCTTTAAATTCTAAAACTAGCTATGTACCAGCTAATTTCTGGATAGCCAGTGGGATTTTTTATGTGTACAAAATGTGTTCACAGATTAATGAGACACAATTTAAGTCATTAGTTATGATTTAATGGCATCACTTAATGAAGACTACAAATAAGTGAATGAATAGAATGTTTTGCATATTTTTTGTTTATTTTTGCGAAGTTGCAAACCATTTTGTAGCTGTACGCAAAATTTAAGTAGCCAAGTTCATTGCACTTGTAGTCAAGGGTCTAAATGTAATCAATTTGTATGCAGTCTATGACCCGGTCACTGGACCAGAACAGCCGATATATGTAGTACTATGCATACAGTATGAAAGTAAGAAAGGCGGCAAAGATCAGTAATCAATACAAGTAAGTACCACACCTGACCCAGGATACCAAAAAGAAAAGTAACAAACACACAATGCAAAACCAAAAACGAGAGACAAGAGGTCAGCCCTTTCCCAGCAGGTGACCACAAGGCAGCAATCAGCAGAAGGAAAGCATGACAAACACAATACAGAAATAACACAAATGATCCACCAAAGAAGTACCGCCTTGTAACGGTCAGTAAAAGTATTTTACTGGAGGGCTTAAAACAGTTTCACTTGAATAACTTTCAAAATGGCCTGCCCTCAGATTTTGAACATTTGCGCATTTAAGTACCAATATTTTGCATTTTACCTAAACTAACTAAAGTAAGCATATTTTCCAGAACATACACAAAAATGCCTTTCATCCTTTTTTCATGAAGAATATCACCTTTTTGGCATAACTCAGGTGCTGTATCGACTAACGTTTAACTCACATAAATCTTTGTTAAGCAGATACACAGCTGGGTATATAAGTGAAAATAATAAGCACAGAATATGTACAAAAGTAAATATTGACAAAATATTACCCTTTTTAACAGCCAGGTACGCTTAAACGGTATGTTTTGTGCCCTCGTCGACAGCAGCCAACCCGCGATGGCCATGCTGTTCGAGTACATTGGCTGCCATGAATTAGTTTCTCTTGGTATGCTGGGGACATGCATGGTTTACTAGAGCTGTAACGATAAACCTTATATGCAGGTATATTGCAATATGAGTCTGAAAAGGTACAATATATTGGTACAAAAAGCATATCCCAATATATTGTGGTTACTATAAAAACAACAACAAGAAAGTGAAATAATTGGTTTTATTTTATTTCCCATTCAAAAGTCAGAGAAAAGTCTTAAAAACTCTTGAAATAAAGTTTATTGGAAAGGAGATGTAGTTTTGGTACAAAAAGGGTGCAAATGTAAGTTTAAAATTTGCTGGCTGCTAGCTGTTTACTACAATTATCCATCTGCCCATTCAATGCTTTCACTTATTTTCAAAGCATAAAAGATTGTTGATAAGGTGCTTGTATTTATTTCATATCTTAAAACTTTAGCTTTTTAAATAAAAGGAGCAAAAATCTTAGTATTTTTATGACAAGTAGTGCTTAGAATAATGACTAAATATAATAAACAATATATTGTGGTAAAATCGCAATATGTTCTTCATATATTGCAATATATCGCAATACGCTTTTGGCATATCGTTACAGCTCTATGGTTTACCCATCATGTTCTTGAATAACTACATACCGTAATGTAACATGACTGTAACTCATGTTATGGAGTATACTGAAGAGTGTTTGACTGTCTTTTGGACTGTCTATGCATTGTTATGCATTTTATTTTTTGGTCACTTGGCACCTGGGCCAAGATGACAAGATCAGGTCGATCTTTTATATAAACGTATACATTTTCAAAGTGACATTTAACCAAGAGAGCTGGCAATATGTGCCATAATCTGCATGTAAGCTGATATGACACTGCCTTTTCAAAAGATTTTCAGTTAATTAACATTACCAATTTTAAAACCAATTATCAATTTACAGAAATGTATTTTTCAAAGTTGCCACCACAGACACAAAGGGTCGTACACTGGAGAGCTGCATTGTCTACGTCTGCAACCTTGAAAACAGTAATATCACACAAGGTCAAGAGAAGATAGTGATGCTTGTGGTATGGTGGTCCACAGTGGACTGTACACTCTAGTGTCTAGTTCTATCCATCACAGTTTGCTGGACTTGGTAATCATTTTCCCTGTTCTAGAACTGACCATGAGACTGACCCTAACACTCGAGCCTTGATTTGCTGCCTTTAAACTGTGCTGGTACAAATCCTCCTTTGTAAGGGCTGTCACTTCAACAATCAAACCTTTTTGGTAAACAAATGTTATCTAGCCATGTCTATGTTCATGTAGGTGCTTGCTTGTTATACCATACGGTACTGTGATGAATCGTTCAATGGTACAGAGGTAACCTGTAGGTGGCTTTTCAGGGTTTACAAAATACCCAGTTACAGCTGGAAAGCTTACCCACCGTTTCCTACGGCCAAGAAGAAAGGATGTTTTATTGCACCTTGTGAGTGAATGAAAAAAGCAAGTCAATATTACGTATCATTATAAAAACATCGTTTGTATACTGCCCATTGACCCCTACACCTTAAAGTATCTGAACAACGGCTGCTCCATCCAAAATGACAACACTGACTCCAAGTGCGAAATCTTTTACAGGAGGACCAAATGCCTCGAAGCCAGTCAATCCCCCTCCCCCCACAAAAAATGGAACATTATCATACCTACATAAAATAGACTGTATATATACAGTTCACTGACAGTTTGGAGACAGTCCATTGACAGACAGTGGAATGAGGTCTGTGAGCGCAAGCACCAGCAGAATATATATGCATGCCTACCTGTTTGTCTGTCTGTCAGTGAGTCTGTCTGTTTGTCTAAAAAACGGTACATTGCCCTTGGCCAGTTACCTATATAAGCTACGTCACTGCCATGGCTTAAACATAACTTTTTCAGAGACGTCCCCAAGTCAAAACAATCCAAATTGGTCAACACAAAGAAAATATGTAGTGGTGACTTTGGACCACCCTGGTAGCTCAGGTGGTGAGGGTGTCTGTCCAGTGTTCCAAGGGCTTTGAGCATGAGCAGAAAAAAAACTGTTTGCCTGTATGTCTGTCTGCCACAAGCCAACTATCCTCTTCTCTCAAAACTTGACTTTTTAGTCTAAAAACAAGTTTATATATGTTTAGCGTAGACAGAGCTTTTTGTGAAAGCTTTTACTTGTAAGCACAAGGGGCTTTGTTTATCGTCTAAACAACATCTGGTTTAAAGAAACCCACTATGCATGCGCAATTAAACAGGTCTGTAGGTCCCTTTATCATGTATATTGAAGACATGCTTTGGTTCTTTGATAGGGGCCTTGGGCTTTGCGCAGTTTACAATAACTGAGAAACAGAATTACCATCTTTGTACAAAAATCAAATTTTATGCGCATGCGCAGCAATTAAAGAATGAAGAGTACTAAACTACAAACAATTAACATCAGTTCTGCCACATTTTATTATTCTACAGCCAACATGACCCCTTCTTTAAAGTAAGACTGTAATGAAACTCTATGATAACAGCCTAAAATCAGAAAATGCTTTGTGCATGCGCAGTAGGCATTTCCCAATGTGGTTCTATATCTTATTCTGCTTAGTCAGTCATGGTCTACAACTGTGCCAAATTTCATGCTTGTATCCGGAATAGCACAATCAGGCCAAAATCTGGCTCTTAGCCGCCTAGCTATTCTTGAATAAATCAGCGGAAGGGAGGAGAATGACCGTAAAAATTATTTCATGATCAATCTCCATGAAAGTAAGGTACCGGGCCGGGATCGAACTCGTGACCCCTGGATCTGCAGTCAGACACGCATCTGTAGCCAGACACGTTACCGACTGCGCTACGCGGCCTGGTGTAGATGATATGCACAATTATTCTAAAATCTAGGTCAGGGGTCAAGATCACAGTGACCCAAAAAATGTTACACGACACTCTGCCATCCCAAGATGCATCCACACACCATATTTGGAATTCCTACCTCAAAGAATATAGAAGATATGCACCAGACTTGATGTGGATTCTAGAAACTAGGTCAGAGATCAAGGTCACAGTGACCCAAAAATGGAACGGGACACTCCGCCATCCAAAGATGCATTCACAACCCGAATTTGTGATTCCACCCTCAAATAATATATGAGACATGCTCCGGACACGATTATTCTAAAAACTAGGTCAGAGGTCAAGGTCAATGTCACAGTGATCTGAAATTGGTATGTGACACTCTGCCATCCAAAGATGCATTCACACATCAAATTTGGAATTCCTACCTCAAAGAATATAGGAAATATGCATCTGACTCCATGTCGATTCTAGAAACTAGGTCAGGTCAAAGTCACAGTGATCCAAGGATGGTATGCACCACTTCGTCATCCCAAGATGCATCCACACACCAAATTTGGGATTTATACCTCTAATAATACAAGAGATATGCTCTGGGCAGGATTATTCAAAAAACTAGGTCAGAGGTCAAGGTCACTGTGACTGGGAAATGGTAGGCAATACTCTGCCATCCTAAGATGCATCCACAAACCAAATTATGGATTCCTACCTCAAAGAATATAGGAGATACGCTCCAGACCCAAAGCGGGACGGAAGGACTGACGGATTACTATATGCCTCCCAAAGTTCCTTTTGAGGCATAAAAAACAAAAACAAAACAAGCATTAAAAAGTACCCAGCATGCAAAAAGTTGATAAATCACTTTGTTTTTTTCAGACACAACAAGAGACGGAAGTTTTTCATCGACAAAAGATGTCACCCACAGACCATTGGTGTGGTAGAAACAAGAGCAAGGTGATTTTATTAGAAATGATCATTGATTAACTCTTAAAGGGCCAATCACGACTGCAGCAGAGACAATTTTTGCAACATCTTTCCCGATTTTGGAGGAAAATAAGGCATGATATTTCATGAGAATTGTCTGTCAGCAGAGGATTCTCATGAAATATCATGCCTTATTCATTAAAAAAGCGGAAAAACTTTAAATTGTCATCTGCTGCAAAATATAGGTGGCGCTTTTAAGGTTAAACTGAAGACCAATGGACTTTTCCTTAAAGTTTGATACTATAAGTCAGGATGGTCCATTATATAAATGTAGGGGTCACAGGGTATATATTCCAAAAAAATACTGTATTTCTTTTTCTGTAGATTGATTTTGTCTTAGCAAACAATGTAGACCCTGATTTCATCTGGTCATCACTGTTTGCAAAAAAACTTACCAGTTTAGGGTTTTCCAGTCTACAAAGGGCTTTAACCCATAAAGCGCACCCTACAATTTGCAGCAGAAGACAATTTCAAATTTTGCTGCTTTTTCAAAAATAACGAAAAAGGCACGATATTTCACGAGAATCCTCATGAAATATCATACCTTTTTTTTTTAAAATTGGGAAAGACGTCGCCTTTTTTTTGTCTGCTGCAGTCGTGATTGGCGCTTAAAGGGTTAATATCTCTCTTTAACCCACTTGAACGTAAGGGTTATAGGTGAGCCTGTAGTATGCTATGTCATCTGATGCGTCAAAGATCACTATCTTTTGAGCCAGCGATACTTAGCCCTTAAAGTGCCAAGAAAAAATGCATCTGAAAATGTCGTCTGCTGAAGTCATCGGCTGCAAATAATTGCCTTACGTTACTGGCAAATTAAGTATAGAAGCAAACAGTGTGGACACAGAACAGACTGCTCCTATCAGAGCAGTCTGATCTTTGTCCACACTGTTTGCCATAGAGGCTCCTTAAACACTTCAGTAGATGAGACAAGCAGACGACTTTGTTGCCATCGGCGCATTAAGGGTTAGTATTACATAGTGATATGCTTGAAGTCGTAGTTAACCCTTCCCAAGCTAAACCTAGATATATCCTGTTTTGAAGACAGTGTGGATCCAGATCAGCTGGTTTCTCAGAAGCAAGCATATCAGGATCCACACTGTTTTCTAAGCTTTTTGTAAATGGATGCGAAAAAGTGGAACCCTGGAAGTTAATTGGATAAAAATTGGAGATGCGTGTTGTATGAAAATATCCAGCATGGAAAGGGGTTTGATGAAATCATCTCATATTCCATATTATTACCCAACTGTCTATATACGCAGTTTTTGTCTATATACTTGCTATGTCATGGTTCACTGAACTATTGCCCTGTCAATATTTTTGACTATTGACTTTTGACTGGCACTTTACCATGGCCTGGTTTCCCTCTTCGCAGTTAAAAACACACAGGCACTTATCGACATGCGCGACATTGATGTGCGTATGGTTCGTTTATGAAAGGAGATGTTGTGTAACAAAGGTGAAAATGAGCCATGCTTTGGCAACTTTAAACAACAATAACTTCGTTGTTTATTGTCAGAAACATAAAGTGTGGGTACAGGTTTTCTTAGTTAGAACGAGCGGAACATTTTGAGACCAAAACTGAGCAGATTTGGTGAAATTTTCTGTTTTGCAACAAAACCGCATTGTCTATAGCAACTCCACTCAAGGAACGTTGCTAAGTATTTCATCAAAAGGGTTGGGTAATAATACAGTTATTTCATGTCTGTTTGTAGTATAGTTAACTATTACACCTCAGTTCCATGGACAACCTGATGTACTATTGCACGAGGCCTTGGGCCTCATGCAATTGTGCATCAGGTTGTCCATGGCACCTTGGGGTAATAGTTTGACTATACTACAAACAGGCATTAAATAAATGTTTAATGTTTGTGTGTGAGCAGGGAAGGATCTAGGGATACTGCTCTAGGTGTGCAATGGCGTAGTTCATTAAAAGAGATTTGGGAGTTCAGTGGTAGAGACACATTGATCCTTGCTTAGTACTGGTTCAACCCAGGAAGACCCGTCTTGACATAATTGCTGAAAATTGTTGACTGGGAAGGAAAGAATCAAATAAAGAAAAAGAGAAGTGTTAGTATTGCATGTATGATGGAACCTGATGTAGCTCAGATCAACTTGTCATTGCCTTCTGAATGGGAACAATTCTTCTCCCTCGGGAAGTCATATTTCTTCTTAACCCTTATCATGCAGGATATTTTATGGACTACTCTCTTCCCCAATTTTTATCCAAATGCAGGATTCCAATTATAATGCATCTACAAGCAGAGTAGAAAACAGTTTTGATCCAGATCAGCTGGCTTAGAAGCCAGCTTGTCTGTATCTACACTGTTATCAAAACATTATATATCTGGGTTTAGTATGGCAAAGGTAAAAAATGGCCCGAAAACATGTTTTATTGTAAAACTCATCTTTGTTAGAAAGTGTAACTTGTGGCTATAGAGTTCTCAGGTGTATAAATAATTCAATATTGCCATTGATTTTCTCAGAAACTATTTGAATGGAAATCATTTAAAATTAATTAATTCATTATCCTATTTGCCTTAAATATTAAAACATTCAACCACTTCGTCTGCAAACCCTTGCAGAACTCAGATCAGGCCCCACAAAATGTCGGGCCTGATCTTGATCCAAACTGTTCAACACTCTAATGGTATGAAGAAAATTCTGAAAATGTTTGTTTTGAAAGAAATCAGCCAACAACAAAAAGCCTGTGTAATTACTAAGCATGCAAGGAGCTAACTCATAAAACTTGAACAAATCTATTTGACTACCTGATGAAGTGGGTTTAATCCGTAAAGTGCGAACCGCAACATAAGTCGTCTGCTTTTCTTGTCTGCTGAAATGTTTAAGAAGCCTCTATGACAAACAGTGTGGACCCAGATCAGACTGCTCCTATAGGAGCAGTCTTATCTAGGTCCACTCTGTTTGCTTCTATACTCAAATGAGTCAGTAATGCTAGGCAATTTTTTGCAGCAGACGACTTCAGCAGACGTCATTTTTCAGATGCTTTTTTTCTTGGCGCTTTAAGGGTTAATATAGTAACAGAATAGCAAGTAGTGTATACCCTGGTTAAACTACATGTACTGGTATGGGTTTAGACATTTTGCTTAGGCATGTCTTGTCATATTAATTTGGTCAATACGCTATTCATTTGAACTGCTTGCTTACAATATTAACGGGCTGGAATGAACCCTTAAAGTGCCACCCAAATATTTGCAGCAGATGATATTTTTATGCTCCCCAAATGGGTAGTATGTAGTGGTCATTTTGTCCGTCCATCTGTCTGTCTGCAGTAAAAAGTGTGTAAAACGGCCAATCAAAAATAGACAAAACAAAGATTGTAATGACAAAGGGTAGCTTAATGAAGGTCAAAAGTATTGCAGAATGCTCCCCTTCAATACTTTTGACCTGCATTAAGCGATAAATGGTCTTGAAAACCAATTTTTGGGCTTTTTGAGAGCGGCCACTTTACACAGGTTTTACTGTACATATTTTAGATTGATGGCTAAGTAAATAATCACAGTTTTGTTATCTGGACCAATATTTCTTATTCAGTGCTCTGGGTATTGAGATAGAGCGGTCAGACTGGAGGAATGTAGACCTCAATAATAGAGACTTCTGTGGTGTGATGGTACAGTACCCCGACACTGAGGGACACGTGGAAGATTTTACTCATCTAGTCGAAGAAGCTCACGCTAATGGGGTAGGTACAGTAAAACCTGTCTTAGCCGGACACTCAAAAATAGGGAAAGCAAAGGCCTTAAAGACACATGGTAGCTTAATGAAGGTCGAAAGTATTGCAGAATGCTCTCTTGGAGCATTCTGCAATACTTTTGACCTGCATTAAGTGATAATTGGTTTTGAAAACCAAGTTTTGCTCTTTTTTTGAGTGGTCGCTTAAAACAGGTTTTATTGTACAAGAGATACGGACTATAACTCCACTCATTAAACAGTGGAGTGGATAATGGTCCTGTTCTTTAATACATAAGCAAAGAAATTCCTATGATCACCAAAGATTTTCAATGGGTTGGTTTTATTTCCATCTTTGTCAAAAATCTGTATGGATGAAGTTTTTACATGTTTATAGGAAATCCATGAAGCACCACCTTTCATTTACAGCAGACATCATTATGGTAAAAAGATGCTTAATATTCAAAAAAGTGAATATAGGCCTTGATTTTGTATTCACATTTACTACAGATATAAAGCCTTATTTGGGCCACCTTTTAGTCACATTTATTATTAAGGGATATCAAATCAAACATAAGTGTATTTAAGGATTTGTTCTTTGATTAGTGTTTAAAGCAAATGATTGATTACGTTCTTACAATGAAGTGATTAACTTGCATGGATACTGTAAATTTGGAAATTTTTGCGACAATTTTATTTTCGCGAATAGCGTTAAAAGACATATTTTGGACGTTAAAAATTCGCAACTTTGGCATGATTTACCTATATCAGTAAACAACAGAGTGATTTCGGCATTTCGCGAGGATTTTATTTTCAAGAAACTTCGCATATATATGCGAAGAATTGCTAAAATAAAAGCCCCACGAAAATTTCAGAATTTACAGTACATTTCTGCTTGTGATGAAATTTCATTTGAAGCCTTGCATGGATGGTAGTAATTTATAAGATATTTGCTTCATGTAGACCCTGGCAGTATGTGTGACAGACCTATTGGCTCTCACTGTCCTACGTCCACCTGGACCTTACGGCTTCGATGTTGCTGTCGGATCCAGCCAGAGATTTGGAATTCCACTTGGCTATGGAGGACCACATGCTGGCTTCTTTGCCACGAGGGAACAGTTTGCCAGACTGGTACCTGGTAGAGTGATTGGAATCACAAGGTAATTCAGAGAAAAACTATTTCTTCCACACCAGATCGGGGGTTCCGCCTTTTTTTACCCATTTGAGCAAATTCTATCTTACATACTCGGTACCAATGCATGGGAAGAATGAAAAATCTTTCATTTGCAAATAATAACATGAATGATATGTGACCTTGGCAAGGATCAATTAACGTCATTGTTATCTTAAGTGACGTCATCAGGTTATGTCGCATCTCAGTGTAAATCAGGAACTTCTGGCGGCTTTTAAAAAAAAAAAAAAATACAAAATTTAATAGTGAGCAACAAATAGAATCCATTGTGGTATTCGTGTCAGGATGAGATAGAAAAATCCGTCCCTCATGATCACCGTTTGTCCTCAATCGGCAAGCCGTGTGATGCCAAACAGTGATCATCAAGACAGATTTTTCTTTCCCGACCTCACACTCATGATTGATTCTTATATTGTTGTAGAGAAACAATAAGACAACATTCTGTGTCATGTCCATGGCTTAAAGTTTTACATATAGTTTTAAGATTTAAAGTGTTCGCGGGAGCTCAGTGGCTCAGTGGTAGAGTGCTTGACTCGAGACCGAGGGGCCATGGGTTCGAGCCTCACTGGCGTCACTGCGTTGTGGTCCTTGAGCTAGACACATTTACCAAAGACTAGTACTGGTTCAACCCAGGAAGACCTGTCCCTGTTTAACTGAAAGATTGTTGATGGGACGTAAAGAATCAAATCAGACAAACAAACAAAGTGTTTGCACACCACATTTTTCTCAATTTACGCTAGTATACTAGGCCTTTAGTTAAGAATGCATAACAGAAAAATAATTTTTCTTATTTCTCTATCAAAACATATTTTGTGGATACTCAAAAGAACCATCTCAATTTGACGGTTCTTTTGAGCACCCAAAACATATGCTAAAAACTATAGGCAAGATATTTTGCAATTTTATGCTGAATTTTTTTATCTAAACCTTTTGAAACTATTAGCCATATTCATTTATCATAAAACACAAAAGTGGGCAGAGCAAGCCAGTGCGGCAAATCAAAAAAAGCTAGTTCATGCCGTTTTGTTGCTTATCACATATGGGAGAAGTTACTGCTCAGACCAGCCTGCGCAGGTGGGCAGTCTTGCCAGAGCCTTAACTGCTGGCACACACATTAAGTTGAGAAGTAGATGAAGGCTGATGCCAATATTTGGGCACCTGGCTCCAATAGGTAATTGTGCATGCAAATTTAAAGACTAACTTTAAACATATGATTTTTAGTACCAAAATTTCATTTCCTGCTACACAAAATAGATGAAGATATATACACAGTGTCACAGGCGATTGATCAGGATTTCCTGATTGAGCACTGGCATATGATTTATATAATGCCAGTTGTTTATGCTGAAATTTAATTTTGAATGAAGTTAAACTCAATTTTAGATATAAATTAAGAATAAACTGACTGGTTTCTATTGATTTTTTTTTTATCTAAACCATTTAATAAGTGATTTAAAAATTGCTTTTCTCCATTTTGGAGTCAACCGACATATTTTCCTGATTGAGAATGGCTGACTGTTCTCATCCCTGGACTGTCAAAAGTTAAGCACCACTTACTTTGTAGCTAATTTTTTTCAGAACTCGGTTATGTGATGTAAATAACCTTATAATTAAAGATAAATGTATCATATAGGGATAATATAATGAAGCAATCATGCTATTTTGCCTAAGTATGTGATCATGAGTTAAACAAAAAAGCACATAGGGGTCAACTTATTTTATTGCACATTTGTGTACATGAATAAAGGTTGACAATTTTGCGTGAAAAGGGCACCAATGTTTTTCAATATGTTGGGGATTACGTCCTGAAAATTCCAGGGGGATAGCAAGAAGTTTTGATAAGTAGCGAAAATCATGATTTTGTAACATGTTTACATAAGTAAAATGGTCAACCGAAATCACTTCCTTAATCAGGTGAAGTTTCAAGGTCAATTTCCTATTCTATAAACAAATAACAATACATGGAATGTGTGTCTTGTGAAGTCAGTTATATAGCGTAAATCACTTCTATTATCTTGTGAACAATAAGTTCATTTCCAATTTTTAGTTCAAGTAAATAAATAACATTTCATGGAATTTCTAATGTGATATGTTTATTTCAGTATTTTAACCTATTTATGCCAAATGGAATTCCTCACTGTTATCATTTGGACCAGTCCATTTCCGTTTTAAGGGTTGTTGCATAGTAATTTTTCCTTTTTATTCATATTTTAATACGGCATTCTGTAAGCAAACAGTGGAGACCCTGATCAGACGCTGCATTCTGCAGCATCTGATCTTGGTCTGCATTGTTTGCCTGTGTCTCACAAAAAGGACGCTAGGCTTATTAAAGCGCCAATTGCACCAAAAGTCATCAGCTTTTTCTTGGCTGCTGAAATGTTTAATAAAAAGCCTCTATGACAAACAGTGTGGACCCAGATCAGACTGCTCATATCTGGGCCCACACTGTTTGCTTCTATAATCAAAGGGGTCAGATATGTTAGGCAATTATTTGCACCAGAGGACTTCAGCAGACGACATTTTCTGATGCATTTTTTTCTTGGCGCTTTAAGGGTAAGGCACCTTCATGCAGGGTAAGGCACTTTCAAAAGATTCAGTCTCTCAGAGTATCAAACAGTTTGGATCCAGATCAGGACCAACATTCTTTCGGTCCTGATCTGGGTTTTAAACTGTTTGCAATGGTTATCAGCAGACGACAAAAGTCACAGCAGTTACTGGGAATTCTCTATATTTCAGAGATGCTGCAGGCAGGGAGGCCTACAGACTGGCCTTACAGACGAGAGAACAACACATACGCAGAGACAAAGCCACCAGTAATATATGTACTGCACAGGTATATAAGCAGGGATCTCACTGGGAATTAGAAGAGTCCCAGAGGGCTATTCCAAAAAAGTTGCAGTCCCATATAGTGATTTTGATAAATTTGCATGAAAAATAGGAGTCCCAGCCCACAAAGTGGAGTCCTGGGACTGCCAAAAAGCAGTCCCCGAGATCCCTGATAAGGAGAGCTCTTTTAGCTCTTTCTATAACTTTGATGAACAGTAAAGACCCAGATTAGAGGCTGCAGAAATTTAGATGGGTTATTGATTGGATGAATAATGAATTTGGAGGCTAAAAGTCAGAATTTTGGGAGCTCAGTGGCTCAGTGGTAAAGTGCTTGACTCGAGACTGAGGGGCCGCGGGTTCGAGCCTCACCGGCGTCACATCGTTGTGGTCCTTGAGTAAGACACATTTATCCTAGCTTAGTACTGGTTCAACCCAGGAAGACCCGTCCCTGTTTAACTGAAAGATTATTGATTGGATGTAAAGAATCAAATTAAACAAACAAAAGTCAGAACATGCTCCGTTGAAATATGATAGATTGTAAGCTGGATTTGCAGTCTTTGAAAACTGTAGAATACATTCATGGTCCTTGAAAAGTCATTGAATTACCTAATGGTTTAAAACTTCTTAGAGGGAGCGCAGTGGCTCAGTGATAGAGTGCTTGACTCGAGACCGAGAGGCAGCGGGTTCGAGTCTCACCGGCTTCACTGCGTTGTGGTCCTTGAGCAAGACACATTTATCCTAGCTTAGTACTGGTTCAACCCAGGAAGACCCGTCCCTGAAAGATTGTTGATGGGACGTAAAGAATTAAATTAAACAAACAAAAATAAAACTTCTTAGAGGTGTTATTAATATCAAATGTATATTAACTTTGTGTGTAAAACTAATATTTAAAAAAAAAGACTTGTTATCCGTGAAAACTGTGAGAACTTCTTCATCGTATTTGAAAAGTCCTTGAGTTATCTAAAGGTATTAGAGGTGTTATTTATTTCAGATGTGTACTAACTGTGTGTTTTCTGCAGGCTCTACTCGCAAACATGGCTGCAATGTTCGCAGTCTACCATGGTCCAGATGGTCTCAAACATATCGGCAGAAGAGTACATAATGTGGCCCTCATCTTGGCTGAAGGTTTGTTACATATGGGCCTCGACGCACCAAAACCTGTTTTCGGGATTTCCGACAAAGTGAGCTCCAAACCAGCCTGCTCAGCTACAGAGACTAGATAGAAAATTGAAATTTCTCTAGAAGCAAGTTTAGATATACCTTTTAAAAAGCGAATAACAAAGGCGCTGATCAGTTGTTCGCAACCCCCCGAAGACAGGTTTTCTGGCGTAGAGGCCCATATATGGGTTAAGTGGACCATTACAGAGATATTAACTCTTTCCTTGCTAGCGCCATCTTTTGGTGTCTGCTGATAGCATATGCAAACAGTTTGCATCCAGATCACGACAGAATGTTGGTCCTGATCTGGATCTTAATTGTTTGACACTTTGACAAGGTTTACCAGGACTTTGCAAAAAACAGCAGACGTATAAGGGTTGAGAGGTCCATTACAGATTTTTTTTTTCTTCCTCCTTACTAGTGGACTAGTAGTGGTGACTTTTGTTGTCCGACGCTAACTTTTGCAAACAGGACCCAGATCAGGACCCACAAAACGTCGGTACTGATCTGGCTCCAAACCATTTTGACACCTTGAAAGAGTGTTTCAAAAAAAGTTGATTTAAAACAACAACAGCAATTTAGGGTTGGGGTAAAAACTAGACACAGTCGGGTAACCTGTAACACAGTTTTTTTATTTTAGGCCTAAAGCTAATTACAATGATACAGGCTAGAGTGCCATTACAATATATTTGCTATAGCCCTCATTCGAAATAATGCTGATCTTTCATGGATTGTAATGTAAAAGTGACGTCACCATATCACATCTCAGCCTATTTAGGATTTTCTTGAAGCCTTTTTCACCTTTTCCAATATGAAATGAGGTATTTAGTGGTGAGCAAGAAAAAGAATCTATTATTTGTGTGAGGATGGGATGGAAAAATCAGTCCCTGGCGAGCACCGCTTGTCATCACTCGGCAAGCCTCATGAAGCCAATCGAAGATTCTTGGGACAGATTTTAATTGTGGTGAGCAAGAAAAAGAATCCATTATTCGTGTGAGGGTGGGATAGAAAAATCTGTCCCTCATGATTATTGTTTGTCATCACTCGCAAGCCTCGTGATGCCAATCAGTGATTCTTGGGACAGATTTTAAATAGTGGTGAGCAAGAAAAAAGAATCCAATATTTATGTGAGGATGGGATAGAAAAATCCATCCTTCGTGATCACCGTTTTTCATCACCTCGGCAAGCCTTGTGATGCCAATTGGTGCTCCTAGGGATGAATTTTTCTATTCTATTCTCAAACTCATGATAGATTCTTATATGCCCATGCTAATTGAGAAAAAATAAAAAATGGGCTGGTATGCAGCATAAGACACAATTTGGTTGCTGAACACTGGCTCAAATGGTGATACATTTGAAAAAAATCTAAAAAATCATTAAGAAATCGTTACAGTTTGCATTTCTTTGAACAGCAGTATGTCTTTCAAATAGCAGAAAAATGTGAACTGGTTCTCTGATACTGTGGTGAAACAATTGGTTTAACTATACACATGCCTAGGACCGGGCTGCGTAGCGCAGTCGGCAACATGTCTGGCTACAGATGCGTGTCTGACTGCAGATCCAGGGGTTGCGAGTTCGATCCTGGCCCGGTCCCATACTTTCGTGGAGATTGATCATGAAATAATTTCTATGGTCATTCTCCTCCCTTCCGCTGATCCATTCAAGAAGGGTTGTTGTCAGTTACAAGCGAAAGTATGTGCACAAATTACTGGTTACCGCTTGTTCAAGCCTGCCCAGGAAAAAGTGTGGTTAGGTGAACTGACCGTCCCGCAATGACCATAGCTGTTGACTTGGGACGTAAAGCAACAAACAAACAAACAAACACATGCCTAGGTATCACCCTTTACGGCCTTTCGTATTTGTCATTTATAAGTTTACGATTATATAGTGATAATGTTTTTATGCATTTGAAATGTCCAGTGGCAGATTGAGAGGGGGTTCACTTGAACCCCACTCCTCGGCCCCTGTTTTTGATATCCTATGAAAATCAAATAATTTGGTCTCAGTGAGACCAAATTATTTCATTTTCATTGGATATTTAAGAAAAATTAAATAAAATCAGCAAACTGTTTATACATATGACCTCCTTCCCAGAAATCCTGGATCTGCCTGGAAATGTCAATTCATATCTTGATAACACAATTATGAGCGTAATCATCCCTATTTTTAGGTGCTCTTTTATCAAATATGTGAGATGTTGCAAAAATAATTTGAAATCCAAAAATATATATTTTTTGTATTCAATAAGGTTTCTACTTTATTTTATTTAACCAACTGTAAAAGTTTAATCATGGAATAATCTCGATATGTTGTCAATAAGACATAATAAGCAGTCAGTTAACCATCTCAGATGAAAATCGGAATGTGGTATGTAGTTTTAGAAGTACTATCCCAGGTATTTGACCCATAACCGTAGGTAAAGAAACACGAAATTTTTTGAGCGTAGAATTGTGATTTTCTTACTCATCAGTTTAAGCATAAGTTACGGGTGCTCAAAAAAACCCATCTCATTGAGATGGTTCTTTTGAGTACCCATAACATATGTTTTAGTCAAGAAATAAGAAATTATTTTTAACTGACACACTCTTATGAAGAGGCCGGATAACCTATAAATATAAATCCACATTAATGTATCTTTCAATTCTAATGCATGACAGCTATTTCATCATAGTTGATATACTGTAAATCAACAATTTTATTAAACTTGCTACATTCAACTTTGTAGTTAATTAAACCCACATAAGCCTAGTTTCTTTTTTGTGGGACACAGGCAAACAGTGCAGACCAAGATCAGATGCGGCAGGACATATCACTTCACTTGTTGGCCTCCACTTTTGGCTTACAGAATTTTCTATTAAAATTTGAATAAAAATGAAAAATACCATCAAACAACCCTTAAATGGGCCTTGATGCAAGAAAACCTGTCTTTGGGGGGTTATGAACAACACAGGCGCAGACCAGTCTGTGCATCCGTGCCTGATCAGCGCCTTTATTATTCGCTTTTTGTAAAGTACCATATCTAAGCTTGCTACGAACAAAATTTCATTTTTCTAGCTAGTCTCTGTAGCTGATGAGACTGGTTTGAGCCTCGCTTTTTCAAAAAACCCAAAGACAGGTTTTGTCGAGTCGAGGCCCAAATGGAAATGGGTTGGTCCAATTAATAAGAGGGGAAATTTCATTCGGCTTAGATGGGTTTAAATCCTTTTTCAGGTATAAGAAGAGGAGGCCATGATCTACACTCCGAGATGTTCTACGACACTTTGAAGCTTACACCAAAGAATGGATTACACGAAATTCAAAACAGAGCTCTTTCCAAAGAAATCAATCTCCGATATTATGGCAATGGTGATGTAAGTAAAGCATATAAGAATTACCAGGCCATGTAGCACAGTCGGTAACGTGTCTAGCAACAGATGCAAGTCTGACTGCAGATCCAGGGGTCCCGAGTTCGATCCTGGCCCGATCCATACTTTGGTGGAGATTGATTATGAAATAATTTCTACGGTCAATCTCCTCCCTTCCACTGAATTATTCAAGAAGGATTGTTGTCAGTGACAAGCGAAAGTATGTGCACGAAGTACTGGTTAACTGCTTGTTGCCCAGGAAAAAAGTGTGGCTGGGTTAACCGACCGTCTTGCCTTGACCATATCTGTTGACTTGGGACGTAAAGCAACATAACAAACAAACATATAAGAATCATTTACTTCTTGTGTACTTGGAAAACAGTGGAGATCCAGATTATACACCACAGAATTTGGCGTCACCATCTGCCTAAGGCTAAGAAAAATACCTGTGTTTCAGGTGACCCTTGAACAAAATTAGGGTTGGCAGGTCGGAAAACTATTTATTCGTTCTCAAATTACTGTAATATCAAAGAATACCAGCTTTTTTTCTTCTCTGTTATAAATATATCATGTATACTCACCAGCGGCGCTGTGTTGTATCCTAGAGCAAGACACCCATCCTCTGCTTAGTACTGGTTCAATCCAGGAAGACCACGGGTGGTTGGATAAAAAAAGTGCCATCTTCCTCCCTCAGGTTGTTTTTTCTGGAATAGCCCTTAGGACAATTAACCATTTCAACTTGAAATTATTAATAATTTGTAGGCATACAACAAGTTTTAAGATTTGAATTTCAAAAGTGGAGGATTTGGGATATTTCGAACTTTCACCCAGGAAGGATACCTTTGAGTCATACAACAAATTTTATAATTTCCAATTAATTTTGCAATTTCTCAATTTTCTATGTTTTAGGTGGGATTATCTGTTGATGAGACAGTGGAAAGACAAGATTTGGAAGATCTTCTGGAAGTATTTGGTTGTCCAGTCACAATGGTAAGTTGAAAAAATATGGTAACTGTCAGATTATGTAAAAAATATACAGTGCAGTCCCTTTACAACCACTATGTTTGGGGTCCATAGGATTTGTCTGTATTATATGTGAATTGTGTGATAAAGGGACAATTTTACAAAGAATTTCACGGCCATTTTCCTAGAATTTCTTTGTAAAATTCCATGGTAAAAAATTTTGTTAGCCTCAGCATTACCAGGGTTCACACAGACTTGAAAAGTACTTGAATATACAAGACTGTCTTGAAAAGTATTTGAAAATGAAATTTGCCTTGAAAAGTACTTAAATTTTACCATTTACAAGAGGTGTTTATGGAGACCTAAATCAGTATAAAATTGTGGTGTCTATATTTGGTGCAGCATATGCTGCATCAAATAAAGGCACCACAATTTTATACTAATTATCTAAAACTTATATCTTTAGTAATGGACTCTAGCATTTCAGAAGTAGAATTTGAACGTGTAAATCAGTATTTATGCCCCCAAAGGAACTTTGGGAGGCATATAGTAATCGCACTGTCTGTCCGTCCGTCCGTCAGTCCGTCCGTCCCGCTTTCGTGTCCGGTCCATATCTCCTATATTCTTTGAGGTAAGAATTCCAAATTTGGTGTGTGGATGCATCTTGGGATGGCGGAGTGTCGCGTACCATTTTCGGGTCACTGTGACCTTGACCTTGACCTCTGACCTAGTTTTTAGAATAATCGTGTCCGGAGCATATCTCTTATATTATTTGAGGTAGGAATCTCAAATTTGGTGTGTGGATGCATCTTGGAATGACGAAGTGTCGCGTACCATAATTGGGTCACTGTGACCTTGAACTTGACCTCTGACCTAGTTTCTTGAAAACTGCATTGAGTCTGGTGCATATCTCCTATATTCTTTGAGATTGGAATTCCAAATTTGGTGTGTAAATGCATCTTGGGATGACGGGGTGTCACATGCCATTTTTGGGTCACTGTGACCTTGACCTCTGACCTAGTTTTAAGAATTATTGTGTCCGGAGCATATCTCTTATATTCTTTGAGTTAGGAATTCCAAACTTGGTGTGTGGATGCATCTTGGGATGGCGGAGTGTCGCGTACCATTTTCGGGTCACTGTGACCTTGACCTTGACCTCTGACCTAGTTTTTAGAATAATCTTGTCCATAGCATATCTCTTATATTATTTGAGGTAGGAATCTCAAATTTAGTGTGTGGATGCATCTTGGGATGACGAAGTGTCGGGTACCATAATTGGGTCACTGTGACCTTGAACTTGACCTCTGACCTAGTTTCTAGAAACTACATTGAGTCTGGTGCATATCTCCTATATTCTTTGAGATAGGAATTCCAATTTTGGTGTGTAAATACATCTTGGGACGACAGGGTGTCACATACCATTTTTGGGTCACTGTGACCTTGACCTCTGACCTAGTTTTAAGAATTATTGTTTCCCGAACATATCTCATATATTCCTTGAGTTAGGAATTCCAATTTTGGTGTATGGATGCATCTCGGAATAGGGGAGTGTCATGTACCATTTTCGGGTCACTGTGACCTTGACCTCTGACCTAGTTTTTAGAATAATCATGTCCAGAGCGTATCTCTTATAATATTTGAGGTAGGAATCTCAAATTTGGTGTGTGGATGCATCTTGGGATGACAAGTGTCACTTACCATAATTTAGTCACTGTGACCTTTAACTTGACCTCTGACCTAGTTTCTAGAAACTGGTTCATATCTCCTATATTCTTTGAAATAGGAATTCCAAATTTGGTATGTAAATGCATCTTGGGATGCCTGAGTGTCACAAACCTTTTTTGGGTCACTGTGACCTTGACCTCTGACCTAGTTTTCAAGAATTATTGTGTCCAGAGCATATCTCCTATGTTATTTGATGTAGGAATCCCAAATTTGGGGTGGTGATTCCTCTTTGGATGGCGGAGTGGTGCATACCATTTTGAGTCACTTTGACCTTGACATTGACTTCTGGCCTCATTTGTAGGTTTTTCGTGCTATATTATAGCTATCTTTCCTCAAATGTGTCTTATGCTAGACCAATTCCTTTGGGGGCATTCGTCACATGTTTGTGACATTTCTTGTTTTCTTAAGTTTTCAGTCCTTGAAAACAGTAGAAAAATCTTTGAGAAGTCCTTGAAAAGTCCTTGAATTTTACTCAAACTTGGCTGTATGAAAATACGGTGTTCTATCAAAATCCTTGTTATAACAAGGTGTGTTAGAAAGGAACTGCATTGTCTGTACCATATGGACCTCATCGCAAAAACCTGACTGTTGAATGCGAACAAAAAATAAAGTTCAGATGGGAAAATTGATCGGCACTTTTTTTATTCCACCGCAAGAAAGTATAGCAGCTAAACTTGACAGATGCAAAATTTCAATATTCTAGCTAGGCTCTGTAGCTGAACAGGCTTGTTTGAGCCTTACCTGCTTACAAACCATGAATACAGGTTGTCTGTTGACAAAGCCTATATGGGCCGAGACAAGAGAAAAAATGTCTCGGGCGGTTTACAAACAACAAAAGCACAGACCAGCCTGCGCTTCCACACAGTCTGATCAGCGCCTTTGTTATTCGTTTACTGGAAAGTATCACATCTAAAATTGTTCCAAGCGAAATTTCAAATGCAGTGGCTCAGTTGTAGAGTGCTTGACTCGTGACTGAAGGGCCGCGGGTTCGAGCCTCGCCGGCGTCACTGCGTAGTGTCCTTGAGCAAGACACATTAATCCTAGCTTAGTACTGGTTCAACCCAGGAAGACCTGTCCCTACATAACTGAAAGATTGTTCATGGTATGTAAAGAATCATATCAAACAAAGATGGGAAACTCAGAAGACCTATAACTAGTTTTTTTTTTCTCTTCAGTCTTCCATCGCCGAAGACCTGGGTAAAGATCCTGACTGCAGTATCTCAAACACGAAGTTCCGACGAACAAGTGACTTTCTCACACATGCAGTATTTAACAGGTAAGTATGTACAGTAAAAGCTGTCTTAAGCGGCCACTCAAAAATAGACAAAAAAAAGCTCTTAATGACAAATGGTAGCTTAATAAAGGTCGTAAGTATTGCAGAATGCTCCCTTGGAGCATTCTGCAATGCTTTTGACCTGCATTAAGCGATAATTGGTCTTAAAAATCCATTTTTGTCATCCTTTTGATTGGCCGCTTAAGACAGGTTTTACTGTAAATTCAAAGGTTAGATAATGGCATTGACAATATATGATTTGCTTGCCTTGTTTTGTGCGCTCATGTGCAATCAGTCAACTGTCTCCAATTAGGCGAAAGCATACTCAATCAGGAGGCTAAGAGGTCAAATTAAACAATATAGCAGCCTCTGTGATGTATTCTATGTCTTTAAAATAATATATGCTTTGGTTTTGCCAAATGATACATTATTTGTATTTTGTCGGTCTATAAATGAGCGAGCCATATGCAAGAAAATGAGTCAGAAAAATTGCAGGTACGATCTTGTCTAGTTCTTGATTTCACATAGAATACATAACAACCTCAACAAGAGAAATATTGGCATGATTCAAATACATACCAATTCTTTATTTCTCTACAGATTATATGTGTACCATCATGCTACTAACTAAATGAATGTACTATCGAATAAGGTTCTTATTTTAGAATGTAAATATAGAATAGACGAAGCAAAAAGTTTCCAGTTATAGGATAGTTAAAATAAACCCATTAAAACGCCAAACACAACAAAAGTTGTCTGTTTTTTGTCATCTGCTGAAATGTGTTAGAAGCCTTTGAGTTTCCAACAAAAGGTGTAGACCCAGATTAGACTGCTCCTATAGGAGCAGTCTGATCTGGGTCCACACTGTTTGTCTCTATACTTAACTTTGTTAAATTATGTTAGCAAAAATTTGCAACATACAACAAAAGCAGATGGAATTTTCAGATGAATTTTTTAGCTGGTGTTTTAAGGGTTAACGCTCAATAGATTTTCCAGCCTTACCAGTAGAATGAGTTAATTTCCCATTTAAGGGCTGTTGGATTATATTTTCATTCTTATTCAAATTTTAATAGAAAATTGGCAAGCAAAAAGAGAAGCCCCTGATTAGGTGCCTCATTCTGATCTGGATCTGCTCTGTTTTCCTAGGTCCCTTAAAAAAGGATGCTAGGCTTTAGTGGCTTAATGAAATGTGTAGGTGTAGCAATTCATCTATTTGTGTAGAAGTTAATGTATTTACACATGGGTGAAAGTTTTGAGGATTATTCCTGAATTCAGGATTTTGAGGCTGAATTTCCACATAAAGTCAGCCTCAAAATACTGAATTAAGTAGATTATAAAAGCTTAATTGATTTATTTTCAGTTTCTCTGAAGAAAATTGACTGTTAAAGCTTGAAAATCTTGATATTTTATAGGTGTAATGCTAGTTTTAAGATTTGAATTTCGAAAGTTTAGGATTTTTAAAAATTTGAATTTTCACCCATGTTTATAAACAATTTTTCTACAGATATCATTCTGAGACGGACATTGTTCGTTACATGAAAGAGTTGGAAAATAAGGATCTCTCCCTGGTTCACTCTATGATCCCTCTTGGTTCCTGTACGATGAAGCTCAACAGTACTACAGAAATGATGGTAAGACTTTGCATGCTGGGTAGTTTTGCATGTTTTTTTGTCTTACAGTAAATGTTCTAAAATTCCGAACACTTTGCTCGATCATATCATAATCATAATCAGATTTTTGATCTGTTCTCAAATAAAATGCTGGTTTTCAAGACTGGAATTCACCAAATGCTTGTCAGAATAGCAAACAGGGAAGACCCTGATCATACTGCTTCTTTTGAAGCAGTCTGATCTGGGTCTGCACTGTTTGTCTATGCCTTTATTTTTCAAAGTTTTAGAATGTTTACCTTATGCCAAATAATTTTATAACATTTATTTTTTTTGAAAAAATGTTTCAGGAATACCATCGGAGTGTCAAACAGTTTGATCCAATGGATCCAGATCATGCGTGTCATCTTGTCGGGTCTGAAGTGCCCACCTGCAACAAAAAATCAGGGTCAGTGATAAACTGTGAATTTTGGAAAAACATCGCAAGTCAGAGAAAAAAAGTTTTTTTGTTTTAGGCTGTATAAAATCAACTGAGCTTTCTTTTGTATCAAGTTAAGTTAGCCTTTATGATTTACCAGTATACAAAAGGTTAATCACTTAAAAACATCTTACTCATCAGTTTTAACACATTTAGACGGTTCTTTTGAGTACCCACAACATATGTTTTGGTTTAGAAATAAGAAAATTAATTTTTGATTACACACTCTTCTATCTTAAGACTTGAAATGTTTTGGGTACTTAAAAGAACTGTCCCACTGAGATGATTCTATTGAGAACACACAACATACATTTTTGCTGAAATATTGGGGAGTTAATTCAGGCATAAACTCTTTAGCTGAAGTCTTCGGTGCTCAAAAGAACTTGAACACAGTGTTTTTTGTCTGTTAAACCAGAAAGCAAACAAACCAATGATAATTCAAGTATCTCTCTTCTTACAGCCCATCTCATGGAAGGAGTTTTCCAGTCTTCATCCATTCATCCCTGTGGATCAGGCTACAGGGTACAAGGAAATGTTCCAGGACTTAGAACAGGATCTCTGTGAGATCACAGGCTATGATAACATCTCATTCCAGCCAAACAGGTCAGTGCTGAGTGCAGGGTTTGCACAGGCTTGAATAGTACTTGAATTAAGAGGGCTTTCTTGAAAATCCTTGAAAATTAAATATGCCTTGAAAAGTACTGGAAAATCACTGAAAAGCTTTGAAAAGCCCTTGAATTCTACTATTTTCTGTAGGACTTAGCACAGTTGATAGAGACCTAAATCAGTATTAAACTGTTGTGACTTTATTTGGTGCAGCATATGCTGCACCAAATATAGGCACACCAATTTTATACTAATTTTCCAGTACCAATGTCTCCATTAATTCAGTCAATATCTCCAATATCTGGGTCAACAGAAACTAAGTAAACAAAATATGAAACAGATAAACACCATACATGTTATAGTATGATATTTCATGAGAATTGTCTGTCAGTAGACGATTCTCATGAAATATCATGCCTTATTTGTTATCTTTGAAAAATCAGCAAATCTACTGCAAATTATAGAGGGCGCTTTAAGGGTTAATAATAATCACAAGTTTACTTCAATAATTTGTTTAACACTTTGCCTCATGCATCTGCTGATTTTTTTTCAAAATCAATTGAGTCAAAAAATTCTTTCAGGAATGCCATCAGAGTGTCAAACAGTTTGTATCCAGATTAGGCTCAATGTTCTGTTGGGCCGGATCTGGTTCCAAACTGTTTGCAAAAGTTATCAGCAGACAACACTAGTAGGCAAAGAGTTACCTGAACCTACGAGACCATTGTCAAAACAATTGCCCTGATGCTTTAATTATTGTGGACTTTAAAATAACTAAAAGTCTAGGGGAATAAAGTTTTCATTTTGTGTTAACAGTAGTTTGAGTAAAAAGATAATATGTAACCTAAACTGAATAATATATACCATAATTTAACTTGATAGGAAATATGGAAATGGAATTAGATAGTGACTGAATAATCCAGACAGAGCTGCCATCCTCTAGTGGTTCCATGGTTTTACCTATGGCTTGAGCATGACTAACCCAACAAGATTTTGTCTATATTAAGACTCATCAAGGGTTTCCTGTAAAGTGTAGACACTGGTTAAGAATCCAGTGACGCTTGAATAGCAATCACACTTTATATAGTTGTGCAATGTGGCTCCAAAAAGTGGCTCCAAAAAGTGGCTTCAGGCTCCCAAAAGTGACTCATGAATAGGGATGTAACAATACATCGGACTATCTATATATCGCAACAGTAACCTAGGCAATGTTACTACATAGATAGGAAAGTGGCAATGCCAATAGTAACGGCAATAGTCTTTTCACTATCGCAATAGTTTCAATAGTTTGTGGTGGGTATACTGTTTTCACGTTGTCCGTGCGTGCGTGCATGTGTGCGTGCGTGTGTGCGTCCATGCGTGCGTCCATCCGTCCTTAACGTTTTGTTTTTTTAATATCTTGAAGAGTCATTGCTGGATTTTCATCAAACCTTGCAAACATGTTCATATATGCAAGACAAATACTTTAGACCAAAAAGTAAGGGCTAGGGGCCAATTCTATTAGAGTTATTTCCCTTTGTAGTTCTAAATGGCTTTTAATATAGGGTTTTATGCTTATGCTATTATAGGCCATACACAGGCTGATCAACTGCTACCACAGCTTTTGATGGAACACTTTGATACTTTGCCTATACAATGTAGACACATTGAACATATGCATGAAGGAGTTTACTTCAGAAAAAATATTTTTTGACAAATTAACAGCTGTGAGAACTTAGACAATTTTCCCTAATAAGGCTTTTGTATATGCATAGATGGTGCCTTCATGGGCCAAACAACTCCTAGTACAGCTTTTGATGGAACAATTCGATACTTTGCCCATACAATGTAGACACATTGAACATATGCATGAAGGAGTTTACTTCAGAAAAAATAGTTTTTGACAATACGACAGCTGTGAGAACGACAATTTTTCTCTAATAAGGCATTTTTATATGCATAGATGGTGCCTTCATGGGACGATCAAATCCTACCACAGCTTTTAATGTAGCAATTTGATACTTTTCTTATACAAAATAGACACATTGAACATATGCATGAACGAGTCTGGTTGAAAAAAAAAATAATTGATAAAATGACAGCTATTAGAACTTAGACAATTATTACCTTATATGACTTTTGTATATGCATGGATAGTGCCTTTATGGGCCGCTCAACTCCTACCACAGCTTTTGATGGAGCAATTTGATACTTTGCGGATACAATGTAGACACATTGTACATATGCATGAAGGAGTTTATAATTTTTGTTTGCACAGATTCTGCTGAAATCTTCTTTTCAAAACTTAGGTCTGCTGGTTTGAACTATAACTTGCCAAGTTTTTTCACTGAATCTTACTGTGCGGGGGGTATCTAATAAGCATTGCTTATTGACTTTCAAAACTTAGGTCTGCTGGTTTGAACTATAACTTGCCAAGTTTTTTCACTGAATCTTACTGTGCGGGGGGTATAAGCATTGCTTATTGACTTTTTTCATTTCCTACTCATGAAGCCACCTCTGAACCTCAGGCTAGTGCCTCCAAACATGAGACTAGTTAGCTTCCGAAAAGAATGTTAAATAAAACAGGCTCCTGGCTTCTCAAAAACTTCTAAGTATAACAATGTTGTTTTTCAGTGGTGCTCAAGGGGAGTATGCTGGACTGCGAGCAATAATGGCTTATCTTCATGCTAAGGGACAGACACAGAGAAAGGTAGCATAACTCTTTCCTTGCTAGCAGTGTTTTTTTCCTCTACTGAAAATTTTTGAAAGTTAGTCCTGGTCTTGATGGAAACCATTTGACACTCTCATAGTGTTCCTAAAAAAATAAAAAAAATATATATATTTTTTTTAGAAAAGTCAGCAGACGACAACAAAAGCATGAAAAATAATAGCATGCAAAGAGTTAACCTTAGATATAATTGAGCCGTGACATGAGATTTCCAACAATGTGGTACATGCGACCACCAAAGCCTCAGATCAGCCTGCGCATAGGCACAGTCTGATCAGAGCCGTTGCTAGTCACTTGAATATTCTATGAGTGTTAAGCTACAGAGCGAACACCATTTGAAGTTTCTAAGCTTAAAAGGAGGCTGCACAGGCTCGTCTGAGTCTACACTTGTCAAAATGCTACATTGTTGGAAATCACATGTCACGGCTCATATGTGTGTTTTTTTCAACTGAAGAAATTGCGATATTTTTCTTAGTTTTTCATGAAAGTATTTTCTATGGTGGTCAGTGGAAAGCGTCGGTTCCATTGCACAAGATTTCAGTACTTATCACATGCACAAATGCCTCTTATCCAGCCTGGGAAAGAGGTCTAATGTTTGGTCTGAGCCTTCATCTACATCCATACTTCATGTGAACAAGCAGCTGAGGCTCAGGAAAGTAGATGCACAGACTTGCCTGAGCCTTCGCTGCTTGCTGATGCGATTAGTTCCGAAATCTGGTGCACTAGCCCATATGCTTTTGTTGAGAAATTAGCAAAATAACTATCTGAATATGCTCTATATCAAATTGAGGTTTGAGACTAGGTCATGCTCAAACAGACTTGCTCAGCTATAGACACTAGCTTGAATCTTAAAATTTTGTATGTGGTAAATTGAGCTATCATACTTTCCACAGAGCGGTCTACAAAGGCGCTGATCAGACTGCATGGTTGAGCAGGTTGGTCTGCACCCTTTGTTGTTTGTATACAACACAATCTATTTTTCTTGCAACAAAGCCGAGACCATCTTAACTCTTTGCTAGCTAGTGGTGATATTGTCACATGCTGGTAACCATTGTAAAAAGTTTGGACTGATCAGGCAGACAAAACATTGGGCCTGGTGTGGATTTAAAACACTGTGATGGTATTTCATCAGGTGTTTTAATGTTTTACAATATGAAGGTCAACAATGATGTATAGCATAGGGCCAGTCAAGCAAGTTTCTTTGCATAAAATTGTGATTATTTTCTAATCTAACAGTATAAACATATGTTATGGTTACTGAAAAGAGCTGTCTCATTGAGACTGTTCTTTTGAGTACCCACAAATTATGTTTTGGTTGAGAAATAAGAAATATTTTTTTCTGGAGCGCAATCTTATCTGGACGCCTGGTATGGAGCATGTGTTCAAGTAAATACATTTCAAAGGTTTCACTCAATTGAAAATGCTAATGAGGGGGGTAACTCTGTACGTCATAGAATAATGCATAATTAACTCCAAACTGGAGATGCTGTAAGCCTAAATCCACAGAACACATTTTGATGAAAATTACTTTAAGTCTTAAATAGGACATACAGTCTACATTTGAAGCTTGAAATGTCAAAAACTCTTCAAGGCAAACCAATGTTCATGAGGTACATTGTCAAATAGCAAACAAATATTGGAGAAGAACTATATAAGCTACATGCTTCTGTTCTTATCCTCATCTTATTGTTATCCCTACCCCGACGAAGATAGTTTTGGCATTGTCCATGCGTCCGTCCATTCCGTCTGTCCGTACATCCACATTTTTTGTCCGTCCAGAATCATATCTCAGTACCTATTGGTCAGATTTGATTCATTCTTGGTACAAATGATTAGTACCATGGACTCTCAATATCCTTTTAACCCCTTAACACTTGAGTTATTGCCCTTGTTTAAGTATAGGCAATTATAATGCAAAACCTATATTAGCTTTCTTGTGTGATAATCTTCACATTTCATCAAAGCTATTATATTAGACAACTTCTCACTATAGACCATGATTGCCTAGTGCCTGTAGATAAGCATGGCAGTGTCAAAGTTTTACCCCACCCCAATGGGGAACAAGACAGTTCACCGACAAGACAATTCACCGACACAGTTTTTGAAGACAGTTCACCGACAGAATTGAAGACAGTTCACCGACACTTTTGAAGACAGTTCACCGACACATATGTTTTATGCTAAATTGACATATGGTCGAAAATATAACTGTCAATTATGAAAAATTATGGACCAATTATAATTTGAAGGAAAAAATAGATATAATTGGTAGTGAATAGTGGCAATTGATGCCAATTTAGAAGATAGTTAGGATATTTCTTCCCACTAATGAGAGGGTACATTTATTTGATTGTTCTACCGTATCAGTTGGATCATGGACTTTGCATTATTGTTGGCTGATAAGCCGAATTTCGTACACGTTTGCGTGTGATTAACAAACAATAGACAGCCCTTTTAATGCTACATGAAGCTAAACTGAAGTGGTCTTATAGCTAATTGTACTTTATTGTTTAGGAAATTCGCCAACTATGCAAAGTATTCTGCTTGATTTTTTTTAGAAATAGATAGGTTTTATATCTATTTTTGTTTATTATTACGTTTATTATTATTTCTTCCCCAGTTTATATTTTCTTTCCGAGTTTTCATACAGGCACTGTTATGATCGCTCTTTATGCATTAGGCATGGGCGTGACGTATATTAGGTTGATCACTGATGTGACTAATATAAAAACAGCAACCATGCAACTTCATAAGCTTTATATTAGTCATTCGTTTATAAGTATCCTATGAATAGTAAAATTTTTGAAATTCATTATATATACAATATAAAATTTGTCTGTGAACTGTCTTCAATTTTGTTGATGAACTGTCTTCAATTCTGTCGGTGAACTGTCTTCAAAATGAGTGTCGGTGAACTGTCCTGTCGGTGAACTGTCTCGATTCCCCCCATTTTACCCCACTTATGGGGCCAAATGTCAAATATTTAAATTTCGCAATAACTAAGGCAGTTGTCAATATTTTGTACTGAAATTTTGCATGCAGGCAGAGAAGCTATAGATATGAAAGATATCAAACAGGATTTTAGATTGAAGGCCTGGGTCCGAGCCCCTGGGGTGGACTTAGGGGATGGGGCCGAGGCCAAAATCTTTTTTGGAATATGGTCATGTTGCATATCAAATTAAAGCTGACGATGCATGCAGCAACATGGTAGCAAATATTTTGCCAACAAACACACCCTCAATCCCAGGCCCGAGCCCCTGGGGTAGACTTAGGTGGGGCCGAGGCCAAAATTAATTTTTTCGGAATATGGTCATGTTGCATATCAAATTAAAGCTGACGATGCATGCAGCAACATGGTAGCAAATATTTTGCAAACAGACACACCCTCAACCCTGGGGATGGGGTCAAACCATATCTTTTTCTGAAAGTAGCCATGTTGCACATCAAATTAAAGGGAATTGAGCACAAAGCACCATGATAACAAATATGCTGTCATTACACACACCATTGACCCCTAGGGTGGGGTCAAGGGGTCATATTTTTTTTCTTTTCTGAAAGTGGTCATGTTGCCTATCAAATTAAACTGGAAGAAGTGTAGACCTACATGCAAGGTAACACTTTGAAATTACATGCACCCTTGACCTCTGGGGTTAGGTTGAAAGTCAGATATTGAAAGTGTGTAGCTGTAAGTATATATATATTTTTTAAACTAAGCACTAAAACATACTTGATAGATGTTTGTTATGATCTCAATGATACCGAAGGTGATTTTTAAGTTTAGATAAGAGATTTATATTTTGTGATTTACATGTTTCTCTCAAATAACCCTTCGTCGGGAATTTGTCGAATTTGTCTTGTTTCAAGTTGTATTTACCATGTACAAATTGAATTGAATATATATAGCAAACCGGAAGTGTGTATGAGACAGGCAAATTCATATCAAAACATTTGTTTGAAACGGTTGTGTTGGACAATACCTTACTTGTTAACATGCATAATGCACCAGTTTACCTTGCAACCTTGAGATTCAAGCGTTTTTCAAGATCAGAGTAAAGAACGAAAAAGAAAGGAAAAGTTTTGGATCTGCAGTGATGATTTTAAGGGTTTTAAATTATACCATTTTCCTATTTGTTACTTTGTACTATGATAACATGCAGCAAAATCGGAATCAAAGCATATCTTTCTCAATGTACCGTACTGTTTATTCTTCACAGTTTTCTTTAAAAAATTAATTCACTGTATAAAGACCGATAAAATGGCCAGGAACCAATGAATGGGTCTGGTCAAACATATTCATTCACTTCTGGTTCAAATTTAGTATGGTTTCTATACTCAAACAATTGATTGATATGCTTTTCTTTTGCTGTCGAGTATAGGTAGACTAGGAGATTAAGCACCTTAAGCATAGAATTACTTCCTCTCATTACAATAATGTGTTTTAAATCCCCAATGTTAGGTGTGTTTGATTCCAACATCAGCTCATGGAACCAATCCTGCAAGTGCTCAGATGGCTGGCATGAAGATACAGCCCATAAATGTGGACAAAAATGGATCTGTAGATATGAAACATCTCAAAGCTATGGTAAGAATAGCAAATGCTCTAAAATTTTGAACATTTATGTCTTTCTAATCTCAATGAAATGTTGGTTTTCAGAGCTGGAATCGCAAAACGCTTGTCAGATTTGCAAACAGAGAAGACCCTGATCAGTCTGATCTGGGTCTGCACTATTTGTCTAGGCTTTATTCTAGCATTATGATTTTAGAACAACTACAGTATAGCAAAATCCATTCTATAGGACCAGAAAGCGAATATTTTGAGCGTAAAATTATGAATATTTTCTTATCCATTAGTCAAAACACATGTTCAGGGTGCCCAAAAGAACCATCTCCTTAGATGGTTCTTTTGAGTACCCTAAACATATGTTTTAGGTCCAGAAATAAGAAAAGCCTATGACATGTGGAAAATGGATCTTTAGACCTGAAACTTTTCACTTTTATGGTAGGTACTGCAGAGTCCATTCTGTAGGTCCAGACAAGCAAATACTTTGATCATAAAATTGTATCTATTTTAGTATCCATTAGTCCAAAATTCAAGCAACTGTTATGTTTTTGAAATATGTATATAGTTTTAATAAAAAGAAAATTTACTTTTTTTAAATGAATATGACATGTATTTTGAACATCTCATAAAATATACATCATTTTTACTTTCACTCGATGAAATAAATGTCATATTCATTCAAAAAAAATTGAATATCCTCTTTATATCTCAAATGCATGTATTGTGCAGAACAAACTTTTAAGAAAAAAATAATCCCAACAGGTCTTCTTGGATTTTAATTTGGATTGTCTCCCTTATTCATATTAAAAATTGACATTGTTGCTGTTTTCCCAACGAGCCATATGAAATGTATAAGGACAGACTGTAACGGAACCACCCTTTTCCAAATATAGCTGAAACTGGAAACAAGATTATTTGTTTTTAGACCTGAGATTAAATACATGTATTTATTTCTCCCACTATGGAGTGGGGAGACATATTAATTTAGTGGTCACCATCAATCTGGATTACTCTGGCAATTATGTAAAAAAACACTTGCTTGATTTCTGACTTCCACCAAACTTGTGATTAGTGTAAATGGTGGGCTACATATGCTTTGTGTTAAAAAAAACACTGTCAAGTTTTCAATTTATTTACAGTAAAACCTGTCTTAAGTGGCCACTCAAAAAGAAGACCAAAATTGGTTTTCAAGACTGATTATCGCTTAATGCAGGTAGTAAGTATTGCAGAATGCTCCAAGAGAGCATTCTGCAATACTTTCGACCTTCATTAAGCTACCATTTGTCTTTAGGACCTTTGTTTTGTCTTATTATAACACACATAGACATATCTAACCATTTCAGATTACCAAGCACAAAGACACACTGGCTTGTCTTATGATTACATATCCCTCTACAAATGGTGTGTTTGACAAGGAAATAAGGTAAGTAATGCTCAAGAAGCAATAGCAGAACTCTTCACCCTTATCCTTCCAACAATTTTTGTCCAGAAACTGTCTTCTTCTTACTTATGAATATATTGAAATGCACTCCAGACATTATATATTGTAGAAGAAATAGAGTATCTTACATGAGTGCTCATGTTTTATTGAATTTATTAAACCAGTTGGGGAAAAGAGATAAAATGCGAGGCTTGCCAAGCTTTTTATCTCTTTTTAGCAACAAGTTTAATAAATTCAATAAAACAAGAGCACATATGTTAGATTCTATTTATCATATGACATTAAGCTTTTTGAAATCTCATTTCTGCTGTAAAAAAGTTATAATTTTGTCATTATGTAAGTAACATTGTTATGGACGTCATAATGTTTCCAGAAAATCTGTAAACCACTAGTGGTTTATTGATTTTATTGCATGGTGTTATTTCACTCCCAGGCGCAATTCATATGATAAAAGGTAAGGAACCCTGATATGACTGTTCCTGAGGATCAAAGTATATAAGCAGATGATAAAGCAGAATAAATTTAATTTGAATGTCACAGAAACAGAAAATGACAATTTTATGATATATTTTTCTTCACTTTGGGGGAAAATATGGCTTAATATTTCGTGTGAATCATCTGCCAGCAACACTTTTGGGGTGCCTAGTTTGTGTAATTTGTAACTCCGAAAGTTTTCATTTCTTTATATTCAAACTTTATATATTGATTGTTCACACATTGAAGATGTGCACCTCCTATTTTTTGCTCATTTCATGAATATTTTCTCATTTTTGGGGGTGTTGAACTTAGACATTTTTTCCATCCAAAATGCTTAGATGGTGTGTGGCTTGTGTAATCTGTAACCTAACAGTTTTCATTCCTTTTCATTTAAACCTTGCATACTGGTTCCTGTCATATTGAAGATGTGCAACTCCTAATTTGTGTAGTTTAATATATATTTTCTTATATTTTTCGGATGTTGAACATAGACATCTATTTTTTATGTGCACAACATGTGGAACTTAGACATTTTTTACATCCACAACACTAATGAGGTGCCTGCTTAGTGTAATATGTAATGCCAACAGCTTCTATTCCTTTTTATACAAATCTCATCAAAATTCCTTGGCAGGTGTGTGTGTTGTCAATTGATTTAGATAGGCTCCCCTAATTGACGATCAGTATTTTAGCAACACAGGTCCAGAGCAAAGTTTGGTCTTGTCTTTTGTGGGAACTCAACCTCATAATACTGAATTCACAAATAATCCTGATTTTCACCCATTTTGTATTTATTTTCAGAGAGATCTGTGAAATGATTCATGAGAATGGTGGTCAGGTGTACTTAGATGGTGCCAATATGAATGCTCAGGTTGGTGGCATATATATTTGTTAGCTCACCTGAGCATAAGGTTCATTATTGAGCTTAGTGTACCAAAGGCTCTGGTAAAAGTCTGTCAACATTTTAAAATGTTTTGATCTCTGAAATCACAGGTTTAGCTAGTCTGAATTCATATGGACATTTTTTGCGATTGGGGAAATAAAGTTTGTTCAAATTGTCCTGATTGCATTAAATGGCCGCTACAAAAATTAAAGTAGCACTAATGCTGGTTCCTGTATTGTGCACACAATATCCGTGACAGCGCAGTAAATCAATTGCCTGTACACAGTTTTCCAATATCGCTTTTTGATAGGTCATTTAAAACAGAGTGTTTCTCCATGGATATATTCAACCCAAAGAGCGACTTTGCGACCCAAATTTCAAATTAATACTAAAACAGTTAAAGATTAATGGGTTATCTTATAGTATAGAAAGGCTCCCATTCGGAAAATCTCGGCCCAAGCTAGAATCAAGCCTTGGATGTATGTAAGGCATAGTAACATGAATGAAAAAGCTGAGTTTGTTAGCTGTAACTGGAGTACGGAAAATTAGTTTGGTAGCAGGTGGGGTGACCCCTATTGAAATTGATTATTTTGATTACCCAAAGAGTTTTATCAACTGTTTAATTACATTTTTCACTTTACCATAGCATATCATTATAGCATTTTCCATTCTATGACGGTTGTCGTATAGTGTTGCAACCGTTTGTTTCGCTGCAATCATACTTGTTATTTCATTGGCATGGTTTCTATGACATCATTATCACGTTATCAAAGTAGACCCTCGATGTACATCCGAAGTTTGCTTCTATGGAATTGGTAGAATCTCTCTGTTGTTAATTGTAGTCAAATGTTCTAAACATCTGCTCAGAAATCAGTGGGCCAAAATTAGGGGGAAAAATGTTTACAGAGCATAACATAAGTTTTATAAAAATGGACCAGCCAATGTGATAGTATATAAATATAACATTCTTGAGAGGGTGCTAGTTGAAAATATCATCCTGAGGAATGTGATTATCAACTGAGGCGCAGCCTTTCAAAAATGTTATGTTTATTTTATTATACAGAACATTATTCCATTATTTTCTAACCATGGTGCAAGAAGTTCCAAAGACAACGCAATGCATAATTGCTACGAACGATTGAAATAATATCTTTCGCCAAAGGTTGTGTTTGTAAACAGTTTGAGTAATCTAACTGGTTGTGATCCCCGTTTATACAAAACGTGCCAGAAAAGAAAGAGTTAAAATCTATATTGAGTAGGGGTCATATGCATAGGGCCAGTTATGCAAAATTTATTAGCGTAAAATTGTGATTATTTTCTTACCCATGAATTTAAAAATATGTTTTGGATGCTCAAAAGAAGGCTCTTTTCAGTACCCACAACATGTTTTGGTTGAGAAATAAGAAAAATAATTTTCAGGTACACACTCTTATCTGGAAGCCTGCATATGACCCAGATTTCAAGGTAAAGTTGTTAATTATTTGTTAATTTGCAGGTAGGAATCTGTCGTCCTGGGGACTATGGATCTGATGTATCTCATTTGAATCTCCATAAAACTTTCTGTATCCCTCACGGTGGAGGAGGGCCCGGTATGGGACCCATAGGAGTGTAAGTAATGAATTTGTCAGCCATATACAATATAAGACATAAGACAACTTTTATTTAAAGTCGGAGAGTATAAACAGAGATAACATTAGCTATGTATAGCTATTTACCGACTATATCTCATTTGAATCTCCATAAAACCTTCTGTATCCCTCATGGTGGAGGAGGGCCTGGTATGGGACCCATAGGAGTGTAAGTAATGAATTTGCCAGCCATATACAACATCTCATTTGAATCTCCATAAAACCTTCTGTATCCCTCACGGTGGAGGAGGACCCGGTATGGGACCCATAGGAGTGTAAGTAATGAATTTGCCAGCCATATACAACATCTCATTTGAATCTCCCTAAAACCTTCTGTATCCCTCACGGTGGAGGAGGACCCGGTATGGGACCCATAGGAGTGTAAGTAATGAATTTGCCAGCCATATACAACATCTCATTTGAATCTCATAAAACCTTCTGTATCCCTCACGGTGGAGGAGGACCCGGTATGGGACCCATAGGAGTGTAAGTAATGAATTTGCCAGCCATATACAACATCTCATTTGAATCTCCATAAAACCTTCTGTATCCCTCACGGTGGAGGAGGACCCGGTATGGGACCCATAGGAGTGTAAGTAATGAATTTGCCAGCCATATACAACATCTCATTTGAATCTCCATAAAACCTTCTGTATCCCTCACGGTGGAGGAGGACCCGGTATGGGACCCATAGGAGTGTAAGTAATGAATTTGTCAGCCATATACAATATCTCATTTGAATCTCATAAAACCTTCTGTATCCCTCACGGTGGAGGAGGACCCGGTATGGGACCCATAGGAGTGTAAGTAATGAATTTGCCAGCCATATACAATATCTGATTTGAATCTCATAAAACCTTCTGTATCCCTCACAGTGGAGGAGGACCCGGTATGGGACCCATAGGAGTGTAAGTAATGAATTTACCAGCCATATACAATATCTCATTTGAATCTCATAAAACCTTCTGTATCCCTCACAGTGGAGGAGGGCCAGGTATTGGACCCATAGGAGTGTTATGTCAAACCTCGATTATTCGAAGTGCCAGGGACCGCATGAATCCTTTCGAATAATCGGTAGTTCGAATGATCGAAAACGGGAGTTTTCGGATATTTTCGGAAAAGCTTGGACCTTTCATAGAACGTCATCGTTTTGCCAGAGTTCGCACATTCAACTCGTGTTTTCCTTGAAGTAATTATATAATCAGAACATCTGTCAAAGCATTAAAGAAAATCAGCTTCTTGGAGGTTGTGGTCTCATCGTCTCTTATGCTTTGCAGTTCTAAGAATGCCGAAAAGAAAGAAAATCCGATCTTTATTGACATCTACTACATGTATATACATGTAACATTATCGATAACAACAATGAAAATAACGGTTAAATGTAGATTGACGAACCATTTACTGACGAAATACTGTCTCCTTTTAAATCGCCCTAACGTCATAAGGTCTCCATTCCAGCTAGCACACAGCGTCGGGCCATCAACGGCCCACCACGTATAGGCCATTGAGATGGCATATTGCTGGCAGGCCGTTGATGGCCCGACGTTGTGTGCTTTTTGGTTGCGAAATTCTCTTTTATTTCAGTGAAAACATACGATTTGGGTGTTTAAAAGAACCCGGCGTCTCGTTAACCATCCAAACCAAGGTTTTGGTTGTTTTCCCTCAATCATAAAATTGTGTTTAAGGCATTCAAAAGAAATATTTCGATGAGACGGTTCTTTTGAGCACCCAAAACACATGTCCGTGATATTCGTCTATTATCGAAATTGTTATTTTTGTTGTACAAAGTCGGTGCGCTTGGTGTGTTCGCTTAATATACACTGGTCAAGAAAAAATCAAAGGATGCGAGACGATCAAATTAAAATCAATTTTAGCTCATTTATGCCCCTAATTAGCCATTTAAAAAACATCAAACAAAACCATCATTGCAGACGATCTTAATAAAAGACACCATTTACTCACTTAACGGTTCATCACGTAATAGTGTGAACGTTAATCCGGTGTCAATTACCTGTTGCAACTTTGTTTGCTAATTCACTCAGGTGTGTAAATCGAACTCGACCAAACAAAGAAATCATGATCACCATGCGTGACATTTGGACTTCGAATCTTGAAGGGTAATTTAATAGCAACTTCTTCAATCGGGACCGACGAATCACTTCGAAAAATTGAATTTTTCGGATAATCGAAATTCGAATAATTGGTAGTTTTATTGCAATAGATAATAGAGAAAAAATTCGGGACTGTCCATCGTCTTCGAATAACCCAGTAGTTTCGGATAATCGGCGTTCGGATAACCGAGATTTGACTGTACAATATCTCATTTGAATCTCATAAAACCTTCTGTATCCCTCACAGTGGAGGAAGGCCTGGTATGGGACCCATAGGAGTGTAAGCAATCAATTTGTCAGTCCAACATATAAAATATTTCTAATTGAATTTCCATCAAATTTTCTGCACTCCTCATAGTGGAGGCGGCCCTGGCATTGGACCCATAGCAACAAAATGTTCTGGGATCCAAATATACTTGACGAAAAGGGAATCCACCTAATGTTCTTCTAATATGTGAAGGACTTTATCACAGAAATTTCACTTTCATTTGTTCTTTCTGACACTAAAGATGCACAGGGTTCACACAGGCTTGAAAAGTACTTGAATTTAGAGGGCTCTCTTGAAAAGAAATCTGCCTTGAAAAGTACTGGAAAAGCACTCAAAAGCATTGAAAAGTCCTTGATTTCTACTGTTTTCTGTAGGTCTTAGCACTGTTAATAAGATACCTAGGATTACAGTCAAATCGTCCCCAGGTCAAAACGTCCCCTAGTCAAAACGTCCCCGAAGTGGTCAAAACGTCCCCAAAGATTGGTCAAAACGTCCCCATGGTAAAAAATGTTGGTCAAAACGTCCCCAAAATGATTTTTTATTCTATATTTTATGAAAATTAAGGCATGATCCGGGATGTTTAAATAAAACTGTTTTAGATAAAGTGTTTTTATCCAGATTCCATTCTGTTATTTCAGTAAAATAGCATTAAAAATGCAGTTTTGCCGACAGCCCTCATATACACGATTCTTCAAATATTACACGATATATATTCACAAGCTTTTGATGATTTGCTTTGTGGTAATTTTCAGACAATCGCTTTGATTGTAAGTTCTGAGTAGTTAATTAATTTCTAGCAAACTTATGCATAAAGTTTAAATCTAAATCTAGGTCTACGCAGTGTATAAATCTCTTTTCCAACAGGCGCAAAATTTCCCTAGGGGAAATGCTTTTGGATAAATAACAAAATTTATAATAGGTGATTAACTCTATTAAAACAGGTGTCAAATACATGTATAATTGAACTGTTTGGTAAAGACGTGTGAAAACCCTGCAGCTCAGAAAAGATGACAGTGACTCCTCAATAATTAAGAAATTTAATTAAGAACCTTCCATAAGCGATATCTGATACATCGGATGTATATACATATCGCATGCAAGAAAACATTATGTATCTGTTGTGTATTGTCTATAAACCGTTATTTAGTACGCTTGCATATATGAGCCGCAGCATGAGATTTCCAACAATGTGGTATGTGCGACCAGCAAAGGCTCAGACCAGCCTGCGCATATGTGCAGTCTGATCAGAGCCTTCGCTAGTCACTTGAATATTCTATGACTCTTAGGCTACTGACCAAACATCATTTGGAGTTTCTAAGCTTAAAAGGAGGCTGCACAGGCTCGCCTGAGTGTACACTTGTCAAAATGCCACATTGTTGGAAATCACATGTCGTGGCTCATATGTCTTTCTGTTCGCATACACAGGTTTTCTGTGTGTAGTGTCTTGTATGAATCTTTTCAGTACAGTATATCAATATACAATTACCTGGTAAATCGTCAATTTTATGAATACATTAGTTTGATAAGAGAAATAGGAAAACGTTAAATTAGGTTCTTATATGTGGGGGCTTAATTTTACAATGCCATGTTCGATAAAGATATCTTTAAATAAATTTAAAGCGGAAATCTCATCTCTGTCACGAAGACTTGGACCAAGTATATATACTGGGTCCAAGCCGAAGATCACCAAGGGACGCGACCTTATGCTCGCGATGATCCATATGTACAAACTATAATGCTGTAGTGAGTCACGTGTAAAGTGCACGCACGACGCTACTCGTCTGCACATTACATAGATACTTATCATCAAACTTTTAAACAACATTTTCAATGAAACAAGCCTGAATGCAAAAGAACATTTCTGTGTGGAACAATTTTATTTGTTACTCTTGTCATAAAGTGATTAATAACCGCACTTATCAGATTGCATGATGCGCAGTGTGGTCTGGGCCTTTCTACATTTTTTTATGAAGCCAATTTGGATATTATATACTTTGTATTGAGCGAATAACAACGGCGATGATCCGACTGCATGAATGCGCAGCCTGGTTTTCTCGCACCGAACCAAAGTCGGTATATAGTATTACTATTATATTCTGGTGTCTTATGCTGATAACATTTGCAATGGACTTATACCCGGATCAGACCTGACATAACATGGGATTATCTGGACATTATGATGGTATTCCCGAACCAGTCCTTTAAAAATGTTATTTTGAAAAAGAAAGCGGACAACTATTATGCTTTAACGTTGATCTATAGCAGCATGAACATAAAATACCCTATCAAAACATCATTTCAAACTTTCATACATTAGTACCAGACACTAAAAAAAGCTTTTTCTTTGTTAGAATCCCACACTCCTTCGAAAAATCTCCTTTGAAAAATGGGGATGTTTTATGGGGACGTTTTGACCAATCTTTTTTTCGTGTTTGGGGACCTTTTGACCAATTCGGGGACGTTTTGACTAGGGGGCGTTTTGACTAGGGGACGTTTTGACTTGCACCCAGATACCTAAATCAGTATAAAATTGCTGTGCCTTTATTTGGTGCAGCATATCCTGCACCAAATATAGGCACAACAATTTTATACTAATTATCTAGTACTAATTTCTCCATTATCTCAGTCTAGCATTACTGAAGTAGAATTTGAACACTTAGAATTTGAACACTCAGTATTTTTCATTAACTTTAAGTCCTTGAAAACTGTTGGAGAGGCTTTTAGAAGTCCTTGAAAAGTCCTTGAATTTTACTCATACTTGCCTGTATGAGCCCTGATGCAGTCTTCCAAAATTTTCAATACACCAACCACTTTGTGAATTCAGGTTGTAGGATTAGTGTGACAGTGTTTGCTGTAATTTGATTTGTGGTGAAAATGCCATAGGGAATTTATTTCAGTAAAATGAATGCAAATCACTTAATCAGAATATCTTCAAACTATTTAACTACACGAAATGATCCATTGAAAATCACTATATGTTTAATCAAAAGGGAGATCATTTGCAACAGTTTGATTTTTAAACTCTAATTTTAAGCCATGATCTTAATAAAATACTTAATGGTGATTTTCTTAAAATAGGCTTGAGAGTGACTGGATAGTCGGAACAGAACAACCGTCCTTCTCTGGCTCCTTGGTTATATCCATGTGTGCAGCGACTAACCCGACCTAGGTTTCGTCTATATGTAGACTCTTCAGGGGTTTCCTGTTTCGATGTGGACTCTATGATTAAGAATCCAGGAATGCTGAGATAGCAAACCTGCGCGCTTTATATAGACGTGGGAAACGGCTCCAAAAACGGCTCCCGGCTCCCGGAAACGGCTCTGGGAGCCGCCTAGGCCTGTGCCTAGACGGCTCCTCAAGCCGCTTCCGGTTGGTTGCTAGGCGGCTTCCGGAAACGGCTCTCGGAAATTGCGTATGGAGCCTGCTCGTGTGCTGATTTTGACGTCAGCCGTTGGTTTAGCTATGTAGGGGGTCCCAGATTGGGAGTCCTACCCTATATGTAAAGAAATTCCGTGTTTGGCAGTCTATAGCTGGCCGCTTTAAACGGTTCCCACGTCTATATAAATGCCTGTAGTGGCGAGGTGGCGCCGACTGAGGCAAGGAACTGCATTGTAACTCGTTTTCTGAGTACAATGTTTAGTTCGAGATGGAAGAAATAAACTCTGAACCTCTCAAATTACAGAATGTGTTGTTTTCTTTTGTTGTGATCAACATATTTGTATAATTTGTAACAAGCAAAAATAAGGCATTTGTGGTGGTTGTACAGTTTGTCCGTTTTCTCGTGCGACTGGGGAGTTTCCCAGTTGTTGTGCAAGATTGCATGAGTCTGTGGTAGACTGTCTTTATTGAGCCGAATTTGCTCTTCTTTGGCACACTCGTCCACGAAAATTTGGGCACCTTCAATAATATCCTCGAGAAAGTCCATGTCCTCCTCCACCGGATCGTGTAAGTATGTTTTTTCTTCGATCAGCTGTACTGAGTTGGTCCGTAGTCTGTCATGTATGCCTAAGTTGCCCGTGCACGTGAGTTCGATGGTGGGTGTTTGGAAAACCTCTTCCGATATCGCTGTGTTCAGCGGAGCAGTGACTGTTGTTTGACGGTTAGTGGGGTTAGGGTAGTCCCCAGTCTTCCCATGTATCCGTCTCTCGTGTGTGCGAAGTGACTCCACTCGTTTGAAACCTAGTTGGCATATTGAACAAGTGTGTCTACGATTCTTGTGGTATATATTTACGTGTCTCCTCAGGCTGGTGGCATGTGCATATGTTTTGAAACAGCTAGAACAGACGTGTTTGATATCCATGATTAGCTTGTGCAGACTGTTGTTAACGTTAAGTTACGTTGACGTCGGTGTCAACGTAATAGCGTCTGTTTGTTGGAGGATTTATGGGAACTATTGGTGGATGCGAGGATGTAGAGGTTTGTTTATACGAGTTGAGGTGTGAGTTCACCGTGAGAGGGTCTCTTGGAGCATGTAATATGTTGTCAGTAATGAGTTAAGATGGTGTCCGCTTGTGTAATAGCAAAAAAGTAGTGACTGCGGGGTGCGGACAACTCATCCAAACACATTTAGACCCAATGGTTTAAGCGTATGGAGCTGATAAATCCAGTACTTTTCGCAGCTACGTCGCCTGGGCGTAGACTTTTCGTCCACGGGGTCTGTCGGGATAATTTGTATAATTTGAAAGAGCATGTTTTCAAATGAATGGCCAATTTCATTATAATGAGTGGCTACAGGCGTGTCTCTTTTCAGCCGTGTGTCTCTCATGTGTTCTGCCATTCTATACTTGAATTCCCGTTTGGTTTCACCTACGTATTGTTGTGCACATTTGGTGCATGTGATGAGATATACCAAGTTGCGTGTGGTGCAGTGACCACGCAATTTACAAGTGTATGTGTAACTTGTGTACGTGCTTTTGAAGTGTTTAGATTTGTTCATTTTCGGACAGTAGCGGCAGTTGGCTTTGTTGCAGTCTTCAACTGGGTTGGCATAAGTTTTGCCGCTTATGCCGCTGTGTGAGCTGAGGAACTGTGCTCTAATAAGTTGGTTTGAGATTTTAGGACCGACCTTGTTGGCCAGTAGGGGTGTTGATCGGAACAGGTGCTCATTATTGATCTGTAGGATGGGCCAAATCTTATAAATGGCTCTGTGGAGGGGGCTAATGCCTCGATTATAAGTGAGTACTAAGGGTACCCGATTTTGTGTTGTTCCAATAGGTGTAGGGGTTGGTTTAAGGAGCGATGCACGGTCTTGTGCACGTGCCTTCTGGAGGTTTTCCATGATGACGTGCTCGGGATAATGTCTTCTTTTGTAGAATGATATAAGGTTAGACGCGTGTTTCTCAAAGTCCTCCGATCGAGTGCATATGCGTTTTAGCCTTAGGAATTGGCTATATGGGCCAGAAATTTTGAGCTTGTATGGGTGGTTTGAGGCAAAATGTAGGTAACAGTGTTTGTCCGTCGGTTTGGAAAATAGGTCAAAAATGATGCGACCATCATCAGATCTGATGACTAGAGTGTCAAGAAAGCTGACTTGTTTCTCCGAAAATTCAATGGTGAATTTTATGGTTTTGTGAAAGCTATTGCAGTGCTGATGGAACCGCTTCAGTTCAGAGATAGTACCAGTCCAAATTAGAAAGATGTCATCAATATATCTGAGATAGAGGAAAGGCTTAATTGGTGCCGTTTCCAACATTTTTGCCTCTAATTCACCCATAAAGATATTCGCATATGAAGGGGCAACTTTTGTGCCCATTGCGGTGCCCCCTATCTGTAGGTAGTGTTCGCCATTGAAGGTGAAATTGTTGCTATGGAGTACGAGTTTAAGAAGTGCGCAAAGGCTTTGGTTGGATAGACGGTATTTGGGTTTATTGCGGTTTAGCACCCGTGCTACTGCAGTTAGTCCCTCCTGGTTGGGGATGTTGGTGTAAAGGGAGGTGACGTCAAATTTGGCGAGGACAAATGTTCTTGGTAAGCCAGAGAGTGATTCAACTTTATTTATAAAGTCGGTCGTGTCCTTAACAAAAGAGGGGTAGTTTTTTACGAAGGGTTTTATATGTTCGTCAACCAAACAACTGATTTTTTCAGAGGCACAGTTGTTCCCGCTGATGATAGGTCTCCCGGGGAGTTTCTCCGGTATTAAGCTTTTATGGACCTTGGGTAAAAGATAGAACCTAGCCGTTCTAACCTGAAGTTTTAGGAGAGACTTGAAAACTTTGTCTGGAATTTCGCCCTTGCCGTGTAACTTGTGTAACAAGGTGTTGATGGCGCACAAATGTTTCTCTGTCAGATCCTGGTGGACCTTGATGTAAAAGTTATCGTCCGTGAGTTGTCTCATGGCCTCATTTTTGTAATCCTCGCTGTTGAGTATTACAATAGCTGAGCCTTTGTCGGCTGCTTTGATAACAATATTCGGGTTTGTTTGTAATTCTTTCAAGGCAGACCTCTCCAAGGGTGTGAGATTGTAAGTTCGTAAACGTGATTGTTTGTGATAGAGGACCATTTGTTTGGTTAAATGTATGAACGCCTCCAGGGACTGATTGCGTCCTGAAGGTGGGGACCACTTGCTTGGTAATCGAAACTTTTTTAAGAAGCCTTTTTCGGCTGAATTTAAATCGTTTTCAGGAATAGGAGTGTCTTGAAAGAATTCTTTGAGACGTAAGCGTCTGCAAAAAGCTTCAAGCTCGGAGGCAACCAGGCTCATGTTGAGTTCCCTAGTGGTGGGAGCAAAACCTAGGCCCTTCTCTAAGGCAGAGAGGTGGTCGTCTCCGAGCTTGAAATGGGACAAATTGATAACGAAGTCAGAAACATATGGTTGATATGTATTGTTAACATTGGCATTGTTGTTTTGGTTCTTTAAAAGATTGTTAAATGCCGAGAAGGCATTGAAAAAATTCTGAACATTTTTGTCCGAGAATGAGGAATTGTCCATGCTTTGTGAATGCTGACTGTTGTCGGCGGGTCGTCTGTTGTATGTTTGGTGAGTGGGCCTCCGTCCTCTTCTGCCCCGATGATTGGGCAGTCCCCGTCTTCTGTTTGGTGCAGTTCTATTGAGCTGTGGTTGTTTGTTGGTGTGACGTCTTTTTCCCGTGGGAGAGTAGGGATCGTTTTCAATCGCCTTCAGCTTTGCAGTATATCGAAAAGAGAGTGACCCGTCAAGTCTTGTTTGTATGCGATCGAGCGCTTTCTCGATGTTGTCCCTGGACGTGTTGTCTTTTAGGGTGTTCAGGGCCTTTGTTTTGGCACTGAAGTAGGCTGACTCCAAGCTGTTCATCACTGTTTGGTTGTGGCTGTGTGAAATCTCGAGAAGGGTTCGGGATGCGGAAATCAGGGTGTCTTCCCAGGCTTTGAATGCGCCAGTGTTCGGAGCGATGTTTCTAGGGAAGCGTGACATCCTGAACCCGTTTGGTAGTAAGTTCTTGTCTAGGCACGTCTTGAAGAAGTTGGTACGGTGTGTTGCCCTGATGTATTTTGAGAGAAGGTTTCTCGCTGTTTTGTACAAGGGCATCTCATCAGCGGGTAGTTCGACCATGACTCGTCTCTTCTGTTGTTGGGGAGTGGCGGCTTCTGGTGAGCTCAACGGTCTCTTTCTGCCTGTGTTGGCCGTGTTGACCACGGTAGTATTTGATGCTGATTCTTCTGTGGTCAGAGACGTGCAGCTCGTGCTTGTACTGGAGAGGCTCATGCTAATGCTGGGGTTTCTCGGTGTGGACAACTCGGACTGCGTCGTTCTGTTCAGACTGGTTGTGGTAAATAGGCTTGAGAGTGACTGGATAGTCGGAACAGAACAACCGTCCTTCTCTGGCTCCTTGGTTATATCCATGTGTGCAGCGACTAACCCGACCTAGGTTTCGTCTATATGTAGACTCTTCAGGGGTTTCCTGTTTCGATGTGGACTCTATGATTAAGAATCCAGGAATGCTGAGATAGCAAACCTGCGCGCTTTATATAGACGTGGGAAACGGCTCCAAAAACGGCTCCCGGCTCCCGGAAACGGCTCTGGGAGCCGCCTAGGCCTGTGCCTAGACGGCTCCTCAAGCCGCTTCCGGTTGGTTGCTAGGCGGCTTCCGGAAACGGCTCTCGGAAATTGCGTATGGAGCCTGCTCGTGTGCTGATTTTGACGTCAGCCGTTGGTTTAGCTATGTAGGGGGTCCCAGATTGGGAGTCCTACCCTATATGTAAAGAAATTCCGTGTTTGGCAGTCTATAGCTGGCCGCTTTAAACGGTTCCCACGTCTATATAAATGCCTGTAGTGGCGAGGTGGCGCCGACTGAGGCAAGGAACTGCATTGTAACTCGTTTTCTGAGTACAATGTTTAGTTCGAGATGGAAGAAATAAACTCTGAACCTCTCAAATTACAGAATGTGTTGTTTTCTTTTGTTGTGATCAACATATTTGTATAATTTGTAACAAGCAAAAATAAGGCATTTGTGGTGGTTGTACAGTTTGTCCGTTTTCTCGTGCGACTGGGGAGTTTCCCAGTTGTTGTGCAAGATTGCATGAGTCTGTGGTAGACTGTCTTTATTGAGCCGAATTTGCTCTTCTTTGGCACACTCGTCCACGAAAATTTGGGCACCTTCAATAATATCCTCGAGAAAGTCCATGTCCTCCTCCACCGGATCGTGTAAGTATGTTTTTTCTTCGATCGGCTGTACTGAGTTGGTCCGTAGTCTGTCATGTATGCCTAAGTTGCCCGTGCACGTGAGTTCGATGGTGGGTGTTTGGAAAACCTCTTCCGATATCGCTGTGTTCAGCGGAGCAGTGACTGTTGTTTGACGGTTAGTGGGGTTAGGGTAGTCCCCAGTCTTCCCATGTATCCGTCTCTCGTGTGTGCGAAGTGACTCCACTCGTTTGAAACCTAGTTGGCATATTGAACAAGTGTGTCTACGATTCTTGTGGTATATATTTACGTGTCTCCTCAGGCTGGTGGCATGTGCATATGTTTTGAAACAGCTAGAACAGACGTGTTTGATATCCATGATTAGCTTGTGCAGACTGTTGTTAACGTTAAGTTACGTTGACGTCGGTGTCGACGTAATAGTGTCTGTTTGTTGGAGGATTTATGGGAACTATTGGTGGATGCGAGGATGTAGAGGTTTGTTTATACGAGTTGAGGTGTGAGTTCACCGTGAGAGGGTCTCTTGGAGCATGTAATATGTTGTCAGTAATGAGTTAAGATGGTGTCCGCTTGTGTAATAGCAAAAAAGTAGTGACTGCGGGGTGCGGACAACTCATCCAAACACATTTAGACCCAATGGTTTAAGCGTATGGAGCTGATAAATCCAGTACTTTTCGCAGCTACGTCGCCTGGGCGTAGACTTTTCGTCCACGGGGTCTGTCGGGATAATTTGTATAATTTGAAAGAGCATGTTTTCAAATGAATGGCCAATTTCATTATAATGAGTGGCTACAGGCGTGTCTCTTTTCAGCCGTGTGTCTCTCATGTGTTCTGCCATTCTATACTTGAATTCCCGTTTGGTTTCACCTACGTATTGTTGTGCACATTTGGTGCATGTGATGAGATATACCAAGTTGCGTGTGGTGCAGTGACCACGCAATTTACAAGTGTATGTGTAACTTGTGTACGTGCTTTTGAAGTGTTTAGATTTGTTCATTTTCGGACAGTAGCGGCAGTTGGCTTTGTTGCAGTCTTCAACTGGGTTGGCATAAGTTTTGCCGCTTATGCCGCTGTGTGAGCTGAGGAACTGTGCTCTAATAAGTTGGTTTGAGATTTTAGGACCGACCTTGTTGGCCAGTAGGGGTGTTGATCGGAACAGGTGCTCATTATTGATCTGTAGGATGGGCCAAATCTTATAAATGGCTCTGTGGAGGGGGCTAATGCCTCGATTATAAGTGAGTACTAAGGGTACCCGATTTTGTGTTGTTCCAATAGGTGTAGGGGTTGGTTTAAGGAGCGATGCACGGTCTTGTGCACGTGCCTTCTGGAGGTTTTCCATGATGACGTGCTCGGGATAATGTCTTCTTTTGTAGAATGATATAAGGTTAGACGCGTGTTTCTCAAAGTCCTCCGATCGAGTGCATATGCGTTTTAGCCTTAGGAATTGGCTATATGGGCCAGAAATTTTGAGCTTGTATGGGTGGTTTGAGGCAAAATGTAGGTAACAGTGTTTGTCCGTCGGTTTGGAAAATAGGTCAAAAATGATGCGACCATCATCAGATCTGATGACTAGAGTGTCAAGAAAGCTGACTTGTTTCTCCGAAAATTCAATGGTGAATTTTATGGTTTTGTGAAAGCTATTGCAGTGCTGATGGAACCACTTCAGTTCAGAGATAGTACCAGTCCAAATTAGAAAGATGTCATCAATATATCTGAGATAGAGGAAAGGCTTAATTGGTGCCGTTTCCAACATTTTTGCCTCTAATTCACCCATAAAGATATTCGCATATGAAGGGGCAACTTTTTTCTTAAAATATCAAGTCTAGCAACAAAGATTATTATGAAATGAGAGTACTTCTGCCGACTGACGATTCTCATGAAATATCATACCTTATTTGTTATTTTTTAAAAAGCGGCAAAATTTGAAATTGTTGTCTGCTGAAAATTATAGGTAGCGCTTTATTGGTTAACTCTGCATGCTGGGTAATTTTCCGTGCTTTTGTTGTTGTCTGCTGACTTTTTTCAAAATGATCTTTTTCAAAAAAAAAAAATTCTGGAACACTATCAGAGAGTCAAATGGTTCTAATTTAGATCAGGACCAACATTATGTTGGTCCTGATCTGTGTCCAAACTGTGTTAAAGAGTTAATATTATTTGACCTTCATATTTTCTCTCACTGAAATATTTTTTTCTTTTCAGAAAGCGGCATTTGGCCCCTTACCTCCCTACACATCCAATAGTTCCACCATATGGCACAACAGGTCCTGAGGCGAAAGCTTTTGGTGTTGTATCTGCAGCCCCATTTGGGTCTAGTGCTATCTTGCCTATCTCCTGGGCCTACATTAAGATGATGGGGTCCGAGGGATTGAGGCATGCATCTGAGGTTGCTATCTTGAATGCCAATTATATGAGCAAGAGGCTGGAAGGATATTATAAGACTGTCTTTACTAATGAATATGGTAAGTGTAATGTTAAACCGTAACAGTCAGATAGACAAGCTTGGACAAACTATTTTATGTAGATCAGTCCGAACCAAAAGGAGACATCAGATTTGATTTTACACTATTTGGGCCTTGAAGAGAGAAAACCTAACTATGTTACAAATAAACAACAAAGAGGCAGACCAGCTTGCGCATCCGCACAGTCTGATCAGCGTTTTTGTTATTCACTCACAGGATAGTATAATAGCTCAACTAGCTACATGTAAAGTTTCAATAACGTAGCTATTCTCTGTAGCTGATTAGATTGGTTTTGTCGCACTTGGTCGGAAGTTCCGAAGACAGTTTTTTTGCGTTGAAACCCATTTACCATTCCACCACTTTTTTACACACTTCATCAGGTTTTTATAAATTGGACTTGTTAAAATTTCATGGTCTGATGGTACGTTGGCTGTAACATAAAGCTTGGGGTATAACCGTTTCTCTGTTATTATGCATACCAATGGCACCTATTTTCTATCAAATTCTAATGTAATCCCTTATAACAGAAAACTAATGTTGATTTTCATATCTAATTCATTAAAAATAATATGGGGAAGAAAATTAGACAGGTGACAGAAATCCTTGACAATCACATACCCTACCTATATAAATCCAAATTTTTGGAAAAAAAAGAAAGAAAATTTGTCTTGTTCCAAAATTTCAGTAGGTCAACTGCTTTTGTGAAATTCAGAAAAAAGTTTGGGGAGTTACTACCCTCTCCCACATCCCGCCACCTCTCTTACAAGACCCTTTGCCATGTTTACAGATCTTGTATGCGAAATTTGATGCTCCGTGTCAGTGAAACTTAGCGCATGCAGTGCAACAATAAGGCAATGCTCAGACGGACCTGCGGCCACTGTAAGGTCAAGAGAGCTACTGGCAAAACTTGAGGACCATGACCCTAGATGAGATTGCTCCTAAAGGAGCAGTCTGAAAAGGATCTATATGATTTTCCATTCCATCTCTACCTTTTACTATCGCCATCAGTTGATAAGTATCCGAATATGGGCGTTGATGCAAGAAAACCTGTCTTCTGGGTTTCTGATCTAGTGAGGTTCAAACTAGTCTGCTCAGCTACAGAGACTAGCTGGAATATTGAAACAATATCATAGCAGGCTTAATTATGATACTTTCTAAAGAGCAAACAACGAAGATGCTGATCAGACTGCATAGATGTGCAGGCTGGTCTGCACCTTCATTGTTTTTAGCTCATCTGTCACGTAGTGACAAGGTGAGCTTTTGTGATTGGTCTTTGTCCGTCGTCATCCGTTAACAATCATCTTAAATGACATCTCCTCCTAAACAACTTATTGGATTTTTACCAAACTTGGCGGAAATTATCCTTATATGGCCCTCTTTAATAATTGTTCAAATGGTTCAGGTCCATTGCATATCTAGGTCACACAGGCTAAAAATAGATTTTATAAGATGAAAACTTAAAAAATCTTCTTGTCTGAAACCAGAAGGCCTAGAGCCTTGATGTTCAGTATGTAGCATCACCTAGTGGACCTCTACCAAAATTGTTCAAATTATGCGCCTGGGGACAAAAATGGGCCTGCCCCGGGGGTCACAGGTTATACATAGGCTTATAGGGAAAATATGAAAAAATCTTCTTGTCTGAAACCACAAGGCTTAGAGCCTTAATATTCGGTATGAAATACATCTAGTGGACCTCTACCAAGTTTGTTCAAATGATCACCCTGGGGCCAAAAATGGGCCCACCTTGGGGTCACATGTTTTGCATAGACTTATATAGGGAAAACATGAAACAAATCTTCTTGTCTGAAACCACAAGGCCTAGAGCCTTTATGTTTGGTATGTAGCATCACCAAGTGGACTTCTACCAAGTTTGTTCAAAAAATGCCCCTGGGGCCAAAAATGGGCCGCCGGGGAGCGGGGGGCTTGGTCGCATGTTTTGTTTAGACTTATATAGGGAAAACATGAAAAAATCTTCTTGTCTGAAACCATGGGGCCTAGAGCCTTAATATTTGGTATGTAGCATCACCTAGTGGACCTCTACCAAGTTTGTTTAAATTATACCCCTGAGGCTAAAAATGAGCCCGCCTCGGGGGACATATGTTTTTCATAGGGTTACATGATAAATTCTTCTTGTCTGAAACCACAAGGACTAAAGTCTTGATATTAACTATGTAGAATCACCTAGTAGACCACTATCAAGTTGGTTCAAATTAAGCCCCTGGGGCCAAAACTGGGGGTCACATGTTTTACATAGGCTTATATAGTGAAAACCTGATGAGATCTTCTATTAAGGAATACCGAGCCGCGTAGCGCAGTCGGTAACGTGTCTGACAACAGATGGGAGTCTGTGTGCATATCCGGGGGTTGCGAATTTGATCCAAGCCCAGTCGCATACTTTTGGGGAGATTGATCATGAAATATTTTCTACGGTCATTCTCCTCCCTTCCACATTACCAAGTTTGTTCAAATAATGCCGATGTGTCCAAAACTGGGCCTCCCTGGGGGTGACATAAGCTTATATGACTGGTGCACATAGATCAGGTGAGCGATTCAGGGCCACTATGGCCCTCTTGTTATACAACAGACAGGTTTTCTCGCATCAAGGCCCAGGTTTTGATGGGGTAAACATGTTTATTTATTTTTTCATTTCTTGTCTTGTACAGGCCTGGTGGCCCATGAGTTCATCGTAGATTGTAGAGACTTCAAGAAATCGGCCAATATTGAAGTGATGGATGTTGCAAAGAGACTCGCAGATTATGGTATGTATGAGAAGGTTGGTTCTGGGTGTTGAACACTTTTTAGCTAACTATAGCAGTCACAACAGTGTCTGCATTAGCATACTCTCTGTCTCTGTATCTTAAAAACAGTTTGAGATATTTGTTGGTCTTCATCAGACTCTGTGCAGAACACCCTTTTGGAGCTAGGTCGTGTTGAACATGGAAATTATCTATTTTTGTAATAAATATTCTTGTGTCTGCTCTGTACATGTTGCTTAAAAACAGTTGAGATATTTTCATGAATATCTTAACAAATGCTATATATCTATTTAACTCCGTATTCTGGATAATTTCTCATGCTTTTGTTGTTGTTCAGAATCAACTTTTTCAAAAAAAATTTTCAGAGTGTCAAATAGATTAGATCCAGGTCAGGAGTGATGTTTTGGTGGTCCTGATCTGGTTCCAAACTGTTTGCAAAGGTTTTCAGCAGGCGACAAAAGTCATTACTAGCAAGGGAATAGGTAAAAGGCTGTCGTGTTCTTGCAGGAGAACTAAATTTTTACCTTATACAGCATATCATTAATATTGCTAAGCAATCAGATTAGGCTTTACGATCATCCATACTCCATAGTGACTTTTGGGTCCAATATCAACACTAATACTTATGCAGTGAATGAGTTGCTGATCTGTCTTCAGGAATATGCTCCAGTTGTTTGCAAAAGGGGAACAAGATACATATGCTTTGGGTGAAAGGAAGGTTTTCAAGGCAGTTACAATGCAGCTCCTTTATAACACCATAGTATAAGTGAATCGTGTTATAAACGGACAGTTTTTACAAAGGAATTATAGGAAAATGACCAACTATGATCATTTTCCTATAATTTATATGTAAAAATACATTGGAAAAAAATTTGGAAGCCATAACATGACAATGTTACACAGGTTTAGATAAACAAAATTGTAAATATTTTCTTACCCTAACTTTAAGCATAGTTTTGGGTGCTCAAAAGAACCGTCTCAATGAGACGGTTCTTTTGAGTACCACAACATATGTTTTGGTTGAGAAATAAGAAAATTATTTTCTGTTACGCACTCTTAACTAAAGTCCTGATGTTACATACAAAATCTTGTTAAAGTGAGTTGTGTTATAAAGGGACTGAGCTGGAGCTGTTTTTTCATATATTTGTTATCAATTATAAAAATCTGAATAAGATCTATCCTACAAATTAATGGTTTGTGTCACCAACACTTTTGTAGGGTTTCATTCACCAACAACATCATGGCCAGTGGTAGGAACATTGATGGTGGAGCCTACTGAGTCTGAGGATAAAGAAGAGCTAGACAGATTCTGTGATGCTATGATTGGTAAGCGCAAAAAAATATACCGGGCTGTGTAGTGCAGTTGGTAACATGTCTGACAACAGATGCGAGTCTGACTGCAGATCGAAGGGTTGCGAGTTTGATCCTGGTCGGGTCCCATACTTTCCATACTTTTTTGATCATGAAATAATTTCTACGGTCATTCTCCTTTCTTCCACTGAATCATTCAAGAAGGGTTGTTGTCAATTACAAGCGAAATATGTGCATGAAGCACTGGTTAACTGCTTGTTCAAGCTTGCCCAGGAAAAAGTGTGGTTGGGTGAACTGACCGTCCTGCCATGACCATAGCTGTTGACTTGGGATGTAAAGCAACAAAACCAAAAAAAAAAATAAATAGATAAAAAAAAAATTGCATTGAGCTTATTCTAACCCTACCTTACCTTTCTGTTGAAATTTTTAGCAACTTTTCCATGCCTTGTTCAAACTTGAGGCGTATTTTTCGCAGACAAAACAACTACAATAAAAAAAAAAAGTTGTGTATGATGTCCAAAATCACAGTTTGTAAACATCCGTTTAGGGTATAAAAATTTATTTGCTATGAGCAAGTGCAGAGAATTTTCGTGTCAAAAACATCTTTTGAACATGATTACTGGATGCCACAAGGAAAATGGTTTGCAAAACATTTACATTTTGTACTGGGTTTTGTCAATCTTTAACCACGCAAGCACATCCATCAAATGACTTAATGTTTTGATTACAGTTATCCCCTTAGTAAAGTAAAGCTAAACATGCAATTCTAAACTTTTGATTACATCCGATCAAAAGCCTTCTTACCAGGGTTCCCACAAGCTCTGGAAATCATGGAAAATCACTCAAAAAAGTTGCATGCATGGAAAATTGTGGAATTTGAAAAAAATCTGAATAATCATGAAAAAATCATGGAATTTTGTGAAGTAATTTGATGAAACCACCAGTAGCCAGAAAACTAGCTGTCGGACACTTGTGTGTCCGACAGCTAGTTTTCTGACTGATGGTGGTTTCATTAAATTATTTCAAAATGCATGCATGGTCTACAAACATGATGTTGTTGCTGCAATCCTCATTTATGCTCAGCGTGGTGAAGATGCTGCTAAGAGGGGAGGTTGGAGGATGTGCATTAAAGTCATGGAAATTACATTGTTGATCATGGAAAATCATGGAAAAATCATGGAATTGTAGTTTTGAATTTCTGTGGGAACCCTGTCTTAAATTTATAAAAATGTCAATTCTCTTCTTCTCTTTCTTGCAGCAATAAGGAAGGAAATACAAGATATTGAGGAGGGAAAAATAGACCAGAAAGTGAACCCATTAAAGGTATGCCTAAGGTTTAGTTAAGAAAGAAAATTTAGCGTAAAATTGTGATTATTTTCATACCGATTAACTTAAACATGTGTTTTTGTGCTCCTTAATTTAGAATTTTGAGGCCGACTTTCCATAGAAAGTCGGCCTCAAAATGCTGAATTAGGCAGATTATAATAGTCTCAATGAGAGGGTTCTTTTGAATACAAAAAAATATGAATAATATTCATTTATATTCCATAGGGAACAATGTTAAACACATATGATAAATTTACTCTATTTTAATATTTCGGTCAAAGGCCTTATTCAAGAAAAAACATGCACTTTAGTATCAACTACATAGTCTCTGTTCCACCATTTTGAATTTGTTTATATTGATGTGTGACATCACGTTGACATGAACGTAACGCCACGACGTTGCACCGCTTTTCCCGTAAAAGTGGCAAAAAATACCTATTTCATGCTTACCCTTACCAGGCATGAGATCCATCATGCTCACAAGTACCCAAATACCAACAATTATTTGTATTCTCATACTTAGTTGCATGACAACACAAATTCGGAGCCCGGAAACAAACCCCCTCATCTTTTAAGCATATATAGTTTGCATGCGCAGTGAAACAAAGGTGAGCATGAAAAAAAAAAATGGTCCAGACTTAGTTATAAACAGTATGGACCCAGATCAAGTCCGACACTTTGTCGGACCTAGTCTAGGTTCAAACCATTTACCATTTATGAATAATTTCATCAACTAGCAAAGAAAAATCGTACAAGAAGATGAAAGGCCCAAACTGTGTTCCAAAGGCACGCAGTTCGACTTTTCTAAAGTTTAAAATTCCGAAAATCCTGAACATTAGAAATTCTGATCTCAAAACTTTCAAATTGAACCTAGGTCAAAGAATCTAATACAGACAGCCTAAATTAAGACTTAGAGGCTGACTTTCTGTGGGAAATCGGCCCCAAAATCCTGAATCTTGGAATAATCATGTGATCCTTCGCCCATGGGAAAAGGCACAAAAAGAGGACTAAAGTACATAACGGAGACCCAAACCACACTGTGCATCAGATGCACTGACTGAAAAGAGACTCCAATGTGTACTAGAAAAAAAAATCCACAAGAAAAGCTGCACAACAGCCTATGAAAGTCCGGGCACACCAACTCCTAAATAAGCACCAGACCAAGACTCTAACCGGACTGCACACCTGTGCAACGGGTAAGAGTCTTGGAAAGTACTAGATCGTCATGGAACAACGTCGCGAGCAACCTGGCCAAGAGGTCCACGACTAAGCACTACCTGAACCATGCAGCCCAGCCTCAGGAACCAGGTCCCAAGGCTACAAATCCTAACTCACACTCAACCTAGGTGAGCACGGAATTACAAACGCTCGAAAAAAAAAATTACTGAAATTCATTCCGCTCACAGATGTTAAAAAATCAACAATTGTTAGCATTTTAACATCAATAAGCAGGATAAATACCGTAGTCAGCCCAGTTGAGCAAGAAAAAAGTTCCACAGCCTAGGGACCATGTAATATTCTAGAAATTTGCATGAGGCAAACTTGTGTTGAATAATTTTTTGGAAGGGGAAAACAAAGGCACAGACCAGACTGCATATAAGTGCAGGCTGATCTAGGCCTCAGCTATACACCTCCAACAAAGACCAGGTCACACACAGTGAAAACCCCAACAGGACTGCATCATTGAGCATGCCTATCGGAGTTGTCTCCATGCTGACATCCAAACAACAGGAAAAGGTGAGCCCAGACCCATAAATGCCACTATTACAGTGCTGGAAAATGTTTATCCTTAACGTTACATCCATCTGGTCTGGCCGTGGATAGACGCCTGATCCATATGGCCTCCCTCAACTGTCTTTCTATACGTTCTGCACCAAATACCTTTTCCAGCACTGCAAAAGTTAAGTCAACGGGTCCATGTGCAACACCTCCAAAATGGGAATTAATCGGCTTCTCCTTTCTGAGCCGTACATCTCTCAAGTGCTCGGTCATCCTTTCTCGTAATTCCCGTTCTGTCTCTCCAAGGTAAACTGTGCAGTCACATCTCGAGCAGATAATAGCATATACCACATTGCGTGCTCAACATGTTGCATCTCTGACTTGGGTGTATGAAATGTTACCCAAAGTGTCTCTGATCTGGTCTCTTACAATCTGCTGGCATTTTTCGCATTCATCTTGGCATGTCCGGCTGGTAGGCTTCAGGGCTTTATTTGTCTTACTATGGACAAGGGTGTCGCATAAGTTCCTGTCCCTTCTGAAGGATACAATGGGAGGCTCTTTATAAACTTCTTTCATTTTTTCTGAGCGATATTTTGAGGTTTGAAAATGTCACTACCAGTGGGACTCTTCTTGCATTTTTGTCCTGTCTCTTTACTTCAAGCAGCTCATTCCTATCCAGCTTGTCAACTTTCTGTAACTGTGCCTCAATGAGTTTCCCACTGTAGCCTTTTCTACGCAGTTGAAGTTTCAGCTCTTGTCTGTGTCGTACGTAATCCTTTTCCTTTTCGCAAATCTGTCTTATGCGCAACCTCAGTCCATAAGCAAGACCTCTCTTTGTGTTTGGTGGGTGGCAAGAAGCGCTGTACAGGTATAACTGCTTGTCAGAGGGTTTAACATACAGGTCCGTATATATATGTCCATCTTCCAGTTTAACGAGGGTGTCTAGAAACTCTATCTGCTTTCTGTCGTAACGAAGTTCTACCTGTATTTTAGGATGTATGCTATTAGCATGCTTAGCAAACAGCTTCAGTTCATCTTCGCCTTCTGTCCAAATGCCAAAACCATCATCTATAAATTGTTTATAAAAATATGGCGATGCCCTAAAACGCAGTAGTGCTTCATCCCATTTGTGCATATACGCACATGCAAAATTTTTTCCCAGTCTAGACCCAATCGCGATACCTTCCTTCTGAATGTAGCTTTTATCTCCAAAGCCAAACACATTGTTGTCCAGAACAGTTTGTATCATTTCCATCGCAGCTTTTCCACTGACAAGTGATCTCAGTCGTGTAGACAGCGCTTCCTCACATGCTTGCAATCCTTCTTTCCTTGGCACAGATGGATACAGCTTAACCACATCAAAACAGAACAGGATGGCATCTGTTGGCAATGGCTCATCAACACTCCTCAATTTAATGATAAAATCTGTCATATCACGGATGTATGAAGGTGACTGTTCAACGAAACCTTTTAGTTCATGTTCTGCAAGCTCAGCTAACCTCTCTGTTGGCGTTCCTATACCACTAACAATAGCTCGATATGGGGCGTTTGCTTTGTGGAGTTTAGGGTTACCTTTCAATTTCCCCCTCTGCACATATTTTGGTGTAAGATAATTTTTCAGATCGTCAGAAACAAGTCCATCGTGGCTCATCTTATTGGCCTATTTCTTCACCTTCTTGTGAGCTTCTTTGGTCCTATCATTATCAGTCCTTTCATATGTGCTGCTCTGCTCCATTTCCTTCTCAAGTGATTCTATGTACTCTTCTTTGTCAATTACCACAATGCCCGACCCCTTGTCTGCTGGTCTGATTATAATACCATCATTATGCAAGAGCTCATGGAAAGCACTGTTTTCTTCCTTTGTTAAATTGATCTTCTTACTCTTTTTCAGACTACCCATAACAGCATCCTTAACCAGATCAATGTACAGATCTAAGCACTTATCTCTGCCAGCATTCAGTGTGAAGGTGCTTTTCTTTTTGACCATAAATTTGTCTGCTGCATCCTTAGTCTGCTCCTTGGTATCATTGTCTCTATTATAGAAATACTCAGCCAGTCGCATTCGCCTTTCCCATTCAGATAGGTCTGCCAAAAGCTTGACTTTGTCAACTTCATGTCTTGATGGAATAAACTTTAATCCCTTCTCCAGCAGAGATAATTGCGGTGCAGAAAGCTCATGTTTTGACAAGTTTGTTATTGATGTCGCATCTGAAGATGGTTGGGTTTTAACCTTCTCTCCCTTATTCACCAATGGACCTGACCTCTTTATTTTCAAAATCAATATATTATTAAAATTGTTGTGCCTTTATTTGGTGCAGCAGCAAATGCTGCACCAAATAAAGGCACACCAATTTCATACTCATTTTCTAGCACTAATTTCTCAATGATCTCAGTCTAGCAGTTTTGAAGAAGAATTTTAACATTTCGATCAGTATTTTTCTTAAGCTTTTAGTCCTTGAAAACTGTAAAATAGTCTTGAGAAGTCCTTGAAAAGTCCTTGAATTTTACTCAAACTTCCCTGTATGAACCCTGTATAAGAGTTTACTGTATAAACTGTCACTGCGCTGATGTGCAGACTCATTTGAGTTTGTGCTGGTCACATGTATATAATAGAAGAAAAAGAAGGAAAATGTTTATAGAAATATATTGCAGTCCCTTTATAACGCTGTGTTGTTATCGTGTTTGCGTTTAACGTCCCACCAACAGCTAAGGTCATGTAGAGACGGGGCCATGGCTTAAAGTCTCATCCAACAGACTGGTGAAACTGTGAATCGAACCTGCGGACCCAGGTTTACAAGGCAAGAGGTTTATCCACTACACCACAGCGGCTCCTATTATAACGCTGTGTTTGGAGTCTATAGGAATAGGCAGTGTTATTAATGAATCATGTGGAGTAGCGCAGTGACTCAGTGGTAGAGTGCTTGACCTGAGATTGAGGGTTCGAGTCTCACCGGAGGCACTGCATTGTGTCCTTGAGCAAGACACATTATCCTCTGCTTAGCACTGGTTCAACCCAGGAAGACTCATTTTAACATGACTGAAAAATTATTAAGGTAAAGAATCTAAACAAATAAACAAAACAGTTGAATCATAAAGGGACAATTTTACAAAGGAATTATAGAAAATGACCATTTCATGCATTTCATGGTCATTTTCCTATAATTCCTTTGTAAAATTCCATGACAAAAATCTTGGAGCCCCAACATGACAGCATTATATCCAAACATGTGATAAAAACGAAGTGCGTTATAAAGGGACTGCACTGTATACCCTCTTTTCTTGAATTCTGATTTTGTTACCTTTCTTGTTTTCCAATTTTAGATGGCACCTCATAGTCAGTATGATACTCTTTATGGAGAGTGGGACCGACCATATTCTCGGCAGACAGCGGCCTTCCCAGCCGTAAGTACATTCATTGGAGGACAATATAATGCATAGGGATGTTCTGCACTTCAGGTCATCATACATTTACTAGAAAATCGGTTCATTTTGCCTATACGATTCTGACACTTCTTTCAAGCACCATAGGTTTAGATAAACAATTTTTTAAGCCTAAACCCTTAATATTTTCTAACTCCATCAATTTTATGATATGCTTTGGGTGCTCAAAAGAACCGTCTCATTGAGACGATTCTTTTGGGTACCCACAGCATATGTTTTTGATGAGAAATAAGAAAATTAATTTTTGGTACGCAGTCTTATCTAAAGTCCTGAAGCACTTATTTTTGAGAGCTCATAAGCTGTATTAAGCTAAATTTAGCCAAAATAGATATTTCATTGTGAAGTGGGGTTGTGGGTCTGAACTTCACCTTGAGCAAGACACTTTATCCTCTGCTTAGTCTGGTTAAACCCAGGAAGACCCATTCCGACTGAAAACTGTTGACTGGGATGTAAAGAATCAAACCAAACAAACACTCTTAAGGCCTTGAAAAGTCATTGAATGTTACTATTTTCTGTAGGACTTAACACTGTTGATAGAGGCTTAAATTAGCATAAAATAGTGCCTTTATTTGGTGCAGCTGCACCAAATATAGACAACAATTTTATACTAATTTTCTTATACTAATTTCTTCATTATCTTATTTTTAGCTCACCTGAGCCGAAGTATGGGACTCGAGCCGGCGTCTGTGTGTCCACACTTTCAAACATGAATATCTCTGAGACCAGCTGTCCTATCAAGATCAAATTTCATCAGGAGTATCATTGAAGTGGGGGATTGACTGCCTTAGGTTTTGGGCAAGATCGGATCAGAACTCTGGTTTCCATGACAACAGATAGTTCCCATAGGGTTATAATGGGGAAAATCTTGTGACCAATCTAGCTCCTTCATTTTTGATTGTTTCTTCTTTATTCTTGCAGGTTATGAGGACAACTATAAAATCTGGAATGGGTTCAAAACTCGGCAAGATCGGACCAGGACTTATGAGATAGCTGCCCTTGAGCGTCTGGAAAAATCCCCATAGACTTATAATGGTAGAAATGTTGTGACCTCTCTAGTATATTCATTTTTGGATGGATCTTCTTCAGTTTTGCAGGTAACAAGACCAACTATAAAAGCTCGGATGACTTTGACTTGGAGTTAGCTGCGCTTGAGGGTCTGAAAAATCAATTAATGATGTTGTGACCACTCTAGCGCCTTCATTTTTGATCGGATCTTCTTCATTCATGCAGGCAACAAGGAAGTCCATAATATCTCAGACTAATGAGTTAGCTCCCCATAGACTTATAATGGGAGAAAAGTTGTGACCTCTCTAGTGCCTTCATTTTCCATTTGTTCTTCTTCATTCTTGCAGGTAACAAGGCTAACCATAAAAGCTTGGATGAGTTTGAATTTCGTCAAGATTCCATTACCTATTATGGAGTTAGCTCCCCTTAAACGTCTTAAAAGTTGATGGATAATGTTGCGAACACTCTAGCGTCTACATTTTTGATTGGATCTTCTTCATTCTTTTATGTAACAAGGACAGCAATAAAAGCTTGGATGAGTTTGAAATTCTGCAGGATCCTACCAGGGACCTGCCTTTCCCATAGACTTATAATGGGAGAAATGTTGTTACTACTCCAGTGCCTTCATTTTTGATTGGATCCTCTTCATTCTAGCAGGCAACAAGGACACCCATAAATTCTCTGATGGGTTGGAAGTTTGGCTAGATCGGACCTCGGACTGTGGAGTAAGCTGCCCTTGAGCATCTGGAAAATCTCCATTGACTCAAATGGGGGAAATATTGTGCCCGCTCTATTGCTTTCAATTTTATATGGATCATTTTCGTTCTTGCAGATAAGAAGGATAACTATAAAGCTTGGATGAGTTTGAATTTCATCAAGATCTAATCACCTATCATGGAGTAAGCTCCCCTGGAGCATCTCAAAAATTGATGGATAGTGTTGTGACCACTCAAGTGCCTTCATTTTTGATTGGATCTTCTTCATTCTTTCAGGTCACACGGATCTTCTTCATTCTTTCAGGTTACATGGACAACTATAAAAGCTTGGATGAGTTTCAACTTATAGTAGAATCAACCTCAGACTGTTGAGTTAACTGCCCTTGATTGTCATAAAAAATCTTTATATGCTTAAAATAGGAGATCTTTTATGACCACTCTATAGCACATTTATTTTTTAATCGACCTTCCTCAGTTTTGCAGGTGACAAGGACACCCATAAAAGCTTGAATGAGTTAGATTATTCGACCACCAATTACAGAGTTAGCTGCACTTGATTTTCTAAAATTTTGCTGTATAATGTTGTGACCACTCTAACACCTTCATTTTTCATTTGATTTTTTTATCCTTCTAGGTTATCAGGACATACATTTAAGTATGGATTGGTCAGATCCCGTCACTGACTACAGTGTAAGCTGCCCTTGAGCATCCTAAAATATACTTCCACCATTTTATTCAGATCTTTTTAATACTTGCAGAAAACCAGGACTGGTATAATATCTTATGTTTTTGAGTTAGTTCCTATTCACTGTTTCAAGGTCAGAGTTACCTGCCTTTGAGCATCATAAATTATAGTATCTCCAAGGATTATGCTGGCTCCCAGGTGAGCAATCTTTGCCCATTGGGCTACTTGTTGTATTTCTGAAGTACAATTTCAACATGTAAATCATTAGTTTTCATACACTTGTAGTCCTTGAAAACCCTTTGAGAGTCTTAGAAGTCCTTGAAAAGTCCTTGAATTTAACACAATATTATGAATCTTAAAATTGTGCATCTTAACCTGGAGCAATTGTATATTTTCAGAGCTATATAACTCCTTCAAGTAAATTCTGGCCGTCAGTTGGTCGCATCGATGAGATATATGGTGACCAAAACTTGGTATGCACATGTGCGCCAATGTCCACATACGAGTCGCCCTTCCTGGATGAGAGACCATCTCCAAAACTTGTCGCTGATTCCAAAAACTTGTGAGAGTAGCCCGGACTTGAGATGATATTTGAATGCTGGACATTCTTAAGTGTTGCAGGCCTCCAGATGAGCAAAAATTTGGGGGGTAAAATTGTTAATATTTTCTCACCCATCCATTTAAACATTTGTTTTGGGTGCTCAAAATAACATTCTCATTGAGACAGTTCTTTTGAATACCCACATCATATGTTTTGCCTGAGAAATAAGAAAATTCTTTTTTTGATTACACACTCTTATCTGGAGGCCTGTGTTGTTAAATTTAATCTCTTTTCTGCTAAAGCAATATAAGCAAGGTGCATGAGATTTCCAACAATGTGTGACCAGCAAAGCCCCAGATCAGCCTGCTCATACGTGCAGTCTGATCAGAGCCTTTGCTAGTAGCTTGAGTATTCTATGATTGTTAAGCTACTGACTGAACACCATTTGGAGTTTCTAAGCTTAAAAGGAGGCTGCAGAGGCTGGTCGGAGTCTACACTTGTCAAAATGTCAAATTGTTGGAAATCTCATGCCGTGGCTCATATGCTAATTTTAACCTGCAATCTCATTGCAATAAGGATTGGACCATCCAAGCTATTAAGTTTATGAAATATTTACTAACACATTTAAAAAAAATCTAATCTAGACTTTATCGTGAAGAAGACAGTACATGTAGATGGCAAATGTTCTAAATGTTCGAACACTTTTTTCATTCTGTTATCAAATAAAATAAAATGTTGATATTCAAGGCTGGAATTCACAAAATACTTGTCAGAATAGCAAAGAGGTAAGATCCTGATCAGACTGCTTCTTCAGAAGCAGTCTGATCTGGGTCTGCGCTGTTTGTCTAGGCCTTTTGAGCAGGCAGCTTGTGTTTGAAATTTTAGAACATTTACCATAACTAGTTTTACATACTGGTAAATCTTAGTAATGTAATATACATCAGCAACGTTTCCATTAATTAGTTTTTAGGGCAGGTCTACAAACTTTGTTTATTTTGTTTGCCAACGTTTGCGATGCAGTGTATTCAAGGCATATGAAACCTTTTTTGTAGTGTGCCTTACACTAAAGAAAAGTACAGTGCCTTATAATTCATTTTCATATCCTAGCAAACTTGATTTTCTAGAACAAATATTTGTTTTAACTTCTGAGTACACACAATTCTTAGCAAAAATAATGTAGACCCAGATCAGGCTGTTTCTAACAAGTTCACTAATCAGGGTCTCTGTTGACCATTTTGCCAACATTTTAGATGACTCATCATGTACTCAAATTGACCTAACAGGAGTTTAGGGTGTGTAAATATTAGTTGCTGAATTGTATGATGGCCAATTTAAATGTTTTCATCCCTTTTGGGGGGGGGGGGGGGGGGGGGGGGAGGGTTATGTTTAGCTATGGAAATTACTTCCAAAATAAGCCCTTTTTCCGGCTGTTACAACTGTAGTCGCCTACACCTCTCATCTGCTTATGTTTGTAGGTAACCTATATTGCAAACAATATGGTCCCAGATCAGACTGCTCCGTTGGGAGCAGTCTGATCAGGGTCCATGGTGTTTGCTTCCGTGATAAAATCTTGTTAGAAGTGGATCTGAACAGCAGATGTAAAAAACAGACATTTTCAGGACAAGAAAACAGTGGCTGGATATCATAGACTAATTCTTTGAGTGTGAGATCCTAATTATTCTGAGAGGTTGAGCATATGCAAATAAATACCGGTAAATGTTCTTAAACTCCCGACACTAGTTGCCTGCCAAAAAGGCCTAGACAAACAGCCCAGACCCAGATCAGACTGCTTCTGAAGAAGCAGTCTGATCAGGGTCTTCCTTGTTTGCTATTCTGACAGACATGTTGTGTGATTCAGCCCTGATAACCAGCATTTTATTGAACAGGGTGCGCACAGACTTGAAAGTACTTGAATATTAAATTTGCCTTGAAAAGTACTTGAAAAACACTCAAAGGCCTTGAAAAGTCCTTGAATTTTACCATTTACAGGAGGATTCAACACTGTCTTTGGAAACCTAAATCAGTATAAATTTGTGGTGTCTTTATATGGTGCAGCAAATAAAGGCACCACAATTTTATAATTATTCTCTAAAACTAATATCTTAAGTAAAGCAGTCCAACATTTCCGAAGTAGAATTTTAATGGGTAAATTAGTATTTTTCATAAGTTTTCAGACCTTGATAACAGTAGGAAAGTCTTTTAGAAGTCCTTGAAAAGTCCTTGAATTTTACACAAACTTGCCTGTATGAACCTTGTTGAAGAACATTTACTGTAAGTCCTAGATCAGGGTGCTCATAGAGAAGTATTCTGACTAGGGAATGTTTGTTTGCTTACTCCAACATATTATTCATTGATAACTGGGAAGGATTGGCCCAGATCATCATTTTAGCTCTTAACCCATAAAGCGCAACCTATAATTTGCAGCAGACGACAATTTCAAATTTTGCTGCTTTTTCAAAAATAACAAATAAGGCATGATATTTCGTGATAATTGTCTGCTAGCAGACAATTGTCAGGAAATATCATACCTTATTTTTTTCTAAAATTAAGAAAGATGTAGCAAAATTTGTCGTCTGCTACAGTTGTGATTGGCGCTTTAAGGGTTAAAGAGGGAATACAATTTTTTTTTTTTTCATATTTTTCTTGTCATTATACAAGTTTTGTATTTACCTTTAGTATTTGATCACCTAACCTATATGGACTCTTTCCTTGCTAGTGGTGACTTTTGTCGTCTGCTGATAACCTTTGTAAACAGTCTGGATCCAGATCAGGCCCGACAAAATGTTGGCCCTGATCTGGATCCAAACTGTTTGACACACTGATGGTATTCCTGAAAAAATGTTTCGAAAAAATTGATTTTGAAAAAAACCCCATCAGACGACAAAAAAACATGAAACATTACCCAGAATGCAAATAGTTAAAATCTCAATAAGTGATAAAGAGAAGCAGTGGCTCAGTGGTAGAGTGCTTGACTCGAGACCGAGCGGCTGCCGATTCGAGCCTCACCGGCGTCACTGCGTTGTGGTCCTTGAGCAAGACACATTTATCCTTAGTACTGGTTCAACCCAGGAAGACCCGTCCCTGTTTAACTGAAAGATTGTTGATGGGACGTAAAGAATCAAACAAACAAACAACCTGTTAAGGTGAGCAAAAGGTAAGGATGGAAAAGGCTGATAGTGTATACTCTGACCATACAACTCGTTTTAGAGTGTTTTGAACTGGGTTTACACTGTTGCATGCCATGGGCCAATTGTCTAAATATTTTGGGTAAATACAGAAAATGTTAAATTATGTAGTTACGTAATTTATTATTCTGTTTTGTTTATTGTATGAATATGTTAAGCTGTTTGTTTAATCGGAAAATGTTATTTTTAAATGTTGCATGAAAAGTAATGAATAGATCATTATGTGGTTTACGAAGGAGATAAACTTGTCTACTGTGTTTATTGATCTTTAAGCATTGTAATCTTAATTCTATGTGTAGTGTGTACACATTAAAAACTAATTATACACAGAGTTATCAATCTAATAGGGTACTGTCCTGCCAGCCAAGAGTAACAGTGATGTCATGTTTTGTTTACAAGGTTATTAGGGACTTAGAATCGATAGATCACTTGTGTATTAATCCTATCCTGTGGATAGGATTAATACACATGTGATCTATCGATTTGCCTTAAATCAAATGGAGTAAACAAGTTAATGTTTTATTTAACAATTGTAAATAATATATTACATCACTGTCACTCTTGGTTGGCACAACAGTACCTGTATTATATCTCTGCAAATAATTTTATTCAAGCAGCAAAATAAAACCAAGTTTTGATGCTATTTGTGTATTTCTCGTGTTGACAGGGTTCACACAGGCTGGGAAAGTACTGGAATATAGATGGCTTTCTTGAAAAGTCCTTGAAAATGATAGGTGTTTTATAGAAGTCCTTGAAAAGTCCTTGAATTTTACACAAACTTCCCTGTATGAACCCTGATTAAGTGTCTTTATATGACTATTATACTAGTTTACTTATCCACCTGCTGTGTTTTCTTTATGTAATAGGAACCATGCGTATATTTAATTTTGTCCAAATGGCAAGTTATACCTTTCCTACCATGTATGATTATGTAAAAATGTACATATATATTTATTCAATCTCAATGTTTATGGAATCAGTGAGATAGCTGATGGAAATATATGCTCAACATATGCTACGAAATACAATCTTTGTCTTTTAGTTACTAACATTGCCTATATATTCCTTATACAGTGTAATGCAAGGATGAAAGTTTACAGGAATATTCCCTACATAACTGAAAAATTGTTCGGCCTCAAAATGCTGAATTAGGCAGATTATAATAGCTTCTCTGATATATTTTCAGTTTATCTAATGAATTCAATAAAAGATATTTTGCCTAGCACATGAGGTCTTAGTACTTATTGCATATGTGCAGAAAACTCCATAAACCTTTTTTCATGAATATTCATGCTAGGCTCCGCCCAATATGAAGAATTATATAAATAAACTTTCATGTTTGTACATAGAACAAATAAATTACTTGTCAGGTCCACTAGTGTTGGATCATATCTAATCATATTTCCATAAGCAAACAGAGTAGACCCTGATCAGGCAGCTCTTAGAAGAGCTGCCTGATCTTGGTCTGCTCTGTTTGCAAAAGTGATAAGGCATCTTTTTGAGGTAAAAGGTTAAACACCCATGCTGATGTATTCAGCTGGGCTATAAGTCTAAATGTTGTCTTGGGTCTTCATCTACGTCCGTTTTTAGCTCACCAGAGCCGAAGGCTCAGGGTGAGCTTATAGTATGGGAGTGCGTCCGTCCACACTTTCAAACATTAATGTCTCTGAGACCAGCTGGCAAATCATAATCCAATTTCATCAGGAGCATCATTGGGGTGGGAGATTGACTGTTTTAGGTTTTGGGCTAGATCAGATCAGAACTTTGGTTTCCATGGCAACAGATAGCTCCCATAGGGTTATAATGGGGAAAATCTTGTGACCACTCTAGCTCCTTCATTTTTGATTGGTTCTTCTTTATTCTTGCAAGTAACACGGACAACCATAATATCTCGAATGGGTTCGAAATTTGGCAAGATTGGACCAGGGACTTTTGAGATAGCTGCCCTTGAGCGTCTGGAAAAATCCCCATAGACTTATAATGGGAGAAATGTTGTGACCACTCTAGTACCTTCATTTTTGGATGGATCTTCTTCAGTCTTGCATATAACAAGACCAACCATTAAAGCTCGGATGAGTTTGAATTTGGGCAAGATTCCATCACTGACTTCAGAGAAAGCTCCCCTTGAGCATCAGAAAAATTAATGAATAATGTTGTGACCACTCTAGCTCCTTCATTTTTGATTGGATCTTCTTCATTCTTGCAGGCAACAAGCAAACCCATAATATCTCGGATGGGTTCGAAATTCAGCAAGATTGGACCAGGGACTTATGAGTTAGCTGCCCTTGAGCGTCTGGAAAAATCCCCATAGACTTATAATGGGAGAAATGTTGTGACCACTCTAGTACCTTCATTATTGGATGGATCTTCTTCAGTCTTGCATATAAGAAGACCAACCATTAAAGCTCGCATGAGTTTGAATTTGGGCAAGAATCCATCACTGACTTCGGAGTTAGCTCCCCTTGAGCATCAGAAAAATTAATGAATAATGTTGTGATCACTCTAGCTCCTTCAATTTTGATTGGATCTTCTTCATTCTTGCAGGCAACAAGCAAACCCATAATATCTCGGATGGGTTCGACATTCAGTAGGATCCCACCTGGGACTTATGAGTTACCTGCCCTTGAGCGTTTGGAAAAATCCCCATAGACTTATAATGGGAGAAATGTTGTGACCACTCCAGTGCTTTCAATTTTGAATGGATCTTCCTCATTCTTGCAAACAATAATGAACTATTAAAGCTTGGATGAGTTTGAATTTCGGCAAGATTCTGTTACTGACTTCGGAGTTAGCTGCCCTTGAGCATCAGAAAAATTAATGAATAATGTTGTGACACTCTAGCTCCTTCATATTTGATTGGATCTTCTTCATTTTGCAGGCAACAAAGAAACCTATAATATCTCGGATGGGTTCGAAATTCAGTAGGATCCCACCTGGGACTTATGAGTTACCTGCCCTTGAGCGTTTGGAAAAAACTCCATAGACTTATAATGGGAGAAATGTTGTGCCCACTCTAGTGCTTTCAATTTTGAATGGATCTTCTTCATTCTTGCATTCAATTAGGACAACTATTAAAGCTTGGATGAGTTTGAATTTCGTCAAGATCCCATCACCTATTTTGGAGTTAGCTCCCCTTGGGCATCTTAAAAATTAATGAATAATGATGTGACCACTCTGGCTCCTTCATTTTTCATTGGATCTTCTTCATTCTTGCAGGCAACAAGTAAACCTATAATATCTCGGATGGGTTCGAAATTCAGCATGATCTGACCTGGGACTTATGAGTTATCTGCCCTTGAGCGTCTGAAAAAATCCCCATAGACTTATAATTGGGCATCTTAAAAATTGATGGATAATGTTGTGACCACTCTAGCGTTTACATTTTTGGTTGGATCTTCTTCATTCTTTCGTCTAACAAGGACAAACATAAAAGCTTGGATAGGTTTGAAATTCTGCAGGATCCCACCAAGGAGTTATGAGTTAGCTGCCCTTGAGGGTTTGGAAAAATCCCCATAGACTTATAATGGGAGAAATGTTGTGACCACTCTAGTGCTTTCAATTTTGAATGGATCTTCTTTATTCTTGCAGTTAAGAAGGACAACTATAAAAGCTTGTATGAGTTTGAATTTCGTCAAGATCCCATCACATATTATGGAGTTAGCTCCCCTTGATCATCTTAAAAAGTGATGGATTATGTTGTGACCACTCTAGCGCCTTCATTTTTGATTAGATCTTCTTCATTATTTCATGTAACAAGGACAACCATAAAACATGGATGAGTTTGAACTTTAAGTAGAGCTAACCTCAGACTGTTGAGTTAACTGCCCTTGAGCATGGACTTACAATGGGAGATCTTTTGTGACCACTCTAGCACCCTCATTTTTGAATGGATCTTCCTCATTCTTGCAGGCAACAATGACATCCATAAAAGCTTCAATAAGTTAGATTATCCGCTACAACCAACCACAAATTACAGAGTTAGCTGCACTTGAGCGTCTAAAATATAGCTGTATAATGTTGTGACCACTCTTGCGCCTTCTTTTTTCATTTGATTTTTTTCATCCTTGTAGGTTATCAGGACATGTACATAAAAGATTGGATTGGTCAGAACCCATCACTGACAACAGAGTTAGCTGCCCTTGAGCATCTGAAAATACACTTTCACTATTTCAGATCTTTTTAAAACTTGCAGATGACCAGGACTGGCATAATGTCTTATGTTTTTTTTTAATTAGTTCCTGGTCACTGTTTCAAGTTCAGAGTTACCTGCCTTTGAGCATCATCAATTATGGTATCATCCAAACATTATGCTGGCTCCCAGGTGAGCGATTGTCGCCCATTGGGCTACTTGTTTGTGTATGCGAGCTAAGGCTCTGGCGAGTCTGACAGGCTCGCCTAAACATCACTTCACAATGATTAAGTGCCAAAATCACATGTGCTTGTGCATGTTTGATCAGGAGTTTTACAACCCTTTATTCATACAGCAAGTTAATATTAATGGATACTTTGACTGGGAAGCAAACTGTAAAGTACATTTGTAAGGTGTCAAATCTGCCTTTTGATGCTGATAAATTATACGATACTAAGTTCAATTTGTGCCACAAAAATCCTCCATTTCAATTTCCGAGTTGATTTTGCAAAATGTTAAAGTAAGTAAGCTTGTTTTATAAATGTTATGTTTTAGTCTATGTAGTTTAGTTATGTTATGCTATACATATAGTATATTTATTTTACTTGTAGATCATTCCAATCTTTTTATAGTGCCATCTTGTGTGAAAACTGTTCTTTGCTCAAATTTGTCTTGGTAAAGGGGAAAAAAGTCTGTCATGCATATTGCAGCCCACATCAGTCCTGTGCAAGCCTTCACTGTTGGTCAGTATAAAAAAGGTGTTTTTGGGTCCAAAATATGAAAATCCTTGTTGGAATACTTATTTGGGAATGATACACCTTCACTGATTTGTATATATCCTTAATATTTGAACAGACTTTGAGCAAAAATTGTGAACCCAGATCAGACTGATCCTCTTGGATCAGTCTGATCTGGGTCCACACTGTTCGCCGCTCTATCACTACATTTTACTCATCTCAAACAATTTTTCAGATAATGTTAGGGGTTCTGAATATTAAGGGTATACAGGCTGATATGCTCAGTATTGATTAATTCAATCTAGGTTTTCTCATGACAATAGAAGTAAAAGCTTTTTAGTGCTATTTATTATGAAAATTCAAAGCTTTTATATGTAAGTTTGTTTGTTTGATTTGATTCTTTACGTCCATCAACAATCTTCAATTATGTAGGAACGGGTCTTCCTGGGTTGAACCAGTACTAAGCTAGGATTAATGTGTCTTGCTCAAGGACACAACGCAGTGACTCCGGTGAGGCTTGAACCCACAGCCTCTCGGTCTCGCGTCAAGCACTCTATCACTGAGCCACTGCGCTCCCTGTGTTACATATAAGTGTGATTAGTATGAAAAGTAAATATCTTAAGTGCTATTTATATGAAGAGCTATATTTATTAATTAGGGGGTAGCTGTATTCAAAATTTTCATTTGTGGATATACAGTCTGAAATATAGTTTTTCCGTGACGCGTGAACGTAGCCATAAAACGTGATTTCCGAATGTATATCCGACGATATACCTCCCCAAGTGAAAATGTTGAATATGGTTATCCCCATTCTAATGCACTTCTGCAGTTTCGTCTCAAATTGGAGCATCGCAAGACGCATTAAGCCGCACCTCATTCAACAAAATGGGTTGTAATTAATGACGTCAAACTTTTTCTGACAGTATATCAGTATATCGCCGGATATACATTCACAAATTATTTATGTTATCCAATCAAAAGCATGTGCATTAGAATTGCTATTTATATGAAAAGCCAAAGCCCTTTTAAAAATGCTTAAAGTATGAAAAGCTAATGTTATTAATAGCTAGTAGTATGAAAAGCTAAAGCTGTTAAATGCCATTTTTATGACCAATAAAAGCTAAAAGGGCTATTAGTATGAATAGCTTAAGCTATTAAGTCCCATTATTATGAAAAGCTAAAGCTAATAAAAAGCTATTGGCATGAAAAGCTAAAGCTGTTAAGTGCCATTATTATGATATTCTAAAGCTATTATGTGTGATCATTATGAAAAGTTATTTGCTAATACTATGAAAATTCAAAGCCATCGTGCTATTATACAAAGAAGTAAAAGTTGTTATTGTAAAAATCTAAATCCGTCAAGTGCTATTATTATGAAAATTTCTTTTTTTCTCTACTATTATAAATCCTAAATGACTGTGATATGGCTTTTTCTTTTTAGTTCATGTCTGTGAATATATGGGCCTCGTCCCAACAAAACCGGTCTGTGGGGGTTTGTGAACAACTAAGGCGCAGACCAGCATGTGCATCCACGCAGACTTATCAGCGCCTTTGTTATTCGCTTACTGGAAAGAATCATATCTCAACTTGCTTCAAGGGAAATTTCAATGTTCTAGCTAGTCGCTGTAGCTGAGGAGACTGGTTTGTTGGAAACCCAGAAGATAGGTTTTGTCGCGACAAGGCCCATATGGACCAGCTCATGAGATTTTGATACTTAACACATATTTGCACAGACATCCTTTTAACCTGCATGTGCAGCTATCAAGAGGCCCAAAGTTTTATCTACTCCTTCAGCTATGTCCCTGCTCTGTGTGTGCAAGCAATGAAGGCTCTACCGAAACTGTGTGGCTGCACAGGCTTGTCTGAGCCTTCATTGCTCGTGATTCATTAAGTACTCAAATCCCATTTACTGGTTTATATGCTGTTCCTTTCAATCCATAGCCTTTTATAAGACATGTTTTCAACCCCAAAAATGGCAATTTTCGACATATCTATGAAAACTTTTGTTGTGGTGCTCATTCGAAGTGCCTCATGTAGATGCTTCCAATGAGTACACAGAACATACAAGCGTTTCTGTGTAGAAGTAAGAAACATCCCTCTTTAATATCAGGGCTTTGTTTTAAGTCAATCCACTAAGTTTTCTCTTTTTTTGTGGATTATGTTATAATGTTATAGTGTTATACAAATACCAGTTTTCTATATCTTGTGAGTCTACCATATTTACCGAAATATTTTGGACACCGTGACTTCTCACATTTTTGGGGGGCAAAATTCAAACCCGCCATTTTACTACCTAAGTACGTCAAATGTGGCAATGTAAAAAGGAAAATTATGGTAGTGTTTAAACAAGAGAATTAATTGATAATTATTGAGAAATCCAATTAACAAAAGTGCAGTATTTATATTATCTCATATATATTTGCATTACTGTCATAGATAAGGAAACCTCTGTCAGTCTGTTTTCGTGTTTTTGGCAATATCGCCATGATTCATGTTAGTGACTTTTGCTTTGATTGGTGTGACAATTCCCTCGGCGAAAGCATTTTACTTTTCCTCCACAAAAACATATGCATATGGTGTTTTCTTGAGTAAGACACATTCTCTTTTTTGCTTAGTACTTGTTCACCAACTGTTCAGTTTTGGTCTGAATCTTCATCTTCTTCTATGCTTAACCCTTTGTATTTTGATGGATTTTCCAAACATATTGACACAATAGGTATTGCACTATCCATTGTATACTTTAAGGGGTCATAGGGAGAATTTTCAAAATTATGATGTTTATCTGTCCCTGAAGACTCTTTTAATCTGTAGAAGCTGTATAATAGGTCAATTGCAACCTCTCATTAAACTAACAGGTCTGTAGCTCAGCAGGCTGGATTTAGCCACAACTGATCACAAACTCAAAAAGACAGGTTTCTAGTAATGAGGCATTAGTTAGATGGCCTCCGTGCGAGCTGAACATTTCCTGTACTACAACAGCAGAATCTAGGGCGAAGATATGGTACCAGTAAAAGGCATTTAAGGTGGTGATTCTGTTGTTGTTGACTTTTTGTTTATTGTTACTCCCATTGTGGGAGTCTGTAATTGTTCTATGTTTTGTTGTACGTTACTTTATGTCCATTCTAGTATTGCAATCATCTTGATGGGGAAGAGAGAGCTGGTTGTTTTTTCTTAATTTGTCTTCCTGGTGTCTCGTGATGGTTGAGCGACTCTTTCTCGCAGTGCCACGGGGTTGTCTGCGTTTTGTGATAGTGGTATTTCCTGATCATACTCACTATTTTCTAGTAATGAGGTCTGTATGACTATAACCCTTTGTAGACTGTAAAACCCTAAGCAGGTACTTTGGCAAACAGTGAAGACCGGGATAAAATGCAGCATTTCATCCAGGTCTGCACTGCTTGCTAAGATAAAATCGATCATCAGAAAGAAATACAATATTTTTTGGAAATAATAACCTATGACTCCTCAATATATACAATTTACCATCCTACCTGTATCAACCTTATGGAAATATCCATTAGTCTGAAAAGGGTTAAGTACCTTTTCTACCTGAGTCTTCTCTGCTCGCCTATGCAATACGGTAAAACCTGTGTAAAACAGCCACTCCCAAAAAGACCAAAGATTGGTTTTCAAGACCAATTATTGCTTAATGCAGGTCAAAAGTATTGGAGAATGCTCCAAGGGGAGCATTCTCCAATACTTTCAACCTTCATTAAGCTACCATTTGTCATTAAGATCTTTGTCTATTTTGAGTGGCCGTTTTATGCAGGTTTTACTGTAAGTATTAAATTCTCATATGCTGGCAAATGTCTTAGCCAGCTTACCCTCATATATTGTTATAGGTTATTTTATTGTTTCTTTTTATATGGAAAGAATTAACCTATGGAATGAATGTAAAGTTATTGATACGATATGTGCACATGCTTGTATGAGTTCTGCAGTGTGCTTTAGTTACATTATACGAGCTTCTTAATTCAAGTCAGTCCAGATGTGTCAGTCCAGATGTGTAAATTGTATATTTCTTGTACTATAAAGGTTTCATTATTTGGAGGAAAAAATGGATCACAATCATCTGGCTTGTCTGAATCTGCACTATTCTCAAAAGTTGAAAGTGATATGCACAGTTCCATAGGTTAAGATAAATAAAATTTTGAGCGTAAAATTGTAAATATTTTCTTACCCATGAGTTTGAACATATGTTTTGTGTGCTCAAAAGAAAAGTCTCATTAAGATGGTTCTTTTGAGTACCCAAAACATATGTTTTGGTTGAAAAATAAGGTTTTTTTTTTTTTTTGTAAGCACTCTTAACTAAAGGCCTGCAGTTCCCTTACATAGGTCAATAACAGGGAAATTTTTGATGCATAAAATTGTGATTATTTTCTAACTCATCAGTTAAAATGTATGTTTTGGTGGTCAAAATGCCCATAGCACAGTGGATAACCAGTCCCACTGCAGATCAGTGGGTCACGAGTTCGATCCCTGCCCTATCCCACAATTTCAGGGAGATTGATAATAGTCATTCTCCTCCTTCTGCTGATTCAAGAAGGTCTGTTGTGAGTTACAAGTGAAAGTATGCGCACAAAGAACTGGATAACCGCTTAGTCAAGCTTGCCTAGGAAAAGGTGTGTAGGTAAACTCACCCTCTCAACATGACCATAGCTGTTGACTGAGATGCAAAGAACAAAACCAAACCAAAAAAGAATCGTCTCATTGAGATGGTTCTTTAGAGTACCCTCAACATATGTTTTGGTTGAGAAATAGCAAAAATAATCTTTAATTGCACTTTCTTATCTGGAGGCATGCGTGCCTTGTTATGTCAAAAACGGTTTTCCAGCAATCCATTTGCAGGATGGATTCACAGACTGTGAAAGGAGTATAGATCCCGATCAGCTGGCTTCTCCAGTCTCCAACTGATTAGGATCTACACAGTTTTCAAAAAGGGAATGTGATGTGGTTAAGCAGGGCAATGATTAAAAATTATTTGCATGTTAAAATTTCATCACAGTTGGCAACATTTAAAAATTATTTGCAAATTAAAATTTCTCCACAGTTGGCAACAATTAAAAATTATTAGCAAATTAAATTTTCTTCACAGTTTGCATCAATTAAAAAATTATTTGCAAATTAAAATTTCTCCACAGTTGGCAACAATTAAAAAATTATTTGCAAATTAAAATTTCTCCACAGTTGGCAACAATTAAAAAATTATTTGCAAATTAAAATTTCTCCACAGTTGGCAACAACTAAACATTATTAGCAAGTTAACATTTATCCACAGTTGGCAACAATTAAAAATTATTTGCAAATTAAAATTTCTCCACAGTTGGCAACAATCAAAAAATATTAGCAAATTAAAATTTCTCCACAGTTGGCAACAATTAAAAAATTATTTGCAAATTAAAATTTCTCCACAGTTGGCAACAATTAAAAATTATTAGCAAGTTAAAATTTCTCCACAGTTGGCAACAACCAAACATTATTAGCAAGTTAAAATTTCTCCACAGTTGGCAACAATTAAAAATTATTAGCAAATTAAAATTTCTCCACAGTTGGCAAAAATTAAAAATAATTAGCAAATTAAAATTTCTCCACAGTTGGCAACAATCAAAAATTATAAGCAAAGTATAATTTCTCCACAGTTGGCAACAATTAAAAAATATTAGCAAATTAAAAATTCTCCACAGTTTGTAATATTTATTCTTATAAGATTATGCAATAATAGTAATTCTATGCACTAGTTATATTATATTATGAAATTATCTGTGAAATCTCTATTATTAAATTGTTGATGGTTGTTTTCTTTTCTTTTTTTATCCCATGAAAGTTTATGGCCAGAGAAGTTCATACATGTAAGTATGGAAAGATGGGAATTTTCTGTTGCCTGCACTTGAAGTAGCCAGCATCAGGTTCCTCTATTGACCTACCCCCAAGTTTATAAAACTTTTCTTGCTTAACTCAATTGAGCATGAAATTTATCCTGTTCATACAGTCATGTTAAAATGTCAACAGTTAATGGCATTTTAACATTTATTAGCAGTTATTGAATAACAAGTAATCCATTTATAAATAATAATTTTATTATGAATAAACTTGGCAATTCCCAGGGACTAGCTCAGAGAAGCGATCAAAATTGAATGTCAAAACTGATGCGAAATATCCATGTATTTACAGCAAAAATTGTGTTGATTCTAAATGCGAAAAAATCTACAATTTGGTCAAAAACGAAAGTCAAGAGTCCTTCCAGACAGTTCAAGGGGCACAACTGTCCTAGATCTGTCAGAAGGCTCTTGGAAGAGTATAGCATTATGGCAAAGTCTTAGCGTTTTCTGTTAAAATGCGATTTAAAAGAAATTAAATTGTCAGAATTATGATGTATAGAATCTAGCAGTCATGCTACTGTATAATTGAATTTATTAAACTTTTGCAAAAAAGTGCTTAGCAAGACTCACATTTTATCTCCTCCTCAACTTGTTTAATAAATTCAATAAAACGAGCATGTAAGTATGACATTCTGTAACTTTCAGCAACAGTGAATCAAAATTGGCATCTAGAGTGTTCATAAATTTTCCTTGAGATTTAACATAGTCACCTTGATTTAAGGTGTCCATAACCCAGATTCAATTATAATTTTGTTTTCTAAATTTTGACCTAATCGCCTACATTTTGGATTCGCATGATTCAAAATTATTTGAAATTTACCAAATTATGATAGACAAACTTTCTGACCAAGTTTCAGCAATATGGGATCAACCTTATTGATAGAAAAATGTGCAATGAGGTCTTCAATGATTCAAAAATTACTTACGTAGTTGGTCACATTGTGCTACTTCATTCACGATTGGACAAATTTATGTAACTATTTCTATCATATTTTTACCGGTAAATCTGGTTCGTAGCTGTACTCTTATTGTGTGTGAACTCTAGTAGAAAAGTCCCTGTTATCATTGCTTAATATGTTCTGAATTAGCCGTGACATGTGATCTCCAACAATGTGGCATTTTGACAAGTGTAGACTCAGACGAGCCTGTACAGCCTCCAGTTAAGCTTAGAAACTCCAAATGATGTTCAGTCAGTAGCTTAACACTCATAGAATATTCAAGCGACTAGCAAAGGCTCTGATCAGACTGTGCATATGTGCAGGCTGATCTGAGGCTTTACTGGTCGCACATACCACATTGTGGGAAATCTCATGCACTGGCTCAAATCCTCTTGATGATAGGCAGAACAACACAATTTAATCATCAAAATTATGTCCGCTAGTTTATCGAGACCATCTATTATACAATAATAGATAAACCCACATTTTCTGTTGATGCATGTGTACTTGGGCGGATCCAGGAAATTTGTCATGGGGTGGGGGTCCTGACGTTTTTAGGCATTGACCAAAGTATTTCACAGAGGGCCTTAAGGACCTCCCTCGAGAAGCCATTGGTCGATTCAATTGGACCAATTGCTTCCTGAAGGGGGGGGGGCTTGGTACCAGTAGTGAACCTACGGCTACCTTTGATTTTCTAGGGTGGAGTTCACACCCCCTGTCCACCCCTCTAGATCCACTATCATGTGATAGTTGAATAGCTTAACCAATTCATCTAAATTAAAATCTTTGTTATAAATTTCATGATTTTGTTATTTGAAATTCAATTTCATGTTCTTTTTTAGTCTTTAGGAAGAATTAAGGGTACTTGAATGATGAGTTGTGACAAAAAGTTTCTCCTAAAGTGTCAACAATGTCTGTTTTTAGGTCGCTTGACTGTCAGTTCCTACTCTGTTAACATGTGTAATACTGGGGAATTTAGTTTTTCAAGATATTTCGTATCATATCCCAAACTTTTTTAAATAGGTGTTTTATGTTTGATTTTCGAAACGTAAGATCTCCATGACTTCCGTTTTGAAACTTTAATTGTTCTGCAGGCTTTAATGTCATTTAAGTTGTTGGAATTGGGAGATCTTTTAAATTTAGATAGAGCTTGTTCGCGTTGTTTAATTGCTTCTTTACAGTAGTCATTGTACCATAGATTACTTTTAATGGATTTGTGGAAGTTTCAGGAGTACATTCTTTTGATATTTCAATAAAAGATGAAGTAAAGTCAGATATAGGATCTGGAGATTCTTTAAAGTTTTCTGGTATTAATTTACCAGTGCACAGAGTATTAAATAGATCCCAGTTGGCTCTATTAAATTTCCACTTTGGAGTGTGGTCCTCGATGGAGGAAGTGTTCTGTTCAATGATTATAGGAAAGTGATCACTATTATGTTGGTCTTCACATACAGACCAATCATAGGAAAGTGACACATACAGACCAAGCATAATCAAGAAAAGTGATGGATGGCAGAACGAAATATCAATAGATGAAAAAGACTTTGTATTTGAAGAAAGATAAGTGCAAGATTTATCATTCATAATGCAAATGTCATTCTTTGTTATGAACTTTTCGATAAGTTCACTCCTGGAGTCATTGTTTTTATTACCCCAGAGAATGTTGTGACCATTGAAGTCACCTAATAAGATATACGGAGAAGGAAGTTGTTGCAGTAAATTGTCCAAGTGTTGGGAATATAGAGAAATTCTAACACACCTCGCCTATAGAGTAAATGCTAAAGAAGTGCGATATATCAAACAATAATCCACAGTTTTGAAAGCGCGAGGATAGTGCATGCTAGCTGACGTCATTTGTTAATGGAAAAGGACGTCATTCATGGCGCTAGACAGTGTAACGTCGTTTTTACGCTTGAAAGGCGTTACAAATACACGTAAACGAATGCGACGTAGTCTAAGTATTGGCGGGAGTTCTTCAGTGCAATGGCGGAAAGTTGGAAGAAGCTGAAGACTTCAAATGTGTTTTCGTCGTTTATTGTGTGTTAGAATCGAAATAGATCAGCTCTAGTGCTTGAATTGTTGAGTAATAATTCACTGTTTGTCGATCAGTTGTACCAAGATAAATCACTCGCGATACACGCTCGTGATTTGATCTTCTTTACAACTGACCTCCAAACAGTGAATTATTACTCAATAATTCACTGTTACAGCTGATCTATTTCTTAAACGATGGACGAATATATACAGAACATATGGTTATTTCTCTGTCTTGAGTGACAGAAACAGCCGTTGCTTGTAGTTCTGTTTTGTATGTCAATCTTTCTGTGTAGAAAAATGATTAAAAATGATGTTACAAATATTGAGGCACCACCGGAGGGCCTCAGAAAATCGGTATTAACTTAGTTCATGCGCGGATCTAGAATTTTTTCAGAGGGGGTCCAACTTTTGTTTAGTTAATGAGTTGATCCAAATACGACAAAAATCGGGCCATCGTCGGCCCAGCAGCGAAACGCCATTTAAATGGCGTTTCGCTGGCGTGCCGATGATGACCCAACATTGAATGCTGGCTTTTGGATTTCTGAGAGGATCCGGACCAGTATTGCTAAGAAAACCTATATGTTTTGTGATTTTTCAAGGGGGTCCGGAACCCCTGCCCCCCTCTGGATCCGCACATGTAGTTATACATATTACAATCTTTTGACGAGATGTTATCATCTGGTTTAAGTAATGTCATTTGAAAACAAAATATTGATGGATTATATTCTGAAAACATAAGAGACACTTCATTATAATTAGGTTTCAAACCTCGACAATTCCATTGTATGATTTTATGTTTAAAATCCATACTTGAAAATAATATTAAAAGGGTTAATAAAATAATGGCTAGATTGAACCCTTTCATTATTAGCTCACCTGAGCCGAAGGTGTCTGTCCGTCCGTCAACATTTTCAATCATCTCCTCTGAAACCACAGGGCCAATTGAAATTACTACAGGGCCAATTGAAATCAAATTTCATATGGGGGAACAAAAGTTTGTTCAAAATGGTCCTGGTCAAATGACCAAGATGGCCGCCACGCCCATATATGGTAAAAACCCTTTAAAAGTCTTCTCCAGAACCAGAAGGCTGATGAACTGGGGACTTGGTATGTAGCATTAGGGATGTGGGGTCTACCAAATTTGTTCAAATGATAGTCCTAGGTTGACCTTAACCTACTTAACGTCAAATTTGCTTCCCAATGCATTTAAATGTTTTTTTAAAGATGCTTTTTTGCAAACTGTTGAAGCCAAAGTCATTATAATCTCTAGATATGTTCAAACTAATGATACAATGACAATAAATCAGTTTCTAAGGTCAAGGTTGACTTTTGACCTTTCAGCCAATGTCACTCGTATTGGAGTCCCATCAATATATTAAATCATAGTTTCTCACAAACCATTGGCCAATGAACTCAACTTTTATATGAAGACTCCTTACGATATGTTTGCCAAAAGGGGTACGTGCATTAAGGGGGTATTTTGGCCCCTCTTGGCCCAAAAACTGAAAATTGCTTTTCACCAATTTCTTTCGATAGGTTTATAAGATGAATAACTGAAGTGTAATATCCTGGCTTTTATTTTACCTTTAATGTTGCTATGGTAGCAAAAATGGCGGACAAAATAGGTTTAAAATAGAGAAATTGCCATTTTGGGCCAAATTTAAGGCTTTTGTATACCAATTTATTAAGAATTAGATATCAACACAAGCGAATACCAAAAAAAACCCCTTTTAATATATTGTGCGTAATAATTATCATCATCTGTTAAAATATCTTTTTCGTATTTGCTTGTGGTCTGTATTTATTCCTCTGTTTCAGGTCTCAACTTTGCTTCAAAATGGTCATTTTTCTATTTGCAGCCTATTTTGGTGGCCATTTTTGTTACTATAGCAACCGTAAAAGTCGAATCAATACCATACTTTTACACTTTGGCTATTGTTCTAATTAAGTAATAAGAAGAAACTTGTGACGAGCAACTTTTATGTTTTGACCTCAAAGGGTGGCCAAAATAGCCTCTTAATGCACGTACACCTTTAAACAAATTCTTGTGGTCACATGACCAAGGTGGCCGACATACCCATATATGGTAAAACCCTTTAAAAATCCTCTTCTCCAGAACCAGAAGGCTGATGACCTTGGGATTTCGTATGTAACATTTCGGATGTGGTGCCTACCAAGTTTGTTCAAATGATGATCCTAGGTTGACCTTGACCTACTGAACATCGAGGTCTTTAGTCAAATTGTTGTGGTCACATGACCAAGGTGGCCGACATACCCATATATGGTAAAACCCTTCAAAAATCCTCTCCTCCAGAACCAGAAGCTGATGACCTTTGGATTTCGTATGAAACATTTCGGATGTGGTGCCTACCAAGTTTTTTCAAATGATGATCCTAGGTTGATCTTGACCTACTTAACATCGAGGTCAAAGCGGTATGTGCATTAAGAGGCTATTTTGGCCCCCTCTAGAGCCAAAAACTGAAAGTTGCTTTATACCAATTTCATCTTATTGGTTTGTTAGAAGAATAGCACAAGTATAAACTTCTGGCATTTATATCACTTTTACCGGTTGCTATGGTAACCAAAATGGCCCACAAAATAGGCTTAAAATAGAGAAATTGCCATTTTAGGCCAAATTTGAGGCTTTTGGAGACCGATTTTTTAAGAATTAGATATCAGCACAAGCAAACACCAAAAACCCTTTTACTATATTTCATCATCTGTTAAAATATTTTTTGGTATTTGCTTGTGCTCTATATTAATTCCTCTGTTACATGTCTCAAATTTGCTCCAAAATGGTCATTTTCCCATTTTCAGCATATTTTGGTGGCCATTTTTGTTACCATAGCAACTGTAAAAGTAGAATCAATACCAGACCTTTACACTTAGGCTATTGTTCTAATAAACTAATAAGAATGTGAAGAGCAACTTTTATGTTTTGACCTCATGGGGGGGGGGGGGGGGCTAAATAGCCTCTTAATGCGCATTCCCCTTTGCTTCCTAATGCATTTAAATTGGGAAAAAAAACTTTGAAAAGTTGAATTTTTGAAAAACTGTTGAAGTCAAAGTCGTTATTCTCACTTGATATGTTAAACCTGATGAGCCGATGGCTATAAATATGTTCCAAAGGTTAAGGTTGACCTGGGACCTTTCAGCTAATATCGCTTATATTGGAGTCCAATCAAGATATTAAAACATCTTTTTCGTAGAAACCACTAGGCCAATTGAACTCAAATTTCATATGGAGACTTTAAGTTGAGGGGAGTAAATTTATACTGAATGTTTATGGTCACATGACAAAGATGGTCGACATGCCCATATAAGGTAAAAGCCTTTAAATATCTTCTTTTCTGGAACCAAAAAGCCAATGGCCTTGGGATGTAGTATTGGGGATATGGGCCCTACCAGGTTTGCTCAAGTGTTGAATCTGGGTTGATCTTGATCTTTTATACGGAAAGGCCAAATTTGATTCCTAATGCATTTATATTGGAAAAATCTTGAAATGTTCATTCTTCTGTAACTGTTTAAGCGGAAACCATAATACTTGCGAGAAATGTTAAACCTAACGAAACACTGGCTTTATATAAACACCGAAGGTCTGTTGACCTTTGACCTTTCACCCAAAGCCACTTATTTGGACTGCCACAAACGTATCTTAACAGCTTTTTCTCAGAAATCATTGGGTTCTTTTAACTCAAATTTGATATGGAAAACAATATAAATATGATAATTGTTTTGGGTCACTTGACCAAAATGGTTTGTTTATTTGGTGCTTAACGACCCATCAACCCTTTAGGGTCAATAGTGTCAGACGATATTAAACTTAACATGATTTGGATGGAAAAAGAAAAAAATGTTAATAATAAATGAATCTTAAAATGACATCGAGTTGCTGTACGATTGTTGACAGGAAAGATCATGTACAATATCTTCAACTTCAAAGAGCTATTCCAGACGACTGTACATGTTCTTTGACTGAACAGAATATAGCGATAAACGATCATAATGATGCAATGATACTATCTATAGGTTATCATAAGTATAAAACAAAACATAATTTTTAAAAAATAGCGATTAGATTTACACTATAGTCTACTATATTTAACTTTATTAAAATAATCTTCTATATAGATTGTCAAAATGCTAATTATTTATATCCCTCTTAAGGGAATGTTATTACAGGTAATCTAAATATCATTCCTGACGCTAGAGTTCGCAATATTATTTCTAAAAGGTTCTAAATATAGATTTCCCTCTCATATTGATTTCCCTAAATGTCGTAGAGATCGCTGCTTCTTTAAATGACTTTAGTAATCGTTGGTGCAAACCGGAAAATGTTGAACCTGATGCATTGAAAGAATGGAAGATTAACATTTATAAAATTATTGATACTCGTATTTCATTTTAATCTCGTAATACACATCTTTTACCCCCTAAACCTAAACCTTTTCGTAATCTTAAACGAGGTATCCAGGACTTTTATATGAACTATGTTTTGGTTCCAGCAGATAAAACTGATAACAATGTTGTAGATGTTTGACGATTGCATTATATTAATAACCTAAAGCGTGAGCTTGTTGACACTAATGCCTATAAACTGCAGCCTACTTTAAGTGAGAGGGTGATTGTCGATGAGAATGGTTGTAATACAGCCTTACATTTCGGTGTCAAAGCTAAAGAAAATCAAGACAACGTTCCTACGTTGTACTGATTACCTTAACTCCATAAACCCCTAAAAAGCAAGATTTATTGCTAATTCTAGTTCTTGTACGACAACAGAATTTTCTAAATTGTTAACCTCTTGTCTTACAGCTGTTAAAACATGTTATCAAGTACTGTGAAAAGGTATATGAGAGATTTGGTAAAAACCAATTTTGGTCTATTAAAAAGTCAGGTGAAATTTTAGATATTCAGACAGCACCTGATACGACGTTAACTCAACGTCTCAATCACTGCGTCATTTTGACGTCGTCAATCTGCCCCTGGTATGTCACGGTGTGTGCGAGAAAGGGCTCATTAAAAAGTAACTAGAAATAGCAGCTGCACAATTTTTCAAACAAAGACTCCAAACATATTGCTGATAGTCCTAATGTAATTTGTTTTAGTGATGAGCGTCTATTTCGTTATATTCTGTACATGTACACGAACTTTGTGGACATGCCTCGATAGTTGGCTCTAATAATTTTTTAGCGAATCTTATTAAAATAATTTCCCATTATAAAAAGATTGGCTATAACATTAATCTATTGCAACAGACTGCAAGCTCAGTGGTCAACCCTGTCACGGTTGGCAACTTTGCTTATCTCTTTAATTGCACGCCAGTGGGTCGGACTTCAGACTCTATGACGGTTCCGACTTATCTATTGATGATATGGTAGGGGCCTGATGCTTTGGCTGTTTGTCACGCCCACTGGGGTTTACCTGTTGGATTTCTTTTGCTCCGGTATTAAGTTTTATTTACTGTTGAGTCCTTATCTTTGCGTTATCTCCTTGTTAATCTTGATTTATATGTTTTAAGAGATGATGCATTGATAAGTTAGGGGTCTTTTAAGCAAACCAAATATCTATGTGTCTTGATCCACATCTGAATTAAGGATGAGGTTGGTGCTGTGAAACCGGTTTAAGTCCTCCAGTAAAATGGTTTACTGACCATTCCAAGGCGGTACTTCTTTTGTGGATCTTTTATGTTTTTCCTGTCTTGTGTTTGCTATGCCTTTGTGCGCGTCTGTTTGTATGTGCCTTGTGGTCACCTGCTGACAAAAGGCTGACCTCTTGGCTCTCGTTTGTGGTGTCTTACTGTGAGTTTGTCACTTTCCCTGGGCCAGGCGTGGTACTTGATTGTATCGGTTCCTGATCTTTGCACCCTTACTTACTTTTATTTCTTTTAAAGATGTCATAATACTATCAATATGTATATCTTGAAGTAACTGTTTCATGTTATCACCATTATTCCTTACTTGTTTTAAGTCGCCACATTCCAAAAGGAAGTGACGTACAGTGAATGGTGCGTCGCAATCAACACATTGTGGCTGCTCTTCACCTTGCAGTAAGTATGAATGAGTGACTCTTGTATGACCTAAACGGAGTCGAGCCAAAACAACTCTTTCTTTTCTAATGTTTCAAACAACTGATTGATGTTCACCACTTTGTTTTATCTCAATAAGTTTATTTCCAAAGCTGTTATTCCATGAAATTCGCCATTGATCCAAGACATATTTATTGATAGATGGCTTAAAATTAGAAAATGGAATCTTAAAAGAAGTTGGTTCTAATGAAAGCTATGTTTTCGCTTGTTGATCTAACATCTCATTCCCTAAGATACCTATATGATTAGGAATCCAACAGAGAACAAGTTCTTTATTTGCTCAAAGCTAATGACATTTTTTCTAAAAGTTTCTGAATCTGTGGATTCTTTGAACTGGTATGGTTTATAGCTTTCAACACTGAAAGCGAGTCAGAAAATATAATGAATTTATTGTAAAAGTAACAATTTCTAGTATAATCTAAAGCTAGATCAACTGCTTTTGCTTCAGCAGTGAAACTTGATGAATCTTCAGGTTTACGTTGCATATTAATATGGTTGCCTGATATGACAGCACAACCAACCTTTGAGCCTTCCTATGACCCATCAGTATAAACTTGTTGATAATTCTCATAACGACTTTGAAGCCGTCTGAAATCACCTTTTAATATGTGTGGATTTGATTCAGATATTTTCCCAGAGTGTAAATCGAAAAGTATTTTAGGTTGTTTCATACACCAAGCTGGAATATCTGGTGTAAAATGTTTTTTCAACAATTTGTGGTTTGATATTGGCAGATTCTAAGAGTGGTGGAATTCTGATGACAAATGATTTAATAGCTTTAGGGCTTTGTTCATATAAATCAACATAATTTGGTGGGACTGTAACTTCATGAGCAGGATTTTCGTAGAGGGCAAGTCATCAAGTTCAGCCCCAGTCACCTCCGGTGTACCCCAGGGCACAGTACTAGGCCCCCTACTGTTTCTTGCGTACATCAATGACCTGCCGTCCAAATGCCACACCAAGGCCCGTCTCTTTGCAGATGATTGTCTTTTACACCTCCACATCAAGACAGACGAGGACGCAGTCTCTACAAGATGACCCCAACAAGCTACAGGACTCGGAAGCAGACTGGCAGATGCACTTCAACCCTGATAAGTGCGAACTGATCAGAATCACCAATAAATTGAAAAACAATCAACGCAACGTATCTCATCCACAAAGTTCAACTGAACAAACGAAGTGAGCCAAGTACCTAGGTCTTACCTTCAGTAACACGCTGTCCTGGAACTCGCACATTGACACCATCACCATGATGGCCAACAACACCACTGCCTTCCTGCGAAGAAACCTGTTAACATGCCCAAGGAAAGTCAAGGACACCTGCTACAGAACATTTGTGAGGTCCAAGTGGAATATGCACAGTCTGGGATTCTTACACCACAGACAACATCAAAAAGGTAGAAGCTGTCCAACAGAGAGCAGCCAGATTTGTGACAGGAGACCATTGCTACACCAGCAGTGTCACTGCCATGACAGAGAGCCTCACCTGGGAAACCCTCCAACACAGAAGCCAAGGTCACTATGATGTTTCGTATTGTACATGCCATGGTAACTATACCAGCCTCTCCACACCTCCAGCTTTTAGGTGCTGCTACAAGAGGTCACCAGTACAAGTACAGAGTCCCATACTGCAGGACCAAGACATACAAGGATTCCTTCCCGTCAAGTATCCGACTGTGGAACCAGCTGCCAGAGCAACTGACAAACGCTGAATCCCTTGACACCTTCAAGGCAAGGATTACAGCAGCCACACAGCCCTAGACTCCAAGATGTTTTTATCCTGTTTTAGCCTGCTTTTAATCAGTCTTGGGCCACTCGCCATGTGTATATAGTTTTAATCAACAGTGCGACAATGCTGGATTCACCGGTTTTGCACTTTCACGGGAAGAAGAGGATCTGATGGGTTAGCAGCAATCTTATAGCATATTACAAAGAGAGTTTCTCTCTTCGTAATACCAAAATGGCCACCATGCCTACACATGGTTAAACAAAATATGTTTAAATAATATGCCTAATGTTGATTTGTTGCCAGTGTCTGGTTAAACAGCACTTGCATATGTTCTAGTATCATAAAATTGTTAATATTGTTTTCGAGCTTCTGGAACCCAGATGATCTGTTCACATTTTATCTTGAGAATTTCCTTCTCATTTTCCTAAGCTGTTCACTGTTTATAGAGTTGGCGGGGTGGTCCCCAGAGCAGTTTACACACTTGGGAGGTCTTTGACACTGGCCAATACTCACGCATATTGCAGTTAACGCATATATCTTGTCTGTCACACTTGTTTTTGTGGTGGCCAAACACTTGACATTGATAACAACGAAATGGATTTAGGTATATATACGTCAACTTTGGCTTGAATTTACTGTTGAGTCCTTATCCTTGCTTTATCTCCTTGTTATATCTTGATTTATATGTTTTAGGAGATGATGCATTGATAAGTTAGGGGTCTTTCATGCAAACCAAATATCTATGTGTCTTGATCCACATCTGAATTAAGGGTGAGGTTGGCGCCGTTAAACCGGTTTAAGCCCTCCAGTAAAATATTTTACTGACCGTTCCAAGGCGGTACTTCTTTTGTGGATCTTTTATGTCTTTGTTCTGTCTTGTGTTTGCTATGTTTTGTGCGCGTCTGTTTATGTGTGCTTTTTGGTCACCTGCTGGGAAAGGGCTGACCTCTTGGCTCTCGTTTGTGGTGTCTTCTGTGAGTTTGTCACTTTCCCATTGGTATCCTGGGTCAGGTGTGGTACTTGATTGTATCGATTCCTGATCTTTGCACCATTACTTACTTTTGAATAAATATGTTCTTAAAAGGGTATCCTTTGGAAGCAAAAATTGCGTCAAAGAACTGAAATCAGAGTGCGCATATTTTCTGGGACAGAAAGTTTTCCTGAAGAGTTTCGGCCATTTAGGCCTCATCAGTGAATTTCTAATAGTTTCAAAGTTCCACAATTAAACCCATGATCCCAAAGGACAAGAAAATAAAATCTATACTATAGTGATGGGCAGTGAGACGTTCTACCGCCGCCACACAGTTCCAGTCACCAGCTGTAGTGAAGTCAGACTGATGGTAAAACTGGTGTATTGAAAGTGAATACAAATATGTTTGTTGGTTTCTTAACACAATCACGGGAGACGTTGATGTGACACCCTGTTCAGCCATGAACTCCAGAATATATGTTCCCAGGTCTGCTTGTTCAGGGCAGGACAGCGAACAATACCCTTGGATATGTTCAAGGAAGAATGTGGGGTCACTGTGCATTTTACTCCGCAGAAGTTTTTCAATTTAAGAAGAGATGTTTTGTGCTTTTTTCTTCGCACACAGTATCACAGTATGTAAACTGAAATAAACACCCTGTACCCGTTCCTCCTAGCTCACGCCGTATAAACATGAATTTCAGCGCTCGTGCGTAACCAGTAGTCGGAAAATTCGTGTATTTATAGCGCTGTACACGTATCAATTTCCATTGTTACGGTTACAGATAAGACACAATCGAACAAGATAAGTAATGCTTTCTGTTTATTAAATTCTTACGTTTGATTCCATAATTTTAGCGGTTTACTCCTACGCATTTCGCTTTTTATATATACAAGCTGCTTGGAAACAGTGCCGTTTTGTCCCCAAAATGAACTTAAATGCCAGTTTGCATTGATTTGATGTAATAGGGAGTAACATGTTTACATGATTGTATTGTTGTCATCGTTAAACTTTCTTAGATCTGTGAAAATAATCATTCTAAATGGATGGACCCTCACAATTGCAGCTGTACCACCAACTCAAACATCTGAGCAAATCGCTATACCAGTCTCCTGTGCGTAACTGTACCCCTAACTCTTTGACAGACTATTTTAAAACGACTAATAGTCACGAACGAAATGGTTAGTCCTTCCTAAATGGTTTGTATATAATCCAAAACATTTTTGACAGACAGTATACCTCCTATCTAAGCAATATTAATAGAGTTGACTGCACTATCATGGTTAATAGACTGCCAGAGGGAGAAATTCTGGACAGCCAATTTGACATAGCCTTCGCCTGTGGCTGCGGCCATCCAGACTCTGATTTACAACGTAATGACCTAGGTGTTATTCCAAACATTGTTACATAAGTATACGTGATGATATACACTAATATAGGGATGAAACATTTCTTTGCATGAATTAACGTTTGTCATGGCCTGAGAGACGTTACACGCTGAGGACAAAGTCTGACATTTGGGACGTCTCAAGGGGGACCCGGGGGACGCAAAATCCATTGAAACATCGCTATAATTGCATTGATTTAATAAAATATTCAACCAGATTTATAAAACTATAATTTGGCACTATAAATTGTCACCATTTGTGGTTGGACGTTTTTATCAATATTCATGTTCCATGACAAAAAGGTAAGTTAGTATGACAAAATGCCACAATCACATACACTGCAGACCAACCCACGGCTTCGTTTATAGGTGTTGGCTAGGAAACAGTGTTTTTTAGGTTAAAAAAACTGCACTAACAGCACGTGAATGGCCTCGTTAAAAATATGATTAGGCTGGTTGAACCATGACTGTTAAATATATATGCAGCACGGATTTTATAACACAGAGTAAAATATATTATGCAATTTCATGAGTCGCTGAACTACTGCTAAATTTCGAACTTAGACTATTCAAATGTAAGAAGAGTCCAGGTGTAGTACGAGACATGTACATCTAGAGGAAATAACGGTTATACCTTACCTGTTTTCAATTCAGCACCGATAGCATGGACAGTAGATATTTGGTGTAGAAATAACTGTTACAGTCTGAATTACATTGAAGTGCTACTGTGTAAACTCGTCCAATCTTTGATCCGTCTGAGGTCGGAATTGACAAGTATCATTTCCTGGTGGAAGCGTTTTGGATATAGGCCTGGACTCATCATTTTTTTTGTTTTATAGTTTCCATTTTTGCTGCTAATTACACTTCGACACGTGAGTGTACTGTATATGCATTGAATGAATCGAGGTTTATTACTAAGAGATCGTGGTATAAGTATACACGAAGGCGGTTATTATCATGAGCCTGTAACAACGGCGGATATGAGACTATATAAAACTTCAAACAACTTCGTTGTAAGGTCATACAAATAAATGTCTTAAAACATTGCTATGTATTTTAATACATTTACTAGAAAATATTTTCATTTTGTGCATGTAATATTAACAATGCTTTCAAGCACATATCACTTTTGGGGAGTGCATAATCTGTATGAAGCCAAATCGGCCAAATCAATATTGGAGAGCAAGGTAAAGTTTGTTTGTATTTCTTTCTAAGTTTTTCGTTTTTCGCTTTTCGTTTTTCTTTATTTGATTTCGTTATTCGTTTTTTACTTTTGTTTTTTCGCTTTTCATATTCGTTTTTTGCTTTTCCGTTTTCGCCTTTTGTTTTTTGACATAAATCAGGCCGAGTATCTTATTTTGAACATTCGAACGAGGCCGAATATAGTATTTTTACATCTAAAATCCTATTTCGACGTTCAAACTGGGGCCGAATATCATATTTTGACATTCAAAATCCTATTTTGAAATTCAAAATCGGTCGAATATCGTATTTTGACATTCAAACTGAGGTCGAATATCGTATTTTGACGTTCAAATTCCTATTTTGACTTTAGAACTGGGGCTGAATATCTTATTTTGACATTCAAAATCCTATTATGACATTCGAACTGGGGCAGTAAATCATATTTTGACATTCGAAATTGTGGCGAATATCGTATTTTGACATTCAAAACCCTTTTTTGACATTCGAGCTGGGGCCAAATATGGTATTTTGACATTCCAACAAAGGCATTTATATATATTTTTTCATGTTCAGCTTTAATATACATGAAGTCATTTATCAAAAACTGTATGACGAATATACCATTCATTCCACATTAATTTTATTTCCCTATCTAAAAATCGCTTGATCTGCATCTGAATTAAGGGTGAGGTTAGCGCTGTGAAATTTGCTTAAGCCCTCCAGTAAAATATTTTACTGACCGTTCCAAGGCGGTACTTCTTTTGTGGATCTTTTATGTCTTTGTTCTGTCTTGTGTTTGCTATGTCTTTGTGCGTGTCTGTTTATATGTGCTTTGTGGTCACCTGCTGGGAAAGGGCTGACCTCTTGGCTCTCGTTTGTGGTGTCTTACTGTGAGTTTGTCACTTTCCAATTGGTATCCTGGGTCAGGTGTGGTACTTGATTGTATCGATCCTGATCTTTGCACCCTTACTTACTTTTTTAAAGTGTCTGTTTATAAGCTCACCTGATCGGAAAGCTCAGATCAGGCATTAGTATGCCAATGGTGCAGCGTCGTCGTCCGTCCACACTGTCAAAGTAGTATAATGTATATGGGGCCAATTTTATCAAAATTCCATGTAAAGCATCTTCAGGCCAATGAAAAGACTGCGTAAGGTTTGGCTGATTGAATAACGAACCGTGGTTGCCATGGCATTATTTAGCTCCGTACACTTATATTCTATGGAACTATAAGGCCCAAAGCTTTTATATTTCATATGTAGCAATGTCTAAAGGCCCTCTCCATAAATCAAGCTACCCAAGTCCGAGGGGTGCAAACTGGCCCCGCCCCAGGGATCAAGCTTTTCCATAGACTTGTAATGAAAAAAGAATTAAAACATATGGACAAATGGACAGACATACACACCTTTCACCCCTGTGACACAAATCATGAAGGGACCACAAATAATGTGCACATACACACCATACTGTTTAAGCAAGTAAATGAAAAATTTGCAGGATACTAGACATTGTTACATACTAAATATATAAGCTCAAAGTCTCATGGTATGCTCCTAAACAGCTTATATCATCGACAGAGAGCAATAAGTCAAGCAGCAGCCATACCAGCTACAAACTCTATTACAAGGAACTAGGAGAGCTGCAGTCATACAGATTTAGATGACGTCATTTATCTTTACAAACCTCCTTTGTCTCTCAAAAATTACATTTCAAGCATAAACGGGACAGCAATATCGAAGGCAAATGAATCTGAAATAACCATGCAATATGCAAATGTTCAAAAATGGCGGCTTCGATTGAATTATAAGAAGTCAGAAATTCGATTTTCGGATTGCTATAATTTGTTTTACATCCAAGTGTTTGTTGTTGCTCCCATCGTATGTGTGGTGTGGGAATGGGGGAGCGTAGTGTGGTTTTTGGTGCCCTTTCTAGTTTAGCAATCGTCCTACTGAGAACGATGGAGTTTATTGCTTTACTTTTATTGTGTTGTGGCTGTCTGTGTTCTGTATCTAGTTCTTTTCCTCACGGTAATGTTGGTAGATCTGCTGTCTGTGATTGTTGCAATTCCTAGTCTTACTAACAACTTTTAGATAACTGAATGAATGGCACTAAACCTTTTACGGTTTATTTAAATGGGTGCGTGGTATCGTTAGGGTCTGTGAAACAAGTTTGATACTCATAACTTCTCGCATTTTCTCTTGTCAACTCGGACCTGCTCGCGAGCCATTTGTGAAAGGCATTGAGCATGGTCCCGAAAGAGCGTGACAGATCATACCAGATCGCAGCTTATCTCAACAGAGCGTGGGTTTTGCTTTGTTTGTTTGTTTGGTGCTTAACGACGCATCAACCCTTGTGGGTCATCAGCGTCAGACGGTATTAAACTAAACATGATGTGGATTGAAAAAGTAAAAATTTGTAAGATAAAATAAAAGGAATGATGGTGATGAGATTGTATAATGATAATAAGTTGTAATATGGTTGTTGACAGGAGAGACCACATACAATATCTGACAGTTTCAAAGAGCTATTCAGATAACTGTACATGTTCTTTAACTGAACAGAATACAACATTAACTAATCTGTATTATGGTCTGATACAAATGTAAAACAAAACATGATTTTAAAAATAGTAATTAGATTTTGTTAAAAAGATTTATTTGGCCTAAAAATGTCATAATACTATCAATATGTATATCTTGAAATAATTCTTTCATGTTATCAACATGGAAGCAGTTATTTCTTTCTTGTGCAAAGTCGCTACATTCCAAAAGGAAGTGACGTACAGTGAATGGTGCATCACAACCAATACATTGTGGCTGCTCTTCACCTTGTAGTAAGTATGAATGAGTGACTCTTGTATGACCAGGACGGAGTCGAGCTAAAATGACTTCTTCGTTTCTAATGTTTCGAACAACTGATTGATATTCACCAATAGTTGGTTTTATGTCAAGAAGTTTATTTCCAATGCTGTTATTCCATGAAGTTTGCCATTCTTGCAAGATATATTTGTTGATAGATGGCTTAAAATTAGAAAACGGAATCTTAAAAGAAGTTGGTTCTAATGAAAACGATGTTTTTGCTTGCTGGTCTACCAGCTCATTCCCCAGAATGCATATATGACTAGGAATCCAACGGAGAACAATTTCTTTTTTCGCAAAAATAGTAAGTGAGTATGATCAGGAAATACCACAATCACAAACTGCATACAACTCCTTGCACCGCGAGGATGAGCCGCTCAACCATCACGAGACACCAGGAAGACAAATTAAGCAAAGCAACCAGCTCTCTCTTCCCCATCAAGATGATTGCAATACTAGAACGGACATAAAGTAACATACAACAAAACATAGATCAATTACAGACTCCCACAATGGGAGTAACAATAAACAAAAAAGTCAACAACAACAGAACCACCGGCTTAGAACGGACAGCAGCCTAAGCCACTGGGGGCTTAAATGCATTTTACTGGTACCAAATCTTCGCCCTAGATTCTGCTGTTGTTGAAGTACAAGAAATGTTCAGCTCGCATGGAGGCCATCTAACTAATGCAATGTATCATCATGGAGAAACAAGCTCGTGACATTTTTCTAAAAGTTTCTCAATCTGTGGATTCTTTGAACTGGTATGGTTCATAGCTTTCAATTCAGAAAGCGAGTCAGAAAATATAATAAATTTATTGTTAGTGTCACAAGTTCTTATAAAATCTAAAGCTAGATCAACTGCTTTGACTTCAGCAGTGAAAATTGATGAATCGTCAGGTATACGTTGCATATTACTATGGTTGTCTGATATAACAGCACAACCAACCTTTGAATCTTCCTTTGACCCATCAGTATAAACTTGTTGATAATTCTTATAGCGACTTTGCAGCCGTCTGAAATCATCTTTTAATATGTGTGGATTTGATTCAGATTTTTTCCGAAAGTGTAAATCGAAAAGTATGTCAGGTTGTTTTACACACCAAGCTGGAATATTTGGTGTAAAATGTTTTTGATTTATTTTGTTGTTTGATATTGGCAAATTCGAAGAGTGGTGAAATTCTGATACCAAATGTTTTAATAGCTTTTGGTTTTTGTTCATATAAATCAACATAATTTGGTGGGAATGTAACTTCATTAGCAGGATTTGATGGGTTAGCAGCAAGTCTTATAGCATATTGCAAAGAGAGTTTCTCTCTTCGTGAGTATAGTGATGGTTCATCTGCTTCTGGTTTTGCATTGTCCAAGACAGATCCCGATCACTACGATTTAAAAGAAAGATAAGTTGCGCTATGTCACGCTTTGATAGGATGCAATACGATCTGATGCGATGATTACGATCGAAAATCAATCGTGCTAATCCTAGAATTTTTTTTTACTGTCCAAAGATGTTCTACGATCAACATGATTACCACGACTGACATCAAGATTTGATATTAGCTGATGCAAGCGCCGCAATAAGTTCACAATGCAGACCACGATTCCAATCTTGTCACTGATCGTGATAGTGGGAACGCAGCATGACGCAGTCGGGGTAGCCGGGCCTTAATTTTTATTATTATTTTATTTTGTCACTGGATAGAGATCAAAAGTGTTTGTATGCCTGTCGATTTTCCTGTTATTCAATCTTATACTGGACAACTTGTTCAGTGACTTTCTTTACATAATTGGGACATTAACATAACATTTTTTCTTTCTCCTCCTAATGCACTGGATGTAATTTAGCCAAGTGATTTAAGTGACTTACTTACACAGATGTTTTTTTTTTGGTCCGGCCACAGAGAGTGGAGCTTTGATTAGCGCTGGCGTGGCATCGATTTCGAACGATCTTTTAGTTAGATTAAGCTTTGTCCAAAGAGCCTGACCCCCCTCCTCCCCCAACCAAAAATACTGGACCCGCACATGGATTTTCTCGTAAGAAGAATAATTACTTAAACAAAACGATGATTTTTGGCTAATTACAGCCCCGTTAATCATGAGTTATTGCCTTTCAGAAATGGCGACCTTAAGTGACTGGTGGGATCTGTCGAGAGCTTCACAGATGAAAATGAAATGTTTGAATGTGAAGTTTGCAACTTCAAAACTACTTACCGATGGAATCTTAAAAGGCATATGAAACAACACACCAACACTACAATGGCAGTGGCTGAGTGTGATGCACCAACGGACAAACCAGTACATGTTTGTCACAATTGTGGCAAAACATTGCAGTCAAAAACAGGTTTAAACCTCCACGTTAGAAGGAAGCATACATTAGACTTCGCTTTAAATTTAGCGTATGCTAAAAAGGTTTTGTGTCCTTGTATGAGGGTCTGGATGGGGGGGGGGGGGGGGTCTGTTATTCACTATTTATTAAAAATTTAGCCTATTATTCATCTCATTAAAATTTTGGTTTCTCATTAAAATAAGACCCCATAGTTCATTAAAATCTGATTATTCACTATTCATTAATTTTTTCTTCTATTCATTAAAAAACAGGATTATTCATTAATTTTTAGGCACTCATTATTCACTATTCATTATTTTTTACCTAATTATTGACTATTTATTATAAAAAAGGGCCATTATTCACTAGTCATTATACCCAATCCAGACCCTCATGTATAACTACAGGGGCCATTTAGCATCCCATGACAAAGTTCTAGACCTTAAATGCCAGGGGTGTACATCAACACTCAGACATCGTTCGTCCTTAGTCCAGCACAAGAAAGCATGCCATCAAGGAATTGAGTTCAGGTGCAAAAGAGACGGTTGTAAAAATGGGTTTGCTTCACAAAGATCACTCAGGGACCATGTTAGAGCAATCCATGAAAAAGTAATCTACACTTGTCCAAAATATAACAAAACGTTTAAATGGCGCTCCGGCTTAAGGTTTCATGAAAAAAATGCACATCTGAAAGTTTAGATATTTCCATACGTGGTAAGGAGTTCTAGCGATAAGGCGTATAGTTTCCCTAATTGACATGATTACAAACACCAAATTTTCAAATTGCCCTAATGTTTTTTAAAATTGGTGTAGTTTGGCAGTAAAATATGCACAGTAGACAACAAAAATCGTCTCAAAGCGATTCACCAATAACAATACTGTGAAAGCATGCACTTTCTACTCCCACTCCTCATTTTACGTCTTTATACTGTGTGACGTTTAGACCAGGCTTTGAGTAAATGCATTGCTAGTTTTGAAAAAATAAAAGTGCTAAAATGTTAAGAATTTTCCAAAACCTTATCGTATTCCTTCTGCGCATGCATACGAAATACACCTAAAATTGCGACATTTGTCATTGGAAAGATGAAACTGATGTCTTTCAGTTTTTTTTATGTCTTTTCCCACCTAGACCAAAAATGGGGCCTACTGACGTTCAGTAGGACCTTGACCGTGAGCCTGCATAGTTATGCTATTGGTTTTGCATACCATTTTAGTAGGATCAACATTTCACCAAAGTTTGATGAAGATCTTTCAAACAGTTCAGGAGAGCTGGAAAGGACAATGACGATGGGTGGATGAATTAATAGATAGATGGGCACATGATGTCCATTTTCATAATCCACTCTCCAAATTGCGGTTGCGATTAGCAAAACACTCTGAAGCTGTCCAAACGGTATTTAAAATTCTGTATCAGCAAACAATATTATCATACAATTGTTAATTTGTTTCATGAAAAAAATCACCAATAGGTATCATCAAAGAACAGGCCGGCTCATGAGATTTTGACACTATCACATATATGTAAATGTATTATTTGAGTGTAAACTGTAGCTATCTACAGGGGAATGGCTGCCTTTGTGTTATATATACCCTTCCTTTGTGATTATGTGTCCTTCACCAAAAGATTTTATCCACTAGTAAGTACTGGTTCAACAGGGGGAGACAGGAAATCATTCAGACATGACTGATTTGTTAACTGATACCTAAAGCATCAAAACAAGTTTTCCTTGTAAATTTAAAAGATGAATATCATTGGCGAGTCTGTGGGAGTGAAAGGCTTGTCTCAATCATCGCTACGTATATGCATGAAAGTAATAAGCTCTCTTTTAAATTATAATTAGATTAAAGCTTCTAATTCGTTTGAGACAGCTAACTCATGCACATGGCCCTGTTATTTTATACACTGCGAGCACAGTTGTTGGTACATTACAGTCGACTCTTGTTAACTCAACTATGCATAACTCAATACTATCACTTATCTCGACCTGACGGCCCAGTCCCGGTATTTTCCCCTATATATTATTGCCATTCCACAACGTTTATCTCGACTACGGCTAAGCCAATAAAACCGATAACTCGTTACAAAAAACTGGTCCCGCTGATCAATTTTAGTGTATTTTACAACGCCTAACTAGATTCCATTTCATAAGAAATTACCTTTTTATCTGAATGTGTCTCCAATTAATCCACCGCTTTCAACGTCAATTATCCCCATTAAAACCACCAATTGTTTGATCACTTGGTCCACGTGTGTGACACATGCAGTTGTAAATGAGTGTGTTGTACATGTATAATTACATAATTGACCGCGGTACAACTTCAAAGCTGCTACATGAGCTAATGTCTCATATTTGAGCAATCTCTGTCCGATGACCGCTCGTTTTAAATAAGGCCAAAGTATTACTTGACTTTTCGCTTACTGTAAAGGCGGCACCTCATGAATGCGTAATTAGGACTGGTCAACCTTAGACATAGGTGAAAGCTGTAAATGAGGCGTGGTTTTATTCAAAAGTAACTGTATCATCTTATGTCATTACCTCAATATAGACGCAAAATACATTATTTAGTCCTTAAAACGCCAGCAAAATAACTGCATCTGAAAATGTCTATTTAGCATAAGCATAGAGGCAAACATTGTGGACATTGTTAAGCTACTGACCGAACATAATTTGGAGTTTCTAAGCTTAACAGGAGGCTGCACACGCTCGTCTGAGGCTACACTGTTCAAAATGCCACATTGTTGGAAATCATATATCGTGGCTCATATTCTGTTCTCTTATATGGGCATCGGGCTGGATACTTTGTTAAACTGTGAAAGTAAAGTTGTTATTAAAATAATTGTAACCCAATCTTACATATAACACTTAAATTGTCATACTTATTTCCCTTCAGCTGCAAAAGAATTGAAAACCGACGTAGCAACAAACACACACATTTACTAAGGCCTTTTGCGTCACTGAAACATACATTAAGAAGATAGCTTCTCCCAGAATAGCAAATTGATCCGTATCAAGAAGGGTGTAAACAAAATAAGATGTGGTGCATGAGACTTCCAACAATGTGGCATTTTGACGTATAGACTCAGACGCTACTGCGCAGCCTCCTGTTAAGCCTAGAACCTTCAAAAGATGTTCGGTCAGTAGCTTAACAGTCATAGAATGCGCATATGCGCAGGCTGATCTGAGCATTTGCTGGTCACACATACCACATTGTTGGAAATCTCATGCAATGGCTCATTAGTAAAATATTGGAACTATTCCTTTTTTAAATGTGCAGGTCATGTTTCCACCAAATCTACAATTAAAAAAAAAGTATAGCTATAGGAAAAACTCTTGAGAATCAGTCCATTCATGAAATATACTGAACACAAGGCTCCAAAGTGTTCATTATTTTTCAGGAATGTACAGATACGAAGTCTTTCTCCAGCTTAAAATACACCTTCAATAAGAAATTGTATTGTAGCACTAAGAATTTGGAAAATCAACGCAACTTTCTTATTATTGGATCATTCTTTTTATATATTTTGACAAAACTTCATTTTTCCACAGGCGATCCATTCAAGGGAACAGCGGTTGCTTTTTTCCCAGCCATATTCAGCTTCCATGTTGGCTAGAGTGTGTTTTAATGTTGATGACTTCAACAACAGAAACTTATTTTTAACTGCTAAGTTATTAAAACAAGGTTATAGATATCATAAACTTCGAAAAGCATTTGCTAAATTCTACCACAGACACTCAGAGTTAATTGTTAAATGCAACATTGGATTAAAAACTCTTCTAACCTATATCTTATGGTGATTTAGTTTATAAATTCAAACGAATTGTTAGAAAACCTAATTTTAGTGATCAATTCAAAAAGATAGTTAAACGTTATATAAGGGTTGGATATAACTTGGATATCATGCGACAGTCTGCATGCCTAGTTTTAAACCCAATCACGGTTTATAGCTATGGTTTCCTCTTTAATTGCACGGCGGTGGGTCAGGCTTCAGACTCTATGACGGCTCTGACGTAAAGCTTTAATCGGTGGGTTGTTGCCTGATGCTTATCTGTAGCTGGACCAACCGTGGCTCAACTTGAGGTTTTCTTTAGCTCTGACTATCTCTGAGTCATGAGCCATTTTCTTTGTTTCAGCATGGTATGTTAATTTCATTACAGTGTTTCTCCATGATGATACATTGCATTAGTTAGTTGGCCTCCATGCGAGCTGAACATTTCTTGTACTTCAACAACAGCAGAATCTAGGGCGAAGATTTGGTACCTGTAAAATGCATTTAAGCCCCCCCCGGTGGCTTAGGCTACTGTCCGTTCTAAGGCGGTGGTTCTGTTGCTGTTGACTTTTTGTTTATTGTTACTCCTATTGTGGGAGTCTGTAATGTCCTATGTTTTGTTGTGTGTTACTTTGTGTCCATTCTAGCATTGCAATCATCTTGATGGGGAAGAGAGAGCTGGTTGCTTTGCTTGATTTGTCTTCCTAGTGTCTCGTGATGGTTGAGCGGTGTCACGGGGTTGTCTGCGGTTTGTGATTGTGGTATTTCCTGACCATACCACAGGAGCTTGAAGTTCGATCCTTAAATCACACCTATATCCTCAAAACCAAAAGCTCACAATGTCATTACGTAGTATTGACCAGGAGTGAATTTCAGGCACCTTTGAATCGCCGTTACCAGGAGGTTTTGGCGAAAACTGAACATCTAACCATAAAAACTATGTCAACAGGACATGCGAGGCATGGATAACTTTTTCTGACACATCACTGAATCAAAATAATGAGCGTTTGAAAATAAGGAAAAAATAACGGTAGCCATTCCGGCTCCAGTATCCGGTTTGACGCAGTGAATCCGAGCCTTTGTCACACTTGGAGAAAAAACATTTCAAAACTTACAAACTCTTCAACCAAAAAATGAAACGATCAGTTAAATGTGTTCAGAATATTAAATAAATCAAACCCTTACATTTACTTACCACGAAAAGTTCTGTTTTTCATAAACTTTGCGGAAATTCAAAACTGAAACCGTTGTTTTTCAAAGATCGTGTGACGTTGACGTCGCTTACGATTTGGCGTACACAGCGTAACGTCAAGTAATAGCTACACTAAGCGTCTTGGGGCGCATTCCGTAGATGAAAACGTCATTGTCTCATTGTTTATGCCCTAACAAATACATCCAGGTAAACCGCATGTGTAGATCTCGGAGGGTGTTGGCTACCGGAGGTAAACAAACAGAATATGGATGGACAGGGTCTGTATTTATCCATTTTTATTTCTTATAGAGAGTTTCTTGGAGACGAAAGCAGCAAACAGGTTGCTTCTTTATTGAATGATAAGGACTCGGACTGTGTTAAATGCTTTTGATATATGTCCGTAGTACCCAGGGCGACTTTTCAAATGGCAATTGCAATATTTTCAATGAAAAAAGGCTATTCTTTTGATCATAGCTGGAATTACACCAACCTTTGCCACAAATTGCATGTACCGCCACAATTCTATATCATTCTCCTTCATGATATAAAAGCGCCATGCCCCCAAAATGCTATTTAAATATCGTTATTTGAAATTTGCTTAAGGTCATATCATTTTGATGGTTAGCAAAATGTGCAGAGGTTATTTGACGGCTGGCATGCTTGCTATCGGAGTGACAGTGGTTTTGATTTCGGAGATTGATACATACTGCCACACACTAAGTGCCTGAATCTGATATAGTTTAAGCATGCCAAGTTACAAAAAAAAATGCTACAAATGGAAGACTACCAGGGAACGAAATTCAGAAGACAAATTGAGAGGTTTTGCAGCTGTTCAGTGTTGTGAAAAGCGCTCATCTTCAGTCAGGGGCATGTATATTTTGTCAACAGGCTTCGCACAGGCTTGAAAAGTACTTGAATATACAGGAGTGTCTTGAAAAATCCTTGAAAATTAAATTTGCCTTGAAAAGTACTTGAAAAACACTCAAAGACCTTGAAAAGTCCTTGAATTTTATCAATACAGGAGGATTCAACAGTGTTTTGGAGACCTAAAATAGTATCAAATTGTGGTGCCTTTATTTGGTGCAGCATATGCTGCACCAAATAAAGACACCTCAATTTTATTCTAATTTTCTTGAACTAGTATCTTTAGTAATGGACTCTAGCATTTCCGGCGTAGAATTTTAACGTGTAAATCAGTATTTTTCTTAAGTTTTCAGTCCTTGAAGACAGTAGAAAAGTCTTTTAGGAGTCCTTGAAAAGTCCTTGAATTTTGCACAATCTTGTCTGTATGAACCCTGGTCTAGTCGGTCAGGGAAAACGTGTTTTAATTCTGCACTGATACATGTTAGGTGAAATCATTATGCTTGAATTAGGAAGGGAATATGATAGCAAGGTTGGTGGGGTGGGGTGGCGAGGGGATGGTCCCTGAAGGAAGGTAAGAACAAGTGCCAGATCTATACCCATTTTCTTACCTGGCAACGCAGTGTATTAACAAAATGCGCCAACAGGGTTACTAAATGCAGGTTCACATTACTGCGCCCTGCCCATCCTCTTTATTTATTTATTTTCATATGTGACATAGGGTGTGCCCATTTCTTGTACCGACATCTAGCTTTGCACTGATACGCTTTCTTCGATTTTGTAAAATTTTAGTGAGAAAATGCACATACTTATACAAAAATACCAAATGTTCCCGAATGGGCAAGCTAATGTGATGTTGTTATCATCACTTAATCATGCGCGGATCCAGAATGTTTTGTCAGAGGAAGTCTAACTCAACAGACACATTTCTTTTAGATGAATGGAGTGAGGAATCAAAAACCCACTAAAAGCGGACCATCATCAGCCCAACAGCAAAACGCTGGCGGGGCGATAATTACCCAATATGGAATGCTGGCTTAGTAGCTTTTAATTTTCCAGGGGATCTGGACCAGTATTGCTAAAGAGCCCTAAAGGTTTCCGACTTTCCAGGGAGGGGGCCAGGACCCTCTGCCACCCTCTCTGGATCCGCGCATCTTAATCTTAGTTGAATGCGCCGACATAGCTGAAAAATTGTTTACTTGGATGTTAAGAATAAGATAAAAAAAAAACCGTAATACTGAACCCTGTACAGTTTGCATACGTTTTATAGCTGTACTCTTTTCGTCATTGCGACAGTAAAATAAAATACCACACGTATTTAAAAGCAATTTACCGTTTTGGTCTGTTGTCACTTCATTCTTAAAAGTATTAGTATACATGTAAACTTATCTGGATTTTCACTGCATATTTGTATAGGTGGACAAAATAATCCATATAACAAATACCCGTAAAATATTGAAGATATTGCAGTTTCGGTGGTAATCCGTTCTGTTATTTTATCTTTTAACGTTTTTAAACTTTACATAGTAGTACAGGGCCCGGAATTACAAAGCCTCCTTAAAGTTAAGGAAGACTTAAGTTAAGTATTGATATTTCAACATGCTAAATAAATTGCCTAGATAGATGCAGTACTTGTGGTCAAAGATAACATTGTGATCTAGAGAAAAAAATGAAACTATTTTGATTTTAATCAGTTTTAAACGTTATTTTTCGCATCCTGATAAATCAATACTTAAGTAAGTAAGTAACTCAGTAAGTCTTCCTTAACTTTTCGGAGGCAGTGTAATTTCGGGCCCAGGTCCTCATATCCCGGTAACAGCAGCCCAAGCCCCCACGATGGCATCTTTTAAAGCAATATTATTTGAGCCGCGACATGAGATTTCCAACAATGTGGTATGTGCGACCAGCAAAGGCTCAGACCAGCCTGCGCATACGCGCAGACTGATCAGAGCCTTTGCTTGTCGCTTGAATATTATATGAATATAAAGCTACTGGACGAACATAATTTGGAGTTTCTAAGCTTAAAAGAAGGCTACACAGGCTCGTCTGAGTCTATTCATGTCAAAATGCCACTTTGTTGGAAATCACATGTCGCGGCTCATTTGTCATTCTGTAAGAAGCAATAAAGATGAGCTGTATATCTTTAAGATATTTTTAAAAGTTTCACACCGGATAACCGGCAATCGAAAAAGTTAATACTATCGACGAACGTAGATCAAAAATCGTTCGAAACAGGGTTTTCGATTGCCATTTGTCGCCCGATTTTTCGATTGTCATTTGTCGCCCGACTGGCGACAAATGGCAAATGGCAATCAAAAACACTGTTTCTAGCGATTTCCATATGCATAAAACAACATGTATTTGTAACATGTTATATATGTGTACTTATCAAAGCAGATACATGTAGCTTCCCATTTCTGTAAAATCGAATGTTTAGTTAGATCTTTCTGCAACTATTTGCAGTACGGCTTTAAATTATCTTTAGTTCAATAATTGTACCTGGGTGACGTCCTTTTCAGAAAGAGATGGGCAATCGGATTGTGAACTAGCTGTTACTCATTTAGAGTTTGGGTACAATATATTTTAAACAGATCAAGTTTAGTAGTTTTATAGTTGTGATGTTTGTTCTATTATCTATAATAGAGGCTGTCTCAGGAAGTATCTCTTCCCTTGTTCTTCTTAAATATTGACTTGTTTCCATATTTCATGTTTTATTTATTTCCCTGTTCTCTGACAATCTTGTTCCCCTCAATTTGGCATTTTCCCTTTCCCTAGAATAAATGGCTTGTACAAATACACCCTAACTCGTGAGAGGGCCTCATTGTTAAGGCATACAGAGAACTCCTCTCTCAATTCCATGATAAAAATGTTTCCCTGCTTATAGCACGTTATTACAGTTCTTTACCATCCGATGACATACTTGGAATTTGACAGAGGAGGACTGAACATGGGAGTCGAACACCCATTTCATTATATTCCCGTACTGCTCATGATATTTTAAGTTAATTTCCAAATACATTGGAGAGAGAGTAGAGTGAGTAGAGAGAGAGAGAGAGAGAGACAGACAGACAGACAGAGATAGAGAGAGACAAATGACAGAGAGAGAGACAGAGAAAAAGATAGTAGAGAAAGAGAGAGTAGAGGAAAAACGAGTGGAGGTAGTGCGAGTAGAGAGAGAGAGAGAGAGAGAGTAGAGAAAGAGCCAGTAGAGGAAGAGATAGTTAAGAAAGAGCGAGTAGAGGGAGTGCGAGTTGAGGGGGTGTGAGTAGTGGGAGTGGGAGTAGATGGAGTGCGATTAGAGAAGGAGAGCGCGTAGAGAAGGAGTGCGAGTAGAAGAGTGCGAGTAGAGAAGGAGTGTTTGTAGAGAAGGAGTGCGAGTAGAGAAGGAGTGCGAGTAGAGAAGGAGTACGAGTAGAGAAGAAAGAGTAGAGAAGGAGTGCGAGTAGAGAAGGAGTGCGAGTAGAGAAGGAGTGCGGTAGAGAAGGAGTGCGAGTAGACAAGAGAGACAATAGAAGGAGTGCGAGTAGAGAAGGAGTGCGAGTTGAGAAGAGAGAGTAGAGAGAGAGAGAGAAAGTAGAGAAGGAATGCGAGTAGAGAAGAGAGTGTAGAGAACGATTGCAAGTAAAGAAGAGAGAGTAGAAAAGAGAGAGTAGAGAAAAGAGAGTAGAGAATGAGTGCGAGTAAAGAAGAGAGAGTAGGGAAAGAGAGACTAGAGAAGAAGTGCGAGTAGAGAAGAGAGAGTAGAGAAAGAGAGAGTAGAGGAGGAGTGCGAGTAGAGAAAGAAAAATTAAAGAAGTAGTGCGATTAGAGAAGAGAGAGTAGAGATGTGTGAGAGTAGAGAAAGAGAGAGTAGAGAATGAGTGCGAGTAGAGAAAGAGAGAGTAGTAAAGGAGTGTGAGTATAGAAGAGAGCGTAGAGAAAGTAGAGAAGGAGTGCGAGTAGAGAAGGAGTGCGAGTAGAGAAGGAGTGCGAGTAGAGAAGAGGGAGTAGAGAAGACGGGCGAGTACAGTAAGAGAGAGTAGAGAAGGAGTGTGAGTAGAGAAATAGCGATTAGAGAAGGAGTGCGAGTAGAGAATTGAGAGGAGAAAGTAGAGAAGGAGTGCGAGTAGAGAAGAGAGAGAGTAGAGAAGGAGTGCGAATAGAGATGAGAGAGTTGAGAAAGAGAGAGAAGAGAAGGAGTGCGAGTAGAGAAAGAGAGAGTAGAGAAGGAATGCGAGTAGAGAAGAGAGAGTAGAGAAAGAGAGAGAGTAGAGAAGGATTGCGAGTAGAGTAAGAGTGCGAGTAGAAAAGAGAGAGTAGTGGGAGTGCATGTAGAAAAGAGAGAGTAGAGAAAGAGTGCGAGTAGAGAAGGTGTGCGAGTAGAGGAGAAAGAGTAGAGAAAGAGTGCGAGTAGAGAGGAGAGAGTAGAGAAGGAGTGCGATCAGAGGAGAAGTGCGAGTAGAGAAGGAGTGTGAGTAGAGAAAGAAAGAGTAGAGAAGGGGTGCGAGTAGAGAAGATAGAGTAGAGAAGGAGTGCGAGTAGAGAGAAGGAGTCCGAGTAGAGAAAGAGTGCGAGTAGAGAAGGAGTGCGAGTAGAGAAGGAGTGCGAGTAGAGAAAGTGAGAGTAGAGAAGGAGTGCGAGTAGAGAAGAGAGAATTGAGAAAGAGAGAGTAGAGAAGGAGTGCGAGTAGAGAAAAGGGAATAGAGAAGGAGTGTGAGTAGAGAAGAGAGAGTAGAGAAGGAGTGCGAGTAGAGAAGGAGTGCGAGTATAGAAGAGAGAGTAGAAAATGAGTGCGAATAGAGAAGAGAGTGTAGAGGAGTGCGAGTTGAGAAGAGAGAGTAGAGAAAAAGAGAGAAGAGAAGGAGTGCGAGTAGAGAAGAGAGTAGAGAAAGAGAGAGTTAAATTTATGCATCTAGTGAAGACTGATTAAACCGTACAGGTGTTCGTCTAAACATCTGGTATACTAATTGCATTGCTACTTGATCCGTCACCTTCACAAAAAGGTATGTGTCCATTTCTTAGTATAATGTTTTGGCATGTTATGTTACTGCACTGTTACTTTAATGTGATGCAAAGGGCTAAATAGATATGGTAGGCTAAAACAAACAAACAAAGCAAACTAATGCACAAAAACACCCATTCAGTGTTGAACAAAAACTCTAACAAATTGGTTTATTTAAGCTTGTTTCTCCTTTGATATGTTCCCCGCCAATCGAACCACTTGTTTTTGAAAGTGTTTGAGTGTTACACTTTTGTTTCCGTATGCGAGAGCTTGTTTAATGAGCATAATCAATTTGCTCTTCTCCGTAATCAATGTTAACATGCACATGCCTTCCCTCCGACAGCTACCCAACATACCTCCGAACGGAAAGCTACCCATAAACATGATACCACCGTCATCAAAATGTTTGACATGTATTTTTGAATTGTATTTGACTGATTTATTCCAAAGAGAGGTTACACATTCCAGTGGTGGCTGTGAATAAAGTAAAAATAAAATAATAGATATGAATATTAACTGATGAATTCGAAATATTCGTCCAAATTACTGCATTTCCGAATTCAAATGCAATTTAAACTCGAACAGATTAAGTTCCGAAACATGTAATGTTTTCAGAGTTATCATCATTCTGTATACTATCGACCTATATGTTGTTCTTATCCCTCAAAACGACTCTAAATGAAATAAAATCGTCTCAATACAGACCATGTCCAACCCAAAAAATCTTTGTTTACCTCCGATAGCCAACACCCTCCGAGATCTAGACATGCGGTTCACCTGGGTGAAATAGGTTTCCCGGTTCTATATCGACTTAAAGTATATTTGAGACATTGTCCTGTTTTGTCTTAACGTCGCCATCTTGATCAAAAGGTAGAAGAAAAATTATCGAACACTTTGACGTTGCCATCGCAACATTCACTGCCGATTGACCGGAAACTGGAGCCGGAATGGCTACCGAGAGCTTAGTTTCACTCCTGGTCATTACTACGTAATGACACCGTGAGCTTTTGGTTTTGAGGTTATATAGGTGATATAAGGACCGAACTTCAAGCTCCTGTGACCATACTCACTATTTTTTTATTCGCTATTGAAGTGCTATTCACAGTAAACATGCTTGTTACCCAAACATGGAAAGTCCCTATTTATGATTTCGACGACAAGGAGCTTTTCATTACAGTGACTACTACGCATTTGGATCACAACAGAACATGTGCAGCGGTTGATGTTTTTCGGTGGAAAACTTTAATTTATGAAAGATACGTTCATTCGGCACAAGCAGCACAGGGTGATGAATTTCCAACAATTGATCAACTTTCAAACATTCTTATTTTGCGTGTAGTCGACTTCAAGCGTTCATGCATATGTCGTCGTGTGAATGGAAATATGGAACCACTGTCGCACATGAAACAGCAGCTAAACAGGAAGGTTTCTGTTGGCCTGTCATATCTTCTTCAGAATTATGTATAATATAAATTGATGTTGGCGTCACCTCCACCGGGCTTCACTGATCTATATATTAATAAATGCATGGGTGAAAGTTCAAAATTTAAAAATTCCTGAACAATAGAAATTAAATTTTTTAAACTTGAATAATGCCCACAAAAATGAATAATTCTAAATGGTTAATTGTGTTTAAATAATCTGAAATTAACCAGAGAAGCTATTATAATCATACAAATTCAGCATTTTGAGGGTGACTTTCTATGGAAAGTCAGCCTCAAAATTCTGAATTCAGGATCAATCCTGAAAACTTTCACCCATGTAAATATCCTCTATCCACCACTACTCTTGCCTTTACCAGATTTCCTATCAAAAGATGACATTTGCAATGACATAAATCGAAACAAAGTGAGGGGCATCAGAGTAACATGGAGCTTCAGGACCAGTGATTATAAAACATGTTTCATGCAACTCAGCTGAGCACAAAATTTATACTGCTCCTAAATGTAAAAATGTCAACATTTGGCATTTTAACATTTATAGGCATGATACATAAACATCTGACAGACTTAAGCAAGAACGATCTTTGTTTGTCAGTATTTTAGTTTTTATGAGCAGTTGAAATTTCGTGCTCAGTTGAGTTGTGCAGGAAAAAGGTTTAAAAAACATCGTGGCCAGAATTGCTTAACAAAGGCGGTGCCAGTAAAATGCATTTAAGCCCCCCCCCCCCCCCCCCCCAGTGGAATAGGTTGCTTTCCGTTCTAAGGCGGTGGTTCCGTTGTTGTTGATTCGTTAATTGTTGTTTCTCCTATTGTTTATGGGGTTTCTTTTTTTTTGGTCCTTGTTTTGTTATGCAGTACTTAGTGTCCTTTCTAGTTTTGCAATCATCTTGATAGATAAGAGAATGCTGGTTGCTTTACTTCAAGCCTTTCTGATGCCATGTGACTCTTAGTGTTCAGTGGCTCTTCCTCACCGTGCCGGGATTTGCTCTGCAGTGTGTGATTGTGGTATATTTTTGTGTTTTGATCCAGGTGGGCCTCTTGTATTTTCTTTAGGTCGAAACGTCTGAAACTCCTTCATCAGTTATCTTGTTAATCCTAATAAGTAGAAAAATATTTGATTCAAACTTCTGATTTCGTATACTGTACGCATATACAGAGTGATAATGTACACTCGTCCTTGCATATTACTATAGAGTTGTGTCACGTTTTGTAGAATTATTAATGTGCCAACTCCTTAACCTGGGCTGATTTAACAAAAGACAGTTGCACTTCCCAATAAGTGCTGATGGCGTAAATTACAGCACATTAAGAGACCCACCCTTCTAACTGCACACGCAGGGGTTCAGTCTTTTCACTCTTCAAGGTTTTATAAAGGGCAATATCAAAATGAATTTCCAGAGAAAAAAACATTGAAGTATTCAAATCAAGTAATCAATAGAATTCTTGTTTTGCAGGTTAAAGCTTGAGAACGATACGTGATCTCGTCAAAGACAAGAGATACGCAAAATAATAAATGTTCGAATCTCCTTCATAAGTTTACTTAATGCATAATAATGTTAGTGTTAAGTGTGGTGTTTTTGGGCGATGAACGCCACTTTGTTATTTCAAAAGGTTTTCTTTGCTGGATTAAAGGGATATTTTTGTTTCGGCCATTGAAAATCGTTTTTAAAGGACTATAACTATTTCTAGGGATTTCTGCGGAAAATATGTTGTGGGAAATCATAACCAAATTTGCCAAAGTGGTGTAATGGTACCTATCGCATACATTTTGTAAGCGTTAGCTGTCGTCTGCTGATAACCCTTGAAAACAGTTTGGACCCAGATCAGGCCCGACAAAACGTTGGGCCTGATCAGGGTCCAAACTGTTTGACGCTCTGATGGTACTCCTGAAAGAAGTTTTCGAAAAAGTTGATTTTGAAAAAAAAAAAAAAAAAAAAATCAGCAGACGACAAAAAAGTATGAAAAATAGCCAGTAGTGGAATTGGAGCGCTCGTCGGACCCTTCATTGTTCTACTATGCAATAAGTACTATTGTCTCATGGGCCGGCTTAGTAACGTCTAAAGGACTCGGTGACAAACGCGGCACGCCAACATCCTGTTAGATAGTGACAAACGGTGAAGACCAAGATAAGACGTCACAAATTCTCGTCATGACATGCACGGTTTTGTGTACAGTAAAACCTGTGTAAAATGGCCACTTAAAAATAGATGATGATGATGATGATGAGTTGGAGTTTAACGACGCATCAACCCTTTTGGGTCATTAGCGTCATCAAGGTTAGGTAAGAGAAGTATTACTGAACATAAAAACTATAATAGTTAAGCTAAAATATAAACAATTTAACACATTAAACATATGAGTATAGCAAAGACGATAAAATAGTAATCATTTTACAGCGAAGACCATGTACAATATCTGACAACAACATAGGCTAATCAGATGACTATACATGATCTTCTCCTGCAAAAAAGAAAATGAAATGCTGAAAGCAAGTTTAAATAAGTAAACAGTTCAAAGGAAATAGCTACAATTTGTTAAAAAGATTAATCTCTTTTAAGAATAAAAAGACACTATCAATAGGTACATCATTAAACAATTGTTTGATTGTATCAACATGAAAATATTTGTTTCTTATATGAGAAAAATCACCACAAAAATAGACAAAACAAAGATCTTAATAACAAATGGTAGCTTAATGAAGGTCGAAAGTATTGCAGAATGCTCCCCTTTTCTGCAATACTTTTTACCTGCATTAAGCGATAATTGGTCTTGAAAACCATTTTTAGTTCTTTTGAGAGTGGCATTTTATTACACGGGATTTACTGTACTACCAACACGGCGAGCTCTCAACTAAAGAAATCACCGAGCAGCGAACTAATATGAAAGTGACACATCATTGGCAAACAGCAAAGACTAAGACATGCCAGTCCATCCGTGCAGTCTCATGTATGTTTGGGGATTTGAATTGGGAAAACTTACAAAGCCATTTAATTGGATAAAAGCTTGCAGCTTATATATTTATTACACTGTATCACATGTTTGTTTATAAGATAATTGTGAGAAAGTCATTTTACCTAGGACAACAAAAATATGGTTTATGACTAGAGTAACAAATAGTTAATGTTATTATACAAAATGTTCGACCTCAGGGGTTTGTGTGTTCTCGTTCCAGGGATATATGAAAGTGGCCTTTTGTCTAACATTTTCTCAAAAACTATTTGCACAAATGAGCCGCGACATGTGATTTCAAACATGTAATCTCAGACAAGCATGTGCAGCCTCCTTTTAAGCCTAGAAACTCCAAATGATGTTCAGTCAGTAGCTTAACAGTCGTTCAATATTCAACGACAAGCAAAGGCTCAGACCAGACTGCGCGTATGCACAGGATGATATGAGGCTTTGCTGGTCAAACATACCACATCGTTGGAAATCTCATGTCAAGGCTAAAATGTTATGTTTAAACTTGGAATAGATCATCATAAAAGTTGTATAAAATAATGACCCTTGGTTGAACTTGGACAAATTTCATGGCAATATAAAATTTGGTTAATTGTGCTTTTCTAGTCCCATATATCCGTGTCAGGTGAGCCGATAGATGCTGTAAATATTTTGCCTCTAGCGAGATTCGAACCCACGACCGCGACAACTCCGCCTAGCACTACACCAGACATCGACGCTTCCATCTGCACCAACTCATCTGCACCCATACTCTTGGATTCAAGCAGCGATGTGACTGCACTTGTGCGCTGGCTTGTATGAGCAATCGCTGGTCGCCTGAGCTACATATTGGAAACGAGGGGTCAATATATATTTTACATATATAATGTATCCCCTATAGGTTTTCTCTTTAAAAGTTAGACCCCTCGTTTCCAATATGTAGGTCAGGCGACCAGCGATTCCTCAGACAAGCCAGCGCACAAGTGTAGTCTCGTCACATCGCTGCTTGCATCCAAAAGAGAATGGGTGCAGATGAAGACGCAGCGCAAAACCTACTAGATAGCCGTGAATGCGCATTGAAAGTATCTCAAAAGCTGGCCCATTTCAATTAGCAAAAACAGAAGGTACCCTTTGTGTTCTGATGGTTTTTCCCATATGGAGATATACAATAAGGGTAAGATTATCCGTTATATGTTTTAAGGGGTCACAGGTAGAAATTTCCAAATAATTATGTACAGTACATATACTTCAGTCCCCGAATATTATATTTGAGTCGTGACATGGGATTTCCAACAATGTTGCATTTTGACAAGTGTAGACTCAGACGAGCCTGTGCAGCCTCCTTTTCAGCTTAGAAACCTCAAATAATATTCGGTCTGTAGCTTAAGTCATAGAATATTCAAGCGACTAACAAAGGCTCTAATCAGACTACGCGTATGCGCAGGCTGGTCTGAGCCTTTGCTGGTCGCACATACCACATTGTTGGAAATCTCATGCCGCGGCTCAATTATTTATCTTAGCAAACAGTGCAGGTACTGGCGGCATTACATTTGGGTCTGCTCTGTTTACCAAAGGACCCCTCTATGGGCTTCCAGTATACAAAGGGTTAATTTAATCAGTCAATGCATTTAACCCTCAAAGCGCAAATCGCAACAAAAGTCGTCTGCTTTTCTCGTCTGCTGAAATGTTTAAGAAGCCTCTTTGACAAAAAGTGTGGACTCAGATCAGACTGCTCCTATTGGAGCAGTCTGATCTGGGTCCACCCTGTTTGCTTCTATACTTAAATTAGTCAGTAATGTTAGACAATTGTGATTTGCAATAGACGACTTCAGCAGACGTCATTTTCAGATGTATTTTTGGGCGCTTTAAGGGTTTATAACTAAACGAAGCAGCTAATGCTGTGGCGCACGGTCAATAGTAGTAGTACTAAAATTACGCAGCTTGAAACATTTTAATCGCTAAGATTTTCTCAGTATCAAAGTTGGTAACATAACCAACTACAAGTTTTGTCATCAATCCATAGTATAATATGTATTGCTTCCCTTCTTTAATAGGTAAAACGATAAGTGATAAGACATAATTAATGCCCTGATCACGTTTAAAAAAGGTGTCACACATGATATTAATAAAAAATCCTAAAGACCCATTTTATTTACAAAAAACAATAATTAAACAACAAGATGCAAACAAAAAACGATGATCTGACAGATCTTAGAAGTGTGCGCCGTCAAAAATTTACTTTCTTATTTCTCAACCAAAACATATGTTGTGGGTACTCAAAAGAACCGTCTCAGGAAAATACTGATGGATAAGAATATATTGATCATTTTTACGCCCCCACTTAGTGTTTATCTGGAGGCCAGTATCTAAGATTTAGAATATTTTGGATTAAAGGTTCCCCATAAAGTTGACCGCATTATTTTTTTAAAAAAAATGTTCATATATATTACAACGCCTTTTTTGTTTGAAATGTTTAATAAAAAAAAAGCAATGTAAGCTAATCTTTGGTTGACCCTAGTGAACGTATTTTGGGCTGATAAAAAGAGGACATTTATGCATTGCGAACGTCCTTTCCTGTCTTTGTCAAGGTGTATTACAAATCCGACAAAAACTACATTGTATATGTAGGATGTTTCTACAGGCTGAATGAAATTCCGCACGTAGACCAGTTTGAACCATATTGCCCTTGATCAAGGCATATGTCAAGTTAAGCGAAGAATATATGCGTAGAATTGTCATTATTTTCTTATTCGTTATTTAAAAAATATGTTTTGGGTGCTCAAAAGAACCGTCTCGTGGAGACGGTTCTTTTGAGCACCCAAAACATATGTTTTGATGTAGAAATAACAAAAAATAATTATTGCGTTCTTTTAATTGCAGACCTGATTTAACCCTTTGTATACAATTTACATGGGAATGGTCGTTGTATATATGGAGGGATATCGGCTAAGTTTCCAAATAATATTGTATTTCTCCCAATTGCAAAAAGTGTCGATCCATATGGAATGCCGCGCTGCATATCATCTGGGTCTTCACTGTTGGCCAAACATAAGAATTTGGTACTTATCATCGCATATGCGTAGTCATTCTCTTAAACATGTATGCGCAGCTGGTTTAGAGGAATCATTATAAAAGCGGGCCGCCATCGGCCGGTCATTGTGTGCTGGCTGGGGATACACTGACCTTGTGTGTGCAAACATCTAAGGTTCTTGGATGCTGCATATGCGGTATCATTCTTCGTTTGTTTTAACTTGTACTTCATTAGCTACGAGCACAATGGAAATGACAGCTATATTTTGACCAGACCATATAGTGAGCTGTCAATTTGGACGCCATCTTGTGATTTTCTCAAGCCAGATTCTTCAATGGTATAAACATCTAACCAACAAGAATCAGCACAGAAAAAAATTGAACTTCTCTAGAAAGTAGGGTTGTCCAAAATAGAAGACAAAGACATTCATGACCAAAAAGGTTAATAGTTCAGATTGTCGTTATTCAAATTGGTCTATTTATAATATATGTACGGAGAATGGAGACGTAAAAAAAGTATAATGACTTTACTACTCATAATAACTATAGTAGGAATGAACCCGTTAGTTGTCCTCCGCTGGCCTTAATTTGTGCTGTTGGCTCTACTGGGTGTCCTCTCAAGGTTGGTCACGAGACTGGACAGCTTAGTGTGCCAGGATTTTGTTTTAGGACGATGATTTGCAATTCCCACGAGGCACTCCCTGCAATTGAGAACAAACAAGTTTTGAAATTTTGCCTGTGTAAAGCCGCGATTGTCGCCTTTGGTAACACGGTATGAAACCATGTTTTCACCTATAAAACTTACCTTTTCGACCATAGGCCAAAATGCGAGTTATTACATTTGAAATAAAATCTGGAGGCTTTCGCAATGTAATTTCTGTTACAAAAGTAAAGAAAGAAAATAAAATCTGTGGCACCGGCTATTTTTTTTTAAAAAGATTTTATCGGTTCATTCTTTTGATATATTTACGTAAAACTGCCTCTGAATCCCATTGTTGAGTTTAAAGACCTGGAACGCATAGATCTGTGGCTTGTATAGGAATCAATGTTCCATATCCTTTGAAGTAAACGGGCAAGTATCCCATAACATTTGGCAAATATCCCCATAATTAATTTCCTAAATATCCCATATCGATCCCTGAAAGTAAACAAAAGTATTGAACACAGTATCCTATATCCATGGAAGTAAAATGGATAGTATCCCATATACCTGCATATCATATATCCCTATCATATCATGAAAGAGTTGGGGAACGGACAAAATCCCACTGGGACAAAAGCCCACTAGGACAAAAACCCACTGGACAATATCCCACAGGACAAAAGCGCATTGCTTAATTTGGCAGGGCGGTTAAAAAAGCCCAGTTGCCCTAGTGGGCTTTTGTGCTTAGTCTGCTACACTGAGTTCGTTGGGGAACGGACAAAAGCCCTACGGGACAAAAGCCCACTAGGACAAAAGCCCACTGGACAATATCCCACTGGACAAAAGCCCACTGCTTAATTTGGCAGGGCGTACAAAAGCCCACTTCTTTGAAAAAAATAATGGTTTCAGTCTATTATAAAACTGTTAACCCTGATCATACTGCTCATTCAGGGTAAATCGCATCTGCAGTGTTTGTTGCGACTAACAACTTTATTTGGGTATTAAAAGCCATTTATATTTGAAGAAAATCGTTTTACAGTTTGGGTCAAACAATCTATTATAATATGGAAACATATGTGTAATCCAAATGGCCCTTGATCTGGTAGTCCGTCTGTCTGTTTGTCCATCAGTTCAATCCTTTTTGTGTTTAATGCATATAAGGCATAAAAGTGGGATTTTGTCCTAGTGGTCTTTTGTCCTTCACTCATAAGATTCTGTAATACTTGCAATAAAAATACAGCGTACGAAATTGCCTTGCTGTTGTCTGCGATTCTCCATTGTTTTGTAATGCAGTACCCATTTTATACAGACTGGCTATCATTTTCATACAGGCTTGATTCAAATTTACCGACGATTCACCGAAATTGACATTACCCCGGCATTTCACAAGTCATAGAGAGCTTGGCTTAAGTGGGTGTTGAAAACGACCGACATCCAACATATTTGACCTGTATGATGCAATGGTCTAGCCGTTTCATTTAATGATAATATCAAGGTGGTTCCATAACATTGACCTTAATTTGGAGGACAATAAGATACGCCAACTGTACTAAAAGTCATATCATAAAGCATAGATCCAAATAAGGAAATTTTATTAGCGTAAAATTGTAATTATTTTCTTACCCATCAATTTAAACATGTGTTTTGGGTGCCCAAAAGAACCGTCTCATTGAGACGGTTCTTTTGAGTACCCACAACATATGTTTTGGATGAGTAATAAAGGAATTAGTTTTCCAATACGCACTCTTATCTGGAGGCCTGAAAAGGCCATGCCAAGAGAAAACACTTGATCTTCGGGCTCAATACTCACACCGGGTAGGCGGCGACCACGAGCACACTGATGTATATGAAAACTGCGTGTCCGATCGCCATACACCGCGCGTTTTAATCGCCCATATGACGTTGTAGAGTATAATTTGTGTATGTTGCGATCGAAAACGTCGTTTTTGGCGATCGGAAACGCAGAGCCGAGAAACGCTGAGCATTTAGCAATAACAAATGAACCACTGTTTAATTGCGACAAGAGTAAGACACACATTCTGTATAATTCTTTAAATGTCACCCATTAACTTTAAAGCTACAGAGCTTTAAACAATTTGAAGATTTTTAGACATTTTTTGGACAACTTCACCATTGACATCAATGAACAATTAGCATTTTCAAAATTTTGTAAAAGTTTAAACTGTTGTATTTGAATAGTACGAAGGCAAAACTTCATCCCATGGATTCTCATTCCTGGGGAGCCCAGGTCCAAAATTTTGACGGTATTCATTTTACATATTTAACTGGCACATGTAAAGACCCTGTATTCATATACCAAGAAATATTAAGTAAATAGATATTCGTACCATTATTCCTACACAGTCAAACCTGGGTTAGTGGTCACCTTCGAATAAAGGCCAACCTGTGAACAAAGGCCAAGCGCCTGAATCCCAAGCCGCCAGTGTATATTGAATTTGACTTTCAAATAACAGCAACATTTCGACAATTTCAAGTTACGAAGTAAACAAAGCGGGCCACCATCGACACAGAATGCTGACTGAGCAGATTTGTGAATTTCTAGTGGGTCCGTACCAGTATTCCAAAATAAACACTGTCCCCACCTCTGGATCCATGCATAGAGGTAAAGATCAGTCCTGTTCGGAAAAGTTGAAAAATCACGGATCGTGGGTCTTGTCGAAATTTAGTTTTTAAACAAAAAACAACCAAAAACAACAACAATCAACACTTTGATCGCCACTGATATCTATCATGACATGATATTTCCAACAATGTGGTATGTGGGACCAGCAAAGCCTCAGTGCTTGTCACTTGAATATTTTATGACTCCTAGGCTACTGACCGAACAGCATTTGGAGTTTCTAAGCTTAACGGAAGGCTTCACAGGCTCGTCTGAGTCTACACTTGTCAAAATGCCACATTGTTGGAAATCACATGTCGTGGCTCAGTTATGTTCTATAAAATATTCACAATATAAAAGACTGCTTATAATGCAAGTGGATGTTGTAGAAATCCTAGAAATGTAGAAAATATGAAATCTGTGCAAAATTTCAGTTTTCATCATGTGACTTTCAACAATTTGGCATTTTGACAAGTGAAGACTCAGACGAGCTTTGTAGCCTCTTTATAAGCTCAGAAACTCCAAATGCTGTTCGGACAGTAGCTTAACTGTCATAAAATATTCAGGCGACCAGCAAAGGCTCTGATCAGACTGTGCGTATGCGCAGGCTGATCCGAGGCTTTGCTGGTCGCACATACCACATTGTTGTAAATCTCGTGCTGCGAAATCTCGTGCCGCTGCTAAATTATTTTGTACATTCACGTGGGTGAATATTTTTAGAAGGAAGCAAACCTTGAGAATTAATTTCAACACCAAGGTAGGTCTGCTCGAAACATATTAACAACAAACAGGCGAGGGCAGATCTAATTAATTCTTTATGTAACGCATACATAATAATGCTCATTATACAAATTTTAGGATCTAGAGGTCTCTGCGCTAATTGCAAGTTCATGACTGGAATGACAAGTTCATAATTTTTTTCACGGACTGCTTGTAGTTGTCTTAAATGAGTGGCAGGAGAGTATATATTATATAAACTAATAGTAAGGACAGACAGTGCCGATGGCCCGACATTTGTATTTGTAATAGCAGTTACATTTCAATGACCTAAAGTAACCATTGGTTGTCCGCCTGTGCGTGGAGATAATCCACGAGCTTTAGCGAGTGGATTATCTTACGTACAGCTGGACAAACATGGTATAACTCATTTATACCACATACATGAGTGTAGACCTTGCACATCACGAGGTTTTTCGTGCTAAAGTTGGTAAGGGTGGTATAATATTACATCTGATAGGGAAACCAGGAAAATAGCTTGGCACAAATTGCTCAAATGAATTCGATATGTTTAAAACATGGCTGCCAGGGAGAGGGGTGTATATATAGGGTAAATATTAAATAATATTCTTTTCAAAAACTTCTAGGCTGATTTGGAAATAGATTTGGCACAAATGGTTATTATTGGTTAGCCTTAAACCGAGTATTGATCTGCTGAAAATCGAGGTTAGCCATCGGTCAGATTTGATTCACTTTTGCTTGAAATGATCATTTCTATTGAGTAAGCTGACTTCGAAATTGACTTTGCGAGAGTACCATACTCACGTGGGCTCAACACAATAAGTAATAGTTATACCATGGTGTGTCCGTCTGTACGTGGAGATAATCCACGAGCTTTAGCGAGTGGATTATCTCCCGTACAGGCGGACAAACCATGGCATAACTATTTTATACCACCTACATCAGTGTAGACCTTTCACTTTACAAGATATTTCATGTAAAAGACGGTTAGGGGTGGTATAATTCTGAATGCATAGTTATTAAATCCACTGGTCACGGTCTGCTAGAAGTCTAATGCATAAGTTATTGAATCCACTGGTCACGATTTGCTAGAAGTCTAGTCTTATGTCTGAGCCTTCATGGCATATACTTCCATAATTGAGTCAGTATAACCAGCTTAAGGTACAAAGATTCAAATCAGTCGGTGCATCCGCACAGTCTGACCAGAGTTCCGGTTTTCCACCTGAAGAAACATTGACCCTTGGCTGACCGTTGAGCGCCCATTGAGGACTGCACGGATACACAGGCTGATCTGAGTCTATGATAGACGCACATGCCAACGTGTACTTTTTGCTGGACCCTGACTCAGTATTACTTTGCCAAACGAGACTGCATGCTCGCAGATGCAGATATGTACAACCATCCTACGAACAAGCTCATTTCTTCAAAAAGAACTGCTTCGTTTGCAAGCAACCTTGATTTTAAAGGAAAGTTATACGTGTTGACAAAAAAGAGATACGTTTGATGTCGCCAAACCGGCGTTCAATATCAATATAGATTACCAAATCAGTGGGTTCAACTTCATGGTCGATGACAACCAAGGTTTAAATTGAAATCTGATGTATCTATTCCAACTCAACGGAACTGATGAAATTACATATTGTTTTCCTCAAAATTGCGATACCAAGATTATTTAAAACGGTTTGATTTTCATTGGACCTTGCATTTATGTTTAAAATATATGTGCGCTTTTTCATAAGTGTTTGTCTGGGATTGTTCATGTAGCATTTACTACAACTCCGAATTTTTAATGCCACAATCTCACTTCAGCCATTGCACCCATAGGGAGTCACCAAGATATATCTAAAAGCAAGTAAGGCAACCAGGTATCGTAGTTATAAAAGTTTTTACATGCTCAACTCATATGAGCATGAAGCTCCAATATGAAAATGCTGGAAAAATAAAGATTTTTCTTGCTTTAAATCACTCAAATGTAATTATCCTGCTATTAAAAGTTAAAATGCCAGCAATTGTTGGCATTTTAACATTTATGAGCATGATAAATTTCGTGCTCAGCCGAATTGAGAATGAAAAATGTTCTAGCGAGAGGATTGCCAAACTATAAAAGAGACAAAACCACAACACGAAACCAGAACCAAACCCACAACACAAAATCAGAACCTAACCAACACACAGAATGGAAACAACAAACACCGAAGCAACAACAAACAATGAAGTAATAACAAACAATGAAGTAACAACAATGACGTAACAACAATGAACCAACAACACTGAAGTAACAACAAGCAATGAAGCAACAACAAACAATAAAGCAACGACAAACAATGAAGCAACGACAAACAATGAAGCAATGACAAACAATGAAGCAACGACAAACAATGAAGTAGCAACAATGAAGCAACAACAAACAATGAAGCAATAACAAACAATGAAGCAATAACAAACAATGAAGCAACGGCAAACAATGAAGCAACAACAAACAATGAAGCAACGATAAACATTGAAGCAACGACAAACAATGAAGCAACGGCAAACAATGAAGTAGCAACAATGAAGCAACAACAAACAATGAAGCAATAACAAACAATGAAGCAACAACAAGCAATGAAGCAACAACAAGCAATGAAGCAACAACAAACAATGAAGCAACGACAAACAATGAAGTAGTAACAATGAAGTAACAACAACAATAAAGTAACAACAACCAATGAAACAACAACAAGCAATGCAGTGACAACAAACAATGAAGCAACAACAAACAATGAAGTTACAACTAACAATGAAGCAACAACAAACAATGAAGCAATAACAAACAATGAAGCAAAAACAAGCAATGAAGCAATAACAAACAATGTAGCAACAACAAGCAATGAAGCAACAACAAACAATGTACTGATCTACCAAATGCTTTGAAGCGTGACTCTATTTACAATATCGATGTGTTGTTCCAGAAAAAAGGGTTTCAGGCATTTATTTACATTTATTTAAAAGCTTTGACATACACCTATGTTCCATCCAGACTGGCTCATTTTACGCATTCTGCATCAATCGTTTGAAATAGAAAGACCCAAAGGCCATTTGTCAGAGGTCGTGGTACATCTATAGCATCAACAAACAATGAAGCAATAACAAACAATGAAGATAAAACAAACAATGAAGCAACAACAAACAAAGTAGCAACAACAAGCAATGGAGCAATAACAAACAATTAAGCAATAACAAACAATGAAGCAATAACAAACAATGAAGCAACAACAAACAATGAAGCAACAACAAACAATGAAGCAACAACAAACAATGAAGCAATAACAAACAATGAAGGAACAACAAACAATGAATCAATAACAAACAATGAAGCAATAACAAGCAATGAAGCAATAACAAACAATGAAGGAACAACAAACAATGAAACAATAACAAACAATGGAGCAACAACAAACAATGAAGCAACAACAAACAATGTAGCAACAATGAAGCAATAACAAACAATGAAGTAAAAACAAACAATGAAGCGACAACAAACAATGTAGCAACGACAAACAAAGAAGTAACGACAAACAATGAAGCAATAACAATCAAGCAATAACTAACAATGAAGTAACAACAAACAATGTAGCAACAACAAATAATGAAGCAACGACAAACAGTGAAGCAATGACAAACAATGAAGCAATAACAAATAATGAAGCAATAACAAACAATAAAGCAATAACTAACAATGCAGTAACAACAAACAATGTAGCAACAACAAACAATGAAGCAGCGACAAACAATGAAGTAGCAATAATGAAGCAACAACAACAATAAAGTAGCAACAACCAATGAAACAACAACAAGCAATGCAGTGACAGCAAACAATGAAGAAACAACAAACAAGGAAGCAACAACAAACAATGAAGCAATGGCAAACAATGAAGCAACAAAAAACAATGAAGCAATAACAAACAATGAAGCAATGACAAGCAATGACAATCGATGAAGCAACAACAAACAATGAAGCAATAACAAACAATGAAGCAATTACAAACAATGAAGCAACAACAAGCAATGGAGCAATAACAAACAATGAAGCAACAACAAACAATGAAGCAACAACAAACTATGAACCAATAACAAAAGATTAACCAACAACAACGCCGGGCCGCGTAGCGCAGTCGGTAACGTGTCTGGCTACAGATGCGTGTCTGACTGCAGATCCAGGGGTCGCGAGTTCAATCCCGGTCCGGTCCCATACTTTCGTGGAGATTGATCATGAAATGATTTCTACGGTCATTCTCCTCCCTTCCGCTGATTTATTCAAGAAGGGTTGTTGTCAGTTACAAGCGAAAGTATTTGCACGAATTACTGGTTAACCGCTTGTTCAAGCCTGTCCAGGAAAAAGTGTGTATGGGTGAACTGACCGTCCCGCAATGACCATAGCTGTTGACTTGGGACGTAAAGCAACAAAACAAACAAATAACCAACAACAACGATTCAACAAATAATGAAGCAACATTAACAGAATCACATTGATAGACAATCATTCGTGTTGGCCAATTTGGGTGGGTGATTTGGACCGATGACCATTATTTGAACAAGTTGGTAGGAGAGGACCACTGGGTAAAGTTACTCAAACTGAAACTCTGGACCCAATTGTTTTTGGATGTATTCTTCATGTTTCTGGCGGGTCATTTTTTGTTCCAGGGCCAGAATTTGTTCAAACTTTGTGGAAGGTCGTTTGGTGATGCTACACACCGATGCTGAATTTATAAATTAGTTTAGAGACTTTGTTATTCTTTTTAAGCTCATTAGATCTAGATATACATTTGAACTATTATATAATGGGTCAAATTTTATTCATAAGATTGTTTCTCTGTGATGATACAGTACGATAGTTAGGAAGCCTCCATGCGAGCTAAACATTTTTTGTGTGTTTTAACAACAACATAATCTAGGCCAAAAACTTTTACCAGCAGTAAAATGCATTTAAGCCCCCCCCCCCACCCAGTAGCTTAGGCTGCCCCAAGTGGCTTAGGCTGCTGTACGTTTCAAGGCGGTGGTTCTGTTGCTGTTGATTCTTTGTTTATTGTTGCTCCCATTGTTGGGGTTTCCATGTTTTATGTACAGAGCTTTGTGTCCTTTCTAGTTTTGCAACCATATATATGGGAAAGAGAGAGCTGGTTGCTCTGGTAACTTTGTCTTCCTGTTGGCTTGTTACTGTTAATGTTCTGCGAGTCTTCCTCAAGGTGCCATGGGTTGGTCTGCAGTGTGTGACTGTGGTATTTCCTGATCAGATCATACTCACTTAAAGGAGGAAATATGGGACAAATTGTTGACGACAACGGATCAGAAATAGCTCATCTTGACACTCGAGTGTCATCTATGACTTCAAGCAAAGAATTAATATAATATCCTGCCAATCATGGTCAGACATCGATAGGACATATAGCCTTTCTAAACTTCGAACCTAAGGTGTCATCCTTCATTACTCGTATTTCATATTTTAATAGTAAGCACTTTTCGTAATCAGATACAACTTTCCCTCAAAATGAAATTTTAAATATAGCCAGTTTCTTTGTTTTTAATATGCTTGTTCCGGTCTATCAGGTATCACAGTGATCATGTTACAAACCGTTTTGCTTACAAATCAAATACCAGAGTTTTAGGGGGTTTATTTTTTCTTCATTTTCATGCCTTTCTGTTATCTGAGCTCTCAGCTTACCTTACCTTAGGGCCGATACATGAGATTTTGGTACTAATCGCATATGCGAAAAAGCCTCCATTAAACGCTCATGCTGACGTATCCAGCAGGTCTATATTTCTAATTGTTATATGACTGGAGAGAATCCTGTCTCCTGATTGGCTAAATTTGTCTTCATAAATCTCTATGTCTACCTGGAAACTGGTCTAAACCGGTCCACAAGTTAATATTGCATGAAAACCAGCTCGAACTAGTTTTCAGAAGTTAATATTTTTGACACTTCTGCAATATTACCCTCTAGAGAGCTAAAAATAGCATGATGAGTGCGAAACTAGCATGTCCTGCATGAAATTGACATGATTTGCTGTTTCACCTCCCAACAGGTAAATTAAAGACTTTCATGATTTTTTACAACAGTTTTGTTTTGTTTTGTTTGCTTATTTATCTAAGTTTGAATAAACAAACTGTAAAAACAGTTTTATGATAACATTTTATATTCCCCAATAAGAGAATCAATACACATTTGAAAATGCAAAATACTTAATTATAATATTTTAATAAAAGTTGCTGAAACTTGTGAGAAAGTCCTTAGATGTCTTAGATAGAAGGTTGAACATGTCTTAACAGCGAAAGTGAAAGTAGCAAAATTTTCATTCTTAAATAAAAAGTCATATAACAAAACATTTATTGACTTCAATTTCGGAAGACATAAGGATTTATCTACCCTTAAAAGTGATATTCACCTCGGCCTAGCGGCCTCGGTGAATTATCACTTTTTCGGGTAGATAAATCCTTATGTCTACCTAATTGAAGTCAATAATTGTATAATATTGACCCGAGTCTTCATCTACATCCATCCTCTGTGTATGCGAGCATGGGAGGCTCTGGCCAGACTGCGCATATGCACACACTCGCCTGAACCTTCGTTGCATGACAATGTGGTAGGTACCGAACTCACAGGTGCTGGCTCACTTATGTAATTTTATCTCGTCAATGCATTCTACTACGCATCACGAATAAGCAAAACATATGTTAGTCACTCGCATGATGTAATGACAAAATTGAGGTCAGAACAAAGTCCTTAGAAGGACTGAGCGAATTGCATTAAAAAACTAAAAAAGCTTTTTGAAACTTGCAAACTTTGAGAGTCTGCGCCTCGGTACAGTCTCGCCAGAGCCCCCGATGGTCGCATACACAAAACTATGAACGTAGATGAAGGCACATAGTAACGTTGAACTATAAGGAGTTTTTCTCAGCGTGTGATTACAGAATGGAATAATATACCACCTGAAGTTGTTAATGCCAAAATACTGAACTCTTTAAAAAAACAAAATTGACAAGCTCTGGAAATGATAATGTACTAAGTTGTATTTTTTTTATCTCGAATATATTTTTGAGAACGGTTGTACCAGAAAAATATCTGTCACCAATAATACAAATCTAAATTATACATGAAAACATAAGTTCTATACCCAAAAACGATTCAACTAGTTGGCTTAAAAAGATGTAACCTTACTTATGAGCCTACCAACGAGTCTACGGTATAAGCGTTTCGCATAGTTACTCTGCATATACGATAAGTACCAGCATCAAACTAAGTCAAGCCCCAGCTGTAATTTTCCCATAGACTCAATGTATAAATACCTTATAAATATCATATTCTTTACCGAGTTAAAATTTTCGCATTAAATTTACAGCGAAATAGCAGCAATGCTTCTGTTCAACACGTGCTGGATTTCACTGTTATTGATACATTTTCTGTGGAGCTCCACACCTTTGGGTAAATGTTCCGTTTTTGTTCGCTATAATTTCTATATGCAGTAAAGGCGAACAGGAACCGATGCATTCAAGTACCATACCTGACCCAGGATACCACATGGGAAAGTGACAAAAACAATTAAACATCACAAACAAGAGCCAAGAGGTCCAGCCCTTTCCCAACAGGTGACCACAAGGCAGCGATGAACAGGCGCGAAAAAGACCAAAAAGTGGTTTTCAACACCAATTATCGCTTAGTGAAGGTCAAACGTATTGCAGATACTTTCGACCGTCATTTAGCTACCATTTGTCATTAAGACCTTTGTTTTGTCAATTTTGAGTGACCGTTTTACACAGGCAAGTTGGCAAAGATATGGGTAATCAAGTATTACGGTACTGTCAATTAAAACTTCGTGATATTGCATCTAAGCTACTATTGCAAAAGTTGAGTTTCAGTTTTCAATTGTTTTGCATTTTTTGAAACTAAAGTCTAAACTTTGAAAAATTAACGTTATGCCTTTGGATAAGTGAGGCTTGGTGCAGGACTCCTTGTCACAGCTTTTCTCAGCCTCGAAACTACAGTGGGTATTGGGATGTTTTGCATCCCCTTTTGCAGTGACTTTTTTTAAACTTTGTGTGTGTTTTGTTATGTTACGTAGATGTACATGTCGACTTGTAGATGAACTCCGATTTAGATATGTCACTCCTATGTCTTTTGCAGTTTTTTTTGTCTTTTTGGCCCTTTTCACGCACAGATGTAGGGTATTCTTGTCAATGCTACGCCTCTTACAGTTCTATATCAATTGCATGGTATTCTTCAAAGTTCAATTGAATATTCTGTAAGCAAATAGTGGAAACACTGATCAGACGTCGCGGTTCTGCATCTGTACCTGTTTGCATATGTCCCATAAAAGGACGCTATGTTTATATGGGTTAATAATTGCTGTAGTTTTGCAAACGTTTCCCTCGCCAATAGAAACTAAGTATGCAGCTGAACTTGATTTAGTTCGTATATGATCATCCTTTGTGGAGGTCTGTGTAATTTATTACATGGTGATTGGTAGCAAAGGGTCGGACCACACAGTCCTGAAGACATTAATTCTGAACATACCTCACGAGAACTGTGTGACAAATACATTTGAGCCGAGACATGTGATTTCCAACAAAATGTAATTTTGACAAGTGTATACTCAGCCTCTCATTTAGTATAGAAACTCCAAATGAAGTTCGGTCAGTAGCTTAACACTCATAGAATACTCAAGCGACAAGCAAAGGCTCTGATCAGTCTGCGCATATGCGCAGGCTGGTCTGAGCTTTGCTGGATGCACATACCACATAGTTGGAAATCTCATGTCACGGCTCATTTTCACGGGGTAATTACTATCGTATGGGGATATGCAAACGACAAATGCTAACCCACATAAACCTTGCACCCTTTTGTGGGGCATGCGCAAACCCAGATCAGACGCTACAGAAACAGGGTTTCCCCTGTTTGCTTACAGAATGTTCTAAATTTGAACAAAAAGAAAAAATACTACCCAACAACCCTTAAAACGGATATGGACTGGTCCAATAGATAAGAGTGGGAAACTCCATTCGGCTTAAATGGATAAAACCTGCCTGTTACGGTATACATGTAGTCTTATTCAGACATGCTCTATTGAAATGGTTCATTTTGTAAAATTATTGTTTACGAAATGATTTATAAGGTATAAACTTGAACTTTAAATATCGTTACAGATTGGTACAAATAAAGTGACTAAGGCTCACCTCTCTTCCTTTTGACGCCATGAAAAATATAACTGTTCTCCAAAAGGGTCGTGTCCCCTTAAGAAAAGTGTACCGGTTTTGGGTCAAATTCAGTACAAGGGAATGACTATTGGTTAAATATGGTACATTTTGCACCGTATACAAATTTTCTTACAAGCAGCAGAAAATTAAAAGCAACGTTGCCGCAGCAAAAAAACAAAAAAAAAAAAAACCAAAAAAAAAACCGATGTATTTACTAGCCTTCGTTGTTTTATGAATGTCAATCACGACTGCAGCAGACGACAAATTTTGCCTAATCTTTTAACAAAAGACATGATATAACATGAGAATGCAGACGATTCTCATGAAATATCATGCCTTATTTGTTATTTTTTGAAAAGTGGCAAAATTTTAAATTGTCTGCTGCAAATTATAGATTGCGCTTTAAGGGTTAAAACAATAAAATCTTACCATCACTCACATCTTCTGCACATTTGGATACAAGCAAACAAGTAAGACCCGAAAATGCCACAATCACAGACTAACCCAAAACAACGCAAGGAAGAGACACGGAACACAGAGGGCCACAGGACAGCAAGAGCACAATCAAAGTAAAGAAACTTGCTCTCTTTCTCAGCAAATCGCTTGCAATACAATGAAACCTGCCTAAAGCGGCCACTCAAAAGTTTTAATGACAAATGGTAGCTAACTGAGTGTCGAAAGTATTGCAGAATGCAATACTTTTTGACCTGCACTTAGCGATAGTCTTGAAACCCAATTTTTGGTCTTTTTGAGAGTGGCCGTTTTAGACAGGTTTTACTGTTCTAGAAATGACAGTAAGAACTACATTACAAAATAAGAACCCAACACTAAAACCCACCCACAATGAGAGCAACAAAAATAATGAATTCACAACGACTGAATTACTGCCTAAGAACGGACAGCAGTCGAGGCCACCCAAAGGGGCTTATATATTTTACTTGCAAAATCCTCGCCTTAGCCTATATAAAAAAATGTTTAGCCCTAACTAAAAATGTTTTACGAATACATGTACTAGCGAACACAAGCTAGAGGTCAGTTTATTTGTTTGTATGTTTTGTTGGTTTACGTCCCAAGTCAACAGGTCATGGCGGGACGGTCAGTTCACCTAACCACACTTTTTCCTGGGCAGGCTTGAACAAGCGGTTAACCAATAATTGCGCACATACTTTCGTTTGTAACTGACAACAGCCCTTCTTAAATGAATCAGCGGAAGGGAGGAGAATGGCCGTAGAAATTATTTCATGATCAATCTCCACGAAAGTATGGGACCGGGCCGGGATCGAACTCGCGACCCCTGGATCTGCAGTCAGACACGCATCTGTAGCCAGACACGTTACCGACTGCGCTACGCGGCCCGGTACTGGAGGTCAGTATTAAAGCACAGGTCTCTTCGAAAGTAAGTGGGACTGGGATTAAAATAGACCTAAGTTTTATACTATTTTCATATTATGCGAACGTTTCATTTGTGCTGTATCCCTTTAAAACGATGGCATTTGAAGCTCACCCGAGCCGATGGCTCATAGGGGAGCTAATAGTATACCAAAGACACGTCGTCCGTCATCATGTTCAAATATCTTATCCTCTGAAACGACTGGGCCAATTGGACTCACAATTCATATGGAGACTCCTTATGAAGGGAGAACAAAACTATTGTTCAAATGGCCATGATTGACCGTTTAACCAAGGTAGCTTTTATAGGATTGCAAACACATTTTTCAGAAATCAGAGGACCCATGAAGTCAAATTTCATAAAGAGCATGTTTCGGATTAGACAACATTAATAGGACTATACACTCAGACAGAAGTTAAGCATCACCCGAACATTATTTCAGAGATGTTTTTCGCGTAATTTTTTTTTTCGGAATGACAACCAGTTTGTAATATTATGTTACCCTTGTCTTCCTGTGGTCTGCTGAACATATCAGAATGTCATTTGGTCATTTTTACTGAATATCTACGGTGTCCTGTATACACCAACCCCTATTTTAGGGGCTTACTCCTAAAAAGTGTCACAGCTTAACCCAAAATGATTACTTTGAATTCAAATAAACGCAGAAGTAATCTAGACATATTTTTTAAAAATAGTGTCAAACTGATTCTGTCGAACTCCAGGTTACATTTCAGTTATAGAGGATCATAGTGAAAGTTAATTGTGTGTTTATAATGTTTGAATTATCACTATATAACATGCCTTTCTTTACACATCCATAACTTTTATTCTTTTAGAGATATGAAGCTGAAATTTTCAGACCGAATTTGTCTTTGATATTGTAACAATTTGACACTAACACTTTACATGTCTAAGCGTTTTTAAAACATCATAATGGGCTAGAGAATAGGGACATTTTTAGGAGTAAGTGTACGTTTACTATGCCTGTTTGTTTACCTTTGTGATAATTGAATCGAAATTTTCTGTAAATTGTCACCACTTTATCTATTTTAATAAATAAAACAAGAAAATATTCAGGACTGGAAAGCTTCCTTCGTTTTCTAGGAAACTATTGAGGTGATGCTTAACTTATGTCTGACTGTATATATTGTCCATTCCACGTGACCTTTAGGTCTTCCATGCCATGTAATAACCCTTTCTTACTCAGCTACGTTCTTACTACGTCCTTGAAAAAAAATGATGGACACAGTAAGAACTTGTAGGACGTAGTAGGAGCGTAGTAAGGTCTTCATGGACGTGAAGGACGTGGTCAAACTCCTCACTCCGGCTTTGATGCTTGAAAACACTGACCTAACTTTAACATATGCAGTAACAGTGCATCTCTCAGAAAATATTAATTGTCATCTTAATGCACAAACAACACATTAAAGCCGAAACAAGAGAACGTGGTTACTAAAATTAAATAACGTTCTGCCCTTTCTGTACACGTGCACTGGTATAAGTGCTGATTTGTGCATTCTATGACGTATAGAATTTCAAGAAATTCGACCATTTCATTGTTATTTGCTTACTAACGGTGTTTCATAAGTGTTGTGACATTCCAAAACACGATAAGCATTTTTAACATACGATGAGACACCATTGCGTCATGGTGTGAAAATTGAAACTATCCTAAGAGTACTGGCAGGTGCACTAAAGTCAGAACATTCAAATATAATGTGAAACTACAAGTAAATAAATGACTATAAAATAAATATATGATGTAGAGCTGATGAGGCAATTCCTTTTTAAGTTACCCCAAGTTTTGCATTAAATGATACATGTAGTACGTGTGGTGGATGCATTGATACATGTATTAAATTATTTAACAGATCTCTCTCTATCCATATTTCAATTTGTATTCATATTTTAGAATTATTTTTTATATTGCCATGACTACGATCAAGCTGATATTATTGAAACGACACCAAGATATCTAGATGACCTATTTGTTCTTTAATGGCAATTCGTATTTTGATCAAACCGTAAGTCAGATACATGTTTATCCCGCTGAACTTCAGTTTAAACATTTTAGCAAATTATTTTACTACCGAAGTGGCTTCAGGGTATTAAATTTACTCCGTTTGATTAGTATGCTTATAATTAATGTCCTTTAATAATGAAAAAGATTATTCAGTTTGAATAAAACCATTTTGTCAATTACGGTATAACAATTTATATTGTGTTGACATAATATGGAAGATGATGTCCCCTTTGATTTTAGACTTGGACCATAACACATGTCAGTACTTTCAGTGACATTAGTTGGTTGCAAATTAATATCACTGGAAAAAGTGCCTTAGGGACCGCTCATTATTTAAGTGTCAGGGGGGGGGCGGCTGAAATTTCGATCCATCATCCAACTTTTGGATGACCCCCCTCCTTACAAAATTTAAATCCAGTGACCCCCCTGGAAACCACATGAAATATAATCTGACCCCCCCCCCCCCATTTTCTGTCATATTGTCAAAATGCAATATTTTGTTTTCATAATCCTGTAAGTCATATGTATTGTACTATGGTACTTTTATTCATTTATTGGCCTGCATGACAATTGTGTACACATTGTGTATCTGAGCTTCAATTCAAAATCTTAACAAGTTTTGACCACCATTGAAACATAAGGAATCTTTTATACACGATGTATTAATTCCATAATTTCCAGTCAACAGTATATCATTTATGTATAGATGTGCCTTCCTGAGTTGAACCAGTACTAAGCTGCAGGTAATGGGCTTTCATTGACGAGTGCCCTTCCACAAAAATTAGGGAAAGATTATAGGGATAAATGTTTTGTAGAGCGATAAAGGAGTGATTTTGGGTGTAAAACAGTAGGGATAGAAGGGCTATTCATAAAAAAGAGTATTAATTAATGAGGCTATCAAGTGCCTTTACACAAAAAGGTACAGATAGAAATTTGGAAGAAGTAGTGATATTAAAAGTAGGAATCCAACAATAAGTTATTTGAAAAACATTAAATAAGAAATTTAATACTCAATATTTAAGCAGGATAATAGCTGTGACAATAATTATAATACTAGAAAAACATAGATACATTTTTTGATTAAAAATTAAGGTTTTTCATCTGTCCGGTCTGTGGAAAAAATATAATAGTTTTTTGTAAGAACCGAGCGAGGGAGAAAAAAAATGTAATTATATCGCATAAATGACATTTAAGAGTGAAAAAGTATTCGGGTAGTAGGACATTTTCAAGAAACCATAGGGAAAAGTAGAAACGCAAGAAAAAAAAGATGGATATTAGGACTGATTTATGAATTTTCTATCAAAATCAGCATTTTTTTATAACCCCTGCTGGGTAGTCAAAGTTTATGGTGACCCCCCCCCCCCCACTACTAGCCACATGGAAATTCACATGACCCCCCCCCCCTACTTTTTAGCCGCCCCCCTGACATTTAAATAATGAGCGGTCCCTTACTGGACCAAAAAAAATGTTTGACACTCGGATGGTATTAAAACGATTTTTAAAGTCCCATGTGCTTTGAGTGTTGGTCTTAGACCGTAATATTACCTCTTAATCTAACTGTACTGATTTTCACAGGAAACTGTACCATTGCTTGGCCTTATACGAATTCTGGCGTACACCATCAAATATATTGACATATGTCCTCCAATTACCACCATGATGGGACCCCCTATGTCTTTTTTGCTTGCAGGAGCAAGCAAATCATAATATTCACATAAAGAAAAATTATAGCATGCTCATTGGGGCACGGAAAACCCCATAAAAACCTCGTCCACTTTTCTTACATTTAGCGATTGTTGAAAACACAGAAAGCGTCTCCAAACAGAAACTTCTCGGATTCCACATTGATGAAAATCATACTTGGTTTCCTCATATAAACTATTAATGCTCTCACATCGCACCAAAATATCACTTTTACGACCGGTGGCTATATAAGTACCTTCAAATGCCCAACCCCTTCTCTACCAAAGTTATATTCTCTCATATATAGATTATGACTCTGTAATATGGAATGTCGTCTCAGGGACAAACATTGAGGGCCTAAATATATTAACGAAAACGCGCTGCTCGTATCAAATTCAACTCCATCTGTTGACATATTTAAGGATTTAGGTTGACTCTCAGTAACAGAGAGGTTAAATTACAATGACCTGATTATACTTTAAATCTTATAAAACTTAAAACCAATGTCTGAAGCACATACGCTAAACCCACGACCATCAGCTAATTGTTTATTATATGTTCCAAAGGGAAGAAATGCGCTCTATGAGAGTTCCTTTACCTGTTCTACACCAAGGCTATATGGAATGATCTACCAAATCTTCTCTCAACTTTTAAACAGCCTCTTTTAGATGTATTTTAATCATTGGTATTTTACATGATTTTAGACATGCACTCATACGCTTACGGCGTGGACATTTCAGCTGTTAAATTGAGACATAATTGCACTGTGACTCTCTTTTACGTGCATTGGTCAGTTATACACTATCACATGGATTTAGTGGCATTCAGGGCTTGGTTCGGAAACGGTTATGCTCCCATTTGGTTTGATACAATGTACCTGGGATGGTCCAGCGTACATATCAAGGGAATCTGGACAAAGTAAGAATAATTAGCAATCGTAACAATATGTTTGCCTATGGAAGACGTTTTTTTATTATTTTTACTGACTAGTTCAATTGCAAATTCTTTTTAGCGAATGTTTATGTATGAGTCGGCGAGAGGGGTGTGTGGGTAGAGGATTATATGGGTGGACGTCACAACTTCCTAAACAAGCCTGGAATGTGTGTCGTGATTTATTTTTCAGTTTCTCTGGGGGCTAAAAATAGAAAGAAAATAATCAACAGTCTACGAAAATTACGATAAACGAGCAAATATTTTATTTATACTATTAATGAGCCGCCGCATGAGATTTCCAACAATGTTGTATGTGCGACCAGCAAGGGCTCAGACAAACCTGCGCATACGCGCAGTCTGATCAGAGCCTTTGCTAGTCGCTTGAATATTCTATGACTGTTAAGCTACTGACTGCACATCATTTGGAGTTTCAAAGCTTAAAAGAGGGCTGCACAGGCTTGTCTGAGTCTACACTGGTCAAAATGCCACATTGTGGAAATCTCATGCCGCGTCTCATTTCTTTTTGCACTTAATGCTAGTGCTTGCGCACGCTCCTTACATATACTCTCTTATTTTAATCGCAACGTTGTTTTTTACTACTACCAGCGATTGTAAGTAAAGTCTGACATATGTTAAGTGACACCCAGATTACCTCAAAATGAAGCAAAAACTATACCAGTATACCCCCTCTCTCTCTAGTAGCCCAGCTCAGGATGATCCTGGTAATGCAGAACACACAAATGGTGCAACAAAGTGTAAATTATTAATGCAGAACACACAAATGGTGCAACAAAGTGTAAATTATTAATGCAGAACACACAATGGTGCAACAAAGTGTAAATTATTAATGCAGAACACACAATGGTGCAACAAAGTGTAAATTATTAATGCAGAACACACAATGGTGCAACAAAGTGTAAATTATTAATGCTGCAGAACAAACAAATGGTGCAACAAAGTGTAAATTATTAATGCTGCAGAACAAACAAATGGTGCAACAAAGTGTAAATTATTGAAAAAGAAAACATTCTTCATATTTTTACCTCCAATAACTGCGGAAGTAAAATGTGACTTCCATTTCTTAACCGATGCATGTTGGTCCCATTCTCACTCCTACTTTGCGCAAGGTACGACCTTTATCAAAAATCAATACAAGACGCCTTGCGTGATTCTTAAGTTGTTCAATTCCGGAATCGGTGGGCAAAGTGAGAATTCCTACTTTGCACAGGTACAATTCCGGAATTGAACCGATTTTAACAATGCGATGAACATATGTATGTTATCTATTGATATTGACAGAAATAATTAACCTTTTTTAATATAATCGTGTACAAAGTTTAGTGATTTTAATAGTATGCGTCTTGTCACATTACATATGTGACCCGTCACGCAAAAAGGTACGAGTTGGGTGGACGACGTCATTTAGAGAAAATGCGTCTTAAAGTTAAAGTCGCGTCGCGCAAAAATAGCACACCTAAGCGTGTTTCAAAGAGAAGTTTAGCTTCTTATAAAACCGGATCAAAAGCGTTTTTCATGTTGAGGTTTTCTGCCAACAGACTGTCAAACATTTTGTACGATATTAAATGTTCCCTTTTGAATGTTCGTAAGTTAAAGTTGGGTCGAGAATCGTCCACGCAGTTCAGTTTATGATTAGAACTATTTCTCATCTGGTTTAAATGATTTAGGCCTACTAATTTAAGGGCAGTTGCGGGTAATACTTCCCACATTAAAATCTTTTTAATTCTTTGCATACAGTTTGTTCTATGTATGGACTGTCAATTTATGAAATAAAAAGGATATGTCATCGCGCTAGATTTTTCATAATCTCACATGGAAGTTTTCAGCATTTTGCAAATTTTCTGAAAAAAAAAAACGATGTCCTGATTATTAAGTTAAAATAATTGTAATCTTTATTTTAATTTCAATTATTACTCACGACATCCCCAGGGGGGTAGGCCTACTCTATTTTTTTCTGTATACGTAGGGCCTACGTCTTAGGCTCAGGCCCAGCATCTACCGTTCGCCCCCAAAAATATCAGGAATTTCGAGCACCCCAAAAAATGTTTGAAGTTTTAGCAACCGCCAAAAATATCCTCCATTCTGTACCTTGCCCTTAAGAAAAGACCCTAAAATGCATAGAAATGACCCCTAAATATAGGCCAATTTTGTGGTGACCCCCAAAAAATATCCACAAAATCTTCATACCCCCCAAAAAAATATTTTTTGAAACCCCCCAAAAATATTGAAATTCAAAATTTGAACCCAAAAAAATAACCCGAGCCTAGGTAGTGTAAAAATTTCAGAGTACCCCCCCCCCCCCCCCCCCCCCTTAGACGACATCAAGCTTCTAAGGAAACGTGAAAAATATATCTTTTCCCAAGCCGTGGCAAGATACTGAATGATATATTTAAGTTTATATGATGACGTAGCGATGATGGCATCGGGAAAGAACGAATTGTTGCTACAGTTTTTCTTTAACGAATAATTTAGTGTATTGTGAGTACAGCAGAGGCATTAGCAGTGTTTTGTGAAAAATTCAAAATGGCATTTGGGAACTTAAAGTGAATTAAAAAAAAATATGAAAAAATAATTCATGATTATGCAATGTGATTTGAAATAATTATAAGCATATTCATTAAAATTTCTGCGATGGTGTAAGGCTACGATACCTGACTCTCACGCAAACGGCCCAAGTTCGATTCCGAGCTTCGTTATTCCAATTTAATTTTTGCTTCTTTTACGGCTTTTTTTAATATATTTTTTGTTTTGCTGTAGACAAAATAATATTGACAGACCAATAGTATCTGCATATTTAATTCCACCTCCGTCATAAGATACAAAAAATACCGGTTATGCATCCTTCATTAGGAGCTACGGCACCTGTGGGACTAAGGGTAGCGGGCTATAATTTTACAGCAGCATCTTCAACATTCCTTCCCAAAACTAGGCGGAGTAAATCTACGCTTACCTGCCGGGAATTGATTGACGCTTTTAGCATTGATATGAACGTGAAACAGTCCCGATGAGCTTCGCATATGTATATACATGTACCATGCAGCGACGATCTGACCCGCAATACTTTGCCTGGACAGACATTTGTGACGTCGCCGTTTGATACAGTGCACTTCCAGATTTTTTGAAAAAAATATTATGACGAAGTTAATGAGTGCATTTTTACAAAACTTACACGAATGAAAAGCAAATAGAAAATAGCAATACACAATTAAATATTAAAATAATTATGCTTTTGGTTCTCAAGGAGAACGCGTTTAAATTGCACGTGCAATTTCAAATAGCACGATTCCCATTAACGCTGCCGTTAACGTCACCGAAAAAAATGAAATTTTAATTTGTCTTTGTGTTTAAATGACTACCATGCAAAAACAATAGACGCCAGGAAGCTACAATAAATATGTTTATTGCGTAAATCAATTTGCTTTCATTTGGTACTTTTTCCATGATTGTAGCTTCAGTAGTTTTGCGACAATAATTTTCGCAAAAAATCTGGAATTACGCTAATTTAAACGGCGACGTCACAAGTAGGCGAATACTTTCCCAAGTAGGCGAATACGTGACTGTACATGCATAGTTTCAAACAATCAGTAGGCTATAAACCATATAGTTAAAGTTTTTTCACATGCTTATAGTATAGTCACTATGCAAGCTTCAGACTTGTGTTTAAGTGCAAAACATAAAATGGTGACAAAAAAATTGAGAATCATATTAAAACCCATGCACATACCAACAATCAATATCATGAGACATTGGTAGCAGTCGATGGTCACAACTAAAAAAGTGATTGAAATCAATGTGACTGAGTATTGTATATAAACCACTTGCGCATCTGAATGATCTGTAAGCTATGACATCGGTACACTTAAAATGTAGAAGGAGCTGCACACACCTGGCACCCAAGCTGAACCACGCTCCACAAACAACACACCACGAGTACTATGCTTATCACTCTCTCTAAAAGGCGGGCAACAATAAGCTATATACTAGCAGAAAGCTGGTGGAAATAGCATAACAATGTATACATATTCTAATATTTGCTAAATTCATTCAACTGATAATGTAGTAAATGTACATTTATGTTTGAGAAAAAAAATCTTTTACGTCATGGCTCTGCGACGTTCCCGTTGACGTCAACGAAAACTCAGTTTTTCAGTATTTTGCAGTTTTACTATACCATTTTTCAGGAAGTATGACACCTTGGCTAATAAAATAATTTTGTTTATTGCGTTTTTCAATTTCCTTTCAAGTGGTATCCTTACTATCAAGTTTGATGAATTAACAACAAGGAAATTAATTTTTAAACAACACATAAAATATGTCAGTGTGAGGTTGTTGTTTTTTTGTTTTGTTTTTTAAGTTGAGCAAGTGTTGACACTATAGTGTAGCTGAAGGCTAGAAAAAATATCTGGTGCGACATTTGAAGAAGAAATAGAGGAGGAAGAATGAGAGGAATAATAAATAGAAGAAGATAAAAGAAAATTGATCACAACAAAAACATTGTAACGTCCTTTTGCAATATTTTACAACGTGTGTTAATCTGCTGGATTTTATGATGTACATGTAACGTTACAATAACGTCAATAGAAAGTTTGTGACGCTTCAGGGCGGTACCCATATCCTTTGGACATTTTGAGACCCAAAATGATCAAGAACCCACCAACATGTTAATATTTCTTGATTCGTCATAAAATTCTCTATTCAAAACGCGGAAAAGGTGAATTTCACTATATGACACCCAACTCGTCCCTTTTCGCGTGACGGGTCACATATGTTTTGTTTTCCATCCCAATCATGTTTATACTAACACCGCAGGACGCTAATGACCCTCAAGTGTTGATGCGTCGTTCAACACCAAAAATTCATAATCACAAATTCTTCAATCCCTGAAGCACGGGTGGTAAACCTATGAACTACCTCGAAATTGTGTTAACATAATTTTGTTCCCCAGCCACATCCGGGACACGTCGTGGTAGTTTCCAGGCCGAAAATTGGATAAAGAAAGGTTGGTGTCACTTTCATTTTTGTTTTATTTTACAACTAAGAACGAACAATGGTAAAATCCATCAATGTGCTTCTGTGTAAATACGTCTCAGCGTCCCCTCTAGCTCAAAATTTTGTTTCAAAAATTATTTTCTTTCTTTAGATTCGTGTTTCCCCACTGAGCGTCGGACCAACTTTCCCCAAAGTTCGACGGATTTTAGCCCATATCTGTCAAATTAAATGGAATTTGATTTCATTTGACGATGGAATTGATAAAAAGACCCTGAATAAACATTCCTACACAGAAAAAATAATCTGAGCACTTACTCGTAAACGATTCATGCCCCGTTTGTCCTGTGTGGTAGTTTCCAGCTCATCGTGGTAGTTAAAATGCTAACGTGGTAGTTTCCAAGACTTTGTAGGAATTTAGTAGTAGTTCGCATCAGCAGATGCTCACTATTCAGGGGCTACTTCATTTTTATAAAGACAGGGTGCGCGGGCCGAACCTTGAATACCCCTCTTATTCATATGAAGACCTTTTCAAACAACCTCTTGTCAGATAACAAATGTCGACTGCCTAAATTTTAATGTTAGTGGGCTATTGAAATGATGAGAAGAATGAAAAGAAGGGATATTCACATATTTTGTTTTTGAATAAACATGATTTTTAATTATCAAATAACATGCCCGTTCATCGTCGCACTCATATGTATATAAAAAGTGTCCCAACCCGAGTATACTTCCCTTTTTTCTGAAGCGCAAGTACTAACGATACTTTGGGCCAGTAGTCTTAGCCTGCCATTTTGAACATGGAACAACGTAGAGAGTGACGCACTTTTTTATATCATTTCTTTTGTCTGTTGCTTTGTCCACCACGGCTCAACTGAAGACCTTCTTTTGCTTTAGATTTCTAGAGGTGTTGTCTGGCAGTCCAGGGCATGATCTCCATCTGTCAAGCAGCATCACATTGAATCTCTTGAGTCCTCAGCTTAGCTTCTTCATTGTGTTGAAATGTGATTTATTTGCTTACCGTGATAATTAATTGACGAGTTCGAGGGTTATGCGAAACAAACAACCACTATAATGTTTTGTAACACTTCAGAAACGTATCCTACAAAGTCTTGGAAACTACCGCGTTAGCATTTTAACTACCACGATGAGCTGGAAACTACCACACAGGACGAACGGGGCATGAATCGTTTACGAGTAAATGCTCAGATTTTTTTTCTGTGTGGGAATGTTTATTCAGGGTCTTTTAATCAGTTCCATCGTCAAATGATATCAAATTCCTTTTAATTTGACAGATATGGGGTAAAATCCTTCGAACTTTGGAGAAAGTTGGTCTGATGCTCAGTGGGGAAACACGAATCTAAAGAAAAAAAAATAACTTTTGAAACAAAATTTTGGGCTAGAGGGGACGCTGAAACGTATTTACACGGAACCACATTGTCAGATTTCACCATTGTTGTTTCTTAGTTGTAAACTAAAACAAAAATGAAAGTGACACCAACCTTTCTTTATCCAATTTTCGACCTGGAAACTACCACGACGTGTCCCGGGTGTGGCTTTGGAACAAAATGACGTTAACACAATTTCGTGGTAGTTCCTAGGTTTACCACCCGTGTAAAGGTCGTGATTATCAGCGGCAATTCACCTGGGCCTTCAATGTTTGCCAAAGTAGCCTATTAAGCATGCACGGATCCTGGGGGGGGGTGGGAGGGAGGGGGTCCGGTCCCCCCTGAAAAAGCACATAGCTGTAGGGTTTCTTTGCAGTACTGGTTTGGATCCCCTGTTAAATCACAAAGCTACCGAGCCAGCATTCAATGTTGGGCCATCATTGGCCCGCCAGCGAAAAACCATTTAAAATGGCGTTTTGCTGGCAGGCCGATGATGACCCGCTTTTATTTGGATCATCTCTACCCTCATCAAATAAAATAAAATGACAAAAAAAGAACGTTGTCAGGGTTGGGCCCCTCTCAAAAAACTTTCTGGATCCGCGCATGTTAAGAGTATCCAATTTACAAAGGGTATTAGGTGTTAACTCGTATACTGGCGGCAGTCCAAAAGGGGCAGATGACACCAAGGTCTAAGGCCTTGACCTTTTTTTTCTTGAGTACTCATACTCGTCCATCCCACCTACTTAATAACAATATCACTTTCGCCAACTCTTATAGTTTTACCGAGTTTGTGGATATCATATATTAAATTAATCACTCGAGTTTCAATAACAAGCACAACAACAACTAGAGATATCAATTGGTCGAGAAATTTTGAAAATAAAACCATAAGACGCCTTGACATATATCATGAATTGAAGTGATACAAGGTTTGTTATGATGGTCACTTGGTGACTATTTCTGCTGAATTGTGTTCAATTCTGTCCATTGGTTACAAATGTGAAGTTTAAAGTTTCTTATGTAGGTACATGTATGCCATGTGAGCTATTAGGGGTCATTTTGTCACTTTTGCTTTAGTTTTGATCAGATGTGCCCCAAACCTTATGCAGGCTTTTCCTCAACCCCAAAACTTAGACCCAGATTAGCCACCTGGGCCCAGAATTACAATGTCCCCTTAAAGTTAAGGAAGACTCAAGTAAAGTATTGATTTTTCAGGATGCCAAAAATAACGTTTCAAACTGATTAAAATAAAAAAAAAGTTTCATTTTCTTCTGTAGATCACAATAATGTCTGACCGCAAGTACTGCATCGATCCAGGCAATTTATTTTAAGCATTTAATATTGTACAATTATTGACTTCAATGAGGTAGACGTGAGGATTTAGCTACCCCCAAAAAGTGATAATTCATCGAGGCCGCTTTGCCAATATCACTTTTAAGGGTTAATAAATCCTCATGTCTACCGAAATTGAAGTCAATAACTGTTTTGTTAAATGACTTTTTTCCATCCTCGGTAACCCAGGCATAACCCATTCCGTTACACTGCATTCATCAAAGGAGTGAAACGGAATGCTTCAACCCTGGGTAAACGAGAATTGAACATTTCCTACTTTCACTTTTGTTGTTTAAGTCATGTTCAACCTTAAAACCTAAGGACTTTCTCGCGTGTTTTATCAACTGTTATGTAGTAGTTTGCATTTTTAAATGTATATTAGTTCTCTGAATGTGGCATGTAAAATTTAATCATATTTTTTTTTTACATTTTGCTTATGCAAATAAAGATAAATGAACAAACAAAACAAAACAGTTGTTAAAATTCATGAAAGTATTTTGTTTACCTGCTGGGATGTGAAACAGTAAATCATGTCAATTTCATGCATCACATGCTAGTTTTATACTCATCTCTCCATAGGGTCATATTAGAAAAGTGTCAAAAACATTAACTTTTGGAAACTAGTTTGAGCTGGTTTTCATGCAATATTAACTTATGGGCCAGTTTAGAACGGTTTTCAGGTAGACATAGAGATTTATAAAGACACATAGAGCCAATCAGGAAACAGGATTCTCTCCAGTCATATAACAAAGCATGTTGAAAGGTTAATACTTTAAGTAAGTCTTCCTTAAGCATTGTAATTCCTGGCCCAGGTCCTGAAGATGCTCTTCAAAAATGTAGACAATGGATGCCAGAACATACTATCAGCTCACCTTCTGAGACTTCGGATCAAGTGAGATAATCAACCAATCAAAGTGGGAAACATATCAGGATCCGAATATTGCTACTGTACAACAGAATAGCTATATAAAAATCATATGTCTTGTTTACCAAAACTTTGTGGAAGGCATTGGGCAACATGGAGAGTCAGATTTGCTAAGATTTTTACAATTAAACCTGTGTAAAACGGCAACTCAAAACTATACAAAACAAAGATCTTAATGACAAATGGTAGCTTAATAAAGGTCGAACGTATTGCTAATTGGACTTGAAAACCAATTTTAAGCCTTTTTGAGAGTGGCCATTATACACAGGTTTTACTATACATTGAGATATCCATGGTGGCCACCAAAGCAGACATCTTGATTTTTTTTGCCCAAACATCTCCCCTCGAACGATATGATATGCTGGATTAATCTAAAATCGTGGCAAGATTCAGAATTGCAATACAGTAAAGTCAGTGTAAAATGGCCACTCAAAAATAGACAAAATAAAGATCTTAATGTCAACTGGTCAAAAGTAATGCAGAATGCACCCCTTGGAGCATAATACAATATATTTGACCCGCATTAAGCGATAATCGGTATCGAAAACCAATTTTAAGTCTTTGAGAGTATCCGTTTTACACAGGTTTTACTGTGCGTTGAGATATCCATGATGACCACAAAAGCAGACATCTTGATTTTTCCCAAACATCTCCCCTCGAACGATATGTTAGATTAAACTGAAACTTGATGTGAGCAATCGTGGGATCACGACGATTTACAATAATTATTGCTATATAGCATATGAGTAAAGAATGAGGCAAAGATCAGGAATCGATACAATCAAATACATGTACCACACCTGACCCGAGACACAATATGAGAAAGTGACAACAACACAAGGAAACATTACACATAAGAGAGTCATGGGGTCAGCCTATCCCAGCAGGTGATCTCAAGGCTGCAAGGAACAGACAGGCCAGTATATAAATAGACAAACGTGAAACATAATAACAAAAATAATCCACAAAAGGAGCAACGCATTGGAACGGTCAGATTTATGCAGGTGAACGATTCTGGTCCATTTTGGCCTCTAGTTTCAGATACTCATGATTTCAGCCTTTCTAACACCTGACTTATATTTGTACAAGAAAAAGGTTCCTAAACACGATGCCGAGCCAAACTGGACGATTCTCTTTGTAATAAACAACGTACATTATCACTTGGGACTTCCCATTGTGAACTTTAAAGGGTCTCAGGTGTAATTTTTCTAAATTATATATTTCTGTCCCTCAAGATCGTTTTAATCTTAGCAAACAGTGCAGACGCTGATGAAAAGCAGGATCTTCACTGTTTGCCAAAGTACCCAATTGGTTTAAACAACATCTTATTCAGATAATTTACATGTAGACAAATATATACAATGTCAATATATTCAGGATCTGACAGTACCCGTTTTGGGGTTTACAGTATACAAAGAAGGTTAATCCGTATATTTATAATGTTTTTTATTTCATCTTTAAAGGGTATGTTGTGTGCAATCATTAGAATCGCCTCACTGGGGTGATTCTAATGATTTCACAGCATACCTTTATTTTATGGTAAACCACGATAATGTCCGACTTATGAATTCAGATCTGGTGCTATACTGAACAAAAGTGAAAACGCTACACTCCAATTATCAATATTTTATGAGAAAGTATTGGACAAAAAGTATTTACTAAAACTTAATAATGTTGCCCTGACATCCATCAAACGATTCGTCGAAACTCCACCAATTTGTCTCGTTTGATGTATGAGTTTTGCTCCTTTAAGTGTTTAAAGCTTTATTCACTGAAATTTGCTATTCCGCATGCGCAAATTAAAATTGTTATGGTTATCAAAATTGGTCTTAATTGTGTTGCATAAAAACACAAGAAAACTGCTTAATCACTTGAAACAAGCTCAGAAATCAAGTTCGAATTTAGCGAATTTGTAAAATATTGAAAATTATCTCCCTTTGACAAAAAAAAAACAGGGAATATTAAATGTTTGGTAATCTTCGATTTATCACGATTTTCGATAATTTTCTTATGCCAAATCAGGTAGACCTCTCAGCACATTGTTTCTACCATTTCTCGACTAGTAATGTCCTCATATTAAGATGCAACAACACATTGATTTTTCTATGGAGATTTCAGTGTTAAATTTTTAAACTTGGCAAATTTGGGTGAAAATCAGCTTTTTAAGATTGCTTTTCTAAACGATCAATACACACTTGAGGTAAGTCCTTCACATTTCTGGTTATCACATATCTCGTCTACCATTTCGTGCAGTCGGATCTAGTAGGTAGTGGATTTCTGAAGGCCTAAATTGTGTTAGATTTCCGTTCAAATTAACAACCTGAAAAAATGGACCCCGGTCTCATTTAAATGGCTTTCATGTGTTTCCTCGTGACAACAACCGTAAAACTTTTACTGTTATGCATTACACAGTATTTGAACATTAAGATGCACTTTCAATTGCATTCTTGGTTTGCATAATTTTGTATGCAGATGGCAAACAATTCAGGTGTTGGTGTTCGAGCCATTTCTTACTGCAGTTGACCTAGACTGGCTCCAGTCCTTGAAACATTTTTTCTGTCAGTTTGTCCTAGTTCAAGTAGTTTGCATATACTCGTAGATAGTCTTATTCTGATGGCTCTATTAAACATCTGACTAGAAGCTAGAAGGAGCTCTAGCGATAAGGCGAATATTTTCCCTAGTTGAAATGATCACAAAACCTAAATTTTCAAATTGCCCTATTGTTTTTAAAATTGGTCTGTTCCGGTAGTAAAATTTACATAGAGAGCATCAAAATAGGTTTCATATCGATTCATCATTTACAAAACCGTTAAACTTGCGCCTTCTACTCCCATCCCTCATTTTACGTCTTTAGACTGGGTGCCGTTTAGACGAGAGTTTTAGTAAATCCTTTGCATGTTTTCAAAAAGTAAAATTGCTAAAATATTAAGGATATAAGTGCCCTTCATTTTCGAAACTTTGCGGTATTCCTTCTGCGCATGCGAACGAAATATACTTGAAATTGTGACGTTAGTCATTGAAAAGATGAAACTGGCGTCTTTCAGTTTGTTTTTAGATGCTCCCCCCCCCTAGACCCAAGATGTAAAGGGCGTCTTGGGTCTAGGGGGGGGGGGGGGGTTGTATAAGCAAAAGAAGACATCAAATATCTTGACAAAAATAGACCACTTTGCAAGATGGTCGTTTTTATTGTACATCAACTGTATAGTTTTACTGTACATAGCGTGATGGGACGATTTGTACCCTTGTTTAACGGTCTAGTTCCCATATATGTTACTGAGTAACAAGTACAGTTGATGATCGAAATAAATTCGCATTCAATAAGAAGAAGATTTATTTCATGCATTAAGGAAATCCCGTTTTAAATATACAAATTCGGGGGCAATGGTGCATCGACGGCCCGTCTATATAAATTTGTTGAATGTGCCTAGTTTCTCCAGTCGTTATTTCAACAAAATAAAACGAACGTCTCGTTTAGGGAGATTGCTCGCCTTATCGCTAGAAATTCTTTGTCGATAAAAGACAAAATTTCATTATGATTGCAAATCTTTATTGATTTTTAAACTTGAAATTCAGACAGTTGACCGGGTCGCTTAGCGCAGTCTGTAACGTGTCTGGCAACAGATGCGAGTCTGACTGCAGATCCAGGGGTTGCGAGTTCTATCCCGGCCCGGTCCCATACTTTCGTGGAGATTTATCATGAAATAATATCTACGGTCATTCTCTTCCCTTCCGCTGAATCATTTAAGAAGGGTTGTCAGTTACAAGCGAAAGTATGTGGTTAACTGCTTGTTCAAGCTTGCCCAGGAAAAAGTGTGGTTATGTGAACTTCCCGCCATGACCATAGCTGTTGACTTGGGACGTAAAGCAACAACACAAACAAAATCAGACATCTGAACTTCCTTTTTAGTTCGGCTCAACCTATCAACGTTAAAATGTAGTAGTGAATGAGATGACATTAATGCATAGATAACAACATGTCTAGCTGCAGTTTATGCTCAATGTCAACCAGGGAATTGCACTTAATATACACATCAAAGTCTGAATGTAGTGCAAGGTTACTACTAAAGCTATAATAATTATATCTCGATAACCTTCAAATGTCAGATAGAGTTGTTTGAAAACCTTATTTCAAAATACTATCACTGATTTGTCAAAGAGACCCAAAACTTTCAAGTGATTATATGACGTCAAACTTATGTAGTGTGTTGCCCCAACGTCTCAGTTTAAAAAATGATGCGGTTCTCTTGCGTGTACCTACGTGTTTAAACGACTTTATACCAATAGCGTTCTGTAATTAAGTTTTTTTTAACTGCAAGTGCTCCTAACAGTTGTTTTCCTTTTCGTTACAATTATAACAGTAATTTTTTTTTTTTTATTTGATTCTTTACGTCCCATCAACAATCTTTTAGTTAAACAGGGACGGGTCTTCCTGGGTTGAACCAATACTAAGCTAGGATAAACGTGCCTTGCTCAAGGACCACAACGAAGTGAAGCCGGTGAGGCTCGAACCCGCGGCCCCTTGGTCTCGAGTCAAGCACTCTACCTCTACGCTCCCTATAACAGTTATTACAATTTGGTTAAAACATATACTAAAAGTAATATTCAGTCTAGGGACAAGATGCCCTGTGTACTTTAAAACAATCAATGTAGTAAAATTAAATATATCAACACTCTGTCAGATTTGCTTTCAAAATAAACAGCCTAGATACAATCTGTAAGCTTGTCGTATCTCCATGCGTGTAAAACGTGAGGCCAGTGATTGATTAGCTTTGGATACAAGTGAACTTCATTTAACAGCGAAGACCCAGATGTAGTGCTACATCTGACGACATTTGATAAGCGTCTGCACTGTTACTCATTGAAGAGTCAGCAAAATGCATCTGAAAATGTTGTCTGCTAAAGTTGTTGGTTGTATATTTAGTACAAGTTAACATCCCATGTAGATGGAAGATTCAATTGGAACATGAAGGGTCAATATACTTACCTCATTTTATGTATGTGGCTGTTTGTCGCATACTTTGCTGTTTTTATACAGTAGGAACTTATTGAAATTAAGTTAATTTCTGGAACAGTCTAGTCTGGGTTTTGATAGATAAAATAGATTCAACAAAAACAAGGCAATGATGAATATATATGCATGGGGCTATCTTATAACATAGTAATTTCTAAATTCAGACGCTGAGCCCAGCTAAATAAACAATTATTCTCAGAGTGTCGATAACACAATTACTGGCGAAATTTATGAACTTGGATCCGAGTTCCTCAAAGGCGCTTGTCTCTAGACTGTATTTTTGGTTATCTATCTTAATCTTAAAAGAACAGATGTGGCCTTTTTCAGTGGTCAAGGGAATATAAGCAATCAAATAGTAGGACCCAGAGTATGGTCCCCAAACTACTCATTGTCACAGAAACAACAGCTATTCAAGAATTCTAAATTACATGTATAACTACGAATTTGTAAAACATCCTTAATCTTAATTTTAGTTGCAAAGGTTTAGATAAAAAACAATCAGCGTAAAATTGTAAATATCTTTTTACCCATATTCAACATATGTGATGGTTCTTTTCATTACCCACAACATATGTTTTGGTTGAGAAATAAAAAAAATATTTTTTTCTTATGTGACATTAAGTAAATGCCTGAATCCACATTAATAATGGCTTTTGAGTACCCACAACATATAAACATGTTTTGGTTGAGAAACAATAAAAATATTTTTTTTGGTAAAGGCCTGTAAGTATGCAAAGTGCCATAACTCACAGAAACATCATCCAAATGAAACTCAGGTGAGAGACTTTATGGTCCTCTAGGCCCCATTGATTTTTACATTTACCATGGGAGCCAGGTTTCCATACTGGCACCAACTCTAAATTAGTGTACCCCCTCTCTGGTTAACTAATGTATTCGCTATTCTGTGAGGAAAGATATGCACTTTGTTGAATTTCTTATTATGTCACATATTTTTGTCTTTTTCTGCCTTTTATGGGCGCATTTCATGTATTCATTGTCAATGTTATAAGATTTGCAAATAAATTTGAGTTGAGTTGTGTTGAGTATATTTTCTAAATAATCAACTACTACTAAAATTGGCATTTTATACCACCTTTACCATCTTTGGCATGTAATAGCTCGTGATATTCAAGGTCTACACCGATGTAGGTGGTATGAAATAGTTACATGTATACCATGTTTGTCCACCTGTAAGATAATTATCTACACGTACAGGCGTACAACCCATGGTATAACTAACATGTGCGGATCCAGAGGAGGGGACAGGGGGTCCGGACCCCTCCTGAAAAATCACAAAAATATAGGGTTTCTTGTCTAGATCCCCTGAAACAATCACAAAGCTACCAAGCCAGCATTCGATGTTGGGCCATCATCAGCACGCAGGCGAAGCGCCATTTAAATGGCGTTTCGCTGGCGGGCCTATGGTGGCCCGCTTATAGTGGTATTTAGATCATCTCTCCCCTCCTCAACTAAAAAAACCGTCAAAGTTGGAACCCTCTGACAAAAGTTTCTGGATCCGCGCATGAACTATTTCTTATCAAAAGACTATTTGATGCTTCTTCAAAACCTGGCAATATCGCTTCTCACAGAATTGAAAATAAGTTTGTAAATTAGAAGGGGGTAAAAGGCGACCGTAAGTAGACCTGTCCTTCAGAGGAAAGCTAGAAAATAGCGCTGTAAAGATTCGCTCCGCGTGCTGCCATGATCACCAAGATTGCGACTTTTCTACAATAAAAACATACATGCCCGTTAAGGTAGATTTTCTTTTCTCTACAACTATGCAATCAAATTCAGATGCTCTTAGCCCAATGCTTTTAAAATTTAGCTGACATCATGTTTAAAAGACAACCTCTTAAAATGAGCCGTGACATGTGATTTCCTTTAATGTGGCATTTTGACAAGTGTAGTCTCAGACGAGCCACTTGAGCCTCCTTTTTAGCTTAGAAACCCCAACTTGATGATGTTCAGTCAGTAGCTTAAAAGTCATAGAATATTCAAGGGACTAGCAAAGACTCTGATCAGACTGCGCGTATGCGCAGGCTGATCTGAGGCTTGGCTGGTCGCACATACCGCATTGTTGGAAAGTTTATATCGCGGCTCAATACAGTCGCGGGAGATGCAAAGGTTTCATATTTTATTAGACACTTTATCCGCTGCTTAGGTATATGGTCAACACAGGAAGACCCGTCCCGACATGACATGACTGAAAGTGGAACGTAAAGAATATAACCAACCATATTTTACACGGTCGTATAGGGGGAGCTCAGTGGTAGAGTGTTTGACTCGAGATCGATGGGTTGCGGACTCGAGCGTTGTGTTCTTGGGCAAGACACATTAATCCTTGCTTAAAACTGGTTCAACCAAGAAGATCCATTATATGCGTATCATCAAGAAACCTTCACGAATCGTATAGAATTATCCCATATGTTCGGTACAAATGTGTACGCAAATGCGTTTTGCGTATATGGTAGCTAGGCTCCTGCGTTTTAGGTGACATCGGAAATCTTAGGAGCTGTTTCAAATGGTACCTTAGGGTTGATTGGTCATGCAGGGCGAATTCGGGATTTCAAAAAGTCTCCCCGCACTTTCATTTAATGCTCTTATTATTCCAATCCTCAGGATTGTGTGTACAATCTCCTTCCATTGGTACTTGATTGTATCGGTTCCTGATCTTTGCACCCTTACTTACTTTGTTGGCGAATGTCTGCTTGAAATTTAAGGTGACCCTCGTTGATTTTATTTAAACGAGAACAATGCCATTGTCTACTGACCTGGTCACCCCTATGACTTAGAAGAACAAGGTCAACATCCTATTGTTTTACGTTGACAATGACCTAATATTATATTTTTTGCCTACTCGTCGAGACGTCCAAATGGTCGTAAACTATAATGCATGCCGTATCGGACAGAAATAGCTTTCAGACAGTGTGAAATTTTGGGAAAAATCCAGCTTTGTCAGCAGAAAATTCAGAATAATCATCATTAGTACAGAAGATAATAGTATGTCCCTGCCTACCGCGCACTCTGGTCTGGGCTCTTATGATTTGTATATGCATATAACCTAAAATAAGGCAGATTGTAGGATTTGGAATTCGTCACTCAGGAGAACAGCGAAGTTTCAGACGAGTCTGCGCATCCGCGCAGCCTCGCCAGAAACATCGTTGTTCACAAACACTCTGTTGAGATGTGTTCTTCTCCACAAACAGTTTATGACAGTGACACTAGCTTAATCCCCAAACCGTTATAACTTTTAATAATTGTATGATTTCTACTGCTAACTTAATTTTGGTATCAAAGCATATTATGACCTCACTGTCGGTATCTCCTTGTTTGATTATACAGTAAAACCTGTCTTAAGCGGCCACTTAAAAAAGACCCAAAATTGTTTTCAAGGCCGGTTATCGCTTAATGCAGGTCAAAAGTATTGCAGAATGCTCCCAGGGAGCATTCTGCAATATTTTCGACCTTCATTAAGCTACCATTTGTCATAAAGATCATTGTTTTGACTTTTGTGCGGCCGCTTTAGACAGGTTTTACTGTACATTGTAGGTTCAGATAATTTTTTTGAACTCTAGTCTCATTGGAAAGCTATGCATGCACAATATTATAAAAACGGCTTGACGCATGAACCATACGTACATATACCCTTTACACATGCGCTGGCTTTTCTTTGACCTTGCTGAAATTTAATATTTACGGTAGTTGAACTCCATTAGCGGCGATGTCCGTCAAAATGAGCAATTAGTCAACTCATGTAATGTTACTTGTTTGAAAAGAATAGGGTTAAATTTACAAGATACCAGTAGGCATAACCTATTAATGTTTGGACATTTTTCAGCCGATTTTCTGTTTTTTTTTTCAAAAAGGTATAGACAATTATAAATAAATCAAACGGTCTATATTTTGTGAGCGATCAGACTTTTCTTTGTTTAAGCAGTACAAAACCGGACGTTGCAATTGTTAGAACAGAAAATCAAAGTTTATACAAAGCGGGATGAGTTTATCAAAGTCTTTCGCTTGTTTGGTTTGGTACATTTTCATTTGATTGAGGTCAATTTAACCTCTTTAGACTGACTGTCCTTTATCAGAACCTGGGCAAACCGGTATGCTATGCCATATCTTTTATATTGCAAAAAAAAAAAAAAAAAAAAATATATGAGAAGTTTGTAATACCTCGGCCACCTTACCGAATCACTTTACTCTATGTATTCTGGGTAATTTTGCATGTTTTATGTGTGTGTTTTTGTTACCATCTGATAAAGCAGCATAGATGATGTGAATTCTTTGTGAAACTTTTCCTCCCAGTTAAAATTATTCAATCGCTTCTCACAAAATAACAAATACATTTGTGAATTAGAGGGGCACAAGATAATTAAGAGTTGGTGTCAGTATTCGGGACCTGTAGCTGTACAAGACAGCAATTTGAGGGCCAACCATATCCCCCGCCGCAGAGTCCCATGACCTTGAAGTGTGAGTCATGGGTTCTGCACACCAACTCACTGTCTGGACCATTTGCGTGTTGTTTAATGAAAATATAACAAATGGTTGAAGAGATTTGAAGGACGCGAAAATCAAGAAAAAATCCCATGGCCTTGAAGTATGACCTTGACCTTGAGTATGCGTAGCTGAGTCATTGGTTCTGCAAACCGCCTCACTGAGAAGAACATTTGGGTGAAGTATAATGAAAATCTTTCAAAGGGTTAAGGAGATATTGAGTGGACACACACTGAAGGGTATATCACATGACATTGAAGTGTGACCTTGACTTTGAGTTAACGATTCTGCACATCGCCTCTATGAGAGGATTATTTGGGTAAAGTTTCATGAAAGTTGCCGTAAGTGTTCGGGAGACATGGAGCGGACATCGATTACTTGTGTGTTAATTCTACTAAGAGAAGATACAGCGAGAACCCATAACAAGGCCCTCCGGGGGGGGGGGGGGGGGGGTTGGGTACCTGTTCCCCTGAAATAAATTGGTTTGTTCCCCTGTTCCCCAAAAAACAAAAATTTGTTTTCTTATGTTCCCTGTTCCCCAGTATCGTCTTTGTTCCCCTCAAAATTTGGCCTTTGTTCCACTGAAATAAATGGCCTGTTTCCCCTGTTCCCCCCAAACCCCTGGGAGGGCCTCAATAACGAGAGATAACTACAGCCAATTGGGGCTTAGCGACAACCAACCAATCGCGAAATTCAAGGGAAAATTCCTTGACCTGTGACCTTGAGTCTAGGTAGTTTGGTCATGTGCTCTTGAGCGGAACATTTGAGTCAAGTTTAATGAAAATCGTCAAGAGTTATGGACTGAAGGACGGACTGAGCATTCCTATAACCCCGCAAAAAGGTAAAGCCGGCTACATTCGGACAGTAACCTAAATTCGGACAGCAACCTCGTTCGTTTCATATTTTAATTATTGGAATAAAAAATAAACTAAGCAAACAGTAAAAATGTCTCATCTGGTTTTCCACCTATGACACCTATTGCAATTCTATGTCCGAAATTACCTATTGTCTGAAGTTACCTGGCTTTACCCAAATGTAAAGCTTCAAACAGCGGGTAAGATTGCTATACTAAAGTAAAATACCACGTACAAAATTGCTAGCATCCGTTACTTTTTATACCCCGCCACTAAAGTGTGGCGAGGTATTATGTTATACCCTTCGGTGTCTGTCCGTCTGTCCGTCCGTCCGTCCGTGCTCACCATTTCCGATCGATAACTTGAGTATTTATTCACGGATTTTTTTCAAATTTTGCATACATATTGTTATCGGCGATGAGTGGTATGGGATTGTTAATGGGCAAAATCCGTCCATTTTTAACGGAGTTACTGCCCTTTTTCGTATTGGAAAAATGGTTTCTGACCTGTTATTCCTTTACTGTTCATGATATCTGAATGAAACTTCACAGATATGTTGCACATCAAAGGTTACATATTGTGACTAAGGACCGTCACTCTGACCTTCCCAGTTTGTGAGTTATCCGCCCTTGATAGGTCTGAAAAAAGGTTTTTGACCTATTGTTCCTTTACTATGTGGAATATCTGAATATAACTTCACAGATATGTTTCACATCAAAGGTAACATATTGTGACTAAGAACCGTCACTCTTACCTTTCCCGTTTGAGAGTTATCCGCCCTTGATTGAATAAAAAATGTTTTTTACCCGTAGTTCCTTTACTATGTGGAATATTTAAATGAAACTTTACAGATATGTTTCACATCAAAGGTTACATACTGTGACAAAGAACCATCACTCTTACCTTTCCAGTTCATGAGTTATCTGCCCTTGATTGATCTGAAAAATGGTTTTTGACCTGTAGTTCATTTACTATATGGAATATCTGAATGAAACTTCACAGATATGTTGATCATCAAAGGTTACATATTGTGACTAAGGATCTTCACTCTTACCTTTCCAGTTCATGAGTTATCTGCCCTTGATTGATCTGAAAAATGGTTTTTGACCTGTAGTTCATTTACTATATGGAATATCTGAATGAAACTTCACAGATATGTTGAACATCAAAGGTTACATATTTTTAGTAAGGACCGTCACCCTTACCTTTCCAGTTCATGAGTTATCCGCCCTTGATTGATCTGAAAAATGGTTTTTGACCTGTAGTTCATTTACTATATGGAGTATCTGAATGAAACTTCACAGATATGTTGACCATCAAAGGTTACATATTGTGACTAAGGACGTCATATCACTGTCTATCTCAGTTCTGTTGCTATTTAGGCATTATATATCTCACAAAATAACTTTTGGTGCCCCCAGCAGTGGCGGGGTATTATGCAGTGCTTGCGGTGCTTTTATTTTTCTATATGAGTGTGAGCAGTTGAATTAGCTTTAGATAGATCAGAAATTGTGACACGTCCGATACCATTGTCCAGTATACGTGATATTCACTTTTAGAAGTCATTGTTTAACTGCAGACATTATTAATACTGATTTATAAACTATTATAGATGATCGGAAAAATGGTTAGGCTAGTAAAATTTAATCCCTCTAGATCTGAATCGGTTTTGGTTTCCCGGAAAAATGATAGAAGCATGCACCCACCATTAATAATGAATGCAGTTTATATCAATGAAGTTTAACATCATAAACACTTGGGTGCTATTTTATTAAACGATGGCACTTGGCATGAACATATAAATTGAACCACTTCTTAAACATGGCAAAAGATATATGTCATGCGTAAACTAAAATTTATATTCATTTGTACGACCAACTCTTGAATCTGCTAATATCGTACGGGAAAACTTGTACACAATATGATACAAATGTAATTGAAAGAATACAAATAGAGGCAGCCAGGATAGTTACTGCGGCAACAAGACTTGTCTCTTTAGATATGTTATCTAAGGAGACTGGCTGGGAATCATTAAGGGGCAGACGCTACAAACATAAAATGTGCCAATTATACAAAATGATAAATGATTTAACACATACCTACTTAACGTCTCTAGTTCCTTCAACTGTTGAAAACACATCAGCGTATAATCTACGAGACTCAAACAATTAAGCCTTTATTTACAAGAACACAGTTAAAGTATACATCTTTTTTACCGTCATGTATTAGAGAATGGAATGAAATTCCTCTCATTAATATTAGAAAATCAACCTCTGTCTCGGGTTTTAAACAACAGCTTAACAAAAACAACATTAAGGTACCAGTCTATTACAGTTCAGGCAACAGCTTGCTACAAATACACCATACTAGGTTAAGAACTAAATGCAGCTCTCTAAAGCGGCATCTACACTCTAAAAATATCATTGACGACCCATTATGCGATTTTGGCAGTGTAGAAACAACACACCATTTTCTATTAGAATGTCAGCACAATATTCAAGCCAGAAGAGATATGATTACTACATTGTCTACTTTTTGTGTTCCGAGTCTAAAAAACAAATTATATTGAGACACAAATCTTAATAACTATGGGAGCACAGTGGTAGAGTGCTTGACTTGATACCGAGAGACGGCAGGTTCGAGCCTCACCGGCATCACTGCGTTGTGGTCCTTGAGCAAGACACATTTATCCTAGCTTAGAACTGGTTCAACCCAGGAAGACCCGTCCCTGTTTAACTGAAATATTGTTATTGGGACGTAAAGAATCAAATCAAATAATAACCACCACAACAAGTTAATATTTCAAACAGTTCAGAAATAAATTTCTAACAGCAAACGTTTCGTTTTAGATTAAGGAGCCTCTCTCTCTCTCTCTCTCTCTCTCTCTCTCTCTCTCTGAACTTCTATATTGACCAATATGTGATGCATATAAAGTAGTCATAATGTAATGTTGTGAATATGCCTACAGTGATTTTATCCACCAAATTGGGAAAGTACCTGTACCTTTGAAATTGGGAAAATTGCTCATGCCAAAGGCATGAGCCCGAGCGTCAAAGACGCGAGGGGGGAGAGTACGAGAGGGGGTGAGCCCCCCTCTTGTTGGGGGGGGGGGGTATGGGGGGCCTCCTCCAGAAAATTTTTAAAATTAAGAATGCAGGAGAGTGCTTCCGAGACCATTTTTCAATGAAAATAACAGTGATAATTTTGCTGTGAAATGATCATTTTGAGGTGATTTCTACTCATTTTTTAATCAACCTTGAGCTCTGACTCAACATAAGAAAAATACTGGCATCAACAGTTTAGACATAATCACAGTCAGAGTCCTCATCATCTGATTGGCTTCTCCACTTGCTCTGTTGTTGTTGGTGGTGAAACAATTGGGGTCAAAGGGGTACCTACGTTGCTGGCCGAATCAACATGAACTGGTACTATTTGATTGCTAATTGCAGGGCACAAAAATCCTGTTATCTTTTTATTGCTCTTTGCGTAAGATTAAAGTATTCTTCTAGTGTAATATTAACTGGTATCCGGTGACATTTTGTCACCGAAAATAATGACTAAGCCAACCCATCCAAACGAATTTGGACAGCCCCTCTCCCCTAGTTTTGCAAAAAATGACTAAGTTAATACACTGAAAAAAAAAATGGGCAGGGGTTCCCCTATACATGATTTTTTGTTCGCCCCCAGCCCTTTTCCCAAGCCAACATAAAGTGGGGTTAGTACAGAAAAACTGAAGAAGTGGGTGGGGTACTTTGAACTACTGAAACCTACACCAAAGTACCAGCTTCTTCAGGTCTAATAGACAAGAAAGATAAGATAGCCAAAGTAAAATCTTACCTCTTTAATTTTCCATCTCAATTGAGTCCCATTTTTATATACACAGGTGTACCAAATTATTAAAGCTAGCTATTTTTGCAGCTTTTTGCCATTTATCTTTTCATGAATCTGGACACAAGTGTTAAATGCTGCACTTTCAAGGCAAATTATCTGTTAAAACATAGAGGCAAACCAATGCTGATATGCCGATCGTTAGACGACACAACACCCCTGGGGACCTGATAATGCACTTCAGGATCTAATACTACGCAACCAATAAGCCAATAGTCGGTAAAAAAATCAAAACATCCGGTTTTCACCACGGCAAAAAATCGTTTTTTTATCTGAAAATTGTTGCATAATTTCGAAACTTGTAGGATTGGTAATGCAACCATTCGGCTGCGGCAGACACCTAACTTGCTCTAGCTAACTGTAAATGGGCCAAAGGCGCAATGACGTGGTCAAGATTGAATAATGCAAACACGCAAAAAAAATATTTTTTTTTTAAACTTTATTGGGAAAATACTGACGAAAATTGGGAAAATACCGCCCGTTTTTGGATTGGGAATGACGCGGATATCGGCGTCAAAAACGGTCAAATAAAATCACTGGCCTATATGAAAAGACCGTTTTCTCATAGAAAATTTCTATTGATATGATTGATGATCGATTGATCTCTAAATCGATATTGTTTTCACCAGAATTTATATATTTATAGCAACTTATATATGTTAGAAAACGGATTTGAATAAGTCGTCAAGACCTCTTTCTGAATCCCAGTTTATAAACTCTGTAATAGACTAGCATGTATGCTCCTGTTTGTACACATGTAAAGCGTTTATTAATTAAAATATGTTTAAACTAAACTGAACTTTTAGCAAATAAAAAAAATTGTTTTCTGTTAGATTCCTAGTCATATAGGCATCCCAAGGAATGAAATGATAGATCAAAAAGCACGAACTTTTCTTTCATTTGAACCAACTTTTCTAATTTTAAACCATCTATAAATAAATATATCTCGAATGAATGGCAAACTCCATGGAATAACGACATTGAGAATAAACTTCTTGAGATAAAACCAACTATTGGTGAATATCAATCAGTTGTTGGAAACATTAGAAAGGAGAAGTTGTTTTGGCTGGACTCCGTTTAGGTTATACAAGAGTCACACATTCATACTAATACATGTAGTTGAACAGCAGCAATGTGTTCGTTGCGATGCACCTTCATTGTACGTCACTTCTTTTTGGAGTGTGGCGATTTCGCACAAGTAAGAAATAATTGCTTCCATGTTGAAAACATGAAACAGTTATTTAGGGGATAAATGTATCCAAAATTTTCATTTGGGAAGGTAAGCGGCGCCGTAAAACTAAATTCCTGACCGTAAATCCGGCAATACACCTCCCCTAATAAAACAATGTTAATGGTTATCCACATTATAATGCACTATTAACATTTTCCCTTCAAAAAGACAGTTAAAATGTTATTTGTTGCGCTTACGTCCAGCGACTGCCAGCTGCATAAAACTGCTTGCCAGCTGCATTATATTCACGTGTCAACCACTGAAAAGTGACGTTACGTAATGACGCCGGGTTTGCGACTGTATATCGCAGGCAGGATATACGAGGGTCATCCAATATGTTCTGACAATGGTCTCACTGTGGGAAAACCATAACTGATAGACACATACCTTTTTCAAAAACCTTCAAAGTAATGTCCCCTCTGTTTAATGACCACATTCCATCGTGTCGGTAAGTCACTGATTCCCGTTGCTAGGCAACCAGAGGTTATCAGTCGAAGCTCCTTGGCCACGGCGTCTTTTAATTCGTCTAGATCATCAAATCTTCGTCCCCTGAGCGGCATTTTTAGTTTAGGGAAGAGATCATAATCACATGGACTCAGATCCGGAGAATAAGGCGGATGCCTCAAAATTTCCCAGTCATATGCTCGAATTAGTGACGTCACCTCCTTAGATTTATGTGGCGTTGCGTTGTCGTGAAGCAACACTACCCCGTCTCTTAAAAGCGCTGGTCTTTTTTTACGTATAGCTGGCCTCAATTTTGCTTGCAGAAACTTTGCATAATATGTTCCAGTAACCGACTGTCCGATGGGAACGTAATCCGTCACTAATATACCCCTATTGTCATATGCTATAATCGCTAGCTGTTTTAAGGCTCCCTGGGTTCTCCGAAATTTAGCTGGCCTTGGTGAACTCGGAGTGTGCCATTCAGAACTTTGAGATTTCAATTCCGGTTCATAACTGCGTAACCAAGTCTCGTCTATTGCCACAATACGATTAATGAATTGATCACCTTCATTTTCATGCCGATTTAGGTGAGTTTGTGCTATCTCCACCCTATCCGTCATCTGAGCGCGCGTCAAATAATGAGGTACCCATCTAGCTGCAACCCGTCTCATTCTCAAATGTCTTGTTAAAATTGTATGAGCCGATCCGTGGCTGATACCAATACTCTCAGCTAACTCCTCACATGTATATCGTCTGTCTTCATCCAAAAGTATCTTTATTTTTTCCACATGATAATCATCAGTTACCTCAACAGGCCTGCCGCAGCGTGGTTCATCCAAAATGTCAGTTTTTCCAGCTGAGAAACGCTCCAACCATCTGTAAACTGTCTTTAAGCAAACTGATGATGTTCCACAAGCTTCGCATAAATTTTCATATATTTCTATACCTGTTTTCCCTCTCAAATACTCAATTTTAATGTAAGCGCGTTGCTCCTCTTGACTTACCGCGGCCATGACGCTCCCGTGACGTTCGGATGACGTCACGTTATCATGACGTCATAAGATATGCACGTATAAATTCTACGTTAACTAATCCGTGAAATGTTAATGGACATATACCCGGAGTTTCAATGGCATCGCACTATAGACAAAAAAGTTATGAGACCATTGTCAGAATATATTGGATGACCCTCGTACTGTCGCAAATTTATGACGTTATCCAATCGGACGTTACGTTGCAGTTGCAAGTGCATTAGAATTTAAGATCTACATATTGATAGTATTGACATTTTTAAAAGAAATACACTGAAGCAAACTTATAAACGAACATGTTAATTTTTTTATGTTAGCCCAGAAAGTAAATATCTGTCATAAAACATTTTGATTCTATAAATAAACCTAGGATTTGCTGAAACTCTACAAGTCATTTCATTTCAAAATGTCTCGTTCGTCTTGCACAGACGAAATCCGAGTAAAGGTACCCTCATTTCAAAAAATAACACTTTTCATACCAATATTAAATATTCCACAGGAACATTACCCATTCGCATATTTGATTGTTTGAAGATGTTACTGACTGCAGTGATTTAAGATGAAATTAAATCAAAAGTTTTGACACAATCGAAATCGTCATTTCTTTTTCGTAATAACATGAAGACAGGCGCTGTCAGCAGCCTAATCTAAGAAATTCAGCTTTAAGCATGCATTTTGGGTACAAACTTTGTATTGCTCTGTACACTTTATTATCTGCTGTACAGCATTGACATTTTCTGCGATTAATCATTTTTAGTAGAAATCACTGTTCTTCTTTAGAAAATTAAAAAAAATCTTTGACAAATGCCGTCAAATTAGTTGTTAAAATTTCACAATGAAACAGGAAGTGTGGAATAGTCGTGAAAGATTTACCCCCGCAGAATAGTCTAATCGAGTTCTGTTGGTTTTGCCTACCAAGTTCAGATAGACAAAAAAGCATACAACAATTTTCACGTTTGCTAATGACGATTTTCAAAATTCTCCGAAAATGTGATTTTTTCCATTTTTTAAAAAAGGTGTAAAAAATCTGCCGTATATCAAATTTCAAATGTTTGATGTTTTTTAAGTCACCTGGACCTGTTCGTTAACCCATGCACTTCGATTTGATAAAAATGCACACAAATTTTTTTTTCACAAAAAACGTTAATTTTTACATTTTTGAAACCCAAAAATGTAAAATGAATGAAAACTATTCCGAAACACTTCTTAACTTTGGTCCATTGAAATGCTCATGATAAGGTCAAAAATTAATTCAATATTTTTGGTGCCTTAGTCAGAAAAAACGAGATTGTTAAGTGTTCGTTTATAAGTTTGTTTAAGTGTACATCTTTTTAACAAAATTTAATTCTGCTTTATTTAAATCGTGTATGGTTTAATATTTTATCAGCTTATAACATGCTATATATAGTTCATCTTTTTAAACAGTAGATTTTGAACATTATACAGATCGTTTAATGCTATATTCTGTTCGTCTAAAGAACATGTACAGTCATCTAAATAGCCTTTGAAACTTGGATATTGTACATGATTTTTCCTGTCAACAATCATATCGCAACTCATGTCATTATCCAAAGGAGCTCTAGCGATAAGGCGTATATTTTCCCTAGTTGACATGATTACAAAACCTAAATTTTCAAATTGCCCTAATGTTTTTAAAATTGGTCTGCTTCGGTAGTAAAATATGCATCGAAAGCATCAAAATAGGTTTCAAAGCGATTCATCATTTGAAAATCCGTGAAAACTTGCGCCTTCTACTCCCACCCCTCATCTTACGTCTTTAGACTGGGTGCCGTTTAGACGAGAGTTTTAGTAAATCCTTATCAGGTTTTCAAAAAGTAAAAGTGCTAAAATATTAAGGATATAAGTGCCCTTCATTTCCAAACCTTTGCGGTATTCCTTCTACGCATGCGTACGAAATATACTTAAAATTGTGACGTTTGTCATTGAAAAGATGAAACTGGCGTCTTTCAGTTTATTTTTAGATGCTTTCCCCCCCTAGACCCAAGATGCCCTTTGGACAATTAAATGTTGCTATACAAATATTTAACATATGTAAAGGGCGTCTTGGGTCTAGGGGGGGGGGGGAAAGGGGTTGTATAAGCGAAAGAAGACATCAAATAACTGACAAAAATAGACCACTTTGCAATATGGTTGTTTTTATTGTACATCAACTGTATAAATAGTTTTACTGTACATAGCGTGATAGGACGATTGTTTACCCTTGTTTAACGGTCTGGATCCCGTATAGGTTACTGAATAACAAGCACAGTTGATGATCGAAATAAATTATCATTCAATAAGAAGTAGAGTTATTACATGCATTTAGGAAACCCTGTTTTAAATATACAAACTCGGGGGCAATGTTGCATCGACGGCTCGTCTATATATTTTTATACCCCGCCACACTTTAGTGGCGAGGTATTATGCTATACCCTTCGGTGTCTGTCCGTCCGTCCGTCCGTGCTCACCATTTCCGATCGATAACTTGAGTATTTATTCACGGAATTTTTTCAAATTTTGCATACATATTGTTATCGGCGATGAGTGGTATGGGATTGTTAATGGGCAAAATCCGTCCATTTTTAACGGAGTTACTGCCCTTTTTCGTATTGGAAAAATGGTTTCTGGCCTGTTATTCCTTAACTGTTCATGATATCTGAATGAAACTTCACAGATATGTTGCACATCAAAGGTTACATATTGTGACTAAGGACCGTCACTCTGACCTTCCCAGTTTGTGAGTTATCTGCCCTTGATAGGTCTGAAAAAAGGTTTTTGACCTATTGTTCCTTTACTATATGGAATATCTGAATATAACTTCACAGATATGTTTCACATCAAAGGTAACATATTGTGACTAAGAACCGTCACTCCTACCTTTCGCGTTTGTGAGTTATCCACCCTTGATTGAATTAAAAAATGTTTTTTACCCGTAGTTCCTTTACTATGTGGAATATTTAAATGAAACTTTACAGATATGTTTCACATCAAAGGTTATATACTGTGACAAAGAACCATCACTCTTACCTTTCCAGTTCATGAGTTATCTGCCCTTGATTGATCTGAAAAATGGTTTTTGACCTGTAGTTCATTTACTATATGGAATATCTGAATGAAACTTCACAGATATGTTGACCATCAAAAGTTACATATTGTGGGTAAGGATCGTCACTCTTACCTTTCCAGATTGTGAGTTATGCACCCTTGATTGATCTGAGAATTGGTTTTTGACCTGTAGTTCATTTCATCCGTCCGTGCTCATGACCATCAAAGGTTACATATTGTGGGTAAGGATCGTCACTCTAACCTTTCCAAATTGTGAGTTATCCACCCTTGATTGATCTGAGAATTGGTTTTCGACCTGTAGTTCATTTCATCCGTCCGTGCTCACTGTTTCCGATTGATAACTTGAGTATTTATGCACAGAATTTTTTCGAATTTTGCATACATATTGTTGTTGGGGATGAGTGGTATGGGATTGTTAATGGGCAAAATCTGACCATTTTCGATGGAGTTACTGCCCTTTCTCCCTTTAAAAAATGGTTTCTGGCCTGTTTTTCTTTTACTGTTTATGATATCTGAATGAAACTTCACAGATATGTTGAACAGCAAAGATTACATATTACAACGAAGGACCGTCACTCTTACCTTTCCAGTTCATGAGTTATCTGCCCTTGATTAATCTTGTCTATCTCAGTTCTGTTGCTATTTAGGCATTATATATCTCACAAAATAACTTTTGGTGCCCCCAGCAGTGGCGGGGTTTTATGCAGTGCTTGGGGTGCTTTTATTGTTGAATGTGCCTAGTTTCTCTAGTCGTTATTTCAACAAAATAAAACGGACGTCTCGTTTAGGGAAATTGCTCGCGTTATCGCTAGAAATTCTTCATTGTCATCCTTAGCTAAAGAAATTACAAATTTTTACTTTTCCATCCAGATTATGTTTAATTTAATACTGTATGACGCTAATGACCCACAAGGGTTGATGCGTCTTTAAGCACCAAACAACAAAACTCAGTGGTAGAGTGCTTGACTCGAGACCGAAGGGTAGCGGGTTCGAGCCTCACCGGCGTCGCTGCGTTGTGGTCCTTGAGCAAGACACATTTATCCTAGCTTAGTACTGGTTAAACCCAGGAAGAACCGTCCCGCATAACTGAAAGATTGTTGAGTGGACGTAAAGAATCAAATCAAACAAACAAACAAAACGCAGTGGATAACCAGATCCACTTTATTTGAACATTTTAGACCACTATTTTCCTATAGATGGCATGCATATCACTTACTGACCTATTTGATTTGAGCATTCAGGTTCTGGGTATAAAACAGAGCCAGACTACTTTTCCGAATGGCAATCGATTCAGCGAAGGTTCAAAGCAAAATATGCAGATTGTATGCGTAGGAGCAATGCTCAAAGAATCTACCTGTCTGCTAAGGCACATCTCGACTGAAAAGTCAGGTTAGTGTCAATACGCGGTATGCATTACACGGAACTCTAAAGTTAAAAAACTAGCAAGCACTGAATGGCTATTAATAATCCGTTTGTAGAGACATCAAGCAACATTTGGTAGCTAAACAATAGCATTGATTGGTATTGCAGTATTTCTTAGTAAGATTTTCTACACAAAAACAGCTTTTGAAACATTTCCCACATGCCCAGGTTTCAGTAACGCATGATGACGCAAATTGATAACAAGTTTAAATCAACCAATCGGCAGATCACATGATTTGGTGACGCAATCAGTGAAAAACTGTGCGCATGTACCCACAATCCTCAAATGAGATGCTCCCTATCGCAAGATAATGAAAATATGCGATTATTGAAAACTCTTAATATGATAAATGATTTTTCTCACTGCCGTTTTCAAACGACTTTAGTAAAGTTTCATTCGAAAGTTATAGTGCAATAATATGGTAGAAATTTGAAACAAAGTCATCGGCATTTCACTGTGATTTGGGTCGTAACTATTATTTAATAGGTATAATAGAGTTCTGATCAAATTGTATGCATAGCAATGGACATTTACCTTGATAGTTAGACTACACACGTTATGCATGGGTCATTCATAAACGCAACTGTTTATTCTGTTATTTACATTTAAAAAGTGTTGGTCATTTATCAAAACACTTAACCAAAATACCTATTTTGGATCACCATTAAGAGAATTCTTTAAATTGATACAAAGGAACAAATCATCATTTGTAATAGGCAATTCCAAGCAACCTACATACGTGAAGCAGTCTCTGACCTGCCATTGAAAGGGGTTATGCAGGACATAGGAATGTAACATTTGGCCAAGCTGTTGGATGGACTAAATGAACACAAAGTGACTGGCTCCAATAGACTGATGCCAGAGCGCAATGAGGTCCCTTCAATACTGGTTGCACTTGTTAATGCCAAGGTCTCACATTCACGGATTGGACAGCGGAGGAGTCACGGATAGGATCCGCCATCATTCGTGGGAATCCTTATTGGTCCATAGCTTTCTGTATTGTATCCGTATTCATACGTAGTAGTACTTCAGCATTCTTGAACGTCCTTGACAGATTTTGAACATGTTCTAAATCTCACAAAGGATACAACAACCGTATTACATCCTTAATAAACCGTATCAGAACTTACTGATCCGTTTTAGTCTGAAAGAAAACCGTACTGATCCTTACTTATTCGTAGCCCCCTAAATTGGCGAGGATTTCTACGGTTTACTACGTAATACACTAACAATAAATTTATTATTTATTTCTACATATCTACATATTCAGAAACTTTTAGAAAAATGTCACGAGCCTTCCTCGAAAAAAGAAATTGTTCTCTGTTTGATTCCTAGTCATATAGGCATTCTGGGGAATAAGATGGAAGACCAGCAAGCAAAAACATCGCTTTCATAAGAACCAACTTCTTTTAAGATTCCATTTTCTAATTTCAAGCCATTTATCAATAAATATATCTTGGAAGAATGTCAAACTTCAAGGAATAACAGCATTGGAAATAAACTTCTTGACATAAAACCAACTATTGGTGAATATTAATCAGTTGTTCGAAACATTAGAAAAGAAGTCATTTTAGCTCGACTCTGTCTAGGTCATACAAGAGTCACTCATTCATACTTACTACAAGGTGAAGAGCTGCCACAATGTGTTGATTGCGACGCACCATTCACTGTACGTCACTTCCTTTTGGAATGTGGCGACTTTGCACAAGTAAGAAATAATTGCTTCCATGTTGATAACATGAAAGAATTATTTCAAGATATACATATTGATAGTTTTATGACATTTTTAAGACAAATACATCTTTTAAACAAAATCTGATTACTATTTTTAAAATCATGTTTTGTTTTACATTTGTATCAGACCATAATACAGATTAGTTATTGTATTCTGTTCAATGAAAGAACATGTACAGTTACCTGAATAGCGCTTTGAAACTGTCAGATATTGTACGTGGTCTCTCCTGTCAACAACCATATTACAAATTATTATCATTTTACAAACTCATCACCATCATTCCTTTGATTTTATCTTACACATTTTTTCCATCCACATCGTGTTTAGTTTAATACCGTCTGACGCTAATGACCCACAAGGGTTGATGCGTCGTTAAGCACCAAACAAACAAAACATGATGTCACTGTCACTCTCGGCTGGCAGGGCAGTAGTATAAGTGTAAATATCAGATTTAAATATTACTATCCGATTGCATTAAAGAGAGCAGACTATAACATACCCTTAGTTCAAAACTAAAATTGATCAGCATTTTTTTTTAATCTTTCTGACGACATTCAAACAAAGCACAACGAAATGTGTATCCGTGTAGCAACGCCATTGTGCATTTTTGTATAGTTTGATTCCCGCAAAAATGATTAAAATGGCCTTAATGAAAATGTAAATTTCGCTTGTCTCAAGTTTAAATATGATACTTTCAAATAAGATAATGATAAATGCGCTAACCAGGCTGCGCGGATGCACAAGCTGGTGCGAGCCTTACTTGTTCGCCAACACCCGTAGATGTTTCTCATGCTGTGAGCATGAAAAGGATACGACTTTCGCCCAATCAGAAAATCGTGTATAATCTACATGTATACATCAACTGAATAAGGAAAATGTATATCATGGCAAGAAAAAAGTGAATATCATTGCTTTAATCACCGTCGCAAAGTTCATCTGCTTTTCTTTTCCAAAGAGCGATCTTTTTTCTGTCAATTTGTAATTAGCATGTCCCTTGTCATAGAGGAGTTCATGTTCAATGAATTACAGAACGATATCATCTTGCTGCTCTAAGGTAAGATGAAGTGGCTGCTAGCGCAGCTTCTCTTTCTTCCCTTCAACCTCTCGTGATGAACCTAAGTCCTTATCACCACTTAAGGTAGCTTCATCATGGATCTGGGCACTGGTTACAGTAGCTGAGCGTTTGAGATTTCTCTTTTTTTGGTGGCATTATGGATGCAAACTGAAGAGTGAATGTCAGATTGAGAGTGTCTGAATATACATGTACATGTACGGATCAATTAAAGTGACAGGTCCTTATCACTCCGTGGGGGTTCGTTCTAACCTGTGTCAGACCGTTTTGATTCGTGTGGACCCGTATTAGTACCATAGCAAACTGTAGTTAATACTTGATGCACATGGCTTGGCACGTGTCGTTCCTTATTCAACCGTGTCGTTACCGTATTAAACCGTGTCGTTCCTTATTAAACGTTATCAATACGTATAACTCATATCACCAAATGGCTCCTTTCCTACCGTATCCTTGATACATACGTCCGAAACCGTACCCACACCGTTGTGCATCCGTATCAGATTGGTATCGGACTGGGGAAGATGGCCTTTACGGGGTCATCCTTGAGATTTAATCTGTAGTGGAACCGACGAGGTGATCCGTGAGTGTGTGACTTGGGCATGACTCAGGGAGAGGCGATAAATACTTTAAAAAGGGGGTGAACAATACCATTTTAAAATTCAGTTTGGTCCTGTCTATTCTTAATTAGGCTGCCTCATGATAAAGCAATTAATGTTGTTTTTGATTTGGCTTTTTACGTCTTCGTCAACAAATTTTCAATCATGTCTGGATGGGCCTTTCTGTGTTGAATCAGTACTAAGCAGAGAATTAAAGTGTCTTGGGTATGTAGCTTTTGTTTTTACCTTCATGCATTATTCATGGAATTTACGACAAAGTCTTGGTTAAAAAAGTTTCTTAATAATCACCAATCAGAAAGCATTTATATCAGGAGGGTAGGCATTCATATCATGACTAGACCCCAGGGCCCCGCATCTCAATGGGGCTAGGGATCAAAATATAGGACACCTTTAAAAACTGCTATTTTGCTTTTCTGACTTATTACTGAAATCTAAAACAGCCATCAAAAAAGCATTGAATAAATCAGATATATCCACGTCACTGTCGTCACTCTTGACATCAATAACTATCTTCTCAGTTTCATTCACAACAGTAATATCATTTTGCCAGTATTTTTTTCACTACACTTTCGACATTTGTACAACATTTAACCCATTAATCAGCAGTCAATTGCTTAAACATTTCATAAGTTGCTTCGGGTCACTAAACTTAAACGTTAAGTTATTTCAGGCAATGTACCCCTTCAAATAATTCCCAAATAGTGTATTGGCATTTAAATCAGCATTGTAAGGTAACAGTCGGGTTGCAGTGTCCATGTTTCCTTAACATCTCATTGACTGCACATACTGGTGCTGTTTTGTTTCTCTTACAAAGTTCTAGCAATTCAACTTTAACCATTGGAGATGTAAATGCAATGTTCTTAGACTGTATCCATTCCTGAATCACAACTTTTCTTGATGCCATTGAAGGAAATCTCTCCTGCTGCACAATATGATATGAGACGTTGTCCAAGACCAAAACACTCTTTGGTTTTCAAATCAGAATCAAATTCTCGCCAAGCCTTTTTTTAAAATTCTAAAATTTATCTCAGGATAGTCTCCTGTGTTCGAACCAGCCTTGAAATCTAGGTTTGCCTGAGTTTGTTCCTGCGTGGATAATAAACATTCTTTCTCCTTTGCTTATTATAGCCCGGTTTTGAAAACAAGTGAGGGCTATATTGGGTTTCGGTTTTCTGTCATTCCGTCGGTCTGTCATAATTTTGTTTCTGTTCAATATGTTGAGAACTCTTTTATAGCGTTTATCCAAATTTTGCATGTGTATTGATATTTACATGATCTAGCTTGGGATTGTTAGATGTCATTTTCCCCAAATTTGTACCAGAGTTATGTACCTTGATTTACACCAAAATGTCATTTCCACTCAATATCTTGAGAACAAATTGACAAAGTTTCAACAAATTTTATATATGCAATTATATTGACAAGATATACGTTGGGATTGCCACACAGCATTTTTGGCAGATTTGTACCAGAGTTATGAACCTTGATTTATGTTAAAATTTCGTTCCGCTCAACATCTTGAGAAGAAATTAACAGAATTTCACCAATTTTTATACATACATTTATATAGACAAGATGTAGCTTTGGATTGTTACACTTTATTTTCGCTCAATTGTACCAGAGTTATGGCCCTTGATTAATACCAAAATTTCGCTCCTCTCAATATCTTGAGAACTAATTGACAGAACTTTACCAAATTATATATATATTCATTCATATTGACAAGATCTACACTGAGATTGTTACATGACATTTTCGCACATTTGTAACAGAGCTATGGCACTTGATTTGCTCCAAAATTTGGTTTCTGCTCAATATATTAAAAACAAATTGTCATAGGTTCACTAAATTGTATATTTGCATTCATATTGACAAGATCTTATTTCAGATTGTTACACATCATTTTTCGCATAATTGTACCAGAATTATGGCCCTTGATTTATGCCTAAATTTCATTGCCGCTCAACATCTTGAAAACTAATTTACAGAATTTCACAAAATTTTATATAGGCATATATATTGACAAGATCTACGTTGGGATTGACAAATTATGATTATAATTGACAGATTATGACCCTTGATTTACGCCAGAATATTGTTTCCACTCAATATATTGAGCACGAACTGACAGACTTTCATCAAATTTTATATATACCTTCATATTGACAAGACCAAGGTTTGGATCATCTTCGCAAGCCAAAGGTACTAAGTTCACCTCGATCCCCTAACTACCAAGAACACTTTTGTGCTTGCATGGTAGCACTGTTCCAGCCTCTTGGCCACTTACCATATCACTAAACCAAACTTTTATCTTGGCTTTTCCTGTACTAAGGGTCGTGGGGTGCTGGTTGCAAAGGACAGATGCACAACTTTATAAGGCTAAAAAATAAACAAGTGTTTCTCAGGCTACTTTTTTGAATGAGACAGGCAGGTTTTTGTTTTTATTTTTCATTTTCCAAAAAACAGATTGGCCGTGTTTTATGTTGTTCAATTAAAGCAGAAAAATGTTGATATTTTAATTTTGACATCTGAATAAACTCATTGAGGCCACATTTTTTATTCAAGTCTGAAAAAAGACAGACGAGGGGCATCTGAAACAGATGAGGGAGGGCCTGAGAAACAATTAAACCTTTTTGGGGTTTAAAGCAATGTACCTCATTAGTTGCTCCTCCACGATCTAAAACTTGAGTTATGATATGATGTAGACGTGATATCTGTAAATTCCTGGCTGTCAGCACAAGTGAAATGATGACAGCATTCAGAGTCTCATTCTAATTTTTCAAACAGTTGATGACTTCATATAAAAAAGGAGCACGTCTGCGCCAGAATATCCAATGCTTGAAACTTGAAGTTCTCTAGGTGATCACTTGAACAATCCAACAGCACTGAATTTTTACCAATCATTTTGCATTTGTTTTCTTTAAGTTTAAGCATTGATTCTTGAATGGATTTAGAAAGTTTTGACTTCATAAGCTTCTTACTGATTCTTGTCAATGAATTCCCTCTTGCTAAACTTTTCACTATATCTTTAATCTCATTTTCTTTGACCAGCTTGGATTGAACTCTACCTTTTTCTGTGGTTCTGAATGTCACCTGAAAAAAACAAAAACAACTCAATGTTCAATCTTGATATTTTGGAGCTCTTTTCAGACTGCTTCAGACTTAAGCAAGGAGCCATTTCATAAATGGGGACCAATGGCCATATGACCCATCTAGATAGAACACAGAGCATATAGCATTATACCCTGCCAAGCGATTTATGTCACTGACTCACACTAAGGACAGTTGCCTAAGAAAAAACTAAGCTCCAGGGAAAATGCCCATCAAAGTATTATAAAATTTTCAACGAAAAAAGCAGATATCTCTCCCCAAATGATCAAAGGGAAATAACTCCAAAAATATGCAAAGCAGAGTTATTGGTGCTTGCGCATGTCACATCTTTTCATACTCTACAAATGTATGACGTTTCATTCAAATAGTTTTCAACATACAAAATGGACGCAAAATTGCATTTACTAATGTTCCAAGGAGAATAATTTTAAAACATATACAAGAGTTGGATATCATGCGACAGTCTGCATGCCTAGTTTTAAACCCAATCACGGTTTATAGATATGGTTTCCTCTTTAATTGCACGACGGTGGGTCAGGCCTCAGACTCTATGACGGCTCTGACGTAAAGCTTTAATCGGTGGGTTGGTGCCTGATGCTTATCTGTAGCTGGACCCACCGTGGCTCAACTTGAGGGTCACTTTCTTTTGGATTGTGGCGATTTTGCACAAGTAAGAAATAATTGTTTCCATGTTGATAACATGAAACAGTTATTCCAAGATATACATATTGATAGTATTATGACATTTTAAAGACAAATAAATCTTTTTAACAAAATCTAATAAGTATTTTTAAAATCATGTTTTGTTTTACATTTGTATCAGACCATAATACAGACTAGTTAAAGTTATACTTTGTTCAGTCAAAGAACATGTACAGTTATCTGAATAGCTCTTTGAAACTGTCAGATATTGTACGTGGTCTCTTCTGTCAACAACCATATTATAACTTATTTTCATTATACAAACTAATCATCATCATTTCTTTTATTTTATCATACAAATTTTTACTATTTCCATTCACATCATTTTTGTTTAATACCACTTGACGCTAATGACCCACAAGGGTTGATGCGTCGTTAAGCACCAAACAAACAAACAAACAAACAAACACACTTTAGCTTTGACTTTCTGTGAGTCATGAGCCCTTTTCTTTGTTTCATCATTTAATGTTAATTTGATTAGAGTGTTTTCCATGATGATACATTGCATTAGTTAGATGGCCTCCATGCGAGCTGAACATTTCTTGTACTTCAACAACAGCAGAACCTAGGGCGAGGATTTGGTACCAGTAAAATGCATTTAAGCCCCCCCCCCCCCCCCCCCCCCCCCCCGGTGGCTTAGGCTGCTGTCCGTTCTAAGGCGGTGGTTCTGTTGTTGTTGACTTTTTGTTTATTGTTACTCCCATTGTGGGAGTCTGTAATTGTTCTATGTTTTGTTGTACGTTACTTTATGTCCATTCTAGTATTGCAATCATCTTGATGGGGAAGAGAGAGCTGATTGCTTTGCTTAATTTGTCTTCCTGGTGTCTCGTGATGGTTGAGCGGCTCTTCCTCGCGGTGGCACAGGGTTGTCTGCAGTTTGTGATTGTGGTATTTCCTGATCATACTCACTTACTATTTTTGTGGTTCTTGTGCATGGCATGCCCTCTTAATGTGCTCTACACATGTATGAAGTTTCATCAAAACAGCTTTGATGGTCATCAAGTTATAGAGCGTACTCAAATTTGTGAGAGACGGAAGCAAGCTCAATAACAATGTATTCCGACCCTATAGCCCAGCAGGAGATATAATTAGTGGACTTCCAAGCTTAGATGTACCCGGATGTCCTATAAGGCTATCCGCAAAAAATATTCCCTGTCACCCTACTCCTAATTTTTCAGGTGGGTAAGTAGATAGGTGTTTTTTATGCCCCCAACTTCGAAAAAGTTGAAGGGGCATATTGCTTTGGGCTTGTCTGTCCGTCCTTCCGTCCATTACAAAGGGGTACTTTCATCTGTGCCCATTCATGGATTTTCTTTAAACTTTGCATAATAATAACTCATTATATACGAACTATGAAAATGTATTTATCGAATTAGATAGTTAAGAATACGGCTAAGGAAGCAACCCTAACGTACTCCACAATTGAGGTGGTACCTGTCTCTAAATTTCCATGTCCTTAATCTATAGTTTTGTTTATTTCTATGATTTGTCATCTAGATTGAATCCAAAATACCATAGACATTATATTAATACCACGAAATCATTTGGATAAATTATGATTTACGTTTTCAGAAGAAGTGATTATCAAATTTCAATATTTTTTTTTTCAAAAATTTACAAAACATTCAATTCAAAAGGTAGATATGTTCTAGTCTTTGCCAAGATTTCATATTATCACAAAAACATGCCATATATATTCTGCTAGTCTGAGCCAAATATTTTGAAATCCAAAACCAGTAACTTTGTCATTTCCTACCTCTTATGGGTATAGGTCAGTTTTAGCAAAAATTAATTATTTAGTTGAAATGAATCAATAACTCGACATAAGGAGGTTGTTTTTTTAAATTGTTTTTTAAATCTACTTCCACATTTCTTAAAGAAAGACATGTTTAGACAATTTTAAATGATTCAATGGTCAGTTATGCCTAAGGATAGGCCCGATGTCATGGCATTATTGGGCCAAGACAATGTGTATCACTTCCTTAAGTCCTGCATGATATTGTTTAATAAACATAATATCCAAACAATAAACGTGTGGAAACAAGAAGACAAAATATTTCCTTTACGTCCCAACAGAACTAGAAGAACCACATTTTGGTGTCGTGACCAGGATAAAGTGTAACAGTCTTATCAAAGGAATCATAGAGCAGTGTTCTACATGAATAAATGAGGTCCAGAAGCGAAACTGTATGCATAGAATATACAGCCAGCTAAAGTATAAACGTTGCTATTTAATGGAAATCAGCATCAGTTTCACAAAACAGAATAAACAGAGAAGATCTAAGCATTACATTAGCAATACCTTTGAAGCAAGAGTTCTCTGTGACAAAAATGGTTCATTTTTACCAATATGTTTGACAGGGGGGTATTTTTGTGAACCAGGTTTGTTAATGAGGCTTACAATTATAAAATCATAGATATAAGGTTCTTCTACTGTATGAACTGACTTGTCATAAGGTTTCTCTTCTGTATGAATTAAAATTCTTAATAATGTAATAAATTAAGTGTAACATTGGTTAGATATAGTTTTAACGTTAGAAACTAGATATGGTTAGTGCAGGTGTCACCATATTGTATCATTTTGGCTAATATTATTGTGTAAGCACTTCATGAAATAAGAATCCGGGCACTTAATATCCAGGGTGGGTAGTCACTTGGTATTTGCTTGGATACACTGTACGGGTGTTCGAATACACTGTACGGACATTCTGATCGAAAATAGGTAGATTTCTCTATGTTTTCTCATCTATACCCAGAAAGTTATACACCATTTTCCAGCCCACATTATCCCCTATCAAACGCTACCAGGATAGCATCTTTAAGCTTCTTTGAGTACTAACTCTGTCAAAAATATTGTCCGTACAGCTTATTTCCAAATTCAGGCTTGATCTTCGCCGCTAAAATTTTTGTGACAGAGTCTGTACTCAAAGTAAGAAGCTTTATGAGGATATCCTGACATCGTTAGATCGGGAAAAATGGGGGCTGGAAAATGGTGTATAACTTTCTGTGTAAAGATGAGAAAACACGCAGAAATATCTACTTACTTTTGCTTAAAACATCGGTGTGGAAAGAAGTCCGCCATTTTTCCGTACAGAGTATCCTAACAGAAACCACGTGACTACCCACCCTGATATCAAAGAATATTTTTTTTTCTTTTTTCATCTATAATAGGGAAAAAACACTGAACATATCAACTTTTACCAATAAACGTACTAACATGGTATCCAAACTGAGCAAGTATTCAAGTATGTTTTACACTGAAAAATAATTATTGTATTTTTTCATTCTGATGAATTAGGGCCATGTGTTTACATCAAGTTGAAAAAATCGGTTACCGGTCTTTGAATTTCAGGAAATTTGGTCTACATATTCTTAACATAAATGGATAGTTTATATGTTGAAATGGTATCTTGACAAAGACCGCAATGTGTAAAAATGAAATTCCTCCCATGCTTCTTGGGGTGTAGACCGAACTACACTTCTCAAGCTTTATAGGTCTCTAGTCTGGTCGAATTAGACTATGGTTGTATTATATATGGCGCTGCACGAAAATCATATCTTCAAATGCTTAATCCTATACACAACCAAGGACTTAGGTTAGCTCTAGGAGCTTTTAAAACTCCTGTTGCTAGTCTCTATGTGGAAGCAGATGAACCATCACTATACTAACGAAGAGAAAACTCTCTCTGCAATATGCTATAAGACTTGCTGCTAACCCATCAAATCCTGCTCATGAAGTTGCATTCCACCAAACTATGTTGATTTATATGAACAAAAACCTAAAGCTATTAAATCATTTGGCATTAGAATTTCACCACTCTTAGAATCTGTTTATATCAAACCACAAAATGTTGAAGAACATTTTACACCCAATATTCCAGCGTGGTGTGTGAAACAACCTGATATACTTTTCTATTTACACTCTGGGAGAAAATTTGAATCAAATCCACACGTATTAAAAGATGATTTCAGATGGTTGCAAAGTCGTTATAAGAATTATCAACAAGTTTATACTGATGGATCAAAAGAAGACTCAAAGGTTGGTTGTGCTGTTTTATCAGACAACCATAGTAATATGCAACGTATACTTGACGATTCATCAATTTTCACTTCCGAATCCAACGCAGTCGATCTAGCTTTAGATTTCATAAGCACTTGTGATGCTAACAATAAATTTATTATATTTTCTGATTTGCTTTCTGTATTGAAAGCTATGAACCATACCAGTTCAAAGAATACACAGATTCAGAAGCTTTTAGAAAAATGTCATGAACTTTTAGCTAATAAAGAAATTGTTCTCTGTTGGATTCCTAGTCATATAGGTATCAAAGGGAATGAGATGGTAGATCAGCAAGCAAAAACATCGCTTTCATAAGAACCAACTTTTTTTAAGATTCCTTTTTCCAATTTAAACCATCTATCAACAAATATATCTTTGATCAATGGCATACTTCATGGAATAACAGCATTGGAAATAAACTTCTTGAAAATAAAACCAACTATTGGTGAACAACAATCAGTCGTTAGAAACATTAGAAAAGAAAGAGTTGTTTTGGCTCGACTCCGTTTAGGTCATACAAGAATCGCACATTCATACTTACTATTAGGTGAAGAGCAACCACAATATGTAGGTTGCGATGCACCATTTACTGTACGTCACTTCCTTTTGGAGTGTGGCAATTTTGCACAAGAAATATTTGCTTCCATGTTGAGAACATGAAACAGTTATTTCAAGATATACATATTGATAGTATTATGACATTTTTAAGATAAATATTTTTTTTTAACAAAATCTAACTGCTATTTTTTAAAATCATGTTTTGTTTTACATTTGTGTCAGACCATAATACAAATTCTTTAATGTTGTATTCTGTTCATTTAAAGAGTAAGTACAGTTATCTGAATAGCTCTTTGAAACTGTCAGATATTGTACGTGGTCTCTCCTGTCGACAATCGCATTGCAACTAAATATAATTATACAAACCCATCATCATCATTCCTCTTGTTTTATCTTATAAATTTTTACTTTTTCCATCCTCATCATGTTTAGTTTAATACTGTCTGACGCTAATGACCCACAAGGGTTGATGCATCGTTAAGCACCAAACAAACAAATTCCAAATTTCACTGAATACAAAATATACAGTTGAAAATGTGGGCACCATGCTATAAAAATGAATGCCCACCCAAATTCCTTAAACATACAACGCCTTTTTAGTAACAACGAACTTATCAATGATATAGTTATTTAATAAAACATTTCTGCGCCTGTTACATGATATGTCAATTACTCTAGAAATGATAATAACTGGGTATTCCAAAGTATTATAGTGATATCATTCATGACCTTATATATAAGCAATGGAATTCCATAAAAAACTCAAAGGGGTACTTTCATCTGTGCCCACGCATGGATTTTCTTCAAACTTTGCATATTAATAACTCTTTATATACGAACTATGAAAATGTATTTTTCGAATTAGATAGTTAAGAATAAGGCTTAGGAAGCAACCCTGACGTACTCCAACTTTGAGGTGGAACCTATCTCTAAATTTCCATGTCCTAAATCTATAGTTTTGTTTCTTTCTATGATTTGTCATCTAGATTTAATCCAAAATACCATAGACATTATTTAAATACCATGAAACCATTTGGATAAATTATGGTTTACGTTTTCTGAAGAAGTGATTGTTAAATTTCATTTTTTTTTTCAAAAATTTACAAAACATTCAACATTCAATTTAAAAGATGGAAATGCTCTAGTCTTTGTCAAGATATCATATTATCACAAAAACATGCCATATGTATACTGCTGATCTCAGCCAAACATCATGAAAATCCAAAACCGGTAACTTTGTCATTTCCTACCTCTTATGGGTATAGGTCAGTTTTAGCAAAATTGATTATTTAGTTCAAATGAATCAATAACTTAACATAAGGAGGTTGTTTTTAAATCTACTTCCACTTTTCTTAAAGAAAGACATGTTTAGACAATTTTGAATGATTCAATTGTCAGAAATGCCGAAGGTCATGGCCCTGTGTCATGGCACTATAGGGCAAAGACAATGTGTATCACTTCCTCAAGTCCTGCATGATATTGTTTAAAAAACATAATATCCTAACAATAAACTTGTAAAAACAAGAAGACTAAATATTTCCTTTACATCCCAACAAAACTAGAGGAACCACATTTTGGTGCCGTGACAAGGATAACGTGTAACAGAGTCTTATCAAAGGTATCATAAAACAGTGTTCTAAATGAATAAGTGAGGTCCAGAAACAAACTGCATGCCTAGAATATACAGCCAGCTAAAGTATAAATGTTGTTATTTGATGCAAATCAGCATCAGTTTCACAAAACAGAATGAACAGAGAAGATTTAAGCATTAAATTAGCAATACCTTTGAAGCCAAGAGTTATCTGTGACCAAAATGGTTAATTTTTACCAAAAGGTTTTACAGGGGGCTTTTTGTGAAGCAGGTTTATTAATGAGTCTTACAATTAAAAAAATCATAGATATAAGGTTCTTCTCCTGTATGAACTGACTTGTCATAAGGTTTCTCTTCTGTATGAATTAAAATTCTTAATAATGTTACATATTAAATGTAACAGTGGCCAGATGTAGTTTAAATGTTATAAAACTAGATGTGTTAAGTACAGGTGACAACATATTGTATCATTTTGGCTAATATTATTGTGTAAGCACTTCATTAAATAAGAATCGTGGCACTTAATTTCAAAGAGTATTGTTTTTTTCTTTTTCCAATCCATAATAGGGGAAAACACTGAACATATCAACTTCTACCAATAAACGTACTAGCATGATGATTCAAACTAAGCAAGTATTCAAGTATGTTTTACACTGAAGCATAATTATTGTATTTTTTACATTTTGATGAATTAGGGCCATGTGTTTACATCAAGTTGAAAAAGATGTTACCGGTACTGGAATTTCATGAAATTTGGTCTACATATTCTTAACATATATGGATAGTTTATATGTTGAAATGGTATCTTGACAAAGACCGCAACCTTTAAAAAAGTTAATTCCAAATTTGACTGAATACAAAATATACAGTCGAAAATTGGGGTACCATGCTATAAAAATGAATGTCCACCCAATATCCTAGTACATACAAGCCATTTTAAGTAATTACGAATTTATCAATGATATAGCTATTTAATAAAACATTTCTCCGCCCGTTACATGATATGTCAATTACTTTAGAAATGATTATAACTGGGTAACCGAAGGTATTATAGTGATAGCATTCATGACGTCATAAATTAGCAATGGAATTATATAAAAACTCAATCGCTTCATAAATATTAAAGTTATAGCCCAGACAATTAAATAACATAATCTTATCAAAATCAAAGCGTGGGCAGACTCCCATGTTAATTTCCCATACCATGCAAGAGCCCCTTTACCATAAAAATAAAAGTCATACCCCAGACAATTAAATAACATAGTATTATCAAATTCCTAGCGTGGGCAGACTCCCATGTTAATTTCCCATACCATGTAAGAAGCCCCTTTAAGATATGGTTTTGAAATTAGATGGACTCAGCATAAAAAATAACTGACCCGTGTCTTTTTTAATCCTGATTATCTCCCTTTGTGGAGTTATGCCCTTTTTAAAGGATCATAATGAAATTTCGTAATCAGGATATTTCAAAAACTACAACAGCTTGGAGCTTCAAACTTGGTCAGCGTATAGAAGATAATTTGTGGTTTACCTGGTGAAAATTAAACAAAAATCATTATATTTTTTTTGAGTTATTGCCCTTTGCAAATTTGGACATAGAAAACTTGATATCTGAAAAACCGTTACAGCTAGGAGCTTGAAACTTGGCCAGCTTATAAAAGACAATGAATAGACTTCTTGGTGAATACAAATAAAAATTAATTAAGTTTTTTTTAGTTATTGCCCTTTGCAAACATAGATAGAAATATTGATTTCTCAAAAACGTTAAAACTAGGAGCTCCAAAGTTGGACAGTGAGCAGATTTCCTGGTGAAAATTAATAAAAATATATTTCTTTTTTTTAGTTATCGCCTTTGCATTTTTTTAAGTTAATGCCTTTTAAAAATTTGGACATCGAAAACTTCTAAAAAAGATATCTTAAAAACTATTACAGTTAGTAGCCTCAGATTTGGTCAGCTGAAGGAGGATGGTAAATAGATTACCTGGTGAACAGGATGGTGGACACGCTAATGGTTGGGGGCATAGTGTTTTATAAACACAATTTCTAGTTTCTCAATGATTTGTTAAAAAAGCCATTAAAAATAAAGAAATATGTCTAAAATTAGAATAAAAAAAATCTGAAATGGCCTTAAAATATTTTGGTAGGTGGCTTTTATTTTGAGTGAGTCTGTTGGTAAACAAAGATTTTTTAAGGATGGCCTAAACTTTTCCTAGCATACTCATATGTATACAGTTATTCCCACACGCAGTTCAGACAACTGATTGTTTTATATACATATCTGTGGGGGCTTCATTGGAAATCCTCACCACAAACTATAAAAATTGTGTGCCTTGCAATGCATGCATTCAAGATCATATTTGTATTGCCATGACTCTTAAATTATCGATGACTTGTTTAAATAACCTCCCCAGATATAAGATATATAAAATATGCATAATTAAGTCATCAAACATACAAGAAGAAATGCTTGATGCTCATTAGTTGGCCATCCAGAGCCTGAAAAAAATTATGTTGGCATTTTTGAGTACATTTTGGCATCTATGCTCAAAGTGTATCTTGATGTGTTTTAAGCAGGATATGGGGTGGATGCCAAGCCTGGAAACGCCCCAAAGTCCCAGAATTAGGTCTAAGGTCAACTGAGTGCAAATTCTTGTATATACGTCAGATTTTAGCGTTTTATCAATTAGCTATCCAAAATTATGATTAAAAGTAATGCAAAATCTCTTTTGGATAATACAGCCATGCTATATAAATAAACAGCATCATCAAGGTATGATGTTTGTTTGGATCAAAGGTCATTTAAGTGCAAAATCGGTGAAAATTGTAGCAATATTTTATGTATATAGGGGCAAAATTCAAATTTTAAGTTCCCTTCTACCCTAATGGAAGAATTTTTTATTACTATCCTGCTAGCTGTGTGTCTATCATGGTTGGAAAGCAATGATTTACTAAGTTTCCCGCGGTCAATTATTCATGGTAGGCATGTAAAGTACGTTAGTGTATAAAATCAATTAAAATGTAATGCAACTAAGAGTAACCGTTTCCTTTTAAAGAAATATTTGTTTTTGCATAATGCTTTGTATGAATACGTCATTTTATGCAATTACCTATCCTTTTAAACATAAGATGTGTTTAAGTTGTTACCTACGTTACATTTTACCATCTGAAATTGAGTCATTTCTCAAAGGTATATGTTCCTAGCTACAGCTTTCATGAAGGACTTGGCCATGATCTCATGCTTATAGGACTCAAATATATTTCTTTTCTCATTTCACTCATTTTTTGTGTTTGTTCCCATCTATGATTAATTCTAAAACACTTTTTACAAGGCCACTACCTGCTAATTGCATATACTAAACATAGCTTCGTGAAAACACAAAGACCAAGCCTCCTTTCATAGAAACATCAGGCTTGTTGAAACTATATGATAGAATATGGTAAATAACATATACTGGAAGGAATATATCTTCACATTGGTCTTCACATCGGCCTGTTAGCAGATGGTAACATACATAACATAAAGCTAATATTCAGGTACATTTCTAATAATGACGATCCAATGAAAACATTGTTAACTTTTATATCATGGAAATAGCCCTGACATTAAGGGTAATCCTCCATATACCTTTGAACATTTAATTGTAGGGGTGTCCTTTCATTTGCGCATATTTATGAAATTATGTTGATTCAAAAGCAGCATTTCTTTGAAATCAGGCTGCTTGTGTAAACATATTCATCCATATTTAGAAGCAGTATAGATATGATATTAAAGGTAACCTCTAATTTTAAGATACCATAATATATATATCTATGTCTTTAAGGATATTTTGCTTATTATTTTTTACAATGGTGATAGAGATCAAATGCTATGAGGTTATTAGCATGTGTTTCTTTCTGTTATTCTTTTTAACTGTAAAATGCCAATGTAAGTTTTATTCCAAATTAAATTTCCCCAAAACAGATGTCTGGTGACTTCTTGGGAACACAGACATTCACCATATTGGAGCACCCGATGACTTGATTGCGTTCATAGTTTTCCAACAGTTTGGGTCATTTCTCAGTATTTAGAGTAAATGTGTCCTAAAATGGATATCTAATATGTACATTTACTAGCATAATCAATTGGTTTAACATCTCCGATTTGCTTGATGTATATAAGATCCTAAGGTAGTTAACTCGCCTGTTCTAGCGTAGAATCTATCTGTTAACCATGACAATTTTCTAAGACAGGGATTGATTGCATATAGGGTAGGTGACTTACATTAATGTATACATCTACTGCTCGTAGATACAAGTGCAATATATCAGATTGGATAGCACTTGTAACTGGTAACATACTCGAAATGTGTAGTTTTAATATGGCATTACTCTTGAAATAAAACTGAACTACTTTCCTTTCACTATATACAAGACAGTCCTCAAACAGTGTCATTCTGCAAAAATATCTGCAAACCATACTAGTGAATTTTGGGAGTCATGTTTTTGTTTTATGCTTCAGAAAAAAACAGTCAACTGATCTTTAAAATAAAGTATCACTAACGTTCGAATCATTTGTTGTTCATGTTACCATAAAATATGTTCAGATGTTTTACAAGACTGCTACATGGCTCAAGTAACCTTACCTCAACCAACCTTAGTCAAAGATAATTAACAAGCAGAATAGTTTCTATCAGAACTGCTGCAGAATATAATAAGATAATCATCATTACAATATGATATGAAATCTAGTTCAACAAAACATAGAAGATTTTAATGGGGACGGATGATAAATTAATTTTATTATGTAATTGTCAACAGTGAAATTGAAAGAATTCAGCATACAAGGAAAAATTTTAATACTAGATCTATGTAACATCCTATATTTGGAAATAAACCATGCTGGTTCTGTACTACGAAAGCTTTGGTTGATGTTATATTTGCAATCTTCAAAAACCTATACCTGCTCTAGAAGACACTCAGCACTACCCTTGCCTTCATTCCTTCCTTGCCACTAGATGTATGAAATTTTTGCTATGCTATTTTAAGTAAATTATTGATATTAAGTCAATATTTAAATCATGATGTAGATTGCATGTTTATCGTTGTGTACCATTGGTAGAAATTTGAAAACTGCAATATGAATGTAAAAGAGCCAAGCAAATTGCAAAAAGTAATTGAGTAAGACCAGGAAAAGCCACATTCACATATTGCAGACCAACCCATGGCACTCTTTTAAATTTAGTCTTATATAGAATAACATGTGTGTAGTATATGTAAGCGAATTGGGGAGAGCAGACCCAAATTTTATACATGCCTAACACATTACACTACCTTTATCCATTTATGTGAAGCACCTTTTGTTACCTACGTTACCTCAATAATATATGTGCAGCAATTTTAGATCCGTTATTGTTAATATAGTTATATTTTGATTTCATTATGAAAGATATTTTATGAAAGATAATTCCAATGCAATGTTAATAGAAAAATGAATCTGTAAGCAGCTATGCATTACATGCTGGAGCCGGTACAAATCACATACTAATTAGCTTATTTAAATGTTTACTTGATTTCACTTCATTGCAAGTTTAAAGTTATAAACAACTTCAAATATATGAAAATGAACATTTTCAATTAGAATATAGGTCAACATCATATATATTTCAGGTCAGGTATCATGGTTTATTCTAATACATGTAATTTGTAAAGTCATTATCTGCAATTTAATATAAAATGTAACATAAGTATCGCTGACGAGCAGAAATACATATCACAGATGTATGCAATTGATTTTTATGTGCTTAAACTGTTCCACTAATACTATTTGAATAAATCAACATTAGCCTTGTATTGTGTGTACTGTTATTTTTAATGTCAGTAGGGTAACGTTGATTACAGGTGATTTATAGAAAAATGACCACAGAAAAGTTATTAAATTATTGGTTTCTAAGGCCCCAAGCCATGTCCTAAACTGAAAATAGTTTTACTTTCTGAGGGGTGCAGCAAACTCTCAAAGTAACCCATATATCTCAGTTTAGCCCAAATGAGGGAGAATTTCCGTCATAATTGCACAAAACTTACGATGTTTGTCTTTGTAAAATCCATTAAAGGATGCTTCCAAAGGGATTCCTTTAATAATAAACATGTAATTTAAGCCTTTTGAAAGACTTCTTCCCTTTTAGAGTCTAAAAAAACATCTTTTTGTTGGACCAGAGAAAATAAACAGTTTGTAAAAATGCTCCGATTATTGCACTTTATGACCTTTGACCCCATTTTAAAGTCAACATATGAACATTCAGTTATAAAAAAACATTTTCTTAATGTTTTTCAGACTTAAAACTATAAGCATACAAAAGTTAGCTTGAAATGAAATATGTTTACATATAAAAAGATAAAGTTGTTTTACAGTAGTACATATTTTCTCATTTTTACACTCAATGACCTTTGACCTAATTTCTGGCCTTCATATGCAAAATCATACTTGACATCCACCCCTAAGTCTTTGTATACATGCTAAATATTATGTTAAAAATGGTGTAACAAATGTACTCAAAAATGCCAACAAAACCAAAAATATGCATCTTTTTTCGATTCGGATTGCCAACTACATCAGGAAAATTATTGTTGTTGTTTCACTACATTTACATGTTAATTAATTGTGTAGGTTATAATTATTGTTATATGTTTAATGCTAAGTGAAATATATTGTATTATTTGTATCTAATTTTAGATAACCCAATAATATTAAGCATGGACTAGCTTAGTAAGATTTATCACATATTGTTTAAGCCAGCTATTAATTACAACTATTATGCTGATACCAATCAGGAATAAAATCTTATCCAGAACATGTAATTGTAGGTCAATTCAAACATATGTCAAAATCGAGAATTGAGAATTTAAAACAGTCCTTTATCATTGTCTTTTGTAAAATAAACTGAAATGATTTAAAAACTTAACGATTTTGCCCAAAGGTATGACAAACACGTCAAGCATATCCTATGGTTATAAATGCTTTATAACAGAACGATGTCCAGTTTGATGATAAAAGAATACCATTTAAGATGGTAAAATGCATTACAAGAGAATTTTAAGGACATATTATGTCTTATCATCTGTTCTCTCTGGTTCTAAACTATTATGAAGCATTCAAACAGAACAACATTTTAGGCGTACATTTGAAAGAGATATGTTTATCACTAAGAAAAGCCGCCAGGCATTGTAAGTATTACACGAATGTATGTGAAAACCGTTTTGTGGAAGGTACTAAAATAATGTGTCCACCGTCTTCTCAGGTTCGAAAGTTGTCACAATTATTGTCGTTGGTTGGTCTGTGGTCTATGATGGTGACATCTCATGGTCATGCTCACTTGAGCCGCGACACGTGATTTCCAACAATGTTGCATTTTGACAAGTGTTGACTCAGACGAGCCTGTGCAGCCTCATTTTAAGCTTAGAATCATCAAATGATGTTCAGTTAGTAGCTTAATACTTATAGAATATTCAAGCGACTAGCAAATGCTCTGATCAGCTTGCACGTATGCACAGGCTGATCTGAGGCTTTGTTGGTCGCACATACCACATTGGTGGAAATCTCATGTAGCGGCTCATTGTTTGTAATACCAGAAGTCAGTTGTTACTGTATTTACTCACTGGTTTATATTATGAATGGTTCTGAACTGTTCCTTTTTGCATTCCTGTAAAGCACTGATGGTACCTTTTTATTCAAGACAACGGGCCTCGAGGGTAATTTTTTTTTCGTGCTCAACTCAGCTGAGCATGAAATTAATCTTTCTCATAAATGTTAAAACAGTATCTGAGAGTTTCAAAGCAAGAAAAATCTTTATTTTTGATCTTTTAAGTTTTATAAGCATTTAAAATTTCGTGCTTAGTTGAGTTGAGCATGAAATCAATCTTGGGTCCAGAAACAGCATCATGAGACTCAGTGAATTGTCAAGAGCATGTAAAATATCTATCCAACATTATCCTTCTGTTCTTTGAGATTCTGATAGAATATCCGTTCTTAAACCTGTCCATTAAATTGCCAGACGGCTTTATTTTTGTGTGTATGTTTTATTTAACAAAAACAAGTGAAAATGATCAGGATACAGACAGACACGCGGCACCGATAGGAAGGGGTCTATAGGACACCTGCATGGCAGCAATTAAAATCTCAAAAATGTGCAAAAATGAAACTTGTGAATTGAATGTTTGGTTTCATATTTTGTACATTTTCGCCTTACTCTGACAATTTGCGACTGGATGACTGCGCGCGCACGCGCGCGCGTGTGTGTATGCCTTAAATAGTAAGATAATCTTAATTTTCTGATGCATAAGTATATTTAAGTTATTTTAATAGCTACGTGAAATGTTTGCTATTAAGTTAAATTAAAGTCAAAGATATTGACCAATTGATTTTTGAGAAATTGAAGTCAAAACACTACGAAATTATATTCAGAGTAGAAGATACTGACCAATTGATTTTTGAGAGGTCGAAGACAAGTTACGACTAAATTTTAATTAAAGTAGAAGATATTGACCAATTGATTTTTGAGAGATTGAAGACAACACACTACTCAATTATATTTAATGTAGGATATTGACCAATTGATTTTTGAGAGATCGAAGACAACACACTACTAAATTATATTTAAAGTAGGATATTGAACAATTGATTTTTGAGAGATCGAAGACAAAACACTACGAAATAATCTATAAAGTAGAATATATTGACCAATTGTTTTTTGAGAGTTCGAAGACAAAGCACTACTAAATTATATATAAAGTAGAAGATATTGGCCAATTGATGCTTGAGATGTCAAAGACAAAGCACTACTAAATTATATATAAAGTAAAGATATTGGCCAATTGATTCTTGAGAGGTCAAAGACAAAACACTACTAAATTATATATAGAGTAGATGATATTGACCAATTGATTCTTGAGAGGTCAAAGACAAAACACTACTTAATTATATATAAAGTAGAAGATATTGACCAATTGATTCTTGAGAGGTCAAAGACAGAACACTACTAAATTATGTTTGAAGAAGATATTGACCAATTGATTTTGAGAGGTCGAAGACAAAATACTAAAGTAGAAGATATTGACCAATAGATTTTTGAGAGATCTAAGACAAAACAGTTACAACCCAGTAAGAGAAAGAGCAATATAAATTAGAAAAATAATCAAGGTTAATGTAATTAATGTAACCGCATTTTCAAACTTGTGTTATAATTTACTAACGGGTAACAAATATGAGGTTTTGTCTTAAGTGACAAAATTGTAATTTATGAGTGTCACGGTGGGTGGTTTGAAATTCACATTACAGCGTGTCATAAAAAGAGATTATAGATACAGACGGTGTGGTCCTTGCGGATGGTCCTCACTCATCCACAGGTTTAGATAAACACAAATTTCAGCGTAAAATTGTCAATATTTTCTTACACATAATATATAGCATATGTTTTGGGTGCTCAAAAGAACCGTCTCATTGAGACGGTTCTTTTGAATACCCACTGCATATGTTTTGGTTGAGAAATAAGAAAATTATTTTTCTGTTATGCACTCTTATATCTTAAACCATCCTTGCCTACTTTAAAACGAAATATCTCATGATGTGCAAGGTCTACACTGTTGTAGGTGGTAGATAGTTATACCATTATTGGCCACATGTACACATGTTATGGGTGCTCAAAAGAACCGTCTCATTGAGACGTTTCTTTTGAGTACTCACAACATATGCTTTGGTTGAGAAATAAGAAAATATTTTCTGTTACGCACTCTTATACCAACCATGCCAACTTTAGAGCGAAATATTCTGATGCGCATGGTCTACACTGTTGTAGGCGGTATAAGATTGTAACACCATGAGTGTCCATCTATACGCGCTTAAGCTCCTGGATTATCTCCACCTACAGGCGGACAAACCATAGTATAATTATTAGGGGCACGGCCATTAGGCTTATTGGTGTGCTAACTTGAAACTTACATTTTCACATGCTGCTCTTACTATATGCGCCGCAACTGGCCAATATGCATCCTCGAAGCATTTAAAAATGTTAAGACAAGCCTATCTGATGGTGACCACCCTCTCAAACCTCCATTGCTGGTGACCCAACAGTAGTTCCAATGGATTAATGGGCATGTGAGAAAAAGCCAGAATCTTAAGAATCCGGATGGAGTCAGATTGGCTATTATACTTCGAACAGGCATTGTCAGGTCTGCGTCTGTGTTATTCGCATACATAATACAGTATTCTTTCTTATGTAGTATCTTCGTATCTGCTCAATACGTTTGCGAATTAGAGAAAAAAAACTTTTAGAGGCGTCGCTATGAGAGACCTGTAATGAGTATCAGCCTTGAACCTAAGCACTATATAGCATTCTGGTCTGCAAAAGGTCAGTTTATCGCAATTTTGTTGATTATCATATTTTTTATATAGGCCAGTGAACGAATCATGTTGGTATGGCATTTAATGTTAGATGTATGTTGTGCAAGCTAGATTGCTGATCAGGTCCTTCGCTGCTCATCAATGTACATTAATAATTTCAGAGATATGGTTTGGCCGAAATTCTTAAATAGGCAACTTTGTCTGGGTTGGGATGGTTCCAATATGCACCCACAAAATCCACTTTCTCAAGTTACGTATGCCCCTTATGAGCCACATCAAGAGAAAGCTGCTATTGGTGTATGCGAACAACAAAGGCACAGATCAGGCTGCGCATGCGCGCAGTCTGATCAGCGCCATTGTCATTCACTGCTTGGATAGTACCATTATAGCTACATCTGCTTTATCCGAGTTTAGTAATTTAGCTAGTCTCTGTAGCTTAGCACGATGGTCTGAATCCTACCATGCTGCACATTTCTTTGACATCTTTTCTCGCGACGTGGCTAAAACATGGCGATTATTCATTGGTAGGAGGTCAGAAGCTAAATGGAAAGACGCTATCGTAAGGCAGTTGAGATGAACTGAGGGTGACGTCCTTGAACCAACCTATTTTAGCCAAAATGATGTGCCACCGCTGCAGTTCTGGAGCAGCGTGACGTCATGGATGTTACTCTTAAATATGGATGCTTTGCGCATGTTGCAGTGTATCTGGTTTTTGCCGAAGAACAAGTCGTATCTGGTAAGTCGATTTTTTTTATTTTATTCATTTTTTCTTTAGCTTTTGATCTTTGTTAGTTGTTTTTAGATTACATGTATATCGTAGTCTCTTAGTCTTTTAATTATATTATGGGTGACATGCATGGGTTTGCGTTTCTCCACTTTTTAAACTGAATGGGTAAATTAAAAAGTTTTTGTGTAAATGTTTAAAATACCAACCCAAATCAGTTGCTATTTCACTTGTTGATCATATACAACAGCATTTGCAAACTTTATTGCATGTGCACAACAAAGGCACACGCAAGCCTGCGCATCCGCCCAGTCTGAGCGCCTTCGTTATTTGCTTTCTAGAAAGTATACATTTAATAGCTAAACTTGACACGTGCAAAGTTTCAATAGTCTTTGTATTAATCGTTTTTTTTTTCTGTTACTGTAAAGGCGGTAACTTTAATATTCCTATCTGGGCGTGGTTCGGCTATTTCATCTGCTAAACAAGGGAAATCGGGTTCTATTAATTTGGTAAAGAATAAATAAGTTGTTTGGGTCGCGCAAATGTGCGTGCATTTCATGAAAATCCTAACCATATACACACTGAACTCCCATTTATAAACCTAAAAGCGCATAATCACAAAATGTATGTTTTTTTCTTGTCGTCCACTAAAATATTTGAAGCCTCATTGACAAACATCATGGACCCAGATCAGACTGCTCCTGTATGAGCAGTCTGATCTGAGTCCACAATGTTTGCCTCTATGCGTATGTTAAATAGACATTTTCAGATGCAATTCTTTTGCTGGCGTTTTAAAGACTAAATACAGTAACGTGTTTTGCGTCTTTACTGAGGTTATGGCGCAAGATGATCCAGTTACTTTTGATAAAACCACGCCTCATATTCAGCTTTTACCTATGTCTAAGGTTGACCAGTCCTAATTACACATTCATGAGGTACCGCCTCTACAGTAAGCGAAAAGTCAAATAGTTCCGCACGCTTCTAGATTTAGCCTTATCATGTCGGGAACCATTTGTGGTATACTGCAGAAAAGCGGATGGGCACTGGGACAACTACACAATATATGTATTTCTTATATTTTGATTGCAAAATTTAAGACTTATGAAGCTTTAAGCTGCTTTTTTGTTCTTTGGTTTTACTACACTCACAAAATGTTACATCGTTAGAATCTAGAACATCTTTAAAAAGTGCAATATGTTCTTAAAAGGGTATCCTTTGGAAGCAAAGAATGCACCAAAGAACTGAAACTAGAGTGTGCCTATTTTCTGGGCCAGACTAGCTAGTTTCTGCCATTTCGGCTTCAACAGTGACCCTCTAATTATTGTTTTCTGACTTGTCCAGATATCGAACCAACCAATAATTATTATTATTAAGCATCCATATTTAGACAATTTATTCCATTCATAGTGGGCTTGCACACGACGGCTTCAGATATTTAGGTCGATGACCCGGGTGAGGGCTAGAGGTCAATATGGTATGGAAGTAAAATTCTAGGAAGATTTAAAAATGCTATTAAGATTTTCTGTCTTATGCAGATATCTAACCAAACAAGCTACGTTTTATAAAGCATTCAGATTTGGACAATTGGTATCATTCATAGTTGGGTCGTCAATGTCTCAGGGTGGGACTAGAATTAAAAATCTAGGATATATGAACATTTGTATTTGAACAAAAGGTTCAATTTAGGGCTGGCTTTATCTCTGTGACATCGCACCTTATGATCCGTGATCCATGGTTAGGCTAGAGGTCAAAATCTAGGATACCTTTAAAATGCTTTTATTTTTCTGGCCTATGCACCATTTATTAGAAAGTGTTATTATTCGGACGATGTGTACTATTCATGGCTGTCTCATTGGGGAATATTTGGAATCTCCACCCACAAAAAAAAATGTAAATGATGTATACTTCATTGATCAGTGTTTTTACCTTATTGGATGTATGAACTTTATTGTTGAAGTATTTTATGTCTGCACAGGCCTTCCTATTTAAGGTGGGCCCGGGTCATTGTCCCATAATTTCAAATATGGCCCATAACTTTCCAAGGCAGTGGGCCCAGTGGACCCATCCTTTTTAGTTGTGAAAAATTCTCACTTTATTAATATTCATCTTACAGCGAGTCTACGAACTCCACAAAACAGTTGTCAATACAGTTGAGCATGTTACAGTTGCAGCCACTAAAAAAAAGACAAAACAAAGATCTTAATAACAAAAAGGTAGTTTAATGAAGGTCGAAAGGTTTGCAGAATGCTCCCCTTGACCTGCATAAAGCGATAAATGGTATTCGTTATTAAGTGGCCGCCTAAGACCTGTTTTTCTGTATAATCAGCAGTCAATATACACTTATGCTTACATAAGTCTGTCAGTTTGTGGGTAAAGTATACTACCCAAATGTCAACTGTGGTTAGTTTGATATGCTTGAGCCCATCATTTCAGGAAATGAACCACCATTTTTTGCTCCATGGTTCACTTCGGCCCACCAAATCTTGAAAAAAATCTGAAGCCCTGTCTGCATGACATGTATATGATAAAAACACCAGACAAAAATCATGGGCCACGTTTTCTTGTTTAAGAGTTATTGTCCTTTAAACATTTTAAAACAGTATGTTGGTTCTTCTCTGGATACCTTCTCCTACAGCTTATACATTGTGGATCGTAAGATTATGATGTCACACAACGCAGATTATAAAGTTGGTAACTCAAAATAAGTTTTATAAGAGCTGAAGTACAAAGTTTTGCCATATTGGAAAATTGCACTACAAAAAGTAATTAAATGGTTATCTGATATTTGGGGAAAACAGTGTATCGTCTAGTCATTCCTTAGTTCCGCTTATACAGTTTAATATTGGCCAAAACCTTTGAAATTATTTATCAATATCTTAATCACAAAGGCAATTTTAAATTATAATGTTGTATGCAGACAGATGAGCATTAGTTATTTTATAAACATACAGCATTTTAGTTTATCTTGGAAGAATGGCAATCATAACATGAAAGAATTATATCAAGATATACATATTGATATACATATTGACAGTAATATGATATTTTTAAGACAAATAAATCTTTTGTAACGAAATCTAATTGCTATTTTTAAAATCATGTTTTGTTTTACATTTGTATCAGACCATAAGACAGATTTTTTAATGTTGTATTCTGTTCAGTTAAAGAAGAGAGAGCTGATTGCTTTGCTTAATTTGTCTTCCTGGTGTCTCGTGATGGTTGAGCGGCTCTTCCTCGCGGTGCCACGGGGTTGTCTGCAGTTTGTGATAGTGGTATTTCCTGATCATACTCACTTACTATTTTTCATGGAATAACAGCATTGGTTATAAACTTCTTAACATCAAACCAACTATTGGTGAATATCAATCAGTTGTTCGAAACATTAGAAGAGAAGAAGTAGTTTTAGCTCGACTCCATTTAGGTCATACAAGAGTCACTCATTCATACTTACTACAAGGTGAAGAGCAGCCACAATGTGTTGGTTGCGACGCACCCCTCACTGTACGTCACTTCCTTTTGGAGTGTGGCGATTTTGCACAAGTAAGAAATAATTGCATCCATGTTGATAACATGAAAGAATTATTTCAAGATATACATATTGATAGTATTATGACATTTTTAAGACAAATAAATCTTTTGTAACGAAATCTAATTGCTATTTTTAAAATCATGTTTTGTTTAACATTTGTATCAGACCATAATACAGATTTTTTTAATGTTGTATTCTGTTCAGTTAAAGAACATGTACAGTTTCTGAATAGCTCTTTGAAACTGTCAGATATTGTACGTGGTCTCTCCTGTCGACAATCGTATTGCAACTAATTATCATTATACAATCTCATCAACATCATTCCTTTTATTTTATCTTATAAATTTTTACTTTTTCCATCTTCATCATGTTTAGTTTAATACCGTCTGACGCTAATGACCCACAAGGGTTGATGCGTCGTTAAGAACCAAACAAACAAAACAAACAAACAAGTTTGGAAAAAAGGCCATAATGTATATCACGTTGTATATCAAATCAAAGGGCGTGATGAGTAGATGAAGTTGTATATTAAATCAAAGGGCGTGATGAGTAGATAAAGTTGTATATTAAATCAAAGGGCATATGAGTAGATAAAGTTATATATTAAATCAAAAGGCGTGATGAGTAGATAAAGTTGTTTGTTATATGACTGGAGAGAATCCTGTCTCCTGATTGGCCCAAATTGTCTTCATAAATCTCTTTGTCTACCTGGAAACTGGTCTAATCCGGTCCACAAGTAAATATTACATGAAAACCAGCTCGAACTAGTTTCCAGAAGAGAATATTTTTGACACTTCTGCAATATTACCCTCTAGAGAGCTAAAAATAGCATGATGAGTGTGAAACTAGCATGTGCTGCATGAAATTGACATAATTTGCTGTTTTACTTCCCAACAGGTAAATTAAAGACTTTTATGAAGTTTTACAACAGCTTTGTTTTGTTTTCTTTGCTTATTTATCTTTGTTTGAATAAACAAATTGTAAAAACAGTTTTATGATAACATTTTATATTCTCCAATTAAGAGAATTAATACACATTTGAAAATGCAAAATACTATACATTAAAATATTCTAATGACAGTTGCTAAAACTTGTGAGAAAGTCTTTAGATGTCTTAGATTGAAGGTTGAACATGTCTTTAACAACAAGAGTGAAAGTGGCAAAGTTTTCATCCTTAAATGAAAATTCATATAACAAAACAGTAATTGACTTCAATTTCAGTAGACATAAGGATTTATCTACCCTTAAAAGTGATATTCACCTCGGCCTAGCGGCCTCGAGGAATTATCACATTTTCGATAAATCCTTATGTCTACCTCATTGAAGTCAATAATTGTATAATATTAAATCAAAGGGTGTGATGGGTAGATAAAGTTGTATATTAAATCAAAGGGCGTGATGAGCAGATAAAGTTGTATATTAAATCAAAGGGCGTGATGAGACAATAAAGTTGTATGTTAAATCAAAGGGCGTGATGAGTAGATAAAGTTGTATATTAAATCAAAAGGCGTGATGAGTAGATAAAGTTGTATATAAAATCAAAGGGCGTGATGGGTAGATAAAAACAACCAAAAATATGTCTATGAGTCCTTTCAGTGGCCTTAAGGGATGTGACAAGTTACCGAAAAGAAACTTTATTAGAAAAAAATGACGTTGTAAATCAAACTTAAGGGCGTGAGGATTAGAACAACTTGCATGCAAGCCCTGTCCTTGGTTGGTCTATAGAGATAGAACAAAGGGCCAAAATGATTTGTTTTTCAGATTAAGGTCGTGTAGCATATCAAAATGAGGATAATATAGAATGGAAAGCAATGCGAACACTTACGCCAATCTTCTGAGAATAAGGATAGGTCCTGATATTTATTTCAGAAATATGAATGTTGGTTTATATCAAATATAGGAACATGGTGATAGTTTGTTTGAGTAAATGCTTTATGTCCCAACTCACGTCGGGATTTGTCCTGGCTTGAAACAGTACTAAGCAGAGGATAAAATAGCTTGCTCAAGGACACAAAATATGTGCAAATCCTGCTCATGAAGTTACATTCCCAACAAATTATGTTAATTTATATGAACAAAAACCTAAAGCTATTAAATCATTTGGCATCAGAATTTCACCACTCTTAGAATCTGCCATTATCAAACCACAAAATATTGAAAAACATTTTACACCAAATATTCCAGCTTGATGTATGAAACCACCTGAAATACTTTTTGATTTACATTCCGGGAAAAAATCTGAATCAAATCCACACATATTAAATGATGATTTCAGAAAAATGCAAAGTCGTTATAAGAATTACCAACAAATTTATACTGATGGGTCAAAGGAAGACTCAAAGGTTGGTTGTGCTGTAATATCAAACAACCATAGTAATATGCAACGTATACCTGACGATTCATCAATTTTCACTGCTGAAGCCAAAGCAATTGATCTAGCTTTAGATTTCATTAGCACTTGTGATGCTAACAATAAATATATTATATTTTCTGACTCGCTTTCTGTATTGAAAGCAATGAACCATACCAGTTCAAAGAATCCACAGATTCAGAAACTTTTAGAAAAATGTCATGAGATTTTAGCTTATAAAGAAATTGCTCTCTGTTAGATTCCTAGTCATATAGGTATCCAAGGGAATGAGATGGTAGATAAGCAAGCAAAAACATCGCTTTCATTAGAACCAACTTCTTTTAAAATTCCATTTTCCAATTTTAAGCCATCTATCAATAAATATATCTTGGAAGAATGGCAAACTTCATGAATAACAGCATTGGTAATAAACTTCTTGACATTAAGCCAACTATTGGTGAATATCAATCAGTTGTTCGAAACATTAGAAGAGAAGAAGTAGTTTTAGCTCGACTCCGCTTAGGTCATACAAGAGTCACTCATTCATGCTTACTACAAGGTGAAGAGCAGCCACAATGTGTTTGTTGCGACGCACCATTTACTGTACGTCACTTCCTTTTGGAATGTGGCGATTTTGCACAAGTAAGAAATAATTGCTTCCATGTTGATAACATGAAAGAATTGTTTCAAGATATACATATTGATAGTATTATGACATTTTTAAGACAAATAAATCGTTTTAACAAAATCTAATTGCTATTTTTGAAATCATATTTTGTTTTACATTGGTATCAGACCATAATACAGATTTTTTTAATGTTGTATTCTGTTCAGTTAAAGAACATGTACAGTTATCTGAATAGCTCTTTAAAACTGTCAGATATTGTACGTGGTCTCTCCTGTCAACAATCGTATTGCAACTAATTATCATTATACAAACTCATCATCATCATTCCTTTTATTTTTATCTTATAAATTTTTACTTTTTCCATCTTTATCATGTTTAAATTAATACCGTCTGACGCTAATGACCCACAAGGGTTGATGCGTCGTTAAGAACCAAACAAACAAAAACAAACAAACAAAATAGTGCTTCCGGTGAGTCGAGAACTAGCGACCTCTCGATCTCGAGTCGAGCACTGTATACCTATGACAGACTTTGTTGTTTGAACTGAATATTTAACATACATGGGTGAAAGTTTTCAGGGTTAATCCTGAATTCAGGATTTTGAGCCTGACTTTCCAAAGAAAGTCAGCCTCAAAATTCTGAAGGACCTCTGACGGTGGTACTGGGAATCACAGGGTATCGCTGCCTATAATATTGATAAATAAAAAATAAAGTCGATCAAATGCTTCCATCTTCATATATAAGCCAGCTGATGGTCTCTAATGATTTTGCACTTGATTTCCTATTTCCATAAATGTACAGTTTAATTTTGGGGCAAATACGGTCATTTTTTGTATTATACATATAGGAAATAGAAAAAATATTTTTAAAACATCACCCCCCTCCCGAGTCCCAACTAATCCTTTTGCAAGGAAGTGTGCTCTCATATTTTACATAATATATGTGAAAAACTAGTTGGGAATCGAGAGGTAATGATATCTCACACCTCAAAATGTAACGTCTGGGCGAACCTGGACATTAGTATTTTTGGTGTGCTCTCTCGAAAACATTTTTTTTCAGTATAATGAAATAGGTAGTACAAGTAAGCCTCTTTTCATAACCCATTAGTCATGAAATGTTACAACGTTTTAGCATATTTTTCATCAGATTATGAAAATTGTCTTTTACTAAATTCAGTTGGTAGAATATTTTGCACATATACTGTATCTATCCAATATGGACATTGCCAAAGTATACTTTACGCATGGATGAATGGTTATAGTACATTGCAGCATAATATTGCACAAGGTAAATACATTGTCATCAAGGTTGAATACGGATTACAGCTGCACTTTAAAATATTTCTTAACAAATCAGATAGAATAAACAACAACAAATACAATCATTAAAATGCTCATGATTTTGGACTTTAAAATACTTCCACTGTCATTTGAAATCGAGTATTGATAATATACTACCCTTACACGTGAAAATAATTGATTTCTTAATGTGTTGATGAAGTCAAATTTTGCAACCCTTACCCCCTTTGGTAGCGTCTCCTGTTTTTGTCGTAGGGATCTGCCTTGACTAATTATAACGATAATTCGTTCCTGATACATCAAGCGTCCGATTCAAAAGATTCTTATGTGTAGGTAAGTTTTGGGGAGCTTCTGAAAAATAGGTAGATACCCTATCGAAGTGTCAGAGGTCCTTAGTGAGATAATTATAGCTTCTCTTGATTAATGTTCAGATTATCAAAACTCATTTAAACATGAAATTATTAATTTTGTAGGCATCCTGCAAGTCTAAAAAATTGATTTTCTAAAGTACAGGATATTTGGAAATTTTGAACTTTCACCAATAACATATTCATAGCTTAAAACTGACCCAATGGAGTGTGAAGAGTAATACACGGGGTGCATATTGCAGTGAAATCAAGATGCACCTTTCCAATACTTTCAAGATTGAGCTGACAACGTGTTTAAAAATAAACTTCTTAAAATGCATTTGCTGTTTCAGTCGCGGGATGTGTCAAACATATGAAACCTGTGTCAGGCTGTGTGAACCGCTTGGAATTTACAAAATATGAAACCCGTGTCAGGTTTCATAATTTGTAAATTCCAAGCGGTTTACCCTTAATACATTATTTATTTACTTCACTGCATGTATTTCTGTATTGATCAAAGGTCAATCAATATTGGCTTGAGGTCAACAGTAATGTTCTCAGTTCAGCTGTATTAAGCTGAGGCAAGTTAGTATGACAAAGACTCATTAGCCTGTATAAGTAGTAAATTAATATTAAAAATATCTTTAATCAAGTGATTTTCGGTCAGCTGTAATGTCCCTAGATCTCGAGGCAATACAGCTGACATCGAACCTGTAATTGGGCCAATATGAAATCACTTGATTATTAACATAACATATTATTATGTATGTATTTACAGCTACCAAGGCTTATCTTGAGACCTAAAAGAAACAATGTCTTACTCTAACGCACAGAAAGATGCAGTAAGAGGGAGCTGGGCCCGGGCTAGAGAGAGCTGGGGGAATGACGGATCAGCATTCTTCCTTGAGTGAGTATATATATTATTACACGAATGACCATTCTAAATAAAGATGATGTTTATAAAATATGCCAGCGCATGGGATTTGGTACTTATCGCATATGCGCAAAAACATCTGATAAAGGCCAATGCTGCCGTATCAGCGATACTTGAGGTCTTCATCTACTTTTATAGTGTATGCGAGCAGCGTCTTTGTTGCTCGACAATTACCAAATCTTATGTGCTGGCACATGCATTTATTGACGTTTTACACAGTGACCATTCTATTCAAAGAACTTTAGATAGTATTACTCGTATATTACAGTTAAAAGGCGAATCATACAGTTTTCTCAACTGAACACTTTTTAACTGTCTGTTTTGAATAGAACTTAAAATAAGCCAACCAACTGTTCTGATTCTGTCGAAGCTATCAATGTCAACATATACGGAAGTTAGGTTTATATAAGTAAATAAATTCAATGTTCTACATGCATATAAAACAAAATTACATGTATTCATTTTTATGTTTCGGGGACAACTTTTTTATTATTAATTTTAGAAAATTCTCACAAAGTGGTCACTCATAAAGTTGTTTTCTTCTTCAGCCTGTTCAGCAAGAAACCAGACTTCTACAATCACTTCAATACCCTGTTTAAAGGAAAGAGTCTTGAGGCAGCCAAGGGAAGTCCTGAATTATCAGCCCAGGCACAATCCTTCAAGGGTATGCTGAACATCTGGACTGAGAACTTAGATGACCCTGGAACTCTAACGGTCCAAACACTGAGATTTGCCAAGCTTCACAAGGCCAGAGGCGTCACCGCCGATCAAATTCAGGTATAATTTAATATTTACTTGTTTCATTCGAAGGAACTTACCCTTGCTTGTCAATTGGACGAGACTATTACAAAGTTAAGGGTTAATGGTTGGGATATTTTTTATTCAAGTTGTAGTAATTTCTATTTAGCATGCGATATGCACACCTACACATTCCCTTTATACAAAGGCCTATCAGGAAATATGCAGAGGACCACTAAATATTGTTATACACTAAACATATAAGCTATAGGTCTAACGGTTTTCAGAGATTTGTTTTTTTGTTTTTTTTTAAAAAGTTTTTTCCATTATAAATTTATGGGAGCTAATGACTCCCCGAGAGTGCTCAATTCGGACTCCAGGTGCTTGGTTGACAGCATTAATGTAGATGTCCACTAGCCATTTCTACATTCTAAATATATAAGCTATGGGTTTCATGGTTTCAGAAGAGGCTTTTAAGTTTACACCTTTAAAAGTCTATGGGAGATTATATTGCCATGACAAATTAGAGGTTTAATCCCAAAACATAATGCTGCCTTTGAGGTAAACTATTCCACTTTAAATTGCAGAAGAGTTTATTCTGTTAAAAGGGGTATTAAACAAATCATGAAAAAAAAAACTGAAAAAAAAATGAGATTTAGAAAAAAGCAAAATCTGTAAGCAAACATACGAGGCTTGTTCAAAACTATTGAGACAATCACCATTTTGTCAAACCGACTGAACAGTATTTTAAACAAAGTACATATACATTAAGTGCAGCATCCAAAGGGACGTGGCCTGTATTATCTTACAGTTATCTTTAATTGCTATGATGCAATAGCTTTTAGATGACGGATACCCCCATCGACATCGGAGCACGCCATATAACGTTTGCGTTCATTGTGCAGTGTCTATAATAAAATCATTCATGTAATTAAGCTACACTGATAAATTGACAATTTAGGGATTCTTGGTGCATACACTATATTGATATGCATGTCTACATTTGCAAAATCCACTAATAATCTGTATGGACTTTGGAGATATACGGCATGACTAGTTATATGCGAACAATCCGAACAATATGTTGAGGAAACCCACTGATGTGGGCATGTAAAATTTATTTTTGATAGTAAAAAGCGAAAACGCTGAATAGTCTGCTAAAAGGTGTTTCAAACGAACACTTTCACCTGCTGAATATAAACTATAACTAAACATTTGGTTTTAATTTCATTTAAGATTTGTATTGAGGCGTTGCACTCAGTAATTTCGTTTTTGGTGCTCCACGTTTTCCACTGACGTCGTTATTTTGACATTTGAAATTCAAGAGTACCATTGAGTATGTGTCAAATATACCATTCATTTGGCTGTAAACATTACAAATCTGTTATCAAATGATGCACACGATATGGCAGTTTTGGTTGAACAATGTTTGCAAAATATTTTACTTAGATCATATACGTCATGGTGATTGTAAAATTGAGTATTCTAAGTACTTAAAGCGTTTTTGGCGTGCTCCGGTAATTGCTACCTGTGGTTACTAAGGCAACAGAAGAATGAAAGTCGACGCAGGTAGTCCAACATTGCATAGCAAAATAACTTTGTTAGAGGACAATAATACTTAACGCCAAAGATTGCATGTTAAATGCATGTGTCTCAATAGTTTCTGAACAAGCCTTGTATGAGCCATCTCATCTGGATCTTAACTGTTTGCGCAGACCTTTTTTATGTCTGTAGTGTTGAAAGGGTTAATACCTGATGATACTGCACATAAGATTGGGTAACAATTAGCCAACTGGCATTACAGAGATAAACATATTTAAACTGGGGACGGATGGTGATTGCTCCCCTTCCATTTGTACACCTCCTCTGAAGTTTGAAAAAAACACTGTCGAACTGTTGCGTTTAACCCTTTGTATTCTGATGGATTTTCCCCATGCATATAAATACTACTAGAGGACTTGAAGGTCCTGAAGCGGTCATCTGATCTCCTTGATAATGTTAAAATAGGTCAAGGTCAACTTAGGCTTACCATTGAAGCATATTTTGTTTTACCATATGTAGGGGTTGCAAATGGCCTAAAGCAATCAAAATAATACTCCGTATGAAATATGAGTTTACACAGCCAAGTGATTTCTGAGAAAAAGACGTTTAGATATGTATGTGGCAGTCCAAATGAGTGACCTTGGATGAAAGGTCACAGGTCAGCTTGACGTTTGATACTTATATAAAACCATTGTCTCATTTAGGTTAATCATTTCACTCTATATGTGCAAAATAATCTGTCAACAGAATTTATCAAAAAGGACAATTTTCATAATCCAAAGAAAAATATGCTAAAAAGTTGTAATATTTCATGACTAAGGGGTTATGAAAAGGAAACAAAAATGCAAAAAAAGTCCAAATTCAATAAAAAACGACAGATTTCAGCCTCACATTCCTGAAATCGAGGACAAAGAGATCAAAACAAATTCTGAACATAAAAAAATATTGAATAACGGATATTCTCTTTTTAAAAAGCATAGCCATTGCATAATCCGTCATCGTGATATTCTCGTGTGAAAAATGAAAGGCTACCCCAGGTCTAAATATGGTTGTCTCAGAAACACGTGACCAGACAAATCCTTGAAAATTTTATTCATATTGGCCCTGAGATGACTTTGCTAATTAATACTAGCTGTTTCAGGCTTATGACATTCGTTTGGTAAATGTTATATTTTTTGATAATCGAATATTCCCTACTTTTTGTGAACAGTATATAATATCCTTACATGTTGAAATAATTGATTTCTAAATGTTTTGGTGAGGTCAAGTGTTTAGGCGTTTCCAGTCTACAAAAGGTTGAAACTGTAAATTCGAAAATATTCGCGAGAATTTTATGTTCGCGAATAGCGTTAAAACACATATTTGCGACGTTAAAAATCGACAAGAGCGTGATTTACTTATATCAGTAAACGACAGAGTGATTTCGCCAATTCGTGAGTATTTCATTTTCACGAAATTTCGCATACGCGAAGTTTCGCAAAAATAAAACCCTCGTGAAAATTTCCGAATATACGGTATATAGCTAGGTTCTCTATGATACACATTTGGGTCTACACTGCTTTCTATTGTCCCAACTTGTAAGACAGTAGTCTTGAGTGCGAGATACTGTATGGTGTGTGCGCCTGTACAGACGCACAAACCATACAATAACTTTATTATTGCATCAATTGTGAGATACTTTATGTAAAATATTAGAATATGATAAAAGGTGCAATAAATGAGTAAGAATGCTAGTTAGTAGTCGAATGTATGTCAACTAAATATTTCCATTTTTTCAGTTTGCATTTGACCTATTTGTGGATCACATGAGAATCAAGTTTGGTGCTGACTCCGATTCCTGGAACGCAGTTATTAAAGTTATCATGGGTATCATGAGACCGGCACTTTAAACGTTGATGCTAATGGAAAACTGGACGGAAAGGAGGACGATTCGAACTTGAAGAACAATATATTTAAACTTATGGACTTGAATCAACTTGAAAGCAAATTTGGGCCAGACCATGTGTTAATACTTCTTATCCTAAAGGCTTAAATCAGGCCCTATGGTTATAAAACTGTTAGCTGAGCACGAAATTTATCCTGCTCATAAATGTTTAACATTTATTAGCCTGGTAAATACAACATCTGAGAGACTTTAAGCAAGGAACTTCTTCATTTGTCAGTATTTTAGTTTTTAAGAGCAGTAGACATTTTGTGATCAGTTGAGTTGAGCATGAAAAAAGTTTTATAACCTCGGGACCCGACTTAAACAGTGCAAGCACAGCTACCCAGTGGGCGGGCTGCCTAGTGTTATGTTTTATATGCAACTTCACCTACGTCTATGCTATGTGTTCAAATAGAATATACCTCAATAATTATAAGAGAGCATAATAAAAAAGTATTTTTCTTATTTCTCAACCAAAACATATGTTTTTGGTACTCAAAAGAATCGTCTCAATGAGAGACGATTTTTTCGAGTACTAAAAACAAATGTTTAAACTGATGAAAAAGAAAATATACACAATTTTATGCTCACATGTATTGTTTACCTATACCTATTGAATACTGCGTGGATAATGGATGCCTATGTGATAAGTGCTAAATGCCATATGGGCTGGCCCAAGCTTGGGTTGTATTAGTAAACGCACGCATAAATGCATTTATTCAAATAAAATACCTCATATATAAACTTAAAGAAATAGTTGAATGTATCTTATTTTATCATCACTTCTAAAGAACGCAAGTAAGGGTGCAAAGATCAGGAATCGATACAATAAAGTACCACACCTGAAGTTATTAATGCCCACTTTTTCCTGAACCCGTTTCATTCTGGATACCGGTAAACGGGTATTTTGCCAAACAGTGAAGACCCAGATAAAATACCGCATAAGGTGGTATTTCATCAGGGTCTGCACTGTTCGCTAAGATAAAAGCAATCTTCGAGGACGGAAATAACCATTTTATAGAAACTGCTAGCCCCATTATGTATGGGGTAATCCATAAGAAAGAAAAATGTTTATAACGGGAAATTGTTCCTTTATGACCGGAAGATTTTCAGCCCGACCCCTACCTCCTCAAGAAGATTTTTTCTCCGCGAAGTGTACCGCCTAAAACAATTTTTGCAAGACGTTCGTTTATAGCCCTATGGCGTAACGGCATGCACGCCTTTACTGCCAATCAGCAAAAATACCCGTATACTTGCACAATTGGATTATCATTATGTGGGTATTAACATGTTTCTGACCAAATAAGACTCAAATTAGTCTACTCTGCTGCACATACTAGCTTGAATATTAAAATTTGGCATGTTGCAAGTAAGGTTTTTATACTTTCCAGAGAACGAATAATAAAGGTGATGATCATACTGCGCGAATGAGCAGGCTAGTCTGCGCCTTTGGTGTTCGCATGCAACTAAGGCTGCGTATTTGCATGTATCATGACTGTTGTATATTAACGCCCCATCGGCCTAATACATGTTACGTTTCACCGTATGTAACCACGAAATCACATAGTGGTCCCCTACCGAGTCTGCTCAAAGTATGGGCCCTTGCCAAGTTTTATTTCCTGGTCTACGCTTTTGTTATTCGCTATCTAGAACGCTACACTTGCCACATGCAAACTTTCAATATTCCAGCTATCCCCTGCAGTTTAGTAGGCTGTATTGATTCTTACGTGCTCGTCTATCCAAAAGAGGTCTTCTGTCATCAATGCCTAGAATACTAGGTGAGTGTATTTTGATATCAAGTTTACTGGGAAAGGCTACGAGAACGCTTGTTGACATCGCGCGGCAGGCTTGCCGAGCGATTCAACATGCGTTCTCGAAGCCGGGCTTGGTAAATTTGAAAGCAAAAGACGCGAACATGGTATTCTATTTATCAGCTTAAAAAGTTGATTCACTCTTCAAAATAGTGAATATGATTTAATGATCGATCTTTTGTGTCGATTCAGCGTCATTGGCGACGTCATTCAAAAAGTGCAACGTCATCATGACCTGATAAAGGCACATGCCGTATTTATCAGGCAACGTGCAACGCTGCAGTTAATATATATAAATGGTAACTGATGAAAGCAAATACCAAGCAAATCAACCAGCTGTTTTTGCATTTGGAATTGTTTACCATGTAAAAGTTAAATCTATATTTTAATCAAACGGTTGAGTTATTAGCTCATCAGAGTACCATGTGCTCAAGCTGAGATTTTGTAATCATTGGATGTCTATCAAATGAGCTAAAATAGTTTTTTTTTTCAAAGTGAAAACTTTGAAAAATCTTCTTGCCTGAAACCACAAGGTCTAGAGCCTATGAAATTTGGTAAATTGTCTCAAGCCTAGTTTGTTCAAATTAAGACCCTGGTGCTAAAACGACCTACTACGTTTGTTCAAACAAGACTGAAGCAAATCATTATGTCTTTTAATATACAGTCAGACATAAGTTAAACATCGCCTCAATAGTTTCCTAGAAAACGAAGGAAGCTTTCCAGTCATGAATATTTTCTTGTTTTATTTATGAAAATAGATAAAGTGGTGACAATTACAGCAAATTTCGATTCGATTATCACAAAGGCAAACAACCAGGCATGGTAGATGCACACTTACCCCTAAAATGTCCCTATTCTCAAACCCATTATGATATTTTCAAAACGCTTAGACATGTTAAGTGTTAGTGTCATATTGTAACAATATCAAAGACAAGTTCTGTCTGAAAATTTCAGATTCATATCTCTAAAACAATAAAAGTTATGGATGTGTAAAGAATGACATGTTATATGGTGATAATGCAAAAATTAAAAACACGCGATTAATATCTATGATTCTCTATAACTTACATGAAACCTTGAGTTTGACAGAATAAGTTTGGCACTAGTTTGAAAAATATGTCTAGATTATTTCTGCGTTTATTTGAATTCAAAGTACGCACTATGAGTTAAGCTGTGAAACTTTTAAAGGGTACACCCAAAAATAGGGATTGGTGTATACAGGACACCGTAGAAATTCAGCAAAATGACCAAATGTCATTCTGATATGTTCAGCAGACCAAAGACAGACTAGGGTAACAAAATATTACAACCTGGTTGTTCGATCCCGGTCCGGTCCCATACTTTCGTGGAGATTGATCATGAAATGATTTCTACGGTCATTCTCCTCCCTTCCGCTGAATCATTCAAGAAGGGTTGTTGTCAGTTACAAGCGAAAGTATGTGCACGAATTACTGGTTAACCGCTTGTTCAAGCCTGCCCAGGAAAAAGTGTGGTTAAGTGAACTGACCGTCCCGCAATGACCATAGCTGTTGACTTGGGACGTAAAGCAACCATAACAAACAAAAACAACCTGGTTGTTCTTCTGAAGAATTTTGTACACGAAAAACGTCTCTGAAATAATGTTTGGGTGATGTTTAACTTATGTCTGACTGTATATAATATGAGCTATCATGAAACAAGTCTGAATGTCAAAATGACTACATTCACAGAAATCTATCTAAAAACTACACTTATAGCTCAGGTCATGACATAAGCACATGTAAATTATTAAAAGCACTGGCACAAAACTAATGGAGCAGTTGCCCACACAAGATACCGCCTATATATAGACATTGATATCATTTAAGGCTGAAAATGTCTTATGTTTACATCTAGGAAAAGTATCAAAAATTAATCTAAGAATTTTATCCGAACCACATGCACAACTTCAGCCTGCAATGTTAGGGTTCTCGCGGGTGTTGACGCAAGCGATCGCATACACTCGCAATTTCAATCGCAAACAACAAACAAACTAACTTTTATTTGCACTCAGATAACAATATGTAACATATTAGCAAGAAAATATCACTGTATTCGTAGTGGATTCGTAAGCATTCATACCTGCTTGTTAAAATTCGTAAGGCTCACGAAACATTTTCGGCGATTTTGAGTATTCAAAATATATACATGTAGTTTGTATATGTTGGTGTGAGAGCAGCATATCGATGGTAACCAAAATAACGCACAGCACTCTGCTAATACAATTAAGAATGAGCCTACAGTTCTAAAAGCAACTTTCCTGTAAATACTTGTGACTGAAATGTCCTTTCGTTCAAGCAGCGCCCACCAATCCAACTCCTTCATCGCATATACTAATGGAGTAAATCTTTCTGTGTCTTGTTTTTGAGAGCAAAATTTAAAAACCGTCCACTTATTGAACCTTTACACACTAATGTCGGTTATATAGAGGATCTTACATGAGTGCTTATGTTTTATTTAATTTATTAAACGAGTTGAGGAAAAGAGATAAAATGCGAGGCTTGTCGAGAATTGTATCCCTTTTTCGCAACGAGTTTAATTAATTCAATAATACAAGAGCACTAATGTCAGATTCTATTAATCATATGACAAAAATTTTGAAATCATATTTTGACGTGAAAGCGGTAGGGTTTTGCCATATGCGTGACGTTAAAAGCGTCATTTCATAACGTTTCCCAAAATCCTGTAAATCACTTAGGGGATGACTGCATTCAAAATTTTCATTTGGGGAGGTATGTCGCCGGATATACGGTCGGAAATTTAGTTTTACGGCGACGTGTAAGCGGAGCCGTTACGCGTCGCCGTATAACTAAATTTCCGACGATATACCTCCCCAAATGAAAATTTTGAATAGGGTTATCCCCAATCTAATGCACTATTAACTTTTTCCCTTCACAAAGACAGCGAGAATGTACTTTGTTGCGCCTATACGTCCAGCGGCTACCATCTGCATAAAACCGCTTTCCAGCTGCATATATATATTCACTTTTCAACCAGTGAAAAGCGTCGTTACGTAATGACGTCAGGTTTCCGACAGTATATTGCAGGATATACTGTCTCAAATTTATGACGTTATCCAATCAGACCTCGCGTTGCATTTTTAATTGCATTAGAATAGTTGTTTATCGACTTCATGCATGGCGTTATTTCACTCTCAGACGCGACGTCATGAAAAAAAAAATATGCAAGACAGTTTAAAAGGTTTTGTAATGAAGAAAATTGCCATTTGTTTTCAAAAATTAAGTCTTTTTATGCTGGACAATTTAAAATGTTTTGTAATGAAGAAGATAGGCATTTTTCAACGTCAACAAAAATTCCTGAGTCAGTTTAAGAAATGAATTCAATTTTTGGAATGTTTACGGATTCAAGAATACTTGGGTATCATGCAAAGTAAGTGAAGCCCGAAGTTAACGTTGCAAGAGACCAGAAGTATTCATGATTCCATGAACAGATCAAAAATTGAAATCATTTTTTATATTTACATTTTATTATAAATATTTACATTATAAAATTATTTTTAATTTAGGAATTAAAACAGTCTTGTATTTAAAATATAATCGTTTTAACGGCTTTGTCGGAGCGTAAAATGGAAAAGCGGAACAGCCAGCTTGAACACGGACTTCCAATGGAGCAAACAAGAGTCTTGTTTTGCACGTGCGACTCAAGTGTGACTGGCTGTCAATCACAACATCAATGTCACTCCTGGCAATGAGTTCGATGTTCGAAGCGTTTTGCCCGGGCAAGTAAGCTTGGCAGCTGTCAATCAAATTCGTGTAATTCACGAAGCTATGAACGGTTGCAAAAATCTTAAGATTCATTAAAGGATAGCTTCGAAAATGTAAATACAACACAGTATTGATTTTATGCTATGACGTTGGATCGGTGGGCGTTATGCAGAATTATACTGATTACCTATTACTTGACTTTTCGCTTACAGTAAAGGCGGCAACTTTAATTTTCATACCTTGGTGTGGTTCGGCTATTTAATCTGCTAAGGAAGGGAAATCAGGTTTTATTTATAATTTGGTAAAGAGTTAATAAGCTTTTTGAGCCGCGCAACGTGCGTGCATTTAATGAAAATCCTAACCGTATACACACTGAACTCACATTTATTAACCCTTAAAGCGCATTTTCACAAAATGTATGTTTTTGTCGTCCACTTAACTATTTGAAGCCCCATAGATAAACAGTGTGAACCCAGATCAGACTGCTCCTGTAGGATCAGTCTGATCTGGGTCCACAATGTTTGCCTACCTGCTTATGATAAATAGACATTTTCAGGTGTAGTTATTTTGCTGGCGTTTTTAGGACTAAATAATGACTGAGGTTATGGCACAAGATGATACAGTTACTTTTGAATAAAACCACGCCTCATTTACAGCTTTTACCTATGCCTTAGGTAGACTAGTCCTGATTACGCATTCATGAGGCGCCGCCTTTACAGTGTCAAGTAATACTGTGAACATTTCTTGTTGTTCACCTTTAAGTTCTCATTATATAACACAAATCAAGAGCAATCTAGTGCAAATAAAACATCCATAAACAACATGCAAGTTCTTTGTAATCAGCATATCATAAAACTGTTGGTGTAAAACATGACAGTTAACCATGTAAAATGTTTAAATGATTTATATGTAAAGATTGACCTACTTTTATCTTAAGGATATACTTTTTTGTTATTTGATTCTATATGCTACATGTATACACAATGTGATTTTGCACATTCTAAGAATTATATATTTATACCCTGCCCGACAAGATCGTGGATAAAGCGATCACTCTGGTTTCTGTCCGCTGGTCCGTCCCGCAGTCCATGATATTTGGTAAACATATATATCAGGTCAAGACGGTGATTGCTGATCTTCTATGCTTCTAATGTTCGTGGCCGTGTTTTTTGGCTATAACCAGTACTGGCCAGGTGGGTTTATGCGGGTTTTTTTGGGGGTTTTATGTCCAGGAGCACACAATTAAATGGCTCAACCGGCAGTTGTTCTGGTTTTAAAGCGTTTTAAAGTCTCGTCCGACAGCCTTCAATGCTTCTGACCTTGTGCGCTCATACCTTTACAATTTGAGAGATTTTGATAAAATTTGATAGTTATATATTAGTTCAAAATGGTTTATCGTATGCAAAAAAATGTTAGTTCCCCTTACTTCCTATTTAAGTATCTCCTTTGGTTGAATTTTAAAGGGTGCATTCCATAGCTTTATGCATATCCTTTGAAATATTTCTATAATATTTGGTAAGGTTATACATCTTGTTTAAGACAGTAAGCCACATGCGGTTATTGTTACTCTCCCTTACTTTCTGTTTGAAATATCTCCCTTGATTGATGTTAAAGAATGGTTGATCTCCCTTCATTCTTGTCTGAACTATCTCCCTTGACAAATATTTAATACAAACCCCTCTGCGCTTCCCTTTCAGATCATTAGATATTATTTGATATATCTACTGCGAAAAAAGTTAGGGAGCAGTTTTTGTTCTCACGAAATGTTTTGAAAATTGCAATTTTTCGTAGCCTGATGAAACTGATTTTTATGGCATATATTTCAAAGCATCATCTAGTAACTGCTCGAATCATAAAGGTTCACAAGATTTTGTTTTCATGCTATGGAGGACACACTATGCCAGACATGAATAATGTCAATTTTCCTGAAAATAAGTTTACCCCTTTGATTATGCACACCCTTAAAACAAGTTTGGAGAGCGAAAAGAGCGTGAAATGACAAAAGGGAGCTTTCTCAATGTATATATAAGCCATGGCATGTGATTTCCAACAATGTGGCATTTTGACATGTGTAGACTCAGATGAGCCCGTGCAGCCTCCTTTTCAGTCAGTAGCTTAAGAATCATAGAATATTCAAGCAGCTAGCAAAGGCTCTGATCAGACTGCACGTATGCGCAGGCTGGTCTGAGCCTTTGCTGGTCGCACATACCACATTGTTGGAAATCTTATGTTGCGGCTCATATGAGTTTGGCTTTTAAAAATAGTGTATTAGCCCTGAACGGCCTTACCATACATTTTCTACATTTTGCACTGATTTCTATTGAAACAGAAATTCTTTGATAATTTCCAAATTAAACCTTAACTGGATACTTCTGCTGCAACCCTATGACCAGACTATGTGTTTTGAAAGTATTAAAAGACCATGCTCAAATTCTGGCCTAAATGTTACAACCTGCAAATTGTATAGATAAAGAAGAAAATGTGACTTGGAAATATGCCATGGGTAAAGAAAGCATGCCTCTACCACCAACAGTAGGTCAAATAGAACAATTAGACTTCACGGAACGAAAGATATCACAAGAGATAACAAAGAGATCGTAAAGCCAGAAAAGAATTTTCTATATCCAAGATGGCCACTGTCTTCCACAAGTATTGCTGAATCATTGTCATTTGCACTTAGAAGCGAATTTGGTGGCCCAACTTGAGGTTTTTGTTAACTCAGACTATCTGTGTGTCGTGAGCCCTTTTCTTTATTTCATCATAGTGTGTTTATTAGATTAGAGTGTTTCTCCATGATGATACAATGCAATCGTTAGAAGGCCTCCATGCCAGCTGAAAGTTTTTGTTTTGTTCTTCAACAACAGCAAAATTTGGGGCGAAGATTTGGTACCAGTAAAATGCATTTAAGCCCCCCCCCCCCCCCACGGTGGTTTAGGCTGCTGTCCATTCTAAGGCGGTGGTTCTGTTGTTATGATTTGCTGTTGATTGTTACTCCCATTGTGGGAGTCTGTAATTGCTCTATGTTTTAGTGTACGTTACTTATGTTTATTGCAGTTTTGCAATCATCTTGATGGGGAAGAGAGAGCTGGTTGCTTTGCTTAGTTTGTCTTCCTGGTGTCTTGTGATTGTTGTGTCGCTCTTCCTTTGCGGTGCCATGTGTTTGTCTGCTGTTCGTGGTTGTGGTATTTCCTGATCATAATCACTTACTCATTTTGAATAATACACATTCTGTTTAGTTGAATAGTGTGATAAAACATTTTGAAAATGTAGGGAAATTTTAGTCTAAAGTTTACCCTTGCATTAGTTAACTTTTTCCTATGTGTATACGAGGGGCGTTCAATATGTAATGAAAACAGCCAAGTAAATCCTAAAGTTTTATATTTATACACTTCATAATTACTTTCATTTAAAGGTCTGTTTCTTGGCCAAATAAATGTAAAATTGCAGTTGTCCAGCTCCTTATCTAATTTACACAAGCCCCTTTCAAGATAGGGTGCTGAAGTACACTGCGATATGAAATAAAACAATGTTTTCAAAAGCAGATAACTATATGGTCGAGGGATGTTTTCAGTCTGTTTCTTCGTGTGGTAAATATCCATATATTGGTGATTTATACCTGCAATTTTTTTGATATTGCTTCATATTCTATGAAATACAGAGGCTGCCTTTTTGGTTAAAATACTTCTTGGTGCTATATTTTCTGGCATTCCATTGACAGAGTCGTTTTTGCGGGAACAAATACATAGCGAAAATGTATACGAAAATCATTTGTAACATTTTTTCTGGTCGCTTTGATGTCTCACTCGTAAAGTACCCCCCAAATACGTCATTTGAAATAAAAAATCACTTAAAAGAATGCAATCTCTGGCTTACACTGAAATGGATCAGACAAGATACCCCGTTTCATCGATATTTGCATTCGGATGCATTATTTGGACATTGTTTCACGTATTTAGATGTACATAATCTGGCTGGCCAATTTCAGACAATAAAATTATAGGAAACGAAAATGGTATACCACTCAGATGAGATACCCCTAGATATTGGTTTCAGTTTCACTGGTCTGCTGCCTAAGCACTGTGTGTATTGAAACTTTGATACAATCAAAATTGTACTTTCCTGGTACAAAGCCAAATTTCCGATTTTCAAGAACCGTGCATATTTTAGTGCAACGTCCATTGCTTTAAACGACGTCAACGTTAGAAGGAGCAACGTAATAAACCTGTTTGTATGAGAAACCGGTACCGGTCAAAAGTTTGTACCGTTAAAGCAGATAAAGGGGAAATGAGTCAGAAAACTATGAATATTTGGTTCATGCATGCTTAATGTTTGTTTTAGAAAATACAGCATGCCTTTCTACCTTTGCTAAATTCAGTCTTTACCATTCGGAGGAAATATATGCAGTATATATTAGTGTGCTTTTTAAAAAGTCTGTAACTTATTAAATTTGGTAAGATCAAGTAATGTTTCATGCACCATTATAACGGCGACGCTTTGATCTTTCGCTTGGCATATGGCATAAAATCCTAACGCGTTTGTGGATGGAGTTATGAATGGGTTTCCATTATATATTGAACCCCCCTCGTATATCAAGCGAAGACAGTTAGTCTCGTGCAGAAATGGGTACTCGCTATTGCTTAGTGTTTCAGTTATCTCCCATGGGCAAATTATAATGATATTAATAACTATATTGTCCTCTCTGAGATAGTTTAATAATATTAAGTATGGATATATCACCTCAACTGGTCTGTTGAGTGCAATAAGAAGCATACTTGCGTGACATGCTTTTTTGACTCCACCACACCATTCATTACATTAGGATTAAATAAACGTGTGTCTCTCTCTACAGGCATTATTCCATATTTGCTTTACTATTAAAGAGTGCAGTGACACTCCGTATTATCAGATATGTAATATATACGTATATATACGTAGTTGTCAGTTTGTAACTGGCTTTCAGGTCTTCATATAGGTACCCTCTCTAAATTTTATTTAGCCCATTCATATTCGTACCCTCTCTTATTTTTAGCCAATTTATAATAGTACCTTCTCCTAATTTTGTTTAACTAATTCATATTGGTACCCTCTCTTATTTTTGAGCAAATTCATATTGGTATCCTCTCTTTATTTTGTTTAACCCATTCATATTGGTACCCCCTCTTATTTTTTTATCCCACCTCTCTTAAGTAATTACAAAATATTTTTCTTATTTCTCAACCAAAACATATGGGTACTCTAAAGAACCGTCTCAATGAGACACATGTTACAACTGATCGGTTAGAAAATATTTACAATTTTACGCTCATCAATTTTGTTTATCTAAGCCTATGTAGTAATAAATTAAAATACAGTAACTGAATAAATTTCTCAGAAAACATTAAAGGTCTTGTGAACCTTCAAAAAAACTTTTTTCAAACTCCTATCGATTGAAAAGCCAGTGACGTGAGAAATATAATGGCGAAAGCCCCATCAAAAAATTCAAAATAGTTACCGAGTTATGAAGGTTTCAAAATTTAATTAGATGAAAATATGCGAGAGGCTGATATGACGTTATTTGAGCTTTTTGAAATATTAAATTTAAGATATTTCATTTATTTTAACATTATTTGATATTTTATTTGCTGAAAATGATTCAATATGATAAAATACAACATTTGCATATAACAGCTTAATTGTGCTGTTTTTAATTGCTTAGAAATCACACTACATAAAATATGACATTTTGAAAAAATCACCCCGAAACAATAATGTGGGCGGGGCTTATATGCTAATTTGCATAATTTTAAAACTTGCATAACTTTTGGCTCGGTTGGAATTTTAAGATGGGGTTTTCAGCATTTTGGCTTTCTCAATACTGTCATTTAAATCATGTTGAGTTTTAAAAATGTTTTTGAAGATTCACAAGACCTTTAACATTTTTGCGCTTTTTTTTGTTATCTAGATATAACTTTAACGCATGTTCTGTGTGTGTTTGTTTCAGTTTGCTTTTGATGTGTTTGTGAATTATATGTGTACCAAATACGAAGCTGATGCTGAGGCATGGAATGGATTTGTCACACTTATAATGAATATATTTAGAAGTGGTATGCATTTACTTGAAGAAGAAGAGCGCTGGAGAGATGTCACAATGAAACTCTACGGAATGGGAATGCAGTAGTAGACAAAGAGACATTAGATCCTAAAAGAACAAAGCTGCATAATATGTTGAAGAATATAAAAGCTCAGATCAGCACGCGCGTTTGCGTAGGCTGATAAAGACTATATAATGCTGGTTCATAAACTTTAATATTGAGCCGAATTTCCCTCTTATCTATTTGACCAGCTCATTTCCCTTTTAAGGGTTGTTGGGTTTTAAATTATCAAAATTTTAATAGTACATTCTGCTAGCAAACATTGGGGAACTGATCTGCGGTGTCTGATCTGGAGCTGCACTGTTTGCATATGTCCCACAAAAAGGACGCTAGGCTTATATGGGTTAAATGATATCGCTTGAACCGTTCTCTCCATCGCTGATATTGTACTTATATTGCCTTCTGTAAAAGTGCTTAAATAATTTTATTTGGCTTGTCGGAGTCGGGCAATCCATTGCATTCATGGCCCTCCTGTTTTTTAATTGGGGACATAAACATGCATTCAAAAACTTCAACGTGGGTGCTTGTAACTTGCTTAAAAAGGGAAGCATAAATCCTACGACTAAAATCTCGAGCGGATTATACATGCATTCTTTTTATGTAGTGGCCCTCTCAGAGTAAAAAGAGTTGAGCAATTAGGAGCGAAATAAAAGAGTAGAATACGCTTGAAAGACTGACTAGGTGTTTTCACGTAGCCTTGCATACACACCACCGTTGTGCAGGGTGATTGAAGAATATTATAAGACCTTAAAAACAACCGGGCCCACTTGTGTTTTGATCAAAACCCGCGTTTAAACGTGCGCAAGAGCTGGTCAGGCCAGTGAAGTATATTTTCTTGCTTCAGCAATCAGTGGCGGATCCAGAGAGAGTTCGATGGGTCTGCTAGAACCCCGCTCCCCCCCCCACCCCCGTTTTTAAAATATCTTATGAAAAGGAAATAATTTGGTCTCACAGTGAGACAAAATTATTTCATTTTCATGGGGTATTTAAGAAAAATGAGAAAAAATCAGCAAAGCGAACCCCACACCTTTATAAATATGATCCCCCTTTCCAGAAATCCTGGATCTGCCCCTGACAATACAGTTGACCCTGACACGCTTCTAGTGCTACCTGCCATTCAGTTTATGAATATTTTTGATGGCCTAATAATAATTTATGGACATTAAAATGTAAATTGAACATGGGCACTAATTACAGTGGCGTAATTAATATGCTTTTTATTTTAATGATTTACGCTTTATGAACGGCTGAATTCAGTCGCTATTTTTGACAAAAGAGCATAATGCTCAGTTGGTGTAGCGTTTTTTTTCTTTTAAAGTAAACTTCATTACGACAATAGGTAGTTTGTCGATACACGTATCCGAACCACGCCCAGATGTCACTCGAATGTCACCAGCTAGTTTAAAACTGGCCAACGCAACGACGACTTAGCACGTGATATAGTCCCACAAACAAAAGCGCACGTGTTCAATCTCCCAGAACTAATCGAGGTTTACATTACAATTAGTGAATTTAAGCCTTTGAATGGTGGATATTTTTTCATAATCAACTTTTTCCAAAAAACAAATTCAGGAATGGAGGATGTTTTTTTCATAATCAACTTTTTTCCAAAAAACAAATTCAGGAATACTATCAGAGTATTAAACGGTTTTGAGCCAGGTCAGGCCCTACATTTTGTCAGACCTGATCTAAGTGCAAAATGGTTGCCAAGGTTATCGACAGACGACACAAGAAAAAAAGAGCTAAAGGAGGCGTGGTTTTGGGGAAGGTGAACTCAAATATAAAACAAAGGTTTCCATTGATGATGATATCTTTTATTATGCCCGCCAAGGTACAGCATATAGTATGTGCGTAGTCTGTCCGAATAGCTGGTCTTATCGTAACCAGTAAACGCGTGGAATGATTGTAACATCCTACAGAGAGCTGAGGGCAATAATATTAGCAGGGAATAATTTCACGCCTTTAAAGAGGTTGAATTTCCTGAATGCCTTGCAAAATGAGTCACTAGTATAAGAAGATAGGACGGCGATTCTTGTAAAGCCAACTTGATCAGCTGCTGCTGCATGAACAATGATATGCGTGTACCCTTATGTCTGTGAGTAGCAGAGAGTCCAGGAATTTAGTTAGGAGTGCGTAACGAAAATCTAATTATCTTATTTCTCATCCAAAACATATGTTGTGGGTACTCAAAAGAACAGTCTCCATGAGATGGTTCATTTGAGCACCCAAAACGTATGTTAAAACTAATGGGTAAGAAAATATTTACATTTTACGCTGAAAATTTTGTTTATCTAAAACTGTGAGAGAATATAAAAAATCAAACGAGCATGACCGGGAAATGCCACAATCACACACCACAGACCAACCATGGCACCGTGTGGAAGAAGTACAGAACAAAAACAGCGACATGACATCAAAAAGACCATTAAAGCCAAGCAACAAACTCAGATGATTGCAGAACTAAAGGGATACACTGTACTGTATAACAAAACAAGGAACAAACGCAAACCCCCACAAACATATAAACACTGATGATTTTCTCATCTAACATAAAAATTGCCCTCTAAAATGACTGCAATCCGTCGTGAAAAGACCCCTAATCGGGATTTACGACTTCTTTTCCATCATCGGGAGTAGACATGGTGTAATACCAATATCAGTTTGAAGACTACAACTATCGCTTCTAGGGCTAAGTAGGCTGCTTTGTGTGTGAGCTGTCTCTCTCTGTCTCTCTATCTTTCTCTCTCTCTGAGCAAATGATGTGTAAAAACGGCTGTCAACCAATAAACAGTGACTTATTCCTGTCAATTACTCAACAGACATATTGTGCAATTGCTTAGTTAGTTCATGGTATACTGTTCAGTTCACTGTTCACTATTTAGTTCACTGTTCACTATTCAGTTCACGTTTCACTATTCAGTTCACTTTTCAGTTCATGGCTCACTAATCAGTTCACATTTTACTATTTAACTATAGTTCACTGTTAAGTTAATGGTTGAGGATTCACACTCTAGTTCACAGTTATTGATTAATTTAACAGTTCACTATTTAGCTCGGGGTTCACAATTCACTACTTGGTTCACAGTACACTTTTCAGTTCATGGTTTACTATTGCGCTCAAGCTTGGCAGTTCACTATTCAGTTCATAATACACGGATCACTATTCAGTTCTAGGTGAAATGGATACTGAAAGTTGAACCATGAATGGAATCGTGAAATGAATATTGAACCGTAAACTGAATAGTGAATCGAACTGAATAGTGAACTATTTACTGAATAGTGAACCGTGAACAGAGAATTGAATAGTGAACTGTGTACCATAAATTATGTGCTTAATAGTGAAGTGTGAATCATGAACCCTGTTCTATCGTATCAGGCGTCCAATAAGATATTTGCATGATGATGAATGCCTCAAACAAAAATGGTGAACTCATGTACTGTGGTGTAATATTTTTTGACTTTATTTCTGGAATGTTCCACTCAGGTATTGGGCATACACAGATGAGCAACTTGGTGTCCACACTCGAGATAAGGGAGTTACATCATACGTGCATGAAAGATCGTGAAAAGGAAGTTAGCCCACATGTCCAGGTTGTGGCGAGTGGATCATGCAAAAAAGCTCTTATTGATGAACAAAGTTATACTAAAGAATATCACTAATGTACCAACACATTTGTGTATGTTCCTTTAGAGCCTAAAATTCCATGTAAATACACATACATACATGTATGTAAATCATCCAGTCATTCCTAAACACTCAATTTCATTAGCAAGCAAAACGAACTCAGATCAGACTGCTCCTACATCATCATTTTTGACAGAATAATGAATCAAAAATATAAAGACTCTACATCAAACAGTGTAGACACTAATCAGACCTCTTATGCCCCACATTGTTTGCTCAGACTGAAGGCATAGGGCTGGCCTATTGGTTATTGCCTTGGACTCCGAAGCGAGAGGTATCGGGTTCGATCTTCACTCGGGTTGCCATGTGGCGTCCTTGAGCAAATAAGAAAGGTGGCAAAGATCAGGAATCGATACAATCAAGTACCACACCTGACCCAGGATACCACATGGGAAAGTGACAAAAACACAATAAAACATCACACATTACATATAATTCCAAAAGGTACTGGTTATACCCAGGAAGTGGTGGCTCAATTCCAATTTGTCTGAAAATGGTTAACCAGGACGTTAAGAATCAAACCAACCAATTGGTCAGACTGGCCGTCCAAAGCTTAGGAACATTGTGTTAATGATATATGAACCACAGCATGAGAAAATCTGCTTTTTCCATATGCGGAAAGAAATGCGCTGATAAGCTGCACGGTTACCACCCAACTTATCAACACCTTTGTTTTGGCACATATATAAATCACCCCCCTCTACTTTCTAAATCGAATTTAAATCCTCTAGATATGTTGTTTGGCTGTACAGTCTACACCTGGTCGAAAACCAAGAAAACAGGTTTTCTCATGACCCGGCTTATAAACATGTAGTTATGTTCATATTTTTCAGACCAAACAGTAAAATAAATATGACTAGCCAACTGACAGAACAAGGGGAATATCAGGGTGTCCATTGGTCAGGGAAGTTTGTTTTTCTTCAAAGTCAGGGAAAAGTCAGGGAATTCTGTTAAATGGTCAGGGAAATTTGGAAATCTTCAAAAGTCAGGGAATTATGAAATAATTTTAATTTGAATTGTTCAAAACCCACAAAAGTTGAACAAACTGATATGAGATGATGAATCTGTCAAATAAAATAAAGTTTTTTTCTTGCTAATTATATAGGCCCTATGCATTCCAGTTTTTCTAATATATTTGTCTCTTTGCTAGTTTAGATGTTGAAATGTGACCTAAGACCAAATCTTTGGTCTCTCTTTTCTTCAATTTTCTTCATTTGTGACGTTTTTGGTTACCAGAAAGGGCCGTGCAACCTATGCCTCCTTCATTAATTTATTAAATTTCTCTTTTCTTAAAAGCTGCGAGTTGCGTGTTTTTTAAATGATGTAAGGCTCATAAAATTTAGCTTGGTTGATGTCCAAGCTAATAACATGTGGGTGGAGCGGACGACTATATTCGGAGAAGGAGGCCCTAAAGCAAGGAAAAATGGTCAGGGAAAAAATAAATTTGGTCAGGGAAAAGTCTGTGACTAAGAGTGGGCACCCTGAATATTTAAGTATGACATGGGATGGCTGAAGCGAGGCACAGGCAGAACCTACGACAGTAAAGCTGGTGTTGATATGATAATTGGAAACAGTACAGAAAAGATATGTGCTTATTCTGTACGAAATAAGGAATTTAGAAAATGTCAGTTTTATTCCAATAAGGGTCTGAATCCTTCTGTACGAAAAAGGGACTATAGAAAATGTCAATTTGATTCCAATAAGGGTCTGGCTTCTTCTGTACGAAATAAGGACTATAGAAAATGTCAGTTTTATTCAAATAAGGGTCTGACTCCTTCTGTACGATATAAGGACTATAGAAAATGTCAGTTTGATTCCAATAAGGGTCTGATCATCCTCTTATTTTGTCACAAAAATTGGGAGGGCAGCTCAAAGGCCATGGAGCCTGATGTAGGAGGAGAACTCGTCAAGACAATTGAGGCACAGGGAGCTGGCGCGTGGACATATTTAAAATTGATGATGATGCTACAACCATGGCACGAATCAGAAAAGACATAAACCATAATAACAGTAAGTGGAGTGATATAAACCACACCTGTAAACATCTGGGAAACAGTCTCTACTCATTACAAAAGATACACAAATCTCTCACCACAAAGTTCATCAAGTTGCTTCAGAAATGTTTCAACTATGTAATAGCCCAGAATAAGGGGAATGTTGAGGCGTGTTGTAGTGCATTGCGACATATTATACCTCATGCTTTTTGAGATCATGAAAAGTGTTTCAGAACACGGTGTGGTTACATAAGAAATTCGGATACATACAAACACAGGAGTCTACCATATAGAAAAGACTTCAGTGGGAAAACATTTGAACAGGATCTTGAAGCTGTTTTCAGTGTTTTAGCAAATAATGTAGAACAACCCGCACTTGGTGGTTCCACCAAAGATGTAGAGTCCTTCAATAAAATGGTAGTAGCAAAGAAACCAAAACGCTGTCATAATTCTGCATCTGGAAGTCTAAAATCCGTGTTGACTGTGCCATAGCACAAAAAACTTTGGCAATGGGTATATGAATAGTGTGATTTAGTCATTAGGAATGTCACCTCGCAGAGTGTACCATGAGTATGCAAAACAAAAAAGGAAACAAGAACAAGTGTACGCAAATTCAATAATAGCCAAGCATCGTAATTTAGAAATAAAGTTTAATCAGAAAACATCAAACCAAGTGAAGGAAGTGAGAGAAGGAATAACTTATCAGTCAGGCGTTGATACACAGCATCATGCTGATATAACTAAAATTCCATCCCCTCAAGTCTGTCCGTTACCTGAAGCCATCACACAAAATAACAATTGTATGACATCGAGACTGGTTCTCTTCACAATGATACAGACATGTACATTTTGCAGGTATCGTCTGTAATTGAAGATAAAACATATGATCAGTATATAACACCTGCACGTTCAATAGCTCTGGCTGCATCAGCTGTCAGGTCTTACGGCTCAGGGCGGCTTCTTGTTCGTAAATGGAACTCCTGTACATACACTGCCATTACTGCAAGCGCTCCAAAGCTTTCTCGCATGGTTAAATGACATAGTAAATGTTTTGTTGATAGGTCACAACTTCAAAAGTTTTTACTTCCCTAGATTAATCTGTGCCTTCAAAAGTGCCATTTAGATAGTGCCTTCAATATTGATGAACTTTCGAAATAAGAAATCTGGGGCTAACAGGGGTACACAGTTCTTTTCTAATTTTTGCTCAAAACATAGATTGTGGGTACACATTGGGACCGTCTCTCTGAGGTCGTTCTACCCTGTTCCAATAATACATGTTTTGAGCAAAAATAAGGAAAAACTATCTGTTTCAGCTGTTACAGATGAAAATAATAAATAAAAAAAAAGACCCGTGAAGCGATCCTTCAATGTACTCATTGATTTAGCTGATTGTGTGTAAATAAGTGAATGTATCATTTCAACAATCAGTATTATTGTATATTATATTCACACGACCCAACATACATTGAAAATGATCTATTTTAGCATTTAGACTAGCAAAATATTATATTTACTATATTTTGGAATGGATTTTACATTGGTGTAGGGTTACCATCTAAAAAGTTTATTTAGGTGGTGACCTATATTTTTTTCATTTCTTTATTTTAGGACAGTAATGCAAATAATATTGATGGTTTTGTAGCATTCTCAATGTCAGATTTTACCCAAAAATTACTCTGGAATCTTTTTAGGGTATTTTGTATGAATTTTACATGAAGGTAGGGTAACTATTTTCCATCTAAAAGTTAATTTAGCTGGTGACCTATACTTGTTTTGCCATTTCGTTATTTAGGACAGTAATGCAAAAAATAATTAAAATTTTGATGTGGGTTTTGTATCATTCTCCATGCCAGATTTTACAAAAAAAACTACTTTGAATTCTTTTTTGGGTATTTTGGATGAATTTTACATGGGATTAGGGTTAATGTTTTCCATCTAAAGAAATATTTAGCTAGTGATCTGTATTTTTTATCATTTTTAAAGTTTAGGACAGTAATGCAAATACTAATGTTGGTTTTGTAGCAATCTAAATGCCAGAGTTTACCAAAAAACTACTTCGAATATTGTTAGGGTACATCTAAAGCGGGTTTTTTTAACAGTCAAACTCTAAATAATGATTATGTAATGTAATAGTGCAGGGATGCATTTGAAAAAAAATATTCTTAAAGCCAAAAGTAACTTTACACTTTGAACTACTGAATATATCTTTACTGTTTTTGATTTAACCAAATTTAATATTGCAATGAGTTGCTGGTACTCGCCCTAAACCTAATTCACGAAAAACAACTTAGGTAAATTAATCTTCTTTCGAGTTATCTGTGCTTTCATTAAAAACACACAAGTAGCATTTCCTAACAAAATCCAACGTAAACCTAGGATTTGAACACGCTATTTCAAGGGTCATCGATTGCCAATTAAAAATACTGCAAGACATTTTGTCTCTGACGCACAGTTTGCTTTTGACAGCATCTTAAAGTTGGTTCACTTTGAAATTATCTCCCTTTGAATTAAAACAATAGTAAACTTTAGTCCCTGCTAAAAGCTTTATCTCAGATGACATTTGGATTTTTTTATCAGCGATTAGTTGGGACTTCTGCCCTGAGTATGTGACAAGATAATCTGATACAATTCCCATCGATTTGAAAGAAAAACGGCAAACAATTTCATATGGAAAATTCCATTGAAAGCACTGTTAAGTTCACAAAAGGGGGTATGTCGTAAAAACACAACTCTAATTTGTGTTACTCGAAGAGTGATCCGGGCTGATTTGAACTTATAACAACAATTCAAAAGCCTGTCTTTTAGACTGGTTCTTTAAAATTAAAAATTGTTCAATCGCAAAGCTACAGTAACACATCTAAAAGTGATGCACTTTGGAAAAGTTTATTTTGCCCCCTTGCTTCTTTCATTAGGGCATTGTGGTTGCATTTATGACAGTAAAAACATGAAATTCAACTTTCATATAAATAATTGATTGAAGTTTGATATGGATTAAACACATTTAAAATACCACTCACCAATACCTAGAAAAGGTATATATAATAACAGTGTAAAGATTCTTTTGACTTTAAGTATATGTTTATACATTTACATGAATGAATTAAATGGGGAACAGTCATTTTAATCAATAAAGTATATTGAATCGTTTAGTTGCTTTTAATACCATTTTCCTGTAGAAACGACCAAAACGGCAAATATTCAATAACACTTGCGAAAAAGTTAGCCTGGTGACATGCAGATTTTATTCTTTTTTTGAAAAGTTTTTGCATGTAATAATGCCTGTGAAAAGTCTCATAGTGGTGTTAATGCATGGATATTTACCAGCAATTGCCCTTAAGCCTTAAAATCCCAAATATTATTTGCTTGTTTTTGTTTCTTTGGAGACAAATCCTAGCGTTTTTACATAATTTGTGGCCTTAAAATAGAGCAAGAGAAAAGTATAATATTCTAATCCGTCGATTCGCCTGTGTGAGTCAGTATACAAAGCTTGTAACGCAAACTCCTTTATTTTTTGACCTAGTTTATTCAAATTTAACTCAATGATTGTCTATGGGATGTAGGTAACAATGGTCTATTCAAATCATTGATATGAGCTAAGGTCAAAGTCACATATGGCCTAAGCGTGGTCAAACAAGCCTGTTCAGTTACAGAAGCTAACTATTACCATCTGTGGGGTTACATCAGTGTGGTCTTTGTCTATTATACAGATTAGTGGTGCTGTTAATATGAAATATTGGACTTCATCATTGGATTTGTTGATCAAATCTTGCTGAGTAAGGGACTCTGTTAATACGTCAAAAAAGAAAACAAGTTTATCGCTTGCCTTGCATTTTTGCCAGCAGCTAAATGTGAATCATTTTTTTAAGTGGGTAACATCAATACGGGGCCGCGTAGGGCAGTAGGTAACGTGTCTGGCTACAAATGTGTGTCTGGCTACAGATCCAGGGGTCTAGAGTGGTATCTATGCAACAAGTTTCTGATAATATGATATATCATTGATATTAGAGCCATCTAGTGTCAAAGTGTTCAAACACTCCTTTTCATCAAGACTTCCATACTTAAAGTGGTAGGGGGTAGGGGTATAGAAAGAGCATGGTCACTCTTAATGGTCTTTCTATGCCACAGATAAGTTCACAGGAGACAAATACACTGTCAAATGGCTGTAACAAAATGCGATTTGATGACCTAGAAACCCTCAGATAATGTACAAGATCTGGACCTAGCATTGCCCATTTACTGACAGCAGACATTTTATGGGCCTTTTGGTACATGAAAATCACGATTTCAGGTAAATTCGCTATATTTTCTGAACTCTTTATTCTGCTTTGGTATGCCATATACTTGTTTTGTGCCTTTATACAGTAAAGATAGTTGCTGTACATTTTACGTCCCATGTATGCCATTGAAAATCGATATTTTCACCATTTTCATCAATAAATTGGGGGTGTACTTGGGATAATTAGGCAATCAGTATGATGAATAGGGTTTTCTGAACGTTCGTCTGATTTCTTGTATTTTCTAAAGCATTGTGTTACTTTCTGAGCGACAATAATATACATAATAGCAATGAAGTATGAGCTAGAGTCGAAAAACTTATCTTTATTTCTCCAAAATGCAAATGTCTGCCATGTTGGGAAAAACAAATGGGTATACTTGTTCTAATGACCATAACTGTGATATTATTCAACAGATCCCTCTAAAACTTTGCATATATGCTACAGATGTATTGGCCTTGCACTGTGTGGACTCTTTAAGAGGAATGCAGCAACTTTTGTTTTTGATTTAATGTACACTGCACTAATTAATCACGAAATCTGGCCTCACTTTTTGCAGGGAGTGCATTTACTTTACATTAGAGCTAAGATGATATCGTTCTTCAATATTCGTTGATTGACAGGTGTTATGGCGTGTTTGATTAAAAGATGAGAGCCATAGTCCTTTTTTATAGAGACGGCCAAGGTGCTAATTCCGGTCCCAGGTGTTTACCAGATTGATTTTGCTTCTTAGACTGGACCCCCTTGAAGAGCTATATATACTAGGAAACATGTTGTTTGACAGGTTGTCAGTTTGAAGGGATATAGTGCAGGATTGTGCTGGAAGACATCTAGTCATTATTCATTGAAACTAACCGACAAGGATGATATTTTAAAATGAGGCCAGTTTGGTAAATTTTGTATGAATAGTTTCCAAACAAGGTGTTAAAATGTTAACATTTTCATCTATGGAACACCTATCTAAAGGCAGGCCTAAAATGTTTCAATTGTTTCGACATTTTGTAAACTTCAAATGAAAACCTATTTTCTAGTCTGTTTAACGCAATAATCATAAGTTTTGACTTAACTATTGATTTTAGATCTACTGTCGTGAAAGAGGATGTTTTGTAAGTGTGTAAATGATTTATTTAAAAAAATGACTCGTCATTGATATAGGCAATATGTTCATAGAACTTGGATTTTTTGACAATACCATTAATCGGTTTGGTCTAGAACTAGATTCTTTCGATATAAATCTTTGAAATTTTGCATATAAGAGAAGTAAACATGTTGCTAAATATGCATAGAACGCATTATTTGCTAACACAGCATAGCAAAATATTACAAGACGTTGGGGTTTGATTGGTTATGTGTTAAACAATCAAAATGCAACGTAAATTACCCTGGTTCAGGCTATGTAGCGTTGCCTAAACGACAGCTATAGCGCGCGTAGGCGACTAACTAAAACTAAATTGTAATGGATCGACTACATGTGTTTTGAAGTATTAAATGTTAAAATTCCAGCTCTATTGGTGTAGAATTGGTGACAGTTTTCCGCGAATTTGTTGATAACCCCTCATACAAGTTGTATCTGAATAGTAAACGTTGAGGAGATCAAAAATAGTGAGTATGATCATGAAATACCACAATCACAAACCGCAGACAAACCCATGGCACCGCAAGGAAGAGCCACACAACCACCAGGAGACACCAGAAAGAAAAACTAAGCAAAGCAACCAGCTTTCTTTTCAAGTTTGTTCTCTTTTACAATCGGTCATTTTTTAGTTTTTGAATATTTACTTCCCAAAGTTGCAGTTTAGGAAGCATATTGGCTCAGTGATTTGACTTGAGACTAAAGGGGCTTTGGGCTTCAGCCTCACCTGCGTCACTGTGTTGTGTCCTCAAGCAAGACATGTTCCCTTGCTGAAGCCAGGAAGACCCATCCCAACATAACTGAAAATAGTTGACTGGGACATAAAGAATCAAATAAAACAAAACATTGAGAGTTTCATTTTTGTAAAGTGGTCTACAACACTTGCTGTTTTAAGCCTTTTTATGCTAAATTTTGTGTGTTGTTTTTTTCTTTGGAGATAAATCCTTGCAGTTTAACATTAGCTGTGGCCTTGAAATAGAATATGCAAAAACAAAGGCACAGATCAGCTGCATGGTAACCAAGCGGCTGTTCAGTACCTTTGTTTCCACTACTTAGTACAATCCCTCTTCTTTTAAAATTCAAATTGTCACGCCTCTAACCATCTTCTGTGGCTGAACAGATTGGTTTGTATTGGATCTGCCCAGGAAGGGCATAAGCTTATAAATTATGTTCGCATTTAGAAATTGTGTTTGTAAAACACTGTACCCTTTGACATGCGTGTCACAAAGGATTCAATACTTTACTCTTTTTAACAAAGTAAAATGGTATTTTTAAGGCGATGTAAATGTGGAATACATTTCAGTAAACCAAGTTTCAAGGCTGATGTTTATCTAGGTTGTGACCATTTTGCTGGCAAAGTAAAAATGTTAAAATTTTCAATTTGGGCCATAACTTTTGGCAAACATTTAAAAAATATTTCTTTTCTTAATGAGGCCATCTTACCATTCTCCATCAACATGTGTAATTTCAAGGTTTACTTGCTAAGAATGTAATAACGTAATTAAAATGTTCAACTTGTCATAACTCTGAGAAAACATTCTTTTTTCAAAGGCTAATCAAATTATCTAATCATCACCCATTGATTCTTATCACCATAACTTGTGATGGACGCATTGTTTTATACCCCTATTCCACACAGGCCCCGAATCCCACGAATTGACACGAATTGACAAATATTTGGATTCGTGGCTGAATCGTACTCAGTTCGTGAAGGTCTTAACTGATTCGCACAGTCCGTAGTGAGTTCTTGCAATTCGTAGGTCTATCGGGAATTCGGCTCAAAAGTTTTGAACTGTTCAAAACTTTGGCCACGAATTCCCCGATTCGAAAAATCGTGCGTGATTCGTACCAAATTCCTAAGGCATTCTTGGATATCGTAACTGAATCGTAATCGATTCGGGGGCGTTTTTGCATTGTTTATGACATTCGTAGCTACTCTTAGCTCATTCGTGGGGAATCGGGGATTAAGCCGAACAATAAAACCAAGGAAGAGATAGTAGAAGGATTTTCCCTAAGGTTAATTACCCCGTCTCGCGCATGTAAGCAGTCCTAGAAGTTGAAACAGATTTGGCAGATTCTGGAGCACAATCAGGATCAGTCAGTTAGCTCCTGGCTGGTGATTTTGCCAATGGCGAACTGCCATATTTTTCCAAGTCAAAGAGTCTGGGGAGGGGCCTCTCGACTTTTACGTAGTTGTTTTCTTCTAGCTATATAAGAAGCCGTTTTCAACACTCAAGTTGCAGGATCAATTCTACTGCTGCTTTACGAGGAACATTCATTTTGGAACTGATGCCCCCGAAGCATAGATGGGCCTTTTTTATAACTATTGTGAGAGAAAATCTCGCGAATCGTGGCGATTCGTCGCGGATTTCTGTTAATTCGTGCCCAATTCGTGCTGCATTCGGCATATTCTTATCTGATTCGTAATTGATTCCTTAACTTTCGTGCAGCATGCTCTAATGTTATTTTGCTATTCGTAATGAATTCTTGTGCGATTCCAGCCGAATTGAGCCGATTCTCCCGAATATTCGTGACGAAATCCTATCTGAATCGGGACTGACTCGTACACCATCACGATTGGAGAAATTTTTTTAATGAAACCTCACGAATCCCCCCGAATCAATAAAAAATCAATTCGTGGCAATTCGGGCGATTCGTGGCCTGTGTGGAATAGGGGTATAAAAGAATATGTATCCATGGGACGCATAGAATTTCTGGCATTTGCGTTTTCGTTAATTTCGTCTCCCTTTGTTGTTTTCCTGGACGTTTTTAACTGGTTAGTTTTCTACCGTTGTACAGTTTACAAATGTGTTATAACGGCGATTTTGATTGGCTCATTTGGTTTTGGCTAGCTAATCACAAGACATTATGCATTAGACTGGTCTCCCTTTCAGTGTTTATTATGTTGCTCTTAGACAGCATATACGCGGAAACAGAAAATGAACGAGGGGAACCAATCTAATGACTCATGTGCGATGTCACATTAAAACACTTAATTTTATCTGTGTATTTACTTGTAAATAGCCAGTCATGAGCGAGTTCACTTGTACCTGATTAACCACAATAAACATGCCTACAACTAAAAGTTTAAAGGCTGATATAGCGCGACCAGGTAACGGACGTTGGGCGTGTCAAAAAGAACACTGCCATTCACTGTCAATTTAGACTGGTCTACAGTAAATTGGGTAAACAGCAGAGGTACGCTTTGATCGTGCAAAACAACTGAACCGCAGACGACAAAGGCGACCAGCTATATACGGTTAGTATGCCTGGTAAACGTTCGCAAGCAAAACTAAACAGAAAACCTAAGTCTTACTTGTTTACAGACACATTGGTATATACTATTGCTCACTGGCCAGTGCCTCCTAGTAGGTATGTAGATTTTAAGTCAAGATCGACAAGACAGACAGGTTCATGTTAGAACGGTTGTTGCTGCTACATGTATAAAGATATAGAGTCAGGTTGCACAGCGAAATGAAGATCTGATTGCGTGCAGCAGGCTTTTATCTGTGATTACCTTTTGTGTTGTATTTGCCATACAGCCATGTATCATGTAACTATCTAAAACACAAAGCTGCATACACTGGTAGGGAGGTCGAAATGTTTTATACATTATATACGGATACAAACGGCGTACATGTAATATAGGTTAAGTGATTACACATTATTGAACTAACCCAACAAACAGGTTGACATGAATGACGCCTTAAAACAGTAGCAAATAATCGGCTTTTGGATCACTGTCTAGCCTCGCCCACAACTGGTTCCTATCTCCGTTAGCTTTACACGAGACTGGGGCATCGCATGCCACGTGGCGTTACAGTGACCAAATAGCTGTATAATACCTGTAGAGCCAACCAGTGGTAGAGTGCTCGAGTTGAGATAAAGGGGTCGATGGTTTGAGTTTTCTGGAGGCACCATATTGTGCCCTTGTGCAAGACATGTTATTGCTCTATTTATTACTGATTCAACCAAGAAAACGTCCAAAGTGACTGAAAACATCTTGACTGGGATGTATAGTATCAACTCAAATGATCGAGGTCCACAGTTGCTCAGTGCTAGTGTGTTTGGCCTGTGATTAAAGGAGTGTTGTATTGAGAATGTTCACTGGAAGCAATGTGTAATGTGCTAAACAAGACACTTTATTTTCTGCTAAGTACTGGTTCAACCTAGGTGGACAGGGAAACGTCGCGTCATGACTGCAAAAATGTTGGCAGTGACGCAAAACATCAATGCAAACAAACAAATTCAACTCAAAATAAAACCGGGCCCCATTCCACTGGACGGCGATTCCGCTACGATTCGAAATTTTGGTAAAAATGACACGAATCGTAACAGAAACAGCAAGAGCTCAAAAGAAGCGCAGTAGAAGCGCCAAGGTCGTAGTAGAAGTGTATCGGAATTTCAGATTCTATATAAAAAGGATACAAAAGCGCAACGAAAGCGTAGCTCCAACGCCAAGATCGTAGCAAGGTCGCAGCTACATCGCCATCAGCGTAGACTAAGCGTAGCCAGATCTTCATTGTCGTAGTGGGATCGTAGCAGGAGCGTAACGGAAGCGTAGTGGAAGCGTACTGGAAGTGACAAGTCCTAAAATCGTGGGGCAGTCTACGCTTCCGCGGCGATCTAGAATATTTTAGAGAAAATCCTATATCGCCATGAGCGTAGCGGAATCGCCGTCCAGTGGAATGGGGGGGGGGGGTTAACAAAAGAGACACTCATCTCCACACTTTGCTGCAGTTTTGTGCGTCTACTGGTACAAAGGTTTATCTTTAGTATGCTACTTGGAAAATATTCGCGTTATATATGTTGTCGATGAAAATATTTTTCCAAATTCTGTTTGTTTGGCAAGAAAGTGATTTGGTGTTTAGCTCTGAATTCGAAAAAAAAGCTTTACAAAAAACAACATAAAAATAGCCATCTTCCCTACACACACACACAACACACACACAACACAAATTAAAATTCAGCATGATAAGGTTTCAATATCTGGGCCACAGGAAAAGGGTACACAGATATTTTATAAAACAATAAAATATTGTGTGCTTGTAGATTTCATTGTCGAAGATTGGTGTTTTGTTTATATAGTTTAAGATGCACGTGCGTGTTTAAGATACATGTACGTACACATTTCAAACAAAGTATCTGGACTGATCAGATTCATCTGCAATAATGCGAAACGCTTATTTTACACGATATGGCAACTATAAGAATACAGGTTTATAATTTTGGTGTGGGGAGTTTCACAGATGGGTGAATACGCAAACAATGCAGCCTGACTAACCGATTTCCAAATGTATTTGTCCAGGGGTTGAACTTAGCTAAGAACCGCCCAACGTCTCTTATCTGGACGGACTTTACACTTCAAAAAACATTGACGCAAACGGGGTTTTTGTCAAGAGGCAACCTTGAAGAACAATCTAAAAAGGGAGATGATTCACACACCATTGGAACCACCCAACCAACCGAAATGGAAACACCCGCACATAATAAGAATCGTAAATTCAACCCAAGTTGGCTGCAGTTATACAGCTGGTTGGCGTTTGATGAGGGTGGGCAGTATATGTATAGTACATTATGCACAAACGGAAAAAAGGCAAACGGTATGATGAAAGGTGCAAAATGCAACAACTTCCAGAAAACGACCCTAGCCAGACATGTTAGTCTTTATAACCACCAAATGCTCCTGCAAACCCCTGAACTGAGACAAGATCTAGAAACAGTAAAACAAAAGAGTGTATCGAAGCAGGATGCTGCCATGAAGGTTCTTTTGTAAAACTGATCTCTTATTGACTGTTGAAGACAATCCATTAGTAAAGTTCCAGGCTTTTGTTGATTTTTTACATGACTTGGGTCATGAAGAGTAAGATATTCTGAAGCAGGTTTCAGATATAAGCTACAAATCCTAATACACTGCCATAGAATTATTAGATTGTCTTTCAGATGTTGTTGAAGCAATCTTGACAGCTGAAATGGCCTCTTCCCTTGTAGTTATTGCTCTAACAGATGAAAGCACTGATATTGCCAAGGCTTGTGATCTACACACAGATAATATATGACGACATGAAGCCCTCAACACGCTTTCTAACCAATATTCATGTTGATGATGCATCAGGGAAAGGGATTGCCCAGTCAATTTTAGATGAATTTCAGAAAAGAGGGATACCAGCTCAAAAGATAATGAGTCTAGGGTCAGATGGTGCCTCAGTTATGACCAGCAGAGTCAGTGGTAAGTTAAGTTATTGTTAGCAAAGCTGATCAGCAGACGACACAAGTAGGTAAAGATGTAGCACTTTGTTTGCTAGTGACACCTGCTGATAACCTTTGCAAGCACTTTGGACCCCAATCAGGCCCAAGATTAACTTTTTTCGACCCTGATCTGGAAATACCACAATCACACACTGCAGACCAAACTATGGCACCGTGAGCAAGAGCCACAACATATGTACAGTAAAAACAGCCGAAAGACAATAAAACAAAATAAGAAAGGACAGAAAGTAATGCATACCAAAACAAAGACCAACACAGAACCACCAGAGATATTGGATCAACAACAACAGAACCACCACCTTAGAACAGATAATTTGTGTTGCATTTTCAGTTTCACTGTTTGTATCCAGATCAGACCTGATCTGTATATGAACTGTAAATTGTGTTTTTTAATCTTGCTATTCAGACTAGGTTACCAGTAGTGTTTTTTGTGCTTCTTTTATTTTAGATTGTGCACTTTTTTTATAGGTTGTGCTGCTATCATGAAACGCCATAATCCACACATGAACAATTTCCATTGTATGGCCCATAAACTGACGCTTTGTACGTCTCAGGCTGCAGAAAAGATCCAGGACATGAAAAAGCATCAACAAATTCTAACAGATTTGTTTTAATATATCAATTTTTTGCTGCTATCCTTTTGTTTTTATATTTATCTGCACTAGCATTAATGAATTTTGTAACAGTTCAGTTATGTCCTTTGAAATTGACTTAATTTACTAGAGTGCTTCGATTTGTGATTGTGTTTTTCCTGATCATACTCACTTACTATTTTTAATGCCTGACTCAAATCTGTTTTATTCAGGGAAGTGCGTAAAGAGCTAAAATATACGTGAAGTACATTATCTCGTGGATGATCCTAGCCTAACATACAAGGAAATCACACTCAGTCAGGTGGTTGTCATACTTTGAAGCACTAACTTGTGTCTCACGGACATTGGACAGTCTCCTAACATATCTAGCAGATGTTGGCGTAAATGATCCCAAAGCTAATGGATGAAAGAAAAAGGTAATATTTTATTAGAATAGATAAGTTTGATGCCTTGAATGAATGGAAGATAAAAGTGTTTAAAATTATTGATAATCGTATTTCATTTTACTCTCGTAATACACATCTTTTACCTCTTAAACCTAAATCTTCTTTTTGGCATCTTAAACGAGGTATCCAGGATTTTCATATGAACTATGTTTTGGTTCCAGCAGATAAAGCTGCTAACAATGTTGTAGTTGTTTGACGATTGTATTATATTAGTACTCTTAAGCGTGAGCTTGTTGACACAAATGCCTATAAACTGCAGCTTTCCTTGAGTGAGAGGGTGATTGTCGATGGGCATGGTTGTCATATAGCCATAAATTTCGGTGTCAAAGCTTAAGAAATTCAAGACAAAGTTCCTACGTTATACTGGTTACCTAAACTCCATATAAAGCCCTATAAAGCAAGATTTATTGCTAATTCTAGCTCATGTACGACAACATATTTTTCTAAATTGTTCACCCCGTGTCTTACAGCTGTTAAAAACATGTCATCATGTACTGTAAAAAGGTATATGAAGGATCAGGCAAAAACCTATTTTGGTCTAAAAAAAATCAGGTAAAATTTTAGATAAACTAAAAACTAGAGATTTCAATGCGACCAGTTTGTCTTCTTATGATTTTTCTACTCTTTACACTATTTTACCTCATAATTTAATTAAAAATAAACTTATTGATTTTATTGAAAGAACCTTCCAGAGAGAAGCTCTCCCTACCTTGCATGTAATGGCAGAAATGCATTTTCTACTTCAGAAAAACCTAAAAAATATCATGCATGGTCATGTCAAAATGTATATGGTGCGCTGACCGTTTTGTTGGACAACATTTTTTTCGATTTGGCACCAAGCTGTATAGACAAGTAGTTGGGATCCCTATGGGCACTAATTGTGCTCCCCTGATTGCTGATTTATTCCTGTTTTGTTATGAGAGGGACTTTATGATGTCTCTTTCTGATGATAAGCAGGCTGATGTTATTGATAAGTTTAACACTACTTCTAGATATTTGGGCGATATTTTATACATCAATAATGTTTATTTTGACAATACGGTAAGTCAAATATACCTTTCAGAGATCCAACTTAATAAAGCCAATACCTCTGATACCGAAGTCGCATTTTTAGATTTACATTTGTCAATTTCTAATGATATTGTTTCTACCAAAATTTATGATAAACGAGACTACTTTGATTTTGAAATTGTCAATTTCCCATTTTTAGATGGTGATGTTCCTCGCTCTACATCCTATGGAGTCTATATCTCTCAACTCATTCGTTATGCTAGAGCATCTAGCTAAGTTACTGACTTCAACACTTGCAATAAATTGTTAACTCAGAAACTTCTTAAACAAGGCTATCAGTATCATAAATTTCGCAAAACCTTTTCTAAATTTTATAGACGATACTTTGATTTGATATCTAAATTCCAAGTTGGACTTTAATTTCTCTTGCGTCAAGGACTTTAGGAACCGGAATTTATGGGGACTTGGTGTATAAATTGAAGAAGATTGTTGGCTCTAATAATTTTTCAGCGCAGTCCATTAAAATAATTTTCCATTATAAAAAGATTTGCTATAACATTAATGTATTGTAACAGACTGCATGCTTGTAGGTCAACCCAATCACGGTTGGCAAAAATAGTAAATGAGTATGATCAGGAAATACCACAATCACAAACTGCAGACAACCCCGTGGCTCCGTGAGGAAGAGCCGCTCAACCATCACGAGACACCAGGAAGACAAATTAAGCAAAGCAATCAGCTCTCTCTTCCCCATCAAGATGATTGCAATACTAAAATGGACATAAAGTAACGTACAACAAAACATAGAACAATTACAGACTCCCACAATGGGAGTAACAATAAACAGAAAGTCAACAACAACAGAACCACCGCCTTAGAACGGACAGCAGCCTAAGCCACCTGGGGGCTTAAATGCATTTTACTGGTACCAAATCTTCGCCCTAGATTCTGCTGTTGTTGAAGTACAAAAATGTTCAGCTCGCATGGAGGCCATCTAACTAATGCAATGTATCATCATGGAAAAACACTCTAATCAAATTACTACACCATGGTGAAACAAAGAAAAGAGCTCTTGACTCACAGATAGTCAGAGCTAAAGAAAACCTCAAGTTGAGCCACGGTGGGTCCAGCTACAGATAAGCATCAGGCACCAACCCACCGATTAAAGCTTTACGTCAGAGCCGTCATAGAGTCTGAGGCCCGACCCACCGTCGTGCAATTAAAGAGGAAACCATAGCTATAAACCGTGATTGGGTTTACAACTAGGAATGCAGATTGTCGCATGATATCCAAGTTATATCCAACCCTTATATAACGTTTAATTATCTTTTTGAATTGATCACTAAAATTAGGTTTTCCAACAATTCGTTTGAATTTATAGACTAAATCACCATAAAATATAGGTTCTGATATGCCTCGTTGCAGAAGAGTTTTTCTTTAATTGCACGCCGGTGGTTCGGACGTCAGACTCTATGACGGCTCAGACTTAATGACTTATCTACTGATGAGATTGTAGGGGCCTGATACTTTGGCTGTTTGTCGGGCCCACTGGGGTTTACCTGTTGGATTTCTTTTGCTCCGGTATTCAGTTTTATTTACTGTTGAGTCCTTATCTTTGCTTCATCTCCTTGGGAGATGATGCATTGATAAGTTAGGTGTCTTTTATGCAAACCAGATATCTATGTGTCTTTATTCACATCTGAATTAAGGGTGAGGTTGGCACTGTTAAACCGGTTTAAGCCCTCCAGTATTTTTCTACTGACCATTCCAATGCGGTACTTCTTTTGTGGATCTTTTATGTCTTATGTTTGCTATGCCTTTGTGAGCGTCTGTTTATACGTGCCTTGTGGTCACCTGCTGGGAAAGGGCTGACCTTTTGGCTCTCGTTTGTGGTGTCCAACTGTGAGTTTGTCACTTTCCCATTGGTATCCTGGGTTAGGTGTGGTACTTGATTGTATCGATTCCTGATCTTTGCACCCTTACTTACTTTTACTTATCTTTTGTTTTGCCTGGTAACAGTGATTATAGTTAATTATAATAAAACATAACTTATAGTTACTACAGTTTTATTTTAGTCTCCTGCATCTTTGTTCTGCTTAGTGTGGGACTCCAACCCATGACCAAGATTGTCATTAAGAGTAACCTTACTTTTACAAACTTGTGCTGTACCATCTCCGCTAGCCAAGCAGTTGAAAAATACGACAAAGAGCGCAACAAATAAGGCAGTTAGTGCCGAGAAATAAAATTGCAATAAAATTGTTAATAAATAGAAATAAAACATTCTCACTGCTTCATCACAATTTTAAACGAATTAAGAAGTTTAACATTAAATATAAAACAAAGTTATACTTCTTTGTCATCTTGTTTCTGATTGCCACTGTCAAGTCTGTGTCAATAACTTACATCATGATGGACTCAATGGCACCAGTTACTGTTTTTACCATTTTTTCAAACGGAAAATGCGAACGTGGCACTTGTCAAGGTAATGCACAGTACTTTTGATTTTTCAAATAAGCAACGTTTACTACATTTAAAAACGTGTGTCTTCTGTTATATTAAAATTACAATTTGTTTTAATTATAATATTTATTTTATTCCACAGGTGAAGCTAGACCTCTGTGTGGCTGATCTAGAAAAGATTAAGGGTTCTTCAAATTCCTGTCATCTTCAGAAACTGAATGAAGTCCTGGCCCCGAGGTTATAAAACTTTTTTCGTGCTCAACTCAACTGAGCATGAAATTTCAACTGCTCATAAAAACTAAAATACCAACAAATGAAGAAGTTTCTTGCTTTAAGTCTCTCAGATGTTGTATTTATCATGCAAATAAATGTTAAAATGCCAACAATCGTTGGCATTTTAACATTTATGAGCAGGATAAATTTCGTGCTCAGCTGAGTTGAGCATGGAAAAAGTTTTATAACCTTAGGGCCTGCTCTCAGACACTACCTCCACTTTCAAGAGGCACCACTTTACCAGCTCAGCTTTCAAACTTGAACATTTAGCTGAGAAATATATTGGTAGCTTAGTTGATAACATCAAATCAAGGTACATCAATTGTTACATAGTTCCAGATAATGAAATTTTATTAGCGTTTTAATTGGTATTATATTTCCCACCCACTAACTTAGACATGTGTTTTGGGTGCTCAAAAGAATCACCTCATTGAGACGGTTCTTTTGAGTATCCACAGCATATGCTTTGGATGAGAAATAAAGAAAAAAATCAATACGCACTTATATCTAGAGGCCTGTTGTGAAGTACAAAACTGATTTGCATTCATTCACCATTTATTTTATCTACCTTGTAGTTGTATCATAAATTCATTTTGTTTCACTTTCTGTCTTACTCAAGATTTTCATCAGATAACCTTTTGGCTGCATTCAGTGTTCTTTCTCTGAGGCAAGTGTCTTTCCTGGGAAGTGCTGAACTGGAACTGTATGGCAACAAAGAGATCTAGACCCTGTGTGTGTGGTGCTGTGGAAGGGGAGTGGTGAAGAGAAACAGAATACATCTGAACCGTTGATTGGTGGTGATAAGACAATTCAGGAATGGAATCTCCTAAACAGAACTGTTGTTGCTGAGCAGTACCTCAGAGACCAAATGTGGATATTGTGGAATCTAATTGCTAAATTTCACCCAGAATTCCCTACTTTGAGTGTTCTTGCAAGGTTGGCTCTGACCTCAAGTGTACACACAGCTGGGTGTGGGAGAGGGTTCTCAGTGCAGAATCGAATTCTGACAACAAACCATTGAAAATCAGCAGAAATTTATGAGAGTGAAAATTATCACGCTGATCAGATTAAGAAAATGAAAGACCAAAGCAGCGATAAAGTCATTCCTGGCAAGAAAGAGGTCTTTGACTTTAATGTAGCATTACTAAAATGGAAGGTATCCAAAGCCAGAAGAATCTATCAGCTAAAAAAGCTGAAATAAACTCAACTGTTGACTGTAGAAGTGCATGGTCTGGATAGTTTCAATTTCCGTAAAGCTGGATAATATTCTGGACAAGCTCTATAACCTGTACATTGGTTAAGTCCACCCTAGTTGTGTTACAGGGTAAAACGCACATCTAGTCACAAGCTGTTGCTATTTTATGATCATTTGTTTTTTTCTTGGATTTCTATTTTTGTCTTCTCAGTTATGTGTGTTTGTTTTTTATTTTGATTCCAAGTTGATTCTAATCACACCTCACTTCAAGTGTTTGAAATACAACCAGTCAAACATCTGTTATCCTTGTCAGTAAGTGTGCTGCTGTTTTACAAATACTGCACCTGAATAAATAAACAACTGAACCATACGTACTGTTTTAAGACTTTTATTCATTTCAATTCATAATAATAATAATGAATTAACACAACAAAAGGTAAATAGTACAAACACAATGCAATATGAGAGCTTTCATGAACCAAAATTTTGGAACTCGCAATTTTCATTGAGGGACTTATGATATTTGCAGGTAATGAGTCCCAGGACTCTTGACTGTGAAATTGTAATAAATATGCTGTGGGTACTCAAAAGCATCATATCAGTGAGACGGTTATTTATAGCAAATAAAACACATGTTCAAAATGCTGAATAAGAAAACAAATACAATTTTATGCTAAATTACTTATCTGAATCGATGAAAATATATAAAACTTTATCACTGTAAAATTATGTAACTGGATCTAAAACACCATGGACACTGAACACTTCTTCACACATATTGCACTATGTTACACTGGAAGTTCTTTACACATTAGACGCTTCAAACCCTCTGAGAATCTCCTCTATAAACATACAACATTAATCTCACTTGGGGGCTCCAAAATGTAATGGCGGGCATGGCACAGGGAAAAGTAGGGAGCGCAGCGGCTCAGTTATAGAGTGCTTGACTGGAGACCGAGGGGCGGCGGGTCTGAGCCTCACTGCGTTGTTGTCATTTATCAAGACACATTTATCTAAGGTTAGTACTGGTTCAACCCAGGAAGACCCGTCCCTAATTAACTGAAAGATTGTTGATGGGACGTAAAGAATCAAATCAAACAAACAGGGGAAAGTGATACCAAGCCCTTATGAGTTCAATCCTTAATCTACATTTTTTACATGTATAATATCTACATCTATCACAGATTTGAAAGTTTATTATGGAGTGAAACCCAGATTTATGGAATCTTTGGCCCTCTCTCTCTTCTAAAATGATAGATGGAGTTCAGTCTCACAGAGATTCTGTCATACTGTGATGGTTAAAGACCAACAGGATCAATGATATTAAGATTTAGTTATGGAAGGTCTGTCCAGCTCGAAGAGAATGTTAGAAAATGAAATGAGAGGAAAGATATTTGCATTCAATCAGGATTTTCTTTTTGCGTGCTTATTTGTTGATTATTAATGTGTAAACTTATAACGACTTTCAACATAAGGATATAAATCAATTGATATGGAATTGTATTAAAGGAATGGTAAAACCTCTCAATGCAGGTCACTCTTAGCGGGGTCTAAGGGCATGTTATATACCGATTAATACATGATCTTACCTAGCAGAATTATACACTATCAAAATAATGAAATAGTTTCCTAGGTCATTACAACTTTAAATGGGATTCCCGTGAATATTGGCACTGAAAATACTGCCCTTTAAGTGCCAGAATTAAACATCTGGGCCATTTTTGGGTTATTCAGTCAACCTTTAATTCAACTTGGTAGCTTTGAAAAGCATTAAATTTTAACCTTCAATGTGTGATTTTAAAAAGCTACCCCTCCAATCGTCATGGACATCGCCATATGCGTAAAATGTCTTCTTTGAATCAAGAGTTCTTTAGCAAATGATCAATTTTTTAAATAGTCGTATGTATTTTAAAAGAAGGATTATATGTCCTTTCAAATATTGGCATATTTTCGTTGCGTATATAGATATTTTACAATGTAAACGTGAGCACTGTATTTGGTATGACAGAAAGTAACATTATTAAAGAATTAATACATAAATATGAGCGAAATGAACGAGTGAATAATGAAATATTTATTCTCTGTCTTACATACTTGATGCTGCCAGACAACGCATCGGTCCTATCACCCACTACCCAACCTATTCATCCTGTCTACCTGTCCGTCCGTCCACCCACCCACCTAACTATCTATGACAAATCCATAATTTAAATAAATTTGGGTTGAAACGACTAGTGTAATGGTGGCAAATCAACCAGGGTTGAAAATAGAGGCTAAACGACTAAGAGGAAACGTCTTATTACATAATCAGGCTGCCATTAATTCCAGAATTGCAAATTGTCTATTTTGAAATTCTACCCTTGTCAAACTAAGTCCAAACATGGTTAAACTAAAACGAAGAAAAAAAAACCTAGAGTATAGCCAGTACTTCGTTGTATTGATATTTAGGATCCTGGATAAAAAGCATGTGTTCAAATGATGTCGTTGTTGATTCTAACGGAAGTTCCTTACCGTGTCCTTGTAACCTTAGCGCTCCTGCGGTAAAAAATATATTGATATTATACATGAGATTTTGACAACAAAAATACAGATATGGAACAACAGACTGTGTGCGGTACGTGAATAAAGTCAGACTGATGTCCCAAGGCTCTTCAAGTTGACAACACAGCGAACATTATGAAAAACTGAAACTTGACATAAGTTGAGCAGTGCTGTTGTCGATGTTATTGTAGATCCGCCAGTGACTTGTCGGCGAATAATCAATGTCGACCTCACAGGGAGTGGATGGGTGGGTTGGGAGGGATATGGAGCTCACGAGCGGATGGCGTTTGGTTAATACACTGAACCGAAGTTAAAAGGCCACCTACACGTTTTTTGCGCCTGTTCAGAAAGTAAGCATCGCTCTTGCAAAATTTTAATTCCATAAAAAAATCAAGGCTTTTTCGAGACTGAAAATTATACCATTTCAAAATGACTGGTAGATCTTGCACAGACGAAGTCAGAGTTAAGGTACCTTCATTTCAAAAAGTCACTTTTTACTGTGATATAAAATATTCCTCAGATATGTTATCCATTTATAATTTTATTTATTTGAAGCTGTTAATAAAAGCTAAGATATAGAGCTTATAAAAAGAAACTTCGCTAACCATGATCGTACCATTTTTATCTTTATTTTCATCGTTTCCACGTGTATTTTTTATAATTGTGCTCAAATAACATATTTTGTCAAATTTTTGCGATTTTATCCATTTAATGTGAGATTTGGTGCTCATATTACTGCAGTTAATAGGGTTTCTCGCGACGTGGACCAGATTGTTCTGTTACTCGTAAAAGCGATATTTTCACCTAGTAAATATTTAACTTTTTATACATTCATAGTATACCCTTCATGCTTGGATATAAGCTTACTAAACCGTTGACCTGCTATATCAGCAGAATTTGTGGATCATGTAAAATAATAGTAGCATATTTTTTACCAATGTATGCATGGATGAAAATTGCAATCTCAGATGAACTTAGTTTCTGTAACTTGATACTAAATTGATACACGATAGGTCTAGTGTTTCAACCCATATTTCCGAACTTATGATAATCAGTATTTTGAAAACCTATTCTACAGTTTAAATTTCATTTAACGTGAAAATACCAGAATTTGTGGCTCCTTGCTTGTGGTCAGATATCAAGGCCGTGTGTCACGCTAAAATGGGCGGCAAAACAGATACGAATTTCATGGCCATGAAGTGTCGGTTTTAGGTAAAAATGCTGACAATCACGTATCGCTCCCTATCCTGGCCTCAATGTTATAAAGCTTGAGTACATTCTCAGACTCAAAATAAAGCGCAATGATTGGCTGATTGCGGACACGTGTCCGCAATCAGCCAATCATTGCGCTTTATTTTGAGTCTGAGAATGAACTCCAGCTTTATAACCTCGAGGCCAGTTCTTATCTTTGTTTTAAGATGCACACACGCAATCTATGCCATTATAAAGTTAGTGAACTGAGATTCTAGCCATGAGCTGCGTAAAAAATATCCTTATTATCATTTTCACAAACTTCTTATTCGTCCAATATTGTGCATGAAAAAGTTAGTATGATCAGGAAATACCGCAATCACACACTGCATACCAACCCTACAGCACCGCAAGGAAGAGTCACAGAACATTTACACTAACAGTCACAGTGCACTCTGGTAGTAGGTTCCATAGTCTGATAGCAGATGAAAACAAGAGGGCATAGAGGTACATAAAGCCACTCACCTGTGATTCGCTGGTCTTCAAGGACCACAACAAACAGTTACACACCAATCCTCACTCTAAAAGCATAAATTAAAAACAAGAGGATTTTTATGTTTTCTCTTAATAAATTAGGTAAAGGCCTGTTTTTCACCAGGGCCAAAATTTGAACAAACCTGGAAACGTACCACTAGGTGATGCTACATACCAACTATCAAGCTATATGCCTAGTGGGTTCAGAAAGATGATTATTTTATGTTTTGCCTATATGGGCCAATGTAGAACATCTGACCATCTTTAGCCCAAAGGCATACTTTAAAGAAATTTGTTGGAATTCCATTGGATGACACTACATAGCAAAGATCAAGGCTCTAGGCCGTGTGGTTTCAGACAAGAGAATGTTTCATGTTTCCCTAGATAAACCTGTGTAGAACATGTGACCCCATTTTATTTGAACAAACTTGGTAGATATCTTTTAGATGATGATATAAACCAAATGTCAAGACTAGGCTTTGTGATTTCAGACAAGAATATTTTTATTTATTGGGTTTTCATCTCAAAAATCTATTTCCGACTGTGTGCGGAACAGACTGGAACCATTTACACAATTATTGAAGTGGGCCATATAAGAACCATTTCTGCCACGTTTGGTCTAAATCGAGTCAGTAGTTTAGGAGATGTGATTTACAGCAATTGTTGACGATGGACAGCACACAATAGAAATCCAACGATCTTGAGACTGTGGCCTGCAGTAGGAAATATTGTAGCACAGCGCGTTGCCTCTGGTACTGAGTGTAGCGAGATGCAGAAAGGCTGGTCATGGAATGTCAATGAGACCGTATGTTATTCTGTAGATTATAACTAGCTTGGCGTTGGCTCATCTTGTTGGCAGAGGTTTGCATCTAAGTTCATCAATCGTCTGACAGGGGCTGCTGCTGGTTAAATTGTCTCCAAAGAGAGTAAGAATCTATCGTGAGGGTGGGTTAGACAAATGCCTCCTGAGGATCACTGTTTGGCATCACGAGGCTTGAAACATACTTAGACACACGGTCATTTGACCTTTGGCTTGAGAGAAGAATAGATTTTAACTGAACGGGCACGGCAGCGATTTGGCCATATAGCCATATAAGCGTTGTCTGATTAAATTGATTTCAAATGGCATGGTAGCTTCTAAGAAAAAAAAGATGTTTGAATATGTTGATGTCAATCCAATATGAGGGACCGTGGCTAAACATTGACATATTTATCATATATATCTATACGTGTAGTTGATGTAATTATTTGGAATGCAACAATCTTTTCTATTATTCCACATTATAAATGCATTAGGAATCAAAGATAACCTTGCAATAAAGTAGGCCAAATCAACTTAAGAGTACCAGGGGCGTAGCTTGTCTAAAATTCAAAGTAAACACGTGTGAAACAGGCTGAATGCATATGAAAAAGGAACATATACAAACAACGTAGACTCAGATGAGATGCCGCAAAACGCGCCGTCTCATCAGGGTCTGCGCTGTTTGCCAAGATAAACACACTCTTTGTAATGGTAGATTATAAAAAAAGTATATGATCAGGCCCTCATTCGGTGACAAATCATCAAAGGGTGATACCAACATCATCACAAATTCTCTCTAAGATTAATATTGGTTCTACACACACGTTTTGACACATAACATCAAGAATCCACCAGATAACGACAGAATCTTCCCATATTTTTGGACCAAATGTGTACGCAAATGCGTTCTGCTTATACGTAGCTACGCCCCTGAGTACAGTATCCGTTGGTGACTTATATGTTCTAGGAGATGATGCATTGATAAGTTAGGGGTCTTTCATGCAAACCAAACATCTGTGTGTCTTGATCCACATCTGAACTACGCGTGAGGATGGAGCCCTGAAACAGGTTTAAGCCCTCCAGTAAAATACTTTTACTGACCGTTCCAAGGTGGTACTTCTTTTGTGGACCATTCACGTTATTTCTGTCGTTTGTTTGTTATGCTTTTGTGCGCGTCTGTTTATTGTTGCCTTGTGGTCACCTGCTGGGAAAGGGCTGACCTCTTGGCTCTCGTTTGTGATGTCTAACTTTCCCATTGGTATCCTGGGTCAGGTGTGGTACTTGATTGTATCGATTCTTGATCTTTGCCCTCTTTCTTACTTTGAACCAGCTTGGAATGGCTTATATCCTCCATACGGAGGTCTAAAGTCATTGGCTTTCTTTGGTTCTGGAGATGTTTAAAAGGGATGAAAGGACGTGGCAGACATCTTGGCTATGTAACCAGAACAAGTCGAACATACAGTTAATCCTTTGACGTTTTTATCTGTTCGTAATACTCGCTAATTCAAATTGAATTTTGGACGCAATGGATTCAGAGCATAAAATCTATTTGTGAACTATTTTACGATACACGTCCCCTTGCTCAGATTGGTGTAGACATTTCAAGCAGTTTATTCAGGTCTTGAACGCATTTGGTGTTTCATAGCATCACCATAGGGAAACAAGAGGCTTTGTAAATAATATACAGAGCCGCGAGATTATATACAATTATTGGCTTCAATGAGGTAGACATGAGGGTTTATCTACCCGAAAAAGTTATATTCACAGAGGCCGCAAGGCTGAGGTGAATATCACTTTTAAGGGTAGATAAATCCTCATGTCTACCGAAAGAGAAGTCACTGTTTTGTTTGACTTTTTAACTATGAATGAAAATTTCTACTTTCACTTCTGTTGTTGAATTCAACCTATTGACTTTCTCACGAGTTTTAGCAACTGTTATTCAACTATTGTAATGTTGTATTTTGTATTTTGAAATGCATATACATTCTCTGAATGTGGAACGTAAAATTTATATCCTCAAACACATTTTCTACATTTTGTTTATCCACACAAGAATATATGAACAAATAAACAAAACTGTTGTAAAAGTTCATTAAAATCTTTAATCCATCTGTTGGAATCATGTCAATTTCATGTAGCCCATGCTAGTTTCATACTCATTATGCTATTTTAGCTAACTAGAGGGTGATATTGCAGAAGTGTCAAAAATATTAACTTCTGCTGGTTTTCATCCATATCGTCTTCTAGGCAAGTTTAGACCAGTTTTCGGGTAGACAAAGAGATTTATGGAGACAACTTGGGCCAATCAGAAGACAGGATTCTTTCCAGTCATATAACAAAGTATATTGTTATGTTATTTTTAAAAATCGCCAGTCAGTTTGCGGGATACATGGTCCGCAATAATTGTAAACGTTTAAGATAATTTAGCCGCGACATGAGATTTCCAACAATGTGGAATGTACGACCAACAAAGGCTCAGACCATCCTGCGTACTCGCGCAGTCTGATCAGAGCCTTTGCTAGTCGCTTGAAAATTATATTGTTGGAAAGCACATGTCGTGGCTCAAATTAGTATGTTTCATGACAGAAGTGCTGGTCACAGTAATGGTATATGTAATAGTTATACCATGGCTTGTCCGCCTGTAGGTGGAGATAATCCACGAGCTTTAGCGAGTGGATTATCTTACGTACAGGTGGACAAACATGGTATAACTATTTTATACCACCTACATCAGTGTAGACCTTGCCCATCAAGTGATATTTCATGCTAAAGTTGGTAAAGGTGGTATAAAATCTTTTACCCTTCCTAAAACAAAATTATAGTAAGTATTGACACTTTACGTGACGTCACGTTTTCATGTCTTTCTGGGTTGAACCAGAACTAAGCAATGGATATGGTAACTTGCTCAAGGACACAGCACAGTGCCTCCTGTAGGTTTCGAACCTCTGCACTCTATGAGTAGCGAAATATTCGTTCATAAAGTAAACATTTAAATCATGTGAAGTTGGTATTAAGTTTCAAAGAAAGAAATAAGGTAGACTGACTGGCGATTGCAAACGTCATGTATTTTAAAATCGTAATGTGATAAAAGCGCTGAATAATCTCAACCGATCACAACCATGGAAAAGTACCTTGTACCACGCTGGGAATAAGATACGTATCACGTGTTATGATGTCACAAAATATTGAGTATATATACGCGAGTAAATCATTCATTTGTCAGACTGTTCCAGTGCTCCGAAAGAAGTTAACGATCTACCAGGTCAGCAAAGTTTTATTTTATTTTATTACTATTAACGTGTTACGAAAAGCAATGAAGACTCTGATCAGAGATCGCATGCGACGTCTGATCAGGTTCTGAACTGTTTCTCGACACCAGTGTGATCAGAATGTTCGATGGCTGTGTTCTTGTGTTGATATAAGGTTTTTAAATTTGACTAGATTCTTCGCGAAATGTTTAGAGTTTTAATGATCAAAGGGCAATTACTACATTTGTACTTCACTATGTGTGCTACCTCTCTCCGTGTTTGCTACGTTACATGTATATCCTAAATATTTGCTCAGTAAATAAACAAGAACATGCCATCATCGGCCCGCCATTTTAATGGCGTTTCGCTGGCGGGCCGATGGTGGCCCGACATATGCTGACTGGGTAGTAGACTCGCGGCTGGCTTTTCACTGAGTTTATTTGCAGAATCGATAGGTCCAGATAAGGGAAATTTTATTAGCGTAAAATTTTAATTATTTTCTTACCTGTGTTTTTTGTGCTCAAAAGAACCGTCTCATTGAGACGGTTCTTTTGAGTACCCACAACATATCTTTTGGATAAGAAATAAAGAAACTATTTTTACAATACGCACTCTTATCTGGAGGCGTGATTGCTGAATATGGGTAATATTAAAATAACACAATTTCAAGTCAAATAGAATCTTCCAGTATTTGAGTTTTAGCACGTGGAATGATCTACTATTCACCGTAAGGGGTTATTGACCGATTTTTCAAAAATGTTACGTTTGCCGATTGTAATGAATAATTGTATTATTTTACATCAACTTGTGTGGCAGCTGAGCTGTCACTGCTCTTTATGCGTTTTCATTGGAGGATATTGGACTCTAATGTCGTGCCAACCAAGAGTGACCGTGACGTAATATTTTGTTTACAATTGTTAAGTAAAACATTAACTTGTACACTCTACTTGAGCTAACGCAAATCGATAGATCACTTAAGTATTTGCAGATAGTAGAATGCCGCAGTCTGGGATTTGGATAAGAACTGTCTACAAAATTAAATTCAGCAACATTTCATTTATTTTGTCGTTCACACTTCATGCCCGATTTAACAAAGTGAAACCATTGTAGATCATGATGAGGAGGGCTCATATGATTCATCTCATCTGGATCTACGAGTATAATATAATCAATTCAGTGTGTGGCAGTATATCTGCAGCGAAAAATGGGATACAACGCACAAAATGCCACGAGGTGTATGTGTTGGGAGTGGTTGGAGGGAGCAAGGGATAGCAATAGCAAGGTATTATGGTAATGTAGAAAACCAGGATCGTTTTTTTTGGCCAGGGCCCGAGGTTACAAAACTTTTTTCATGCTCAACTCAGCTGAGCACAAAATTTTAACTGCTCATAAAACTAAAGACCGATAAATAAAGATGTATTTTGCTTTAAGTCACCCAGATGTTGTATTTATCATGCTCATAAATGTTAAAATGCCAACAATTTTGGCATTTTAACATTTATAAACAGGATTAATGTATTGTTGGCATTTTAACATTTATAAGCAGGATAAATGTATTTATCATGTTCATAAATGTTAAAATGTCAACAATTGTTGGCATTTTAACATTTATAAGCAGGATAAATTTCGTGCTCAGCTGAGTTGAGCATGAAAAAAGTTTTATAACCTCGGGGCCTGGTCACCACATTTCTCTCATCTTTGTTGACAGGTAATACACCCCTACCAACCAGCCAATCATGTCTGTCAAAGCTGTTCAAAGAGATGCCGTGAGAGGAAGCTGGAGCCGAGCCCGATCCAACTGGGATGTCCAGGGCGCCGCCTTGTTCCAAGAGTAAGTATCAGTTTTAAATAATAATAATAATAATAAAATAAAAGGAAAAAGAATAGATACATAAAGTAAAATAGATGAATGAAATAATTTTAAAAAAAAATCATAAAACAGCGTAAGTTTCGCTTAAGCATGTGCTCAAAAGAACAGTCTACTTTAGACGGTTCTTTTGAGTACCCACAACACATGTTTTTGGTTAAGAAATAAGCAAAATAATTCCCAATTACGCACTCTTTTCTGGAGGTCTGAGTCCATTTATCTATTTTACTGTTATATCATGAGTTATAATTGCAATGTGGTCACCTGCTGGGAAAGGGCTGACCTCTTGGCTCTCGTTTGTGGTGTCTATTACTGTGAGATTGTCACTTTCCCATTGGTATCCTGGGTCAGGTGTGGTACCTGATTGTATCGATTCCTGATCTTTGTACCCTTACTTACTTTTACTAGAATAAAAAATAAATAGTATTTTGACAAGCAAAATTTCGATATCCTAGAACCGTCTCAATAAGACGGTTCTTTTGAGCACCCAAAATGTATGCTAAAATTATGGGTAAGAAAGCATTAACAATTTTATGCTGATATACCCGACAAAAAAAAAGAAACGCACCACGTAGAATTGTTCAACTCTCAGGAAGATCACAAGTGATAGGCCAGTTTGGCTTATATCAGTGCAAAGGTATGTCAGGTACTGTTGCATCACACGTCCTTTGCAATCTGGCGTCGAAATTGTATTAAAGATAATTGGTCATGAGCAAAGTGGGGGTCAAATTGTAAAGTCACAAGAAATAAGCGTTTTTATAATGCTGTCTTGCTGGATAAGTTCAAGCGATTGGAATCATCTCAGTAGACCAAATTATTCCCAGACACTTATTCTTTGCAAATTCTATCTTGAAATTAAACATACGCGATAATTGAACGCTAGGTATCCCATGTAAGGTGACTACCCTTTAGATAATGCTCCACACTGGAGATAAACCTTAAAAACATTTAAAGATTTTAGCATTGTTTTACTCAATTTAAATGGTCCTAACTGATGAAAATGGATTTTGGAATTACAAAAAAAGCATCAGTAAACACATAAGTTGTCTCACATAACGACAACATATCGTTTTCATATTTTGCAAAAGTAAAACATACTTGGAATTTCATGCAGACAGTAGCGTTGAATTAACGCTTCCAAAACTCGTTTACCATTCGCCTTGATGTGTTTGTGCCTACACGGGAAAAGTACAGATAGTCATCTACGTCACACTTAAGTTTTAGTAAGATATGATCAGAAATAAAAAATTCATGGCAATTTACATTTTCGTATTAAAAGGAGATCTTAATGGGAAAATCGTTGTGGTGCGTTTCTTTTTTTGTCGGGTATAGTTTAATATTTATCTAAAGTCGGGGATTGGACCGCATGCTAGAAAACCTTCGTTTTGGTTTGGTCAGGTAGTATCCCGACATGACTGAAAAATTGTAAACTAGAACGTAAAGGATCATGATCAGCTAGATCACACCCTCAGCTTAAGAATCACATTTGAAATTCTGCATGTATAAACAAAAATTAACTAGAATTATTATACAGTCTGGAGGGTGCAAAACAAAGACGTTGACTAGAATGCGCGGATATTCGGGCTGATCGTAGGGTAAAGTCAGGTAACTTCGGACAGCGGGTAAACTCGGACAAACATTTGTAAACAGTGAAAATCCAGATGAGACGGCTCATTAAGAGCCGTCTCATCAGGATTTTCACTGTTTGCTTATATAGTTAATTTAAATTATATTCCACTAATTTAAAATTGAAAGCTACAATGTCGCTGTCCGATTTTAGCCGAGTGTCGGAATTTACCCGACTTTACCCTATATGAAATCACTTTTCCTTACTACAGAAACAATACACAATCGACCGATCTCGTAATTGGAAGTATTTTACATGGTGATAATGAAATTTTTTATATTTTCAGTTTATTCAACAAAGCACCTGGCTCATTCGAGAAATTCAATTCCTTGTTCGCGGGTAGGGCAAAGTCCGACATCGCCGGTAGCTCAGAACTCGCCGCACAGGCACAGTCATTCAAGGGGGCACTTGATATGTTTATTGACAATATGGACAACGGCAACGTATTGAACATCCAGATCGGAAGATTCTGCAAACTCCACAAGGCCAGAGGGGTCGGTGCTGCTGATATGGAGGTAAGCAGAATTTACAGTACCCTTTACCTATTAGTTTGTTTGTTTGATTCTTTACGTCCCAGCAACAATCTTTCAGTTAAACAGGGACGGGTATTCCTAGGTTGAACCAGTACAAAGCTAGGATAAATGGGTCTTGCTCAAGGACCACAACGCAGTGACGCCGGTGAGGCTCGCACCCGCGGCCCCTCGGTCTCGAGTCAAGCACTCTACGACTGAGCTCCCTTTACCTCTTAGAAGTTAGAGACTGCTTTTGACGCTTTTGCAACCAGAGCAGACAGCTCTTGTAAGAGCTGCCTGATCAGGGTCTTCTCTGTTTGTTGATGAAACTATGATATATCTGATCCTACACTAGTGGACCTGACAAGAAATGTTTTTGCTCTACATGTATGTACCAACATGAAAGTTTATTTAAATAATTATTCATAGTGGGTGGAGCCTAGCATGAATATCCACGAAGGAAATGAGATTTTGGTGCCTATCGCATTTTCGAGCATATATGACTCAGGCTAGCCTGTACCGAATGCGCAGACTTTCAAGACACTTCGCTGCTCGCATATACAAGTACATGGATATATATGTAGATGGATGATTTATTAGAAACTTTGGTCTACCAAACATATCGCGTTGGCAATTTTTTTTTTGCAGCAAATGCACGTGACCCAATTTTTCAGCAGGATATTAGGGTAACGGTTTGGAACACTAAGCTTAGACAAATATCACAGATACACATAAGAATCTCCCCTGTTTCCTATTCTTACAAGTATTTTGTGAATTCCAGCCCTGAAAATCAATATTTTATTTGAGAACAGAAATAGGAAGTGTTCGAAGTTTTAGATTTCTATTCTAAAATTGCGAACACGTTGCCTGGCGAAAAGGCATAGACAAACAGTGCAGACTGCTTCTGAAGAAGAAGCAGTCTGATCAGGGTATTCCCTGTTTGCTATTCTTCTGACTAGTATATTGTGAGTTACAGACCTGGGCCCGGAATTACAATGCCTCCTTTAAGTTAAGGGAGACTTGAGATAAGTATTCATTTTTCAGGATGCGAAAAACAACGTTTAAAACTGATTAACCCTTAATGCGCCAATCGCAACAAAAGTAGTCTGCTTTTCTCGTCTGCTGAAATGTTTAAGCCTCTATTGCAAACAGTGTGGACCCAGAGCAGATTGCTCCTATAGGAGCAGTATGTTCTGGGTCCACGCTGTTTGCTTCTATACTCAATTCGTCAGTAATGTTTGGCAATTAATTGCAGCAGATGACTTCAGCTGACGACATTTTCAGAAGCATTTTTTTCTTGGCGCTTTAAGGGTTCAAATCAAAATAGTTTTAATTTTACTGAGGATCACAATGCTATCTTTGACCGCAAATACCACATCGATCCAGGAAATTTATTTAGCCTTTAATATACAATGCAGCATGTTGAAATATCAATACTCAACTTAAGTCTTGCTTAACTTTAAGGAGGCATTGTAATTCGGGGCCTTGAAAACCAATATTTTATTTGAGAACAGAGATAAGTGTTCGAAATTTTAGAAAATTTACACATTTTCTTATTTCTAATTTCAGAGAGCATTTGAACTCTTGGTTGGCAGAATGGTACAGTACTTCGACGCAGATGCATCCTCATGGCAGGCAGTGTGTGATTACTTGATGTCACTCATGAGAGGGCACTTGTAAATCACATGTGTAAAACACACAAACTTTTCCTGGACAAAAACTGTGACAGTTTAACGGACAATTCTTTGTTTCGAAGCTGAAAAAACACTACCGTACACTCAACGAGCACAGTGTCATACCAATATCCACAGGCTGATATGACTCTGTGCTAGATGTATTTCTCGGATCACTGTTCTTTCAGCTTGAAGCGGTGTTTAATTTGGGCATTACTTGGCTTTACAAATGGGTTCCTTTGTATTTTTTTATGTGAAACGCACAAAAAATTATCCAAAATGCACAAATAACGAAAAGCCACGAACTTCATATGAACTAGTCAAAGAATACCCGAATTAAATACTTAATACATGTTCATGTGCTACCGGAGTACTGGGAGCAATGTATTCATTAGTTCACATTAATTTTAATTTATATGTAACTACTTCAGGAAAATTCATCTGAACTGTATATTGCATATAACTTTACCCCCCTTCAAGTTTTGGCGGGAGTAGTAAAATTTGCGCAGTTTCACCATTGAACCTTTTCGCTGGAGCGACAAGTTGAATGATTGTTGTTAACTGCGAATAGGCCGAACGGGCAGTGTGGCGAATTGCCATGTAGTATATTAGAATAACAACGGTTTTCTTGATATACTATGGGACATGTTTCCTTGTAGTGGTTTACGTATAATTTCAAAATACCACACATTGTGTCTATGTTTAACCCTTTTACGAATATCAAATGAGTGCCTCTAGTTTCATGTTTAAGTTATAATAAATTTATAACCAGTCATTTGTGTAGTTTTATCTTTTTCCTAAAGCAAATCATCGTGGAACGTAAATACAGTTGTGCCCGTCCCAGAGGTTGATGCTCAACTTAACGAGCTATTCCACTGCTCAACAAAATTAGAAAATTAAAAAACAACATCAAAAGATATTTCTTTCTTTGACACTCTTAGATGAATAATCCTGCTAATAAATGTAGAAATACCAACTATTGTTGGCATTTTTACATTTATAAACAGGATAAAATCCCTGCTCAGTTGAGTTGAGCATGAAATAAAACGTTATATCGAGGGCTGAATATATTGATTTATAGTTATACCATAGTTTGACAGCCTGTATGTGGACAAATCATAATATAACTATTACATACACCCTAGCTACATGTAGGCAATGTAGCTGGCAAGCCTAGTCTCACCCAACTGGAACCAAAAATCAAAATGTGACCAGGAAATGTCATAATCACACGCCAATACCAAGATGTATACACATAAACAGAGATTAAAAACTAACACACTTATAATAAGCTACTGTCGCACCAGCCAAGAGTGACAGTGGCGTCATGTTTTGTTTACAAAGTTATCAGGACTTAAAATCGATAGACCACTTGTGTATTAATTCTATCTACAGGATAGGATTAATACACAAATGATCTATCGATTCGCATAGCTCAAGTGCAGTGTATACGTTAGTGTTTTACTTAGCAATTGTAAACAAAGCATTACGTCACTGTCACTCTTGGTTGGCACGACAGTAGCACATTAGGTTTTGGTATAAATTACACATGTCTCGCCGGAGCATTTGTTGCTCGCACATACAGTGAACTGAAGAAGAAACTTGCTCAGACCCCAGATAGCTAGTGCTGTACATGCGCGTTCAAAGACTGGCTGCACACATATACGGTACCATGCGCGGACCCAGAGGGGGCACAGTGGGTCCGGACACCCCTGAAAAATCACAAAAATATAGGGTTTCTTGGCAATACTGGTCCAGATCCCCTGAAAATCCACAAAGCTACCGAACCAGCATTTAATGTTGGGCAATTATCGGCCCGCAAGCGAAACGCCATTTAAATCGCGTTTCGCTGGCGGGCCAATGATGGCCTTCTTCTAGTGCTATTTGGATACTCTCTACCCTCATAAAACAACAATAAATACGTTATCAGAGTTGGACCCCCTCTGGCAAAACATTCTGGATCCGCGCATGCGCTACGTATAACAACTGGTACATATATAACACAATCTCATGAACGGGTCCTGAAAAAAAGGAAACTGGTCCTGAAACACAATCAATTCATGAACTAGTGTATATAAAAAGGAACAAAATTTTCTGACCGGGTCCATACAAGTCAGAACAAATGCCAAACAACCAGGACCCGTGGTTATAATTTTTTTTTCAGGCTCAACTCAACTGAGTATCAAATTTATCATGCTCATAAATGTTAAAAAGCCAACAATCTTTTAACATTTATTAGCATGATAAATACAACATCGAAGAGTTTGAAAGCTAGAACAATCTTTATTTTTCAGCATTTTAGATTTTATGAGCAACTGGAATTCCATGCTCAGTTGAGTTGAGCATGAAAACAGTTTTATAACCTCTGGGCCAGATTCTTTTTCTCGATGAGACGGGGTGCAACATAGTGTGGTTTTGAAGTCCATATCTTAGATTACCACTTAATAGTACCATGTTGTTCTGAGGCGCTAACCTGTTAAAATACTGTTGGTCTCCTTAGTTCATACATGTATAAGCCTAGCATCCTTGCAAACAAAGCAGACCTAGATCAGACGACGCAGAGCACAGCGTCTGCTCATGGTATCCAATGTTTGTTTACACAGTGTTCTTTTAAAATTAGAATGAAAATGAAAAATACCACTTAACAACTCTAAAATTGTAAATGGACTCGTCTAATTGATAAGCATGGAAAATCCATTTGGTATTAATGGTTTACTACAGGGACTAACTACGTCAAAAACAACATACCTGGATCATCATTTGAACAAACTTCAGAATGCTCACATTCCCAACTTTTCAAACCATGTCCCGTTGACTTCTGAGATGTTTGCAGCGTTTTACCAGGCTTACACAGGTCAGTCATGTGACATGGACTGTAAAATATATTTAGGTTGTCTTATCCGAAAGAAATCCAATCTGAAATTTCACTTAAATTGACTATTTCTGGTTTCTGAGAAAATATGCTTGGATATATTAATTGCAGTTCTATGGGGATGACCTTGGCTGGAGTTCAAAGGTCAACCTTAATCTTTGATGCTAACATATCTCCTAAGTAAAATGACTTCGGCTTAAAGAGTTACTGAAACAATATGTTTTCAAGATTTTCCAAGGACTCAAACTTGGCCTTACCATACACTAGGTCATGGTCAACTGAGTAATATCATTATACCAATTGTCAACAAAGTTGAAATGGGAGCGGGTATATATTAGTTAAAGGTATACGGTATACATTATTCCTTTTTGGAGCATTATTTCTACAAATGATGTGTCGCTTGTATGACCTAGGTCCGTGTTTGCAATGTCAAGGTCACAGACAACCTCGTCTCTGGAGCATCACTTCCACATCATTCGCCAGATTTTCATGGCACACATTTTCGATATAACAAGTCGACGTATCACGAATATAACCCAGGTATGTATGTAAAAGTTCAAGGTCACAGGCCAAAGTCAGGCGAAATTGTGTTGGAATAATAGTTCTCTGAAAATATTTTCCTACTATTCAATCGATTTTCATATCACTGGACGCAAGTGTCCTTCATCATAAGACGTGTCGCTAAATTACCCAGATCTGTATGTTCAAGGTCAAATTCGTTTCTAGAGCATGCCTTACACATACACAGATATTTCATAGGTGAAAAGCAAAAGCGCAGATCGGCTGTGCTGGTGCGCAGGATGATCGGCGCATATTATTTTCACTGTCAAGCTAGTATAATCTCTTTCTCTGTTTTCGAAAATGGTAAATGTCCGCCGGCATCTGGCTTACGAAGATGAGTAGACTGACATGAGTCTGCCTTGTCAGAAAACCTGAACACTGGTTCTCTCAAGCTGCGACCCACCTCTTTTATTTATTTTGTACTTTTGTTATTGTTGTTTAATGAATTGTATTTGAGGGCTTCGGGGAAGATTGGCGTAGCCAACGGAGCTACCCTCGTTAAATGAAGAAATTACTTACTTACTTATACTAATCATGTCACATAGCAAGCGTTTTCCGCCTTTTAAGATTATGGGTAGCATATCTGACCTAGATCTGTATGGCCAATGTCAATGTCACGGACAAAGGTCAAATTGAAAAAAGATCGTTTCTGTAGCAAAATGACAAAACATGTCTCGCCTATATAACCTGGACTGTATTAGTCATAATCCGGTTGTGTCATCAAATGGATGGCTTTGTGGTTTATGTGATGCATCTGTTTAAATATAATGAAGGGAATACAATATGAGCGACAGTGACTGAAGGTCAAAGGTCAACCTAGCCTTCAATATACTTATCTACTTTAGCTCAAACATATCTAGTTAGTATAATGATTTTGGCCTCAACAGTTATTGAAATAAAATGTCTTCAAGACTTTCCCAGGGTTCTATCTTGACCTTGCCATAAACTACATACAGACCAAGGACAACATAGAACCATTATTTGAAGAAACTCTATAGGGTCAAATCCCAAATGAGCCGCGACATGAGATTTCCAACAATGTGGTATGGGCGACCACTAAAGCCCCAGATCAGCCTGCGACTACGCACAGTCTGATCAGAGACGTTGCTTCTCGCTTGAGTATTCTATGAGTGTTAAGCTCTTGACTGAACAGTGTTTGGAGCTTCAAAGCTTAAAGGGAGGCTGCACAGGCTTGTCAAAATGCCACATTGTTGGAAATCACGTGTCACAGCTCAAATGGCATACCATGGCCTAAGGTAATGACCAAAGAAGGTGCTATGCTAAGCTCTTCAAACGATCTTCCTCCGGAGAAACATAGGTTCTCAGGAGGAAGATTTTTGTAGAGTTTGGCATATCACCTATTTTGCTCATGTGGTTCTCTGGAGGAAGATTTTTGAAGAGTTTGGCAAACAACATATTTTGGTCATGTGGTTCTCTGGAAGAAGATTTTTCAAGAGTTTGGCATACAACCTTTTTGGCTCTCTGGATGAATTTATTTAAGGGTTTGGCATAGCATCATTTTGGTCATATGGTTCTCTAGGGGAATTTTGCTTTGAAGAATTTGGCATAGAACCTTTTAGGTCACATAGTTCTCTGGAAGGAGAGTTCGGCATACCCCCTTACTTGGTCATAGAGTTCCCTGGAGAAAGAATTTTTTGAAGAGTTTAGTTAAGCACACCACCTGTTTTGGTCGTTTGGTTCTCCGAGGCTAGGGGAAGATTTTTGAAGAGTTTGGCATAGCACCTTATTGTCATGTGGTTCTCTTAAGGAAGACGTTTTGAAGCGTTTGGCGTACCACCTCTTTTGGCCGTGTGGGTTTCTGGCATGAGACCTGTGCCATATAAGCCAATGTAGTATCTAAAATATTTTCATTACAGAAATGTCTCAAATTGGTGGGATTTAAATATGTTTTTAGTACTACATACTTATCATTTTTTTCGCAACGAGTTTAATAAATTCAATAATACAAGAGCACGAATGTTAGATTCTATTTATCATACTTTGAATCTAATTCTGCAGTAAAAACGTTATGCTTTTGCCATTACGCTTGCAACGCTGTGATGGATGTCACCAATAGTGATTTATCGATTTTATTGCATGGCGTTATTTCACTCCCAGACGCAACGTCATATTATGATAAACGCATTTACAGTTTTATTTTGCTGTAACGGGAAAATGTGTAAAATTTGAAACCTGTGTTAAATTGCCAAGTTTTTTCCCCCATACGGTTGTATCCTTTTAACGAACCAGTATATCTACGCGGAAAAGCAAAGACTACTAGAATGTTGGCCATGGAGTTACATATTTTATGGGGTATATCATACCACCCGCTTACATGTAGCACGAGATATGGCCAAATTCTACACTATTATTTGTTTGTGTTCATGCTTTTAGTTCCATTCAACAAATTTTCAGTCATATTGGGACGTCTTCCAGGGTAAATCCGGTTCTAAGAAGGGGATAGAGTAGTGCCTTCTGTGAGTCTTGAATCAGCGACCCCTCGAGCTCGAGTCTCTACTGCTGAGCTGATGTAGGTGGTAATAGTTTTACCAAATTTGTCTGTCTGTACGTGGGTCTAATCCACGAGCTTAGCGAGTGGATTATCTCTCGAACAGGCGGACAAATCATTTAACTATTACTTATTAACCGTTAATATGTGGACGATACTGCCAGTCATTGAAGTCATTCATTTATGCATTTATGTTTACATTTTCGAAACAATCCTTAAATGAATCTTTAGATTTTTGCAACCGTTCATAGCCTCATGAATTACACAAATTTGGTTGACAGCTGCCAAGCTCACTTGCCCTTCCTTGTGCAGTGAGCTCATTCGCCGGAAGTGGTACTGGTATTATGATTGACAGCGAGCCACACTCGAGTCGCACGAGCAAAACAAGCCTCCTGTTTGCTCCACTGGCAGCTTGCTGTTCCGCTTTTCCATTTTACACTCTGACTAAACCGTTAATACGATTATAAAGCTGTTTAATTCTAAAATTGAAAATATTTTTTATTCATAATAAAATGTAAATATAAGCAATAAATTTAATTTTTGGAATGTCCATGGAATCATGAATTATTCGGGTCTCTACGTTTCGCGAAGAGCTGCCAAATTCGCGGATATAAGCGAAAATAAAGTATCGTGAATAATAGTAAATTCACCACGAGTACTCAAAGACCCTGTACAAAAAGCCGCAATCGTGTTTAAGATATCGCCGAGGAATCGTATGGCAGGTGTAATTTTCCAAAGTCATGGACTCAGATTACTGTCCTAGTGTAATAGAACTGCGGTCATATCGTGTCCATTACATAAGGGCCAGGTGTTAGTCTGCCATTTCATTGTGACAGCTAACCTTAAAATCCACCTTAAACTTATTGAAATGCAAAAAGTAGCACGTAAGCCAAATGTGTATATAATGTCGAAATGGCGTTGTCATTTACTGCTGCGCCGTGCCACACTAAAAGAAGCCCACAGACTATGCGACAAGAGACTGACAAGTCAGTACTTTCAAATGAACAGCCTGTTCCGGACCTTATAACTTCCTTTCCTGTTATATCTAGGAATATAAGTTTAAAATTTCGTTGTCCAAGAGGGGCATCGCAGACGTCCGTAATACAGTAAGATTAAATGACACTGTAACAAATGAGAGTATGGCCAATTTTGATATCACCAAAGAAGTCGAATCTCTCTTTTGTTTTATCAGCGTATTATATTTACTTGTAAAAGGTATACTAAGGACAGGTCGATTAGAATGCGTTCAAGTTCATGAAATTCTGTTTCAAGGGTATACACGTTTTTGTTGCATCTATTAAACTGCCCACATGTGACGTTTATCTAACGAACTTATGCATCCCGCCTTAGTATCTCTAATATATGAACTTTTTTGAAATAGGTCCTAAATAGATAAGTAAGAGTGCAGAAAAGTGGCTTGAAAGAAAATAATATTAAAACAAAGCCCTATGTGCATCCACAGACCATTCTTAAAACTGCAGGATGAGTTGCGCACTCAAGGTCCCCACTATACCTACACAACATTCGAACATGTAATAACTTCTGTTAAAAGCGTAAAAGGTAGTCAAAGGGGTACGTGCATTAAGAGGCTATTTTGCCCCCCCCCCTCCTATGAGGTCCAAAAAATAAAAGTTGCTACTTCATAAGTTTCTCCTCATTAGTTTATTAGAACAATGGCCAAAATGTGAAAGTCTGGCATTGATTCGGTTTTTACGGTTGCTATGGTAGCAAAAATGGCCGCCAAAATAGGCTGAAAATAGGAAAATGACATTTTTGGAGCAAATTTGAGACATGTAGCAGAGGAATTAATATAGAGCACAAGCAAATACAAAAAAAAATATTTTAATAGACGATGAGAATTATCACGGCACACAATATATTAAAAGGTTTTTTTTTGTATATGCTTTTGCTGATATCTAGTTCTTGAAAAATCGGTCTCCAAAAGCCTCAAATTTGGCCTAAAATGGCAATTTCACTATTTTAAGCCTATTTGTCGGCCATTTGGGTTACCATAGAAACCGGTAATAGTAAAATAAATGCCAGATTTTTACGCTTGGGCTATTTCTCTAATAAACCAATAAGATAAAATTGGTGAAAAGCAACTTTCAGTTTTTGGCTCTAGAGGGGGCCAAAATAGCCCCTTAATGCATGTACCCCTTTAACTTACATGTACATGAATACACAGCATACCTGTCAAATGCAAAATGCGTTGCTTCAAGACAACTGTCTAGGAGAACGTTAAACCGCTTACCCATGCAATGACAAAAACACATGCACCATTTAAAAGTATTTATTTAAAGCTCACAAGGAGACCATAGCATACACACCTTGTAGATTCATGGAACATACGAGGGACGTTTTTTATGTTCGTAGAGAGGTAGATTTAATGAAAACGGCGAAAGTAAATGCATACATCATGCATATATTTGGAAAGATTGAGCTTTTATCTATACATGCAACCTAAAATTATTTCAAAATGCATTACTTTAATTTCTTCTTAGAGGCAAAGACATACCTATATATCGCACACTGGATATATGGTAGAAATATGACATTTATGGACTTAGTCTCTGGAAGAACGTCAGTAACAATTGCCTTGAAAATGGGTCCATAGCCATACACAGCTTCTGAAAATTTGGCAGCAGATTAAGGACACCACGTGCTACAATATTATATAAACATTATAGCAAATACGCAGCAATTATTGGATATGGAAGATTTGTTTGGAACCTCAAAAAAGTGAACAGTATGTTTATAAACTTTTATTGTAAAAAGTTGACACAAGTGGAAGTTGGATACGGGCTTTTGAATGTGGCTTAATATGTTAGCTTTAAAATTGTATTATAATTTTTCTTGTTTATATGGTAGATGGAAGTGTTGTGGTAACTTTCATCCCAAAATAAAGTTAATGATTTTGTTTTATTAGAAATGAACTGCAAAATAAATAGCCTAGGGGGTGCTAAAATCCCTTATTTTGTACATAAATGACGCCCTGAAGCGTTACTATGTTTAGGAAATACATTTAAACTGTTTTGTGCCTCTAAACAGGTGTTGAATTCACTTCAATAGGAAAATTATGCAGATCCGATTGTTATTGTGTTTTTCTACGCGGGGTTTATTTACTCCACCCACTTTTTATAACATGGGGGTATGTCAGTTCCGAAAGTTGCCAGTTACATGCTTAAATCGATACATCAATATAATTGCTGACGAATGATTGAGTATATCATGTGCTATGCAAAACCAGAAGAAATTTTAAAATTTGTTCATAATCGTAATTTTAACAGATTAAATAACTAGCACTTGACTGTGATTATTTTGGTAAATTGATGGGTGTTTTAAAATTGTTATAGAACAGCAAACAACGTGCTTATAGTTTTGATGCAATTGTCTACGATTAGCGTTTGAATTATCAATTTTGATGGTGCAAAAGAAAAATCGGCTTGAAAAATGCTTATATCACCATAGCGAATGGAACTTAACAGCGTCTAATTTGATTAAAATGGCATGGATTTCGACCAGTGTCCTTTTCATGCCCTATTCAAAGCTATATATCTTGACCGAACTAAGCGCTAATGATGTAAAATTTATATCAGTTGATAGAAAAAAGCTAGACCTTTCAAAATATATGTACTTATGGTACCCTAAATTTTATAGTTGTAGAGATACAGCCCGATTCTACGAACATAAAAAATGACCCTCGTAAACGCCAACTTTTGTAAACTGCTGTCATAAGTCTATATGGTACATGTACATGTATACATGCACTGAATATATGCAATCGTTACATGTATAATACACACTGTATAATACTGACTTTGTAATACTCACCTGTCAATATGCACAAGCATTACCTATCTTTACCCCTTTAATAGATACAACCACGTGAAATGCACACAATATGAAATCTGCGCACAGCCACAGGTGTCATATTGTGTGCGTGCACAGGTTTCTTATTCTGTATATTTCACGCGACTGTAACAGCAAACGAGTGGCCCTAAATCGCTCACCTTAGTTTTGTTTAAAGCTTACATATAGGTTGAAAGCTGGCCATGTCCCTGTTGACACCTGGGGCGATGCCAAGGACCTCTGACACTTTGCTATGGTATCTGCCTATTTTTCAGATGCTTCGCAAAACTTCCCTATGCATAAGATATCACTGGTATCCTTTTTGATTGGACGCTTGATGTATTAGGAACGAATTAAGGTTATAATTAGACAGGCAGATGCATACGACAAAACAGAAGACACTACCAACGGGGGTAGGGGTTGCAAAATTTGACTTCACCATAACATTTAGAAATCAATTATTTTCACGTGTAAGGGTATAATATCACCAATACCCGAATACAAATCACAGTGAAAGTATTTTAAAGTCCAAAATCATGAGCATTTTAATGATTATATTTGTTGTAGTGTTTTCTATCTGATTAGTTAAGAAATATTTTGAAGAGCAACTGTAGTCCATATTCAACCTTGATGACAATGTATTTATCTGGTGCAATATTATGCAGCAATTTATCATAACCATTCATCCATGCGTAAAGTACACCTAGTCAGTGGCCATGTAGTTTATGTGTATTGGATAGATACAGTATATGTGCAAAATAATCTACCAACTGAATTAAGTAAAAGGGCAATTTTCATTATCTGAAGAAAAATATGCTTAAACGTTGTATTATTCCATGACTAATGGGTTATGAAAAGGAAGCTTACTTGTACTAATTATTTCCTTATACGGGAAAAAAAGATTTTCAAGAGAGCACACCAAAAATTCAAATGCTAATGTTCGGGCTCGCCCAGACGTCACAATTTGGGCTGTGGGATATCATTCCCCCCCGAGTCCCAGCTAGCTTTTCACATATCGTATGTAAAATATGAGAACACATTTACGTGCAAAAGGATTAGTTGGGACTCGGGGGGGAATGATGTTTTAAAAATATTTTTCTATTTCCTATATGTATAATACAAAAAGTGACCATTTTAGCCCCTAAATAAAGCCGTACATTTATGCAAATAGAAAATCAAATGCAAACTAATAAAACAGAGACCAACAGTGAGCTTATATATGAAGATGGAAGCATTTGATCGACTTTAATTTTTATCAAAATTATAGGCAGCGATACACTGTGATTCCCATTACCACCGTCAGAGGTCCTTTGGCCACAGGGGCATAATTTGATTAAATTGGTAGAGGTCCACTAGGTCATGCTACATACCAAATATCGAGGCTCTAGGCTTTATGGTTTCAGACAAGATGATTTTCCATGTTTTCTTTATGTAAGCCTATGTCAAACATGTGACGCCCAGGGGTGGGGCAATTTTTGGCCCTAGGGGGATAATTTGAACAAACTTGGTAGAGGTCCACTAGGTGATGCTACATACCAAATATTAAGTTTTAGGTCTTATGGTTTCAGACAAGAAGATTTGTTTATGTTTTCCCTATATAAGCCTATGTGAAACATGTGACCCCTGGAACTGGGCCATTATTGGTCCAAGGGGCATAATTTGAACAAACTTGGTAGAGGTCCACTAGGTGATGCAACATACTAAATAGCAAGGTTCTAGGTCTTATGGTTTCAGACGAGAAGATTGTGTCATGTTTTTCCCTGTATAAGCCTATGTAAAACATGTGACTTCCGGAATGGGGCCATTTTTAACCCCAAGGGGATAATTTTTTGAACAAACTTGGTAGGGCTCCACTAAGTGATGCTACATACCAAATATCAAAGCTCAAGGCCTTGTGGTTTCAGAAAATATTTTTAAAGTTTTCATCTTGAAAATCTATTTTAGCCTGTGTGATCTAGATATGCAATGGACCGGAACCATTTAAACAATTTTAAAGCGGGCCCTATCAGGATCCTTCTTACCAAGTTTGGTCATAATCCAGCCAGTAGTTTAGGTGATGGCCTTGAAGCAATTGTGGACGACGGACATCCAAATAGCTCACAATGAGCCAATGTCTCAGGTGAGCTGAAAAGAACTATCAATAGTCCATTTGACACTCCTATATGTCATATACATTTACCTAGAAATGTCAAGTACAATGGAGTTTTTTTATTGCTTTGCGCTTTATAGATGTTCTAAAACTAATCTAGCTTGAGACAACTCGTGAAATGTGCATAAATGCAAGATGGCCACCAGACGGCATCTTAAAAAATAACTTTTTAAAAATTGTCGCAGAATGCTGTACAATTTGTCGTTTCAGAGGTTTTCTGGAATGGGGAATCCAATTCTGCATGTAGTTTTGCATTTTAGGTTCCTATATTATATCACAGAAACTGCACAAGGGGATAATGAAATACCAACAAGTCATGAATTCCAAAGACCGGATTCCTATTTTTGCAGAGGTATAAACTAGAAGATAATCGGCCTCACCTTTAAAGCCCTGTTACTGGTCAGACTGCTTCAAAAGACATACACAAAGCTGGTTCGATTGTTATTGGGGAAAAGATGGAAAGGAAATTCATAGCAAGTTTCCTAAGCTATTAGAAGTTCGATTCAGACGATGTGTATGCTTAAGGGGCAGACTAAAGGTACACAATCCAAACCAGTAATAGATCTTTAAACCATTTTTCTCCGACTGCTGCTGATTAGGTAACAACGGAAGATAGAACTTGGTCCTCTGTTTGCCTGCGAGTTGTTTACCCAGCACCTTTTTGACTGATTGATGGACAGGGATGTCTTCGTTAAAGCAATAAACCTGGCCTGGTCAAAGTCCAGATAATCTTGACATCTCATGGCCATATTGTGATCGTCCATCTAATCTAGTTACACCCATCGAAGAACGTTTAAATAACTGTCCCGATGCTACTAATGAGAGTCTTGTCTTTGACAAGTACGCATACATCTCTGTCTTTCTTGTTCCTTGTAGCCTGGGAAAGGGCTGACCTCTTGTGTATTGTGTTTTATTGTATTTTTATCACTTTCCCATATGGTGTCTCGGGTCAGGTGTGGTACTTGATTTTTCCGATTCTTGATCTTTGCCTTCCTCTCTACTTTGTTTACCAATTGAGGCCAAATGAACTTGACTTCCAGTAAATTTTAGGGGGGTTTGATAGTAATTTGGTTTATTTCCCCCAATTTTTTATAGAACATTCTGTAAGCAAACAGTGAAGATACTGATCAAACACCGCATATACGGTGTCTGAACTAGATCTGCACTGTTTGTCTATGCCCCATAAATGGACGCTATGCTAAACTGGCTTGTATAACTTTTGTATAGCATTTAAAAAGTGATGCACTCGCATGAACTTAACAGAAATATGAATATAATTCAAAAATTCGAAAACATGTTTGTAAATATTGTAACGATAGGACAGAGACCAAACATCATTTTTTTGTAAATGTTGGTGACATTAGTTTTCATCTTGATGGCAGCGATAGGGCTACTTGGTACATCGTACCCTAGCTTATTGTAGAAAAAAATAGTATCTTTTCACACTTTTAGCTCTTCGTGGGTGAAAGTTTTCAGGATTATTCCTGAATTTAGAATTTTGAGGCTGACTTTCCGTAGAAAGTCAGCCTCAAAATGCTGAATTAGGAAGATTACAATAGGTTCTCTGATTTATATTGGGTTTGTCTAATGATAATTGGCCATATACACTTCAAATTGTGAATGTTTAGTGGACATACTGCAAGTAAAAGATGAGTTTCGAAAGTTCAGGATTTTTGAAAATTTGAACTTTACCATGGCTCTTTGCATGTTGGGTAACTTTGTAACAGTGATGATATTAAAACATGCAACAATCACAATATTGGCATGAAATCAGTCTATTTACACTTTTAATGATTTTCCCTTATTTTTAGTTTTTTTAATTAATATTCATGAATACGAAAATTATGCAAATATGATTACTTGCATATTCGACCATGGAATAAAGGCCTATGTCTTAGCTTTAATTTAGTACACCTTTTAGTAATCTATGTCTAAAAGCAGCCGAGATAGATACTATTGATCTTGTACGTATACCCACATTCGTGAATCACATTTTAATGTTTTCATAAAAGTTTATGAATATGCAAATCAGATTTGCAATTGAATATGCAAATCAGATTTGCATATGCAAGAAGGGGATAATTGGCCTATCTCAAGGCTTAAAGGTTTTAAGTTAGTAGTCTAGGGTAAGTAACAGCTGAGATATGAGTACTTTTGAAGGCATGCCCCCATTCTCAAATCCGCTGGAAACTATGCATTTCTAAATGTTTTTAGGACAACTTTGTTTCGCATTCAGGGGGTCCCAATGAACAATTTGGCACCCATGAAAAATTGTCCTGGGGCTGGGTGCAAGGTAACCTAAATTCAATGCCGGGGTATGGAGATCCTGTTCAGACGCCACACTACATGACTAAGCACTGATCTTGGTCTGCACTGTTTGTATATGTCCCAGAAAAAAGACGCGAAGGCGAGTCAAAAGGTTTTAAGTTATCACTGAAAATCAAGTAAGAGTTTTTCACTATTATTTAATAGTTATACCATGGGTTGTCCGCCAGTACGTGGAGATAATCCACGAGCTTTAGCGAGTGGATTATCTTACGTACAGGTGGACAAACATGGTATAGCTATTATATACTACCTACATTTGTACATCATTGTAGACCTTGCACATCAAGAGCTATTTCATGCTTATATTGGTATAAAAAGTTGACCTTGCAGACGTTTACCGATTAACAGACACACTAGCACCAAAATGTGTGTCACTAATTTTCAATATGACTTTTGTGTTATCATTTTTCAATGTCATTGTAATCGTAGTAAGAAATGGAACAAGGGCAAAATTAATTCACTGCTCATTGCATATCACCAAACCGTAGACGCGTCTTGTGAAATATTATGCACATATTTTAACAAAATGTTTTCTTTTGATACATGTCAATTTTTAGTGAATTTAAAAAAAAAAAGGCGCAGAAGAATTCCTGCTGTATTTCCATTAAATGTTATGAACAGACTAAATGAAACCGAGCCTCCAGATATAAAACCTTTTTCATGCTCAACCAGAGGTCCAGATAAGCTTTCAGTTCATTTGGGCATTTACCCCACCAGATTTTAATGAATTGCCTTTTTTCAAAATCTATTGCTTAAAAGTATTTTTTTTACTCCATATATATTTTTGAAATTGTTTATTTGGTACTTCATCTTGTTAATGATAAAAATAATCGAAGTGAGTTTAATTCGTTAGCCTGTTACTCACAGCTGACCTGCTTGTATCATCAGAGAATGATTGTGTTAAAAAAAGAACATGATAATTACAACACAAGAATGATGCAGAACATAATGCCTCGCCCCGAGGTTATAAAACTTGCTCGTGCTCAACTCAACTGAGCATGAAATTTAACATTTATTACAAGGATCATTTTCGTGCTCAGTTGAGCATGAAAAAAGGTTTTATAACCTCGGGGCCAGTGTTGTAAGTTCACTGTTGTCCCCAATTGCGCATGTGGGCTTTGTGTGTTTGATCCTGGTTTTATGATAAACATAATTGAGCCACGACATGTGATTTCCAACAATGTGGCATTTTGACAAGTGTAGACTCAAACGAGCCTGTACAGCCTCCTTGTAAGCTTAGAAACTCCAAATGATGTTCAGTCAGTTGCTTATCAGTCATAGAATATTCAAGCGACTAGCAAAGGCTCTGATCAGACTGCGCGTATGCGCAGGCTGATCTGAGGCTTTGGTGTCGCACATACTACATTGTTTGATCCTGGTTTTATAATACACATGTAGCCATTTGTGTGTCTTTTTTAGTTTTGCAGTCATCTTACTGAAGAAGGAAGAACTGATCCCCTTCTTTAATTGCATTCTTGCTTTAAATTTGTATTACTGAGTTTGTTTCAATCGAGAATGTCCGCCACAATTTGAGAATCGCATCAAGCCTCGGGTGTACGTAAAAGTAAGTAATGGTGCAAAGATCAGGAATCGATACAATCAAGTACCACACCTGGCCCAGGATACCAATTGGAAAGTGACAAACTCACAGTTAAAACCACAACGAGAGCCAGGAGGTCAGTCCTTTCCCAGCAGGTGACCACAGGGCACACATAAACAGACGCACACAAAGGCATAACAAACGCAAGACAGAAAAAACCCCATGATGATCCACACGGAAGTACCGCCCGGTCAGTTAAATATTTTACTGGAGGGCTGAAACCGGTTTCACGGCGCCAACATCACTCTTCATTCAGATGTGGATCAAGGCACATAGATATTTGGTTTGCATGAAAGACTCCAAACTCATCAATGCATCATCTCTTAGAAGATATAAATCAAGATTTGAAAAATGAGACAAAGCAAAGATAAGGACTCAACAGAAAATAAAACTGAATACCGGTGGGCCTGACAAAAAGCCAAAGCATTAGGCCCTACCATCTCATCAACAGATAAGTCTTTAAGTTGGAGCCGTCATAGAGTCTGAAATCCGACCCACTGGCGTGCAATTAAAGAGGCAAGCAAAGTAAGTAAGGGTGCAAAGATCAGGAATCGATACAACCAAGTACCACACCTGACCCAGGATACCAATGGGAAAGTGACACCACAAACGAGAGCCAAGAGGTCAGCCCTTTCCCAGCAGTTGACCACAAGGCACATATAAACAGACGCGCACAAAGGCATATGAAACGCAAGACAGAAAGAAACATAAAAGATCCACAAAAGAATTACCGCCTTGGAGCGGTCAGTAAAATATTTTACTGGAGGGCTTAAACCGGTTTTACGGCGCGCCAGCCTCACCCTTACAAATGTAATTCAGAAGTTGATCAAGACACATAGATATTTGGTTTGCATGAAAGACCCCTAAATTATCAATGCGTCATCTCCTAGAACATATAAATCAAGATATAACAAGGAGATGAAGCAAAGATAAGGACTCAACAGTAAATAAAACTGAATACCCGAGTAAAAGAAATCCAACAGGTAAACCCCCGTGGGCCCGACAAACAGCCAAAGCATCGGGCCCCTACCATCTCATCAATAGATGTCTTTAAGTCGGAACCGTCATAGAGTCTGAAGTCCGACCCACCGGCGTGCAATTTAAGAGGAAGGCAAAGTTGCCAACCGTGATTGGGTTGACCACCAAGCATGCAGTCTGTTGCAATACATTAATGTTTTAACCTATCTTTTTTATAATGGGAATTATTTTAATGAACTGCACTGAAAGATTATTGGAGCCAACGATCTTCTTCAATTTATACACCAAGTCACAATAGAATTCAGGTTCAGAAAGTGCTTGGCACAAGAGAGTTTTAAGTCCAACTTTGAATTTAGATATCAAATCATAGTATCGTCTATAAAATTTAGAAAAGGTTTTGCGAAGTTTATGACACCTATAGCCTTGTTTAAGAAGTTTCTGAGTAAACTATTAATTGCAAGTGTTGATGTCAGTACCATAGCTAGATGCTCTAGCAAAACGAATGAGCTGAGAGATATAGACTCCATAGGATGTAGAGCGAGGAACATCACCATCTAAAAATGGGAAATTGACAATTTCAAAATCAAAGTCGTCACGTTTATCATAAATTTTGGTAGACACAATATCATTAGAAATTGACAAATGCAAGTCTAAAAATGCGGCTTCAGTATCAGAGGTATTAGCTATATAAGATGGAGCTCTGAAGGGTATATTTGACTTACCATATTGTCAAAATAAACATTATTAATGTTTAAAATATCGTCCAAATATCTGGATGTAGTGTTAACGCATCAATAACACCAGCCTGCTTATCATAAGAAAGATACATCATTAAGTCCCTCTCATAACAAAGTTTCCAACCGTGATTAAGTTGACCACCAAGCATGCAGTCTGTTGTAATACATTAATGTTATAGCCAATCATCTTATAATGGGAAATTATTTTAATGAACTGCGCTGAAAAATTATTAGAGCCAAGAATCTCGTTCAATTTATACACCAAGTATCATTCAGGTTCAGAAAGTCCTTGCCGCAAGAGAGATTTAAGTCCTACTTGGAATTTAGATATCAAACCATAGTACATGTATCGTCTACAAAATTAAGAAAAGGTTTAGCGAAGTTTATGATACCGTTAGCATTGTTTAAGAAGTTTCTGAGTTAACAATTTATTGCGAGTGTTGAAGTCAGAAACATGGCTAGATTCTCTAGCAAAATGAATGAGTTGAGAGATATAGACTCCATAGGACGTAGAGCGAGGAATATCATCATCTAAAAATGGGAAATTGACAATTTCAAAACCTAAGTCGTCACATTTATTATAAATTTTCGTAGAAACAATAGCATTAGAAATTGAAAAATGCAAGTCTAAAAATGCGGCTTCAGTATCAGAAGTATTAGCTTAAGTTTGAGCTCTGAAAGGTATATTTGACTTACCATATTGTCAAAATAAACAGTATTAATGATTAAAATATCGTCCAAACATCTGCATGTAGTGTTAAACGCATCAATAACATCAGCCTGCTTATCATCAGAAAGAGACATCATAAAGTCCCTCTCATAACAAAGTTGCCAATCGTGATTGGGTTGACCACCAAGCACGCAGTCTGTTGCAATTCATTAATGTTATAGCCAATCTTTTTATAATGGGAAATTATTTTAATGAACTGCGCTGAAAAATTATTCGAGCCAAGAATCTTCATCAATTTATACACCAAGTATTATTCAGGTTCCAAAAGTCCTTGGCGCAAGAGAGAGTTAAGTCCTACTTGAAAATTAGATATTAAATGATTGTACATGTATCGTCTATAAAATTAAGATAAAGTTTTGCGAAGTTTATGACACCGATAGCCCTGTTTGAGAAGTTTCTGAGTTTACAATTTATTGCGAGTGTTGAAGTCAGTAACATGGCTAGATGCTCTAGCAAAACGAATGAGCTGAGAGATATAGACCCCATAGGATGTAGAGCGAGGTACATCACCATCTAAAAATGGGAAATTGACAATTTCAAAATCCAAGTCGTCTTTGCGGCGTCTAATCTGGTTTTGCACTGTTTGCCGATGTCCCTCAAAAAGGACGCTAGGCTTATATGGGTAAATAGAACATTCTGTAAGCAAGGCTTATATGGGTTAACTGTGATCAATATGTGAAGACAATGTACCGTTTTGTTTCATTACAAATTGCAGAGGGAACTGATCACAAAGAAGCTAGATAAAGAATATAGACACCTTGATCTACTTAAGAACATTAAAAAATATGACAGGTTATGAATAAAAATCCCCGACTTTTTCCAAAATTTCAAATTTTCCTGAGTCAACTCAAAATTCCCTGACCTTGAATTGGTCTCATTTTTCACTGACTTTTCCTTGATCATTGTAACCTTGCGGTAGTAAGCAGGTTGCTCTGACAGAAATTGATGGGATTTGAATGTCCCTGAAAATCTGGAACCAAGGTTATAGGCGTTAAAATTGAGACAGAATAGAAGACAAGCCATGGACGGTACATCTTAGATTTTGCCCCTTTGTGTTGACATTTTCATCTTAATGCCTAAGGCCAGTTTTTTTATTAAATGATTTACAGACCCTGCCACCGTAATTTTGCGTAAAGTAGAAAAAAAATCTAAAATAAATTTTACAGTTTATCCGCCGACTCTAAATATTATTTGTTTCGTTGAAAAAAAAAATATTTTTGAGGCTCTGTCTGTGTAATTTTGAGAGTGACGTTGTCCTGTCCAGATTTTAAGTAAAATGATAACTTTTTAAAGATTTAATGGTTTAAACTTTATTTTATTTGTATAATATATGACAAGTATACAAACAACACAGAATACAATTACAATACAACCACTATACAAATGGGATTCAGAAGAAAGTCAAATGACTTATTTGAATCTGTATCCCAAGAGTTCACATTACTAATATATGTACTATCATGTCGCAATTGTCATTCATGTAGATAATAATGGTCGCACTTTTAGCTGTTTGGCGATAGGGGTACTAGTTGGCTGTTGAGGGCTCCACGGGGAATGGACTGTAAAGTCATAATTTCAGTGGTCTTTTGTTGGACTAAATTCATCCATAACAATTAGATTTCTGAATAAAATATTATTGGGCGTATGCGTACCCGCAAATTAGTATCATATTAGGTTTTTATTTAGTTTTGATTAATTGTGTGTGCAACTATTGTAAGAACTTTCAATGTGTACCTTTGTTTTTTAGCAGAAACGTTTTTGTTTTTAATATATATTCTTGCACAGCTGAAATGAGTTCTGCATTTTCAACATCTGTCGGATCAGTATTACCATATAAGAAAACATTTACAGTTGGTTGACAGTAGGTCGAGACTCTATAAAAGATTTAATACAGACTGTTGGTTGACCTTTCTAGTTTTACTTTTTTTTTCTGGAGATATTAAAAAAAAGTTCTGAAATTGACCAGTTAACTGGTCATTTACAGAGCTTTTCTATTTATTTTTTTCGCCCCCACCCCCTCTCGACCCTAAATCTGAAAATAATTTCCCGTAATTGAACTAATAAAAAATTCTTGCCTAAGGGCAATGCGAGAGGAAGACATTAATGACATACTGTTACATAATATAATAAAAACCGTGCCATTAGTGAAATGTTTATAAAACATTAAACAATTGCTGTACACGTGACCTAATGGCAGATTTATAGTCCCCATTAACACTTATATAAACATGTTCAGAATATAAGCCTTACCATGATTGAAACGTTTTTATTTACCGTACGAACAAACAATCAAACTGTTCGGCAGAACCGCTCGCTACACAGTACAATCAATGTATAAATCATTTGAGCAAGTGCAATGAGATTTCCAACAGTGTGGTAAGAGCGACCAGCAAAGCCTCAGATCAGCCTGCGCATACGCGCAGTCTGATCAGAGCCTTTGCTAGTCGCTTGAATATTCTATGATTGTTAAGCTATTGACTGAGCATTATTTGGAGAGCCTTAGCTTCAAAGGATGCTGCACAGGCTCGTCTGAGTGTACACTTGTCAAAATACCACATTGTTGGAAGTCACATGCCGCGGCTCACTTATATTTGCAGTGACTGATTGCATACGGAACTAACTTGCTCCTCCAACATAATTAAGCAAAATACTTTTATATGTTTTTAATGACATTGCTGCTATGATTTGTTTTAATTTATACAAATATATTACAAAATGTGCTTTAAAACATGTGTAATGACAGCTTGTCAGTCTACTATGCATTTTATGAAAACTAACGTCAAGGGCAGATATACTAAACCAGTTACAGTACCAAAATCGACCGTATTTGCACGCACTTATGTGGCCTTGGCCTCTTGGTTTCCGTAAGAGAAACTCCTGGAAAGCTAGATACTTTTAATGAATCAAAGAATTTCTGGCGATAAGGCGTGCCATTTCCCTAAATGAGACGTTCGTTTTATTTTGTTGAAATAAGGACTGGAGACACTAGGCACATTCAACAAATACAAATTGGCCAGCCGTATATGCACCCTTACAGCCTAGTCCGTATATTATAATCATTTTTGTCATTAATGCATATAATAATCCTACTTCGTTTTGAATGAGAATTTATTATGATCGTCAACTGTGCTTGTTATTTCAGTAACATGTATGTGAAATGGTCTATCACGATAGAGTATATATTTTTATACAGTTGATGTACAATAAAAAAAGACCATTTGGCAAAGCAGTCTACTTTTGCCAGTTATTTGATGTCTTCTCTGGCTTCTATAACCCCATCCCCAAGACGCTCTCTACTTATGTTGTATATGTTTATAGCGACATGCCATTTTCCAAAGGGCATCTTGGGTCTGGGGGGGGGGGGGAGCATCTAATGCTAGGTTTACACTATGTTCCCGGCAGCCACGGCAGTCACGGTAGCCAGAAACGTAGCTCGCCGTGATGTTTTTAGTCATTTTTGACTTTGTGTTCAAGTTCTGTTAAGTCTTGCTACGTTTTCTCACGGTCTGTCAAGGTTTTCCGTGACAGAGGCTCGCCGGCGCGCCACGGTCTGTCACGGATGGTTCTACGTTTCCTCCCGGCCTGCCACGTTCTGTTGGGACCTCTCACGTTTTGTTACGTTGCGATCAAGTTCTGCTACGCCTATCAAGTTCTGTCAAGGTTTTCTACGATGAAACTTGTGCGATGAATGGTGTTTGAGCCCCAATATACACACTGCTTAAAGAGGAGGTCTACAAAGCTGCTGCAATCGTTATATTATGCACCCTTGATCAAACACAGCATTACATGTAATGGCAATGAAGAAGCCGATTTCGTATCTATATAATTGCTAGGAGCGTATATAGTACATGTAGCCTTTGCGGCAGCAAGACGGCCACCGGCAGCTGTATAGAAGAATGGTCGTCCAGCAGGAAGGTTAAAGACGGATGCAAAGTGCGGGCATGGTTTTCGGAAGAACAAATGCAACAATTGGGATATTTCTCACTTTTTACACATGTAGCAAGAGAGATTCGCATTGAAAATGTTAACGCATTTCAGGCCTCCAAAGCTCTTCGAAACTGTTCGGTGAGAGTCTTGAAACAATAACACCAGCCATTGGTACCAGCATTAACCCTTTGTACTCTAGTGACTCATTTATGAGTATTTTTTAAAAACACAGAATATTCTAATGAAATGGCGCACAATGCAACATTTTATCAATGTTTACACTGACTGATCTTCAGAGAAATAAATGCAATATTCTGCCACGCGAAATTATAACCTATGACACCTCGATAATACAATGAAACTACCCAAGTCCATTCAGTAATGATTATTTCTACCCTTGTCACTACTTTCCTCCTCAGATGCATCTATCTGAGATTCTTAGACTCCATTTTTAGGTTCGAGCTGTGGGGTCGGGTTAGGACAACGTGGCAGACCGCAACATAACTTGATAGACCTTGACAGACCTTGGTAGACCTTGGGTTGCCGTCTCGTAACAAGCCGTCCCGCTACGGATATACTTCAAGTTGTGTTAAGGTCTGTTACGTTCCGTCACGTTTTGTTGCGTTCTCCCCGTGCTACTACGGCACATTTAAGTAGGTCAATCTCGCCGTGGCTGCCGTGGCAAATTTTTTGACTGTTTAAAAATCTGTCCCGGCGATCACGGCAACCACGGCGAGCTACGTTTGTCGACCCCGTTCCCCTACGTTGTGTTACGGTCACCCCGTTTCGTCCACGGTGGCCGAAATCGTGACTGCCGTGACCGCTGGGGACATAGTGTAAACGTAGCATTATAACAAACTAAAAGACACCAGTTTCACCTTTCCGCTGACAAATGTCATACTTTTAAGTATATTTCGTACGCATGCGCAGAAAGGATATTGTTAAGTTTTGGAAATGAATAGCACTTCTATCCTTTACAGTTTAGCACTTTTACTTTTGAAAACTAGCAAAGCATTTAGTAGAAAGACGTAAATTGAGGGGTGGGAGTAGAAAGCGCAAATTTTTACTGCTTTGCTAATGATAAATTGCTATGAAACATATTTGATGCTTACTTTGCATATTTTGCTGCGGAACCGCCCCAATTTTAAAAACAAGAGTGCAGTTTGAAAATTTGGTGTTTGTAGTCATATCAACTAGGGAAAATACACGCCTTATCGCTAGAGCTTCTTCTAAAATTCAGAAAACACTCAAACATAAGGGTATCTGTAATCCAATATTCGATGCATAGTCCTGTAGTTCATATTCACGATGTTCATGAATTTCAATACTTCCCATAAAAAACAACATGTTAGCTGATACAAACCACCCTTTTCCAAAAAGCTTGGATGTGACCTAAAATGGAAAAAATAGAAGAATTAGGCGACTAGCGAAGACTCAAGCGATCCTGTGGAATTGGAAAACCTCGCTAGAGCCTTCGCTGCTCGCAAATACGAAGTTTTGAAGATGATTTATGCTCTGGCCTCGATGTTATAAAACTTGAGTTCATTCTCAAGCTCAAAATAAAGAACATTGATTGGCTGCTTGCGGACATGTGTCCGCAAGCAGCCAATCATTGCGCTTTATTTTGAGTTTGAGACTGTACTCAAGTTTTATAACCTCGGTGCCTGACTAAAGGGGTGATTTAGTCAGCCTGACCGTCATGCATTACAAATCATGCTATTAGTCCTTATAAAATAGTCATGCATGATTCCAGGTCAGCATGACAAGTCATAATTTTCCATTACAAAGCCATGCAAAAATGTTCAGCCAATCACGGTGTATGTCACTGAGGCTAATGGCTTTCCAGTTAAAACAGAAGCGATGTAAAATAGACAACCCTAAACATGCCAGTATTTTGTCCTGAAAATGATGTCCGCTTATTACACCTCTATGCAAGTGCACTTCAGACGGGAGCGCAGTGGCTCAGTGGTAGAGTGCTTGACTCGAGACCGAGGGGCCGCGGGTTCGAGCCTCACAGGCGTCACTGCGTTGTAGTTCAACTCCTTAAGCAAGACACATTTATTCTAGCTTCGTACTGGTTCAACCCAGAAAGACCCGTCCTTGTTTACCTGAAAGGTTGTCGATGGGACGTAAAGAATCAAACCAAACAAACAAAAAGCACTTCAGACTAGATCTTATCATGGAAGCAAACACTATGAACCCTGATCAGGGAGAAGTCTGATCTGGGTTCATCTTGTTCCCCATATAGGCTACCTAAGAACATAAGCAGATGAGGGAGCAGATGACAAAAGCTGTGACTGGCGGGATTTTTTTAAAGATGTTCTTATTTTGAGTAGTGAGACAATGGAGAGCCCAATTAGATAGTTCAAGATGAGCTATTTCATCGCTGTTGATATTCAACGCTGACAAGAAATCACACATGACATAAAATACGTGTGAACAGAAAGATCATGCATGACAAAATCAGGACAGCTAAATCACGCCATCTGAACACCCAGTAAAAACGTAGATATGAGGCCCAATTGTGTAACTTGATATGATAGCATTGAGATGTATAATTGTCTCATCTGGCGTTATGCGAGCTGGCATGCATATATAGATACGAAGTGGGGTACATCTGCACATAGCATTTCTTTGTTTTTATCATTTATCGTGTGTTCCATACCAATGCTCATGCTATGGTCATCTGACTCAGAACAACAATAATTTTAGCCTTACCGAAAAGGACCTGTCTCCATAATTGCACTGGCTCTTAATTGGCTGGCCCCCAGTCCAAATCAGGGGCGGATCCAGGATTTCCGGAACAGGGAGTTCATATGTATAAAGGTGTGGGAGTTCGTTTCGCTTAAATATCTATTCTTTCTTAAATATCCGGTGAAAATGAAATAATTTGGTCTCACTGAGACCAAATTATTTCATTTGCATAGGATATTTAAAAACAGAGGCCGGGGAGGGGGGTTCACTTGAACCCCCTTTGGATCCGCCACTGCAAATAACATATTTATTTACTATTCTGTGAAAAGCTATCACGTTTTTTACATGTGCATGTATCATTAAACAAACTATGAAACCTGTGCAATTTTGCTAGATGATATATTACTTTGATATCTTTTTTAGGTTAGCTAATGAGATCGCTGCTCGTATACACAAAATGGGGAACGAACACGTAGATGAAGTTAGGACTTCAGTCCCAGATACATGTAGCTGCATATGTATGTTTAACCCATATAAGTCAAATGGAATTCCCCTAACTTATCAATTTCGTTTTAAGAGTTGTTGGTTGGTATTTTTCATTTCATTCAAATTCTAATAGAACTTCCTGTAGGCAAACAGTGGAGACCCTGATCAGGTCTGGGTTTACAGTGTTTACCTATGTCCCACAAAAAGGACACTAGGCTTATATGGGTTAAGAATAACTGCGCATATGAACTGAGTACCAAATATAATACTTACATGTATGTGGCGGGATAAAAGTGTCATTGGGGCCGACCATAGATGCGTGCAAGTTGTACACATATACATTGTAACTTGATATTCATTTATCATAAACAATTTTTTTTGACTTTATAAGCTGTCAACAGTAAAGCAATATTTTTTTTTATTTTAATATGTGGCAGGTTAACACTAGTGCAACGATTAATACATAAAACCCCCTTAAACTATGAGACAGCTTATGAGACTGCGATTAGCAAAGATTCTGACGAGATATACGAGGGGCCTTCGCTGCTTGAAGAACCAAAGCAAAGTGTGGAACAAGATGACTATACAATTATGCCAAATACTACCGTATGTAGACATCTTGTCTCACAAGATACATGTAACTTTACGCATATATGCAATAAGGAATATTTTCATATGAGAGGGTCCCACTTAAATGTCAGCATTCTATAAAATATTTTGAACGATGATTTAAATCACGAAACTTATCACGTAACCATCATACTCCCCATGCTTTTTTCCCTAATTTTCCATAACGTTTGATACAGTTAACACATTTATGCCAAATGGAATTTCCAATTGTTATCAATTTCAACAGTCCATTTCTATTTAAAGGGGTGTTGGGTGGTAGTTTTCAGTTTTATTCAATTCTTAATAAAACATGTTACGAGGGTTAGTCAAAAATAACTGAACCCTACCTCATAACATTTTATTTTGGTATTGTAGACAACAAATATGATTATTTTCTATAAGTATCATATGTCATCGATGTTTTGAGCCTGAAGAATTATCCTTGTGAAGCTTCTATTATGGTTGCTAGGCAACTGAAGATCGTCTGTCAAATCGATGCGTTCACGATTTCAGCCACCAAGAATATATAGTATGTCTTTAAAAAGCTTGCATGCTTGATAGTTTTTGTGAAAGACATATTTGACATTTATTTGAATTATATATATCATATTGTCTTTTTATTACACTTAGTTCGTTAATGCTTAGGTGAACGTTGGTTGTATGCGTTGCCTAGCAACAACAAACGCCAAAATTCCACAAATTTTCAAACACACGAGAATTTTGTTGCCATGGAAACAAAATTGTGAATTAAAATCAAGGAACTTAATATGTCTGAGGGTTTGTTTGTGTATGCAGTACTGTTAAAGCATTATAAGGCTTTTATTTTATGTTTTCCATTAAAATTGTGTAAATATGAATGTGGGTGGGGTAATTTATAGGACGTCAGGCATGTTAAAATTTGATAATTTCTGAAATCAAACTACCACAGCATCTATAATTTGGGGTCAGTTGGTTTCTGTTCTGTGACACTGAATAGGTACATGTTAAAGATATCAGACGACAGCGTATAAAGCCATGCTTTAACGTTACTGTTCCCATAGCAACGCTTAGAATTAGCTGTATCACAGCGTGAACGCACCCCTTTGACAGGTCATATTCTGTTGCCTAGCAACCGTTACAAAAAGCATACCAACAAAAATGAATTAGGTGATTAAATAGATGACATATAACTAAAATGAAATATCATTTCATTGTATGTCCATTTTACTTGATTCAAATGTTATGAGGTAGGGCTCAGTTATTTTTGACTAACCCTCGTATAAGCAAACAGTGGAGACCCTGATCAGACGCCGCATTCTGCGGCGTCTGATCTGGGTGTGCAACGTTTGCCTATGTCCAACATTAAGGACGCTAGGCGTATATGGGCTAAGTCAGGATGGTCCATAGTATATATACATGTAGTATATTTTGAGCGGTTTATACAGGTTGAGATTTCGCTGCATGTAGGAATGAATGTTCCAAATACTCATGAACTGACTCGTGTGTATTTGTGAGAAGCGAAGGCTATGGCAAGCCTGTGTATTTGCACAGGCTCGCATGAACAGTCATTACTTGACAATGCGTTAAGTACAGTGTACTGGTTATTTCATGTGCTGGCTCAGTCATGAAGCTAGCAAGCTGAGTATGACCTCATGGTCTGGCTGCTTGGCCTTTTTTCTACTTAATATAAGTATTTCATTCTGATTGGTTTCCATACATATTGATACAATAAGCATGAATTTGTCCATTTGTGTTTAAAGGATTACAGGTCTAAATTTCTACATTTAAATATATTTCGTCTCAGAAGATTGTTATTATCCATAAAACATGAGGTCGCACTGTTTGCCTAAGTACTTGTCTACCGGTATCCAGAATGAAAAGGTTACATAACCGACCCAATCATGACATGTGAGACCAATGAAGACTCAGCTCAGCCTGATTATCTACACAATAACATCAGATCATTCACTGGAAGCTAGGTTGATAGGTAGGGAGATCTGATGGGTTCTTCGTGTGGGCAGGGAATACTCTGGTCAGACTGGGCAGGTGATCTGAGTCTTTTTTTGGCACAAAATCATTTTGATGGTTCTGTCATGAATATTGTCGCAGCATCCTGCTCCTTAACAGAGGAGCGTTAAGTTCTGAGTCTTAAGGAGTATCCCCAAAAAGTGCTTTCATCATGAATTCCATTGATGGTAATCCCGTTTATATGAAAATATTTGCTGTGCAGAATTTCGACGATTTTTTTTTACAGATTATCGCTACCATGTACTATCCAAATTGTACCATCTGCCTATGAAAAATTGCAGACAAGAACATTTTTTAAAACTATATTCAGCGACTTTCAAATACACAATTTGATCAATAATGATATGTAAATACCTACTAAATTAAATTAAATATCTTGAGATTTGTTTTACTGTAACACATGCACAAGCATAGGTAAGCACGAGATAATAGAGACTACTACGACCAAAACATTGTCAATTGTGAATAACACAAGTGAGCCTCAAATAAGAGAAATTGACTGTAGGTAGTTTGCCATTGGTAAAACAACCTGTGAAACAGACTATGGTAGTCTGTACATCAAGCTTTTAAGTTGAGTTGTACTTGTTATAAGTTGGTAAGACAGTCTGAGGTATAAACCAATGAGAACAACGTTTTCAAAATTACAAAAGAAGATGGTTCCTGGTACATAATCTAGGTCAAGACCAAAAATAGACAGCAAGCCGCTGAAAAAAGTGGATAACGAACGTTTCGAGTTGTCATGATTTGTTCAGATTATGAATTCAATATTTGAAAGTTGCTATGAGCCACCCCGTGAATAATTGTACATACCGCATATATGCGTTAAATCACTTTCAACCCATTTAATGCGAATAGAATTTCCACTTTTAGGATAGCTGATGGTATTTCCTTTTTGTAATTGTTATTCAAGTCTTAGTAGATCTTTTATTAGTCCAAAAATGAAGACCCTGATCAAAGCGGTGTCTGGGTATAAAGTCTCATAAAAAGAACGCCATGCTTATATGGGATAATCGTGTACCCACTCTATTTAGTGGTACGATTTGTCGTGTGCAGTGAAAATCAACAAGATTATCGTCACACTAAAAAGGCCACAAAGCACTTTTTCAGGAAACCAGAGATACCCCACCTCCACCACAATGCATAAGGTAGGCATACATGCAGGACTTTAGCGGAAAAATAGTTTTCTTATTTCTCAACCAAAACATATGTTGTGGATACTCAAAAGAACCGTCTTAAAGAGACGGTTCTTTTGAGCACCAAAACCATATACTCCAAATTATGGGTAAGAAGATATTGACAATTTTACGCTGAAAATTTTTGTTGTATTTTTCACTTTAATTCAAATTTTAATATAATTTATGTAAGCAAATAGTATAAACCCTGATCAGACGCCGCGTTCTGTGGCGTCTGATTTGGGTGTGTACTGTTTGCCTGTGTCTCACAAAAAGGACGCATTGTGTTTTTGTTTGTTTTATTTGGGGCGGAGGAGGGGGTGTTTTTAGACAGTGTTTTGTAATGCATAATTTAGTGTCATTTCTAGTTTTCTAATCATCTCAGCTGATTTCTTGACTTCAGTTAATTGTCATTTTGGTGTCATTTGGCTGTAAGTGATCTGTATCTCTTCCTCACGGTGCCGTGTGTTGGTCTGCAGGATGAGATTCAATCGGAACTGCCTCGGCCAATTCCGTGTAATCAGGCATCGGATCTACTTTGATAACGTGGCGCTGACGTTACATAACGCGACGCTGACGTCACAGAAACCATACCAACAAACGTTTATAAATGAAGTTTATGTTTTTTTCAATAAAATATCGCTATAGAGATATTTTATTGAAAAATATATAAACTTTATTTATTCTGCCGATTATTAAACTTTACGGGTAACCAGTAAAATGGATTTTAATAAGGCTGAGCCCACATGCTACAGAACTAAATTTCCTTACGCCAGTTCCGGCTAACAGAATAGAGCTTTTTCGTACATAGTACTACGCGCAATGCACCTCCCGAGGCTTGATTCGAGAGACTTTTCCGATTGGGTGATATTGTGGCATGTCCTGGTCATAAATGCACTCACTTGTTTTAGTATCTAATTTTAATTTGTTTTGGTGAAGTTTGGCCTTGCACTTTTATCACTCGGTCTCTAATGGGTACTTCCTTCGTTTTGATGCTTAACGTCGTTATCAAAAAGTTGCCAGTCATGTTGGGACTTTTCTTGGTTGAACCAGTACTTAGGAGATTCACTCGATAATAAAGTATCTTGCCCATGCCTCCGGTCCCCTGTGAGACACGGGCCAGCCCTTAAAGATTAAAACGAAACTCGAACACTTTGCACGAGCTACTGTATCATTTGTATCGTGCTTTCACGTAGTAAATAGTCTGGCGGATATTGTAAATCCAGATCCGACCGCTCCGGCTCTTGGTCAGGGTTTAAAATAATTGCCATCCATCACTACATTTCAAAAACACCTCATCAGATTATAAATTGGTACTCAGTATTGCATCGGGGAGCAACGAAGACTCAGACGAGCCTGAGCATAAACACAGTCTCGCCACCAGAGCCCGTGTTCATCGCAGACACAATATATGGCAATGGAAGATGGGTCAGACAAAAACATTTACTGTCCTGCCAGCGAAGAGTGACAGTGACGTCATGTTTTGTTTACAAAGTTATCAGGGACTTATAATCGATAAATCACTTGTGTATTAATCCTATCCACAGGATAGGATTGATATACAAGTGATCTATTGGTTAAAATGCAATGTGCAAGTTAACGTTCTACTTAACAATTGTAAACAAACTATTACGTCATTGTCTCTCCTGGTTGGCACGACAGAAGAACCCAAAGTCCTGGTGGATACAATGTTGATCAGCATAGGGGCTTAAAGGAGGCTTTTGTAACAATCACCTATGACCACATGTAAAATAAAGGTCTTAGAATTTTGCTATTTGCCTACTAGTGTCGACTGCTCTTAATGTTCGAATCAGTTTGTAACCAGATCAGGACCAACGAAATGTCGGGCCTGATCTGGGTCCAAACTCTTCGAAACTCTAATGATAGATCTATTCCTCCTGAAAAGAATTTTTCGAAAAAGTTGATTTTGACAAAAGTCAGCAGACGACATAAAAGCATCAATGATTAAAATTGTCCAGCAGACAAAGAGTTAATAATCGCAAGCCTGACATAAATACATGTACTGTCGTGCCAACCAAGAGTGACAGTGACGTAATACTTATTTTACAATTGCAAAGTAAAACACGAATGTGTACGGTTCACTTGTGCTAATGCTTATCGATAGATCACTTGTGTATTAATCCTATCCTGCGGATAGGATTAATACCCAAGTGATCTTTCGATAAGTCCATAATAAATTTGTAAACAAAACATGACGCCACTGTCACTCTTGGCTGACAGGACAGTAGATGGTAGAAGTACCTGAACGCTTTAAAACAACAAAGAGCTATTGCTTTCATTTCATTTAATATCAATACGAGAAAACAGATGAAATATTAGTAACATGCAATAAAATGAAAGGTCCATTCAACCATTGGGGCTATTTGCTAACCCTTTAATTGCCACCAAATCTTTGCAGCAGACGATATTTTCGATTCTTTTCGCTGCTTGAAAAAAAAAACTATTTAGCATTGACTTCGCATGTGAATAGTCCACAGGCATACCATTCACATGGAGACTCAAGCCTATTTTTTCCAGAAGACAACAAGAAAGGCCTCGCAAATTGTCGTCTGCTACGGTCATGATAGGTCACGAGTAAAGTTTATTGCAATTCCTACGAGTGTCCTCTGCATCAACGTCCGTAGTCAGTTTCAGTTTAAAGTTTACATGGATCTACATGTTGGCCTTGACAAAGCCCATGATTGTGCCCATGACGGCCTTCCATGAAGCAGGATCAGCATTATAGTTGTTTACCATTCTCTCGATTAGGAGATCCACAGCAACCTAGAATAAAGACAATCCCGAACTTTAGAAATTCTAAAACAAACGTCGTCTGCCTTTGTCGTCTGCTGAATTGTTTTAGAAGCATCTTCGACGGTGTATATCAGGACAGACTGAGGAGCAGTCTGATCTTCGTCAACACTGTTTGCCCCTATTCTTACATTAGTCAAATGATGTAAGCACAAAATGCAGCAGACGACTTCAGCAGGCGACAATTTCAGATGAAGCTTTTTGGCTGGCGGTAGTTTGGCGCTCTCGCTACTGCAGCTTTTAGAGAGATGGCCCTGTCGTATTTTATTTTTGACAGGATGAAATACAGTAAATCCTGTCTTAAGCGGCCACTCCAAAATAGACAAAACAAATGTCTAAAAGACAAATGGTAGCTAAATGAAGGTCGAAAGCATTGCAGAATGCTCTCTTGGAGCATTCTGCAATACTTTTGACCTGCATTAAGCAATAATCGCTCTTGAAAACCAATTTTCGGTCCTCATTTTGAGTGGCCGCTTAAGACAGGTTTTACTGTATGCTTCACTTGATGCAAATTTGGGATGGTTTTGGGCCGCTTAAACTATCACATTCTTTTCTTTCTCCCTTCCTCCCTCTAAGAAGAGTCCCAACATGACTGAAATATTGTTGACTGGGACTTTAAGCCTTATATCAATTAAGTTTAGCCTGGCGCTAACCTGGCTGTATGAATTAACTGGCACGATATCACACTTACCAACTTTAGCACGAAATGTCTCGTGATGTGCAAGGTCTACACTGATGTACAGTAGGGGTTTAAAATATTATACCATGTATGTCCCCTGTACGCGCTAAAGTTCGCGGACAACCCATGGTATAACTATTAATAATGCTTTCATAGTAGTCGTACAACATTTTCAACGGTATTGGCGTAGCTCCTTCATCTGCTGGCCGTTTTAAAATGTCTTCATAGCAAACAGTGTAGCTCCAGGTCATAGTCTGACCAGGGTCCACACAGATTTTCTGTATGCTAAAATTAGTCCGTGATATTAGCAACTAGATGCCGCAGACGACCATGCAGACAACATTTTATATGTATAGATTGTTTCATAGCAGGCATAAAAAATAAAAATAGGAATAAACAGGCCTCCAGATAAGAGTGCGTATTGGAAAACTATTTTCTTTATTTCTCATCCAAAACATATATTGTTGGAACTCAAAAGAACCGTCTCAATGAGACTGTTCTTTTGAGCACCAAAAACACATGTTTCAATTGATGGGTAAGAAAATAATTACAATTTTACGATCATAAAATTTCCTTTTCTGGATCTATGAATAAATACCTGAATATCGCCAGCGCTGACACCTCTAGCCTTGTGGAGGACGGCAAATCTTCTGCTTTGAATTTCACAAATGTCTAGACGGTCCAAGTTATCGATCCACATATCGCACATTTTGGCAAACGACTGAGCCTGGGCTTTAAGTTCATCGCTACCACCGATGCTACCCTGGCTCTTGCCCTTGAACAAGGCGTTGAATTTGTCAAAAGAACCTGGCACCTTGCTGAAAAGGCTGAAAATAAAAAAAGAAAAAACACCTCTTAGTACGTTATTGAAACCACAGGAGCTTCGAGTTCGATCCTTAAACCACCCCTATAGCCTCAAAACCAAAAGCTCACAATGTCATTACGTAATGACACCGTGAGTTTTTCGTTTTGAGGCTATGTAGGTGATATAATGACCGAACTTCAAGCTCCTGTGTTGAAACAGAACGATTACAATGGAAAGACTCGGCTCTGTTGCAGCTTTGCGAAATAGATAAACACATATTTTCAGCGTAAAAGTGTATATATTTCCTTACCCATAATTGTTAGCAGGAACCGTCTCATTGAGTACCCACAACATATCTTTTGGTTGAGAACTAAGAACATTATTTTTCTGGTACACACTCTTAACTAAAGGCCTGGTTTAAGCTAAAGTTACCGATGATAAATGGAACCATGTCCGTATTTTGAAGGAAACAATGCCAAAAACGGTGTTTGGTGTGGGTATTTGACCCTTTGAAAGTTACCTTATACATATACTGTCCTGCCAGCCAAGAGTGTCAGTGACATCACGTTTTGTTAACAAAGTTATCAGGAACTTATAATAAATAGATCACTTGTGTAAGAAATGAAAATATCATGATTATAGTAAAAACAGAATGTCAAAGCCAGCATATTAATATAGATAATATATTACAATTATAACGAATTAGGTGGGAACGAGCTATTTATAGTTTTCTCCCTCCTTTCCTGACTACTCCTTTGACTATGGTCGAATTGACCTTAATGATTCACTTAATAGATATTGCACTTATTGACAAAATATGTGATAAAGTTAAACCAAAAATTTAAATGTCTGTGCCAACTGATTAGTTGTGAAGCACAGAAAGGGGCGGAGTAAACTACAAATGACTCACTCGTTGAACAAAGCTGCGCCCTCTTGGTTCCAGTGACATCTAGCGTTACGCCAGCTACCTTGGACTGCGTCTCTTTGTTGTGGTGAGAATACCATGGTGCTTGTCCTTTCTGTGGAAAAAGAGTTCCGATTATTGGGCCTCATCGCGACAAAACCTGTCTTCGGGGTTTCCGACAAAGCCAGACTAAAACCAGTCTCCTCAGCTACAGCGACTAGCTAGAAAACTGAAATTTCGCTTGTAGCAAGCTTAGATATGGTACTTTTCAAAACGCGAATAACAAAGGCGCTGATCAGACTGCGCGGATGCGCAGGCTGGTCTGCACCTGTGTTGTTCGCAACACCCCGAAGACAGGTTTTCTCGCGTCGAGGCCCAATAACACAGGTTGACGAAAATATTCCCTTGTGATTAGGTCCCAAGATTATAAAAAATGTCATGCTCAACTTAACTGGGCATGAAAATTCAACTACTCAGAAAAAAGCTAAAATTGTTGGCATTTTAGCATTTCAAAGGCACGTTAAATTTCATACTCGGGTTAGCATGAAGAAAGTATTATAAGATCTAATTAGAATTAAAGTTAAACTGTAAAAAGGTTAAGTTGTGTCCATTTTACTCCTAAAAGCTACTTTCTAGTGTTCCAAGGCTTTGAATGATAAAAAATGAATTCATGAACTTTTGTTCCTTATCTGCAGTTTTAATGTAAACCGTGAACCTTAGCAGAGCAATGTATTGATGTGCAACAGATAGAAAATGCACAGAGGATCTTACATAAGTGCTCACGTATTATTGAATTTATTAAACGAGTTGAGGAAAAAGTGATAAATGCGAGGCATGCCGAACAAAATTGTTTTTTTTTGGCAAAGAGTTAAATTCAATAATACCGGAGCACGAAGGTTAGATTCTATTTGTCATATGACACAAACATTATTTTGAGATCGCGTTTTTGGAGTTTAAAATTCTACATACGCAACGTTGTTATTACATTACATGTACATTTCGAATATAGTATTAATTGAACAGTCTGATCTGGGTCCATATCGCTTGCAATATAGGCCCACACAACACACAAATGACAACTCTTGGTGTGAGTAGCGAGAAATTATTAATAGAAACGGCTTCCTGAGACTTGAAATACGTACCGTATGACCAGCGGCGGTAGAGTTTGCACACAATCAAAGCTTAAGTGATGAAACAAATTTACCGTATACAACGTTACTTTTACTGCTGGTAAAACAACAACAAAAAAAAACCAAAACAAACAACAAAAAATCCATTAAAACCCATCTGCGTACATGTATGTCACCAGCTTCAGGCGAATTTTAATTGTGCACCCTGATAAGACGGCTTCATAAGTATTCTTATAGGGTCAACATTGCTTAAATTGAAAACAGCAGACAACCAAATGGCAATGTCGTTGGAAGCCTTTGCATATTGCCCTCTGATGTCAAGCTATTTTTACATTAAGCAGAGTCCTCGCGAAAAAGTATTTTAACTCTTGAAATTGCTAAATGTCTAAAATGGACTATTCCAGATGATCATTCGGACTTATCCATCCAAATAGGCTGAAGACTGCAAACAAATACAATTTAGTCCCTGATCAGACTGCTCCTCGAGCAGTCTGACCTGGGACTACTTTGTTTGCCACATGAGTAATTCGGTTTAGTTTTAACTTCAATAAATCAGATTCATATTAAGTATTTTGTATAAACATTATGTTCTAATTATATTTGCGCAAGCGTAAGTTAAGCTTTGCAAGCCTGTTCAGTCTGCACGATTTGAGTTAACTATATTGTCGACAAACACGGGCGCGAAGAATTGAAAAGTTTGGTGCAACGGTGCAAGTCAGATATTCATCGCGGTTTAATTAGATTATCAGCTAAATACCTTGTCAGGTAGATCCAAGTATGCTGAATGAACGTTGGCGCAGATTGACAAATTAGGTACCTGTCCATGCTATTTATACTGTGTATTGATGACTTCATCAACACGTGACCTGTAAAAGTACCTACAAGTACTTTTCCATGCCCGACATAGACCCCGGGCTTCTCATCTTTCGCTTTCATCCTTGGACAAATCTTGATGTCACTCTCAGCCTATCACTTTCAGTGCAAACATCAGCGGTATTTTTGCACATAGGACGATGTGATAAAGTTCGTGTTATCAAACATAACAGACACCTCTAGAATAGAGGGCAGGCATCCTTGAAACCTAAATTCAAAACATTTCCTTACATTGACTTATTTTGTAATCATCTCCTTTCTCAATAAACATTCACTTTAGTCAGTTCTTATCGCATGAGCGTGAAGGCGTCCCTTTAAACACGTATTCGCAGCTACATAGTGGGAAGTGACGCCTCCATTTTGGCCTGTGCTTTTGCGTGTGTTCAGACTTTGTACGCGCGAGTAGCGAAGGCTCTGGTAAGACTGCGCGCCTCTGAGCATTCGCTGCTCGCACAAGCTACGCATTTGTTCAATGTCACATCTGAGCTGTGACATGTGATTTCCAACAATGTGGCATTTTGACAAGAGTAGACTCAGATGAGCCTCTGTAGCCTCTTGTTAAGCTTAGAAACTCCAAACGATATTCAGTCAGTAGCGTAACACTGATAGATTAATCAAGCGAGTAGCAAAGGCTCTGATCAGACTGCGCGTATGCGCAGGCTGATCTGAGGCCTGCTTGTCGCACATACCACATTGTTGAAATCACATTTCGCGGCTCATTTGTTCAATACAACATCTGATTATGCGGTGTATTGGATTATTAAAATGGATCTAAGTGTGATAATGACGCCATCGGTGAATTAGAATGTACAGGAGAATCTCGTAAATTCGAAGTTTAACGGACTAGATGTTTTATTTCGAATTATCAATAGTTCGAATTAAAGGGAGGTAGACGTAAAAGTATATAACCCCCAAAATTGGTTATACTTAATTAATGTTCCAATCAAACATTTGTGTTATAGACCCTTATATAGACAGTTATTAAAATAGATCATAATTGTGTTGTTCTCTGAATCCAGTGTGTCCCAAATTTAATTCGAATTACTATAGTATTTCGAATTTCGAGAAATCGACGTTCGAATTATCGGTTATACTGTACGTCTGATATAAGGAAGGCGGAAAGCTCATTAGTAAAAGATTGCATTTTTCAGCGGCAGCTGTCTAGAATTTAGTTTACTCTAAATTATCCACCAATCAGAATCAATCTTACATTGTAAAGCAAATCATAGGTTAATAACTTAGACTGTCAGTGTTTCCTATCTATAATTGATGCAAGAAACCAGGGAGCGTGAACTGAAATGACCTAAGAAATATTAAGAACACTGATTAGCTTATCAAGTTTCTTTTCTCTCCAATTAAAAATAGTAAGTGAGTATGATCAGAAAATACCACAATCACAAACTGCAGACAAACCCATGGCACCGCGAGGAAGAGCCACACAACCATCACGAGACACCAGGAAGACAAACTAAGCAAAGCGACCAGCTCTCTCTTCCTTAGCTTTCATTTAAGAAAGGCAGTATATCAAAATATCACATAACAGCTAACAATATTTATCAAGTGGATAACTTTATAACTCTTTTGCCTGCAAGCGACTACTTGAATATGTTGTACTGGTATTATTTGCAAACAGTTTGGTCACAAATCAGAACCTTAAGAATACTGGGGCTGATCTTGGTCCAAAACGTTCGACTCTCTGACTATAAAATCGAGAGTATTTTGATAAAAAAACACATATTGAAAAAACACTAGCAGACGACAACAATTTCCTAGCATGCTTAGAATTAAGCCATATAGATATAGAGTGCTGATAAAATGTGTTTTTTTTTTCATCCTGCATTTCTTCTGCTGACCCTGTGAGCAGTCTGGCTACAAAGTAATGCAAGTAATAAAAGCTGGATATATAAATCTGTATTAATTTTAATGCTTCAACTGTACATAAAACACCTTCCAATACAACAGGACTTTAAATGTATGTTCTCCTTTGAATGCCGCTGAATATCTTCTTTAAAGATATTTCTTGTTCGCAATAAAATGAGAATGGTCGGTACACGAGATTTTGGTGTTTATCACAAAAACCTCTAATAAAAGTCAATGCTGACATATCCAGCGAAGCTAGGGCTCTTTGTCTTGGTCTTAGCCTTCATCTACATCCATATTTCGTGTATGCGAGCAGCGTAGGCTCTTGCGAGTCTGCGCAGTCTCGCCTGAACCTTTCGCTGATGCACCCATGTACTGACCCATAAACATGTACTGACTACTGAATAGCAACATAGCACTACTACTATAAACAGATATCCTAGTTTAGTACTGGTCCCTACATAACCGTGAAAGATTGTTGATGGGGCGTATAGAATCAAATCAAACAACACACACAACTATAAACGGTAACTGAGTTTGTGAATATAAAAGAGGGTAAATGAATTGAGTTGATGGCAAGAACTGCCTAGGAAGCACAGTGACTCAGTGGTAGAGTGCTTGACTTGAGACCGAGGGGCCGCGGGTTCGACCTCGACGGCGTCACTGTGTTGTGAAGACACATTAATCATTCCTTAGTACAGGCTCAACCCAGGTAGACCTGTCCCGACATAACTGATTTTTTTGAATGGGACGTAAATAATAAAATCAAACGAACAAAAGCTAGAACTGTCTTGGTAAATCAGATAAAAAGATTCAAAGCGTGGACCGCATTTCCCGCCAAATTTGCTTTTTCTACAATTGCCTAATCTCTGGTAGTGGTCCTAATCATAGATTTGTGCATTTTAAATCCAAACGCACTTTACCAAATACTTTCAAGAATGGACTGAAAGAAAATGCATGTGGAATCTATAATTTGCTGTTACAACGACAGGAAAGAGTATTTCAAATAGTGCGAAATACTGAGGAAACATGTTTAAAATTGCTTATGTATTTCACGTGCTTGTGGACAATAAAAATGATTCGCTTCTTACAGAAAAACAAAGATGTGCGTAACCAAATGGAATGTTGGTGCTTATATTTTCTTGATAGCAGAAAAAAACATTGTTTTTGCGTTGTTTTTTTTCAACAAAAAATACGTGTTCTTAATGTCCTAATTGTTGGTATACATTTTTGTCAATCAACAAGTGGTGTGCAATATCCAACAGAGTTATTTCGTCTATAATAAGTAGCAGCTGAGATATGATTGGTTTTGTAGGTACATTCCCATCCTTTAGAAAAGCGTTATGGGCTGCCATGGCAACCATGCATTCTCAGATAGCCTTAACCGCTTTATTTATGGGAATTGTATTTTCGCGTTCAGAGGGTCCCAGCGAACAATTTGGCACAAATTCAAAATTGTCCTTGTGGTGCATAATAGGTCAAATTAGATCTTGGGGTCGAAATCAGTTTATTTATGATGTTTGTTTATGGTATCACCTTATTAATAAAGATTTCATTAAAATTCTTGAATATGCAAATGTAGTAATTTCGTATACTACCACCAGATGAAAATACTTCATATTGTATCATTGATGATATAAAAACATGCAAGAACGGTGGTTTGATGATCGTGTGGGGCTGAAATCAGTTTATTTTCAGTGTTTTTTTTATGATTTCCCCTTATGTTTAAAGGATTTCATGAATATAAATAAATGTGCAAATGAGATAATTTAAATATCTTATCACAAGGTAAAAGGCCTGTTACTAAGTTTTATATGGTACCAATTTTAGTTGGCTATGGTTAGCAACAACCGAGATAAAATTGATTTTGTAGGTACATCTTCATTCTTTACATTCGCATTACAGGTTGTCATTGCAACCATGCATTTTCAAAGTCCAAGCATGTGTATCATTTAGGAACATTGTTTCATATTTAGGGGATCCCAAGGAGCAATTTGGCATCCATTAAAAGGTCCTAAGAATGCTAGAGAGGCCAGATGAGATGATATAAGAAGTATATGGCACTTTTTGTCGTAAAAACAGCTTATTTTGAGTCGCCCTCAATTTGGACCCTAAAAGTGCCTTAGGCTTAAAAATAAACTAGACTTCAGTCGATGGTACACCATCGCAAATACCCGTTTGTATGTAACCAAAGCATCTGCAAAGTTTGAAGTTGCTATGTCCATGGTTTAGGAGGAGATGCTTTTACAAGAAAGAACATTATTTCACCTTTGACCTTGATATTAGGTCAAGAACAAACATGAAACTTTGCCCAGTATCTTCTACATCATATGACCTATGCACCTGCAAAGTTTGAAGTTGCTATGTCCAACGGTTTAGGGAGAAATGCATTTACAAGAAATACTTGACCCAAGGTCAATGTCACATGAAGCATTGCCCTCTACACCATGTGACCTATTTACCTTTAAAGTTGCTACGACCAATGGTTAAGGAGATGCATTTACATGAAAATACATTATTTGACCTTGGCAAGGTCACACAAAATGTTGCCCAGTGCTCTCTACATCATGTGACAATTGCACATACAGCGTTTGAAGTTACTACGTCAAAGGTTTAGGAGAAGATGCATTTACAAGATGTTGCCCAGTACCTATGCATCATGTGACCTATTCAGCTAAAAAGTTTGAAATTGCTTCGTCTAATGGTTTAGGGATAGATACATTTACAAGAATAACCTTACTTGACCTTGGGATCAAGGTCACACGAAATGTTGCAAAGTACTCTCTACATCAATTGACCTATTAACACTTTCACTGACAAGCACTTTAAAAACCAATAACTCAGTGACAAGCATGTTTCAAGGACTCCTGAATATTAAGGGTATATGGGTTCAACACAGAGTATCTCCAGAACCATTCAACCTATCACTGTGATACTTTCACAGAATGTTGCTAATATATAAAACTTTTATTTAAATTAATAATAACAAAGATAGTCACGTGCCCTTTGGCGGTCATTTTGGAAGCCATATTGAAAATATGAAAAATGCCCATAAACAACTATTTTATGCAAAAAAAATAGATAATACATCCATCTCCATCAAGTATCAAACATCAGGATTTATTTTGATATATTGTTTCATCAGAAATAAATCAAAATACAGCAGTTGAAGGGCTTAATGCATCCAGTATGTCATCCTCATGGACATGTTTCGATATTTTTTATTTCCGCGAAATCTAATGACATTACAAATATTTTTGTAAAATACATTCTGGTACACAAAATTGCCTATACGATATTATTATGTCCCCTGAAGATTTTGAAATAAAGAACAAATCTTTGCGTCCTTATAAAACGGTTAAAAATAGACAGCTATCAATGGTGCCTTAAATTTCGACTGTAGTCGCGTTTGGCAGTGAACGGTAAATTCGACTACAGTCGCGGTTTGGCAGCAAAAGTGTTCAGCTATAAAGTTTGAAGTTGCTACGTCTAACGGTTAACGAGATATATTAACAAGAAAAACCTTATTTGACCTTGGGGTCAAGGTCACACGATATTTTGCACAGTACCCTCTACATCATCTGACCTATTCAGCTATAAAGTTTGAAGTAGCTACATCTGACGGTTTAGGAGGAGATACATTTACAAGAAACGTGACGTACGGACAGACAGACGACGGACCGACTTTGGTACGAAATTAATATACCTTGCACCGGCCTTACCCTTTCAAGGGAAGGTATGATCTAGCTTTTAAACATCGGTGCCTTTCATTAACACGAGTACCCCTAAGGTCATTTCTAGCTGGCATTTTTCATTTTGCCAATTGCCTATAAGGCCCCAGTCCCACAGAGCTTGCAACCTCACAGCGACTGATTATGTTTGCATTTTACCAGCGGCATCTGCGTCATTGCAACTTTTTTCCACTACTGTTATGATTGCCAACCAAATAAGTCGGCGATCAGTTGGCGACCAGCTCAGAGTAATTGGCGAACACTTAGCGCCGGATCAGCAACTTAGATTAACTCTTCAGCGATTTGTTGCAACTGAAGTTAGACTGGTCGGAGACTGGTTGAAGACTGTTCTACTATTATCTTAGAAATCATTTCTGTACAAGTGGTCATCATGATAACTGCTCCGCGTACAACAAAAGAGAACGCTGGTTATGGCTGTATTGATTCTGCGTTGTCTAGGACAGCTTTCAAACCCACAGAAAGTTTATTGATAATGCTAATGAATGTTAAAATGCCAATATTTTGGCATTTTAATCTTTATGAGCATGGTCAAATTTTATGCTCAGTTGAGTTGAGCACGAAAACAGTTGAGTTGTTGCTGATATATGATGTTTTTGTAAAAAACATAAACTAGCATAACGGTTTGCCATGGATACCATACTATTTTACATAACCATAACGAGCTTATTATTGGGGAACATTTTTTTTTGCCTTTAATGGGCTTCATTTTACCATTTGACGTCATGAAGAAATGCTCCTAGGGGTTCAATGTAGGTCTAATTAACATTTGTGGTTCTAGTTTATCCAATGGATATGTCCTTATTTTTAAGTTTTCATTAATATTCATGAATATGCAAATGAGATAATTATAATATATGACCATAAGATGAAAGGATATGGCAACCTGCATCACTGATGATAGAGAACATGCAACCATGGTGGTTTGGTGATGGTTTAGGGCTGAAATTAGTTATTTATGGTGTTTTTTTATGATTTCTCTTATTTTTAAGGCTTCATTAATATTCATGTATAGGCAAATTAGATATTTTGCATTACCGGGCATGCCATGAAAGGCACCTTAATTAAGTACCAAGTTATTTAGTCTATGATAAGTAGCAGCTGAGATATGATTGGTTTTGTAGGTACATTCCCATCCTTGAGAAAAGCGTTATGGGTTGCATGGCAACCATGCATTTTCACATAGCCCAAACTGGTTTATTTGTGGGGATTCTTTTTTCGCATTTAGGGGGTCCGAGGGAACGATTTGGCACCAAATCAAAATTGTCCTTGTGGTGCAAGGTAGGTCAAATTAGATTTGGGGTAGTTGGGTTGAGGCCGAAATCAGTTTATTTATGGTGTTTGTTTATTTTTTCACCTTTTTTTATAAGGCTTTCATAAATATTCTAGAATATGCAAATGAAGTAATTTCGTATACCACTACTAGACTTTTAATAGTGTATCATTGATGATAAAAAACATACAAGGACGGTGATTTGATGGTCGTTTGGGGCTGAATCAGTTTATTTACAATGTTTTTTTTTATGTTTTTCCCCTTATGTTTATATGATTTTATTAATATTAATGAATATGCAAATTAGACCATATAAATATCTGACCACAAGATAAAAGGCTTGTAACTAAGTTTGATATGGTACAAATTTTAGTTGGCTATGGTTAGCTACGACCCAGATATAATTGATTTTATAGGTGCATTCCCATTCTTAACATTCGCATAACAGGTTGCCACAAAGTCCAAACATTTGCCACCCATACAAATTGTGTTAAGGGTTCTAGAAATGCCAAATTAGATGATGCCAGAAGTATAGGGCATCTTTTATTTATTTCTTTTCGTAAAAACAGCTTATTTTTGGTAGACCTCAGTTTGGACCCGAAAAGTGCCTAAGACTTAAAAATAAACTAGACTTCAGTCGATGTTACACCATCGCAAATACCCGCTTTTTATCTAACCAACGCATCTGCAAAGTTTGAAGTTGCTATGTCCAATGGTTTTGGAGGAGATGCATATACACAAAATTACATTATTTCATCTTTGACCTTAATGTAAGGTCAAGGACAAACACAAAACGTTGCCCAGTATCCTCTACATCATATGACCTATGCACCTGCAAAGTTTGTAGTTGCTATGTCAAACGGTTAAGGGGGAAATACTTGATTTCACCGTAACCCAAGGTCAAGGTCACATAACGCATTGATCTCTATACCATGTGACCTATTTACCTGCAAAGTTTGAAGTTGCTACGCCCAATGGTTAAGGAGATGCATTTAAAAGAAAATACATTATTTGACCTTGATCCCAAGGTCAAGGTCATACGAAATGTTGCTCAGTACCCTCGAAATCACGTGATCTTTGCACCAGGAAAGCTTAATGTTGATACATCCCATGAGTATGTACGGGGCACACAAAATGTTGCCCAGTGCCCTCTTCATCATGTGGTCTATGAACATACAGGCTTTGAAGTTACTACGTCAAAAGGTTTAGGCGAGGATGCATTTACAAAAAAAAATCATTATTTGACCCCTGACCTTGGGGTCAAGGTCACACAAAATGTTGCTCAGTACCCTCTGCAACATGTGACATATTCAGCTTAAAAGTTTGAAGATTCTACGTCTAAAAGTTTAGGAGGAGATATATTAACAAGAAAAACATTATTTGACACGAAATGTTGTCCAGTACCCTCTACGCCATGTGACCTATTCAGCTAAAGAGTGTAAAGTTCCTACGTCTTACTGTTTAGGAGGAGATTCATTTACAAGAAACGTGATGGACGGACAGACAGACAGACGGATGGACAGACCTAATTTGGTTCGGAAATAAATATACCCTTTTTTCAAAAGAAAAAAAAAACGGGTATAAAAATATTACAGACCTAATCCTTTTAAGGGAAGGTATGAACTAGCTTTTAAACATCGATGCCTTTCATTAACACGAGTACCCCTAAGGTCATTTCTAGCTAAAAAATTTCATTTTGCCGATTGCCTATAAGGCCCCAGTCCCACAGAGCTTGCAACCTCACAGCGACTGATTATGTTTGCAACTTTCCTGCGGCATCTGCGTCATTGCAACTTTTTTTCCACTACTGTTATGATTGCCAACCAGTTTAGTCGGCGATCAGTAATTGGCGAACAGTCAGCGACTCTTCAGCGATTTGTTGCAACTGAAGTAAGACTAGTCGAAGACTGGTTGAGGACTGTTTTACTATTATCTTAGAAATCATTTCTTTACAAGCTGTCATCATGATAACACAATAGATACAGCTGCTCCGCATACAACAAAAGCTGTGATTATGGCTGTAATGCTTTCTGCTTTGTCTAGGACAGCTTTCAAACCCACATATGTTTTATTTATCATGCTAATGTTAAAATGCCAACAATTTTGGAATCTTTAGGAGCATGATCAATTTTATGGTCAGTTGAGTTGAGCAGGAAAAAAGTTTTTTTAACCTCTTGGCCAGTTTTGTGTTTTGACGGAGCTCAATAAAACAATGGAATTTAAGAATCTATCATGAGTGTGAGGGTAGGAAAGAATAATACGTCCCGAGGATTGCCGGTTGGCATCATGAGGCTTGCCGAGTGATGACAAACGGTGATCACGCGGGACGGATTTTTCTATCCTACCCTCATATAAATAATGGATTCTTTTTCTTTCTCACCACTGTTTTAATTTAATTATTTATTTATTCATTTATTTTTTATTTATTGCTTCCAGAAGTCACTGAATACGCTAAGATGCAATTTCACATGATGACGTTACTTGACGTCTTGGGTAAGATAGCATGGGTAAGATAAGATTTTCTATCCCAGGGTAAAATCTCAAATATCCTCATCCGGTCTGCAAGAAAGAATGTGGTGTAGGAACAATAGCAAAACATAGATAGCAGATGGAATTTTGTTACTCATTTTTGATTATTATATGCACGTTTCTGTTTTGCCATATTATATTTTTGATCTGGGAAGGCCCTGGTGAGACTGCGAGTCAATGCAGGTTTGTCCATGCTGATAAGTAGCCGGTCGCTTATATATAGATAGCAAATGGAATTTTGTGACTCATTTTTAATTATTATATGCAGCGTTTCTTTTTTGCCTAGTATTTAGCGATCTGGGAAGGCCCTGGTAAGACTGGGTTTATGCAGGTTTGTCCATGCTGATAATGAGCTGGTCGCCTATATAGTAGTCGTGACATAAGATTTCTAACAATGTGGTATCTGCGACCAGCTAAGGCTCAGACCAGCCTGCGCATAAGCGCAGTCTGATCAGAGCCTTTGCCAGTCACTTGAATTTTCTATGACTGTTAAGCTATATTGACCGAACATCACTTGGAGTTTCTAAGCTTAAAAGGAGGCTCCAAAGGCTCGTTTGAGTCTTTTTATGTCAAGATGCCACATTGTTAGAAATCTCGTGTCGCAGGGTCATCAACATGGGTTCGATTTGCTTTTCAAACATTCTTAATTGCATGGGATGTTGGTTATTCTCGCTCACCATGGATCGTGCACTTTACAGTCAATTGATTTTGCCTTAATTAGTACGACTTATTTAATGTCTAGCTTCTTTCTTTTTCAATGTTGATTATAAGTATCAGTATAAAGTAATATAAATTCACTCATTTTTTAATCATTTTGTGTTAGTGTGGTGCTAGCGCTTATGATATATCAGTATCGTTAGCCATAGGTTTTTGCATTGTTTTTGTCATGTTTCATTATGGGGTGAAACCTTTTCATTAAAGTTTTGTGGTTTATCCGTCATGTGGTAAAACTCTTTTAGTAGGGTTCGTTGGTTTTTCCGTCATATGTGTTTTCAAGGCGAATCTATTTAATTTTACTTACATCAATTTATCTTTTCCCGTTTTTGCTCAAAGTTTTTTATCTAAGTAACACTTAGCATTGCTTTTCAGTATCAACATGACACCAAACCGGAATGCCAGTAAAGATCTCTCTGAGCACGTTGGGGCGAAAAGACCAAAACTTAATCATAAAGATGATCCTTAGAATATGCTGCATAGTCGCTATAAGCAATGGATTTTTGTGGTCAACACTGGTAGTGCAGCTTATTCTGGAAGTGTTTTAAAGCCGGCAGTCAGTGTACATGTTTCTCTCAATAATTGAGCTGACATTATGAACGATAAATTGTTACAGCCTGGGCTGATGTTTGCACCAACGCCTTCTGGTTCTAGAACACAGGGTCAGAGTCAGGATCCTGTACTTTGTAACAACAATGCTGATACTCAGCAGGAATAATCGCCCAATGATGCTGTTTTCTGTGCTTGCTAATGATGAACAAGACAAATTTATATCCCCGTCGAAGGGTTATTTGAGTAAAACATGTAAATCACAAAACATAAATTTCATTTATCTAACCCTTAGTTCACCTTCAGTATCATTCAGATCATAACAAACGCCTGTCAAGTATGTTTTAGTGCTTAGTTTAATGAAAAGTATACTTACATCTGCACAATTTCAACATCTGACCTTTAAATCCAACCCTAGAGGTCAAGGGTGTGTGTACATTCAAAGTGTTACCTTTCATGTAGGTCTACACTTCTTCCACTTTAATTTGATATGCAACATGACCACCTTTAGAAAAGAAAATCAAAATGACCTTTTGACCCCACCCAGGGGTCGTTGGTATGTGCAATGACAGCATATTTGCTTTCATGGTGTTTTGTGCTCAATTCCCTTTATTTTGATATACAACATGACAACTTTCAGAAAAAGATATAGTTTGACCTTTTGACCCCAACCCCTGGGTCGAGGGTGTGTCTGTGGGCAAAATATTTGCTACCATGTTGCTGCCAGCTTCGTCAGCTTTGATTTGATATGCTACATGACTACTTCCAGAAAAAAATATATAGTTCGACCTTTTGACCCCACCCCCTGGGTCAAGGGTGTATCTGTGGGCAAAATATTTGCTACTATGTTGCTGCCAGCGTCGTCAGCTTTAATTTGATATGCAACATGAACAGAACAGAACAGAACAGAAGTTTTATTAAGTCTTAGCAAAGTTTGAATCAACCATCGGTTTATGGTTTTAAAAAGTCTAAGCATAGATTGCGGATCAAGGTCAAATGGCGGCGTTTCTGTAGGATTCTGAAACGGTTTAACGTCATTAACGTCAACTCTAAATACTGCGTGAAACGCGTAAACTTTCTTTTCTTCTTGAGATTCATTCAATACAAGGACGTTTTGTTCAAGAATTATGACTTGAGATCTTCAGACGTCAAAAAACCTTAATTCTGACGTCAAAATTCGATATCCTACGTTTTAATGGTTTCCATGATGTTTATGTGTTTTTCTAATGATAAAATGTTCCAGTGACAAAGTTAAGGTTACAGTTAAAAAGTTTGATGTTCACTCTCGGCATGTAATCAGAAGTTTCCTCTTGCATTCCGCCGTGCGTTGTTTGGCTAACGTCAATATAAACACCTTGCCAGCGTATTTCTACGGTATCTGAAAAGTCAGTTTTCCCAAGAAAGCATGTTCTGATGTCTCTAGGCTTATCTTATCCCGTATATTCACCAGCAACCCAAACCCGACGGCTCTAAGTGACGTTTATCGTTTATTCACTACCATTGTGTATCTTGCCACTCAAGTAGCGTGTTTTGACGCACTATTTGACTACATTACGAATATGATTGGACGTTTGTTTAATTTGCACATTGTCAAGTCGACGCCGAATAACCAAACATGGAAAAGACGGGGTTTCTTGGTCTTTATTCTGACGTTAACGTCACATTTTACGTTTTCATATGTGTTCATCGTGTAGCGTAAAATGTAGCGTTAAAATGACGTTTTGGTATTTCATCACATGCTTTAAATACTCAATAAGACATTTTCAAAAAAGATTTCACCAAACCGTCATTTAAACACGCAAAAATCATATTTTTGTCTGTTGCGTTTCTTTATTCCTTAAGTATATATGTGAAAGTATGATACATATGGAATGTACTGAGAGTGAAAAACATTTTTAAGTAGAAGGACAAAATATAGTAACATTTAGCTAACTAGTAACAAATGTTGGCAGCCAAAAAGGCATATTCTGAAAAATATTCATTTTGGCCTCTGCCCCACCCCCTAAGTCCACCCAATGGACTCAGGCCCAGGCCTTCAAACTGAAATTCTGTTTGATATGTTTCATATCTATTGCTGCTCTGCCTGCATGCAAAATTTCAGCAAAAATATTAACAATTTGCATCAGTTATTGCGAAATAAAAATCTTTGACCCCTTAGGTGGGGTCAAAGGGGGTGGGGTAAAACTTTGACACTGCAATGCTTATCTACAGGCACTTGGCAATCATGGTCTACAGTGAGAAGTTATTAAATATAATAGCTTTGATGAAATGTGAGGATCATCACACAAAAAAGCTTATATAGGCTTTGCCTTATAATTAAAACAAGGGCAACCACTCAAGTGTTTAGGGGTCGATTTTGACCAAACTCATAGGATATCGAGAGTTCATGGTGCTAAATCGTTTGTACCAAGAATGAATCAAATCTGGCCGATAGGTACTGAGATATGGTTCCGGACAGACAAAAAGTGTGGATGGACGGACGACGCCAAAACTATATCCCCCCGACTACGGTGGGGGATGACAAGGACAGCAGAATATATCCTCTGGCCACAAGTCTGCTGCGCAACATGATCCTAGTAGCCAACAGGCTTCACCTAACCAATACTGTGTTGATCATAATGGTTTGTCTGACAGAAAGTTGAACATTTGCTAAATGGTATGACACATATATCAATTAAGTTGCATTAAATCAGAATTATTGATATGACTTATCTTTGAGTGCTTTAAAATGAAGAAGAAATTTAGGATATGGCTCAGTTTTATCAATTTTAACAGCTGGCGTGGTAACGAATGTTTTTTTCTATCAATATTTCTAATCAAAAGCTATCATGGTTGGTGGTTAAAGTACAGCTGAACGAAACTCAATGACAGGAGTTATCCATTAGTCAATAATTACAGTTTTTGCTGTTATATGGATATCTATGTATATAAGTTTCCAGATGTAACATCAGGCTTTTTAGCATACATGTATATGAAATTAGGAGTAGTCTTATGCAATACAAGCATTTATCTTTTTGATCGTTCTTTCAGGGCCCAAAGTAAATCACAGCTATTGTACCGAATTTACGCATACATCATAGCCCCATAGCCTCTAATTTTCAGTTTCATAATGGGCTGTTTCATTGGCATTTGTTGCTTATTAATTGTATAGCCTAATCAGTCTCTAAGACTAGATCATATTCGCTATAAGTCTCTTTCTTTTCCAATCGGAGCTGCAACATCGGCTTATCGCCAGGGTTGGTCAGAAGATGACATCAAACGTATGGGTGGATTGGAGTCTAATGCTGATCGTAGATATATCCATCTACAAGTTTTTGTTTTACAGTAACTCAGCTGTCAAGATGCTTGTCATTTATGTATGTTTCACATCCAGGTTAGTACAAGGCTGCTGGTTGAAGTTATCAAATACATGTATGTCATTTTTTCTCTCGCTAATTTCTTTTCAAAGTTATTTTAAATTATATTCATATTAGATTACCAAACCAGGTCAGTACAAGACTGCTGGTAGATTATGCTTGGTTGTTTATTTGCTTCTTTTTTTAAACTAGATTATCCTCTCATCACCAGGCCAGTATAAGGCTGCTGGTGCAAAACATTATGGTCAGTTTTAAGTCATATATTAGCTATATTAGGATTATCAGACTCATTAGGATAGTCAGGCCTTATCAGGTCAGTATAAGACTGCTGTTAAGTGCGTGGATTCATCAGGGGTCAGTAGAAGGCTGCTCCATTTGTTCTGTACGTTATGATATGTTTTGTAAGTCTTTATCTGACATGTGGATGACTGGGTATACATTTGTTGCAGCACACTGAAGATCTTCGGTGGGGCTGCAAAATTTTTGAAAATCTCTAGCTTTGCAACCTTTTTGCTGGCGGGCTTTTTATCACCCTTTTCGGTGTATGTCTGGATGGCATATGTTTCATGGTTATTACTTTGAATAACAAATCACATGTTATATTGTGACATGTGTTATTGATTGTTTTGCATATCGTCTTTTGGTATATATATATGACAATTTCAATCAATCTTTGTTGTTGTCATTGGGCACCTCAAACATGCTTGATCTTCTTGCTTATCTGCTGGAGACTATCTCGCAAATAAAGTTTATTGCAGATAAACCCATTTGGGGCATTTCCTATTCGAACTTGCGGTATTGATTCTGTATGTTGGTACGCTGTGTTTTAGCTTGTCAGTGTGATTTATAGTTCAGTGCGAACAAATGTGTAATTCATAAATCATGGATACCCATTTACTCATGAATTACACATTTGTTCGCCCATGATTTATGAATTACACATTTGTTCGCACTGAACTATAAATCGCACTGACAAGCTAAAACACAGCGTACCAACATACAGCATCAATACCGCAAACCTCAAGTTCGGATAGAAAACAGACCTTTCGAAATGTCTCAAATATGTTTATCTAGAATAAACTTTATTTGCCATACGTGCCAACGTGAGTAAGTGACCATTTTTGTTGTTTGTTTATGGCCTTTGCAAACTGTTTTGATCTAGATTAGGTCCGACGTATTGTCGGGCTTGATTTGGATCCAAACTGTTTGACGGCTGATGGCATTCATGAAAGAATGTTTTGAAAATTGTGATTTTTAAGATAAAAATCTGCAGGCAACGAAACCCCTGGCATCGAAAAATACTCAGCATCAAAAGTGTTGACTAGATATTACCATATTATTTTTGGAAAAAAATGTATACAATTATAATGCAGGAAGATACGGAAATAAAAAGCCATACATAGTTAATTTTATAGATTTATTTAATACAAAAACCCAAATAAAACAAAAGATCAAATAGAATACATGTTGCGTTTTTTCTCGTTCTCGGTTAGTAAAATAACAATGTGTCGACTAGCAAGAAAATGATTGAATAAATAACAAATGTGTGCCAGTTCTGTCGAGAGAAAAGAAATCTCCAAAAGTTAACAATGTAGTTACAACACATTCCACAACCTAATCAGCACTTTATAACGACGTCAAATACACAATGTTCTAATGTCAATTTGACGGAGTCAAACCATTTTCCCACAGGTTGAAAATATGCTGATGAGGCTGCGTCCCAAAAAGACTAATCATAATGACATTAAATGTGCGCCGTACAAAAATGTAGCAGATCCACATCTGAAATATAATGTTCTGAATTTGAAAGCGCTAAAGATGCATTAAGAGGCTTTTTTGGTCCCCCTGTTAGGCCAAAAAATAAAAGTTGCTTTTCACTAGTTTCTTCTTACAAAAGCCCAAGTGCAAATGTCTGGTATTAATTCGACTTTTACCGTTCCTATGGTAAAACAATGGCTGCCGAAATAGGCTGAAAATAGGAAAGTGAAGTTTTTTGAGCAAATTTGAGAGATTTGAAAGAGAAAGTAGCATAGAGCACAAGCAAACAACAAAAAATATATTTTAACAGATAATGAGAATTAACACGGCACTCAACATATTAAAAAGTCTTTTGTTTTTGGTATTCGCTTTTGCTGATATCGAATTCTTAAATAATCGGTCTCCAAAATCTTTACATTTGGCCAAAAATGGCAATTACTCTATTTTGCCATCCATTTTTGTTACCATAGCAACGGTAAAAGTAAAATTAATATCAGAATTTTACACTTGGGTTATTCCCGTAATAAAACAATTGGATAAAATTTGTGAAAAGCAACTTTCAGTTTTTGGCTCAAGAGGGGGCCGAATTTGCCCCTTAATGCAGGTATCCCGTTGTCTTTGGTGGTGACCAAACTTAGTGTGTTGGCGCTACATTGTAGAATTATCATATTTCCTTTATCTCAACAGAATTGTGTCTTTCATGTCCGTTAAGTGTCACTTTTATCGTCCAAGGAACCGTTGAACATCTAATAGGATCTAGCTATCTGGTTCATTATTTCACCTGTGACGGCCTGCCATGCTCCAAGATCAGCATCGAAGTTGTTCTTCATTCTTTGGCACAACAGGTTCATTGCACACTGTAATAATACGACATCATAGACAATCAGAGATCAAAGAGCTACGTGCATTAAGGGGCTTTTTTGGCCCCCTATGAGACTAAAATATATGAATTGTTTTTCACCAATTTGTTCTTATTAGTTTATTAGAACAATAACCAAAGTGTAAAAGTCTCGAATTACTTCGACTTTTACCGTTGCTATGGTAACAAAAAATGGTCGCCAAAATAGGCTTAAAATAGGAAACAGGGTGGGTAGTCACGTGGTTTTTGCTTGGATACACTGTGCGGATGTTCGAATACACTGTACGGACATTCTGATCGAATGTAGGTACATTTCTCTATGTTTTCTCACCTATACCCAGAAAGTTATACACCATTTTCCAGCCCACATTTTCCCCTATCAAACGCTACCAGAATAGCATCTTTAAGCTTCTTGCTTTGAGTACTAACTCTGTCACAAATGTTGTCCGTACAGCTTATTTCCAAATTCAGGCCCGATCTTCGCCGCTAAAATTTTTGTGACAGAGTCTGCACTCAAAGTAAGAAGCTTTGTGAGGATATCCTGGCATCGTTAGATCGGGAAAAATGGGGGCTGGAAAATGGTTTATAACTTTCTGTGTAAAGATGAAAAAACACGCAGAAATAGCTACTTACTTTTGCTTAAAACATCGGTGTGGAAAGAAGTCCGCCATTTTTCCGTACAGTGCATCCTAACAGAAACCACGTGACTATCCACCCTGGGAAATTGACCATTTTGGAGCAAGTTTGAGAGGTTTGACGGAGCAAATGACATAAAGCACAAGCAAATACCAAACATATATTTTAACAGAAGATGAGAATTACCACAACACACAAGATATTAAAAGGATTTTTTTGGTATTTAGCTGTGCTGATATCTAATTCTTAAAAAAATGGTCTCCAAAACCCTGACATTTGGTCCAAAATGGCAATTTCTCTATTGTCGGCCATTTTAGTTACCATAGCAACGGTAAAATTTTAATAAATGCCGAAATTTTACACTTCCGTTATACTTCTTATAAACCAATCGAAAGAAATTGGTGAAAAGCAATTTTGAGTTTTTGGCTCCAGAGGGGGGCAAATTAGCTCCTTAATGCACATACCCCTTTACCAATTTATGCAGAATGGAATGTCCCATCATTATCAATTGGACCAGTCCATTTTCAGTTTCTGATATTTTTCATTTGTTTTCCAATTTTAAAAGAAATATTTGTAAGCAAACAATGGACAACCTGGTCAGATGCCGCGTTTTGCGGGGTCTGATCTGGTTCTGCACTGTTTGCCGAAGTCCCACAAAAAAGTTCGCTAGGCGTATATGGGTTTAACAATTTTACCTACTTGGTTTAAATAGCAAGTGGTTATCAGGACTTGGTCAACTTGCTTTTTCACTGCAGATGAATTTGTATTCAGTTATATTTTTTTAAATTAGAACTTGTATTATTCAACTATTAGGTTAGTGTCTAGCCACACCCCAACTGATTCATATCAGCGCTCCAGGGCATTGCATACCACATGACGATACAGTGACATATAATAGTTAAATAATACCTATCATTTACTAAAATAACATGGCTTTTATTCACTTGCTAAAATAGTATGGATTTTATTCACTTGCTAAAATACCAATGTTTTTTTCAGTTGCTAAAATAGCATGGCTTTTATTCACTGCTAAAATAGCATTAATCATATTCACTTGCTAAAGTAACAACAGTGATGGTAAAAATCTACTTGCTTTTTGGAGATTTACTACTAGCATTTAAGAAGTAAGCAAGTGATGAATTTGATTCCTTACCATACGGTCGACTGAACTCTTCCGTTATGCATATAACTAGACTACTTTGTCTCATTTTGGACACATCGCCGAGCAAAGGTGGCCTCAAATATACATGAAATATTAGAGGTTCAGATAAGCGAACTTTGTTAAGCGTAAACTGTGATTATTTCCTTAACCGTCAGTTAAATCACGTGTTTTAGGTGCTCAAAAGTATCGTCTCATCGACGTGTGGGTACTCAAAAGAACCGTCCCAATGAGACGGTTCTTTTAAACAAAAAGAAAAAACAAACAAACAAAAAACATGTTAAAACTGATGGGTAAGAAAATATTTATAATAATACAGTGAAAAATTGTGTCTATCTTAACCTGTACAGGCCTTTAGTAAAGACCAAAGTACAAAAAAAAATAGTTTTCTTATTTCTCAACCAAAACATATGTTGTGGGTACTCAAAAAATATGCTCAAACTGATGGATTAGAAAATATTCACAATTTTACGCGCAGTGGCTCAGTGGTATTGCTTGACTCAAGACCGAAGGGCCTCACCGGCGTCACTGCGTTGTGGTCCTTGAGCAAGACATATTCATCCTAGCTAGTACTGGTTCAACCCAGGAAGATCGGCCCCTATATAACTGAAGGATTGTTGATGGGACGTAAAGAATCAAATCAAACAAAAACAAACAAATTTCTCTACCAAAACATATGTTGTGAGTTCTCAAAAGAACCGTCTCAATGAGACGGTTCTTTTAAGCACCCAAAACATATGTTCAAACTGATGGATTAGAAAATATTTACAATTTTACGCCCAAAAATTTTGTTTATCTAAACCTATGCCTGTACATGATGTCCAGGGATCAAATTTTGAATTTTAACCACTTGCTTAAAATAGCAAGTGATCATTTTTCTTACTTGCTAAAGTTGATATTGAACTTGCTTATAAATTCACTCTATATATCGCTAATTAGAAAATTGAACTAATTCAATTAGTAATAATTATGTATTTGACAAGATGTGCGGCAATTTTTTTTGAAAATATTATTGCCTTTCTGAAATCACATTTTGGTTACCTTGCAAACAGTGTAGATCCAGATCAGCCAGCTTCTTCAGAAGCTGGCTGATCAGGATCTATACTGTTATGCATAATTTGGAAATAAGTGGAAAATTAGTTGATCTGAGAACAACTTGTATTCACTTGCTAAAACTAGCAAGTGATAGTAATTTCAGCTTGCTTTTTGGGAAAAACTACTAGCATTTAGCCAGTTAGCAAGTGCTAAATTTGATCCATAATGTCCTCACCTGGAGTTCCTGAAGAGTGACTCCTCTATCCCTGTGAAGTTTGGCGAATCGTCTAGATTGAATGCAGCATACATCATGGGAACTTAAGTTGGAAATCCACATGTCCATCTGTTTGGCAAATGATTGCGACTGAGCTGATAGTTGATCGCTACCTTTGACGGCCTGCTGGCTCATGCTTCCGAACAGGGAACCGAATTTAATGAAGGAGCCTTTTGACTCGTTAAAGAGGCTGTAACAAACAAAACGCTTTTGTCAGAGATCAGAACATGTTTTACATTTACCAAAATCTGAATCATTAGCTGAAAATGTCGTCTGCTGAAGTCGTCTGCTGCAAATAATTGCCTAACCTTACTGACTAAATGAAGTATATAAACCAGCTTGGACCCAGATCAGAGCAGTCTAATCTGGGTCCACACTATTTATCAAAGAAACTTCTTAAACATTTCAGCACACCGCAAAAGAAGACGACTGTTGTTTGCAGCTGGCATTAACCCTTAAAGCGTCAAGAAAAAATGCATCTGAAAAATGACGTCTGCTGAAGTCGTCTGCTGCAAATAATTCCTAACATTTCTGAAGAATTTAGGTATAGAAGGAAACAGGGTGGACCCGGATCAGACTGCTCCTATAGGAGCAGTCTGATCTGGGTCCAAATTGTTTGTCATAGATGCTTCTTAAACATTTCAACAGACGAGAAAAGTAGACTACTTTTGTTGCGATTTGCGCTTTAAGGGTAAACGTCCGTGTTTGTTTTGTCAATTGATAATTTTACTAAATAAATATTTTCAAAAAAGAAAAGCAAAAACAGGAATACCATCAGTTTCAAACAGTGTGGACCAAGATCAGACCTGACATTAATTTCGGTCTTGGTCTGAGCTCAATCTGTTTGCAACGGTTAACAGCAGCAGACAAAACATTTCAAATGGGGGAAATAATTCACAGTCGCATCCAATCCGTGGAACAGTCTGATACAGGTACACACTGCTTCAGAGGATTACAAAAACGTTACAGCAGACAAAAATGATGCTGTGTGTCAAGCCAAGGGAACCACTCTGTCTTGAGAATTGATACAGGTAAGTTAGATAGCAAGTATCGCTTTAAGCCTAAGTAAGACACAAATCACTCCGCTCAGCAGTGGTTGAAAACCTCGTAAGAAAATAATTTAGATATAACACTTCAGAACAGCAAAGACGGATAAGACTGTACGTATGCGCAGGCTGATCGGCACCTGCAACATAGTCCGAGACTCATATTAAAGCAATACTTGCACCAATTTTGCTCCCAGGAGAAATAGTGTAAAGTAAAAAAACAAAACAGTGAAATTTTAAATTATATGATTGCAATGGCCTATGTTTTATACAGATTGATAAGACAAAGACAGATAAAAAAATAATAACAAACTAGAATGTATGTTTATGAAACATTGTGCCCAAACCATTAGCTTGTCGATAAGGATGATCTCACCATCCTGTATTTGCTGACCAAATTTAAAGCTCCCAGCCATAATATTTTTTTAGATATATGGATTTCAAGTTTTCAATGGTCAAATTTACAAAGGGCAATTACTGCAAAAATACAAGTTTAAAAGTAATTTACTAATCGTCATTTATCAGCTGACCAAATTTAAGGCTACTTGCTGCATAGTTTTTGAGATATCTTAATTACAAGTTTTCAATGTCCAAATTTGCAAAAGGAAATAACTCGATTTTTTTTTATTTTCACCAGGTAATTTACTCATCATCTTCTATCAGTAAGCTGGTGCCCTTTTAGATCTAGGGGAGGGAACCAGACTACTTCTATCAGCTGACCAAATTTGAGGCTACTATCTGTTATTATAGTTGTTGGGAAATCTTTATTACGATTTTTCAATGTCCAAATTTGCAAAGGGCAATAACTTAAAAATTAATATTCTGTTTTTAAATTTTGATCAGGTAATTTACTAATTATTCTCTATCAACTGACTAAGTTTGAAGCTCCCAGCTTTTATAATTTTTTAGATCTCTTGATTACAAAATGTCATTCTGACCCTTTAAAAAGGCACATAACTCTACAAAATGAGATAAGAATCTATCATTAGTGTGAGGGTTGGATATAATAATCCGTCCCGAGGATTACTCTTTGACATCACGAGGATTGCCGAGTGATGCCAAATGGTGCTCCCGAGGGACGGATTTTTTCTAGCCTATCCTCACACGAATAATGGATTCTTTTTCTTGCTCACCACTGTTTTTATTTATTTATTTTAAAATAAGCTTCCAAAATTCCCTGAATACGCTCCAATGCAATTTCACATGACGACGTTACTTGGCATCCTGGGTAAGATAGCATGGGTAAGATAAGATTTTCTATCCCAGGGTAAAATCTCAGATATCCTTATCCGGTGTGCAAGAATAAAAGAAACGGGCCAGTTATATTTTGATGAGGAATCCATTATGCAATTTTAAAACCCTAACTCATTTTTTTTTGAACGGACGCACGGAAAAGCCCAAAGCAAAATGCCTCAGTTGGGAGCATGCATAATTAAAATAGATAGCTTATGGTTATGTTAGCTCAAAAAACTATAGATTTCAGCAAACACAAAAAAAATAAAATAAAAATAAACATGACACTTACTCCATGAATAAGGCAGAGCCCTCTTGGTCCCATTTACTTTTTGCGTTCTCCCAACTTCCGATGACGGCATCTCTTTGTTGCTTTGAGTAAGGCATGTTGCTTGCTAGTTCTTGTCACGGCTCCTGTAGCATGAAAAAAGTTACCGCGTCAAAGTCCAAACATACTACCACGCAACTACCTGGTTAGCAAAGAGGTAGTTCATGAACTCGAATTTGGAGATATAGCTATCATGCAAATATAAACAATTTGCAGTAGAGTGACAGGTATTTTAGTACTGATTTGCAGTTTAGGATGTTTAAAAGAGGCAAGGACAATGGACATGATACTTTGTAAGTGTAAATTTCAAAATAGTTTTTTCTTATTTTCTGTAACATTTGTTGTAGGTACACATTGGAATTGCCTCATAGAGGCAATTCCAATGTGTACCTACAACATATGTCTTTTCAATAAATAAGTTTTTCACCATAAGCTTTTTTAAAACAAATTCACAACCACTTTCATTGTTTCAGTGAAATAAGGATGTAGAAATGAACACGTTTTCATGTAGTTTGTCATGTACCTGAATGACAATAATACATTGTCTATTGAATGCCTCTGACAACCTACATGTATCTTGAGATGTTTCATTGAGCATATTGCCAAATTGATAGTTGCATGGTTGTAATATTGAGCCAGCACATGAAGAACGATGACTTGTCAAACACCCAGATATAGAGTCCATTTCCATTTCAAGGACTTTTTGGTCGTATTTTTCTTTTTTGGCATTTTAATAAAATATGCCGACGGAAACAGTGGATGCATTGACCAGAAGCAACGTTCGTAATTCCAGGACAAGAAGATTACTGATATTTTAACATTAATATAATGGACATTTTTTCAGTCATGTCTGGACGTTTACATGTCTTCCTAGATTGAAGCAGTACTAAGCAGAGGGTAAAGTGCCTTGCTAAAGTCATCCTGTGAGTCTCGACCTACGGTAGACTTGTTAAACTCTTTACTGACAATTAGTAATTTGTCGTCTGCGAACTTTGGACTCAAATCAGGGCCGACATCTTGTCAGGCCTAGCCAGGATTCAAACTGACACTTATGGTACATGTATTTCTGAGAGATCCTTTTTTGAAAACGTTAATTTTGAAAAAAAAATCAACATGCAAAATTACCCAGCCTACAGTTACATCAAAGCACAATTTTGTCATATTGTCGGTTGCATGTAAGGATTGAATCATCCAAGATTAAGAAACGCCATCGAACATTTTCATCAGTCCTTTTCAAAATTTTTCCCTGCTTTAACCCACAACAAAAATCGTCCGTTTTCTCGTCTGCTGAAATGTTTAAGAAGCCTCTACGGCAAACAGTGTGAATACAGATCAGACTGCTCCTATTGGAGCAGTCTGTTCTGGGTCCACGCTGTTTGCTTCTCTACTGAATTCGTCAGTAATGTTAGGCAATTATGTTAGGAAATAATTTGCAGCTGACGACTTCAGCAGACGACATTTTCAGATGCATTTATTCTTGGCGCTTTAAGGGTTAAGACTTGAGAACTCAAGTGAACAGTAGACGATATCAAGCATTATTTCACACGAGAATAAAGAAAATGGTCAAAAATGGCGTTTGCTGCAGTTGTGATTGGCGTTTTAAGGGTTTAAAGTGGTGACGGTCAGTTAAAGTGACTACATCTTTTTGGACATGGATTGCATATCCTTTCGCTAGTGACTGGCACCTCTCCCACTATAATCAGCGGTAACATTCAAAATAAATAAATAAATAAAAATAATAAAAACCTACAAAAGAATGTTGCTGGCTTCATGCACCAAATGGAATTCCCCCTCCCCCTTTACAAATTGAAAGAGTATATTTACAATTTTGTATTTCCATGTTATTATGTAAGAAAATAGTGGAAAGCCTGATCGGACACCATGTTCTGCAGCGTCTGATCTCTGTCTACACTGTTTGCATATGTCACACAAAAAGGACACTAGAGCTGCATGTTTATGGGTTGATGATTTAAGTAATACTGTAATACATCTCTGTTTTTATTAATGATCCACAACCTAACTATACAACTAAGATGAGCTAGAAGTTTCATCTGTATTATAAGTTTACATAATATTTTTACAACTCAGGCGAGCTAAAAGTCTATTCTGCATATAAATATGATAAAAAGTATTTACCTTTTGAGATAAATCCACTTGTTCTGTCAGACAGCTGGCACAGGTTGATAAATCAAGCGATTGTCCCAATATTTATAGTCAAGCGTGATGACATCACTTACGTGAAAACACGTGGTCTTGTTCTGCTGTGCTTGTATTTTTCCATTTCTCATTTGGTAGGCGCCTACCATATGGTGTCGTCTCGCCCGTCAGACATCGTTCGCCTCTCGCTTAATCAGTTTTACTTTGTCTAACGTCTTGGTGTCCGTTCGTTAACGTTATAATAATTCGCTGATCGGATGGTCACACGGCGTCTTATCTTGGTCTGCAATCAGTGGCGCAGCCTGAATGCCGAAAAAAATACGCACAACAAAGGGAGACTACTGTATCAAGCAGTGATACTCTTCAATTGCGTCCCTTTTCAAAATGGGATTTTCTCTTAAAGGAAAGAATTTGCTCCCACAGGGAGCGAATACTTTTCTTAAAGAGCAGTTCCTTATGGTATGGAAATCACTTTTACCACATTAGATGACCTCGCTTGAATGTTACATGTATTTTGTGTTACGCACGTGCGTAACTGTGTAATGGGAGTTTCGCCAATGGCAATGCTGACAGCGATATGTACATGCAGATGAACAAACGAATGGCTGTTACATTATTTAGTGAGTAAATGGTTTTTTTTGTTGTAGTGGAAGAACCTTCGCATCTGCGAATGTGTTGTTCGCTCTTAACTACAATTCGCTGCTTCTATAAACTTGTATGCTCAACCCAAATGAGAAGAACTTTAAAATATTTTACCATATAAGGGCGTTGCGGCAACCAGGACCATTTTAAGCAAACTTCCGTTACCCAACCAAAAGGAGTCTCCATATGTCTCCTATTCAATCTGTCCAAATTTTGATTGCATGTAGCTAGGACAACTGTGCTTAAATAAAAACCCGACATTTTAGATTTAGTGCACCTAGCAAAATAAAAACATTTGGAGAATATTGCAAAGTAGTGCCAAGAGGATATTAGAATTCGGGTGTAGATATATTTCATTGTTTTGTGTAGAAACGCATGCTGTCAATGACTTTTGACTATTATCTGTTAATGTCTTACACACAGATTATACCTGTTCTGTTTCAAGTTCAATCCGTCTGACCAGTTCACCGAGGTGTATCATAACTATATACTGTATACATGCCATTAGAAATTGATATTAAGCTACAGCTTTGTACACAATTAGCGACTTATTAGCTCTTATAATATATTGTCTTGAGCATTTTGACAGCCTTCCTCCATTTGACCAAGCATGTCGTTTTTATATGTGTGTAATGTAAAACTACAGCTGTATGCAAAAGATTGGCTTATGGTACATGTAAGAATGAATGAAACAATGATTTCAAAGTACTTTGTAGTTAAAATTTGTATAAAAGTATGAAAGACGGAAAAGATCAGGAAAAGATACAATCAAGTACCACACCTGACCCAGGATACCACATGGTAAACTAGCAAAAATACAATAAACATCACCAACAAGAGCCAAGGGGTCTGCCCTTTCCCAGCAGGTGACCACAAGGCAGGCGCGAAAGCATGAGAAACACAAGACGCAAATGATCCACAAAAGATGTACCGCCTTGGAACGGTCAGTAAAATATTTTACTCGAGGGCTTAAACCGGTTTCACGGCGCCAACCTCACCCTTAGTTCAGATGTGGATCAAGACAGATATGTGTTTGGTTTGAATGAAATACCCCTAGCTTATTAATGCATCATCTCCAAAAACATATAAATCAAGATATAAAAAGGAGATAATAAAGCAACAGTACATAAAACTGAATACCGGAGAAAAAAATCCAACAGGTAAACCCGGTTGGGCCTAACAACAGCCAAAGCATCAGGCCTATACCATCTCATCAATAGAAAAGGCTTTAAGTCGGAACCGTCAAAGCTATTATTAATATGGTGAAAAACTCCTTTATTACAAGGACATATGCGTAGATACACATTGTAATTGCATCTATGAGGCAATACCAATGTGTACCAACAACATAGGTTACTGAAAATAAGGACACACTGTTTTCAAGTTTACACTTACCAAGTATCATTTTCATTGTCTTTGCCTCTTTTAAACATCTCAAACTGCCATGTGATTACCAACAATGTGGCATTTTGTCAAGTGTAGACTCAGACGAGCCTATGCAGCCTCCTTATAGAGGCTCCAAATTATGTTTGGTTCATGTAAGTAGCTAAGTATTCATAGAATATTCAAGCGACCAGCAAAGACTCTGATCAGACTGCGCGTTTGCGCAGGCTTGCCTGAGCCTTTGCTGGTCGCACACACCACATTGTTGGAAATCTCATGCCGTGGCTCAATAAGTTATACAATACCAGTCACTATACCACATTTTTTTTATATTTGCATATCTCCAAAGATGTCCTGTTTGGGCATGAAACATCCCTAAAAGTCATTTGTAATTTAAAAAAAGTCAAATTTCCTAATTGTGATTTTTTCAATAATTTTCGTGCCTATCAATAGACAAACATATTAATCATTTTAAAAATATACTTCATGACGTTCAAACCAAGTGCAGAGGGGAGATAAACATGGCTTATGGTGGTCCTGTTGTGGTTGATTTACTGTTTTATGTACATCCAATTGTTTATTGGGGCTTAGTGTTAGTCTTTATTGTGGTATGCATTACTATATGTCCTTTCTAGTTTTGCAATCATCTTGACGAGGAAGAGAAAGCTGGTTGCTTTGCTTTTATTGTCTTTTGTATGTTTTGTTACTGTAAATGTCCTGTAGCTCTTCCTTACGGTGCCATGGGCTGGTATGTAGTTTGTGATTGTGGGTAATTGCAGTATTTCCTGGTCATAGTCACTTACTTACTTACAAACTTATTTTTATACTATATCAATTGAAGGGCTATCACCTTTATTTTAGTAATTCCACTACTGTGTATTACCACCGAAGAATATAAAATAGGTTTATCTAGCAAAATCTGATTCGATATTTCTGATCAGTATGCCTGTGGATTATTTAAGCATGCAAATTGCACTTAATACTTCCGAATTAAATGACAAATAGGGACGCTTCAATGTTTTTCATATAAAAATATCACTTTGTTCCCCATCTTCACACTAGCATATATTTGTAATTTTATTATACACGTTTAACTTTTAAAGGTTTTGCTGGTTCAGGGATGTGAACATGCTTGTATACGAAAAACATTGAAGCATTGTAGAGCCACAAAATGCTCCATACACAACGTGCTCTCTCGAGGTGCATATTGTGTACCCTGCATACACAATATGTTCCCCCTTAAATCGGGAGCATATTGTGTAGGACATGTATCATACCTACACAATATGCTCCTTAGTTGAGGATCGCAGTGGTGGTAGAGTGCTTGACCCGATATCGATGGGTTGCAGGTTCGAGCCTCACCTGAAGCACTGCGTTGTGTCCTTGAACATGACACTAAATATCCTGTGCTCAGTACTGGTTTCCCCCCGATGAAGTCGGAGGGATATTGTTTTAGCGTCGGCCGTCTGTGCACCCGTCTGTTTGTCTGTCCACATGTCCTTCCAGAAACATACCTAAGTACCTATTAGTCAGATTTGATGCATTCTCTGCATGAATGGATAGTACCATGGACAGTCCCAAGTGCGGATCCAAGGGGGGGGGGACAGGGGGTCAGGACCTCCCCCGGAAAATCACAAGTTATATATTTTCTATAGGAATAAGCAATTGGAACCCCCCATCCCGGAAAAAGTTGGACCCCCCTGGAAAATAATTAACCCCCTCAGGAACCTTAAAAATTGATAGTTTTCTTTGAAATTAACGATTTGCGACTGTAAAATAAGCTGAGGACTAAAAATAGCTTGTCAGAGCTTTTTTGTCAGATTGACCTGGACCCCCCCCCCCCCCCCCCCCCCTGACGAAAATTCCTAGATCCGCGCATGACAGTCCTATATCGTATAAGTTTCGTCAAGATCAACTGATAAACTCATTATTGCTCTGGAACTTATAATGCAAAAGTTGTAATGGCTTTCTTAGAGTAATGATCTAAACATTTCCCCAAAGCTATTATGTATAATGTAGATAAGTATGACGGTGTAAAATGTAAAAATAAATACCCCGCCCACTTGAATCTTTAGGCAGGGTCAAAGGTCAAATACATTAATTTGGCAATAACTTAGTCAATTTTCAATATTATTACCGAAACTTTGTATGCAGACAGATAAAAAACAACAATAGAAATGAAATATATCAGACTGGATATTTGATTGGATGCCTGGGTCCGATCCCCTGGGTAGATTTAGGGGATGGGGCGAGTCCAAAATGAAACTTATTCTGAATATTGTCATGCTGCATATAAAGTTAAGGGAACAGCACATGCCAGCAACATGATAGCAATTATTTAGCACGCAGAGACACCATTGACCACTGAAGAAGGGGATCAAAAGGTAAACGCATTTTCACCTTGAAATTAGCCATGTTTCGTAGAGCACCTTGAAAACAAGCATTCTGTCCTTACCTACACCCTAACCCCTTGGGTAGTGGCAAAAGGTCAAATATTCATTTATTGAATATGGTCATGCTGCATATCAAATAGAAGGGACTTACGCATGCAGCAAAATGTTAGCAAGTATTTTTCTAGAAGACACACCGCGACTTCGGGGGTGGGTCAAAAGATAAAGCATTTTTTTTCTGAAATCAATCATGTTGAAGATCAGAATGGAGTGAATAGCGCGCTGAAAGTACAAATGTAAAAGATCACCCACACTAGATCAAATTAAAGGGGGAAAAGTGTAGATTTACTTTAAGGTGGCCTGACTGATTGGGTTCACGGACTGCACGAACCAGTTATCGGACATCAAAAGTAAGGAAAATCTACTGTTGTGCGTTATATGCTCGCAGCATATTGTGTACCTTACCTACATAATTAGCTTACATTATCATACTACCAAGGTAGCATATTGTGTACCTTAACCTACACAATATGCTCAAATTCTCATAAAACTATTCCATTTTCATAATAATACCAAGGTAGCAAGCATATTGTGTACCTTACTTACACAATATGCTCCCATTATCATAAAAAAACTAGGTAGCATATTATGCTCCAAATATCATAATACTTCCGAGGTAGCATATTGTGTACCTTACCTACACAATATACTCCAAAAATCATAAAACTACTAAGGTAGCATATTGTGTGACTAAATTACACAATATGCTCCCATTATCATAATACTACCAAGGTAGCATATTGTGTACCTTACCTACACACTATGCTCCCAATATCATAATACTTCCGAGGTAGCATATTGTGTACCTTACCTACACAATATACTCCAAAAATCATAAAACTACTAAAGTAGCATATTGTGTGACTAACTAACACAAAATGCTTCCATTATCATAATACTACCAAGGTAGCATATTGTGTACCTTACCTTCACAATATGCTCCCAATATCATAATACTACCGAGGTATCATATTGTGTACCTTACCTACACAATATACTCCAAATATCATAAAAATACTAAGGTAGCATATTGTGTGACTAACTTACACAATATGCTTCCATTATCATAATACTACCAAGGTAGCATATTGTGTACCTTACCTACACAATATGCTCCCAATATCATAATACTTCCGAGGTAGCATATTGTGTACCCTACCTACACAATATACTCCAAAAATCATAAAACTTCTAAGGTAGCATATTGTGTGACTAACTTACACAATATGCTCCCATTATCATAATACCACCAAGGTAGCATATTGTGTACCTTACCTACACAATATACTCCAAATATCATAAAAATACTAAGGTAGCATATTGTGTGACTAACTTACACAATATGCTTCCATTATCATAATACTACCAAGGTAGCATATTGTGTACCTTACCTACACAATATGCTCCCAATATCATAATACTACCGAGGTATCATATTGTGTACCTTACCTACACAATATACTCCAAATATCATAAAAATACTAAGGTAGCATATTATGTACCTTACCTACACAATCATATGCTCCCATTATCATACTACAACAAAGGAAGCATATTGTGTACTTACCTACACAATATGCGCTAATTATCACAATACTACCGATGAAGCATATTGTGTATCTTACCTACACAATATGCTCCAAATATCATAATACTACTCAGGTAGCATATTGTGTGACTGACCTACTAAATTTGCTCTGATTATCATAATACTACCAAGGTAGCATATTGTGTACCTTACCTACACAATATGCTCCCAATATCATTATACTACCAAGGTAGCATATTGTGTGCATTAACTACACAATATGCTCCATTTATCACAATACTACTAGGTAGCAATTTATGTACCTTACCTACCAATTATGCTTCAAATATCATAATACTACTAAGGTAGCATACTGTGTGACTTAAAACACAATATGCTATTATTATCATAATACTACCTACATGTAGGTAGCATATCATAATACTACCAAGGTAGGATATTGTGTACCTCTACCTACCCAATATACACCAAATATCATAATACTACTAAGGTAGCATATTGTCTACCTTATCTACACAATATGCTCCCATTATCATAATACAAACCAAGGTAGCATATTGTGTACCTTACCTACACAATATGCTCCGAATATCATAATACTATTGAGGTAACATATTGTGTACCTTACCTACACAATATGCTCCCATTATCATAATGATATCGAGGTAGCATATTGTGTACCTTACCTTCACAATATGCTCCAATAATCATAATACTACCGAGGTAGCATATTGTGTACCTTACAATTAGCTCCAATTATCATGATACTACCGAGGTAGCATATTGTGTACCTTACCTACATAATATGCTCCCATTATCATATTACTACCTTATTATCATTCTATCAAGGTAGCATATTGTGTGACCCTACATACACAATATGCTCCTATTATCATAATACCACCAAGGTAGCATATTGTGTACCTTACCTACACAATATGCTCCGAATATCATAATACTAATGAGGTAACATATTGTGTACCTTAGGTACACAATATGCTCCCATTATCGTGATACTACCAAGGTAGCATATTGTGTACCTGACCTACACAGTATGCTCCAATTAGCATAATACTACCGAGGTGGCATATTGTGTACCTTACCTAGACAATATGCTCCGAATGTCATAATACTACTGAGGTAGCATATTGTGTACCTTACCTACACAATATGCTACCAATATCATTATACTACCAAGGTAGCATATTGTATGCATTAACTACACAATATGCTCCATTTATCACAATACTACTAGGTAGCAAATTATGTACCTTACCTACCCAATATGCTTCAAATATCATAATACTACTAAGGTAGCATACTGTGTGACTTAAAACACAATATGCTATTATTATCATAATACTACCTACATGTAGGTAGCATATTGTCTACCTTACCTACACATTATGCTCTAAATACCATAATACTATCGAGGTAGCATATTGTGTATCTTACCTTCACAATATGCTCCCAATATCATAATACTACTTAGGTAGCATATTGTGTACCTTGCCTACACAATATGCTCCAAATATCATAATACTACTAAGGTAGCATATTGTGTACCTTACCTACACAATATGCTCCCAATATCATAATACTACCAAGGTAGGATATTGTGTACCTCTACCTACCCAATATACACCAAATATCATAATACTACTAAGGTAGCATATTGTCTACCTTATCTACACAATATGCTCCCATTATCATAATACAAACCAAGGTAGCATATTGTGTACCTTACCTGCACAATATGCTCCGAATATCATAATACTATTGAGGTAGCATATTGTGTACTTTACCTACACAGTATGCTCCAATTATCATAATACTACCGAGGTGGCATATTGTGTACCTTACCTACACAATATGCTCCGAATGTCATAATACTACTGAGGTAGCATATTGTGTACCTTACCTACACAATATGCTCCCATTATCATGATACTACCAAGGTAGCATATTGTGTACCTAACCTTCACAATATGCTCCCATTACCAAAATGCTACCAAGGTACCTTACCTACACAATATGCTCCTATTATCATATTACTACCCCATTATCATACTACCAAGGTTGCATATTGTGTACCCTACCTACACAATATGCCCCCATTATCATATTATTACCTCATTATCATAATACTACTAAGGTAGCATATTGTGTACCTTACCTATACAATATGCTCCCAATATCATAATACTACCAAGGTAGGATATTGTGTACCTCTACCTACCCAATATGCACCAAATATCATAATACTACTGAGGTAGCACATTGTGTACCTTACCTACACAATATGCTCGAATTATCATAATACTACCGAGGTAGCATATTGTGTACCTTACCTACACAATATGCTCCGAATGTCATAATACTACTGAGGTAGCATATTGTGTACCTTGCCAACACAATATGCTCCAAATATTATAATTCTACCGAGGTAGCATATTGTGTACCTTACCTACACAATATGCTCCCATTTTCATAATACCACCAAGGTATCATATTGTGTACCTTACCTACACAATATGCTCCAAATATTTTAATACTACTAAGGTAGCATATTGTGTACCTTACCTACACAATATGATCCAATTATCATAGTACTACCGAGGTAGCATATTGTGTACTTACCTACACAATATGCTCCCTTTATCATAATACCACCAAGGTAGCATATTGTGTACCTTACCTACACATTATGCTCCCATTATCATAATACAACCGAGGTAGCATATTGTGTACCTTACCTGCACAATATGCTCCCATTATCATAATACTACTGAGGTAGCATATTATGTAGGTAAGGTACACAATATGTTACCTCAGTAGTATCATGATATCTGGAGCATATTGTGTAGTAATGGCACACAATATGCTACCTCAGTACTATGATTATAATTGGAGCATATTTTGTAGGTAGGGTACAAAATATGCTACCTTGGTAGTATTATATGATAATGGGATAGTAATATGATAATGGGGGTATATTGTGTAGGAAGGGTACACAATATGCTACATTGGTAGCATTTTGGTAATGGGAGCATATTGTGTGAGATAGGTATACAATATGCTACCTTGGTAGTATCACGATAATGGGAGCATATTGTGTACCTAAGGTACACAATATGTTACCTCATTAGTATTATGATATTCGGAGCATATTGTGTAGGTAAGGTACACAATATGCTACCTTGGTGGTATTATGATAATAGGAGCATATTGTGTATGTAGGGTCACACAATATGCTACCTTGATAGAATGATAATAAGGTAGTAATATGATAATGGGAGCATATTATGTAGGTAAGGTACACAATATGCTACCTCGGTAGTATCATGATAATTGGAGCTAATTGTAAGGTACACAATATGCTACCTCGGTAGTATTATGATTATTGGAGCATATTGTGAAGGTAAGGTACACAATATGCTACCTCGATATCATTATGATAATGGGAGCATATTGTGTAGGTAAGGTACACAATATGTTACCTCAATAGTATTTTGATATTTGGAGCATATTGTGTAGGTAAGGCACACAATATGTTACCTCAGTATTATTATTATAATTGGAGCATATTGTGTAGGTAGGGTACAAAATATGCTATTTGGTAGTATTATGATAATGGGGTAGTAATATGATAATGGGGGCATATTGTGTAGGTAGGGTACACAATATGCTACCTTGGTAGTATGATAATGGGGTAGTAATATGATAATAGGAGCATATTGTGTAGGCAAGGTACACAATATGCTACCTTGGTAGCATTTTGGTAATGGGAGCATATTGTGTAGGTTAGGTACACAATATGCTACCTTGGAAGTATCATGATAATGGGAGCATATTGTGTAGTTAAGGTACACAATATGCTACCTCGGTAGTATTATGATAATTGGAGCGTATTGTGTAGGTAAGGTACACAATATGCAACCTCAGTTGTATTATGATATTTGGAGCATATTGTGTAGGTAAGGTACACAATATGCTACCTTTGTGGTATTATGATTATGGAAGCATATTGTGTAGGTAAGGTACACAATATGCTACCACGGTAGTATTATGATAATTGGAGCATATTGTGTAGGTAAGGTACACAATATGCTACCTCAGTATTATAATGTTGATAATTGGATTATAATGTTGATAATTGGAGCATATTGTGTATGCTGGGTACACAATACGCTACCTAAGTAGTTTTATTTTATTGAAGCGTATTGTGTAGGTACGGTTCAGTATAATGGTACTTAGGTAGAATCATTGTGATGGTATACTATTCAAAGTTAGATAACGCTATATGTTAAGAATTTGTAGAGTAAGAAACTACTGCTCTGAAGGATATGAAGTAAGTACATACATTAAATCATCACCATAAAACGGTCAGTAGCAAGCAAATTGTCAAAATACATTATTCAAGTTTACTCAGTATTAGCTCTGATCATAACCTTAAAACAAACATACAATAAATGATTCGTCACCTTTATAATGAATTGTCTCATATATTTGCGAGCCCCCGCTTACTAGTAAGTGTCAGTGCAGAACATTGTATGTTTCTGTGGTCAATACCTGAATTAACCGCGTTCAGAAAGTCTCTATTCCCATGTTAGCCCCATGCCTTCCAACATGTTTCAGTATAACCTGAAATACATGTATGGTTTGGAGAGCTATGCCTTTTGAAAAAAATCAAAATAGTTGCCATGGGAGCCAAATTGGATATCAGAATCGAATGATTCAAGCAATTCTGAATGTCCATGTGGCCCCTATCCCTCAGACCAAGTTTAGATTCAATCTGACGTAGGGATGGGAAAAGATGGTCTTTGAAGGATATCAAGATGGCTACAATGGTAGTCATATTATATATTCCAATGGAACAGGTATAGCATTTATGAATGTCCATTGTGTCCACGACTCATACTGGTTCATAACATTTCTACATTTAACCCCGAGCGTTTCCCAATTTTTCCTTACTACCGCTTCCAAAGGTTGATTTCATGTCGGGAAAGAAGCCAAATTTGGAGACAACGTCTCCAAAATGTTGTTGATGGGGATTAAAGACCACTATAATACAATTATGATGCGGGCATGGCTTTAGACATAGGGTTCGTAAGATAGACAGACGGATGTCGAGAGGACAGTTAGAAAGAAAGGCAAACATACCAGGAGACATGTTTTCAAGAAGAGCATATTGTGTACCCTCGGACGACCACTGAAATAACATATGTACCGACCCTACACAATATGCTCCTCTGGTAGCATATTGTGTATGCAGGATACACAAAATGCTCCAGCGGAGCATATTGTGTATGCAGGGTACACAATATGCTACTTAAAGTAGCATATTGTGTAGGGGAGCATTTTGTGGACCCACAAAGCATATATAAGGTAAATTTTGACCTCAGACGGATCAAAGGTCAGACGAGCCTACTTAGGAGTACGAGAAAGGTAATGCCCAGGTCACACATTCACGGATCACCTCGCTGGTTCTACTACGGATTAAATCTCACGGATGACCCCGGAAATACCAATTTCGTAGTCCGATACGGATGCACTCTATTTGTATGATTAAGTACTACTTAGTATTATTACGGATGTAACACAAAAAGCTACGGACCAATACGGATTAGCCACGAATGATGCCTGATTTTATCCGTGGCTAATCCGGCGTCCAGTCCGTGAATGTGTGACCTGGGCATTAATAAGAGTGTAACGGTAATTTCTCGCCAAATACTTTCTGCTCCTGCTACATGTATCGACGTAACAAAATTTCCATTAAATAGGTAACTGCATGACCAAAACAGCAACTACAGGCTTAGTCGAGCGGTAACGTCGAGAATTAATATTCTGTGGAAGGTTTCCGAGTTGGAATCCCAGAGTTCGAGTCCTTTTCTTTTTAGCGTATCCTTTTAGTTCTTCGAGAACATTGAATGTCTTGTGTTTTACGTGAAGGCACGTGTTTAAATCATTTGCAAACGAATCTAATTCATTCGACGCCATGGCAAAGCAAATACCATATCGATACAGTGCAAATGCGAAAGAAACCATCCGTAGTTTCCTTAATTTTTGCAAACAGGCGAAGGAAGATGGGCTGAAAACATCTCTGAATCAGTCAAAGGAAAGGACTTTCACAATGACCGGTGTCTGCAAGAGTACTATCGAGCTAATAATGAAGCGAGACAAGACAAAAGAGAAGAAACCCAAACTGCCGAGAATGAAGAGGGTCCAGCTGGACGAATTTGATTTGGGGGTTCTGCGGAGGACTGTCAACGCCATGTATTCGGAAAGGAGAATCTTACCAACACTCAGTAATATTCAAACAGCAATGCAAGAGGACATTGACTACACGGGCAGCAAGAGTATCCTGAGAAAGTACATGCGGCAGCTGGGATTTACATACAAGAAAAGTCAAACCAACCGTAAGCTGTTGATGGAGAGAGGTGATGTCGTCCTCAGCAGAATTCGGTATCTGCGAAAAATCCGTCAGCTGCGACAAGCGGAGCTGCAACATAGTCTACACAGACGAAACCTATGTACACAGTTACCACACCGTCTCAAAGACCTGGCAAGATGGTGATATTGGAGCCAAAGTTCCCTTCTCTAAAGGTAAAAATGCCGCCTCTCGTGTTTTTTTTACTTACACTTTGTTTTTTGCAGTGTAGACCTTTACCTGAAAAAGACAAAGTAGTTTGATTTTAAAATCAAACTACTTAGTCTTTTTTCAGATAAAGGCCTACACTGAAAAACAATGTGTAAGTAAAAAAAAGAACACGATAGGCGGCAGCTGAGCTGCCATCCTGTTTTGTGTAAACTTACATCTGTTTTTCTACCAAACAATTTAAGACCATCATTACACCAGTGATACAAATCAAATATTCCCACTTGCTATTGATGTTGCTGTTCTCCAGATAATTTCAATCGAACAGAACATCGTTAAAGGAGTTGAAACTTTGGTTTAAACAAATGCAGTGGCAGTTAAGCTGCCACCAAATTTTGTGTGAAGTTATTTTTTTACAGTGCAGATGTTCCAGAATATGACGTCTCTTTGCAAGAGCAGCAAACTATCAATTCCAGAAGAGTATCTTAAGAACCCTCATTATGGGTTAGAAATTAAAAAAAACATGTAGTAAACTAAACAACCATTCTGTTTTGTACATTATACGTTCAATCTAAAAACATGCATCTGAACCAAAACAGCATGTAAAAGTCTATTAAGATGAGTTTCTGTTTGTATATTTTCAGGTGAAAGGATGATTTTGCTCCATTCTGACAACGAACAAGGTTTTGTCCCAGGTGGAAAGCTGGTATTTAAGGCAGGAAGCTCTGATGGAGACTACCATTCTGAAATGAACCACCAGAACTTCCAAGATGGCTCACTGAGAAACTTATCCCAAATATTCCAGAGAACACCGTACTAGTCCTTGACAACGCCTCCTACCACAGATGGACAGATGCCCGAACATGGCGACACAAAAGGCAGACATGCAGGCCTAGCTGCACCACCATAACACATCACCTACAAATCAGGCGATGTTGAAGGTTGAGCTTCTGCAGCTGTGCAAGCAAAATGCAAAGCCTGTCTATGTGGCGGATGACATTTTGAGAAGACATGGGCACCAATGTCTGAGACTACCACCCTACCATGCTGAGTTCAATCTAATTAAACTGATTTGGGGAAACCTAAAAGGCAAGTTACATGCCCTCCTTGATATATTTTTTCGTTCATGATCTTTAATTGAGGAGTCGAAAATTGTGTAAGAGCATACAACCGGTGAAAATGCACAAATATGAAATACGGGCTTTTTGTACATATTTTGTATGATGAAAATTTGTGACAGTAGCAGCGAAATATAACTATCATATACAATTCAAGCAGTTTTAAAAAAAGACGTTGTCAGCTCATTCTTGATTTTGTTTGATTTGATTCTTTACGTCCCATCAACAATCTTTCAGGTCTTCCTGGGTTGAACCAGTACTAAGCTAGGATTAATGTTCTTGCTCAAGGACACAACGCAGTGACGTCGATGAGGCTCGAACCCGCGGCCCTTCGGTCTCGAGTCAAGCACTCTACCACTGAGCTCCCATGCTCATTCTTGAAAGTATTATAAAAGTGTACATGGTAAACGCGGCCCGCGGTTCGGAACTTTACATTATTATTTTACTGCTACGAGGGCTGTTCAAATATGAATGCAAGTAGCATCATTACTTTCTTAACATAATTATATGCTACAGCAAATGGTGAACGATTCTATAAAGGACTATATGTCACCTTTACACTGGTACCAGACCTAAAGAAAAATACAGTATACTTTTCGAGCTATAGCCCTTTGAATGAGGATCACGTTAGTATACTAACAAACTCAATGCTTCGAACATATACCAGTGATATAGAAGAGCGTATGATTCTTCCATAAACAGATATAATTTTTTGAAATTTTTATGGAAGTATTCCAATATTCTTACGTAACGATTCTGAGAAAGTTGCGAAAATCCGACATGCCCTTGTTAAATTACAACGAATAGTTTTCACTTAAGTCTCCTTAAGTTTGCAAACAAATGGTAAACAAAACACTACCTTTCAGTTTTCAGTTAAATTTATCTCTAACAAAATGCACGAAGCAACATTTAAACTAGTTTTAACTCAAAGATCGCTCATACTGAGTTGTTGCTACAAATTATATTGATTGATAGTGGGTATTTTTAAACACTGATAAGCATTTTTATTTACTCAAAATGCCTTAAGTGAGGGGGTTATATAATATGTACTGATTTTTTGTCATAACATTGCGGCTTTATTCTAAATTTGAACGTAAACTTTAAGTTTGACCACTATAGGCATTCTTTACAATAAATTACTCACCTGGTCTTGAGGACTAGACAGATTGAACATATTTTAATTAATGTACACAAGTCATTAAGAAGCAGAAAAATGCTTGAAAAATGGTATAAAATGTATTTACTCTGTAAATAGATGAGGACGCGTTTTGAAAACTCCCTTATGACATATTTAGCATGTTTTCAGCAAAACGCAAAGCAAAACGACACAGCGATGTTCATTATTACATCACCAGTAGATAATTCAAAATGACGTTTATCATAAAATTAATGACGTCACAAATGTGCCTGTTTACTCAAGATTTAAACAGGATTATATAAACTTTATCCTGCAAGCAAGTTTTGGATTATTACTTCAACTTGCATCTAAAATTTGGTGCCATTTTGTCTAAAACTTACAAAGATATGACACTATATCCGCACATGAACTAAATTGCAATTTGCTTCAGAAAAACTTCAGTATACAGGAATGGCCTTTATATAAGGGTCTGTGACTCGAGAAATATAGTAAGTGTTTCTTTATGTTTGGTGGCATTTTAAAGGCGACAAATAGTTCTTTCAAGAAAGGTGTGATATTTTGGAATAGCGTATATGTGAATAAAGTTATGAAGCTACTTGCATTCTAGTGGAGCGGGAAGTGTCCAATTTTCACAACGATTGTGCACTTCCGGATACAAGTATGACACTTTCAGCATATGTTCTTCAAACCTTCCTGATTATGAAATCGATTCTAGCCAACGCGATTTTTTCCATTTTCAAGATGGCTACCTTAATTTTCAAGATGGCTGCCAAATTGATTATTATTTAACCTATAAAAGCTAACATCTAACTATAAATTTGAAAAATAAGTGTTTTTTAGCACTACCAAGGCACATTTGTTTAAAACACTGCTGTGAGACTCAGCATGGGGTCCAATGGAAGCTGTAAAACTGCTCTTATGAAATCATAATACCTTGAATATCTCTCATTAAAAATTTTAAAAAAAACATCAGAACAATTTCAACCAATATTTCACATAAGCAGTGCTTACAGTATCCCAAATGCTGTGCGAATCACCCCATCAATTTCAAACAGACGCACCTGAATTGACAGGTTGTGCCAGCACAGGATAGCCGAGCCAAAGAAAACAGGGTCATGGTTTTCTGAATGGTGTACAGATCACATGGGAGTTAGTTCCATTGGATGAACGCTGGGACTAGGCGTAGAAATTATCATATCAAAATTTTGAACCTAGTTGAATCCCATACACTAAAGTGCAAATAAATTTTTTGTCAAATTTAATCATGTGGTAAAAGGTTAGTCCCTCAGCCTGTTTGAATGTTAACAGAAAAAATGGACAGAAATAACAGATTATCTTACATAATCAATCATAATGTCTGTAGACATACTATTGTCTAAATCATCTGCCACAGGCTGGCAGACAGACTGGAATAAATGTTGCTTGTGTCAGGAAGACAAAAATGAGAACTTAATTCCATCATTAAAGTCCTACAAACGAGAGGAAGCTGGTTATAAAAACATAGCGACTAATCTTCCATTGTTTCATGAGATTAATGCTCTACCAATACCAATGGACATAAAACGATTAGATGATGGGTCTGGTATAGAAAACACGTTGAGGCTAAACAATGCTAAATATCATAACACATGCAGACTTATGTTTAACAACAGTAAGCTGGAAAGTGCTCGGAAGCGACGTGGATCTCCAAGAAGTGATAAGCCTGAAGCAGGTCCAAGTAAGTATATACACGTCGTTCTGTTGATACAGTACCAGACATAAAGATCATTTGCTTCTTCTGTGAAAAAGATGTCATTGGGTCAGACAGAAACGCCATGACAAATAAAAGCACCGCAAGCACTGCGTAATACCCCGCCACTGCTGGGGGCACCAAAAGTTATTTTGTGAGATATATAATGCCTAAATAGCAACAGAACTGAGATAGACAGTGATATGACGTCCTTAGTCACAATATGTAACCTTTGATGGTCAACATATCTGTGAAGTTTCATTCAGATACTCCATATAGTAAATGAACTACAGGTCAAAAACCATTTTTCAGATCAATCAAGGGCGGATAACTCATGAACTGGAAAGGTAAGGGTGACGGTCCTTACTAAAAATATGTAACCTTTGATGTTCAACATATCTGTGAAGTTTCATTCAGATATTCTATATAGTAAATGAACTACAGGTCAAAAACCATTTTTCAGATCAATCAAGGGTAGATAACTCATGAACTGGAAAGGTAAGAGTGAAGATCCTTAGTCACAATATGTAACCTTTGATGATCAACATATCTGTGAAGTTTCATTCAGATATTCCATATAGTAAATGAACTACAGGTCAAAAACCATTTTTCAGATCAATCAAGGGCAGATAACTCATGAACTGGAAAGGTAAGAGTGATGGTTCTTTGTCACAGTATGTAACCTTTGATGTGAAACATATCTATAAAGTTTCATTTAAATATTCCACATAGTAAAGGAACTACGGGTAAAAAACATTTTTTAATTCAATCAAGGGCGGATAACTCACAAACAGGAAAGGTAAGAGTGACGGTTCTTAGTCACAATATGTTACCTTTGATGTGGAACATGTCTGTGAAGTTATATTCAGATATTCCACATAGTAAAGGAACAATAGGTCAAAAACCTTTTTTCAGACCTATCAAGGGCGGATAACTCACAAACTGGGAAGGTCAGAGTGACGGTCCTTAGTCAGAATATGTAACCTTTGATGTGCAACATATCTGTGAAGTTTCATTCAGATATCATAAATAGTAAAGGAATAACAGGCCAGAAACCATTTTTCCAATACGAAAAAGGGCAGTAACTCCGTTAAAAATGGACGGATTTTGCCCATTAACAATCCCATACCACTCATCGCCGATAACAATATGTATGCAAAATTTGAAAAAATTCCGTGAATAAATACTCAAGTTATCGATCGGAAATGGTGCGGACGGACGGACGGACGGACGGACGGACGGACGGACAGACGGACGGACGGACGGACGGACGGACGGACGGACGGACGGACGGACGGACAGACACCGAAGGGTATAACATAATACCTCGCCACACTTTAGTGGCGGGGTATAAAAAATTATATGAAAGACTTAATGATTGTACTGAGTTATTAGAAGATAATAAATTAATCGCCAAATCGAGTGCTGGTGACCTTGTTGCTCAAGAAGCAAACTATCACCTTAACTGCCTTACTACAGTTTACAATAAAGAGCGTGCTTTCTTCAGACAACAAAGAGAGTACGAACAAGATGAACAGGAATGACATGAATACAGTCGAGCATTTGCAGAACTTGTTACATATATCATAGAATCTCAGAGAAGCCATCAAGGTGAGAGCTTCTTTAAGCTGGCAGATCTGAATGATTTGATGACAAAGAGACTAACTCAGCTAGGCTCATCAACATCTAAATTACACGCTACACGGTTTAAAGAAGAGCTTCTTGATCGTTTACCAGAATTACAAGCACATAAAAAAGGCGGGGTTGTTTTTCTAATTTTCAAAGCTGATGTTGGACTAGCATTGTTAAAAGCTAGTGAGATTACAGGCGCATTGCACGTTTCAAAGGCTGCAGATATAATAAGAAGTGATATTCTGGAAAGGAGCATGAAGTTTGAAGGTTCATTTGAGGAGAACTGCATGGAAACATCTGTGCCACAATCACTAATTGGGCTTGTCAGTATGATAGAACATAGCCCGGACATAGAAACCCAAATTGAAACAGAGGCAAACAAATCCGACCTTGCAAATTCACAAGTTTTACAATACAATTGTCATCAGAGTCCAAAGAAAAGGAATACTATGTTGCAAAAACACTCTTAAAGTCGTGAAACACCATTTGTCATTAACGTTGGTTTGCTGTTGTTTGCAAAAACAAGGAAGCGTCAATTAATTGACATAATACATCATTATGGTATTTGCGTATCATACGACAGAGTTCTTGAAATTTCTTCACAGATATGCGAAGCCCTTGTAGAAGGTTACCCAGAGGAAGGGTTAGTTTGTCCATCTGTTCTTCGAAAGGGACTGTTGACTACAGCGGCTATAGACAATATTGATCACAATCCGTCTTCAACAACAGCAAAGGCATCTTTTTATGGCACAAGCATTTCATTATTTCAACACCCAAGCAATAATAACTTTGGAGAGCAACATGAAATGCTCCATATAGCGGAAAGACAAAGCACAAAGAAAGTACCACCTTTGCATGAGTCATAGACAAACGTAAGACCAGCTTATTTTACAGCTAGTTCACCACTTCCTCCAAGATGCCAGAACTTGCTGCCATTGAAACCAGACACTCTACACCGAGGATTAAACATTGAATTTCAATGACTTAATCATGTCAGTATTACTGAAACAGTGGAGGGTGAGACACCGATTACATGGTCTACATACCATACATCAAAAATCGATAGCTGATGCCTATATTATCGATGGCGCTGCTTGATAAATGAGAAGTCACCAAGAACTGCACAGTCGGTAACGTGTCTGGCTACAGATGCGTGTCTGACTGCAGATCCTGGGGTCGCGAGTTCGATCCCGGTCCGGTCCCATACTTTCGTGGAGATTGATCATGAAATGATTTCTACGGTCATTCTCCTCCCTTCCGCTGTTTCTTTCAAGAAGGGTTGTTGTCAGTTACAAGCGAAAGTATGTGCACGAATTACTGGTTAACCGCTTGTTCAAGCCTGCCCAGGAAAAAGTGTGGTTAGGTGAACTGACCATCCCGCAATGACCATAGCTGTTGACTTGGGACGTAAAGCAACAAAACCAACCAAGAACTGCACGAACTTTCGATGATTATGCAAAATATGTAATTATACCTACACTCCAGTCTTACTATAGACACTACTACAGAACTGACATAGGTTTTGATATATATAAACCTGATAGCCTTAAGGCGATGACAAGAAGTAAAAGGGGAACAGAAATCCGGCGTAAAGTGGTTGGTTCTAGTCGCCTGCCTGGCAGTTGGAATAACTTTTTACGTCTAGACGACAACAAAACAGAGTTTTTTAAGTTTCTTGCAACTCATATAGAGATGGCTGAAGCAGCAAAAAGAATTGTTGCTTCAAAAGGAGAAAATGTTGTAAGCAATATGGCTATCAATATGGAAGTGTTGTCACCTTGTACACACAAAGAAGCTGACACAAGGCTTTTCATACATGCTAAAGATGCCGCCAGTGAGGGGTGTAAAAATGTCATAATAAGAGCACTGACACAGATGTAGTTGTTATTGACTTTTTCAATGACTTGAATGTAGAGAGCCTTTGGATTGCCTTTAGCAGAGGCAAAAGCTTTAGATGGGTCCCAATACATGAGATAAGCTTGTCCTTAGGACCAAGGGCAAAAGCTCTCACATTTTTTCACTCATTCACTGGCTGTGACACAGTGTCTGCCTTCCGTGATAAAGGCAAGAAATCTGCATGGCAAGCTTGGAATGTATTTGAAGAAGCAACAGAGGTGTTCCGAAAACTTGGCAATTTACCAGAAACTGTATCAGATGATGATAAACAAATTCTTGAGCAATTTGTTGTCATTTTATATGATCAATCCAGTGCAGTAAAAAGGGTTAATGAGGCAAGATTAGACTTATTCGCACACAGACAAAAGTAATATGAAATAAATGATACCACCTACTGAGTCAGCACTGATAGAACATACAAAAAGAGCAGTGTACCAAGCAGGTCATGTGTGGTACCAGTCCCTTATTTTTGAGCCAGCAATTCCAAGCCCAAAACAATGGGGCTGGAAAGAAGATGACCACAACTGGCAACCACATTGGGCATCTTTACCTACAGTTGCTGCTTGTTGTCAAGAGCTTGCAAAATGTGGTTGTAAGAAACAGAGCTGCTCAGGAAACTGTAAATGTTTTAAGTCTGGCCTAGCATGTACTGCACTCTGCAGTTGTACATGTCAAATCTAATAGCTTGACGGTGATAACTCTAACATGCAAAAAAAAAATAAAATAAAAATAATTAAATAATGAATAAAAAAACACACAAAAATGAGAAAAAATTCTTGTGATAGTATCCTACAAGTTTGTGAAATTGCCGTGTGACCACATAAGAGGATTTCCGATTTCACATTACCATATCACCCATAATTTTACATTTTAGGTGAGCAATCCAACAGGCAAAATTACATTTGGATTGTTGACCTAAGATAAAAAGAAACTTTGCCATTATTTCTTTTTGTTCTGACCTCTTTTTATTTAACTCTGTGATGAAGTAGCCACTTTATTGGAAGTTGTATTTCCCTTTAACCTCATAGGTTACCCCCTTTTTTTATTAAAATATGATCCAAACTGTCTTAAATATGTGAGAGATAATGAGTATTTGACATAGATTATCCAATATGAGTTAATTTTATACCACTTTGTAACTATTTTGTTAGGTTTACAGACGAATTAGCCAATTTTCCATTATTTTCCCCAATTTTCCCCCATTTTTCCCCTTAATCTGAAAAGGGGGCAAAATATTTAAGAAAAAGTGTCACAATTTATGTTTTACACAAGATAGGACATACTTTTGTTAAAAAGAACCATCACTGTGAGTCAAATGTATAAGCTTTTGGACATTATAATATATTTTGGCGGCCATTTTGAAATCAGGGCCGCCATTTTGAAAATATGGCGACTTTTGATTGGCTAGAAAACATTTTGCGAGCAACTCATACTGATAAGTAGTTCTGCAAAGTTAGATGCTTGTATCCGGAAGTGCACGATTCTTGTCACTTCCCGCTCCACTATTCATATTTGAACTGCCCTCGTATCTTCAAAACGCGATCAATTTTATTTTGACTACTTTGCGGCAAATTGTATCATCTAATGTGTATCTATTATTTTTTTTTCAGGTTTCATTGCGAGTGGGAATTTCGCCTTCGGCCTTACTTCTACCAAGGAACTAATTGAAGAGGGCATAATAGGCATCACACCTGGTGAATGGGCGAAGTGCGGGGAGCATGTTCTGTCAGTAGAGCGGGTATACTGGGAAAAGGAGATCGCGGTAGAGGAAGAGCATGAGCCAGTGGTGATTGGTCTCGCGTCGATCTCCGACTACAGCTCTGATACTGACACTGTCAGCGAGACAGAGGGCATGTGAAATTTATTGTTCATGTATCTGAAATTTAATAAATTATGAAATGGAATATATACCATGATGAAAAAAGAATATATAAAGAGCTAAAATGAATACACACACGTGCACGCACACTAAAAGTAGACAAGTAGCCCAATGGGCAACGATCGCTCACCATGGAGTCCGCATAATGTTTGGAGACACCATAATTTTCGATGCTCAAAGGCAGATAACTCAGAACTTGAAACAGTGACCAGGAATTAATTCAAAAACATAAGATATTATGCCGGTTCTAGTTATCTGCAAGTATGAAAAAGATCTGAATAAAAATTGCATTGGAAACCTGGCGAAAGGGTAGTTTTCAGATACTCTAGGGCAGCTAACTCCGTAGTCAGTCATGGGATCTGACCGAAATTCAAACTCATCCATACGTTTATGTATGTCCTGGTAACCTATAGAGATGAAGGAAATCAAACGAAAAATGAAGGTGCAAGAGTGGTCACAACATTATATAGTTATATTTTAGATGCTTAAGGGCAGCTAACTCTATAGATGGTGGATTAGTGTGGCGGAAAATCAAACTCATTCAAACTTCAATGGAAGTCCTTGTTACCTACAAATGAGGAAGATCCATTGGAAAATGAAGGTGCTAGAGTGGTCACAACAGATCTCCCATTGCAAGTCTATGCAGATTTTTTATGATGCTCAAGGGAAGTCAACTCCACAGTCTAAAGTTGGTTCTACTTTAAATTGAACTCATCCAAGCTTTTATGATTGTCCTTGTTACCTGAAAGAATGAAGAAAGTCCAATAAAAAATGAAGGCGCTGGAGTGGTCACAACATTATCAATCAATTTTTAAGATGCTCAAGGGCAGCTAACTCGATAATAAGTGATGGCATCTTGACTGCATGCAAACTCATCCAAGCTTTTATAGTTGTCTTTCTTATCTGCAAGAATGAATATGATCTATTATAAAATGAAAGCACTAGAGTGGTCATAACAATTCCCTCATTATAAGTCTATGGGGATTTTTTAAGACGCTCAAGGGCAGCTAACTCCTCAGTCGTAGGTCTGATCTGACCAAATTTTGAACCCATCTAAGCTTTTATAGTTCACCTTGTTACCTGAAAGAATAAAGAAGATCCAACCAAAAATGTAGACGCTAGAGCGGTCACAACATTATCCATCAATTTTTTAGATGCTCAAGGGGAGCTAACTCCAAAATCTTGATGAAATTCAAACTCATCCAAGTTTTAATAGTTGTTCTTATTGTCTGCAAGAATGAAGAAGATCCATTTAAAATTGAAAGCACTAGAGTGGTCACAACATTTCTCCCATTATAAGTCTATGGGAATTTTTCCAGACGCTCAAGGGCAGCTAACTCATAAGTCCCTGGTCGGATCCTGCCGAATTTCGAACCCATTCGAGATTTTATGGTTGTCCTTGTTACCTGCAAGAATAAAGAACAAATCAAACATTAAGGAGCTAGAGTGGTCACAAGATTTTCCCCATTATAACCCTATGGGAGCTATCTGTTGCCATGGAAACCTGAATTCTGATTCGATCTTACCCAAGTTTTAATAGTTGTTCTTATTGTCTGCAAGAATGAAGAAGATCCATTTAAAATTGAAAGCAATTGAGTGGTCACAACATTTCTCCCATTAGAAGTCTATGGGGATTTTTCCAAACGCTCAAGGGCAGGTAACTCATAAGTCCCTGGTCGGATCCTGCTGAATGTCGAGCCCATCCGAGATATTATGGGTTAACTTGTTGCCTTTAAGAATGAAGAAGATCCAATCAAAAATGAAGGAGCTAGAGTGGTCACAACATTAATCATTATTTTTTCTGACGCTCAAGGGCAGCTAACTCTGAAGTCAGTAATGAAATCTTGCCGAAATTTAATCTAATCCAAGCTTTAATAGATGTCCTTATTGTATGCAAGAATGAGGAAGATCCATTCAAAATTGAAAGCACTAGAGTGGTCACAACATTTTATCCCATTAGAAGTCTATGGGGATTTTTCCAAACGCTCAAGGGCAGGTAACTCATAAGTCCCTGGTCGGATCCTGCTGAATTTCGAACCCATCCGAGATATTATGGGTTAACTTGTTGCCTTTAAGAATGAAGAAGATCCAATCAAAAATGAAGGAGCTAGAGTGGTCACAACATTAATCATTATTTTTTCTGACGCTCAAGGGCAGCTTACTCTGAAGTCAGTAATGAAATCTTGCCGAAATTTAAACTAATCCAAGCTTTAATAGATGTCCTTATTGTATGCAAGAATGAGGAAGATCCATTCAAAATTGAAAGCACTAGAGTGGTCACAACATTTTATCCCATTAGAAGTCTATGGGGATTTTTCCAAACGCTCAAGGGCAGGTAACTCATAAGTCCCTGGTCGGATCCTGCTGAATTTCGAACCCATCCGAGATATTATGGGTTAACTTGTTGCCTTTAAGAATGAAGAAGATCCAATCAAAAATGAAGGAGCTAGAGTGGTCACAACATTAATCATTAATTTTCTGACGCTCATGGGCAGCTAACTCAGAAGTCAGTGATGGAATCTAGCCGAAATTCAAATTAATCCGAGCTTGAATGGTTGGTCTTGTTATCTGCAAGAATAAAGAAGATCCATCTAAAAATGAAGGTGTTAGAGCGGTCACAACATTTCTCCCATTATAAGTCTATGGGAATTTTTCCAGACGCCCAAGGGCAGCTAACTCATAAGTCCCTGGTCGCATCCTGCCGAATTTCGAACCCATTCGAGATTTCATGGTTGTCCTTGTTACCTGCAAGAATAAAGAAGTACAAATCAAAAATTAAGGAGCTAGAGTGGTCACAAGATTTTCCCCATTAAAACCCTATAGGAGCTATCTGTTGCCATGGAAACCTGAGTTCCAATTCGATCCTACCCAAAACCTAATGCAATCAATCCCCTACCCCAATGATGCTTCTGATGAAATTGGTTTATGATTGGCCAGCTGGTCTCAGAGATATTAATGTTTGAAAGTGTAGATGCACGGACGCCAGCTCGAGTCCCATACTATAAGCTCGCCCTGAGGCTTCGGCTCTGGTGAGCTGAAAAATCCTGACCGAGACTTATATGTTTTAGGAGATGATGCATTGATAAGTTAGGGGTCTTTCATGCAAACCAAATATCTATGTGTCTTGATCCACATCTGAATTAAGGGTGAGGTTGGCGCCGTTAAACCGGTTTAAGCCCTCCAGTAAAATATTTTACTGACCGTTCCAAGGCGGTACTTCTTTTGTGGATTTTTTATGTTTTTGTTCTGTCTTGTGTTTGCTATGTTTTGTGCGCGTCTGTTTATATGTGCTTTTTGGTCACCTGCTGGGAAAAGGCTGACCTCTTGGCTCTCGTTTGTGGTGTCTTCTGTGAGTTTGTCACTTTCCCATTGGTATCCTGGGTCAGGTGTGGTACTTGATTGTATCGATTCCTGATCTTTGCACCATTACTTACTTTTTTTCCATTTATTTCCTTACCTTATAAGACTAAAATTAATGTATTATTCATTTGCGACCTCTCAGTATTGACCTTTGGTCGAGTCCATGTTCCTGGGTTGAGCAGATAATTTACCGTTAACTGTTTATAAAAAATTCTTTATATCCTTAAAAGCTATATTCAATTTATACTTAACGCCAGTAAAAACGCAACTTTTACAGTATATCCTTACTCGAGATTTAATGCTATTTTATCATTCTAACAAAATAAAAGCATAAACCTATGGTCGCGATATCAAGCCGATACTCTTTTGGTGCAGATAAATCAGTCCAGATAAGCCAGGCTGTATTTTTTGATAAAGGGACACAACCCGAACTTCGACACAAAAACTGCAAAATCACCTTATTAATCTGGATATCAGATCTTCATTATGAATGGCTCTTTTGGATTCAAACTTTCGGAAAATTTCAACATTGCTCTATTTTCTATGCATACGCAACAGATTTTTTTTTGTCTTGACCTTCAAAATGGTCATCAAAGTTTCAGCATGAAAACCGGAAGTTAACGAAAATGCGACACTTTCGACGGTAAATATTGCGATAAATGATGACCATGGGTTATTACCTTACAACTTACGTATGCCAATTTTTAAATGATTCAGTTTTATTGAAGCTTTAGTAGTTTCTCAAATTTTGGGGAAATTTCACGAAAAAATGAAATTTAAAACAAAAATTTTAGGTCCTTCCAGCTAAGTAAATTTTGTGTTGTAAACCGTTTTATTGTTTGTTTGAGTGAAACGCAGTACTTGCATGCTGAAATTAAATAAAATTTCAAGATTTAATATGGTTACCAAAAAATTTGATGAATTTGTCATTTTTCACCAAAATTTTTGGCAGAAGTGTGCAATTGAGCTCAAGTTTCGGTAAAACGTTCTCCTACGTTAGGGACGCTTGTTAGTATAAAGACAAAGTGTATCAAGCTGATATTTATAGGAAAAATAACACTTGTACCAGTTGCGTTTTTAATGGCTTTAAGTATATATCTGTCTCATTGGTTAAGTGGTTAAAATGCTCTCCTGAAACACACAAAGTCGTGAGGTCGAGCCTCAATTCGGATTTGTTTTTTTTTCTTGCAATTTTATTGCCTGTATTGATGTTTAATTATTTAAATATATGACAGTAAAATGATTTTTTCGTGCGTTGGGTACGAATTCCTCATTGTACCCAGCATGGAGTATGATCATTCTTTCACCTGAAAATATAAAAGTTAAGCATACTTTATACATAGAATAAATTAATTTTATGTAAAGTGAAATCAACAGACAGTAATATGCACGGCCAACGTTGAATCTTTGCCAATTTGAATGAAACCCTCTTCCATAAAAAAGTGTTTTAGCATGCCAGTGGTTAGGAAATGACATATGCATGCACAATGTGATCAAAATATACTATGTGGTCAAGAGCTATGAACAAACGGACGGACGAGCGGACGAACTCAAATAGTGATTATAGTGCAGACTCAAGGGTCGTACAATTCTAATATTCTTAAATTACCTTTAGAAAAGGGTAGTACTATCTTACCAGCATTTCGGGACAGCGTGGCTGGTATGAACGTAAGTTTCATCTGTGTAACCCGCCTCTCTCAACTCTGACCATGCGAAGGCATCTGATCCTGCTGAGGACTACATCGTGTCTCTCCATCAGCACTTTTTGATTCACCCACAGCGTGTGTAAGCAGACTTCGTATGAAGGAGATATTTGCGAGGACGACCCTTGCTGCCAGTGTTACCAATTCTCTGTTTAAGCTCTGTTCTGATGTTATCAAGGGTTGGCGGAACCTTCTTCAAGGAGTACAAGCTGGCGATGGTCCACCGTACAACACCCTGGTCAAAGTCATCCAGTGACACTTTCGACGTAGATGACGGTGGTTCATTTGGCTGTTGCTGCTCGTCATGTGCCTTCTTCTCTTCTACACTTTTCTGAGCGGTAGATCTGCTAACGCCAGTGAGTGCTGCAGTCCTGTCCCATATACGATTCAGTCACAGTTTCATTCCAGACTTCTTTTCCTCCAACGTTTTCACTAATAGCTCCTGCATCGTCGCTGTATCTCCATACACGCCTAGCCATTTTACTGCGTGGAGTCGCTTTACACGTGCATAATATATCAAAACATGCTTTTTTCTGCAAACATGTAAATCGCGAAAAATTTCCTGCTTCTTTGCGAAAGCAAAAATAAAAAAGTTTTACTGGGGTTCGAACCCTCAACCTTGGTCTCAAACTCTCAACTTTGATTTCAGATTCTTTGAGTACAACTGTTATACTTACTGCGCCATCGAATCGCTTGTTAAAGTTCACTTGTAAATACGAATAACTGCATGTCATAACGTTGTTACACCCCTATTTTATGGAGGAGTTCATTATTGTTAGTGCAGTCACGCCCTGATGCTTTTAAGGCTATTATAGCCTTACTTACCTACTTAGCCACAGAGAACGTTGTGCAAGAGGTTGAATGTTACCTATATAATGTATTATGTAAACACAACACTTATATACCGCTTTATAACGGCTTCTACCTGTTTCCCCTTTCACGTGCTGTCAATTCGAATCGTCTGATCTTTGATCCGTCTTTAGTCAATACATGAACTGGTAAATTTCGACCTCCGAGGGATCAAAGATTGTACGAGTTTACGCAGTAGCACGTGAAAGGTAACTCAGACTGTAACAGTTATTCCTAAATCAGTAAACCAAATATCTTCTGTAACGCGCAATCGACGTTGAACCGAAAACCGTTAAGATGTAATTTCCATATCTCAGGCTACACCATGGACTCGTCTCACCTTTGATCATTCTAAGGTCGAAATTTACCAGTTTTGATCCTTTACGTTACATCAACAATCTTTCAGTTATAAAGGGACGGGTCTTCCTGGTTTGAACCAGTACTAAGCTGGATTAATGTGTCTTGCTCAAGGACACAACGTAGTGACGCCGGTGAGGCTCTAACCCGCGGCTCCTCGGGAAAATGTAATGTAATATGATTTTTCTCTACAGTGAGTGGTTATGCTGGGCTCATTGCAAGCAGATCCCTAACCGAAACGGATGCGAGAGATTTACGAATGAGATAAGCATAACACTCAACAAGCATAAGCAATATTTTCAATAACTACCACAACAGTGAGTTATTATGCCCGCGAACAGCTTCTGGTCATAGCAGAAGAACCATACCATCAAACCATCCCTCAGGTTTATAATAGACATACACAAGTAGCCATGTTGATAGCATGGGTCAATGCCAGAAATACTCTCAGAGAAATCGCCATCAAAGCTATCTCTCCGAATCCTACGACCACGTGGTGATATCTCGACAGATACCAAAACAGACAGTAATTCTTCTAAGTCTACCAAAGCTTTCTCCAGGAGTACGTTTGTCAGTGTTTCTTTATCTAGTCTCCTAAGCAAAATATATACGTGTGGGTTGAACTGAAAATTTTCATCACAGAGAGAAACTCTTTTCACGTGGACATAAGGGCATTCACATATACAGTGATCTACAATATTAACATAATTCTCAGAGGTTTGAGGAAAGGTCTAGTGGTTCGTCTCAGGAACGAAAAGCAACCAAGGATTTAATCTCTGAGGGGCTAAGTGTTCCAGCGACAAACTCCTAGTCCTGACTATCCCAGGTTGCCACTGTGACGTCATGGAAGCTACGTTAGCTTGTAATCGGATCTGACCGTTCTGGTCGATATTTTGATTGGTGGACATCCAACCGACATGGTAGTTGACAGCGCCACAATGGTAATCCTAATTGGGGAGGACCTCGTAGGGTCTAGGCTTGACCCCAAAACTATTTGCCCTGTTTGTATACTTTCAGGGATAGGATCAGACCCTGTGCATGACAGACTCGTGCACAATGTCCCTATCTATGTGGGTACACTGACATTTTTGCATACTGTTTGTGTAGCCCTTATCAAAAACAGTTGTTTGATTGGGCTAGATTTTATGATAGCCACCGGGTCTGTTTTAGATCTGAGTACAAATTCTTTGACGGTTGACGATGATGTAATACCAATCAGGGTCAATAAGCACCCTCGTTTGCAAGCATCAAATGTTTCTATTGTAAAGAGAACTGTCATACAGCCGCAGTCTGTTGGGTTTGTTCCAGCAAAATTTAATAGCCCAATTAATGGAAGTTACATAGTATCTAGGGCTTCCAATAAGAAGGCTTAGGTGCCTAACGTCTTTGCCAACGATGTTTCGGTCATGTTAAAAGTTGTAAATAATTCAATCAGTTATGCTACATTTAAGAAAGGGGAGTCTATTGGACAAGCGGAATCGGCTGAACTTGTCCACAACAATGCTGAGCATTTTGATATCAGCAAAACAACACAAACTGGAGCTGAGCAGACAGGAATTGAAATTCAAAAGTTGCCAGAACATCTGGAGAAAATATATTTAGATAACCTTTTGGACCTTTCGGAAAAAGATAAATTGCAATCCAAAGAATTATTTACAAAATATTAAGATGTGTTTTCAAAAGACGATTTCGTTTCAGGGTGTCTTTCTTCTGGAGTGGAGCACAAAATTCAAAACTCAAGAAATTCCTGTAGCAGGAAAAAATCAGAAGGACTCCACTCCATTTTCAGAAACAAGAACAAGAATATATTGATAAGTTATCTAAACAGGGTGTAATTGACAGGGTGTAATTGAACTATCACTTTCCAAATGGTCTGCTCCACCTGTGTTGGTAAGGAAAAAAACAGGTGAACTACGCTACTGCATAAATTATCGGCTCATGAACTATCACCATAACCACATGCCTGGCTTCGCTAAGGTCTCAGCTGACCTATATACACTAGCTCATGCCAGGGACTTTTTCTGGACTCGGCAACATCAATCTTGTTTTGAAAAACTAAAATCTGTTGTCATTTCAGCCCCCATGCTTGTCCATCACCTGACGGACTTTTTATTCTGAATTGCAATGCATCTGGAACTCAGATTGGTGCCGAGCTTTCCAAAGTCCAAAATGGTGTAATTAAGCCCATCTGCTATGCCAGCCATGTCTTAATTAATCAGCATCAAAACTACTGCATCACACGGAAAGAACTTTTGGCTGTACAGTAGTGAAATTCTGTCACCAGTTCCAGCATGTTTTGCAGGGACGCCACTCCCTGATCACAATTCCCTGTTTCGGTTGACTAGATGTGAACAAATAGAAGGTCAGCTGGCCCGCTGGCTGGAAGAACTGTCTCAATATGATTTTAAGATCCTGCACAGGAAGGGCGCAATACAACAAAATGCTGATTCCCTCAGTTGCATAGGAGACCCTTAAAATGTGAATGTTCTACAGCAGGTAGTAAGGTAGAAAATCTCCCGTGTGGTGGTTGATCATATTGTAGCCGGCACATAGGCAGTGGGCTAGATTTGATGAAGATGTCAATGATGTGGTTCCCCTGTGTGTCCGTAGGGTAGATCTTGGGGTTCCAGGAAAATATAGCCATGAATCCCATCAGTCACCAAACTGGGTAGAAAGTTTGTCATTCCTTCAAATTAGATAGGCCCAGACAAATGATGAAAATATTAGTACAATCATGCATTGGCTAGAGCAATTTTATGAACCTTCCACTAGGCAACTGCAATTCAGTAGTCTGGATACTAGAGCTCTTTGGCTCGCTAGAGACCATCTAATTCTTAAAGATGGTGTCTTGTTCTATGTTTGAGCAGACCATGATTGTCGTTGTCAATGTTAAGAAGTACCTACAGAACTACGTCTGAGAGTTTTGTATCACTGTCATGATGCCAAGGAAGCTTGACTCCTTGGAAATGCTAAAACGCCTGACAGACAGCAACCATGTTCTTGTCAAAGTTGATCAGTTTACGAAGTGGGTTGAACTGGCAGCATTACTTGCACAAGATACAGAGCTGACAGCCAAGGCATTTCTTAAACGCTTTGTTGTGATTTTTGGCTGTCCGCTGGAAATTCACACAGACCAGGGTAAGAATTTTACACCTGACCTTTCCTTGGCTTTCTGCAAATTAATGGAGATAACACAGACTAGGACTACTACGTACCGCCCTGCAGGTAATGGCCAGTGCGAGGTTTTTAATCGAACCGTCCTGCAAATGGTCCGTTTTTACGTCTCCCAAGATAAGGACGAGCACCTTCTCCTTAACTCCATGACACTGCATTCGATGAAAAATTTAAACTACATGTTTTTCAGTGAACCAGCTAATGCTGGGTCGACATGTGATTCAACCTATCAACCTTATCCTAGGGTTGTCTGAGCAGAGTCTTCAAAACCCTCCAAACTCGGTCGGAACGCTTGCACAAAATCTCTCAGAGATCCATAATTTGGCCTCAGAAAAGACTGGACAAATCAAACTGCGCCAAAGAGAGATTAAGATTGGAGAAACATAACTGTGCCAAAAAAAAAGATTATGACCTCAGTGTTTTTTGAAAGATCCTATAATGTAGGAGATGTAGTCTATTTACGGGACTCATCTACAGAGATTGGCATAGTTCAAAGCAAAGACCTCCTTGGAGTGGCCATTTCCAGTTCATTAGCGTTCTACCCCCAATTTACAGAATCGGTAGGCATAAGATGTCAAGGTGGTCCATCATGATAGGCTGAAACCATGTGAGTATTCGACGATCCTCTATGGTTGCTGAGAAGGAGGCATAGATTGCTTCATTCTCTGCCTATCAACGAAAAGGAAGACCCCCTGCCCGAGCCTGACATGGTAGATCTGCAGTCGGATGATCCCCAGGATGTAGAGGATTCTTTCGATCCAGAAGAAACACTTCCCTACATGTTGGGAGATAATCCGACATTGTTGGAGGATGACAACTAGTTTGACGATCTTCCATTGAACAGTCAGGTTCCCTTTGACATTACGTTACAAGATCTGGGTGACCTCCAGGATAGCAGAGACGACAAACCCTCTGTCGAGCCAAGAATGACCTGCGCTTGTAGAAAGATTCAGTTACCACATTGGTTTAGAGAGTAACTTTTAATTGATTTTATTTTTAGTGCTTGTAATATTGGTTATGTGTGCTTGCAGGAATTTTTTTAAGTACTGGTATCTTGCTGGTATGCATAATAATAGCACCGAGGAAGTTACCCTTGACAAGGATCTTGTATGTTCAAGACAGGGTGGCCATCCCTGTTCTTCTCATATCTTAAAACGGAATGGCATGTCATGCTGAACAAGGATCTTGTTCAGGGCAGCGTGACAGTTCCATTTATTTCAGGATCCTGCAGGTGCATATTATAATATTATTGTATGTGGGGCGGAGGCAGTCGCCCTGGACAAGGATCGTGTATGTTTAGGACAAAGTGGCAGTTTCTGTCAGATCACTTATTTTTAATACAGATGGCCGATCACACTGAACAAGGATCTTGTATGTTCAGGGCAGTATGACAGTTCCATCTATTGACATATTTGTCACTTAGATAGCATGCACAGTAGTGGCCACACTGCCGTTGGGTCGCCTCAGATTTATTTTTTGTCCCCTTGTCCTGTATCATGAGTGGCAAACGCCATCATTTCCGCTGGATTTACCAGACAAACATCTTTTACCTGTGTAATTAATTATATGACTTGTTAGCAAGGGGCCAGGACGGCTCATCTGACCCCTTTGAAATAAGTCCTCTGCATATACTTTGGGGCACTCAAAGTATATGGAAAGAAAGTGCAGGGGCAGCTAGTGTGGATGGCCTAATTGACCATCCATCCTTGTTGCCGCAGTTGGTCATACTGTTGGTTCAGAAAAAAATCATGGCAAGAGAGTTGGGTCTTGGTTTGCTTGTTTGGTTCTTAACGACGCATCAACCCTAGTGGGTTTATTAGCGTCAGATGGTATTAAACTAAACATGATGAAGATGGAAAAAGTAAAAATTCATAAGATAAAATAAAAGGAATGATGATGAGTTTGTATAATGATAATTAGTTGCAATACGATTGTTGACAGGAGAGACCACGTACAATATCTGACAGTTTCAAAGAGCTATTCAGATAACTGTACATGTTCTTTAACTGAACAGAATACAACATAATATAATCTGTATTATGGTCTGATATTAATGTAAAACGAAACATGATTTTAAAAATAGCAATTAGATTTTGTTAAAAAGATTTATTTGTCTTAAAAATGTCATAATACTATCAATATGTATATCTTGAAATAATTCTTTCATGTTATCAACATGGAAGCAATTATTTCTTACTTGTGCAAAGTCGCCACATTCCAAAAGGAAGTGACGTACAGTGAATGGTGCGTCACAACCAGCACATTGTGGCTGCTCTTCACCTTGTAGTAAGAATGAATGACTTTTGTATGACCTAAGCGGAGTCGAGCTAAAACTACTTCTTCTTTTCTAATGTTTCGAACAACTGATTGATATTCACCAATAGTTGGTTTGATTTCAAGAAGTTTATTTCCAATGCTGTTATTCCATGAAGTTTGCCATTCTTCCAAGATATATTTATTGATAGATGGCTTAAAATTAGAAAATGAAATCTTAAAAGAAGTTGGTTCTAATGAAAGCGATGTTTTTGCTTGCTTTTCTACCATCTCATTCCCTTGGATACCTATATGACTAGAGAACAATTTCTTTATAAGTTAAAAGCTCATGACATTTTTCTAAAAGTTTCTGAATCTGTGGATTCTTTGAACTGGTATGGTTCATTGCTTTCAATACAGAAAGCGAGTCAGAAAATATAACAAATTTATTGTTTGCATCACAAGTGCTAATGAAATCTAAAGCTAGATCAATTGCTTTGGCTTCAGCAGTGACAATTGACGAGTCGTCAGGTATACGTTGCATATTACTATGGTTGTCTGATATAACAGCACATACAACCTTTGAGTCTTACTTTGATCCATCAGTATTAATTTGTTGGTAATTCTTATAACGACTTATCATTTTTCTGAAATTATCTTTTAATATGTGTGGATTTGATTCAGATTTTTTCCCCAAATGTAAATCAAAAAAGTATTTCAGGTGGAAGCTGGAATATTTGGTGTAAAATGTTTTTCAATATTTTGTGGTTTGATATTGGCAGATTCTAAGAGTGGTGAAATTCTGATGCCAAATGATTTAATAGCTTTAGGTTTTTGTTCATCTAAATCAACATAATTTGGTGGGAATGTAACTTCATGAGCAGGATATGATGGGTTAGCAGCAAGTCTTATAGCATATTGCAAAGAGAGTTTCACTCTTCGTGAGGATAGTGATGGTTCATCTGCTTCCACATAGATACTAGCAACAGGAGAAGTTCTAAAAGCCCCTAAAGCTAATCTAAGTCCTTGGTTATGTATAGGATCAAGCATTTGAAGATATGATTTTCGTGCAGAGCCATATATAAATACAGCCATAGTCTAATTTTGACCGGACTAGAGACGGATACAGCTTGAGAAGTGTAGTTCGGTCTGCACCGGAAGATGTATTGGAGAGCACTTTTAAAAGATTCAATGCTTTTTAAACATTTAGCTTTGATATATTTAATATGAGGTATAAAACTGAGTTTTCTTTCAAATAAAATGCCAAGGAATTTAGATGCCTCAACAACTGGAATAGGTGATCCATATAAATGTAAAACCGGATCATCATGTTGCTTGCGCAACTGACAGAAATGTACACACTGTGTTTTTGATTTGGAAAACTTAAAGCCATTGCTTGTTGCCCAATTTTCAATCTTATTCAAATTTTGTTGTAGTTGACGTTCAATTGTCGCCATGCTTTTTGAACGATAACAAGTCGTCAACGTATAATGAACAATCAGTAAGATTGCCTAAACATTTCACAATATCATTAATTTTGATACTAAAAAGTGTTGTAGACAAAATACCCCCTTGAGGTACACCCTGCTCCTGGTCATTATAGTCAGACTGAGAGGAGCCAACTCGGACTTGCATGGCGCGGTCTGCAAGGAAGTTTCTAATGAATGTAGGAATTCTACCTCTTAATCCAAGTTTGTGGATATCTTTTTAAATGCCGTATCTCCATGTTGTATCATAAGCTTTTTCCAAATTAAATAACACAGCGACTACATGTTCCTTTTTAATAAAGGCATCACGTATGAAAGTTTCCAATCTAACTTAATTATGAGTTGTACTACGGTCAGATCTGAAACCAGACTGGAACCGCAATATATGATTATTAGATCCTAAAAACCAAGTAAGTCTTTTATTTATCATTCTTTAAAGTGTTTTACATAGACAACTTGTTAAAGCTATAGGTCTATAATTATTTGGTTCTGCAGGATCTTTACCAGGTTTGGGAATAGGAATAATTGCTGCATATTGCCAATCATCTGGAAATTTACCAGTAGTCCAAATGTAATTAAATATATTCAAAAGAGTTTCAAGAGAAGTATCTGGGAGATGTTTAAGCATTTGATAGTGGATCTCATCAGGACCCGTGGCTGAGTCATGTGCTAGTTGAATAGCTTCAACTAATTCATCTAAATTGAAATCTTTGTTATAAATTTGTTATTTTGTGATTTAAATTCAATTTAACTTTCTCTTGTTTGGTTTTAATCTTTCTGAAGGATTCAGATTAATTGAATGATGATGAATTGTGACAAAAAGTTTCTCCTAAAGTGTCAGCAATGTCTGTTTTTGAAGTTGCTTTGCTGTCAGTATCCACCATGTTTAAATGTGTGTAACTGGGGGATTTGTTTTTTCCAGAGATTTTCTTATCATATCCCAAACTTTTTAATAGGTGTTTTATGATTGATTTTCGAAACATAAGATCTCCATGACTTACGCTTCGAAAGTTTAATTGTTCTCCAGGCTTTAGCTCCAAATACTTTGATGTCATTGAAATTGTTGGTATTTGGAGATCTTTTGAATTTAGATAAAGCTTGTTTGCGTTGTTTAATTGCTTCTTTACAGTCGTCATGGTACCATGGATTACTTTTAGTTGGATTTGTCGAAGTTTGTGGAATACATTCTTTAGATATTACAATAAGGGAAGAGGTAAAATCAGATATAGGATCAGAAGATTCTTTGAAGTTTTCTGGTATCAATTTACCAGTGCACAGAATATTAAATAGATCCCAGTTGGCTCTATTTAATTTCCACTTTGGATTGTGGTCCTCAGTGGAAAAGTGTTCTGTTCAATGATGCTAGGAAAGTGATCACTATTGTGTTGGTCTTCACATACAGACCAATTATAATCAAGAAACAGTGATGGATGACAGAAGGAAAGGTCAATAGATGTACAAAAAACTTTGTACTTGAAGAATGATAAGTGTAAGACTTATCATTCATAATACATATGTCATTCTTTGTAATGAAGTTCGCCTCTTTTGTTTGATTTGATTCTTTACGTCCACTCGACAATCTTTCAGTTATGCGGGACAGGTCTTCCTGGGTTGAACCAGTACTAAGCTAGGATAAATGTGTCTGGCTCAAGGACCACAACCCAGTGACGCCGGTGAGGCTCGAACCTGCGGCCCTTCGGTCTCAAGTCAAGCACTCTACCACTGAGCCACTGCGCTTCCTAAGTTCGCCTCTGGAATCATTATTTTGACCACCCCAGAGGATATTGTGACCATTGAAGTCACCTAATAAGATATACGGAGAAAAAAGTTGTTGCAGGTAATTGTCCAAGTGTTGGAGTTAAGAGAAAAGGATGGAGGAATATATACAGAACATATGGTTATTTCTCTGTCTAGAGTGACAGAAACAGCAGTTGCTTGTAGTTCTGTTTGTAAATCAATCTTTCTTTGTGGGAAAGATGATTTTACAAATATTGAGGCACCACCAGAGGGCCTCAGACAATCAGTATGAACATAGTTATTTACATTAAAACATTTAATGAGATGTTATCATCTGGTTTAAGAAATGTCTCTTGAAAACAAAATACGGATGGATTATATTCGGAAATCAATAGAGATACTTCATTATAATTAGGTTTCAAACCTCGACAATTCCATTGAATAATTTTATGTTTAAAATCCATACTTGAAAATAATATTAAAAGAAGTACTAAAATAATGGTTAGATTGAAACCCTCCATTATTAAGTAATTGGTAATCTTGGCAGTGTGCCTTTAGGGAGATGGTCAGTGGGAGACTCCTCTTCCATACACACCTCATCATCTTTATGCAACAGAGAATAAGGATTTTGATGAGCTTTTTCTGCTTGTTCTTTTTCTTTCAATTCTCTTTCCTGTTTATCTTTATGATATTGCTGTCGTCTTTCTTCTTTCTGCTGTTGCTTAATTATGTCTTTATCTTCTTTTTTCTTCCTCTCCTTCTCAATCATTTCCAGGGTTGCTGGCTTAAGTGCTGGCCCTGGACGAGGAGATGAAGTATTTTTGTCTTGTTTTCCCTTAGGTGTTTCCTTGGGTGTTTTTTCTGATGATGATTGCTCTTCTTGTTTTAAGTATTTGGTAAAGCTGTCGTCTATCTGCGTGCTTTTGTTGTCCATTTGCGTAGATTTGTTGCAAGTGCCTGGTTTTTCAGCACTTGCATATGATCTAGTATCATTAAATTGCTCATAATGTTTTCGAGCTTCTGGGAACGAGATGTTCTGTTCACATTAAATCTTAAGTATTTTCTTCTCTTTCTCCCAAGCTGGGCAATGTTTAGAGTTGGCAGGGTGTTCTCCTGAGCAGTTTACACACTTGGCAGGTCTTTGACACTGGGCAATGCTCAGGCATACTGCAGTTGACGCATATAGCGTGTCTGCAACACTTGTTTTCGTGATGGCCAAACACTTGACATTGATAACAACGAAGTGGATTTAGTATATATACGTCAACTTTGACTTACATAAAACATATTTTGACCACTGGTGGTAAAACTGGTGTATTGAAAGTGAATACAAATGTGTTTGTTGGTTTCTTTACTCCATCATGGAAGACACTGATTCTACGAACATCTGTGACACCCTGTTCTCCCATGAACTCCAGAATATGCTCGCAGGTCTGCCTGTTCAAGGCAGGACAGCTAACAATACCCTTGGATATGTTCAAGGAAGAATGTGGGATCACTTTGCATTGTATTCCGCAGAAGTTCTTCAAATTAAGAAGAGTTTTCTCATGTTTTTCCTTCGCACACTGTATCAGAAGGTCACCAGACCGTAGATTTTTTATGCTTTTGGGTTCACCTGTCAAACTCAATATAGTTTTATGTACGAGGAATGGAGAAAGAGAAGAAATATTTTCATCTTCTTTTTCTGAATGGATTATTAAAAATCTGGGTACATAAGGTTGAGGTAGACGAACTTGAACTAGTTGGTTGAGAAGCTGGGTACGAGTTTTCAGTAGAGTCAGTATCTGAATTTGCTATGTGACGTTTTAGCCATGTATACTGAACTACTAAAGAAACCTGACACTTTTTACTTGCTTCTAACTCGCAAATAACATATTATAGAGCTAAGCCGATATGCTTATTTAAATAGCTAGACTTTTGAGTATTCTTCAAAAAAATCTATTTATCAAATATTGAACATGACGTCACGACGTCAAAAATATCGTTTTTATCACTTTTGCCTCGTTAGTGTTTGTCTAGATATTTTTTTGAAAACTTTTTTCATGTATGCAAGGCCAATACCCATACAGACAAAAGTGCATTTTAAAAATTTGCAATTTCTTGCTGTGACGTATGATATGGGGTTTTAAAATTGTGATTTTGACGTTATCTAAACGGCAGAGTTGTTTTTCCTTTGTTTTAGCAATTTCAAGAAATGACTTGGGTCAACGAATCATTGTAAGAGAATGCATTTTCAAGAATCAGAACTTGTTTGGCGTCACGTTAAAGGGTAAAAGCGAAATTAACCAAATTAACGTCAATTAAGAAACAACGTAAACTATGGATAATAACTGTTTATTCTTTGTCAACGTATGTCGCCGATTAGTGTGTGCTGCCTACTTTGTTATAGTGCCAATTGGCTACACTTCACTTTAATCGCGTATGAATTTCAAGCTTTGCAGTATACACATATCCGCATGTAACTGTAACGCTTGACGTCACTAAATGGACGTAGGCGGCAGCCATGGAATTCAAAAGGACTGAAACATTGTCAAAATGCATTCCAAACATGATACAAAGTGAAAAAAGATCATAAAGTGGCTGCGCTTTTTAAAAAGCCCATAAAACGCTGATAACGTAAAATTGACGTTAAGAAAATGAAAATAGGCTTTTGGGTTGAACAATGCATGCATGCTTTATTTGAATGCCCAGAAGATGTCAATGAATTAACAAAGAATAGCACTAAAGCGGTTTCTGGTGTTTTTTTTGCTTGATTTCTTTGTTCTTGTAAAAATTGATTTTAGGGGTAACGTGACGTTTTGATAGCTGACGTCTGAAATTAGTTCATCTTTTCAAATAATCTAAGTGCATCTTAGTCTACCTTTGTTCAACTTAAGGCAGTGGAAAGACAAATGTGCATCGCATTCATTTACTACCAAAAAATTGACACACAGCATGTGTCAGGTTTCTTTAGTAGCTAAGTATAGTTAAGTTGTTTGATTCATCCTCCAGGAGCCCAACAAGGTAACACTTTAATGGAGTGGATTTCCGACCTCCAGTGCTAGAGTTACATAGAAGGTATACTTGCACAAATAGAATCTGCACAATTGACCTGTTAAGCCACTGCCTTCCAGGATTATTTTATAAAAGAAAGTATGAGATAATGGACACATGGTTGGCATCAGAACGATACTATAAAACGAAGATATAAGAAATATTTTTTTTACATTTTCAGAATCCTGGGGCTTAGCATGACAAAGCCGATAAGAAACACCGGGCTGTGTTTCCACCTCAGTCTACCCCGTCAAAGAGACGTGTTGAGTCATACAGAATTTATAAACGTCCATATTCTGCATGCTCTCAGTCTGTCAGGCCATCCCCTTCGAGTTACGAGAAAGCCACCCACGGCAAACTGGTGGATCCTACTCTTAGCACTCCCAGAGACAAGTATTACAATCAATATCGTTCCCTGTGTGAAGTGTGCGCTAGAGACCGCGGCAAGGTGATAGGGACTCTCCAGGGATACTAATGAACTGACCACATGGTTATTCAAGAGGCTGAATGAGCCTATACAGCTCACCAAAGATGCACTATACCAATGAACTGACCACATGATTAATCAAGAGGCTGAATGAGCCTATACAGCTCACCAAAGATACACTATACCAATGAACTGACCACATGGTTAATCAAGAGGCTGAATGAGCCTATACAGCTCACCAAAGATGTTGTCCTTATGGTTTTGAAGAGGATTTTGAAGTTTTTTTTATTACGTTTATGTTAGGAGTCTATTGGAGCATGTGGTCCACTAGGGTGTGGCCAATTCGGACCCCAGGTACATGTTTTGCAGGATTTCAATAGTGGGGGACCACTAAAAATTCATATAAACTGGATATCTAAAATACTGGATACATGGTTCTAGAAAATATTTTTAAAAGCCCCACGTATAATTCTATGGAAGCTAATGACCGTTGGTGCGAAGCCAAGTTGAACCCCAGGGACATGCTGGGCAGGATTTATATAGGTGACCACAAGCCATTGCTTTATATTATAAATATAAGCTGTGGGCCCTCATAGTTTCAGAGAAAAATTATCCCATTAAAAGTCTATGAGAGCTATTGATCCCCGCTGCGTGACCGGTTTGAACCCTAAGGGATTGATTTGCATGAAGCAAGCCATTGCTAACTTGATATATAAGCTATGGGCGTAATGGTTGCAGAGTAGTTTATAATTACAACCCCCATTATAAGTCTACGGGATATGTATGTTGTCATGGCAACAAGAGTTCCAATCCATCACCCTAATTATCCTATGCAGCCTCTCCCACCGTCCAATAAGTAGTAGTTATACTATTGCCTGGTCGCATGTACGTGAAGATAGTCCACATTTCACCTGGCTTGGGCAAAAGGCTATAATTTCCTAATAATATCGTATGTAGCGGGTGCATTCGTTTCTATTATTTTGCCCTTGTAAACTTCAAGCGAGTATGCCAAAGTGACCTGTGCATTTGCAAGTGGCGCCTCAAATCTGTTATATATTAATTCATCGTCCTTGCTGTGGAAGTTTAAGAGTAAGCATAAATCCCACCTATCGGTTTTGAATTACTATTTATACAGGTACGTCTAGATAAATAATAATATTGTCTTATCTATTAGTTTTAACATATGTTTTGGGGGCTCAGAATAACCATCTCGTTGAGACGGTTCTTGTGAGCACCCATAACCTATGTTTTGGTTGAGAAATAAGCAAACTGATTTTTGATTACGCACTCTTATCATAGGACCTGACTTTTTCAAATGTGCAATTTGTAGCTTGAGGAAACCGAAATACTATTGTATTACAGATACCACAGCCTCTCTGTCCATGAATATAATTTGAGCCAGCTCATAAGATTTTGGTGCATGGTATAAATAGAGGATCTTACATGAGTGCTCATGTTTTATTGAATTTATTAAACGAGTTGGGGAAAAGAGATAAAATGCGAGGCTTGCCAAGCATTTTATCTCTTTTTCGCAACGAGTTTAATAAATTCAATAATAGAAGAGGACGAATGTTAGATTCTATTTATCATATGACAAATATTTTGAAATCTCATTTCTGGCGTAAAAACGATATACTTTTGTCATTATGATCGCAACGTTGTTATGGACGTCATAACGTTTCCCGTAAATCTACAAACCACTAGTGGTTTACAGATTTTATTGCATGGCGTTATTTCACTCCCAGACGCGACGTCACATGATAAACATTATTTCTAAAAAAGGAGATAAAAAATTACAGACTGAAGTTTTTCTAATTTTCAAGCCCACTGTTATATAGCTATAATTTGGGTATACATTTAAACAGCTTTGTAAACTTTTAACAAATATCACTATCAAAACAACAGCATTTATGTTAAAAAACAACTGTCTAGACTTTCTGGAAGGACGTTAATAATTACCAACAAGAGAAAAACATCTGTTTTTATAAGATATTTCACTTTTCCATGCAGTTTTCAGCTGGGTGCCTTGCATTTGCGCACTTTTTGCAATTAGCGATGATATCTTTTGCGCACTTTTTGCGATTTCAATTGCGCACTATCAGGATCAATTAGTGGTCGGTGACTTGTACAGGTAACAGTACAGGTAAAATGCGTACTTTGACTTTTCTTTTCTTTCTTCATCTACAATGCCTGTGCAATGAAACTTTTAATGTTGTTCAAAGTTCTTTCTTCAAATGTACAATATACATGGATTATGCAATGGACATTATGTAAGACGTAATTTAACCATACCATCGATCACATAGACTTCGAAGTAGCTATGCATACAGTGCTTCGAGACGCTATTCCGTCAGCAACCATCAAGTGCTGCAGATTTCACTTATGGCAGAAGATCCAAACTACCGGGATTGGTGCTCATTACAAAGAAAACCAGAAGTTGAGGATTGTTTCACAGAGGATAATATGCCAGACTGCCCTGACGACCAGAACTGCAATACATTTGCTGACTACTGGAGAACTATGTGGCATTGGACTCAAAGTTTACTCCAGACATGTGGGAGAAGAGAACTTATAATGGCACAGAATCGTTTCACGTTCACTTTAACGAACAGTTCTACGCACCTCATCCAACCATTTTCATATTTAACTAGTTGTATCAAGCAGTTACTACTCTCAACTACCTTAATTACCCCTAATTAATTTTAATGAGGTGTGACAAAGGTGCGCAAATGATATGCGGAATCGTGCGCAAATGAATGAATCAAAGTGCGCAAAAGATATATTGAAGTGCGCTAATGAAAGCTGTAGTGAACAGATTTATTGTGAAAGCACAACTTAATTCTATGTTTATAAATGATTTAAAAAGATTTTTTTTTTGAAAATGTTCATAATTCCAATCTTTCTTTAATCATACTTGCACAGCTATCTGGTGGGGTTAGATACCATTAACTTTGTCTTAACTTTCATCTTCGTCTATACTTTGTGTATACGAGCAGCGAAAGCTCTGATTTTTTAAACATATTTTTTCAACTTATTTAAAGGTCTTTATATTGCTAGACCCGCAGGTTTGCACTATAATCACTGCTTGTCCGTCCGTTAGCAGTCAAAACTCTTGAACCACATGGTTAATTGTACCTTTGGATCTAAGTTTGAATATGTATGCATTCAGCCTTGTCTAACCCCTGGCATGGGTAACAGGCTTTTTGGATGGACGAGGCTTTGTTGAGCATCAATCTGGTCGGTCGTGGTCAATTAGTAAAAATGCTTATAGCTCCTGAACCATACGGTATATTTGGATCAATTTTGGCATGCTTAAGTTTTTTTAACATTGTGAAAAAGTTTAAACGGTGACCAGGCTTCGCCGAGCATCATTTCGGCCCGTCGAGGTATTTAAGTGAGAATACTCAGAACTCGTGAACCGCACGGTATATTTTGTTAATACTTTGCATACTCATACATATTAACATTGTCTAGATACTGGTATGCAATACGGTGACACGGCTTTGCTGAGCATCAGTTTATCCCTTCTAATTAACAGGTTACTGTTCTGTGGAAAGTGATACACTCAAAGTGTCACTATGAAACACCTAATATATAAAAGTAAGAATGGCGGCAAAGATAAGGAATCGATACAATCAAGTACCACACCTGAACCACGATACCACATGAGAGTGACAAAAACAATTAACCATCACAAACGAGAGCAAAGAGACCAGCCCTTTCCCAGCAGGTGACCACACGGCAGCAGTGAACAGACGTAAAAGCATAAGCCTAACTTGTCCTTTTATGAGCCATAGGCAACAGAACGCAGCGCCTGATCAGAGACTTTGCTAACTGAACTAGACTCTAGTCATTGTTGGGTTTCATTGAGTGAATGCGCTTAAACATACAGTGCATAGAAGTCATGAACAATAATAATCTTCTATTATTGATGGTTAGGGTCATGTTTGGTACATGTAGCAGCTAATACATATTACTGTTTTATTCTAGCTAGTCAGACGCAGGGGCGGACAGATTATAAAGGTGTTCCACTGTCTGCTAATAGAATGTTCTATTAAAAAGCGACTTAAAGTGGCAATGATAACAACGTCTATTCGACTTATAGGGGTTAATCGGGGCTCATGATACATTATTTCTCAACTTATGTACATATGAGCGGCGACATGTTATTTCCAACAATGTGGCAATTTGACAAGTGTAGACTCAGACGAGCCTGTGCAGTCTCCCTTTAAGCTAAGAAACTCCAAATGATGTTAAGTCAGTAGCTTAACGCTCATAGAATATTCCAGCGACTAGAGAAAGATCTGATCATACTGCGCGTATGCGCAGGCTAATCTTAGTATTTGCTGGTCGCACATACCACATTGTCGGACATCTCATGTCGCGGGTCATATGTTATGTAAACTCATGGCACATCTCAATTTACCATTGGTATTGGTATCGGGATTATCCGAAAAATATTTTATTTCAAAGCCAAAAGTGATATGCTTAAACATAATACTTTCAATGAGTAAGCCATTCCAGTTGACAAGCTCGAGTTTCGCCAGCTTGACAAAAACGATGTAATTAAGACCAGTAACCTTACACGTTTGTTTCCTTAGCCGCTAAATTCGTTTTCTTGTGCAAACGTGGCGGTTACCTTAAAATGTTTAAATCACGACACGTACAGTAATATTGACGCTTTTGCAACCAAATATAACTATAATTGCATACTCTTTTGATGGAGAATTCTTTTGATGGAGAATTAGATTTCAAGAGAACAACAGGTATTGCTTGATCGATATAAGCATAGTTACGTACATGTAGTTGGTCAGATTATGGTGCTTTAATCACCGATCGGACAAATACAGGTTTTTACTGTAAATCTGTTTCGTCATCCTACGCTTATCGAGCATGGACTCTAGCTTGTACTAGTCGATGCACTTAAAACAGTGTTTATGAATAATGAAAAATACTGCTAACACCAACATTAAGGGAGTTCCGCGGTGTCCGAAGGGGAACGCCTGAGGCGAGTTCAACAATGCGAGCGCTTTCAAGCGCTCGTTGTACTGGTGTCAGGCTTTACACAATATGAATAAAGATAGGTACCAATCAACGAGCGCTCGGCGAGCTCTCGCATTGTTGAACTCACCTCTGGTATACATGGCCGTACTATAAAGAAAGCGCTACGGCAACTGATCTCTGACAGAAGCGCAATGATAAAATGTGTCCAGTTTGATGTAGTAAACCAAAAATCATGTTTTAGCACAATTTTATTTGATTTTCTGTATTTCTAATATCTTCGAATAGAAGTCCTACAGAAAAAAAAGTTTTTGATCTTACATTAGAACCCACCGCTCGTGGTGGACAGCGACCGACTGACGAAGCCATGAATAGTTTAGATTTCTCTTTGGTGACTGTGTATTTAAAAAACAACAACAACAAAAAACTGAATTGTCATTCTATAACTAGATAGCCAGTGATATTAGCTTACATATTTTGCTTCGTATAGTAAAATTCAGCCAGCGATATTAGCTTACATTTTTTGCTTCGTATAGTAAAATTCATCACAAACACCACATGTCGAACGATTTCTTCACATGCACAGTCATGCCTTACCCTACAAAAAAATGTCATAAATATGCACACCGAATCGAAAGGGCGAACCTTGTCTTGCATAATTCATAGGTTTAGATAAACAAAATTTTTTGCGTAAACTTGTAAATATTTTCATACACATCAGTTTAAACATATGTTGTGGGTGCTCAAAAGAACCGTCTCATTGAGACGGTTCTTTTGAGTACCCACAACATATGTTTTGGTTTAGAAATAAGATTTTTTTTGTACATATCTTAACTAAAGTCTTGCATAATTGGTACAATATGTAAAGGCGTCAAAACCACTTCCTAAATATAGCGAGTGCATTTGTCATACTTGATGAAGATGTTTTGATATCAATTTTTTGTTGAATCGCAAGGCTCGCAGCCCATCCACCTTGAATATTCTATTCAAACTCATTCTAACAAAATTGACGTAATACTTATTATCGATTTTCTTGTCGACGTCATTCAAAAAGTGCAACGTCATGTTAACCTGATAAAGATACATGCAGTGAGATAAACAACGTTTATCATATGACGTCGCGTCTGGGAGTGAAATAACGCCATGCAATAAAATCTGTAAACCACTATTGGTTTAGCGATTTTCGGGAACCTTTATGACGTCCATAACACTGCTGCGAACATAATGACAAAATTATAACGTTTTTACGGCAGAAATGAGATTTCAAAGTAATCTTAATGTCATATGATAAATAGAATCTAACATTCGAGTTCTTGTATTATTGAATTTATTAAACTCGCTGCGAAAAAGAGATAAAATGCTCGGCAAGCCTCGCATTTTATCTCTTTTCCCCAACTCGTTTAATAAATTCAATAAAACAAGGGCACTCATGTAAGATCCTCTATTTATCAGGCCAACGTGCAACAATGCAGTTTCCATGAGAGTTAGCAAGTACATTTGAAAAAAGAAGTGGGTAATCAAACGTGGTGCCCATGCGGAGACATGTTCTTGAAAATAATGTTTATAGAGATTGGGATCCCCCCCCCCCCAATTTTTGACTATCCCGACCTCTATTTCAAAGAAGGGAGAGGGGGGGGGTGTATATAGACAGAGACAGAAAAAATATCAATAAGGTCAATCGGTTTATTGTACATTCCTTGTGGTTTTACCTGGTACAGGAGTGGTTCATGACTGCTCTCTGGACCCGGAATTACAATACCTCCTTAAAGTTAAGCAAGACTTAAGTTAAGTATTGATATTTCAACTTGCTATTTTAAATGCTAAATAAATTGCCTGGATCGATTTGGTATTTGTGGTCAAGGATATCATTGTGAACTTCAGAAAAAAAATAAACTATTTGGATTTTAATCAGTTTTAAACGTTATTTTTCGCATTCCGAAAAATCAATACTTAACTTAAGTCTTCCTTAACTCTAAAGAGGCATTGCAATTCCGGGCCCTGTACAATAGTGCAAGCAGCAAATCGACGTGAAGGTGTATTCAGTAGCCTGTTAGCGGTTTTGAGCAATTCGGCAATTTGAGCATTGCATTTTCATCGCTGAACAAGCAAATTCAGAGAATTTATGTCCCCCGCTATTATTGTTTATTATTTAAATGAGAAAAAATGACTGTCAATAAACTGTATTTGGAAATAATCGGCATAAAACTGTAGGAGGAGTTGCGCACACAAGGTACCCAGTATCCATTAACTTTGACAGTAAAAACGCCAGAAAAATGCCTAAGTTAAAATAGCAGAAAAAGTGATAAAAAATAATTTGAGGATTATATCCAAACCACATGCATATCTTCAGACCATGTCCAAAACACCTGTGAACTTTCAAAAGAATCAATATAAAACTGTAGGAGGAGATGCGCACACAAGGTACCCACTATCCATTCACTTTGATAGTAAAAATGTCAGAAAAATGGCTAAGTTCAACTGGCGGAAAAAGTGTTAAAAAATAATCTGAGGAATATATCCAAACCACATGCATATCTTCAGACCATGTACAAAACACCTGTGAAGTTTCAAAAGAATCGATATAAAACTGTAGGAGGAGTTGCGCACACAAGGTACCCACTATCTTTTCACTTTGATAGTAAAAACGCCTAAAAATGACTAAGTTCAAATTGCGAAAAAAGTGACAAAAAATAATCTCAGGATAATATCCAAACCACATGCATATCTTCAGACCATGACTAAAACATCTGTAAAGTTTCGAAAGAATCGGCATAAAACTGTAGGAGGAGTTGCGCACACAAGGTACCTACTATATTAGGGGGACGGAAGGACGGAAGGACGGACGGACGGAAGGACGGAATGCCGAAAACTATGTCCCTCCGCTTTTCTTCGAAAAGGCGGGGGACAAAAAACAACACAGAAGTGTGACGGAGAGCGCGATCCACAAGTATATTGTCATTTGTTCACGTTTTTAGAGAGACCCTAATACCATGATTGGCAATCCAGCAAAAAACGTCATTTTTAATGACGTCTCGATGGCCCAAAATTGGTAGTTTTGTGCCTTTTGATGGGATCCAGACCAGTACTGCTATGGAGCCCTAAAGCTTTCTGATTTTTCAGGGTGGGGGTCCGACCCCCTCTGGATCCGCACATGATCGTGCACGCACTTACTACCGCATATGAAACTTGTGCAATTTTGCACAGGTTTCATATTATGTGTACACATTTCCCGCAACTGTAAAAAACTGTATTAGGTATTTAACTACATTAACTCTGTCTGAGAAGACTTACCACATATTGAGTGCACCTGCACACTAATAGATAAGTTTCGTACGTTGTATTTTTATAAGGTAGGATTATCGCAATTGTTGCTGGGTTTGAATAGTTTCAGTACAGTTTTCCATCTTTACAGAGAAGGGCAGGTATCTATATTTAATAACATAATTTGCTATTTTGTGAGAAGACAGAAGGGATATATTCACGTTGCATCTCTTGTTTACCTCTGTCCACATGTACCTTTTTAATTGCTATTTGAGACGGCGTATTTCAGAATAGAAGTCGTTTTTTGGAAGTTCTGCCTCTGGGGCCAGCACATGAGATTTTGGTATTTATCGCATTGTCAAGAATCGAAGGCTCCGACAAGTCGGCGCAGACTTGCCAGAGCCTGTGCTGCTCGCATACAAAAACTTGACAAAGTATCAATGTAGATGAAGACTAGCGAAGTTTCACACCTTTGGCTCTGCTGGATTGGCCTACCCACGTCAGTATGTTCATATGACCCATTTAAACCTAGTGTCCTTTCTCTAAGGCATCCGCAACTAGTGTAGAACCAGATCAGACGCCACAGAAAGCCAGATCAGGTTCACCAATGTTTGCTTATAGAATGTACTTTTTGAATGAAATTGATACAACCCAACACCCCTTGAGATTGAAATAGATTCGTCAAATTGATAAGGATGGGAAATTCCATTAGGCATACATGGATTAGTGGAGACTCTTGGTATTAAAATCTCGATAGCTGGCCCAATAAATGAAAAAAAAATGAAAAGATTCAAAATGTCTGCAATGAAATACAGAGGCCCTGTGGGGGGGGGGGGGTCGCAGTATCCCATATCCCTTTAATTATTTTGAAAAACATCCCTAAAACGTCACTTCCTTTTGGAATGTGGCGACTTTGCACAAGTAAGAAATAATTGCTTCCATGTTGACAACATGAAACAGTTATTTCAACATATACATGTTGATAGTATTATGACATTTTTAAGACAAATAAATCTTTTTAATAAAATATAATTGCTTTTTTTTAAAATCATGTTTTGTTTTACATTTGTATCAGACCATAATACAGATTTTTTAATGTTGTATTCTGTTCAGTTAAAGAATATGTACAGTTATCTGAATAGCTCTTTGAAACTGTCAGATATTGTACGTGGTCTCTCCTGTCAACAATCGTATTGCAACTTATTATCATTATACAAACTCATCATCGTTCCTTTTATTTTATCGTATAAATTTTTACTTTTTCCATCTTCATCATGTTTAGTTTAATACCGTCTGACGCTAATGCCCCACAAGGGTTGATGCGTAGTTAAGAATCAAACAAACAAACAAAACATCCCTAAAATGAATATGGCAAATATTCTCAAAGTTCAGAGAGCATTCCCCCCCATATTCCAAAAATCGATTCAAGTATCCCACGTCCCTTCAGATATTAACAAAAATATCCCGTATTCGCCTGTATCCCGAAAAACCCTTCCAGGGCTTCAATACAGTACGATAGTCCAAGGGTAATTACTCTAAACTAAGGAAAGGCATGGCGACAGTAAATTGTCCCTTACAGCCTTTGCTTTTTTTTTTAAAGATTTTTGGCTGGTATTATTGTCTTCCTCTTACTCCGACCCGCTTCGGGACATTTCCTTTCCCAGTCAGATAGAACGAGGTGTGAACTCTGATCAAGATCCTAAATATATAATCGGTCTGGTTGTGTGATGTACCACCAAATCGAATAAAATGGTGGATCGTATCGGTGGAAACTGTAATGCCATAGTTGAATATCCACTCTGACCAGAATTTCGCTGGTATATTACGAAGTTTCCTTCCTTGCCATAATCATTACACATTTTTTTATAAACTAGTGGAAGGGAGACAACTACAGGACGTAGAAGAAAACTGTCACACTCTAGTTCTCTATAGCTATGATATAAGTAACCAACCAGTTTCCCCTTAAAATTAAGACGTCCATTAGCCATGGAAAAAGTTAGTTATTATACGGATTTTGGTTAAAAACTTACATGTAAAACGTCAATGAAAAGTTACAGGGTTTGATATTTTTGTGAGCTCAGTAATAGTCTGCTCAGTAATAATCCCAGTTATTTATCTCAATATACAAGAGAATAGAGTAAATTTGAAAACTGTACAATAATGTTTTTGTCTTTCTTCCTGAACCAACATTAAAATGAAATAGACACATCTAAAAGCAACCAATCAGTATGCCCTTAAACGCATGATATTCATTAGCCATGGAAAAGGTGTTATTCTATGCTTCAAGGGACCATATATATCTTAATATATTAGTAAATTTGAAAACTGTACAATCGTGTTTTTGTCTTTCTTCCAGAACCAACATTCTTCAGAAGCGGACTGATCAGGATCTACAATGTTTGTCATGCATGTTATGCTACGTTCCATCATTGTGTTGCTGTGAGAACCACTTGTTTTCACTTGCTAAAATAGCAAGTGATGGTAACTCATACTTCCTTTATCATTCAGGCGTATAACTTCCAAAAGTTAAAAAATATATCATTTAAAGCAGTTAACTTTTTTAGCAGCAATAACAAAAGTAACCTGTTTGAGTGAAACTGTCTTTTTTTCATCTTCATATTACGGAGTAACTGCAATTTTCACGGCCATGTGGGTAATTTTATCTGAAAGACCTATTACATAACTTTACGATTATGCAATAAATGTGTATACGCATCGTCTAGAAATTTGTACGCGAGGTCATTGAAAACAGAAAATAAGCTACTTTTTAACTTGAATAAGTTATATTTTTGACGGACTAAAATTTGACCTTGGCGTAAATAATTTCAGATACAACCTAAATAAGTTACTTTAGATAGCCTCACTTTGAAATCATTGTTGAAAAGACACAATTTTAACTTCTTCAAGTGATATATATTGTAACTTATACTAGTTATGCCCCTGACTGTTTATGAAAAATACAGTTAACTACTGGCATTTAACAAGAGTTAAATATGATCCCTGTTATGTTTGCCGCATAGAAACACAGCAACAACAATTTATAGCTTAAAACAAAGTAAATTCGTCGAATTTATATCCCCCGCCAAAGTGTTATTACAGAGAAACGTGTAAAGCACCAAATATATACTCAGCAGAAAAAGTTTAGTCAGTATTCATGTTTTCTCATAAAATCAACAATAGTGGATATATCATTGTCAAATTGTATACATGAGTTGTACATCGTAACTTTACATGTACCTGTCTATTGTGTGAATAATAATGCCTTTAAGACTGTATAAACCAATTTCAAAATATACGATGTGCACGTGCTGCGGTAAACCAAAGGGATTATTTTCTCATATGCTGTTTGATATTGAAAGAGAGTTGTTCCTATTGCAATTATCCGGAGGAAATTCAGTGTTAGCAAGCTTAAGTCGCCGTTCAGGCTATCGACAAATTACAGAAAACCCGCTTTTGGACTTCTTGAAGCAGGAACACGTGTTGCTGACGTGTCACGTAGTTTTGGATGTAATGAACGAGCAATTTATCGTCTGCAAGCAAGTTTTCGAAAGTCTGGCAGTAAAAATGACAAACCTCCGTCAGGGAGACCACGGATAACGACGCCACTTGAAGTTAGGGTCATAGTGACGTCAACTTGACGTAATCGCTTCATGGCCGCTTGGATACTTCTTAAATGCCTGAGGCATGCAACAGGTGCGAGAATTTCCGTTCATACTGACAAAAATCGTCTGAGGGGCGATAAACTGGTTTTTGAATTTTGATATTGACCCCTTTGTGTGACTTTGATGAAGAAAATGGGTTTCTATTCAGAATGCTTTGTTGAAAATGATCACGTTTAAAGGAAATTAATTGACTTTCATTTTGAGTTGGGTTTTGTCAATATTAAGACTGCCTAGCAAAATTATTGCACATAGTGTCTGTACTGACTAAACTTTTTCTTTTGAGCATATAAATCCCAGTAGTAAGCGACTATGATCAGGAGGTTCACATTGGGTATCATTCAGATAATAACAAAAGCCTGTCAATCATGTTTAAAGCCAAACAAGCTTATAGTTCAATAAAATTATGCTTATCTGCACAATATCTCACCTTTCAACCTAAGGTCAGGGGTGTGAGTAAGACAAACAGCTTATATATGTTGGTCTAGACTTCGTTTTCTTTAGTTTAATACACAATGCATGCAAGGTAACAACTTTCAGAAACAAAGCTTTGACTTTTGTCCCCACCCCAGGGTGTAATAACAGAATATTTCCTTGTATGGTGCGGAAACGATTTGATATGCAACATGACTTCTTTTTAAGAAAAAAAAAATGTTTTGAACATGTTGAACAAACACCTGCCTGACTTGGGGTCGAGGGTGTGTTTGCTATCATGTTGCTGTATGCCTCGTCCTTCCCTTTAATTTGATATTTACTGTACATGACCATATTCCAAGAAATGTCACCATTACATCCCCTAAGAACAAAAATGTCACCATTACATCCCCTAAGAACAAACAGGGGATAGAATCAAGGTATTGAAGCTAACACCTGTTTGATATGTTGATTTCTTGATTTGGTTCTTTACGTCCCTTCAACAATCTTTCAGGTCTAAAGGGAAGGGTCTTACTGGGTTGAACCAGTATTAAGCTAGGATTAATCATTACTGTTCTTGCTCAATGACAATGCAGTGACGCCGGTGAGTATGAGTCTACTACAACTAATAAAAAAAAAATTAAAGCGAAGAACAATGGGTTGATAGGGAGCGCAGTGGTTCAGTGGTAAAGTGCTTGACTCAGACCGAGGGCTGCTGGTTCAAGCCTCACCGGCGTCACTGCGTTGTGTCCTTGAGCAGGAAACTTAATCCTAGCTTAGTACTGGTTCAACCCAGGAAGACTCGTCCTTTTATAACTGATAGATTGTTGATGGGAAGAATCAAATAAAAACAAAACAAACAAAACCGGTGTCACTGCGTTGCGGTCCTTGAGCAAGACATTTATCCTAGCTGAGTTATGGTTCAGCCTGGAAGACCCTTCACTGTTTAACTGAAAGATTGTTGATGGGATGTAAAGAATCAAACAAAACAATGTGGTAATAGTTCAATGATTGGCTGCAATAAAGAGGCAAAAACAAGCGTACTTAATTTCAATACAAGAATGGACATAAAGTAACGTACACCAAAACATAGAACAATTACAGACTCCCACAACGGGAGTAACAATAAACAAAAAGTGAACAACAACAGAACCACCGCCTTAGAACGGACAGATTTGAAGTACTGGACTCTGAAAAACAAAACAACTTTTTTTCCTAACAGCAAATCAAAATCAGAAAATTAAGACATACCCATCATAGTATGCAGCAATCACAAATACTGTGTGCTGTGTTTTGGTGTGTTTTCTGCCTTTTAAAAACATAATTAAGTACCTAACTTGCGGAAACAAAAGTATATCCATTGCGTAGAGTATAACAGACAACCAACATCAAACATATATTACTAAACCAATATTAACGTAAGATGGCGTAGTAAAGTGGCATATTATTAGACAGCTTATAAAGTGCTTATTCTATAAATACATGTAGGTACCATACGGTGTTCATGGAATCATTCAGCCCATTGTATATATAATGAAGCGTAAACTATCCGATTTCCACCCATCGAGTGCCTGTTTGCAAGGGTATACATCATATATATATATATATATATATATATATATATATATATATTATACTATTCAATAGGTTGGAAGTTCTATGTTCATTTTGTGTTTGGTCTTACTTAGGATAACCTGTTAAGGTTTCATGATTTTTTTTTAAATTGAGATTGATCAAACAAGCTGGCTGTTTTATCGCCCAATATTTTAGTGACGAAAAAAACATATTGTAAGTAGAAAATCAATTCTGAAACGAAATTATAAAGAGTGCTCATTTCGAATACCTCAAACGTATTATTTAAGAGGACGCAAGTGACATCTTTAGGTCCTTATATGAAGAGGTATATGCTTTGGCTTGTAGAAATTGGTGACACAACTGATGCTTTAATTTACCTTTGAAACTCATTTACCAAATCTAAGGCCAGATTAATGCCTGTCCCTTCTTAAAAAGTTGCAGTATAATTATCCCCCGGCGAAGTCAGAGGGATGTAGTTTTTGCGTCGTCCGTGCGTCCATTCCGTCCGTCCGTCCACACTTTTTGTCCGTTGGGAACCATATCTCAGTACCTATTGGTCAGATTTGATTCATTCTTGGTATAAATGATAAGTACCATGAACTCTCGATATCCTATAAGTTTGGTCAAAATGAACCCCATTACACTTGAGTTATTGCCCTTGTTTTGGTATAGGCAATTATAAGGCAAAAAGCCCTTGTTTTGGTATAGGCAATTATAAGGCAAAACCTATATTAGCTTCTTTGTGTGATGATCTTCACATTTATCAAAGCTTTTATATTTAACAACTTCTCACTATAGACCATGATTGCCAAGTGCCTGTAGATAAGCATGGCAGTGTCATAGTTTTACCCCACCCCCTTTGACCCCACCTAAGGGGTCAAAGGTCAAATATTTTAATTGTTAATATTTTACTGAATTTATGCATGCAGGCAGAGCAGCAATAGATATGAAACATATCAAACGGGATTTCAGTTTGAAGGCCTGGGTCCAAGTCCGTTGGGTGGACTTAGGGGGCGGGGCAGAGGCCAAAATTAAACTTTTTTTAGAACATGGTCATGTTGCATATCAAATTAAAGCTGACGACGCTGGCAGCACTATGGTAGCAAATATTTTGCCCACAGACACACTCTTGACCCAGGGTTGGGGTCAAGAGGTCAAACTATATATTTTTTCTGAAAGAAGTCATGTTGCATATCAAATTAATGCTGACAACGCTGGCAGAAACATAGTAGCAAATATTTTGCCCACAGACACACCCTCGACCCAGGGGGTGGGGTCAAAAGGTCAAACTATATCTTTTTCTGAAAGTAGTCTGGTTGCATATCAAATTAAAGGCAATTGAGCACAGAGCACCATGAAAGCAAATATGCTGTCATTACACCTACCAACACAATAGTGATCACTTCCCTATCATCATTGAACAGAACACTTTTTCCACCGAGGATCACAATCCAAAGTGGAAATTAAATAGAGCCAACTGGGTTCTATTTAATACTCTGTGCACTGGTAAATTGGTACCAGAAAACTTCAAAGAATCTTCTGATCCTTTAGCTGAAATTACCTCTTCTCTTATTGAAATATCTTAAGAATGTATTTCTCAAACTTCGACAAATCCAACTAAAAGTAATCCATGGTACAATGACGACTGTAAAAAGAAATTAAACAACGCAAACAAGCTTTATCTAAATTCAAAAGATCTCCAAATACCAACAATTTCAATGACATAAAAGTATTTAGAGCTAAAGCCCATAGAAGAATTAGAATTTTGAAGCGTGAGTCATGGAGATCTTATGTTTCGAAAATCAATTATGAAACACCTATTAAAAAGGTTTGGGATATGATAAGAAAAATCTCTGGAAAAAACAAATCGCTCAGTTACACACATTTAAACATGGTGGCGACTGACAGCAAAGCAACTTCAAAAACAGATATTGCTGACACTTTAGGAGAAACTTTATGTCACAATTCATCATCATTCAATAACTCTGAATCCTTCAGAAAGATTAAAACCGAACAAGAGAAAGTAAAATTGAATTTTAAATCACAAAATAATGAAATTTATAACAAAGATGTTAATTTAGATGAATAAGTTGAAGCTATTCAACTATCACATGACTCAGCCACAGGTCCTGATGAGATCCACTATCAAATGCTTAAACATCTCCCAGATACTTCTCTTGAAACTCTTTTGAGTATATTTAATTACATATGGTTGGCAATATGCAACAATTATTCCTATTCCCAAACCTGGTAAAGATCCTGCGGAACCAAATAATTATAGACCTATAGCTTTAACAAGTTGTCTATGTAAAGCACTTGAAAGAATGATAAATGAAAGACTTACTTGGTTTTTAGAATATAATAATCATATATCGCGGTTCCAGTCTGGTTTCAGATCTGACCGTAGTACAACTGATAATTTAGTTAGATTGGAAACTTTCGTTATTAAAAAGGAACATGTAGTCGCTGTGTTTTTATTTTGGAAAAGGCTTATGATACCACATGGAGATACAGCATTTTAAGAGATCTACAAACTTGGATTAGGAGGTTCACTTCCTACATTCATTGAAAACTTCCTTGCAGACCGCGCCATGCAAGTCCGAGTTGGCTCCTCTCTGTCTGACTATTATGACCAGGAGCAGGGTGTACCTCAAGGGGGTGTTTTGTCTACAACACTTTTAGGTATCAAAATTAATGATATTGTGAAATGTTTAGGTAATCTTACTGATTGCTCATTATACGTTGACGACTTCTGTATCCGTTATCGCTCAAAAAGCATGGCGACAATTGAACGTCTACTAACACAAAATTTAAAAAAGATTGAAAATTGGGCAACAAGCAATGGCTTTAAATTTTCCAAATGAAAAACAAAGTGTGTACATTTCTGTCAGTTGCGTAAGCAACATGATGATCCGGTTTTACATTTATATGGATCACCTATTCCAGTTGTTGAGGAATCTAAATTCCTTGGCAGTTTATTTGATAGAAAACTCAGTTTTGTACCCCATATTAAATATCTCAAAGCTAAATGTTTAAAAGCATTGAATCTTTTAAAAGTGCTTTTTTACCATACTTGTTGGGGTGCAGACCGAACTACACTTCTCAAGCTGTATCAGTCTCTAGTCCGGTAAAAATTAGACTATGGCTGTATTATATATGGCTCTGCACGAAAATCATATCTTCAAATGCTTGATCCTATACACAATCAAGGACTTAGGTTAGCTTTAGGAGCTTTTAGAACTTCTCTTGTTGCTAGTCTCTATGTGGAAGCAGATGAACCATCACTATATCACTCACGAAGAGAGAAACTCTCTTTGCAATATGCTATAAGACTTGCTGCTAGTCCGTCAAATCCTGCTCATGGAGTTACATTCCCACCAAATTATGTTGATTTATATTAACAAAAACCTAAAGCTATTAAATCATTTGGCATCAGAATTTCACCACTCTTAGAATCTGCCAATATCAAACCATATAATATTGAAAAACATTTTACACCAAATATTCCAGATTGGTGTATGAAACCACCTGAAATACTTTTTGATTTACATTCCGGGAAAAAATCTGAATCAAATCCACACATATTAAAAGATGATTTCAGAAAACTGCAAAATCGTTATAAGAATTACCAACAATTTTATACTGATGGGTCAAAGGAAGACTCAAAGGTTGGTTGTGCTGTTATATCAGACAACCATAGTAATATGCAACGTATACCTGACGATTCATCAATTTTCACTGCTGAAGCCAAAGCAGTTGATCTAGCTTTAGTTTCATAGGCACTTGTGATACCATAGCTCCAGATAAGGCTGCGTATTGCGTATTTACGCAATTTCGTGGACCTGAAAACGCAATTAAATTAATTTCTGTGCGTACAAAAACGCAATAAAAATCCTTGATACTCAATTCCGAACTTTTTCGTAGCGTATGACGCTATTGCATTCTGTTTGCGATTGTCGTTTTTCGCATCACACAAGCTGTTGTTTGGTACAAATTTATACACGATGTCGCGCTGAATCTAGTTTATTAAATTGTAAACCAGTCCAGGAACATTCTTATCGCTGTTTAGCTATACCCAATATTTACACACGATTACGACATTCGTCTCGCTTTACAATAACAATGGCGTAACGTGGGCGAAAAAGCCCCAGAGAAATTGAATGATATCATATCGTAACTAACTCTAATACCGCGTTGGTGGTTCGAAGAATCAAAGATGACTTGATAGATACGTTGGATTTTCGAAGTAAGTTGGAAAAAGCGATCTCAGATATACTAATATTGCCAGTATGCTTTCCGAAAGTGAAACCGAAAGTAAACGAAAAATCAGGAGAAACAAGGTCCGGTTTCATTGCTTATTTGCTTTCAGATGGATACCCAATACAAAAACTTTAAATACCCAATTTGACATTTGAAATACCCAATTAAGTAAAAAAGAGGTGGGTAAATACCCAATTGCCTCCAATCCTTATCTGGAGCTATGGTGATACTAACAATAAATTTATTATATTTTCTGACTCGCTCCCTGTGTTGAAAGCAATGAACCATACCAGTTCAAGGAATCTGCAGATTCAGAAACTTTTAGAAAAGTGTCATGAGCTTTTAGCTTATAAAGAAATTGTTCTCTGTTGGATTCCTAGATATATAGGTATCCAAGGGAATGAGATGGTAGATAAGCAAGCAAAAACATCGCTTTCATTACAACCAACTTCTTTTAAGATTCCATTTTCTAATTTTAAGCCATCTATCAATAAATATATCTTGGAAACATGACAAACTTCATGGAATAACAGCATTGGAAATAAACTTCTTGACATAAAACCAACTATTGGTGAATATCAATCAATTGTTCGAAACATTAGAAGAGAAGAAGTCGTTTAAGCTTGGTCCCCTTGGGTCATACAAGAGTCACGCATTCATATTTACTGCAAGGTGAAGAGCAGCCATAATGTGTTGGTTGCGACTCGCCATTCACTGTACGTCACTTCCTTTTGGAATGTGGCGACTTTGCACATGTAGGAAATAATTGCTTCCATGTTGACAACATGAAACAGATGTTTCAAGATATACATATTGATAGTATTATGACATTTTTAAGACAAATAAATCTTTTTAACAAAATCTAATTGCTTTTTTTTAAAATCATGTTTTGTTTTACATATGTATAAGACCATAATACAGATTCTTTAATGGTGTACTCTGTTCAGCTAAAGAACATGTACAGTTATCTGAATAGCTCTTTGAAACTGTCAGATATCGTACATGGTCTCTCGTTTAAACAATCATATTGCAACTTATTAACATTGTACAAACTCTTCATCATCGTTCCTTTTATTTTATCCTACAGATTTTTACTTTTTTCATCCACATCATGTGTAGTTTAATACCGTCTGACGCTAATGACCCACAAGGGTTGATGCGTCGTTAAGCTCCAAACAAACATACCAGCGACCCCTATATAAGTTCAATGGCGTTGAACTCTTGGTGATAGGGCGGTGAAAGACTTCATGGCCGTGGCTTCGAATTATCCTGTCTACTTTATATGATGTGGCTTTTTAAATATTAATAATGTTTATTTTGAAAATATGGTTAGTCAAATATACCCTTCAGAGCTCCAACTTAATAAAGCCAATGCCTCTGATACCGAAGCCGCATTTTTAGACTTGCATTTGTCAATTTCTAATGGTATTGTTTCTACCAAAATTTATGATAAACGTGACGACTTTGATTTTGAAATTGTCAATTTCCCATTTTTAGATGGTGATGTTCCTCGTTCTACATCCTATGGAGTCTATATCTCTCAACTCATTCGTTTTGCTAGAGCATCTAGCTATGTTACTGACTTCAACACTCGCAATAAATTGTTAACTCAGAAACTTCTTAAACAGGGCTATCGGTATCATAAACTTCGTAAAACATTTTCAAAATTTTATAGACGATACTTTGATTTGATTTCTAAATTCCAAGTTGGACTTAAATCTCTCTTGCACCAAGGACTTTCGGAACCTGATTTCTATGGTGACTTGGTGTATAAGTTGAAGAAGATTGTTGGCTCTAATAATTTGTCAGCGCAGTTCATTAAAATAATTTCCCATTATAAAAAGATTGGCTATAACATTAATGTATTGCAACAGACTGCATGCTTGGTAGTCAACCCAATCACAGTTGGCAACTTTGCTTTCCTCTTTAATTGCACGCCGGTGGGTCGGACTTCAGACTCTATGATGGTTCCGACTTAAAGACTTATCTATTGATGAGATGGTAGGGGCCTGATGCTTTGGCTGTTTGTCGGGCCCACCGGGGTTTACCTGTTGGATTTCTTTTGCTCCAGTATTCAGTTTAATTTACTGTTGAGTCCTTATCCTTGCTTTATCGCCTTGTTATATCTTGATTTATATGTTTTAGGAGATGATGCATTGATAAGTTAGGGGTCTTTCATGCAAACCAAATATCTAGGTGTCTTGATCCACATCTGAATTAAGGGTGAGTTTGGCCCGTTAAACCGGTTTAAGCCCTCCAGTAAAATATTTTACTGACCGTTCCAAGGCGGTACTTCTTTTGTGGATATTTTATGTTTATGTTCTGTCTTGTGTTTGCTATGTTTTGTGCGCGTCTGTTTATATGTGCTTCGTGGTCACCTGCTGGGAAAGGGCTGACCTCTTGGCTCTCGTTTGTGGTGTCTTCTGTGAGTTTGTCACTTTCCCATTGGTATCCTGGGTCAGGTGTGGTACTTGATTGTATCGATTCCTGATCTTTGCAACCTTACTTACTTTGTTTATGCAGTCTGGCGAGGTCTAGAAGTTTGAGCTTCAGCATGTCGTTGTCGAAAGCTATATCCAACTTTCGGTCTAATCCTTTGACATTCTGTAACTTGTACAAATTTGAATGAGTATCTTACCAAGTTGAAATAAAATGTTTGAACTAAAGCTATGTCATGTCGCTGGAGCCATGCTGAAAAATATAAGGAAATAAAATTGAGCAATTTCACGAGAAAATATAATGATACCTTCAACAACTAGCTTGGGTTCCAGCCTGATCATTTTTCCTGTCTTTTAATTTTTCGGACAAAAATGACAAATAACGGACAGTCGATACCTTTGATGTCTTATCTTTTTATATCTTAATTTTTAGATTATTAATATGAGAAAATATTTGCAAAACATATTGACGACTGGACCCAGGCTAACCTACAACCAACGTGAGGACCAACATGCGCATACACGCAGCCTTATCAACATCATAAGTATTTGCCATTTAGAAAGAAAAATGGTTGTCTTAGATTAAATATAATTTTAGCTAGTCTTAATAGCTGAGCAGGAAGATTAGATTGAGTGTCGTATTACATGGCGATTTAATTAAATACAGTCCATGTCTTTAAGAAGTGTATTGTATTTAGCCCTTAAAGCGCAAAGTATAACAAAATTTGTCTGCTTTTGTGGTATGCTTAAATGTTTTTGAATTCTAGCCTCTTCGACAAACAGTGTAGAACAGATTGCTCCCATAAGAGCAGTCTGATCTGGGGACACACGGTTTACCTCAATACTAACATTAACCAATAATGCTTTCATATTTTTGTAGTAGACGACTTATGCAGACATTTACGGATTCACTTTTTTGCTGGTGCTTTAAGTTTTTTTTAACTTGATGTCATCCTTTCTGGTGCTGGATGTCGCACCCTTGTCTGTCTGCGCGCATAGAGTGATAGCATGCGTAATCATTGACGACAATAATTGTCAGAAAGATTTGGAGTAAGCCTTCCTTTAAGCAACTTTGTGAACCTCTTTCTGTCCATTTCACTGTGATAATCCCCGGTGGAAGATGACGCTTTATAGACCAGCTTAGATTCTGAGATTATATATCTTGAAAAATAGATCCATCAAAAATACAGAGAACCTACAATACAAGAAAACAGCGTACTCGGTTTAATTAAGTGTTCATGAGAACTAATGGAATGTGCTACAATTCTCACGCTCCTTTGCACCGGCTAAAGGCAGGAGTGGGGTAACTAAGGAAAAATAAGCCTCAATTCTTTCACTTTAGCTGTGAACATCTCCAGAAGCTCTTAAGGATTATTTCTCATTTGATTGGCTATCTAATAAACTGTGACTATGATTGGCACCTCTTATCAGCTCAGTGGCCATATGGTTTTCATATAAATGTGGTATTCTACAAAATACAAAGCAATAAAATAGATTATTATCTTTATTTTACTTCAAAATGTTGTATTATAAACTTATAGTAAAATATAAGTAAAATTCAGATAATATCTCATTTTTTTACATTTTTCTTACTTATTATACTGATCCAAACTAAGATAATCATATACATGTAATGATACTTTATAAATAACTGCCATTGAAAACAAATGAAGCGATTCCTGTTTGTGTGGTGTCCACACGTTCATAATTACTCTGTAATTACTCAAAGATAATTGGCATTTAGCTTATTGTGATCCTACACAGTCCAAAGATAACAAAACAAACTTTGATTCATTTCCATGGATGCAGTCACCTTTTATTTTCTTATTTTAGATTTATATTAGCTTAATAATATTTGCAAATAATAAAAGGAGTTTGGAATAAATGTAAAATGCTGCAAATTATTTACGTTTCATCTAACTCGGCAGGGATGAGGGGCACACAATATACAGCATGATAATTATTGATAACTTTTTTGGCAAAAAAAAAATAAATAAATAAAAATTGTATGAATATTGAAATAAAAAAGATTAATTTATCTGTTATCTGCTAGACCATATTAGGAAAGGTATATCTGGTCAATAGCTAAGCTCAGTCCACTGACTATCTCATACAGGTAATAATTTCTTTGCCGGGGATACTGAATCCCTGCCTTTAAGCGGTATTCTGTAAGAACCCAATATTCCTGAACGACCAGAATATGAAAAAAAATATCAACACTATATCGATGTATGGGGAGAAGTTTTACCGACTCCATGCGGCACAATGATAGCTGTTGCGACCTCTAAATAACCCCGGAGTGACTCTACCACCTTGCCGTGGTCTCTGGGGCACACTTCACATTTGGGGACGATATTGATTGTAATACTTGTCCCCATCCGGGAGTGCCAAGAGTAGAGTCCCATCTGTTCACCGTGGGTGGCTTTCTCGGTAACTCGAAGGGGATGGCCTGGAAGACTGAGAGCATGCAGAATATGGGCGTATAAAATTCTGTATGACTCAACACGTCTCTTTGGCCTCTTTGACGGGGTAGACCCGAGGGGAAACACGGCCCGGTGTTTCTAATCGGTCTTGTCACGCTGAGCCCCAGGAAGCTGAAAATGTAAAAAAATATGTCTTATATCTTCGTTCTATAGTATCGTTCTGATGCCAACCACGTGTCCATTATCTTATATATTCTTTCTTTTATAAAATATTCCTGGAAGGCAGTGGCTTAACGGGTCAATTGTGCAGATTTTATTTGTGCGAGTCTATTGTGCAGATATATTTGTGCAAGTATAACTTCCATGTAGCTCTAGCACTGGAGATCGGAAAGCCACTCCATTAAAGTGCTCCCTTGTTGGGCTCCACGGTGGGTGGAGAGCATGGAGGCTGAATCTTACAACCAAACACACATGGCTAGAAAACGCCACGCACCGATTACAGACACAGATTCTGATGAATCATTAACAGCTTCTCAATCTCAATCTAAGTCTTCTAAAACCTTATGTACCTAGATTTCTCATCATTCATTCAGAAGTGGAAGGAAAGGATATTTCTCTTCTTTCTCCTTTTCTGATACACAAGACAATAATGAGTATGGCAGGTGAGCCAAAAAGCATTAAGAATCTTAGATTAGGTGACCTTTTAATACAATGTGCCAAAGAACCTCACGAAAAAAGCCTTTTAAAAATGAAAACTTTTTGTGGACTGAAATGCTCCGTAACTCCTCATAAATCCTTGAATACATCCAAGGGTATTGTTTGCTGTCCTGCCTTAATCAGGCAGAGCAATGAACATATCTTGGAGTTCATGGAGGAACAGGGTGTTACGGATGTCCGTAGAATCAATGTCCATCGTGATGGTGTCCTGAAACCAACAAATACATTTGTATTTACATTTAATACACCAGAATTACCAACCGTTGTCAAAATAGGTTTCATTCAAGCGAAGGTTGATGTATATGTTCCCAATCCGCTTAGATGCTACCAATGTCAAGTGTATGGCCACCATGAAAATAAGTGTAGCAGGCAGGCTATATGTATCAACTGTGGTATGCCTGAACATTGCGCATCTGGCCAGTGTCAAAGACCTGCCAAATGCGTAAACTGTTCTGGTGACCACCCTGCCAACTCGTACACAATGGGAGAAAGAAAAGAAAATCTTAAAAATCAAATGTGAACAAAACATTTCCTTTCCGGAAGCTAAACAATACGAGCAATTCTATCAGGCTAGGACATATGCAAGTGCTGTGAAACCAGGCACTTGCAACAAATCTACAGAAACTCACAACAACAGCTCACAGACGGACGACAGCTTTACAGAGTACTTAAAGCAACAGACACAAGCAAAACAACAAGAACCACCTAAAAAAACACCCAAAGAAAAAAGTAATCCATCTCGTCCGGGGCAAACCCTTAAGCCAGCAACCCTGGAGATGATAAGGAAAGAGGAAGAGAAGAAGAAAAAAGAAGAGAAAGACAAACTCAAAAAACAACAAAAAGATGAAAGACGACAACAATATATCAAAGAAAAAGCACAGAAAGATAAAGAAGAAGCTGAAAAAGCAATACTAGCTCAGAAGAATCCATTTTCTGTGTTTAAAAAGGATGATGAGGAAGATGACATGGACGATGATTCTGTGGTTTTCACAGACTCTTCCTCCAGTGATCACCTCCCTAAAGGCACACTTTCACGATTACCAACAACTTAAACAATGGAAGGTGTCAATCTAACCATTATTTTAGTAACTCTTTTAATATTATTTTCAAGTATGGATTTTAAACATAAAATTATTCAATGGAATTGTCGAGGTTTGAAGCCTAATTTTAATGAAGTATCTCTATTGATTTCCGAATATAATCCATCTGTATTTTGTTTTCAAGAGACATTTCTTAAACCAGATGATAACATCTCATTAAAAGGTTTTAATATATATAACCATGTTCATACTGATTGTCTGAGGCCCTCTGGTGGTGCCTCAATATTTGTAAAATCATCTTTCCCTCAAAGAAAGATTGATTTACAAACAGAACTACAAGCAACTGCTGTTTCTGTCACTCTAGACAGAGAAATAACCATATGTTCTGTATATATTCCTCCATCCTTTTCTCTTAACTCCCAACACTTGGACAATTTACTGCAACAACTTCCTACTCCGTATATCTTATTAGGTGACTTCAATGGTCACAATATCCTCTGGGGTGGTCAAAATAATGATTCCAGAGGGGAACTTATCGAAAATTTCATTACAAAGAATGACATATGTATTATGAATGATAAGTCTTACACTTATCATTCTCCAAGTACAAAATCTTTTACATCTATTGATCTTTCCTTCTGTCATCCATCACTGTTTCTTGACTATAATTGGTCTGTATGTGAAGACCAACACAATAGTGATCACTTCCCTATTATCATTGAACAGAACACTTTTTCTACTGAGGATCACAATCCAAAGTGGAAATTAAATAGTGCCAACTGGGATCTATTTAACACTCTATGCACTGGTAAATTGATACCAGAAAACTTCAAAGAATCTTCTGATCCTATAGCTGATTTTACCTCTTCTCTTATTGAAATATCTAAAGAATGTATACCTCAAACTTCGACAAATCCAACTAAAAGTAATCCATGGTACAATGACGACTGTAAAGAAGCAATTAAACAGCGCAAGCAAGCTCTTTCTAAATTCAAAAGATCTCCAAATACCAACAATTTTAATGAAATCAAAGTATTAACAGCTAAAGCCCATAGAACAATTAAACTTTCGAAACGTAAGTCATGGAGATCTTATGTTTCGAAAATCAATCATGAAACACCTATTAAAAAGGTTTGGGATATGATAAGAAAACTCTCTGGAAAAAACAAATCCCCCAGTTACACACATCTAAACATGGTGGGTACTGAAAGCAAAGCAACTTCAAAAACAGACATTGCTGACACTTTAGGAGAAACTTTTTGTCACAATTCATCATTATTCAATTACTCTGAATCCTTCAGAAAGATTAAAACCGAACAAGAGAAAGTTAAATTAAATTTTAAATCACAAAATAATGAAATTTATAACAAAGATTTTAATTTAGATGAATTAGTTGAAGCTATTCAACTATCACATGACTCAGCCACCGGTCCTGATGAGATCCACTATCAAATGCTTAAACATCTCCCAGATACTTCTCTTGAAACTCTTTTGAATATATTTAATAACATTTGGACTACTGGTAAATTTCCAGAAGATTGGACATTAGCAACCATAATCCCAATTCCAAAACCTGGAAAAAGATCCTGCGGAACCTAATAATTGTAGACCTATAGCTTTAACAAGTTGTCTATGTAAAACACTTGAAAGAATAATAAATAAAAGACTTACTTGGTTTTTAGAATCCAATAATCAAATATCGCGGTTCCAGTCTGGTTTCAGATCTGACCGCAGTACAACTGATAATTTAGTAAGATTGGAAACCTTCATACGTGATGCCTTTATTAAAAAGGAACGTGTAGTTGCTGTGTTTTTTGATTTGGAAAAAGCTTATGACACCACTTGGAGATATGGCATTTTAAAAGATATCCACAAACTAGGATTAAGAGGTACACTTCCTACATTCATTGAAAACTTCCTTGCAGACCGCACCATGCAAGTCCGAGTTGGCTCCTCTCTGTCTGACTATTATGACCAGGAGCAAGGTGTACCTCAAGGAGGCGTTCTATCTACAACACTTTTTAGCATTAAAATTAATGATATTGTGAAATGTTTAGGTAATCTTACTGATTGTTCATTATATGTCGATGACTTCTGTATCTGTTATCGCTCAAAAAGCATGGCGACGATTGAACGCCAACTGCAACAAAATTTAAATAAGATTGAAAATTGGGCAACAAGCAATGGTTTTAAGTTTTCCAAATCAAAAACACAGTGTGTACATTTCTGTCAGTTGCGCAAGCAACATGATGATCCGGTTTTACATTTGTATGGATCACCTATTCCAGTTGTTGAGGAATCTAAATTCCTTGGCATTTTATTTAATAGAAAACTCAGTTTTATACCCCATATTAAATATCTCAAAGCTAAATGTTTTTGAATCTTTTAAAAGTGCTCTCCCATACGTCTTGGGGTGCAGACCGAACTACACTTCTCAAGCTTTATCGGTCTCTAGTCCGGTAAAAATTAGACTATGGCTGTATTATATATGGCTCTGCACGAAAATCATATCTTCAAATGCTTGATCCTATACATAACCAAGGACTTAGATTAGCTTTAGGGGCTTTTAGAACTTCTCCTGTTGCTAGTCTCTATGTAGAAGCAGATGAACCATCACTATACTCACGAAGAGAGAAACTCTCATTGCAATATGCTATAAGACTTGCTGCTAACCCATCAAATCCTGCTCATGAAGTTACATTCCCACCAAATTATGTTGATTTATATGAACAAAAACCTAAAACTATTAAATCATTTGGCATCAGAATTTCACCACTCTTAGAATCTGCCAATATCAAACCACAAAATATTGAAAAACATTTTACACCAAATATTCCAGCTTGGTGTATGAAACCACCTGAAATACTTTTTGATTAACATTCCGGGAAAAAATCTGAATCAAATCCACACATATTAAAAGATGATTTCAGAAAAATGCAAAGTCGTTATAAGAATTACCAACAAATTTATACTGATGGATCAAAGGAAGACTCAAAGGTTGTTTGTGCTGTTTTATCAGACAACCATAGTAATATGCAACGTATACCTGACGATTCATCAATTTTCACTGCTGAAGCCAAAGCAGTCGATCAAGCTTTAGATTTCATTAGCACTTGTGATGCTAACAATACATTTATTATATTTTCTGACTCGCTTTCTGTATTAAAAGCAATGAACCATACCAGTTCAAAGAATCCACAGATTCAGAAACTTTTAGAAAAATGTCATGAGCTTTTAGCTAATAAAGAAATTGTTCTCTGTTGGATTCCTAGTCATATAGGAATACAAGGGAATGAGATGGTAGATAAGCAAGCAAAAACATCGCTTTCATTAGAACCAACTTCTTTTAAAATTCCATTTTCCAATTTTAAGCTATCTATAAATAAGTATATCTTGGATCAATGGCAAACTTCATGGAATAACAGCATTGGTATTAAACTTCTTGACATCAAACCAACTATTGGTGAATATCAATCAGTTGTTCGAAACATTAGAAGAGAAGAAGTAGTTTTTGCTCGACTCCGCTTAGGTCATACAAGAGTCACTCAATCATAGTTACTACAAGGTGAAGAGCATCCACAATGTGTTGGTTGCGACACACCATTCACTGTACGTTACTTCCTTTTGGAATGTGGCGACTTTGCACCAGTAAGAAATAATTGCTTCCATGTTATAACATGAAAGAATTATTTCAAGATATACATATTGATAGTATTATGACATTTTTAAGACAAATAAATCTTTTTAACAAAATCTATTTGCTATTTTTAAAATCATGTTTTATTTTACATTTGTATCAGACCATAATACATAATGTTGTATTTTGTTCAGTTAAAGAACATGTACAGTTATCTGAATAGCTCTTTGAAACTGTCAGATATTGTACGTGATCTCTCCAGTCAACAATCATATTGCAATTAATTATCATTATACAAACTCATCATCATATTTCCTTTTATTTTATCTTATAAATTTTTACTTTTTCCATCTTCATCATGTTTAGTTTAATACTGTCTGACGCTAATGACCCACAAGGGTTGATGCGTCGTTAAGAACCAAACAAACAAACAAACAAACCTCTAAATAATCTGGAAAAAGGGATAAAACCTAAAATATTATGACCAGTCTCTGGCCACGGTTACACTTTACCAGTCAGGTCTGGATTTTGCCAGCATCTCTTCTGGGTATTAGCAGTATCTATCCAGGTCTCATTGATGAACTCGAAGCTATTACCATTCTGCAGGTTATGTTCCTCTCATAGGAACACAAAAGCAGGCTTTTCTATAAGGATATAATTGTTGTCGTCTTCTTCCATCTTAACCCCATGCATATAAGGGTTGTCCTTAGCAGCTCGAGACTTCCCGGATAGCTGATTTCAGCAATGAATGCAGATTTTGAAAGTTTGAAAGCTTCTGGTAGCGAATATAAAACTGTCAGATCTTATTCTGGATGACCGTCTCGTCGAAGTCATCGATGGACTTGTAGGCTTTACGGGTGTGGGGCCTCTTGGGTGATGCAAGCTTTCCCGTCTCCTACAACTCTTTCTGAAGATCGTGACATGGCTAACCCCATTTGCATCAACCATCTGTTGGATACATGTACCGTTGTCTTTTAGATTGTCCCTTGAAATAATCTAAAACGCCAACTACCTTTGACTTTTCACATGAATTGAGAGGTCTGGAGGAAAACATTTTAATAACGTCTTTTGATATAGAATATGTGCAGTCGTTTGTTCCGTGAAGTATTTCAATGATCAATATGTTTTGCAAAAATTTTCTCATATTAATCAATATATAGTATTTGTGTATAACAGCAGCAATGACTCTGGGAAATCTATACATTTGCACTAGCTTGACTGAGCCTTCATTGTTTCACACTGTAACTAGTACCAAATTCAAATATGCTGGCGTATTTGATTTATTCTTCTTCACACTAAATCAAGCCAAACCAGACATGCTTTAGATACAAATAGATGATAACTACTGTATAGTAATAGGTATCATGCTATTAATGACGTCTTTTGCCATATGTGGACTGAATAATTATGATTCAGATAAACAATACCATTTAAGCTTTTAAGAAATAATTTGACCATTAAAATAAGCAGTTCTTTAAATGTTTATTACACATTTGAAGACTATAATTTCCATACAGCCCAATGTTTTATAAGTTTTTTGAAACATGTTAGCCCTGTGACAAGTGTCACGTAACCCTGTTACATCCTGTTATGTATGGTACCCATCAAAATCGTTCAAATAACATAGAATGTTTAAAAGTCAATAAATGTATTAAAGGTTGTTCAAATGAATAAAATGTTAGTTTTTCTATATAGCCCAATCAAAAAGCAACAGAACCTTTTCATTTAAAACAAATGATGCTATCCACTATGTTATTTACGTGACATTTTGAATAACTACCAAATTTTTGAAAAATTATTACGCCTGTCGTTTCTTCTGAAATGTTTATGACTGTTCTATTTAGTCTAGTTTTTGATGCTGAACGACAAATTGCTGACCTGTCCAAAACTGCAAAACCCAGCTCCCTAAATTTTATAGAATATTTTTTGTAGGAATTTAAAAATAGCTGCCCTTCATAAATTTACAATAATAACAAACGCATTTTTTACAAAAAAAAGCATGGAATAAAGTCATGCAGGTTAAAAAAACAAGTATATTCAGCTGGCATGTTATGAAAATGATTTCTAGCAGTAGATTATACTAGTGTAGCATGCTAATCTTGAAAGCATAATGCAAACAGTAACGTACGTAACATCAATAAAAATCTGCTTATGGAACCCCTCCGCCCATAAAGCGGTTAGTTTTTTCACTATAATTTTCTAAAGCAACATTAAATGTATATAAGAATATAAAATGCAAACTGGCTCATGTTAGATACTGGCAGTTAGAATTTCACTGTATTACAGCCTTGCTAACTATGTAACCATATAATAGTCTCAGCTGTGGTACTTGATTGTATCGTTTCCTGATAGTTGACGTCTTTCTTACTTTCATTTTGTAACTACTTATCATTTGACTTAGCTCAAGGTTTCGCCATCAGTCTGGCTCCTAGATAAAAGTGTTTAACTGAAAATGATTTTCTTTTTATCAATCAAACCAAATCTTGTGAGTACGATTCTTTTGACCACGCAAAAATCATAAGAAAAACATAATTTTAAGGTGAAGAAATTTGCTTAACTGGCCCTATGCATCTTCTCTGATGAATATATTTCATTTTTATTAAGTCATACACTGGCTCACTCATATATTAAGTTTAATACACTGGCTCACTCATATATTAAGTTTAATTCATTTATTAACAAGATCTCTTAATATTATAGTTCGTTCTCTTTGCACAGTATTAACAAGATCTCTTAATATTATAGTTCGTTCTCTTTGCACAGTATTGTATTCTTAAGCAATACTTTCAAGTCTGTCAAATTGGTCTTTTTGTCCGTGAAGAATTTGATCAAACCAAACTCGGGGCCCTGCTCGTCTTTTTTTCTTGCCCGGAGAAAGAGGACCTGTGCTGGCTGGTCTTTTTGATGGTGTTGTTGGGTTTAAGGGTGGTTATATTTCTTTATTTTCAATGTTATGTGTGACTGAAAATATAATATACATTGTGTAAAAGCATTACAAAACTAATAGGTTTGTAAATGCAATGATACCGCAGTTCAGTATGAGGATGAAACCAACTATGAGCTAAATGGGTAGTTAAGGGCCCATTATTTTTTTTTCACACAGTTTATTTAAACAATGTTGCGTGATGGAAATAATAAGTATAGGTAATAGATCATATATTACAATTATAAAGGAATTAAGTGGGAACGAGCGCAGCGAGTGAACCACTTAATTCCTTTATAATTGTAATATGTGATCTATAACCGACTTATAGTTCACTCAGCCCCTTTTTCTGACCTATGGCCAACGTATAGTTCACTTGTCCCCTTTTTCTGACCGTACAGCACTGATAGGCTAATTAATTTGATAGCGAAAGGGACTTTAGTCTGTTTTATTTCTGTGTAAACAACAATATCTGAGAGTTGGGGCATTGATCCATTAGCATAAAGAATGTTTCAGCAACTTGGTCAATGATTCCGAATACCTTTTGTGTTATGGTCCTTGATTTATTAATTAAAGTACAAAACAGCTACAAGGTAATTTATATATACCTTGACCATTTTCAGAGCTTTATAGATGATCATTGTCTTAATGCTGCTTAAACATTTGGCACATACTCGATTTGTGTGTGCTCATTACAACCATCTTATCGAGACAATTCTAATGAGTACCCAGACAATACATTCTCTCTTCCCCGAAACTTGCGGAAATGACCCTAGAGAGCTACTGAGTCAAAAATTGTTTGTTTACATTCCAATTGTAAATAAACTTGTTTACATTCCCCCATCTAAACACTCATTGGAGGGATTGCGAGGCCATGCAGAATTGGGGACAAGCTATAGCAGAAAACCAGGTTCATCATGTTAAATTGTATGTGTTGTAAGGAATGATTAAATTATATAGTAGAAATATTTGCGTCTCGTGCCTGTTCTGTTACAAAAAAGTGCTTTCAGAGAGGCATCTCTGGGAATGCCATGTAGCGTTACATACCGTTGCATAGCAAATCGCCCCAGAGCGCTACGAAGCCATCGCGTTATGCAACGCACCCCAGGTATTGCAACCAAAGTCAAGCAGAGGCAAACTATAGCTATGGCTCGTTTTTTGTAATTAAGAAAGGCGTATAATATTAGCAGGTATCGTTCCCCAGGTATTAGAACCATAGTCAAGTAGAGGCAAACTTTAGCTTTAGGAGTACATTTTTGTAAATCTTGAGGCAAGTCTGCCGATAAGAAGCAAGATTTTAGCAGATAACGTTGAACATAGGTGGTCTATGTGTGCCGTTCAGGAAAGGTGATCGTCCAAGATGATGCCTAGAAGTATTTGTTTTGTCACTTTGTTTTATCCTATCACCATACATGTCGTCTTATTATAATTAATTGTAAATTTACTTTGCTTACTCCATGAAACTGCAATTGAAAACTAGGATTGCAGTTCAGCATTTATTATTTCAATGATTTGGTTACTTGTATGAGCGGTCGCCTCGTCAGCAATTAAATCAAAATGGCAGATGTTAAGCAAAAGTAGCAGGTCATTGTGAACAATAAGAATAGCATCGGTCCTAAGATGGAGCCTTGAGGAACACCTGATTGTAAAAAGGCACGGATGGACATCCACTGGCCACTATTAATGGTTCGTTGACTCGACATAAGATATGAATCACTGGACAGATAAATTACTAACTTTAAAAACTGATAGCTTTTTGATCAAAATATTACTTGTGATGATTCACTGAGTCGAATGCCTTCAACCATGATCCAATAATATCCCCTTTGTCAATACAGGTCATCCACTGGTCTATTAGTTTTACAATTGATGTTTGTCAGCTCTACTATGAGTTTCGTGAGTGAGATTACTTATTCGGGTATCTCGTCAAGTGTTAATAAACATGCTATTTAAAGAGTTTTGAAAAAGTTTGTAATATGGATATGGGTCTGTAATTGGCTTGGTTGTGAATTGCGAAGACCTTAGCAGGTTTGTGTTTGTCAGGAAACTTTCCAGTAAGTATGCTCTTGTTTATAAGGACCGCTATTCTTGGTGATAGTATGTGCCCTATCATTTTAATTACTCTTTGTCCAAGCCCATCTAATCTAATTGCTTTAGACGTATCCCAAACAGAAACTAGAACAGTTTGGACTCAGACAAAGGGCCCCACATTGAAAAGGGGATATCTGTATTGGCGACAAACTTGATTATCGTTTATTGGACAAATATAGTGAGTGAGTATGATCAGGAAATACCACAATCACAAACCGCAGACAAAAACCCATATTCCGACATGAACAATAGTTTGATGAACGTAGTCCATATATGAAATTTGGAAGATATCAGCTGATAACTGACTAAGTTAGAGTGTCCACAAGTGCAAACTGACAGGTGGTGGCAAACTGACAGGTGGTGGCTATTTTGGCGGCCATCTCAGTTATCGGACAAAGTAAGTAAGGGTGCAAAGATCAGGAATCGATACAATCAAGTACCACGCTTGACCCAGGATGCCAATGAAAAATTAACAAACGCACAGTAAGACACCACAACTGAGAGCCAAGAGGTCAGCCCTTTCCCAGCAGGTGACCACGAGGCACAAACAGACGCATACAAAGGCATTGCAAACACAAGACAGAAAAAATAAAAGATCCACAAAAAGAAATACCGTCTTGGAACGGTCAGTTAAATATTTTACTGGAGGGTTTAAACTGGTTTAACGGTGCGCCAACCTCACCCTTTGTTCAGATGTGGATCAAGACACATATATGTTTGGTTGGCCATCGTGGTTAGCGTTCGTGGAACAAAACCCGTATTCGAACTTTAATGAGAGTTTGATTGAAGCAATCAATATATGAAATTTTGAAGAAGTGTTATTTAAATGACTAAGTTAGAGGAACCACGGCAACAGACACTGATAGGCGGCTGCCATTTTGTCGGCCATCTTGGTTAGTGTTTGTCAGACAAAACCGGTATTTGAACTTGAACGAGAGTTTGATGGAAGAAATCCATATATACTGATAGGTGGTGGCCATTTTGTCGACCATCTTGGTTATCGTTCGTCGGAGAAAAGCTAGAAAGCTGGCAAAGATCAGGAATCAATACAATCAAGTATCATACTTGACGCAGAATACCACATAGAAAAGTGACAAAAACACAATTTAACATCGTAAACAAGAGCCTAGAGGTTAGCCCTTACCCAGCCGGTGACTCCATGGCAGCAATAAACAGAGGCCCACGAAAGCATAACAAAAACAAGACAGAAATAACACAAATGATCCACAAAAGAATGGTCTGTATAAAATATTTTACTGGAGAGTTTAAACCAGTTTTACAGGGCCAACCTCGTCCTTAGTTCAGATGTGGATCAAGACATATAGATGTTTGGTTTGCATGAAAGACCCCTTACTTATCCATGCATCATCTCCTAGAACATATAAGTAAGTAAGGGTGCAAGGATCAGGAGTCGATACAATCAAGTACCACACCTGACCCAGGATACCAATGGGAAAGTGACAAACTCACAGTATACACCACAAACGAGAGCCAAAGGGTCAGCCCTTTCCCGGCAGGTGACTTTAAGGCACAAACAAACAGTCACACAAAGGCATAACAAACACAAGACAGAAAAAACATAAAAGATCCACAAAAGAAGTAGCACCCTGGAACGGTCAGTAAAATATTTTCTTGGAGGGTTTAAACCTGTTTCACCGCACCAAATCAAGCTATAAAAGGGAGATAAAGCAAAGTTAGGACTCAAAAGAACATAAAACTTAATACTGGGCCAAAAAAAAATCCAACAGGTAAACCTCAATGGGCCTGATAACAGCAAAAGCATCAGGCCCCTACCATCTCATAAATAGATAAGTCTTTAAGTTGGAACCATCATAGAGTCTGAAGTCCGACCCACTGGCGTGCAATTAAAGTGGAAAGCAAAGTTGCCAACTGTGATTGGGTTGACCACCAACCATGCAGTCTGTTGCAATACATTGATGTTATAGCCAATCCTTTTATAATGGGAAATTATTTTAATGCACTGAAAACTTATTAGAGCCAACAATCATCTTCAATTTATACATCAAGTTTCCATAGAACTCAGGTACTGAAAGTCCTCGGCGCAAGAGAGACTTAAGTCCAACTTGGAATTTACATATATTTTTGTGTGAAGTTTATGATACCGATAGACTTGTTTAAAACTCGTATTCGAACTTGAATGAGAGTTTGATCGAGCCATCCATATATGAAATTTGGAAGAAATACGATTAAAAATAACTAAGTTAGAGTGACCACGACAACAGACAGACAGACGGACAAGCCAAAAACAATAGAGCTCCGCCAACAATCGTTGCCCTAATGATATGAACACTTTGTTCTGGTGTATTTTTTGGAATTCTGAAATATATGCCATTTGGTATATTGTCTACAATATGTTTTAACTCAGTATCTTTTTGTTTGCTATCATCTTTATTGAAAATGTCTGAAACTGAAGCAAAATATTGTTTAGTTTTGCCCCAATATCTTCGGATTTAGTATACCGTTTGTCGTTCATTACTATCTCTTCTGGTAAGCCTGTATTTGAGTTTGTGTCTTTACTATTTTCCTTCCTAAAGTTTTGCAATATTGTTTTTGTATCTTTTGAATTTACGACCTTGTCTGAAAACTGTTTCCGTTTCGGTTATCTTATTAAACCCTCTTTCTTATTCCTGAATATAGAGAATACTAGGTGAGTGTATTTTGATATCAAATTTACCTGGAATCCACAGTTTCAGAAACTTTTGGAAAAATGTCATGAGCTTTTAGCTTATAAAGAAATTGCTCTCTGTTGGATTCCTAGTCATATAGGTATCCAAGGGAATGAGATGGTAGATAAGCAAGCAAAAACATCGCTTTCATTAGAACCAACTTCTTTTAAAATTCCATTTTCCAATTTTAAGCCATTTATCAATAAATTTATCTTGGAAGAAAGGCAAACTTCATGGAATAACAGCATTGGTAATAAACTTCTTGACATCAAACCAACTATTGGGGAATATCAATCAGTTGTTCGAAACATTAGAAGAGAAGAAGTAGTTTTAGCTCGACTCCGCTTAGGTCATACAAGAGTCACTCATTCATACTTACTACAAGGTGAAGAGCTGCCACAATGTGTTGGTTGCGACGCACCATTTACTGTACGTCACTTCCTTTTGGAGTGTAGCGATTTTGCACAAGTAAGAAATAATTGCTTCCATGTTGATAACATGAAAGAATTATTTCAAGATATACATATTGATAGTATTATGACAACTAAACAAATAAATCTTTTTAACAAAATCTAATTGCTATTTTAAAAATCATGTTTTGTTTTACATTTGTATCAGACCATAATACAGATTTTTTTAATGTTGTATTCTGTTCAGTTAGAGAACATGTACAGTTATCTGAATAGCTCTTTGAAACTGTCAGATATTGTACGTGGTCTCTCCTGTCAACAATCGTATTTCAACTAATTATCATTATACAATCTCATCAACATCATTCCTTTTATTTTATCTTATAAATTTTTACTTTTTCCATCTTCATCATGTTTAGTTTAATACCGTCTGACGCTAATGACCTACAAGGGTTGATGCGTCGTTAAGAACCAAACAAACAAAACAAACAAATTTACCTGGCAAGGCTTTGAGAACGCTTGTTGACATCATGAGGCTTGCTGAGCGATTCAACAAGCGTTCTCAAAGCTGAGCCTGGTAAACTTGACATCAAAATACGCTAATCTGGTATTCTATTTATCAGTTTACCCATTTTTTCACTCTTCAAACTAACGATTATGACGTAATTTCGATTTTTGTATTTGTTCAACGTCATTAGCGAAGTTATTAAAAAAAGTGCAACGTCATCATGGCCTGATAAAGGCACATGCAGTGAGATAGATAACATTTACCAGGCAACGTGCAATAATGCAGTTTATATGAGAGGTAACTGATAAATCTTATAATCAAGCCATAATTTTTATGCATTTAAAGAAATCTCTTTTACGACGTGCAAGGGCTATATCTTGATTATACCACTTGGGAAGTTCATTTGTATCCTTGGTCAGGTGTGGTACTTGATTGTATCGATTCCTGATCTTTGCACCCTTACTTACTTAACTCTGCAGGTTTTATAGGATGCACGGAGATCTAGGTATTTTAGTATAATACTATACCAAATAGTAACGCCATCAGTATAGCCCTGCTTTGAAAAAGGGGGGGGCGCTATATAGGATTTGGGTTGTCTGTCATTCCGTTCGTTCGTCTGTCATAATTTTTTTCCATTCCGCTAAATATTTTCAGAACACTTTTATAGGATTTATCCAAATTTTGTATGTGCATTGATATTGACATTGTCTAGCTTGGGATTGTTACACATCATTTTTCCTAACCTTGTACCAGAGTTATGGCCCTTTATTTTCGCCAAAGTTTCGTTTCCGCTCAATATCTTGAGAACTACTAGACATATTTCCACCAAACTTTATATTTGCATTGATATTGACAATATCTAGCTTGGGTAAGTTATACGTCATTTTTCAGATATTTGTACTAGAGTTATGGCCCTTGATTTTCGCCAAAATTTCGTTTCCGCTTAATATCTTTAGAACAAATTGACAGATTTTCATCAAATTTTATATATGCATTTATATTGACAAGATCTAGCTTGGGATTGTTACACGTCATTTTTCGCACATTTGTACCAGAGTTATGGCCCTTGATTTACGCCAAATTTCGTTTTCGCTCATCTCAAGAACAAACTGACTGATTTTCACCAATTTTTTTATATGCATTCATATTGACAAGATCTAGCTTGGGATTGATGCATGCCATTTTTCGAACATTTGTACCAGAGTTATGGCCCTTGGTTGATGCCAAAATTTCGTTTCCGTTCAATACCTTGAGAACAAATGCACAGAATTTCACCAAATTTTATATATTCATTCATATTGACAAGATCTACTTTGGGATTGTTACACATCATTTTTCGCACATTTGTACCAGAGTTGTGGCCTTTGATTTAAGTCAAAATTTCGTTTCCGTTCAATATCTTGAGAAAAAATGGACCGAATTCAACCAAACTTCATATAACTATTAATACTGACAAGATCTACGTTGGGATTGTTTGCTGTCATTTTTCGCACATTTGTAAGTGATTTATGGCCCTTGATTGATGTCAGAATTACGTTACCACTCAATATTCTGAGAAACTCTGGCCTTTTACTGCATGCAAAGCACTGCAGCGGGGATATAGTCAGATTCTTTGACAATTTTAGTTTATATTGGATCTAAAATGAAGTTTAAATCACGTGATAGGTCTGTTATAAAAGATTCTTCACCGAAGTTCTTAAAGCATTGATATCGGGTTGTTATATGATCAGGGTTCCAGATTTCATTGTATTTTTTCTCTCGTAAAGCATATAGGAAAATGGTCGCTAATAGAAAAGGAAGGTGCAATCTTTCTATTATGTTTTCTGGATGGGAAGTGTAAATGTGGTCAATAATGGTAGAGCTAGATTCTGTGACCCGGATGGGTTTGAACACTACTTGCGATAAATCAAACAATTCAATCAAGTTACTTCATTCCTTAATCCGGTTTATTTTGAAATCGGAAGTTGAGGTCGCTCATTATAATCATTTCTATATCTGTTGTCTGCTCCATAGATAGCCCTTCTAAGATCTATTCAAGCAGAGGTTGCGCTTGGAGGACGATAAACAGTGCATATTAGGTAAGGCATTGAATTTGGCAATGTCATTTCAGCCCATGTGATCTTTCAATTTCGTGTCTACGTCTACAGACTTGGGAAAATATACCAACACGCCTCCTGTTTTTTCTGTGTGCCAGACCTGTTTTTACATAGAATATCAAATCCGTGAATATCGATTTGATCAATGAAGAAGGTCTCACACATACCAATTATATCAGGACAGTTGCCATGTGCCATGGAAAAACGTAGTTCATCTTTTTTGGGACAACATGATGGACATTCAAGTTACAGAAATGAAGGATGACAAACCAGAAGAGTTACTGAAGCTGACTCTCCCGTTGTTGTTAAATGGTCTTATTTGATCTGAACCACTCATTAATTTAATTTTGATCATTGTTTGGCATTTTTCTTTACATGTACGGTTTGTGTCAGAAACATTATCCTGATTGGATTCACTGACATAATGCGCTTCTTACATTACCATCATATGTTCTTGCTGGGCATTTTGACATGTTTTGTGCATTCAACAGTATCCTATCTCTGCCTGAATCCAGCCTGGTCAGTGCGTCTACCATTGTACCAACAGTCTATTGTGCAACGACACTTGCTAGAACATATATGGCAGTTATTTGGTCTGTTGTGGTAGCTTCTACTGTTATTGGAATCGTTATAATGAGCCAGCTACGAGTATCTCCTCTTTCCCGGGACAGAAGGCTAAAGATTAGCACCAGGACCTGCTACTCTGTGTAAAGCATTTATGTTTCGTAGCAGCGTCTTAATTCAAAACGAATTAGGATGGACCTTATCAGGTCACCTGAAGCAAACAAGGATACGTTATAATGATCTATGAAGTCAAACACTGAGCCCCGCATAGTGTTTAAGGCATTCATTATATGGATCAAGATTTACACTTCTCTAGGCAACATATCTGACACTGTGATTTGAGGCTTTTCAGCAGTTAAATCATTTAGTAGTGAAGAGTAATTGTCACTAAAATTGTCCAACTCATTACCCTGGTCTGCATCATTGCCTACTATGTGACTTATAATAGTCTCACACTTTTTTAAGTTAAATTTTTAAGCTTGTTTTGTAATGTTTTAACCGTCGCACAAGGAATAGACCTCACAGCAGTGATCTTTTTCAGTTCTTTTTTTAGCTCACCTGAGCTGAAGGTTCATGGGTGAGCTAATAGTATACCAGTCATCTGGCGTCTGTCCTTCTGTCCACAAGTTCAAACATCTTCTCCTCTGAAACCACTGGGCCACTTAAATTCAAATTTTATATGTAGACTCCTTAGGACGCAAGAACGAAAGTTTGTACAAATGGTCCTGGTCACACGACCAAAATGGCCGCCATGCCCATATATCGTAAAAACCCTTTAAAATCTTCTTCTCCAGAACCAGACAGCCGATGACCTTGGGATTTGGTATGTAGCATTTGGGTTGTTAGGTTTAACAAGTTTGTTCAAATGATGATCCTAGATTGACCTTGACCTACTTTACCTTCAAGGTCAAATTTGCTTCCTAATGCATTTAAATGGGAATATTTCTGAAAAGTTGATTTTTTAAAACTGTGGAAGCCTTAGTCATTATTCTCACTTGATATGTTTAACCTAATGAGACAATGGCTATAAATAAGACCTTTCAGCTTAGGTCGCTCATATTGGAGTCCCATCAATATATTTTAACATAGGCCCAATTGAACTCAAATTTCATGTAAAGACTCTTTATAATAAGTTAGCCAAAATGTATGCAAAATATTTTGGTCACATGACCAACCACAACGTCCATATATGGTAAAAAACAGTTAAATATCTTCTCCAGAACCAGAAGGCCTGTGATATTGGGACTTGGTATGTAGCATTGGGGATATGAGGCCTTTCAAGTATGTCTAAATGATGATCCTAAGTTGACCTTGACCTACTTTTGCATTTAAATAAAACATTTTTTTGAAAAGTTTATTTTTTGAATACTGATGAAGCCAAAAACATTATTCTCACTTGATACATTAAACCTAATGAGACAATGGCTATAAGTAAGTTTCAACGGTCAAGGCCACTACACCCATATATGGTAAAAACCCTTTAAATATCTTATTCTCCTGGATCAAAAGGCCAATGGCCTTGGGACTTGGTATGTAGCATTGGGGATGTGGTCTCTACCAGGTTTGTTTAAATGACGAAATTAGCTTTGAAAAATCATTTTTCTTTAACTGTTTGAGCCGAAATCATAATACTTTCGAGAAATGTTAACCTAATGAAACAATAGCTTTATATAAGTACCAAATGTCAAGCTGACCTGTGACCTTTTACCTAATGCAACTCATTGGGACTGCCACAGACCTATATAAACATCTGTTTCTCAGAAATCACTGGGCTGTTTGATGGAGTATTCGTTAGATTGTTTAAGTCACTTGACCAAAATGGCTACAACGCCCATATATGGTAAATCAAAATATATTTTATTATAAGCTGTAGTTGACCTTGACCTATTTTAACATTATTTAAGAGGTCAGGTGAGCGCCTCAGGACCTTCAGGTCCTCTAGTTTAATTAAGTGGTACGGGCTAATAAAGTGGATTGATCTATGGTCTGTTTTTGCTGATAAGAACACGTTAAGTCAGCTGTCTCATGTTCCTGCATGTCAGGGTTCTGACCTGAAAGTACATGTAGGCAGTTGTCGCTAGCAGAATGTCTATTATTTGCATTTATTCTCTTGACATGTTCTGTCTTTCTGGTGTTTTGGTTTTGATTGTTTGGCTGTTTCTGATTGGTTTGAACTATTTGCTTATCATGTGAGTTTACATGAACAGGACTTGATTTATCATTAGTCTCATTTTTCTCAGTTGTTTTCCCATTTGGCAGTACATGCCTGTAGTTTAGGGAGTCACTGTGTACTTTCACTTTATCTACAATTGTTGTTGTTTTATTTAATATCTGACAGGTCTTTAAAATGGTCAAAACGTGTTTCCAAACTGTCTGTACATGTTGCATCAATTATAGAATCTAGGGTTTCAGATAATCTTCTAAAATTTCAGTCTATTCCATTGCATAATGCAATCAATTTGGCATTGATATCTTCTACACATGAAGTAACCTGTACTGACAGTTTAATGATTGCGTTGGTTATATATTTTGTAGATATTTCAGCTCAATTGCATCAGTTTTGATCTCAGAGATGTTTGTGTGTGTGTGGAGGGGGGGGGTGTGCGGGGGGGGGGGGGGGGGTTCAATAATTTACATAGTCTCTCCTACTTGATATGTCACTATACAATCAGTACTTTGGCGCCGAGTTTGGTTGTGTTGCTAATATCTGTTGTATGCACAAATTTGCCCTTCTCTACAACTGTACAGCAATTTACAAATAAGCCGCGACATAAGATTTCCGACAATGTGTTATATGCGACGAGCTAAGCCTCAGAACAGCCTGCGCAAACGCGCAGTCTGATCAGAGCCTTTGCTAGTTGCTTCAATATTTAATGAGTGTTAAGCTACTAACTGAACATTATTTGGAGTTTTTAAGCTTAAAAGGAGGCTGCACAGGCTCGTCAGAGTCTACACTTGCTAAAATACCACAGTGTTTGAAATCAGATGTCGGGGCTCAAGTACGAACAAAATTGGGCTGAAAACTTAAGAGCAATTCTCTGTAACCACTTAATTTTTTTACATAGGGTCATGTCACGCATGGTCACCGATTTTGGTGAAACGTTCCTATCGTGGCCATGATGACCTAAAACCAAGCAATCAATACTCCTTTCATCCATATGCATGCCCGTTGCCATGGAAACGGCGTATGAACATTTTGGCTAAAAAAGTGACATAAAATCACTTAAAATTGATGGATTTCCAAATGTAATCATTACTTTAACGTAAACCAAATGCAACCAAAGCTCCATATGTATGAATATATAACACATCCTGGTTAGAAATTAACTATAAAAATTACATTTGGAAAACCTCGGTTTTTATCCATGCTCTGCAAAGAAGGTGGGGTTTCAGAAATTTGAGAAAGGTGATTTTTGAGCATTTTCAAAGGACATTTTCATATTGAGTGCGGTCAGTTACACATATGCCATCATATTCCAGTAATAGAACAATGTTTCCTTAATTGATATATGAAAAGACATGTTTGGGAAAGTATGGTTCCTGAAGCGTTACCATAGCCTCAATCAGTGTACCGTCACAAAAAGCAAATTTATCTGTGACTGTATTTCTGATCTCATAAAAATCTGCTGAAGGGGCATATTTGATTTTTAAATCAAAAAATATGTTTCTTATTAAGATAATGTACCGAAAATAACATATCATGTTGTAAGTGACCTGCTAAACGTCAAGGTCACAGAAGCAAGAAATTGACTTAAATTGAGCAATTTTCGCACATATTTAAGTCTATTTCTCCATTATTTGATGTAACTTGGTTTGTATATTTAATCTTCTTATACGCAGCTACTCTGCCTTTTAAGATGCAAAATTTTATCCTTCATATTACTTCAAGGTCAAGGTTAGGGTCAATGAAATTTTAATTTTTTTGGTTTTAAATTGAACATATCGACAATTTTCGTTAACCAATTTCTTTAATTCAGTTATATTTAGCTTCTTCCTGTAGAAATATGCTGCAAAGTATAAAATTGTTAAAATAACGTAACAATATGCCTTAATTATCAGTTTGAAGGTCAAGGTGAAAGTCACAGAATCCAGAAATTACCATAAAATGAGCGATTTTTGCACATATATAAGACTGCTTCTCCATTATTTGATGTGGTTTGGTTTGTATATTTAATCTTTACATAAGCAACTACAATGGATTTTAAACTGAAATAATTTTATCCTCCAAAATACTTCAAGGTCACAGTCAAGGTCACTAAAACTTTAATATTTTTGGCTGTAAATTGAAAATATTGACACTATTTGTAAACCGATTTCTTTATTCCAGGTATGTTGAACTTCTTGCTTTAGTAATATGTAGCACAGTATAAAATTGTTAAAATAACATGACAATATGCCTAAATTCTCATTTTAAATGTTAAGGTCAAAAATTGGCATAAATTTGGGGATTTTCATACATAGTATTTTTGGTCATAAATTGGTGAAATTGACAATATTTGTTAACCAATTTCTTTATCTTTATTTCAGTTATGTTAAGCTTCTTCATTTAGAAATATGCTGCGCAGTATAGCATTTGTTAAGATATCATGACAATAGGCAGTAAATAGGAATTTAAGAGTCAAGGTCACAGAATAAATACATTGACATAAAATGAGCGATTTTCGCCCAAATTTTAGGCTATCTCTCCATAATTTGGTGTGATTTGGCTTGTATATTTAATCAGTTTCTACACAACTACAATGCATTTTAAACTGAAATAGTTTAATCCTCCAGATCTGATACCGTCAAGGTCAAGGTAACTGAAACTTTAATATTATTGTACATGAATTGGAAAAAATTACAAAATTTGATAACCGATTTCTTTATTCAAATTATGTTTAGCTTCTTTCTTCAGAAATATCGTTCTTTTTCTCTTTTTTATAGCTTGTCTTTCTATTTTAAGAATCATATTTTCACAACAGCAGCTATAGACAACATAGATCATAACCCAACAACAACAACAGTCACCGCTTCTGTGCATGTGACCAGTTTCTTACCAGGTTACAGTCTGTAGTCTCTACAAACTTTAAAAAATAGTTGAAAAAGTAGGATATAATATGGATGTAAATGAGGAAATATGTTCCTCAATAAGATAATGTGCCGAAAATACGAGGGCTGTTCAAATATGAATGCAAGTAGCTTCATTACTTTCTTCACATATACGCTACTACAAAATGTCATACCTCTCTGGAAAGAACTATTTGTCGCCTTTAAAATGGCACCAAACATAAAGAAACACTCACTATATTTCTCGAGTTACAGACCCTTATATAAAGGCCATTCCTGTATACTGAAGTTTTTCTGAACGTTTTGGTACATCTGCGATATAGTGTCATATCTTTGCAAGTTTTAGACAAAATGACACCAAATTTTAAATGCAAGTTTAAGTAACAAATCAAAAGTTGCTTGCAGGAAAAAGTTAATATAATCCTGTATCAATCTCGAGTAAGCTGGCACGTTTGTGACGTCATTAATTTTATGATAAACGTCATTTTGAGTTATCTACTGGTGATGGAATAATAAACATCGCTGTGTCGTTTTCTTTGCGTTTTGCAGAAAACATGCTAAATATGTCATTAGGAAGTTGTCAAAATAATCTGTCCTCTATTTGCAGAGTTATCCCATTTTATATTATTTTTCAAGCATTTATCTGCTTCTTAATGACGTGTTTACATTAATTAATATATGTTCAATCTGTCTAGTCCTCAAGACCAGGTGAGTAATTTCTTTTATAAATAATGCCTATAGTGGTCAAAGTAAAAGTTTACGTTCAAATTTGGAATAAGGCCGCAATGTAATGACAAAAAATAAGTATAAATTCTATAACCCCTTTCACTTAAGGCATTTTTGACTTTATAAAAATGCTTTTCAGCGTTTAAAAATTACCCACTAACCATCAATAATTTGTAGCAACAACTCAGTATGAGCGATCAACATATTGTCTTTGAGTTAAAACTAGATTAATTGTTGCTTCGTGCATTTTTTATTGATAATTTTAAATGAAAACCGAAAGGTGATGTTTTGTTTACCATTTATTTGCAAACATAAAGAGATTTTAGTGAAAACGATTCGTTGTAATTTAACAAAAGCATGTCGGATTTTAGCATTTTTCACAGAATCATTATGAAAGAATATGGGGATACTTCCTTAGAAATTTCAAGAAATTTCACCAGTTCTTCGAAGAACTATACGCTCGTCTCTATCACTGGTATATGTTTGAAGCATTGGGTTTGTTAGTATACACACGTGACCCTCATTCAAAGGGATATAACTCGATAAGTATACTGTATTTTTCTATAGGTCTGGTGCCAGACCAGAGGTGACATATAATCCTTTATAGAAACGTTAACCATTTTGTCGTAGCATTTATGTGAAGAAAGTTATGAAGCCACTTGCATTCATATTTGAACAGCCAACGTAACATATGTTGTAAGTGACCTGCTAAAAGTCAAGGTAACAGAAGCAAGAAATTGACCTAAAATGAGCAAATTTCGCACATATTCAAGTATGTTTTATCATTATTTGACGTGACCTGGCTTGTATATGTAATCTTCTTATACGCAGCTATACTTCCTTTTAAATGAAATAAATTTATCCTCTATAATACTTCAAGGGTTAAGGTCAATGAAATTTTATATTGTGGTTTAAAATTGGAAATATTGACAATATTTGTCAACCAATTTCTTTAACTCAGTTATGTTTAGCTTCTTCCTTTAGAAATATGCTGCACAGTATAAGATTGTTAATATAACGTGACAATAGCCTTAATTATCAGTTTGAAGGTCAAGGTCACAGACGCCAGAAATTACCATAAAATGAGCGATTTTAGCCCATATTTAACTCTATTTTTCGAGTATTTGATGTGATTTGGTTTGTATATTTAATCTTTATAACAGTAACAACAATGTCTTTAAATCTGAAATAATTTTATCTTCAATATTATTTCAAGGTCAAGGTAAATTTTTGAAACCAATTTATTTCAGTTTTGTTCAGATTATTTCTTTAGAAATATGACGCACGGTATAACATTGTTTAAATAATATGATAATTTGCTTTAATTATCAAGTTGGATGTCAAGGTCAAGGTCACAGAAGCCAGAAATTACCGTAAAATGAGCGCTTTTAGCTTATATTGAAGTTTATTTCTCAATTATTTGATGTGATTTTGTTTGTATATATAATTTTATATACTCAACTGCAATGGCGTTAAAGCTGAAATAAATAAATCCTCCACATTACTTCAAGATCAAGGTCAAGGTCAATGAAATTTTTATAATCTTGTTTTAAATTTGAAATAGTGACAATATTTCTAATTAACCCATTTCTTTGTTTCAGTTATGTTTAAATTTTTATCTAAAATTCTTCCTCTGACAGTATATTTTTATATATCAAGGGAAACAAGACGCCATAAGCCACATCACTTATGATTATTCAACTTAGCAGCTAAAAATTGTAACTTATACCTTCTTCTTGATGTGTTGAAGTAGAACAGGTAACACCAATCTGATAACTATTAGAAAAGGAATTGAGATAACCATTTTTCAATTGTCAGTACGTTCAGAAATCATCTTTTACGACTACGCTGAAAACTTACTACGTATCTGACGATATAACTCCCCAAATTAAATTATTGACTACAGTTAATTATCTCCTAATCAGCCGATAAAGTTTCAAGCTCCTAAATCAGTTTTAAAGAATTTACATATTTTTAATTGACAAAACCCCTAACTGGGATACAAGTCAAAGACATACAAACAATATAAACCTGAAACAAGCATACTGAGGAAAATTGCAATGTTTTATTATATGATGTCAAGAATGGGAGGGATATACAAATGTATCACCATGTATTAAATTTGATTAAACACTAGTGGTTTACACATTTGGTCAATGTCAATTTAATATGAGAGATGTCCATAACAGCATCAAAGGATCTTACATGACTGCTCATTTTTAAATTAATTTATTAACAAAGTCAGGGAACAGGGGTCAAATGTGAGATTTGTTAAACATTATAAAGATTTTCACTTAAATTAAAGAAATTCATTAGTATAGAAGCATCAATGTTAGATTCATTTATCACATGGCTATGAAATTACCCAAAATCATACTTTTTGAGATGAAACCGTTATAACTTTATGCTAATAAATCTGTAAACCACTAGTGGTTAATCATTTTGATTGCATAGCGTTATATCACTCCTGACAGAATGCATGTGATAGATAAGGATTAAATATACAAACCAAATCACACCAAATTATGGAGAGATAGCATAAAATATGAGCGAAAATCGCTCATTTTATGTCAATATATTTATTCTGTGACCTTGATCCTCAAATTCTTATTTCAGTTCTATTGTCATGTTATCTTAACAAATGCTATACTGCGCAGCATATTTCTAAAGGAAGAAGCTTTACATAACTGAAATAAGTATTTGGTTAACAAATATTGTCAACTTCTCCAATTTATGACCAAATTTTATTATGTGTAGAAATCCCCAATTTTATGCCAATTTTTTGACTCTTTGACCTTGACATTAAAAATGATAATTTAAGCATAATGTCATGTTATTTTAACAATGTTATACCATGAAGCATATTTCTAAAGCATACCAGTTCAACATACCTGAAATAAAGACATCGGTTAGCAAATAGTGTCAATATTTCCAATTTACAGCCAAAAATATAAAAGTTTTTGTAACCTTGACCTTGAAGTAATATGGAGGATAAAATTATTTCAGTTTAAAAGGCATTGTAGTTGCTTATGTAACGATTACATACAAAAACCAAACCTCATCAAATAATGGAAAAATAGACATAAATATGTGCGAAATTCGCTCATTTCATTATTATTTCTGGCTTCTGTGACCTTCACCTTGACCTTCAAATTGATAATTGAGGCATATTGTCACGTTGCTATAACAATGTTATACTGTGCAGCATATTTCTAAAGGAAGAAGCTAAATATAACTGAATTAAAAGAAATTGGTTAACGGATATTGCCAATTATTTCCAATTTAAAACCAAAAATATTAAAATTTCATTTACCTTCACCTTGACCTTAAAATAATATGGAGGATAAAATTATATCACTTTAAAAGGCAGTGTAGCTGCGTATAAGAAGACTTAATTAACAAACCAAGTCGCATCAACTAATGGAGAAATAGACCTAAATATGTGCGGAAATTGCTCATTTTAAGTCAATTTCTTGCTTCTGTGACTTTGACCTTTAGTAGGTCACTTACAGCATAATATTTTATTTTCGGTACATTATCTAAATAAAGAACATATTTCCTCATTCAAAAAAATCAAGTATGTCTCTTAATCAAATTTATATGAGATCAGAAATACAGTCACAAATTTGCTTTTTGTGACGGTACACTGATTGTTGATATGGTAACGCTTCAGAAACCATACTTTCCCAACATGTCTTTCATATATAGATTAAGGAAAACTTGTTCTATTACTGGAATATGCCGGAATATTTGTAACCGACCGCACTCAATATGAAAATGTCCTTTGAAAATGCTCTAAAATCACCTTTGTCAAATTTCTGAAACCCCACCCACTTTGCAGAGCATGGTTAAAAACCTAGGTTTTCCAAATGTAATTTTGATTATTTATTTTCAACCAGGAATTGTTATATATTATACATATGGATCATTTGTGGCATTTGGTTTATTCTAAAATGATGATTTTATTTGGAAATCCATCAATTTTAAGTGATTTTTGTTGATATTTTAGCCAAAATGTTCATATGCCGTTTCCATGGCAACGGGCATGCATATGGATGAAAGGAGTGTTGATTGCTTGGTTTTGGGTCACCATGACATAGATAGGGAAGTTTCAGCAAAATCGGTGACTATGCGTGACGCAACTTTTTAAAGCTGTTTAGTCTGTAACTTTTGATCTTTTAATTTTTGTTATAATGTTTCTATTTTTCAAGAACACAGTAAAAAAAAACTAAAATTCAGGCATACATTTTACCAATTGCGTAAATATTTACAAATTATCAGTATCAAAACAACAGCATTTATGTTAAAACTTGACTGTCTATAATTATTGGAGGGACGCAACAAGAGAAAAACACCTGTTTTTATAATTCACTTTTCCATGCAGTTTTCAGATATAGTGAACAGATTTATTGTGAAAACTTATTTCTGCTTTTACAAATGATTTAAAAAGAAAATATTTTTTTTTTCGAAAAATGTTAAAAGTTACAGACTATGCAGCTTTAAGTGATTACAGAGAATTGCTTTTAAAATATAAGCTGCTTAAAAACATGTGATAGTTCTATTTTGTAGTCAAACTAGCAGTAAATGTACAAAATATAAATAGTGCGCAAAACGTGTGCACATTGCACAATATGTATATTTTAAATTGTGTACAGTCGCGTGAAAAAGTATTAAATATGAATTATCATTATGACGTTGCGTCTGGGAGTGAAATAACGTCATACAATAAAATCGATAAACCACCAGTGGTTTATAGATTTACGGGAAATGTTATGACGTCCATAACAACGCTACGATCATAATGACGCAATTATAACTTTTTTTACGACAGAAATGAGATTTCAAAGTAATTTTAATGCCATATGATAAATAGAATCTAACTTTCTAGCTATTTTTTATTGTATTTATTAAACTCATTGCGAAAAATAGGTAAAATGCTCGGCAAGCCTCGCATTTTATCTCTTTTCCTCAAGTCGTTTAACAAATTCAATAAAAACATGAGCACTCGTGTAAGATCTCCGAAATCTGTACAGATTTCATACAAAATATACCGCCCATGTACTTTTGCACAGTTTTCCCGTTTCGTATATGTCATGCAACTATGACAATTATAGAGGATCTTACATGAGTGCTCATGTTTTATTGAATTTATTAAACGAGTTGAGGAAAAGCGATAAAATGCGAGGCTTGCTGAGCATTTTATCGCTTTTCCGCAACGTGTTTAATAAATCCAATAATATAGGAGCACGATTGTTAGTTTTTTATATGACATCAAGATTACTTTGAAATCTCATTTCTGCCATTAAAATGTTATAAGTTTGTCATTATGTACGCAACGTTGTTTTGAACGAACGTCATACCGATTCCGGAAAATCTATAAATCTTATCAATTTAATTTCATGGCGTTATTTCACTCCCAGACCGCGACGTCATATGATAAAGCAATTTATTCTATAATCTATAAATAAACATCTTCTGATTGGCCCAGATGCATATCCACTCCAGATTGGGACATGATAAGAAAAATCTCTGGAAAAAACAAATCCCCCAGTTACACACATCTAAACATGGTGGGCGCTGACAGCAAAGCAACTTCAAAAACAGACATTACTGACACTTAAGGAGAAACTTTTTGTCACAATTCATCATCATTCAATTACTCTGAATCTTTCAGAAAGATTAAAACCGAACAAGAGAAAGTTAAATTGAATTTTAAATCACAAAATAATGAAATTTATAACAAAGATTTTATTTTAGATGAATTAGTTGAAGCTATTCAACTATCACATGACTCAGCCACGGGTCCAGATGAGATCCACTATCAAATGCTTAAACATCTCCCAGATACTTCTCTTGAAACTCTTTTGAATATATTTAACTACATTTGGACTACTGGTAAATTTCCAGAAGATTGGACCTTAGCAACAATAATCACAATTCCCAAACCTGGGAAAGATCCTGCGGAACCTAATAATTATAGACCTATAGCTTTAACAAGTTGTCTATGTAAAACACTTGAAAGAATGATAAATAAAAGACTTACTTGGTTTTTAGAATCTAATAATCATATATCGCTGTTCCAGTCTGGTTTCAGATCTGACCGTAGTACAACTGATAATTTAGTTAGATTGGAAACCTTCATACGTGATGCCTTTATTAAAAAGGAACTTGTAGTTGCTGTGTTTTTTGATTTGGAAAAAGCTTATGATACCACGTGGAGATATGGCATTTTAAAAGATATCCACAAACTAGGATTAAGAGGTAGACTTCCTACATTCAATTAAAACTTCCTTGCAGACCGCACCATGCAAGTCTGAGTTGGCTCCTCTCTGTCTGACTATTATGACCAGGGGCAAGGTGTACCTCAAGGGGGCGTTCTATCTACAACACTTTTTAGTATAAAAATTAATGATATTGTGAAATGTTTAGGTAATCTTACTGATTGCTCATTATACGTTGACGATTTCTGTATCTGTTATCGCTCGAAAAGCATGGCGACAATTGAACGTCAACTACAACAAAATTTGAATAAGATTGAAAATTGGGCAACAAGCAATGGCTTTAAGTTTTCCAAATCAAAAACACCGTGTGTACATTTCTGTCAGTTGCGCAAGCAACATGATGATCCGGTTTTACATTTATGAATCTAAATTCCTCGGCATTTTATTTGATAGAAAACTCAGTTTGATACCCCATATTAAATATCTCAAAGCTAAATGTTTAAAAGCATTGAATCTTTTAAGAGTGCTTTCCCATACTTCTTGGGGTGCAGACCGAACTACACTTCTTAAGCTGTATCAGTCTCTAGTCCGGTCAAAATTAGACTATGGCAGTATTATATATGGCTCTGCACGAAAACCATATCTTCAAATGCTTGATCCTATACATAACCAAGGACTTAGATTAGCTTTAGGGGCTTTTAGAACTTCTCCTGTTGCTAGTCTATATGTGGAAGCAGATGAACCATCACTTTACTCACGAAGAGAGAAACTCTCTTTGCAATATGCTATAAGACTTGCTGCTAACCCACCAAATCCTGCTCATGAAGTTACATTCCCACCAAATTATGTTAATTTATATGAACAAAAACCTAAAGCTATTAAATTATTTGGCATCAGAATTTCACCACTCTTAGAATCTGCCAATATCAAACCACAAAATATTGAAAAACATTTTACACCAAATATTCCAGCTTGGTGTATGAAACCACCTGAAATACTTTTTGATTTACATTCTGGGAAAAAATCTGAATCAAATCCACACATATTAAAAGATGATTTCAGAAAAAGGCAAAGTCGTTATAAGAATTACAAACAAATTTATACTGATGGGTCAAAGGAAGACTCAAAGGTTGGTTGTGCTGTTATATCAGACAACCATAGTAATATGCAACGTATACCTGACGATTCATCAATTTTCACTGCTGAAGCCAAAGCAACTGATCTAGCTTTAGATTTCATTAGCACTTGTGATGCTAACAATAAATTTATTATATTTTCTGACTCGCTTTCTGTATTGAAAGCAATGAACCATACCAGTTCAAAGAATCCACAGATTCTGAAACTTTTAGAAAAATGTCATGAGCTTTTAGCTTATAAAGAAATTGCTCTCTGTTGGATTCCTAGTCATATAGGTATCCAAGGGAATGAGATGGTAGATAAGCAAGCAAAAACATCGCTTTTATTAGAACCAACTTCTTTTAAAATTCTATTTTCCAATAGCCATCTATCAATAAATATATCTTGGAAGAATGGCAAACTTCATGGAATAACAGCATTGGCAATAAACTCCTTGACATCAAACCAACTATTGGTGAATATCAATCAGTTGTTCAAACCATTAGAAGAGAAGAAGTAGTTTTAGCTCGACTCCGCTTAGGTCATACAAGAGTCACTCATTCATACTTACTACAAGGTGAAGAGCAGCCACAATGTGTTGGTTGCAACGCACCATTCACTGTAAGTCACTTCCTTTTGGAATGTGGCGATTTTGCACAAGTAAGAAATAATTGCTTCCATGTTGATAACATGAAAGATTTATTTCAAGATATACATATTGATAGTATTATGACATTTTTAAGACAAACAAATCTTTTTAACATAATCTAATTTCTATTTTTAAAATTATGTTTTTGTTTTACATTTGTATCAGACCATAATACAGATTTTTTAATGTTGTATTCTGTTCAGCTAAAGAACATGTTCAGTTATCTGAATAGCTCTTTGAAACTGTCAGATATTGTACGTGGTCTCTCCTGTCAACAATCGTATTGCAACTAATTATCATTATACAAACTCATCATCATCTTTCCTTTTATTTTATCTTATAATCTTCCATCTTCATCATGTTTAGTTTAATACCGTCTGACGCTAATGACCCACAAGGGTTGATGCGTCGTTAAGAACAAAACAAACAAAACAAACAAAACAAAACAAACAAAAATATCCACTCTAGTCAATAAAACTACATATTAGACTTCGAGCTAAAAAAGGTCCTGCTTCCCCCCCCCTAGGGAATTTTGCAGACATATCCTATCTTGAAGAAAATTTCAAGCCGCATCTTTTAAGAGATGTTTGCACTCTGTGCTCCGGGGCGTTAGTCTCTGACAGCCTGTTACATGTGTTACTGTAACAAACTAAGGAAAAAATCAAAATGAAAGTTTGAGATACAGATAGAAGACATTAAACCATCTAATTATTCAAATTTCTTATAAAGTTTGCAAGCTGGATGCCTAAGCTACATAAAAGCAGCATTTTAAACAAAATTACAGCCTTCAATGGTGTTATATGCGTTACATAGATTAAATTTCCCTTTGAAAGTTGAAATCGTTACTAACATCATTCATTTTACAGACAATTTGTGCATTTTTACAAGTGTTTTTAATCTTAATTTACTAAAATACTCATTTGACTAATAGAAAAAACAAAGTTTGCTTTTCTGTCTCTAATACATTGTTTTATATGAGCTATTAAAAAAACCCTACCACCAGTTTTAAGTATCCAATTTTGGTATCTATTATTGAAGAAAAATATATGAAAATATTTGACGCTCGTGGATATCTTACATTTTTGGCACTGTCTTGCATATGCAATAAAGAGTCATACATTTGCAAGTTTGACATCAGGATCAGAGCACTTATTAAAGTATGTAACGTATGTTACATGGCATAATGAATGAGCTAGGAAATTTTCTTGGAAGTAAGAGATGATATTTCAGAAAAATACCGTTTTTCACATGTTTTCCTATTAATCTCTAGCCTCTGGTGCCTTAGTCTTAGTAATTACAGTCATTGCTGATAACAAGCCCATGGAATTGTGTTACCTATGTTATACATAACCTTTTTAATCACATATTTCCTTATGCCTATAATATTAAATATATAGACATATAGATAGAAAATTATAGTTCTCATTTAAACGACACAATTTAATAAATATTCCTATTAAATAAAATTATTCAAAAACAATCTTTATTCAAGTCACCCTCACAATGTCTATCATTGTGTCTGCTTCTATGGCAAAATAATCACCCATTTCATCACAACCAGTAGAATCATTGCATTGTATAAGGACTGCAAACTGAGTACAATCCCGTTCCTCTCCACCCATTTGGGAATTGTGCAGACATATCCTACCTTAAAGAACAATTCAAGCTGCATCAAATAAGAGATGTTTGCACTCTATTAACTAGGGGTTTAGCCTGTAATGGTATGATACGTATGTTACCATATCAATTTAAGAATAAATGAATTGAAAGTCTGAGAAACAGAAAGAAGACATATAACAATCTATTTATTTGAATAATTCATGTAGTTTGCATGCTGAATACCTTTGATAAATAAGAAAAGATTTTTTAACAAATATACAGCTTCCTATGGTGTTATATGTGTTACATTAATTAAGATGGTAATTGTGACAAACATCACTTATAAGCATTTTGTGTGATCCTCCTCTTTTGCCATCAAAAGACTTAATTTTCTTTGTATGTGTGGCCAGTGCCAGCGTCAAACAACTTGACTCAGCCAAACTTGAATCCTTAGCATTCTTCAACAGCAGAAACAGCATGTCAGTGTCATGGGATCAAACACCTGATTAAATATGGGTTTAATGCCATTTCACATATATGCATACAATGGAGTATGACTCTGGTATATATCTCTTCCTGTGGAGTGGCAGGAGCAATCTAACTGCAGCTGCATCCGTGCTAGTCAAATGATAACTTTGCTCTGATTTTGCAAAATCTATGTCTCTACCATGTACCTCTAAGAATACTTTAAGATTTCTGACATTGGTCAAACAGAAATTTGATAGGCTGCTTTTTTGCATCATTTGCCATGGGACCTATCCAGTCTTTTGGTGCTTAAGTCCTCAGGTCTTAGATCAATAGTATTTTGCTGCGCCCAAAGAACTTTATAAGTTTTCTTAAGTTACAATGTTGACTCTTGATGGTTTTGGCAGACCGTCTGAGACAATTTCTGTCACACCTTGAAAGTTATCTGGTATATGAGAAAGAACATGAAGTTGGACATTGCCATCAATTATGTTTGCAGTAGGTTGTTTTTTGATGTCAGTACATTGAAGCATGTCTTAAAATAATGTAAAACCTATGATTTCTCAGTTTTTGCAGCCATATCATTAGCTGTTGCATTCAAAAGAAGGAAAAAGGACTATAGGTAGAATGGGATAACCAGTAGTTCTATATTATGCTCTATGGAAGATTTATACAGAGTAAACAAGTTGATAAGGTGCCTCATTTCATGATCCATTGAAAACACTGAAATTGAAAACACTTGCCTCTGACTGTGTAATCAAAAAAAATGTCACGACAATGCCCTTGCTCATTTATTATGACGAGTTATATATGTTACATCCTTTAATAAGCGCTCTTATCTTAGAAACTTAGTGAATCATTGAATTGAAAGGGTCTATTTGCGCTCTTTTCTTCCTGCATTTCATTGCTTTACCTGCTGTGATACATCTAGTTCGTTTATCTGAAGGGAAAGAGTTACCTCGGTTACAGCACTCCAGAAGTACTAAGACTTCAAATAAGTTTTTGAATGCTTGGGGAAAGATAATAAGTGCAGAGACATTATTAGATGAAAATATGTGGGTTGCATGTATGGAAAGGCTACATTTATAAAAGTAAACTAGCTAAGATATGATTCTTTATCACAGAAATATCAAGGTACATCAGTCCAGGTACTCATTGCTCTTAATGGCATAGTTTTCCTCCTTGTAAAGCTTTAGTCTTTCTCCTACTTGCAGAGTATCACTTGAAACACATACTCAAAGAGCCAACTATTAGGAATTCATATCAGTTTCCGAATGTTCCAAGCCATAAATGGCAAAATTGGAAAATTGATAAAGGCTCATCAATTTTGAGTGGACTGGTGGTAAAATTGAAAAACAGTAAATGATTGAAATATTGTGTGATGATTCTACTAGTTGCAAGGAGGCGTGTGGTAATAATGATTACCACAGAAGCAGACAACGACAAACGTTTAACATGAGTGTTAAATCGATGAGAAATAGTTTGTACCATTTCATTTATTGTATTTTCTTGTAAAAATGTAAAACTATCTTTTCTATTTGTGGCTCTATATTTAGCATTATATGCACAGTATTAGGAAATGTGTCCAAAAGGTCATTGATAACATCTGTAACAACAGTCCATGGGCTTGATATCAAGAAATGAATATAATTTCTAGTGTTTTGGCACCAAAGACTTATATGTACACATTAAGTGTCCTGATCTTAAACTTAATGACATCTTGCAGATATATGAGCAAGACAGACTAAGAAAATGAAAAATATCCACATGCTGTAATCACTTTTATGTGTTTTACTTAAACGGTAATAACAAAATTCGCTTCTCTGTAAAACTGGGAGTAGGGCTGTGTATTAGCTCCTATAAGACAATATATTTAAGATAGAAAAGCAAACTTGCTTTTTCCTATTCATCAATTGAGTATATGTTTGTAAAATCTAGTCAAAAAGTTTGAAACCAAGTCATAGAAGTTGTTTAACTAAATCACGATAGCCACAATTATAGCTTTTAAATTATAATTAGGTTCATGTAACGCACATAACACCACAGTTAGCCGTATTTATGTTAAACAGCTTCCATATGTAGTAAAGACATCCAGTATAAAGACTATAAGAATGCCAATTTATTAGATAATTTTAATGTCTTCTTTTAGTAGCTCAAACATTCAAATTTCTTATTCTCAAATTGATATAGTAACATATGTAACAAGCTGTTACAGGCTAACGCCTCGACTTACAGAGTGCAAACTTTTCTTATTAAATGCACCTTGAATGGCTACGTAAGATGTAATTTGTCAGCAGAATTCCAAAGGGGATTAGGATGGAGCAGGCCCTTACTCAGCTTGATGTCAAAATACTGTTTGATGATTTTACTCATCACGCTAACATATGTAACGCTCTCTGATCTTTAAAACTTGATGACAACTAGCAGATCTATAAGTCTTTATCATAGGAGCCAGTTAAAAAATCCCTAAACAATGTAAGATATCCAACAGCTGCAAGTTTTTTCACAATTTTAGCTCAAACTTACAAATTATATTTCCTTTATTTGATATAGTAACGCATGTAACATGCTGTTTCAGACTAACGCCCCAACATAGAGAGTGCAAACATCCCTTATTCGATGCAGCTTGAGTTGTACTATCAGAAGGAATATGTTTGCAAAATTCCCTTGATGAGATTAAAACATTTTTAGGCATATCTTACGTAAAGACAATGAGCTTGCCCATTTATTACATCAGGTAACATATGTTACAGCCTCTGATATTAAAAATTTTGCTACAAATTTGCAGAATTTTGAGTCTTTTCATATAAGTTAATATATCCCAAACAATGAAACACATTCATCAACTGCAAATATTTTTTAACTATTTTTACTTTAGTTTTAATACCAAACATTTCACCTTAAAACTGGGTAGGGGTAGGGTTGTTTAATTGCTTATTCCAGAAAAAATATTCAAGCTAGGGAAACAAACTTTAATTTTTCTGTTAGCCAATTGCATAAGCTAGTCAGACATGGTTAAAAACATTTTGCAAAACACACAGAGAGATTGTGAATGTAAATGATGTGAGCCACACTTGCAAATTTTAATGGGTTATCTGATTTATGTAACACATATGACACTTTAGGAAGCCGCAATTTTGTTCAAATGGCTGTCATATGTAGTTAAGATATCCAGTATGCAGACTATATGAATGATTTTTAAAAATGAATATTTTAATGTCTTCAATTTGTAGCCCAAACTTTCAATTTACTTTTTCTTAGTTTGATTAAGTAACGTATGTTACAGGCTCTTACAGACTAACGCCCCGGAGCACAGAGTGCAAACATCTCTTAAAAGACTCGGCTTTCAAATCTCTACAAGATAGGATATGTCTGCGAAATTCCCTAGGGGGGGGGAGCAAACCCATTCTCAGCCATCCGTCTATATCGCATGGTTTGCCGGGCGTGACGTTGCAAAGTACACGGCACGAGGTAATATTGACCGGCTTACGGGAAGTGACGTCGAATTTCGCATGATCCATCCCAACGTCAACGTTTTTATGGTCGAAAATGGCAGGAAATGCATATCATACATTTATTATATAATAAAACAATTGTTGACTTATGTTTGGTAGACATGGAGTGTTATTGAACAGTAAACTTAATCATATTGACCTCCGCTGACATGGAGTGTTATTGAACAGTAAACTTAATCATATTGACCTCCGCTCCGCGTTGGTCAATATGACGTTTACTGTTCAATAACACTTCATGTCTACCTCAACATAAGTCAATAATTGTATATTATTTTAGCCCATAGGCTTAATGTAAGCTAGTGTGATCGTTGGATGTCCGTCGTGCGTCGTCAACAATTGCTTCAAAGGACATCTCCTGAACTCCTGGCTGGAATTTGACTAAGCTTCGTAGGAATGATCCTTTTACATTGTATGACCCTCTTTATACCACCCTTACCAGCTTAAGCACAAAATATCTCGTGATGTGCAAGGTCTACACTGATGTTGGTGGTGTAAAATAGTAATACCATGTTTGTCAACCTGCACGTAAGATAATCCACTCGCTAAAGCTCTTGGATTATCTTCATATACACACATGGAAAAGTTTAAGTAATGTTGAGGAAAACAAGTCAATGAATTACATTTTGACCAAACTTGGTAAAAATGTCCGACTCGCTGATGCAATATATACTACTCAAACTTTGATAATCATCACTATAAAGATTTCCATGTTCCTTTAAAAATTCATAGTTGAAATGCTTTCCCTTGGCTTTATTAACATTCGTTCTCAGGTGAGTGGCCAAGGTTCCTCTTGTTTAATCAAGTCCATTTTTGAAAGAAGGTGGTATTGCACAATTTAAACTCTTTACAATGTACCCCCTTCTAATTGACAAATTCATTTGCTTTTCCGCGAGAATCGATACATTCTTATTGTATATTTTAACCTATTTACGCTGAATGAAATTTCTCACTATTATTAATTGGACAAGCCCATTTCCTTTTTAAGGGTTCTTGGGTGATATTTGTTTCATTTTTATTAAATCTTTAATGGATTATTCTGTAAGCAAGCAATGGAGACCCTTATCAGACGCGACCTAGGTCTCCACTGTTTGCCTGTGTCCCACAAAAAGGGCAATAAGCTTATATTTCAGAAATACCTGTACACCCTTGTATCCGAATTGGATGTGACACTTGTGACAAACTGTTTTGACTTAAGCAGGTATTCGAAATATCAGTAATTCAATTACATTTTGTATCCATCGTCACTTGCTATTGAGCAGTTCACGAGATTTTGGTATTATTCGGCTATTGGGTCGCTATCTAGCCACTCCCCAACTGGTTCCTATCTCCGTTTTACTTGTATACCACGTGGCGATACAGTAACCGAATAGCTAAATGTTTTAGCCATGACCTGACTAAAGAAACAAAACGAGTGCACATAGCGACGACTCAGATCAGCCTAGGCATCCACACAGACTGATCAGAGTCTTCGCTTGTGCTCAGTGAGTAACTAAGGATCCATGGTTTCCTCATACGGACAGGAAAGACTTTGATCTGACTGAGCTGACGCCTAGACCTGATCTGAGTTCAGCCACATTAGTGGTGTTTTCGTGTCTCATGTCCCATTTAAACATGCATATGCAGCTAGACAGTGGTACTGCTTGCCTAAATGCTGCCCTATGCCTCCATCTACATACCCACGTGATATGTGCGAGCGGTGAAGGCTCTTACGACATTGCGCGTATTGCGCTTGGTCGTCTGAGCATTCATTGTTCGCATATGGGACAAGTACTATAATTTGAGATTAATCGAATATGACCCAATTGGAGTCATGGTGAATCTTCTTACAAACCTGCACTGTAAAAAACAAATGTAAATTTACACCCAATTTGGTGGCAAGTCTTGATGGGATATTACAACTGCTGTAAAAGTATTTTGTTTCATTTTATTGAATAACTGCAACAAAAACAGGTAGAAATGTTTAACATTTATCACTCGAGAAAAGCTGGCCTCAAGTTGTTTTAGAAAAAAGTAAGTGTAAGTTAACACCAAAAGAGGTTGCCACCTCTTTTGGTGTTAACTTACACTCATTTTTCAGTGTACATGTTCACCCTTTACAGTAACGTGTCACATACCCCCTAATATAGTCTACTACTCTGTCACTAGATGCCTCGCATGTTCCATCCATATTGAATCCCCTTGGCATCTGCCATGTTTTGAGGTATCCAAGCGTATCGCAAATACATTCTATCTGGTCATTTGGTAAGTGGACGAACCTCAAACTCGGTAAGGTTGTTATTGACTGCGGAAACTCTGTTATTGATGAACCATTCATGTACAGATACTGAAGATCAGGAAGATTCTGAAATGCCGTCCTTGAGATGTAGTCAAGAGAGTTACCATCTAGCCGAAGCTTAAGGAGGGCGTCCATGTCCGTTATGTCATGCGTCTCGACGAGTCTGATCCTGTTGCCATGGAGATCAAGCTTCTTGAGTTGCTGCATTTTCTGCACGGCTTCTGGTACCCGCGTGAATCCATCATTGTAGAGGTACAGGTTTTGAAGTTTGGTACTGGCGGGTATCAAAGTGTCATCCATGAAATAAAGGCCGGGATTGTTGATGATATAAAGGTCCGTGAGTCCGGGAAATAGAGATAGCACAGGTGGGAAGTCTTGGACGCTGTCATTACTGATATGAAGCAACTTTAATGAAGAAATCGGAGTGATGCAAGGTTCGAATATAGATCGAAGTCCATGATAATAATTGTTATTATCAAAGTAGAAACGTTGTAAATGCGTAAGATGGCAAATTGCTGGGTTGATGGCACCAATAGATGTGCTGTCAATACGTAGAGTATGGAGCGTTGACTCGAAACCATGAAACACATCTGTTGGAAGTGCCTGCATTCCGACATAGTAGATTTCTAATGTATCTAAGTAACGAAGATACTGTAGCTCTCGTGGTAGCTGCATCATTCCTGCTGTACCTATTGATAGATACCTCAACGTGCGCCCAATAGAGCTCATTGAGCGAGAATCATAAGTGACGATGCTGTTGTTTCTGATATCCAATTTCTGAAGATTGGTTAGATTGGCAAATGCACCAGGAATACTTGTAAGCATGTTGTTAGCCAGGTACAGCTCTCGTAGAGGACGAGCCACGCCCATGAAGGCATCGTCATCTATTTGCGATAGTTTGTTGTTATCCATATGTAAAATAAACGAGTTTAATTTTGAGTGGTTCAGATTTTGAAATGCGTAGGTTTTTATATCTGTAATGACATTTTCACTTAAGTACAAATTAATATCGTGACTTTTTCCAGATGTATTGTGGAAAGTGGGAATGGATTTTAGACTCTGCGTTTCACAGTGGATCATCTGTCGGTTATGTTCCAAGATGCAGGAGCATGGCTGAGGGGCTTCGCAAGGCGTCGAGTCCAAGAACAAACCGGTTGCGCTGGATAATAATAATGTAAGGGAGGCTAGTGTGAGCATCATCTACAAAAGATAGACAAGGCCTCGAGGTTATAAAACTTGAGTACAGTCTCAAACTCAAAATAAAGCGAAATGATTGGTTGCTTGCGGACATGTGTCCGCAAGCAGCCAAACATTGCGCTTGATTTTGAGAAAACTCAGATTAAAGCGAATTGATTGGTTGCTTGCTTGCGGACATGTGTAAGCAAACAGCCAATCATTGCGCTTTACTTTGAATTTGAGAATGAACTAAAGTTTTATAACCTCGATGCAAGGCATCAAGATTATAATTCTTATGCTCAACTAAACTGAGCATGAAATTTCAACGGCTCATAAAACTTAAAATGCTAAAAAAGAATGAGTTTTCTTGCTTTACAATTCTCAGATGTTATATTTATCATGCTAATACATATGTTAAAATGCCAACAATTGTTGGCATTTTAACGTTATGAGCAGAGTAAGTTCCGTACTCAGCTTAGTTGAGTATGAAAAAAAGTTTTATAGCCTAGAGGCCAGTTCACGGTACTAATGGCTGCTCGCAGATCCAAAAAGTCAATACACACAACCTCAATCCCTAGATGGGGTCAAAAGGTCAAAACCTTTTTTTTGCTGTTGCATATCAAATTAAACGGAATAGAACACAGAGTCCCATGCTTTCACATATTCTGTCCTTACACACACCGTCTACCCCTATGGTGGGGTCAAAGGTCTTTTTTTTTCTAAAAATAGTCATGTTGCATATCAAAATAAAAGGTATGGAACATAGTGCACCATTCAAGCACCTATTATGTCCTTACACACACTCTCAACCCCTAGATGGGGTCAAAAGGCCAAAACATTTTTTTTTCTGAAAGTGGCCATGTTGCATACCAAATTAATGGGAATATAACACAGAGTACCGTGCAATCACATATTCTGTCCCTACACACACCCACCCTCGACCCCTGGGGTGGGGGTCAAAGGTCATGTTGCATATTAAAAAAAGGTATGGAACATAGTGTATCATTCAAGCACCTCTTATGTCCTTACAAACACCCGCAACCCCTAGATGGGGTCAAAAGGCCAAAACATTATTTTGCTGAAAGTAGTCATGTTGCATATCAAATTAAAGGGAATGGACCAGGCAGTATCATGCAATCACATATTCTGTCCTTACACACACCCTCAAGGGAAAGAAGTATAGACCGATATAGAAGCAAACACTTTGACCTTACACACACCCCTGACCTCTGGGTCAGGTTGAAAGGTCAGATATTGAAATAAACACTGAACATTAGCTGATTAGTTGATAGGCTTTTATCTATGATCTGTATGATATCCAAGGTGAATTTAGAGGTTGGAGAAATGGGATTTATGTTTGTGGTTTACATGTTTCTCTAAAATAACCATTCACTGGGTGTATATAAATTCGAGGAATTTGCCTTGTTTGACTTTTGTCCTCTGATTCTATGAAATATAGTCTTTCAGTATAATTTGATATATATGGCTAGTCTCATCGTTTCTTTTGATATCTTCAGCAAATCACAAATATTACTAATATACAGGCAATGGCAAAACGAATTAATTATAAATCTAAAATGAAATTACCAATTATTAAAACGAATATAATATCAGTCTAGTGGCTAGTCCAGTAGATATTCTACCAATCATTTATTAGAAAACATTACTGGTCTCGAGGTTATAAAACTTGAGTACAGTCTCAGACTCAAAATAAAGCGCAATGATTGGCTTCTTTCAAACAAAGTAAGACTACAGAAAAAGTACTTAATAGATAGATTATTCTGAGCTTATTACGGCCAATGTCAAATTTGCAAACTCAACATATAACTGATTCGTGTTAAAATAAGGTATTTCTTGATCCTCGAATGCCTTGCATACGAATTTGTAGACGATGTGTACAAAATTTCACTCTGGGGACCATAACTTATTTTGATCACTGAACGCGCTGGTTCAAAAAAGTGTTATTTATCGTGAAAAAGCTACTCAGCGTTTCGACATGCGTCTAGAGTGGATTTTTTTAAATGTTCTATTTTCTGAGGCTATGAATACCAGTGTTACAACAATACTTTGACAATCATTGGTTCTGATTTTCCTGAGCTGAGATTTTCTAGAGCTGAGCTACCCTATTAACAAAAGCTATTCAACAAAATTAGAAATTCGGTAATTAATGTCACTTACTATATATTTCTTTGACGTCCTTGTTATACCGCCATACAAATGTAAGCTAAGTGTTGTATAAAGACAGACGGGCTTATCTAAAGTTGTTTATCAACACATAAAGCTATTGTGTAAGAATTGTATGTAGGCTATCATGGGTTCAAGATGTTGACCAACATCTTGAACTCATTTTAATGCCAGGACTAGACTTAGTTCCATAGAGCATAATATAGAACTACTGATTATCCTATTGTACACATAGTCCGCTACCGGTGGGATGCTTAAATGCATATTATTGGCGCCAAATTTCCGCCCTTTATTTTATTACATAAAATGTTTAGCTCGCATAAATAAATTGTCAGGCTTTGTGCAGTATTTATTGTCAAAGCATTCATTGTGATCGACAGAATGTGATAATCAATTTGATTTTAAGCAGTTTTAAATGCCATTTTTCGTATCTTAACATAAAACTACAACACTGTAGCGCCGGCAAGGCCTGAACCCAAGGACACTCGGTCTCGAGTCAAGCACTTTACCACGACAGTAAATCTCAATCTCTCAATCCTGAAAATAAGTTATTATACGAAATGAAAAAAATCCAGCTGCTATTTTTTCGCAGGAACGTTTTTGTCTTCAATTTTAGCAAAATGTATTAACGATAAAGCTGTAGAGGAGACTTTCCACCAACTTCTCCAAAAGGTCTGGTGTTTGTTGCACATACAGATTTTGTGTACAGTAAAACCCTAAAAATTCGAACTCCGATTTTTCGAAATACTGGCTAATTCGAAATTAATTTGGGACACACTGAATTCAGAGTATAGGACCTATTCATGATCTATTTTAATAACTTTCTATAATAAAATATGTATCTGGTGCGTAAAAGAAACGACTCCCTGAGAGACGTTTCTCTTTTGCCCCCAAAACATATATTTGATAAGAAAAAAGATAATCATTATAGTTTCTGGGGGCTATATATACTATGCACAATACGTTTAGCAATTGTTTTGTATGAATGAGCCCATCCACATCCGCTCTCAAGTTTTATTTGCTGTCATGAAGATACAAGCGCTGATCATCTGACAAGAATTTCCATTTAAAAAAATACAGAATTACAAAACGCAGCGGCCGTGCTAAAGTGACGTTAAATTTTAAGACAAGCGTGTAACGTGGGTATTTCTGATCATTGAGGGAAGCCAAAAACATTTTCGAGCGATTGTTTGGTCACTGAACACCAAAAAAAGTATAGCAAATGCTGCAATTTTCTGAATTTTAAGAGAAATAAAGGACCAAATTTTCACAATTTGACGTTTTTATTAATGCATTAACTTTATCGCCTTTAAACGGTGTTTCTTGTCGGTTTTTCTTGAACCACATTGACAAGTAAAACTGTTTGATGCCTTCCAAAACATTCAGACAAATAATGTTGAATGAAACATCTTCATGGCTACAGAGCACGCAAAAATCATCGCAAAAAAACGGGTCTAAAACATTTCAGCTGGAGTTTAATTGTTAGTATAATTCAAACTTCTAAGTTTACATGGAACTTTATTTTTAAAACGATGTGCCTGAGTCCTGAAATCATGATAAATCCTAAACAATATCATCTTCCTTTATTCTCCCCATGCTAATACATGTGTGACAAAGTATAAAAAAACTACGTCCACCCGACAGATTGATAGTACTGATGTTTCAAAGATGCAAAATAATAGGTCTACCACATTGTATTTTTTCCATTGAAACAGGTAAATAACGGTCAATGTATATAAAACTGCAGTTTGAGGCAGTTAATGTAATATACCTGTATAAAATACGCATTACCTGGATTAGTTCATATTTTTGTTTACAACGATTCTCATCTATCTTTGAATCAACTGTACGTCTTGCCGAACGTATGTGAAACATGCGTCATTACCGATTTTTGACCAAAAAATCCCTAGTTCTTATCAGTATGGCTTACACATGGGATACACGGGGACAATGAGGGACATAAATATAGTAGACCTATTACTTTTTCCAAACAGCTGTACACCACGAATGCCCAATGCGATTTTTCTATCATAACAGTCTCTAACTGTGTAACATTTCTAAAGATACGCACGCATATTGGTGATCGAATACGTTATTTTTGCAATAGGATGATCATTGCAATACAGACTAAACATAACTCATGATTAAGACATGGAACACGATCCTTTTTAAGGGATCAGTCTTGCACGGACCCAAAGAGGAGGTGGGGGGGAACAGCTAGATGGCCCGGACTCACCTTGAAAATCACAAGTTCTTTAGGGAATAAGCAATTGAGTTCGATCCCAACCCCTGGAAAATGTTGGAACCCCTTTGGAATCAAAAAGTACAATTTTCTTTGAAATTGACAGTTGATCCCACTGTAAACAAGTTGAGGACGTTGAACCCACTGTAGATAAGTTTGAGGACCAAACAGTTGTCAAAGCCTTTTTGCTGTCAGATTCTGTCCTGCCCCCCCACCCCATCCCCTTTCAGATGAAAATTACTGGATCCGTGCATGTCAGTCATGTTTTTAGTGAGCTTATGGAATACAATAAAGGCATGAAAAATATGCTTGGCTTAAGTATATATTGGACAGTGGAAGATTTCTGGAACAAAACGACCAGTACATGTGGATAATTGTTTTCAGCTATCAGTTAAACCTCAAAGCTTGCAATTAAATATAAACTAGCACTTTGAGAAGGTATTAAAGAGAAACAAGAAAAAAGAAAGAAAAAAACATTGACGTCGCTGAGGATTGAACCAAGGACCCATTGCAAAACAAAAGAAATATTCATAGACTAAACCTGCAGTGCACTTAAAACTATATATTTTTAAATACGAACAAAACAACAATAGGCTTTTTAAAATATACAAAAATAAACGAACTGACACTCATAATTTGTAAAAATATGATCCCATGTACATTGTATTTTTCTAATAGAGATTTATGGATAGATTCACATCCCGTTAACCAAAAACGGTAGTATATACCTGCGAAAGCAGACAAAAACTAACGGTAGTATGACGAGCGTCTCTTACTGAATGTAAATTTCGGAGGTAACATTTCGGCATTGGCATTTTTGCACTGTAAAATGTGCGAAAGTAGGCGTATTTTGGGCTTCTAAAATAGTCCAGCCCTGTTTTCATGAAATAATGTAGTCATATTTGTATATTTAGGCCTTAGAACATGAATAAATGGCCTGAAAAGGCCAAACACAGACAAAATATCCAAACGTGATCGTTTAGGTTACGTAATATTGCATTATGAAGCCATAATTTCGACACCTTGAAATCTTTGGTCATGGGTTCTCAATGTTAGTTTGCAAAGCTAAGCCAAAAATTGTGGTGTCAAAATAATGGCCTCATGTTTTGTTATGGGTATATTTACACTAAATCCCCACAATATCAGCCATTTTGGGGAAACTGGGGGTCATTTTATGGATTTTTGCGGTATTAGGAGAGCATCCAAGAAATTGTTTGCTATGTATTTGAAGAGAGGGAAGATCGTCTTCTTCAGAAATAATGTCATTTATATTATATTCATACATTTCTAAAATAGGATTTTACAGGGCCGATTTCAACCATTCGTGAACCAAGCCCTTTGCGTCACATAATGCACACTGAAAAGCAAGTGAAGCAACAGTACCGTTTCATTATCACTCGCCAAAGGCGGAGGGATATATGTTTGGCATTGTCTGTCCTCAGCTATAACTAGGTAACCAATAGATGTAATTTCTTCGGAATTATACAGAATATATATGACTATAGTGCGGCGATGCGCATGAAGTTTCATTAGGATGTCACGAGTTATAAAGGAGTTATTGCACTTTGATTGCCAAAATTTCTGTGTATCCTGTGTTTCTGTACATTCGTCTGTCCTTCCATCTTTAGCCATGATAACTAGGTAACCAATGGATGGTATTACACGAAACCTATACTGAATATATATGACTATGATGTAGTAATGCACGTAGAATTGCTTAGGGTATCCTTAATTATAGAGAAGTAATTGCCCTTTAATTGCCTATATTTCTGCTTTTTTAGGCAACCAATAGATGGAATTTCATGAAATTTATACTAAATAACTACAGTGTATGTAGATGGACACACACACGCAGATGGACAGACAAACAGACAAATATGTTCTTAAAAGGGTATCCTTTGGAAGCAAAGACTGCACCAAAGAACTGAAACTAGAGTGTGCATATTTCCTGGGCCAGACTAGCTAGTTTCTGCCATTTAGGCTTCATCAGTGACCCTCTAATAGTTTCAAAGTTCCACAATGAAACCCAAGATCCCAAAGGACAAGAAAATAAATTCTACACTTTAGTGAAGGGCAGGGAGACGTTCTACCGCCGCCACACAGTACCAGTCACCAGCTGTAGTGAAGTCAAATATGTTCTTAAAAGGGTATCCTTTGGAAGCAAAGACTGCACTAAAGAACTGAAACTAGAGTGTGCATATTTCCTGGGCCAGACTAGCTAGTTTCTGCCATTTAGGCTTCATCAGTGACCCTCTAATAGTTTCAAAGTTCCACAATGAAACCCAAGATCCCAAAGGACAAGGAAATAAAATCTACACTATAGTGAAGGTCAGGGAGACGTTCTACCGCCGCCACACAGTCCCAGTCACAAACAAGAGAAAGTAGTGTAGGGAAAGGAAAAAAGAGCAGTCACCCCATGTTAAAGCAGTAAATAAAAGAACCAGTGTGCGTAATCGTACGTTGCCCCAATAGTGCCAATAATGCGTTTTAAGGTATTTAACAAAGTTAGCAATGCTGACACAACCCTACACGCACACAGATAAGAAGATAATGACCAGGGCTCGGAATTACAATGCCTCCATAGAGTCAAGGAAGACCCAAATTAAGCATCGATCCTTCAGGACGCGAAGAACCAAAATCAAAATAGATTTAACTTTTCTGAATCTTTGACCACAAATATCGCATCGATCCAGGCAATTTATTTTGCATTTAATATACCATGTTGAAATATCAAAACTTAGCCCAAGTCCTGCCAAACTCCAAGGAGGCATTGTAATTCTGGGCCAAGGACGAGGATTCCTGAATATATATGACCATGGTGTGGTTATGCACATGCCATTTCACCAGGGTGTCATCAGCTACAGAGGAGCTATGGCCCTTTGATCGCAAAAAGTTCAATGATTATTTCGCTTAGCCATATCTTTGTAAGCATTTGATTGAATTTGATGAAAATGATGCTGAGTATATATGACCATAGTGTTGATACGCACCTGAAGTTTTGCCAGGGTATAATTGGTTATAGAGGAGTTATTGCCCTTTGATAGTCTACATCTCATTTTTTCTGTCTTCAGTCATAACTTAGTTAGCAATGAATGAAATTTCACGAAACTCATACTGAATGTAAACAATGAAACGAAGTTAATTGTGGCCACTTTTCGACTAAGCGCTAATTGATATGGCAAGGAATTTTTGCCTAAATATGTGAATATCAATTGACTAAAAAAAGGGGTGCTTTTGAAGAATTTTTGGGTTAAAAACGTTTGAAGAAAATAAGCGTTTTGAGTACATTTTTTATCGAATTGAAGAACAAAAACTTAAATTTTTGTTTCTGACAGATTTTTTTATGATTTTTTTTTTAAAAAAAGACCCTCATTTTCTGCATTTTCCGATATTTTAGATAATCATCAGCTGTACATACTAAAATCATTATATGTGTTTTTATGTTCATGTGAACATGTTTGACCAAACACAATATAACTTGATTAGCCCTTTTTCTAACGATAACTCTTTCAAGACAGGTGTCCACTTCCGGTTTAAACATGAAACTTTGAAGGTCTTAAAGTTTGGCTAATTCAAATGATTTTTAAATAGAACAGTGACGCCTAATCATTATAAATAATCGCTGAAAATTTCAAAGCCTTGTGCAGATGATAAAGCATTCAGGACAATGGATTGATTAAGCCGCTGATAGTGGCTGTCTTCATGTTAACAAAGAAGAGAATTTTTTAGAAAAAAATTTAAAAATTGTCACAAAACTTTTTATTCTTTTTCATCTTATATCACAGCTATTATTAACAGCTTTATATTAATTAAATTATAAATGGATAACGTATCTGCGGAATATTTTATATCACACCAAAACCAAAAAAGTGACTTTTTGAAATGATGGTACCTTTTCTTGGACTTCGTCTGTGGAATATCTACCAATCATTTCGAGTTGACATAGACAAAGCCTTTGTTTCTGTATAGAAATAAGATTTGGTAAGAATGATTTTTGCTTTCAATACAGGCGCAAAAAATGTAAGGTGGCCACTTATAACTTCGGTTCAGTGTATATCTATGGTGTGTTTTTGCACCTGAAGTTTTATCAGAGGAGTTATTGCCATTTGATTGCTTAACATTTTGATTGCCTGAATTTCAATGATTTTTCCGCCCTCATCCATAACTATACAACCTATGGATGGTATTTTATGAAACGTATTCTGAATATATAGAACCATATAGTATGCTTATGCACGTGAGGTTTTATCAGTGTATCAACAGTGATAAAAGGAATTATTCCCGTTTAATTGCCTACATATATATAATTTTATCTGTCCTCGGCCATATTTAAACTTAGTAAACAATAGAAGGAATTTCATGAAACTCATACTGAGTATATATAAAAATGGTGTGGTTATGCGCCTGAAGTTTTGTCAGGATATCCTTAGTAGCAGAGGAGTTAGCGCCGTTTGATTGCTTAAATTTAGATATTTTATTCCATCCTCAGTCATATATGTAAGCAATGGATCAAATTTCACTAAACTTATTCTGAGTATATAATATATAATCAGAATAAACTTATTCTGAGTATATAATATACACTCAGATTAATTTACTGTCTTGTTATATGGCAAGATTGTATCGAACCCCATGTTCCCTTGTTCTCAATGGTTCAGTCCAAAGCTATTGATTTTATTGAGTCAAGATATTGTGAATGAACAGCAATTATGACTAGCAGAAGACAGAAGTATGTGTCTCTTAAATAAATTGTATTACATCCCCTCCTTCACTGACTCATTGGGTTAAGGCCATAGTCATGTTCAACATCTATCTGGGGGTCCCCACCATAGACAGACACCTGTAGAAGTTTTCGAATACTCTTTTGCTTGCGGCGCATGTACCGTCACTTGTGTATCAATCTTATCCTGCACCTATGCGGATAGGATTAATACACAACTGATCTAACGATTCTAAGTCCCTAATAATTGTGTAAACTAAACACGACGTCACTGTCACTCTTGGCTGGCAGGAGAGGAGCACATTGATACTTGAATCTTAAAGCCATTAGCCAATCACAGTTAACATAAACGTTTGAGGCGCTGGTAACAGAGGAGTTATTGTCCTCAGTTTTCTAAGTGTCCATGATTTTCCGTCTTCAGCTATAACTGAGTTAGTAATAGGAGGAGTTCCATGAACATTAAACTTAATGTGTATATATGACATGGTGCGGTAATGTAGGTTATGTTTCTTCAAGATGACCTGAGTCACAGAGGAGCTATTGCCTTTTGGTTTTCAAAATTATGATGAATTTTTCTGTCCTCAGCTTTAAATAGCAAGCAATTGAAGAACTTTTATAAAACTAATACTGTGTTTTTATGACCATAATGTGGTCAACCCTTTTTCAGCAGGTGACCACAAGGCACATACAAACAGACGCATACAAAGGCATAGCAAACACAAGACAGAAAAAGATAAAAGATCCACAAAGAAGTACCGCCTTGGAACGGTCAGTAAAATATTTTACTGGAGGGCTTAAACCGGTTTAACGGTGCGCCAACCTCACCCTTAGTTCATATGTGGATCAAGACACATAGATATTTGGTTTGCATGGAAGACCCCTAACTTAGCAATGCATCATCTCCTAGAACATATAAATCAAGATATAAAAAGGAGATAAAGCGAATATAAGGACTCGACTTGAGAGTTATAAAGATGATGATGTTCAGTAAATAAAACTGAATACCGGAGCAAAAAATCCAACAGGCAAACCCCGGTGGGTCTGACAAACAGCCAAAGCACCAGGCCCCCACCATCTCACAACAGACAAGTCTCCAAGCCAGAACTACCACAGAGCCCGATGCCCAACCCACCTGCGAGCAACCAAAGAGGGAAGCAAAGCCGCCGACCGCGACTAACAAGCATGCATTCCGCCGCAACACACCAATGCTACAGCCAACCCCCCTCACACAAACACACAATGGGAACTATTCCAATGAACTGCGCTGAAAAGTTACCAGAGCCAAACAATTTTCTTCAATCTACACACCAAGTCACCATAGACTTCAGGTTCCTAAAGTCCATGGCGGAAGAGAGACCCAAGCCCAACCTGGAACCCAGACATCAAACCACAGTATCGTCTATTAAATTCAGGAAAGGCCCCACAAAGCCTATGACACTGACAGCCACGCCCGAGACGCCTCTGAGCTAATAACCCATTGCGAGTGTTGAAGTCGGTAATATAGCTACTATAGTCGCTCTAGTAAAACGAACGAGTCGAGAGACATAGACCCATAGCATGTAGAGCGAGGAACACCACCATCTAAAAATGGGAAACTGATAATTTCAAAATCAAAGTCGCCACGTTTATCATAAATTTTGGTAGAAACTACATCATAGAAACAGACAAATGCAAGTCCAAAAATGCAGCCTCGGCATCAGAGGTACTGGCTCCATCAAGCCATAAAAACACTAGTCTCAACTCTTACCCAGTACTGGGCGTGGGGACGGGAAGGGGGGGGGGGTCTGTTGAACCGCTAAAATTTCACACTGCCTAAATTTCACACTGTGAAGAATTGGTACCAAGTTATCAAAGCATGTGAAAAAGTGGTACAATTACGTCACATTTTTGGTACAATATCTCACCCTTTGCGAAAAATTCGTGCGGAATCAATACATGAGTATTCATCACACTGAAAAATAACCTCAAATCTACTGCATTTTGCCTTCGATGCCAATTCTTCACAGTTTTGTCAATGACATATGTGATGATTAAATACCAGTTCTTCACATCTGTGATGATTTGGTACCAATTTTTTTACATGTGTGAGGATATGGAACTAGTTCTTCACTCATGTGAGTTTTGATACAAATTTTTCACATGTGATGATTTGCAGCCAATTTTTCACGTGTTAGAATTTGGTACCGATTCTTCCCATTTGTGAAAATTTGGAACCGATTTTTCACTCTGAGAAATATCGTACTGGTTCTCAAAACGTTAAATCCAAATAGAACCATGGCCCGACTTAACCGGTCAGTTGTGATTCTTGATCACCTAAATAATCGATAAGTCAATTATCCCCCTTACACCGTGGTCACTATATCGCGAGATCGATTGTATCTGAGTCCAGGTATCGATGGTATTCGTCTCGCATTGATGATATTGCTGTTCAATATTGGTGCTGACGAATGAGGCCTAAGAGGGTGGTTATCCAATTATACCATCTGAATATTTTACCAGAATTGTTGGATGGATTTTTCTTTCATGTAACATAAAATGTGCTTACAAAATTTGTTTCAAATTTGAGTATGCATGCTCAACTAATTGAAATGAAGAAATAAAGGTTTTTCATCTTAAAATGTAATACATGTTTGTCCACTATCCGTATGTTCTGAATTGAGTCTTAAAACAGCACTTGAGTATTGCATAAGACATATGGACCACGACCTGTGAAAAACTGTCTTGTGGGGTTTGCAAACAACAAAGCCGCAGACCAGGCTGCGCATCCGCATTGATTTAGAAATAACAAAGGCCGTCGGCGGCGGTACGGTCGGTTGGCCATGACCACTTTTTAGTCCGATAAAGGTTTAAGCAGGACCACTTTTTTAGCCGAATATGCTTATTTGGTCTGGCCAATATTTTCAGTTTCCTCTTGACTTAAAGCTTATTTTTTAGTTAATAGTTGAAGCGTACTAATTAACCCTAGTGTGTCAATGGCGTTCGTTATAAAACAAGTCTAAGGAAATGACACCTGTGTTAACGACAGCAATTATAATTAAAGGATTATCGTTTGGAGTGATCATGCAACAGAACGTTCTTTACTTTCAATGTTATTTTTATACTCGGACCCAGTATAAAGTCCGAGTTTTATATCAGAACAAAACGGAACAAAAGGCATATCTCTATGATCAGAGAATGCCCAGAATATTATAATAATATATTCCAAAATGTAACATTTTTTTCACGTTTACCCGTATCAGTAACAGTGATGCAAAGTCTGGCCTGCGTCTTCTCTCGGTTTAGACTCGAGCCTATAGATAATAGAATAAAAGCACCGCGAGCACTGCATAATACCCCGCCACTGCTGGGGGCACCAAAAGTTATTTTGTGAGATATATAATGCCTAAATAGCAACAGAACTGAGATAGACAGTGATATGACGTCCTTAGTCACAATATGTAACCTTTGATGGTCAACATATCTGTGAAGTTTCATTCAGATATTTCATATAGTAAAGGAACTACAGGTCAAAAACATTTTCCAGATTAATAAAGGGCGGATAACTCATGAACTGGAAAGGTAAGAGTGACGGTCCTTCGTTGTAATATGTAACCTTTACTGTTCAACATATCTGTGAAGTTTCATTCAGATATCATAAACAGTAAAAGAATAACAGGCCAGAAACCATTTTTAAAGGGAGAGAGGGCAGTAACTCCATCGAAAATGGTCGGATTTTGCCCATTAACAATCCCATAGCACTCATTCCCAATATCAATATGTTTGCAAAATTTGAAAAAAAGTTATCGATATGAAACAATGAGCACGGACGGATGAAATGAACTACAGGTCAAAAACCAATTCTCAGATCAATCAAGGGTGGATAACTCACAATCTGGAAAGGTAAGAGTGACGATCCTTACCCACAATATGTAACCTTTGATGGTCAACATATCTGTGAAGTTTCATTCAGATACTCCATATAGTAAATGAACTACAGGTCAAAAACCATTTTTCAGATCAATCAAGGGCGGATAACTCATGAACTGGAAAGGTAAGGGTGACGGTCCTTACTAAAAAATGTAACCTTTGATGTTCAACATATCTGTGAAGTTTCATTCAGATATTCCATATAGTAAAAGAAACTACAGGCCAAAAACCAATTCTCAGATCAATCAAGGGTGGATAACTCACAATCTGGAAAGGTAAGAGTGACGATCCTTAGTCACAATATGTAACCTTTGATGATCAACATATCTGTGAAGCTTCATTCAGATATTCCATATAGTAAATGAACTACAGGTCAAAAACCATTTTTCAGATCAATCAAGGGCAGATAACTCATGAACTGGAAAGGTAAGAGCGATGGTTCTTTGTCACAGTATGTAACCTTTGATGTGAAACATATCTGTAAAGTTTCATTTAAATATTCCACTTAGTAAGGAACTACGGGTAAAAAACATTTTTTAGTTCAATCAAGGGCGGATAACTCACAAACGGGAAAGGTAAGAGTGACGGTTCTTAGTCACAATATGTTACCTTTGATGTGAAACATATCTGTGAAGTTATATTCAGATATTCCATATAGTAAAGGAACAATAGGTCAAAAACCTTTTTTTCAGACCTATCAAGGGCGGATAACTCACAAACTGGGAAGGTCAGAGTGACGGTCTTTAGTCACAATATGTAACCTTTGATGTGCAACATATCTGTGAAGTTTCATTCAGATATCATGAACAGTAAAGGAATAACAGGCCAGAAACCATTTTTCCAATACGAAAAAGGGCAGTAACTCCGTTAAAAATGGACGGATTTTGCCCATTAACAATCCCATACCACTCATCGCCGATAACAATATGTATGCAAAATTTGAAAAAAAATCCGTGAATAAATACTCAAGTTATCGATCGGAAATGGTGAGCACGGACGGACGGACGGACAGACACCGAAAAGTATAACATAATACCCCGACACTAAAGTGTGGCGGGGTATAAAAAGGAATCCAGCATAATATTGTGAATATTTTCTTATCCATCATTTCAACATTCGCTGTGGGCGCTCAAAAGAACCGTCTCACTGAGGCAGTTCTTCGAGTACATGCTCGGTTCTTATCTGGATCAAAACGGTACATTTTTTCGAAAATAAAATCAGCTGACATCTCTAAAGACTCGGACTGGGTCTATAAGAATACGTTACTGGTCCGAGGTAAAGAAAATTGAGTTTGACAAAAAAAGTCTGATCAGCGTCTTCGCTTCAAGTTAAAAATATAATACTAAAATATAATTGCAGACAGAAAAATGCACCAAAATTCATGAGAACAGTGCTTTAGGCCAGATCCTTATCAGCTTTAAACACAGATGAGCGAACTCCCACTGAGTTACCGCTGTGTCAACGTGAAGATGACCACATCATAAAACGTGTGCCAGAAGAGTTTGGAGCAGGTCAGACTGTGCAGATATTACATGCTTGAAACTACTATATGCATGAATTTTCAGTTAAATAACCATATATGCGAACAATAAAATGCGCATAATAGTTTATCTGCGCAGTCTGATCAGCCCCATTGCTGTTTTCCGCTGAAATAGCTTTACATTTTATAAATTGTTTTTGTCAGTTCTGGACATATGGAACGCAAACAGCAACGGTTCAGGTCAGACCTGCGATGTGCAATCTCACCAGGACCTATGCCGTTCGCCCAAGTTGAAAATTCGCTGTCCTCACAAAAAGTACATCATAAGTTTACAATTTATTTAAATGTTAAATATAATTGCAAACAATACAGGCCCGGAGAGATGTCTTGTTATGAAGTATCTGGATCTACACTGTTGCTTATGCTTTATTTATAGGACTCCTCGGCATAATAATATATGCATGTCTTTTGCAATACTTACAAAGCCTTAACAATACTTAACTATTTGTGCAGTCTGAGCATCTGCCCATGAAGTGACAGCTTTGGTAGAATGACTGAAAGAGGTTATTATACTTAACAGTAAATACCCTGACGAGAAACCACATGACAAAACTAGTAAGATAGGTGTACAGTGGACGAAGACTGAGATCAGCCTGGGTATATCTGATGTCGCATTTATTTATGCATAAGTTTTTAGTAGAAAGGCAAGTCTCAACACAAGAGTCGTTTATTCAGTAAAACCGTTAAATCAGTATCTCATTACGATCAAGATTTAGCCCCAGAGATTATTTGACACCTGGGATTATCGCATATCCCGTTATGAGCGGTCACCAGAATCACACTGGATAGGTGAAAATTGAAAACATCTTTAACAATCGACGAACGCGTGTCAAAATTCGGTAGAAACAGTGTTTTCGATTGTCATTTGTAACCAGTCTGGCGACAAATATCAATCGAAAACTCTGTTTCTTACTATTCTAACCTATTTACGCCGACAGTATTAACGTTTTCGAATGTCGCCTTTCCGGTGTGAGAATAAAGACGGATATTCTGCCAGATGAAGTCTTCAAATTAATTTCTTTTGCAATAGATAGGCGTTAATAATAATAATAATAATAATAATAATAATAATGAAAATATTATATTAGTAATAAATAATATTATAATAATAATAGTTATACTTAAAATAAAATAAAATAAATAAATTGAAGCAACTTGTTATAAAATGGTTTTTATTTCGGCGATTTGTCATGGTCAGTGGTATTTTACTTCTTACGTGTTACAAAAATTATGATATTTTTTTCATAATCATGTCTCCCAATCAGCTAAGCTTTACCCTTTATTTTAAAAATGATGTTAGAGTTCTCGACATTCTCTTAGCATATCAAATAGTGCGGGAGCATTATAGAGCCGCAATCCAATTCGGACTTACGCATTTTCTCCGTTCTTTTAAACGCTTAGGCAAGAAGGCGCTAAAACTCAATTTTCAACCTAAAAATGACAGAACTAAAATTTAATTTATTTTTATGAAACTTATATGGTTGATATTGTTGGATGATAGAGATACCATTTATAACTTTTAAAACATCGAGAAAATATCAGAATATGATTATTTTGGGGTCATATAATGCTCACCCTAAGCATTTTAATTCAATTTACATAGAACTGAATGGGATTTTACCAGTTAAAAAGATGAACAATTTGACAAAACTAAATATTAAGTTATTTCATATTTATTTATATCATTGTAAAGATAAAACATTAAATTTTCTTGTGATAACTTATAAAACAATGGCAACTTAATAATAACTTGAGTTAATTATTAATAATTTATTTAAAGGTTTGTATACTTTTCTGTGTAATTAATGCCACAGATTTCAACAGGTAAGTTGCGAGAGTGGTCAATAATCAAGGGAGATAATCGGTCAGCTAAAACCGATAACAGCTGATATTGTCCCATATGATATGAAAATGTGAAATATGAGCACAAATTTTACACCCTAAAAAGTATTGAAAATGACCGTACGCAAATTTCACATCGTATTGGTACCAATTCTTCACATGTTGTGAAATTAACGAAATGTAAAGTTTGCGGTTCAACAGGGTTCTGCTATCACCCGCCCATCTTTAGTGTGTTCGGTACGTCGAAATGCGGATTGTTCTTCTTTTAAGTGCATGTATATCAATGTTTAAACTAATCATATTATCTACCATTTGTATCGGGTTTAACACTTTCCCTTCAGGAAATCCCTGAACGAGTACTTTTGCAAACAGTGAAGACCCAATTGCATTTCATCGGGGTCTACATTATACATGTACAATTATTGACTACACCGAACCAAAGTTCTAAGTAGCCACTTTTCAATTTCTGTTTTTCTGACTAAGCCCTAGTGATATTGAAATGATTTTTTGCCATAGTATGTGCATTGTAATGGGCTAAAGTTAAGCGGTATTTTGGAAGAGTTTTCTATCACTTCACGATTTTTGGGTTCAAAAATGCAAAAATCAACTTTTTGAAGAAAATAAGCGTTTTGAGCGCAGTTTTTATCAAATTCAAGTACAGGTGATTGCAAACCTGCCTAGTCGACTTGAAAAACACCAAACACTTGACATTTTGCTTATGACAGATTTTTTATGTTTTTTTCTCAAAAATTGACAATTTTCCGAATTTCGGAAATCATCAGCTGCACATACTAAAATCATTGTATGTGTTTTATTTAATGTTTATATGTTTGACAAAACATCCATGCAACTTGATGAGCTGATTTTCTAACGATTTTAATGAACTGCGCTGTAAAACTATTAGAGCCAACAATCTTCTTCTATTTTATGCACTAAGTCACCATAGAATTCAGGTTCTTAAAGTCAATGGTGCAAGAGAGATTTAAGTCTAATTTGGAATTAAGATATCAAATCATAGTATGGTCTATACAATTTAGAAAAGTTTTACGAAGTTTATGATACCCGTAGCCTTGTTTCAGAAGTTTCTGAGTTAACAATTTATTGCAAGTGTTGAAGTCAGCAATTTATTGCGAGTGTTGAAGTCAGCAACATGGCTAGGTGCTCTAGCAAAACGAATGAGTTGAGAGATATAAATTCTATAGGATGTAGAGCTAGGAATATCACCATCTAAAAATGGGAAATTGACAATTTCAAACTCAAAGTCGTCACATTTATCATAAATTTTGGTAGAAACAATATCATTTAAAATTGAAAAATGCAAGTCTAAAAACGCAGCTCTGGTATCCGAGGTATTAGCTATATTAAGTTTGAGCTCTGAAAGGTATATTTCACTTACCATTTTGTCAAAATAAACATTATCAATGTTTAAAATATCGTCCAAATATCTGGATGTAGTTTTAAAAGCATCATCAATACCTGCCTGCTTATCATCAGAAAGAGACATCATAAAAAGGTCAGCGCATCACATACATTTTGAAAAGACCATGCATGATATTTTTTAGGGTTTTCCGAAATAAAAATGCGTTTCTCTCGCTACATGCAAGGTAAGAAGAACCTTTGAAGGTGCTTTCAATAAGATCAATACGTTTATATTTATTTAAATTATGAGGTAAATTAGTAGTAGAAAAATCATAAGTAGACAAACTGGTCGCATTGAAATCTCTAGATTTAAGCTTATCTTATATTTCACCTGAATTGTTAACAGACCAAAATATATTTTTAACGGATCTCTCATTTTCCTTTTCACAGTACAGACATGTTTTAACAGCTGTAAGACATGAGGTTAACAATTAAGAAAGTTCTGTTGTCGCACAAGAACAAGAATTAGCAACAAATCTTGCTTTGTATGTTTTTTATGGAGTTTAGGTAACCAGTACAACGTAGGAACTTTGTCTTGGTTTTCTGTAGCTTTGACACCAAAATGTAGGGCTGTAGGTCAACCATGCCCATCGACAACCACCCTCTCACTCAAAGAAGGCTGCAGATTAAAGGCATTGGTGTCAACAAGCTCACGCTTAAGAGTATAAATATGGTACAATCGACAAACAACTACAACATTGTTAGCAGCTTTATCTGCTGGGACCAAAACATAGTTCATATGAAAATCCTCGATACCTCGTTTAAGATGACGATAAGAAGATTTAGGTTTCTGGAGTAAAAGATGTGTATTACGAAAGTTAATTGAAATACAAGTATCAAAAATTAAAAAAAAAGTTTTTTCCATTCCTTCAAGGCATCAGGTTTAGCATTTCCTCGTTTACACCAACGATTACTGAAGTCATTTAAAGAAGCAGCGATCTCTCTACGACATTTAAGGAAATAAATATTAGAGGAAAATCAATATATTTTGGACCTTTAGAAATAATATTACGAACTCTAGCGTCAGGACTGACATTTAGATTACCTGTAATATCATGCCCTGCAGGGGCATAATAAATAATTAGAACTTTGAAATCTCAGGAGTCAGGAGTTTTGGAATCTATATTTATGGCAGTTACAATTTAATTAAAGTTAAATACAGTAGACCTAATTGGTTTGTTATATTTATAGCAAATGATAGGCGTAATTTGGAATAGATGAAATCACTAAATTATCCTTAAAGATACTATGTAAATCAATAAACTCTATACCTTTGTTAATTAATGGAATTTTGTATAATGTCGTTTATGGTTGACCCCAGAATCGATATAAGGACTAAGGAAATGTTGAACATAACACCTTGTAAGAAGTGCTGTTTTATATAATTTGTTTGCTCTATTGTAAAGTTTATTAGCCTCTAACTCTAAATAACGTAAAACTGAGATAGGCAAAGAACTTAAAAATGACAGTAAGTCATGTAGAACATGATTATTTAAAGCAATAGAAAGATCTTTTAGAGAAGTATTGATGCGTTTTTCAGTACAAATCTTGCACTTTATGTTGTCATTTTTATGTTTACCATGATATCTACTTTTACGTTTTTTACATTCCAAAAGAGAAAAAAAACATCAAAATCTGGCATTTTAAAAATATTACCTTCATGGTATATATTATTATTAAAACCTAAAGGAAAAGATGATTGCAAAAATTTAATCCATTTTAGTTCAGTTTTGTGTCTCTTTATTTTTTGTTTCATCTAGATGATGGATTTGGATCATATATAATTTTTTCAACTGGTTGAATTATAATTTCACTAGGTGAATACCCGTTATTTTTGAAATGGCGATAAAGAAACATATATCTATTTTTTTAGGCTTATTCATTTTACAAAAGTGCTCACGAAACCTAGTCTTAAGGGATTTGCCAGTTTGTCCAACATATTGCATGTCACAATCAATTTCAGTTAAAGTTATAGCATAAATCAGATCAGACGAATTTAAGTCCATAGCATTATCATTGATTATGGAAAACTGTCTACCATTTACAGATGATGTAATGGTAGTTTAATAACATAAATGTTTTGCAACAGACACTCCTTTTGGCATTGCACTTAGAAACATTAGGATACATTCCGCGTTTTTGAACGCATTAAATGGTATAGTATACTTCTTTATAATAGGTGAGCCCAGAGGAGATAACCTAATGGTAGGAAGCATATTCCAAAAATTGTTAACAGAACTAGGAATACGAACAGCGGACGCCGAATGTCACCTAATGGGAGAAATGTGTAATTTTGCTAATTTAGTTCTTATCATAACAGTTGTGTGGGTAAGTACCATCCCAAGACATGAAGTTTATTTTTGTTAATACTATTAAATGGGAAAACCCCCAGCCCATGCAACATTTAGTTATACATGTATTGACTCGGGTGGATGTACATCTAGGCCAACCAGATGATGTTTATTTATATATTATATACTTAAAGAATAAAGAAACGCAACAATCACTTCAATTCATTGTAAACATAAAATGTAATGCAAGTCGGTTGTGTAGAGCATGTTATTTCACATATTAAGCAGCATTACAGTAGGTTAAGCCACTACGTCGTTTACGTATGCCGGCTAGTATGCGCGTAATCATCCTGACCAGTAGAAAATCTGTGAAACACTTTTAATAAAATTCAATTTTCTTTCAAAAAAACATATTGTTGTTTACAAAACCTTTGGAATAAATTTTGGGATCCAGGAAATGATCAACTTGCAACCTAACGTTATGATTTCAAACGCTTAACGTCAATAACGCCAATACCAAATATTGCGTTCTATTCCTCTTGAGTTTTTTTTTCCATAAAAGCACACTATATCAAGAATTATGACTTTAGAATGTAAGACGTCAATAAAATGTGTATTATGACGTCAAAATTCATTATTCTGCACTTTAAAGGCATCATAATGTTTGCGCATTTTTCTGATCAGAGAATGGCCAAGTGGCAAAGTTTCAGAAACAGTTAGCAAGTTTAATGCTTACTTCCCGCATATAACAGGTTGTTTTCATTTGCAAATTTATGCTGTATTCAGTATGACTTAAGTCAAAGTAACGTCCCGCTGGCATAATTTTACGCGTTCTGTAAGCATGGTAAGGTCACTTTTTGCGGGCATATCACGTCCTGTTATATTTAGATCCTATAGATCCCGTAATGCACCAACGACCTCAACTCGACGGCTTTAAGTGACGTTAAATACTTTTTGTGATTGTGTGCATCCTTGGATTACAGGAGCTGGTTTTGAAGCAATATTTGACTGACATTTCAGTATGATGCGATGCTTTCTCTATTTGCACATTGTGGAGTCGACGCCATGTAACAAATCATGAAAACGATTGGGTTTCCTGATCTTCGTTCTGACGTCGGCCACGTTATACGAGGGTTAGTCAAAAATAACTGAGCCCTACCTCGTTATACCTTAGCCTCACATTGAAGACAAGAAATGTGATCATATTTTATAAGTATAAAATGTCATAGACGTTTTGACCCGAAATAATTACCCCGGTGAAGCTTCTGTTTTGGTTGCTAGGCAACTAAAGATAGTTGGTCAGAGCGATGCGTTCATGATCTCCGCCACCAGGAATATACAGTATGCCTTAAAAAAGCTTGTGGGCTTGATAGTTTTTGAGAAAGACATATTTGACATTTATTTGAATAATATATGCCATATTGTCTCGGCAATATACTTGGTTTGTAAATGTTAAGGTGAACATTGATTGCATGCGTTGCCTAGCAACAAAATATGTCAAAATTTCACTAATTTTCAAATACATGAGGATTGTGTTGCCATGGAAACAGAATCATTTATTCCAAACACGGAGTTTGCTATTTCTGAGGGTTTGTTTGTGTATGCAGTACTGCAAAAGCCTTATTAGGCTATTATTTTATGTTTTCTATTAAAATTGTGTTTATATGAATGTGGGTGGGGTAAATTATATGACTTGAGGAACGTAAAAAATTGCTAAATTCTGAAATCAAACTACCACAACATCTATAATTTGGAGTCAGTTATTTTCTTTTCTATGGCACGGAGTAGGTACATGTAATAGGTATCAAACGACAGTGAATGCAGCATTACATTGGCATTATCGTTTCCGTGGCAACGCTTAGATATTGATGTATTACAGCGTGAACGCACCCGTTCGACAGGTCATGTTCGGTTGCCTAGCAACCAGTATATAAAGCCTACCAACAGATATAAATTAGGTTATTGACTAAATAACATATAACTGCGATGAAATATCATTTAAATATGTGTCCATTTTACTTGAGTTAAATGTTATAAGGTAGGGCTCAGTTATTTTTGACTAACCCTCATATTTTTACAATTTCAAGTGTTTTCATCTTGATTCTAGTCCCCGCACTTTCATTTAATGCTGTTATCATTCCAATCCTCAGGAGTGTGTGTTCAATACTGGGCGGTACTTCTTTTGTGGATCTTTTTTTCTTTTGTTTGCTATGCCTTTGTGCGCGTGCCTTGTTGTCATCCTCTTGGAAAGGGCTGACCTCTTGGCTCTCGTTTGTGGTGTCCAACTGTGAGTTTGTCACTTTCCCACTGGTATCCTGGGCCAGGTGTGGTTCTGGATTGTATCGATTCCTGATCTTTGCACCCTTACTTACTTTGTGGCGTTAATTTTATCCATAAAGTGACGTTTTTGCATTTCATCACATGTCATTTATAGAAAGTAAGCACATTCTAAAAGAAATTTAATCGAAACATCATATAACTACGCAAAAGATATTTTTCATCTGTTGCGTATCTTTATTCCTTAAATATATAATAATGTTTGTTAAGGTAAAACATATCTGCAGACAAAGGAATACAATAGTTTTAGAAACTTAAAATCTAACACCCCTAGAAATGTACAATGAACTATCGCATGTTTATTGTATCAAACCAGGAAGAAGGAAAATCCATTAGTAAACAAAGGGTTATTGTCTTACATGTATGCCCAACGGCGGCAGCAGATATTCGGCCTTGGTCTCATTTGACATTATTTATTTATTTAGATAATCTTTTACTAAAATACAAATTTGCGAGCTGAACATTTCTTGTACTTCAACAACAGCAGAATCTAGGGCGAAGATTTGGTACCAGTAAAATGCATTTAAGCCCCACGGTGGCTTAGGCTGCTGTCCGTTCTAAGGCGGTGGTTTTGTTGTTATTGACTTTTTGTTTATTGTTACTCCCATTGTGGGAGTCTGTAATTGTTCTATGTTTTGTTGTACGTTACTTTATGTCCATTCTAGTATTGCAATCATCTTGATGGGGAAGAGAGAGCTGATTGCTTTGCTTAATTTGTCTTCCTGGTGTCTCGTAATGGTTGAGCGGCTCTTCCTCGCGGTACCACGGGGTTGTCTGCAGTTTGTGATTGTGGTATTTCCTGATCATACTCACTTATTATTTTTGATTGCACATACTTAATTATCCTCAAACTTTCGAATTAACAGGTGATATCCTAAGATACTTTCTTGTATTTTACAAGATTGTAACCAAGGATGATAAATAATACCACTATATTGTTATCCTTTGACCCTTTCTTGTATTTCGTTTCGACAAGATCGGATCTAGGGATATTTTTCATTCATGGAAGACCGCCAATGCGAATGCAAAGGCTGATCAGCACCTTTTTTGTCAGCACCTAATGTAAATTTTCTATATGCGACACATATCGATTACCGTATGCAAAAAAATATTTCAGAGGAAAAAGAGCACCTCTCCCTATACACTAAAACTCCAATATCACCTAAAGCTTTTGTTTGAAATGCTGGCATTGTATTGCAACTGTGTTGTGTTTTGTGTATCTCGCTATCATGTATTGTATTGTATTTGTTTATATGCTCATGTGCCATTATGGCTTTATGCATTAATAAAGTATCAAATATCAAAATATGTTGGTGTTTGAGGGTTCGAGTTGTCATAAAAAACGATAAACAGCTAAAATAGGTTTAATTTCATGTTACATATTCAGTGTATGTCATGGAATACTCGAAAAGAGATACATGTAAGCACAGTCTACAGTCTGTCTATCAAAATACTACAACATATCTATACACCATGATGTTAGAAACAGGTCCAAACGGTATATGCAAAGATAATGAGTCCTAAATAACAAGCAAGTGAGTTTGACCAGATGCCACAGTCGCAGACCAACCAAATATATCGTATATTAATTATATTTGAATAAAACCATAATTGGGCCTCGACGAGGCAAAAGCTGTCATCGGGGGTTCCGACAGAGCGAGACTCAAACCAGTTTTCTCAGTTACAGAGACTAGCTAGAAAATTGAAATTGCGCTTATAGCAACTTTAGATAAGATACTTTCCAAAAACCGATTAACAAAGGCACTGATCAGTCTGCGCGGATGCGCAGACTGCTCTGCGCCTTTGTTGTTCGCAAACCCCGAAGATATGTTTACTAGCGCCGATGCCCAAGTGTGTGGTAGGTACTCAGAATAAACACCTAATGAGACATCCCAAAACTTAAATATGTGGACCAGCACATGAGCTTTTGATAACTGTACGTATCTGCTTATAATAAACGCATGACGTATCCAGCAAAACTAGATAACTAGATTTAAGTTTAATCCTTCATCTACACCCATACCTTATGTATGCGAGCAGCGAAGGCTCTGATGAGTCTGCACAGATTCGCCTGAGCCTTCGCTGCTCGCTAATGCGATAAGTACCGATATCTCGTGCATTGGCTCTCATATTTAATTTGAAGGATAATAATTTTACAGTTAAAGCTGCATAGTCTGTAATTTTTGATATTTTCGGATTTTTTTATTGTCTTTTTAAATCATTTGTAAAAGTAAAATTAAGTTATGTTTTTACAATAAATCTGTTCACTATAGCTGAAAACTGCACGGAAAAGTGAATTATCTTATAAAACAGGTGTGTTTTCTCTTGTTGGAAATTATTTGCGTCCCTCCAATAATTATAGACAGTTAATTTTAACATAAATGCTGGTGTTTCGATACTGATACATGTAATTTGTTAAGACTTTCGAAATTGGTAAAATGTTTGCCTGAATTTTAGTTATTTTACTGTGTTCTTGAAAAATAGAAACATTAGTTCTAAAATTAAAAGATCAAAAGTTACAGACTATGCAGCTTTAAATGGTTGCTTTACATGTAGCTGTAAAATTATGGTAATGGACAAGAGTAAAGCCCATTTCTGACAAAATCATTAATACGCTCGGCTGATGATTCGCAATTTCCACGTATGTTGGCCCTCGTGTGCCAATTCTTCAGGAAAGCAATATCGCAGTTGCATTCAATCTGATCATCAGGAAGGTAAAGGTCACGCAGGTCGTCGATGGCGGAGATCGCCTGAGGAAATTTCGTCAGGCTTGTGCCGTTCAACCATAGATGGAACAGCTGAGGAAGATTCTGGAAGGTCGAACTGGATATGTACTTTATAGGATTCCCATCAAGACGAAGAGTTTGCAAAGAATCCATGTCATTGACGTCGTGCGCCTCGATGAGTCGGATTTGGTTGCTATGGAGATCAAGCGTCGCCAGAAGTGGAATCTTCTGTACCGCCTCTGGTACACGAGTGAGTCCATTCTCATAAAGGTACAGCGTCTCGAGTTTTGTGTTCGCTGGAATCAAGGAATCGTCGACATAAAACAAAGCCGGGTTGTTGATTATGTACAAACTGGTTATGTTTGGGAATAGGACAAAGACTGGTGGGAAATGCTTGAGATTGTCATTTGACATGTGGAGAGTTCTCAACGATCCGAGCGCGCTTGGGCAAGGCTCAAAGATAGACTCGCGACCGTGGTAATAGTCATTATTGTCGTAGTAGAACGACTTCACCTTTGTCAGATGACAAATAGCAGGCAGAAGGCTTCCAACATTAGTGCTGTCAATTCGAAGAGTCTGAAGGGTTTGTGAAAATCCGTGGAAGGCATCTTGTGGAAGAGATGTAAGCCTCATGTAGTACACATTTAGAGTCTGTAAAACTCTGAAGAAACGTAGCTCTGATGGCCATTGACTCATAGAAACGTCCCCAAATGAGAACGAGAACAGCGTTTTACCAATCTGATTCATAGTATGAACTTCAAAACTGGTCAAACTGTTGTTTGTTAAATCCAGGATCGCCAACCTTGTGAGATTTCCCAGTGCAGTCGGTATAGATGTTATCTTATTATTAGAAAGATATAGTTCTATAAGTGACCCTTCGTAACCCATAAAAGCATCTTTCTCGAGCGTTGAGATCTGGTTGTTATCCATATGAAGACGAAATGAGCTCAAATGAGTGTGGTTCAAGTTCTTAAAAGCATATGTTTTGACACTGGTGATTGCATTGTTTTGAAGGTCAAGGTGCATTTCTCTGTGACTTCCAGAAGCGTTGTAAAATGTCGGGATAATGCTTAGTCCCAACCCATCGCAGTGTATATACTGGTTATTTCTGTCATCTGTGCATGTACATGGAAGTGACGCCTCGCAGTTAGGGTCTGCAGGGGCTGCCAGCACCCCAGGCCCACCAAGGGACAGCCAGGTAATCAGCAAAATATGTCTCTGAAAACAAGAAATGTAAAAATAAAAGATAAACATTATCAAAATAGCTCAGAAAAGCCGTTAAAGAGATACTTAAGAAATGAATTCAATTTTTGGAATGTTCATGGAATCATGAATACTTCGGGTCTCTTGCAAAGTAAGTAAAGCCCTTTGGTCTTCACGTTAACTTTGCAAGAGATCCGAAGTATTCATGATTCCATTAACAGACCAAAATTGAATTTATTGCTTAATATTTTCATTTTGTTATAAATATCAAAAATATAATAAAAAAATATATTTTAGGAAACAAAACAGTTATATATAGATAAAGTTGTTGGAAGGGTTACAAAAGATTAGATTTTAGTGACATTGACCTTATTTTCAAGGTAACACCAGCACTTTGTAATGTAAAAACCTGACTACCATAGGATTTCTGTATGATATCTCTTGAATGGAACAATGGATTATAGCTACACTTTATGTATTGCAAAAATGAAGAGGTGATAAGATTTTGGGGTGAACTTGACCTTATTTTCAAGATCATCATTCTTTAAAGACTGTAAAATAAACCTTTTCTGAGCTCTATGTTTTGAATCAGTGGGTGAATTTTTACCAAACTTGCATAGATACAAAAAAGAGCTAAGTAGATTTTTATGACCTTGACCTTATTTTCAAAGTTACACAAGCTCTTTTTCATTTCAAATTTTGACCTGAATTGTGTTTTCACATAATATCCCTTGAAATAATTGATAGGATCACAGCCATTCTTTATACATTATATCATTGTGACACAAAAATGAGCTGATTAGAATTTAGGTAAGAATGCTTTCTGGCTCAATTTGCGGTTGTGGAGATTCGACCATCTAGTCGGTATTTAGAATATTTGTCATTAATGACGTCATCCATTTGTTCTATCAATATCTAATGTCCTCTCCCTATCTATCTTACTATTCTGGCGATTTCATTTGAACATTTTGCCAGGGAGTGCCAAAGTTTTAAATAATTTCAACGTGCTAATCAGTAAGACTAAAAGCCTAAGGGGTTACTCTGATATTTTTATATATACGTAGGTTCGAACCATTTTGGCGGTTCTGGAACTGGGACTGGAAGGTGGAAATGGATTAACCTTTAGCCCATCAATATTTTTTCCTGAAAATGACGCTTGCTATCTATGTATAGTGCATATATTTAAGTGCACTTCAGACTAGATTTTTCTTGGGAACAAATACTATGAAAGTAAGTGAGTATGATCAGGAAATACCACAATCACACACTGCAGACCAACCCACAGTACCGTGAGGAAGAGCTACAGGACATTTACAGTAACAATACATCTGTAAGACAATAATATCAAAGCAAACAGCTTTCACTTCCTCTTCAAGATGATTGCAAAACTAGAATGGACACAAAGTAATGCTTAACAAAACATGTACAAAGACAAACACAGAATTCCAACAAACAATAGGAAGATCAACAACAAGAGAACCGCCGCCATAGAATGTACCACAGTCTAAGACAACGGGGGGCTTAAATGCATTTTACTGGCGCCAAATCTTCGACGTAGATATCTACAGTTGTTAAAACACAAAACTGCTTAGCTCGCATGGAGGCTTCCTAACTAATGCAATGTATCATCACAGAGAAACAATAAAATCAAATTAATATACTATGATGATACAAAGAAAGGGCTCAAGACTCACAGATAGTCAGAGCTAAACAAAACTTTAAGTTGAGCTACTGTGGGCCCAGCCAACGATAAACATTAGGTACCAACCAACAGATTGAAGCTTTACGTCAGGGCCGTCATTAAATCTGAGGCCTGACACACCGTCGTGCAATTAAGGTCGAAGCCGTAGCTATCAGAGTGATTGGGTTCACAACCAGGCATGCAGACTGTCGCATGATATCCATGTTGTATCCCGCTCTTTTACTTTTAATAGTAAATTTGAATTGATCGCTTAAATTAGGCTTTCCAACAATTCTTTTAAATTTATAAACTAAATCGTCATACAATTTTGATAAGCCCTGTTGTAGACGTCTTTAAACAAATAATGTATTTAACAATCAATTCTGAGTGTCGGTAGTAAAATTTAGAAAAAAACAACTTTACTTTATTGTATCTACAACCTTGATTAGACTGCTACCTAGGTAGCAATCTGATCTGTGTCCATATTGTTTATTATACAGTAAAATCTGTCTTAAGCGGCAACTCAAAAAGAAGACCAAAAGTTGGTTTTCAAGACCGCTTATCGCTTAATGCAGGCCAAAAATATTGCAGAATGCTCCAAAAGAGCATTCTGCAATACATTCGACTTTTATTAAGCTACCATATGTCTTAAAGACCTTTTTTGTCTGTTTTTGAGTGACCGCTTAAAACATGTTTTACTGTTTAGGCTACCTAGAAAATAACCAGACGAAAGCAGACGACAAAAGTTGTGACTGGACGGAAAAGGTTAAAAAACATCTTATATCTTACCAGCATAACGTTCACTAAGGTTTCCTACAAAAGAAAAACAATGTATTAACAATCATATTCGGAAAAGTGAAAGACCAACCTAATAAGTTACAATGTATACACTGTATATATCCAAACCCTATGCATATCTTGCAATCATGACAAAAGCATTTGTAAAAATAGGTAGTATGACCAGGAAATGCCCCAATCTCCGGCCTACCAAAAAGGACAAGAGGAATTTTGTTCTTGCTGTAGTATGGATGTCTCTGTTCTGTGTCTCTTCGTCGCCGTAGTATAAACGTGGCATAATATGAAAAAAAAACTGTGTGTAGGTTCTTTAGATGATGCTACATCCCAAATATCAAGGCTCTAGGCCTTGTGGTTTCAGACTAGAAGATTTGTTTTTTCATGTTTTACCTGTACAAGCCAATGTAAAACATGTGACTCCAAGGGAGGGCCTATTTTTGACCCCAGGGGCATAATTTGAACAGGTTTGGTACAGATTCACTAGATGAGGCTACGTCCCAAATATCAAGGCCGTAGGCTTTGTAGTTTCAGACTAGAAGAGTGTTTCATGTTTTCCCTGTACAAGTCAGTGTAAAACATGTGACTCCCAGTGCGGCCCATTTTTGGCCCCGGGGGCATAATTTGAACAAACTTGTTAGAGGTCCACTAGATGATGCTACATCCCAAATATCAAGGCTCTATGCCTCGTGGTTTCAGACAAGAATATGTGTTTTCATGTTTTCCCTTTATAAGCCTTTGTAAAACATGTGACCCCCAAGGCGGGCCCATTTTTTGGCCCAAGCGGCTTTTTTGAACTGACTTGGTTGAGTTCTATTAGATGATACTACTAATACCAAGAATTAAGGTTCTAGGTCTTGTGGTTTCGGACAAGAAAATTTTTTGAATATTTCATCTCGAAAATCTATTTTTAGCCTGTGTGACTTAGATATGCAACGGACCGAAACCAAAAAAGGGCAATACTAAGATAATTGAAGCCAAGTTTGGTAAATATTCAGCCATAAGTTTAGGAGGAGATGTCCTTTGAAGCAATTGTTGACGACGGACGACGCACGGCTGACATCCAGTGATCACAATAGCTCACCGTGAGCAAATGGCTCAGGTGAGCTAGTAATACACAGAAGGCTCTTGGAGAAGTTGATTTTTCAAAGTAAGCACTATTAGACATTATTCAATGTGTGCATTGTTCAAACATTGGCTAATTAAAAATGCTGTAGATTTATCAAATATTGTTTTATCGACATTACACTTCTTCATGTACATCTTCAATATGTCTGAGTGCATTATACCTGCAAAATATTTAAAGCATATACTGAAGGCTCTGGGAGGAGTTGAATTCATAAAACATGCACTATTAGCTATTAGAATTACAAAGTGACATAACTCTTGCTGTACTGATCACTCGGCTCCTTTTCCCTACCAAACATGCACTGTCTGGTGGTTAAGCATTGGTGCAAATTTTATCAAAATCGGACTCAATGGTAAGTTATTCAACAAAAACCTCGAAATTTTGACGGAAGGGCGGGATGCAGTATAAAACAGTATATACTCCACTAAAACTCTGTTTTGCCGGGTGAGAAGGTATAAATCATGTAAGAAAAAAAAAAGATCATGCATCCTCTTAGAGGAGCAGGCTGACCTGGGACTATGTGCTTACTTTAATCGACAAAATAATTGAGCTGCAACATGAAATGTCAAACAATGTGGTATGTGCAATACGCGCAGTCTGATCAGAGCCTTTGCTAGTCGCTTGAATATTCTATGAGTGTTGAGCTACTGACCGAACACAATTTGAAGTTTCTAAGCTTAAAAGGAGGCTGCACAGGCTCGTCTGTGTCTACACTTGTCAAAATGCCACATTGTTGGAAATCACATGTCGTGGTTCCATTTCTTATTTGTTAATATGTATGATGAATCCATCTAAATCATCACCTGAAAGATTACAGTTGTTAAGAGTAAAAAACAACAACAATGCAGCACGTATACACAGAAGTAGAAAACAAGGAAAACATACATACCCAAGCCTTCCGTTCTATGACTACGCCCGGTAGAAACAACACAATCAGTTCATATATTTCTAAAGGGCCGATCAACATGCTTTGAAACAGCTATTATGTGTGTGTGTCTGATGACTTTTTTTCCTTCAAAATAAACATTAAAAATACTACATGTAATTTCAGGAACACTATGAGAGTTCAAAACGGTTTGGATTCAGATCAGAACCAAGTTTGCAAAGGTTACCTGCAAACCACAAAAATCTACGCTGTACCAATTTTCCGTCGGAAAGATAAAAATTGAACAGCACGTCGATCCCCGACGTCGTCGTAATGTTAAAATGACGTCACCATGTCATTTGCATGTCGCATCTCAGCCTAGTCAGGAATTTCTGCAAGCCTTTTTTATGTTTGTTTTTTTTTTCAAATATAAAAAACGGTGTTTAATGATGAGCAAGAACAATAATCCATTATCTGTGTGAGGATGGATAGAAAAAATCCGGGACGGATTTTTCTATCCCATCCTTACACTCTGATAGATTATTACATTCTCAGTCTGGTACATGTGTATGTGATCCATGATAATGATATTTCTTTGTCAAACTCACTTATATTTTAATAATTATGATTCTAAACGGTGAACGTGGAGACAGAATTTGTCTAATAAAATATATTAGCCGCTAATATGATCTTCTGTTTACTTCGGAAATATGAGATATGTCCTGAAAACTTTCAGTTTTACGGTAGCCGTTATTATTGTTTGTTGGTTTGATTTGATTATTTACATCCCATCAACAATCTTTCAGTTATAAAGGGATGGGTCTTCCTGGGTTCAACCAGTACTAAGCTAAGATTAATGTTCTTGCTCAAGGACACAGCACAGTGAGGCTCTAACCCTCGGTCTCGAGTCAAGCACTCTACCACTGAGCCACTGCGCTCCTTTTTATGGTTATTATTCAAATTTTAGAAATAAATCCAAGCTTATAACAATGGCAAACAAATTTACCAGTCACTCTTGCCAGAGCTTTCGCTTCTCGCATGCACAAAGTATGAAAATGGAGAAAGGCTCAAACCAAAAATTAGATCTCTGGCCCCTCTAGATACATGTACATCAGTTTGGGATAAATGTTGCGCATTTGCGATAAGTATCAAGTCTCGTTTAAGTCTACTCAGATCTCCAATATGGTTAGCCCATTGTAAGTGAACTAGAAATGATCCTTCCAAAAACTTTTTGATCAACCCTATCCAGATTTTCCGACATGTAAACAGAAAGGTTGTGTCTTATCAATGTAAATATGCCTTTAGATTTTGATCTCATGACCGGGCAACTGGGTCACCGAACAGCCGGTTACAATCTGTTCTCATCTTCTTTGGTTCCCCACTCAGATTAACCGATTTTTGTCTAGCACAGTTGAAGAGAAACGTGTCACTCGTTTAGAACCGTATGAGAGAACGCTGCATATGTTCGATTTCCGACCTTTTACCTCATAAGATACCTTTTAACGCCTTTGAAAATAGGACAGACCAAGATCGGACAGCTCTTGTAAGAGCTCTCTGTTGGCTTATGGAAAGTTGTTTTGTTTTCAAACAAATATGTCATAATGGCCATGCCCAAATATATGGTACATTTTGTATCTATAAAAAGTAACAGCATTCACATTCCTTAGTAACCTAGGGTCTAATTAGACCAACCTTGCACCATCAGGAAACTTTCTAATGTGTGTCAAATTGTTTTGTGAGCCCACCTAAATGAGTAAAAAATATTTCCCTAAAAATAAACACATTTTAGCTATACTGAACGAAACTTCTAAACCGCCAGTTAACACAACACATTTTTCAATATAGCTCATTTGTTATTAAACTGTTTGACATGATATTTAACACAGTATATTTGGGCACATGTATCCGCCGATTGAACATAACAAAGTTTGATTCAATAAAGATGTTCATTTATGCGTAACGACAGGGCTCGAAATTTTTGTTTGGACCTACTCGTCCTGTGGGGCAAGTGGTCTTAATTTTTCACTCGTCCTTACTCCAGTTGAACTCGTCCTTAAGTCTTGTTTTAAAAATATTTTCCAACAAGAATATAATTCTTAACTAAAGATATCATGGATGAACCTATTTTATATTGTCACACATGCGATATTGCACGGATTCTTAAAAAAAAAAATAATTCAAAAATCATCTTAATCTAGGAAAACATTAAATCATGATTTATAGTTATGAAAAAAATATCAAATACAAAAATAGAAAATAATCATATAATCTGTCGAATTAATAACACCAAATTGTGTTATCCTTAGGCTAATGTGACAGGGTGTCTTTTTAATCAGTTGGTTTATTGCATGGCTACTTCTACCAACAAAACAAGTGAAGATATTTACTGCCATTTATTAAATAATGCCTATTCCATGTAATAATATGGTAAATTCCATTGAAAACGCCAATATCAGGGGATCCTGCAGTATCCTGTGGTAGCCTGCGGTATCCTGCGGTAATCAGACTGACCCCCGTTTTCGTATACAGAGATAAAATTCGGAACGTCGGCTTTATACTTTCAAAATCCTTAGGCATCATGGGACGGTTCTTTTGAGGACCTTTTGGCCCGCGGCCGCATACTTTTTAAAAACTTAATAATTTTTCAAAAAATAGGCACAGCAACTCACTTCTTACCTTGACTTACTCCCCAGAGGAGTCAAAACCTGGCAAATTAAAAATAAAGACTATATGGCCCAAAACTAGGTACCAGTGGAGTATTTGTTACATCCCCATCAACACTTTTTCAATAGTAAAAATACACTGACCCCAACACAACTTATATGGAAAACGAAAGTTACCTGCACATCACCAGCCCTATCACTCACTTTCAGTCTGTAGATCAATATTACACAATATTCAAAATCAGCAGGCGACCCCTTAATAACCAATTAGATTTTTGGCCAAATCTCTTGGAAAACAGGACACTTTTGGTGCTCATTGTAAACAACTGACAACTGCAGCCGATGCAATGTTACAAGCAGGGCTGTATGATATGAAATTTTAGTTTCGTATTTCACTCAAACTTGTAGAAATATCCATCCTACAAGGCTTTTCAGCCGAAATATGCTCATAAATCGACATTCTAAATTCAAATTATGCTATTTTGGACCCCTATACTAGAATATATTAAAATTCGTCCGTCCCCAATTTCGAAACTATCCCCTGATGCCTTAGGCCGAATTGATTTTCCAATGCGTCCCGGTATTTAGTTCAAAGATCAACCAGATTTTATGGGTTGCATTTACTGCTGACTAGTGTAAACATTCGGTCACATTTTAGTGACATTTTAAACCTACCGAACGATCTTTCTTTACTGTGTTTGCGTTGCTTTTGCAGGCTGTAAAACATGCTAGTTAGTTCTTTTTTTTTCCTCAAAAATAATTACAAAACCATAAAAATCTACTCGTCCTGTCGGGCTAGCAAATGGCAATTTCCACTCGCCCTTACCGAACTTCCACTCGTAAATACGAGCGGACGTGTACAATTTTCGAGCTCAGAACGATAGAGTAATAATACCTGTTTTGCACGTGGAACACGATGCTAAATGGTTTTTCGCCTTGTGTATACTCGCATTTTTATCGACAACTATCGAACAACTTTATTTTATAACAAAAATAACAACGTTTGGGTTGTATGAGTATAAAGTAGAGGGGTCGGGCTGTGGGTTCAATCGAAATAGGGGCCTCGCTGAGACTGATTCATACTTTATCACAAGGTTTGGCATGCTTTGATAGAGCCGGCAGTTTACACCACAACCTGTCGGTCATTTTTCATTTTTGCACTCGTATGACGAGAAAAATTGACAAAAACTGAGTATTGCGTATGTCATAAAATGTCCTGTATAGTCCACCATACTTTGGTGCGGTGATGCACAAATGCTGCATTGGAACGTCGGAAGTGTCGAGATTGATGTGCAGTACACGCTTAATGGGTGACGGATGTTTCAATAATTTTGTCGACAAAAAACATTTCATCACCATAAACACATTTCTGTGTTCTTTTAGGCCATATGGGCCTCCATAGGAGCACTGAATTCCATGAAAATTGCTACTTTATATTTCTAACTCAACACGATAGTGTTCAATAATGTCCATTTACAGCTCCAGAAAGTTCAGGTAATATTGTGGACAAAAACATGTCATCTCCATAAGGCATTCTTGTGTTGTTTTATGTCATATGGGCTTCCATAGGAACATTTTGGATTACCTGAAAATTCCTACTTAATAAAAGCGAAACCTTAAAATGTCAATACTGTCCATTTTTATCACCATAAAGTTGGTGTTTTTCACTTTAGGTCCCTGAAATACTTGATTTTAAGCAATGCGTTCAAACTTTAGCGTTTGCGTGAAAATCAAGCACCTTTAAACAGTCTATCAATTGAGTATGTTAATTTCAATTTATGAAAATGAAATTTTGACCGGTTCAGTTTAATTGATTTTTCCGTATTGAGTGTATCATATATGTTATGATATTTGAGAAAATATTGAGTGGCGGTTTAGAAGTTTCGTTCAGTATATGTGAAATTGAATGGTTGTCATGGCAAAGCATCATGCGTTTCTAAAGAATTGGGATGTTCCTACAAAACCACTCATATCTCAGCAGCTACTCGGCCTAAAATTTTAAACTTGGTGTCAACTGAATGTTAAGACACAGACCTTTAATCCGATGTTCAGCTATGTAAATTATCAAATTTGCATATTCATGAATATTAATTCAGAGAAAAATCGTAAAAATAAGGGGATGTACATGCAAAATTATCTTCATCTCAGCTGCTTACTATCCTAGTATACTAACAGCATTGGCTTGGTACCAATTTAATGCTAATACATAGTACGTTTACTTAATGACCCAATATGCAAATTATCTAAAAAGTATTCATGAAAATTAATTAAAATATTAGAAATGAGAAAAAATTGAGAACAATTAATAGAATGAACATACAAAATTACTAATATCTCAGCTGCTATTTATCCTTGATTTCATACTCACTTTCTAAACTTGTTCCCAAATTAAAGTCCAGGAAAAGTTCTATTATAGTTTTGTTTGATACACTAATTATTTCATTTGTTTATTAGTGTGTATTTTTTGAAGATACAGGCGTATTGATTTGTTTTCAATTTTTCTTTAGTTTTCTATAGTTTTCATCAATATTTATGAATATGTTAGTTAAATAATTTGTATATCTGACCATTGGAATAAATGACTGTGTCTCAGCCTTAATTTCGATACTAAGATTAATTGTCTAGAACAATATAAAGATGAGATAGGTGTAATTTTAGAAGTAGACCTCTACTAACGTTTCTACGTTTATTCTCTCATTTCTTATGTTTAAATTAATATCAATACATTTAAAAATTGGATAATTTCATATAATGAGTATTGAGTAAAGTAAAATATCTTAGCTTTAAGTCAGTACCAAGTATGGTAGACTATGAATACTAGCAGCTACGATATGAGTAATTTTGTATGTATACCCCTTTAACTATAATTTACCATTTTTCTCTCATTTCCAACATATAAGTTAATATTCAGGAATACAATCATAAAATGATTGCATATCTAATTATGGCATATAATATGCTATGTCTTAGCATTTATTTGGTACCAAGTTTTAAGTCTAGGACAATTAGCGGATGAGATATAGATAACTTTGTAGATATACCCATATTATTTTTTCCGCAATTTTTCTTTTTTTTTTTAGTTTTAGACGGTGCTCCAATTTGAAGAAGTCAAAGATACGATTAGCTCAGGGAAGTATTCTACAGCGAACGACAGTGTTCGCTTCGACCATACCTCTCAAAGCCCTAGTCCCGCTAATTCTACTTGCAACATCCCAGATCTTGCACTACTTCAAACGATTGTATCTAAGGTTCAAGTTGATATATTAACTCTAAGACAAGATAATAACGGGCTGAGAGAAGAAATAGGATCGATTAAAAAAGATATCAAAGTCATCAAAAGTGACATTGCGCAGCACACAGAGTAAATGGCTGATATTCGACAGTCGGTCGAGAGGGTTACGGATACAAGTCAAATTGCGTCGCGCGTCAGTAAAAACGTGATATAAAGCAGATGCGAATAGACTTTTCCTCCACTAACGATCACTTGAATACCCATTTTGAACAACTGAAGGAAACTATCTCGCTCATTGAGAAAGTCGAAAAACGGGTTAATAAAGTAGACAGCAAATTCCAGAAGCTTCATAATAATAATAAACTGTTGTCGGACGATACTTGCGCTAGTACAAAAAGGGCGGAAAATAGCGCTCCATTATCTGTTGAATCCGTTATAAACTTAGAAAGTGAAGATGAGAAATTGCGACTTCGAATACGTCGACGCACTTTACTAATGTAGCTGTTGATACGGATGTCGTGTTAAACAGTGAAACTGACCTTCATCGGTCACCATCGACGGGTCGTTTACATCGAGTTCCTTGTTAGACTAACAAGAAAGCACACACTACTCTCAGTGACACGTTGTTCTCGCATACATATTTTTACACCCGGAAATCAAGAATCCGTGCAGACTCAGAAATGTTCATCGCCCTCTAGTAGTAACAAGATAGAGGTCTTAACCACGCAGAAAAGTACGGAAAATATTAGAGAGGATACTGGAGATATACAATGTACATGTCCTCAGACTAATCGCTACTATGTGCTTAGACCAGAAACAATCGTGCACGGATGGACCCTCCTTTACCGAAAACGGGACACAGGGTAGACAAACTGATAAATGAAGACGACGACGGCGATTTTGTAACATACATTTGACGAAGATCCCAGCGTTCTTATGTAGGTGGCTTCCAAGCTAATGTAACAGAGAATATAATTATGAGATATGTTAAACGCAGACTGAGGTATAACTGCTAGGTGGGTCAGCATTCGCAGATACGCTAATCAGAACAGAGCAGTTATCAGACTACACGCGGATGCGGACGTTGGATACATGTATCAATTACTTGATGAGGGTTTCTGGCCCAGATGGGTAACATGTAGACATTGATATTCAAACAATCAATACAGAAGAAATGTTACAAGCCATGATTACCGTCGTGGGCGATCATCAGGTGATGAATCTTATTACAATGATAATGATAGATACGGTAATAGATACATTCCTGGGGACTATTAACACGCTTCGTGCTCCTCGAGAGTAAGTGTCGTTCAGAACACGCTGTTCGTAAAAGGAAGACGCCTTCAAGAGTTGTACGCTCCATAACTTGCATACCCTATGAGGTATTTTGATAATGTTTGGTAGGATTATAAAGTAATAGTAAAGTAAGGGAAAGAAATCATTCTTGCACCTGGCACATCATCTGGATATAAGTGTCCAGATGGTGTGTCATGTGCAAGAGTGCTTGCGTTCCCTTACTTTATATTTGGATCATCCACTTAGAATGATTTGTAAATGCAACGCATTGTCTGATTGGATAACGTCATACATTTGCGACAGTATATCCTGCGATATACTGTCACAAACTCGACGTCATTACGTAACGTCGCTTTTCATTGGTTGACAAGTGAGTATCTGCAGCTGGCGAGCGGTTTAATGCAGCCGAAAGGAAATGTTTATAATACATTAGAATGGGGATAACCATATTCAAAATTTTCATTTGGGGAGGTATATTGTCATACGGTCGGAAATCACGTTTTTAGGCTTACGCATCGCCGTAAAACTAAAGTTCCGACCGTATATCCGACGATATACCTCCACAAATGAAAATTTTGAATATGGCTATACAACATGAACATTGTGCGTCAGTCTGCCAATTTGGTTATAAACCATCCACATTAGCTATGGTTTCCTGTTTGAATGTATGATGGTGGGTCAGGCCTAAATAAAATGGCGACTCTGTACTAAAACTTACATAGGTGGGTTGATGTAAGATGCTTGTCTTTCGCTGGGTTTACCGCAGCTCAACTTGAGATTTTCTTTAGCTCAGACTGTCTATACGTTAAGAGCTATATATTTGCTTTGTTTTATTTTAGTAGCTACAGTAAAACGGCCACTCAAAAATAGACAAAACAAAGATCTTCATAACAATTGGTAGCTTAATGAAGGTCGAAAGTATTGCAGAATGCTCCCCTTGGACAATTCTGCAATACTTTTGACCTGCATTAAGTGATAATTGGTCTTGAAAACCAATTTTGGTCTTTTTGAGAGTGGCCGTTTTACACTGGTTTTACTGTAATTTGATTAGATTGGTTCACTGTTGTGATACATTGCATTAGTTAGAGCTAAATAATATCTGTGTTTGTAAAACAGTAGAATCTAGAACGAATATTTGGCCAGTAAAATTAAAGCAGTGTTTTCAGAGGATTACTATTAGACGGATGGCTGAGAATGGGTTTGCTCCCCCCCCCCCCCTAGGGAATTTTGCAGACATATCTTATCTTGTAGATAATTGAAAGCCGAGTCTTTTAAGAGATGTTTGCACTCTGTGCTCCGGGGCGTTAGTCTGTAAGAGCCTGTAACATATGTTACTTAATCAAACTAAGAAAAAGTAAATTAAAAGTTTGGGCTACAAATTGAAGACATTAAAATATTTATTTTTAAAAATCATTCATATAGTCTGCATACTGGATATCTTAACTACATATGACAGCCATTTGATCAAAATTGCGGCTTCCTAAGGTGTCATATGCGTTACATAAATCAGATAACCCATTAACATTTGCAAGTGTGGCTAACATCATTTACATTCACAATCTCTCTGTGTGTTTTTCAAAATGTTTTTAACCATGTCTGACTAGCTTATGCAATTGGCTAACAGAAAAATTAAAGTTTGTTTTCCTAGCTTGAATATTTTTTCTGGAATAAGCAATTAAACAACCCTACCCCTACCCAGTTTTAAGGTGAAATGTTTGGTATTAAAGCTAAAGTAAAAATAGTTAAAAAATATTTGCAGTTGATGAATGTGTTTCATTGTTTGGGATTTATTTGCTTATATGAAAAGACTCATAAATCTGCAAGTTTGTTGCAATATTTTTAATATCAGAGGCTGTAACATATGTTACCTGATGTAATAAATGGGCAAGCTCATTGTCTTTACGTAAGATATGCCTAAAAATGTTTTAATCTCCTCGAGGGAATTTTGCAGACATATTCCTTCTTATAGTACATCTCAAGCTGCATTGAATAAGGGATGTTTGCACTCTCTATGTTGGGGCGTTAGTCTGAAACAGCGTGTTACATGCGTTACTGTATCAAATAAAGGAAATGCAGTTTGAAAGTTTGAGCTAAAATTGTGAAAAAAACTTGCAGCTGTTGGATATCTTACATTGTTTAGGGATTTTAAACTGGCTCCTATTATAAAGACTTATAGATCTGCTAGTTGTCATCAAGTTTTAAAGATCAGAGAGCGTTACATATGTAAGCGTGATAAGTAAAATCATCAAACAGTATTTTGACATCAAGCTGAGTAAGGGCCTGCTCCATCCTATTCCCCTTTGGAATTCTGCAGACAAATTACATCTTCTGTAGCCATTCAAGGTGCATTTAATAAGACATGTTTGCACTCTGTAAGTCAGGGCGTTAGCCTGTAACAGCTTGTTACTTATGTTACTATATCAATTTGAGAATAAGAAATTTGAATGTTTGAGCTACTAAAAGAAGACATTAGGATTATCTAATAAATTGGCATTCTTATAGTCTTTATACTGGATGTCTTTACTACATATGGAAGCTGTTTAACATAAATACGGCTAACTGTGGTGTTATGTGCGTTACATGAACCTAATTATAATTTAAAAGCTATAATTGTGGCTATCGTCATTTGGTTAAACAACTTCTATGACTTGGTTTCAAACTGTTTTATTAGATTTTACAAACCTGTACTCAATTGATGAATAAGAAAAACCAAGTTTGCTTTTCTATCTTAAATATATTGTCTTATAGGAGCTAATACACAGCCTTTCTCCCAGTTTTACAGAGAAGCAAATTTTGTTATTACCGTTTAAGTAAAACACATGAAAGCGATTACAGCATGTGGATATTTTTCATTTTCTCAGTCTGTCTTGCTCATATATCTGCAAGATGTCATTAAGTTTAAGATCAGGACACTTAATATGTACTTATAATATAAGTCTTTGGTGCCAAAACACTAGAAATTATATTCATTTGTGATTATCAAGCCCATGAACTGTTTTTACAGATGTTATCAATGACCTTTTGGACACATTTCCTAATACTGTGCATATAATGCAAAATATAGAGCCACAAATAGAAAAGATAGTTTTTAATTTTTACAAGAAAATACAATAAATGAAATGGTCCAAACTATTTCTCATCGATTTAACACTCATGTTAAACGTTTGTCGTTGTCTGCTTCTGTGGTAATCATTATTATCACACGCCTCCTTGCAACTAGTAGAATCATCACACAATATTTCAATCATTTACTGTTATTCAATTTTACCACCGGTCCACTCAAAATTGATGAGCCATTATCAACTTTCCAATTTTGCCATTTAAGGCTTGGAACATTCGGAAACTGATATGAATTCCTAATAGTTGGCTCTTTGAGTATGTGTTTCAAGTGATACTCTGCAAGTAGGAGAAAGACTAAAGCTTTACAAGGAAGAAAAATATGCCATTAATAGCAATGAGTATCTGGACTGATGTACCTTGATATTTTTGTGATAAAGAATCATATCTTAGCTGGTTAACTTTTATAAATGTAGCCTTTCCATACATGCAACCCACATATTTTCATCTAATAATGTCTCTGCACTTATTATCTTTCCCCAAGCATTCAAAAACTTATTTGAAGTCTTAGTACTTCTGGAGTGCTAAAACCAAGGTAACTCTTTCCCTTCAGATAAAGGAACTAGATGTATCACAGCAGGTAAAGCAATGAAATGCAGGATGAACAGAGCGCAAATAGACCCTTTCAATTCAATGATTCACTAAGTTTCTAAGATAAGAGCGCTGATTAAAGGATGTAACATATATAACTCGTCATAATAAATGAGCAAGGGCATTGTCGTGACATCCTTTTTGATTACACAGTCAGAGGCAAGTGTTTTCAATTTCAGTGTTTTCAATGGATCATGAAATGAGGCACCTTATCAACTTGTTTACTCTGTATAAATCTTCCATAGACCATAATACAGAACTGCTGGCTATCCCATTCTACCTATAGTCCACTTTCCTTCTTTTGAATGCAACAGCTTATGATATGGCTGCAAAAACTGAGAATTCATAGGTTTTACATTATTTTAAGACATGCTTCAATGTACTGACATCAAAAAACAACCAACTGCAACATAATTGATGGCAATGTCCAACTTCATATTCTTTCTCTTATACCAGATAACTTTCAAGGTGTGACAGAAATTGTTTCAGACGGTCTGCCAAAACCATCAAGAGTCAACATTGTAACTAAAGAAAACTTATTAAGTTCTTTGGGCGCAGCAAAATACTATTGATCTAAGACCTGAGGACTTAAGCACCAAAGGACTGGATAGGTTCCATGGCAAATGATGCAAAAAAGCAGCCTATCAAATTTCTGTTTGACCAATGTCAGAAATCTTAAAGTATTCTTAGAGGTACACGGTAGAGACATAGATTTTTCAAAATCAGAGCTGACATTGACTAGCACGGATGCAGATGCAGCTGCAGTTAGATTGCTCTTGCCACTTCACAGGAAGAGATATATACCAGAGTCATACTCCATAGTATGCATATATGTGAAATGGCATTAAACCCATATTTAATCAGGTGTTTGATCCCATGACACTGACATGTTGTTTCTGCTTTTGAAGAATGCTAAGGATTCAAGTTTGGCTGAGTCAAGTTGTTTGACACTGGCCACACATACAAAGAAAATTAAGTCTTTTGATGGCAAAAGAGGAGGATCACACGAAATGCTTATAAGTGATGTTTGTCACAATTACCAATTTTAAAAAGTAAACTTAATTAATGTAACACATATAACACCATAGGAAGCTGTATATTTGTTAAAAAATCTTTTCTTATTTATCAAAGGTATTCAGCATGCAAACTACATGAATAATTCAAATAAATAGATAGTTTTATGTCTTCTTTCTGTTTCTCAGACTTTCAATTCATTTATTCTTAAATTGATATGGTAATATACATACTTATCATACCATTACAGGCTAAACCCCTAGTTAATAGAGTGCAAATATCTCTTATTTGATGCAGCTTGAATTGTTCTTTAAGGTAGGATATGTCTGCACAATTCCCAAAGGGGTGGAGAGGAACAGGATTGTACTCAGTTTGCAGTCCTAATACAATGCCATGATTCTACTGGTTGTGATGAAATGGGTGATTATTTTGCCGTAGAAGCAGACACAATGATAGACATTGAATAAAGATTGTTTTTGAATAATTTTATTTGATAGGAATATTTATTAAATCGTGTCATTTAAATGAGAACTAATATATTCTATCTATATGTCTATATATTTTAATATTATAGGCATAAGGAAATATGTGATTAAAAAAGTTATGTATAACATAGGTAACACAATTCCATGGGCTTGTTATCAGCAATGACTGTAATTACTAAGACTAAGGCACCAGAGGCTAGAGATTAATAGGAAAACATGTGAAAAACGTTTTTTTTTTTCTGAAATATCATCTCTTATTTCCAAGAAAATTTCCTAGCTCATTCATTATGCCATGTAACATACGTTACATACTTTAATAAGTGCTCTTATTCTGATGTCAAACTTGCAAATGTATGACTTTTTATTGCATTAGCAAGACAGTGCCAAAAATGCAAGATATCCAGGAGCGTCAAATATTTTCATATATTTTTCTTCAATAATAGATACCAAAATTGGATACTTAAAATTGGGGGTAGGGTTGTTTAATAGCTCATATAAAACAATATATTTGAGATAGAAAAACAAACTTTGTTTTTTCTATTAGTCAAATTAGTATTTTAGTAAACTAAGATTAAAAACACTTGCAAAAATGCACAAATTGTCTGTGAAATGAAAGATGTTAGTCACGATTTCAACTTTCAAATGGAAATTTAATCTATGTAACGCATATAACACCATTGAAGGCTGTAATTTTGTTTAAAATGCTGCTTTTATGTAGCTTAGGCATCCAGCTTGCAAACTACATAATAAATTTGAATAATTAGATGGTTTAATGTCTTCTATCTGTAGCTCAAACTTTCATTTTGATTTTTTCCTTAGTTTGTTACAGTAACATATGTAACAGGCTGTCAGAGACTAACGCCCCGGAGCACAGAGTGCAAACATCTCTTAAAAGATGCGGCTTGAAATTTTCTTCAAGATAGGATATGTCTGCAAAATTCCCTAGGGGGGGAGCAGGACCTTTTTTAGCTCGAAGTCTATATGTCCCAAACTGCAAAGTGAGTCGGCAAGCATGATTACTGCTCTTTATTGTGTCAAATATGATACAGGTCGAACTTCATCAATTATTTAAAGGGACAACATACACACACACATATTTGGTCAAGCTTTGAAAATACAAAGTGATGTTGGTTCATTGAATATAAGGTCAAGGTCATCAATATCTAATTTACTCTTTTCTGTCTGCAAACAATGTATCGTGTAGTAAAATTCACTGGTTCAGAAGACAGAACTCGGAGAAGGCTGATTAACAGTTTTTAAGGATGATAGCCATGATACTTAGGTGACCTTGTAAACTAGGTCAAAGTCACTTAAATCATATCAACTCTTTATTTTGCCACAATGATATAATACATAAAAGTTTAGCTAGAATCCATTGTTCAATTCAAGATATATTATACAAAAACCCTATTTTGGTCAAAATATAACATTTAAAAGTGCTAGTTTGACCTTGAAAATAAGGTCAAGGTCACCAAAAGCTAACCAACTCTTAACCATCTCCTAGAAAATACCTTTGCAAGTTTGGTTAAATTTATACAACCGGTTCAGAAGATAGCGCGTGGATATGTCTTCACAGTGGGATGACCTTGAAAATTATGTCAATGTCACTTAAATCTCATCAACCCTACCCCTTGTCCCAACATTGTATCTATGCAAGTTTGGTCAAAATCCATCCACTGATTCAGAAGATAATGCATAGAACCCCTATTTTGCACATTTCAGTGTCAGTGTGACCTTGAAAATTAGATCAAGGTCAGCAAAATCTGATCAACTCTTACATACCTCCCAACAATGTATTTATGCAAGTTTGGTCAATATCCATCTACTGGTTCATAAGATAACGCAGGGAAACCCTATTTTAGAGATTTCAAAGTGCCTTAGTGTCATTGAAAATTAGTTCAAGGGCACCTAAAATCCGATCTACTCTTTCCCACCCCCAAACAATGTATCTATGCAACTTTGGTCAAAATCAATATGCTGGTTCAGAAGATAATGTAATGAAACCATAATTAGGTCAAGGTCACCAAACTCTCATGTTACATTCCCCTTTTCCCAACAATGTATCTATGCAAGTTTGGTGAAAATCAAATCACTAGTTCAGAAGGAAACATTTGGAAGCCATATTTCGGACATTTCAAAATGCCGCTGTGACCTTGAAAGTTAGTTCAAGGTCACACTTTTTTTATGTAACCTTTTCCTTCTCCTAACAATGTATCTATGCAAGTTTGGTCAAAATCCAATCACCAGTTCGGACATTTCAAAGTGCCCCTGTGACCTTGAAAATAAGGTCAAGGTCGCCAAAATATAATCAACTAGTTCCCCCTCCCAACAATGTATATATGCAAGATTGATCAAAAACCAGCAAATGGTTCAGAGGATAATGCATGGAAAAGAAGCTACGCAGACGCCGACACTGACGCCGACGCAGAGGTAATCCGCACCGAAAACAATATGTCCCCCCACCCTTCCGGTTTAGGGGACATAATATATAATAAGCTACCAGCAGCTGCGACTGACATCCGTTCTGTTTTTGTTAATTATATATTTGTTTATGCTCCTAGTATGTTGAGCCTTTTAGTTTCTTGTGGTATAATTCGTTGTGTCATCTCTGTTCTTGCAACCATCGTAACTAAATATATGTTTTGGTATGGTCTGTCAAAATTGGCGGAACCCCAGTGACCTCATTTTCTGTTCATGCTAAGGCCATGTTTATGTTGAATGTTTTTTTACCATTATTTATTGCATGTGGCGGCTTTGCATTTGATATTTTTTTAGTCTGGCAATATGAATGCGTAACTTTAATAGTGCCCATGCTGTCCTGTTTATGTCTTCTTTTCGACCTTGGTGCTTTGGGTTGGTCTGAGGTTGTGGCATTTTCTGGTGATACTCACCTTTTTAGATATAATTTATGCTTGTGCTCACACCAGCGCGTATAAAAATTCTTGTAAAGCTCCAGATAGTTTTTCTCTCATGGAATTTTATATTTAGGTCCTCTGGACGTAATAGAAGAAGCTAGATTATAAAGTTTGAATTTCCAGTTCTTCTCTTTTAGGCATATAGTAATCGCACTGTCTGTCCGCCAGTTCCGCTTCGTGTCCAGTGCTTTTCGCCTATATTCTTTGAGGTAGGAATCCCAAATTTGGTGTGTGGATGCATCTTGGGATGGCAGAGTGTAGCGTACCATTTTCGGGTCACCTTGATATTACCATTGACCTCTGACCTAGTTTTTTTTTTATAATAATCGTGTCAGGAGCATATCTCTTATATTATTTGAGGTAGGAATTCCAAATTTGGTGAGTGGATGCATCTAGGGATGACAAAGTGTCGCGTACCTTCCTTGGGTCAATGTGATATTGAATTATGACTTAGTTTCTAGAATCGACATGGAGTCTGGTGCACATCTCCTATATTCTTTGAGGTAGGAATTCCAAATTCAATGTGTGAATGCATCTTGGGATAGCGGAGTGTCACATACCATTTTGGGTCGCTGTTACCTTGACCTTGATCTCTGACCTGTAGTTGGTTCACAATTGAGTCACAAGAAATAAAACCATAGAGCTTTAAGAACAGATTCAACTTCATCACTAGTAACAACAATATTGCTTAATCCACCACCAATTAAATATAGGCAATTCTGGAAGAGATGCATTTTTATCATTTAACATACTTAGTTTGTTTGAAAAAGAAATAATATAATTCGTATAACACTTATTAAAGACATATGCGGCTATTTCCAATGCGCACCTTTCCCGCGTCTGCAAACGGGGAAAGTTGTCTGGGTCCTGTCTTTCGACCCTTAACGGATTCGGATCAACACAGCTTCCGATATTCTTATGTCATATCGGTGTTCCGACATTTTCTTCACAAAATAACTAATTAAAGTGTGTTCGAAATATCTATTGACATCTTTTCAGAACTGATCGTCTCAGCACTAAAGACAGATAAATGTAGCTCAGTCGAAATCACACGACTTACACAATAACCCTGGTTACAAATACGATAGTGGCCGAGTCTATACTATTTGTATGGTTATTTCGAGCGGCGCACGATCTGACCTCGTGGCCTAGTGGTTAGCGTGTCTGGCTACAAAGCCAGAGGACCAGGATCGATTCCCGGATGCGCACATATTTTCAGTGTGTTTTTTCTTTCTTTTTTAACATTTTAATGCTAAATTACTTCATATACTAGTAAAATGGCATCATCAGAACGACCGAAATGGTGATCCCCGAACTTTTTATATTGAATTACGCATGAAACCTATGGGGGTGGGGTTAAATTTGGCCCTCTAGAAAGAGAATTAGTTCGGTGACCCCAGATTTTTATTCTTTTTTCTGAAAGGTATTATAATAGTCCATGAATTAAAAATTAATTTTCAAGATTTTCAATATCAGATTTTTTAATACATGTTTTTTTCTAAAAACAAATTCCATTTTTTGACGAATTGCCAAAATATATCATGCAGTATCTTGTCACAGCATGGGATAACAAGTAAACATGCACATTTTCTTAAAAGTTTGAGGTCATGGGCAGTAATTTAAGTTAAAAGAAAGAAGCTGGCTAAAGATTACAACCGTTTTAGCTCGATAATTAGGACTAGTGTTATTATTTTATATTTCTAGAAAATTGGTCAAATGCTGTAAACTTCAATATGAGATTCTAAAAAAATTAGTACGGTGACATATCCTTTTTATTTCATAAATGGATAGCCCATGCATAAAACAAACTGTATGCAAAGTATTGAAAATATTTCAATATGGGAAGTATTTAGTAGCATATGTCCTTAAGAAATTTTACATCGTAAGGTCAGTGGGCCTTTTCATAGAATCTATAAATAAGCTGTACCTTTATTGGAGGTATTTTAGTGGCATAAAGTATCAGAACTGCTAAAATGGCTTCTTTCAAAGATGGCCACAAATTTCAAAATAAAACATCAACAACTGATCTCAAATGTTCACCTTGATTGAGCTAAAACTTTGTAGTGAGCCATTGTGGGACATAGAGATACATAATTGCTTAAATATTTCTATACAATATCCAAGTTTGCTACAATGGAGGCCATTTTGAATGTTTAAATGATATGTCCTACTGTCTCGTATGTTGGTTTCAACAGAGGAGGCATTAGGATTATATGGAGATTAGAAATGCTAATATGATTCATTCTGATATCTAAGATGACCATTAAAGCAATCATCTTGAAATTCTAAAATTACCTCTACAGCATCAATTGTGAACCAACAGGGGTCATATACATGTAAGAATCTAACATGAGTGTGAGGGTAGGATAGAAAAATCCGTCCCGAGGATAACGGATTGGCATCACGAGGCTTGCCGAGTGATGACAAATGGTGATCCCGAGGGATGGATTATTCTATCCTACCCTCACACAAAAAATGGATTCTTTTTCTTGCTCAGTATTGTTTTTTTTTTCAAAATAAGCTTTCAAAGGTCCCTGAATACGTTGAGATGCGATATGATATGATGGCGTCACTTTAACAAAACAATGACGTCACTTGACGACCATGTGCGTGAGTTCCAATACAACCAATGTACAGCCCTCACGCGACAGCCTGGATAAGAAAACATGTATAAGATAAGATTTTCTATCCCAGGGTAAAATTTCAGATGTCCTTATCGAGTGTGCAAGAATATAATTCACGTAGGGTTATATAGGGAAAATAAATAGCCACCTTTAATAGAAGTATTGAGCCAAGAGTTTTTAATATGATTTGTAAAGGCTGGAAAAAAAGATCAATTAGTACTCATACACTAAATTGGTCAAAGAATTCTTAGCGATAAGGCGAGCAATCTCCCTAAACGATACGTTCGTTTTATTTTGTTGAAATAACGACTGGAGAAACTAGACACATTCGAAAATATATATAGACGAGCCGTCGATGCACCATTGCCCCCGAATTTGTATATTTAAAACGGGGTTTCCTTAATGCATGTAATAACTCTACTTCTTATTGAATGAGATTTTATTTCGATCATCAACTGTGCTTGTTATTTAGTAACATATATTGGAACCAGACCGTTAAACAAGGGTAAACAATCGTCCTATCAAGCTATGTACAGTAAAACTATTTATATACAGTTTATGCACAATAAAAACAACCATCTTGCAAAGTGGTCTATTTTTGTCAGATATTTGATGTCGTCTTTCGCTTATACAACCCCTTTCCCCCCCCTAGACCCAAGACGCCCTTTACATATGTTATAGCAACCAACCAACGAGTTGTTGCCGCGAAGCGGCAACAACGAGGGTTGGTTGCTGTTACGATTAGAGGCTCTGTTCTGTTCTATTCATCTGCTATATGAAGGCCTGATTTCCGTTCTGTCAACCGAGAGTTCCGGTATCTATACGGAGTCGATTCGATCGAACTAAAAACCTTATTCTACCGTTGAAAAATGTGCCGTAATCATCATTAACATTGTAAAAATACAAAAAGGAAAAATGAATCCCGAAAATGCTAGTTTTGTTGATACTTAAGTTGTATTTTAGCCATAAGACTTAGGGATTTTTTCGATCACCAGGAGCTTGAACGTTAACGATAACTCTTTCAAGCAAGCGGCTGTGTGATTCCCGTGACGTGACGTCACAATTCTTATAACTAACGTTACGTCACGACGTAACGCCAACTGACACGTGCATCGTCGCGCCTTTGAAAGAGGCAGCCACAAATGAGCCGAGACGTGAGATTTCGAACAATATATGTGCGACCAGCAAAGACTCAGATCAGCCTGCGCATACGCGCAGTCTGATCAGAGCCTTTGCTAGTCGCTTGAATTCTCTATGCGTGTTATGCTATTGACTGAACATATGATCAGCTTAAAAGGAGGCTGCACAGGCTCCTCTGAGTCTACACTTGTCAAAATGCCACATTGCTGGAAATCACATGTCGCTGCTTAAATTACAAATCCTCATGGTATCCAATTGGAACTTCCGTTCAAGTGTCCTGGCGCCTTTAAAATAGCTTTCAGGATTATCTTATTTCCTTATACTCAGAGCTTTTAAGCTTGTGATACTAGTTTTTCCCTCCAGTAATTTTCTTACTGACCGTTCCAGCGTTACTTCTTTATTTGTGTTTAACTTTGACATATATCCTTGTATGTGTCTTTGAGCCTTGTGGCCACCTGTTGGGAAAGTGGCTAAGGCCGTCGTCGCCGGTCCGGCAGGTCCAGAGCTGCTGGTCCCGCTTTTTTTGGCTGAGTATGTTTTCCGCCGTGTCCCTTTTTCTCCTTTTGGCTTATTTTTCTTTGAGTGTACCTCTGATGCAACAATATTTACTGAAACACTCCAAACGTTGCGCATGTCATAAATAGACCTTGCCAAGGTGTTAAACAAGCAGTCACAGAAATATTGGTTATGGGTCGCGTCGCGAGAAAACCTAAGGTAGTTGCATTTCAACAACAAGGGCGCAGACCATCCTGCGCGGACGCGCAGTCTGATCAGCGACTATGTTGTTCAATCTCTGGAAAGTATAATTGATAAACTTGCTATACACACAAAATTTCAGCATTCTAGCTAATCTCTTTAACTGAGCAGGTTGGTTTGAGGCTTGCATGGTCGAAAACCCCGAAGACGGCTTTTCTCATGTTGAGACTCATTTATCAAAGCCATGGTAATTTCTGTGATCCAGTTTTGTTTTGCTTTTTTTCTTATTATTATTCTAAAGTTTAAAACGTTGTGAATTCATACAATATTAACATCGTGAGCCCATGTCTATTCCGTTTAGGATATACAAGTCCTGCCTGTTCCAATTTAGCCCAAGAGTTTTTGGTTCCCTCAACGGTCATTTACCGTTAAGAAGCCTGAACCCTGAGCCTGGACCATGTGTACAGAGAAGTGTTTTGCCGTAATGGTTCAACATTAGGGCCGGGCTTCATTACGATAAAGCAAAAGATCTCACGTTTTGTCACCAACAAGGGAAGTCGTCAAGGAAAGTTGCGCAGCCAAAATCTAGATGAAGCCTGCTTGAAAAGACGCTATAGTGTATATCTTTTCAAAATAACAACCCATGGATCAGTGGTAAAAGTTTTTGACAAAAACCTGTGGAGACATATGTCAAAGTAACGGGCTGACGAAAAAAGTGAAAAACGTAACTGTCTAAAAAGGATTTTGTCCTGCATTCGGTTTCTCACTCCACAAGGAAAATCTTTTCTGGCAAAAAAGCATGATCCAAAGCGACTGCAATCTAGTCCCAAACGCATTAAAACCCATTAAAACGGCCATAATAACGCTCAAAATTAAAAAAATATATATCGGGGGAGACCCCCCTTACGATAGGGTGGAATGATTACCAATTCGTGCCCCCCCCCCCCCCTTTCGTGCCTTCGGCACTCGATGATTTCCTGCGTCGGACCACTTTGAAATACACGGCGATGGCCCTGAGTCTGAGCTGACTTCAAGGCGCTTAGAACTGTATGTGACGTTTTCTTGTTTTAGTCACTTTCCCATAAGCTGTTCTTGGTCAGGTGTGGTACTAATTGTATCGAATCCTGATATTTGCCTTCTTCCTTACTTTTTATACTAACACGAGTAATAACTCACAAAAAATACCGTTTACTGTGCTATCCTCTCAGATCAAATAGTGGTTGGTTGCCCATTAGGTGTGCCTATTTCATATTATATTTGTATAGCGACATTTAATTGTCCAAAGGGCATCTTGGGTCTAGGGGGGGGGGAAGCATCTAAAAACAAACTGAAATACGCCAGTTTCATCTTTTCAATGACAATCGTCACAATTTTATGTATATTTCGTACGCATGCGCAGAAGGAATACCGCAAATTTTGGAAATGAAGGGCACTTATATCCTTAAAATTTTAGCACTTTTACTTTTTGAAAACCTGCAAAGGATTTACTAAAACTGTCGTCTAAACGGCACCCAGTCTAAAGACGTAAAATGAGGGGTGGGAGTAGAAGGTGCAAGTTTTCACGGCTTTGTAAATGATGAATCGCTTTGAAACCTATTTTGATGTTTTCTATGCATATTTTACTACCGAAACAGTCCAATTTTAAAAACATTAGGGCAATTTGAAAATTTAGGTTTTGTAATCATGTCAACTAGGGAAAATATACGCCTTATCGCTAGAGCTCCTTATCACCCTGTGTCAAAAGGGTACGGCATATGCGATGCTATCAATTACATACTAGGCTTAGTAGGTGAAAACATAACGCATGCTTTGTTAAAACCTTGGCCATAGAGCTTCAATATATTTTATACAGTACCACACAATGCTTTTTAACCAAGATAGTTCAAAGTAAGTAAGGAGGCAAAAATCAGGAATCGATACAATCAAGTAACACACCTGGCCTGGGATACCACATGGGAAAGTGGCAAAATATAATACAACATAACATACAAGAGAGCCAAGTGGCCAGCAGGTGACCACAAGGCTGTTATTTACAGACAAGAAAGCATGCCGAACATGGAACGTAAATAACAAAAAAATATCCACAAAAGAAACACTGCCTTGGAACGGTCAGTAAAAATCATTTTTATGGTGGGCTTAAACTAGTTTCACGGTACCAAAATTCACCCTTTGACAGGTACCCCTGTTGTCCTTGCTTCTCGGTTAATCACCTTACTAGGCACGCTACATACATTGTAAAGTGATAAACTATGGAACCAGCTGAGTAGAAAGGGTGAATACAGTACAAAAATATAATCGAAATACCCGCTAATTCGAAATAAATTTATGGACACACTGGAGTCAGATAAGAGGACCTTTTTATGAATGATTTTGATAATTGTCTTTGAAAACATACATGTATGTTTTACTGACTGTTCAAAGGCGGTGCTTCTTTTGTGGATGATTTTTGTTATAAGAGTTTCGTGTATGTGTGTCATAATGTCTTATATGTTCCTTGCAGCCTTGTGGTCACCTGCTTGGAAAGGGCTGACCTCTTGAATCACTTATACGTGACGTTTTTTTTTTAATGTGTTTTTGTCACTTTTCTATATGGTGTCCTTGGTTAGGTGTGGTATTTGATTGCAACGATTCCTGACCTTTGTCTTCTTCCTTACTTTGGTGCATGAAAGAAGTGCTTCGCACCAAAACATATGTTTGATAGATACACTCTTATTCTAATCATATTTTTTCGTGGGGGGGGGGGGAGTGGTGGTACATATTTTAATGTCTAACTCCCTAAAGTTTTACTTTTTCGAAATAAAACATCCACGTAGTCTCTTCGAATTCGAATTAGTGTACTTGAAAATACACATATAATTTATGAAATGCGAACGGTCTTGCGAATGTATGTATTTTCTGTGCTGCTAGATGTATCTCCTGACTTGATCTCACCAGTACCGTGAACATCTCTACAACAAGAGTGTCCACACATAGAGCAAATGAGTTTCTTGAATATCGAACGTAAACGTGTACGTTTTGACATAACAATGTAAATAAACGGATCTGCTGATGCGCTGAAAACTCGCAAAAGATATCCGAAATCCCTCAAGAACATCTGAGTGTAGAACTCTCTGGCATTTCGGCCGTATGTTTGTGGATAGTAATTCTTTAGAATAGAAGCAATCGCTGTTGGAATCAATGAGAGAACAAGACATATCGAGAGTATCATCAATGTTATTGAAGTTTTGATTTGGTCGTGTCTTTCACTTTTCTGTAGCTTTCGTTCAAACAGTGTCGCTCTTCGAGAATTATGCCTTGCAAGACATATAGATAAAATAACGTTATTAGCCAGGGTTGCCACTGCTGGTATGAATCGTGCCAAGACTAACATAGCTGTCATATACCAGTTTTGGAAATCAATGTTCTGCTGTGCCCATTTGGTTGGAACATTAACACATTTGGTAGTGTTGGTTTTATGATTGGTTATTTCTGTTGTTTCTTTGAGGAGAATCGGAGGAATCAGTGGTGCAGCATTTCCAACTGTGGCGACTACTATGAGTAGTATTGTGTACTTTCGTAAACTGAATAATTTAACACGCAGCGGAAATACAATGTTAACTAGTCGCTCAAATGACATAAGTGTTATAAGGTAGGCACATGTATTATACACAGTTGACTGTGTCAAACGAAGATCCAGGGAATAATAACAGCTTAGATGATCTGCTATGTACTTGTTGTGCTCTTCTAATATTATAAGTATATTTCTCAGTACTGACAGTGAAAGAAATATGAGATCAGCAATTAACAAAACAAAAAGATACAAATGAAAAGGCTGCCTCACTTTCTCACGCAGAACTATCCATATACCCAACACATTGCCTAAAACGCCTATCAGCGATCCTGCCGGGGAAATGTAATACCACAAAGCAATTTTATAGTTGTTGTATTGCTGTTTGGAAATGTGTCCATGCGTTTTGAATGGAGGTGAGTGTGCCATCTGATCAGTTGACTGACTACCGTTGAACTCATCATTATTTGCCGACGTAATTTCGAAAGCTGAATCCGTTTCTAAGGTACTTCTAGTGATATTTTCTGGGGGTAATAAGGACACCGTGCTATTCGAGTTGTCATCTTCTGAATTGGAAAGGGTGGCGACACATTGAGAGTACAACTGGATGACGTAAATAATACGTCTGAAATAAAATGAAAGACAAATTTATCGTGAGCTGCCAATAGACCCCACTCCACATTTATAAAGTTATAATGGACAATTTAAATATCAAGGATATCAGTGGGAACTACAATATACAGAAGAAGAGTCACACTTCATAATAAGCTAAGAGTTTGCATATACAATAAAATCCTTACCCTGCCGCCCACGTTTTTTACTTGTCGAATTCGCGTTGAAAACGCAGGTAAAACGCACTGTATTTTCAACGCAAATTCCAAATAGCCAATCCCTACTCGTCATTGATAACGCGTTGAACTGCAGTGAAACGCATTTACCTGTCCACCAATCGATCCAGCTGATTTTCCAACGCGAGTCAACGTTTATCACTGCGTAGCAACGCAGATCCGCATTGCAATGTATTGCTGCATAGTCATTCATTGGATGAAGGATAAAACACGTTTAAACGGATTTAATAGCAAAGTAAACATTGAGGTAAGATACGAGGGTCATCCAATAAATAGCGGGAATTTCCTTATAATGCAAGAGTTTGTACAATTAAAACATCGCAAATGTAATAATAAGGTTGTATAATATGTTGGGCATGCAGCAGCATATCCAAAATTTGGTTGAAAAGTGAGGTTGCTTGTTGCTTAGCAATCGAAAAGTGATACTAAAGCTAGCCTGGCCAGATTTTCCACATACACACTAAAACAAATGCTAAAGAAACATAGCCTGACATTAAATTATTATTATTTATCTGAACATAATTTGTCCTTTAATATGTTATATTTTAATTGTTCTCAAAGTTACATATAAAATATGGTCATTAACATGTGCAAGTTAGTCATGGTTGCCTAGCAACCAGGCACTTGAGGAAAATCAGATTATTTGCTAAGTCCATATTTTTCTGTTGCTAGGTAACAATGGACACATGTGATACATAATTTTTTAAGAGACTGTTTTAAAATATAGAATATATTTAATAATTTTAGGATGCTTTAAAACTTTTATACCCACCAAAAATAATTCAAGGGCAAATTTATGACCCATACCCCCATTTCTGATTCCACAATTTTGCATTTTTGTCGCCTTTTTAAGCTATATATCCCTGTCATTTTGACATATTTCAAAAGAAGGCAATGAATTATACAGAATAATTACTTTATGTTGTGGCTTATAGAATAGATTCTTTTTGGAACTGATCTGCACATGCAAGTAACCATGGCAATCATTATAAGGTATCCGGCCAGGTAAGCTTTAAGTATGTGTTTGCATTGCTAAGCAACAAGTGACATCACATTCTGTCAAACATTTGAATATGTTTTTGCATGCCAACCAAGATATGCCACCTTATGATTATATTTTTTATTGTAAAATGGTACAAACTCTTACATTATAAGGAAATTCCCCCTATTTATTGGATGACCCTCATATAATATTGTTTTACGCAAGATGATATAGCAAAGGACCTCTGCCACTTTGATAGGGTATCTGCCTATTTTCCAGATGCTTCCCAAAACTTCCCTATGCATAAGATATCACTGGTATCCTTTAGTATAGGACATTTGGTGTATTAGAATGAATTAAGGTTAAAATTAGTCAGGCAGACCCCTACGACAAAACAGGAGACCCTACCAAAGGGGGTAGGGGTTGCAAAATTTGACTTCACCAAAACATTTAGAAATCAATTATTTTCACGTGTAAGGGTATTATATCATCAATACTCGATTATAAATCACAGTGAAAGTATTTTAAAGTCCAAAATCATGAGCTTTTTAATGATTATTTTTGTTGTTTTTCTACCTGATTTGTTAGAAATATTTTGAAGTGCAACTGTAGTCCATATTCAACCTTGATGACAATGTATTTTACCTGGTGCAATATTATGCAGCAATGTACTACAACCATTCTTCCATGCGGAAAGTACACCTAGTCAATGGCCATGTAGTTTATGTGTATTGGATATATACAGTATATGTGCAAAATAATCTACCAACTGAATTTAGTAAAAGGACAATTTTCATAATCTAAAGAAAAATATGCTTAAACGTTGTAATATCTCACGACTGATGGGTTATGAAAAGGAAGCTTACTTGTACTTATTATTTCATCATACTGGGAAAAAAGATTTCAAGAGAGCACACCAAAAATTCAAATACTAATTTTAGGGCTCACCCAGACGTCACATTTTGGGCTCTGAGATATCATTCCCCCCAAGTCCCAACTAGCTTTTCACATATATTACGTAAAATATGAGAACACACTTTCGTGCAAAAGGATTAGTTGGGACTCGGGGGTGGGGGCTGGGAATGATGTTTTAAAAATATATATCTATTTCCTATATGTATAATACAAAAAGTGACCATTTTAGCCCCAAAATAAAGCCGTATATTCATGGAAATAGGAAATCAAATGCAAAATCATAAAATAGAAACCAACTTATAAATGAAGATGGAAGCATTTGATCGACTTTGATTTTTATCAAAATTATAGGCAGCGATATAATGTGATTCCCATTACCACCGTCAGAGGTCCTTTCAAACTTATGATTAGATTTACCTATAACAGAGTCAAGTTCGCGTTTTCGACGCACTTTAAATCGTACGTGCGTACAACGCATTGAAAATGCACACGAAACGCGAAGTCGCAGTACAAAAATACGCGGGCGTCAGTGTACATGTAACATGCATACGCTAGTTCCATTTTGCTGTCACACCAACAGGAAATGTTCAAGACATAAAACATATGCCTTATTGCACTGGTTTAACAATTACTTCGAACATGTTAAGAAAATATGACATCAATAATGGAGGCGTAGTATAGTAACACCTGTGTAAAACGGCCTCTCAAAACTAGACAAAACAAAGATTTTGATGACAAATGGTAGCTTAATGAAGGTCGGAAGTATTGTCGGAAGTACTGCAATACTTTTGACCTGCATTAAGCGATAATTGGTCTTGGTAATCAATTAGTGGTCTTTTTGAGGGTGGCCAGTTTACACAGGTTTCACTATACTTACGAGGTCTGTTCAAATATGACTGCAAGTAGCTTTATAACTTTCGTCACAAATATGCTACGACAAAATGGTAAACGTTTCTATAAAGGACTATTTGTCACCTTAAAACTGGCACCAGACCTAAAGATAAATAAAGTATACTTATTGCGTTATAGCCCTTAGAATGAGGGTCATTTTAGTATACTAACAAACTCAATGCTTCTAACATATACTAGTGATATAGACGAGCGTATAATTCTTCGATAAATCGGTGAAATTTCTTGAAATTTTAAGGAAGTATTCCCATATACCTATATTATGATTCTGTGAAAATTGCAAATTTCCGACGGGTTTTTGTTAAATAACATCGAATCGTTTTCACTAAAGTCTCCTTATGTTTGCAAATAAATGGTAATCATAACACCACCTATCAGCTTTCAGTCAAACTTATCTCTAACAAAGTGCACGAGGCAACATATAAACTAGTTTTAACCCAAAGACAACATGTTGATCGCTCATACTGAGTTGTTGCTACAAATCATTGAAGGATAGTCAGTAATTTTTAGACGCTGAAAAGCATTTGTTTTAAGTCAAAACTGCCTTAAGTGAAGTGGTTATAGAACTTATGCTTAATTTTTTTGTCATAACATTGTGGCTTTAATCTAAATTTAAACGTTACCTTTAAGTTTTACCAAAATAGGCATTATTCATAATAAAATTACTCACCTGGTCCTGATGACTAGACAGAATGAGCATATTTTAATAAATGTAAACACGTCATTAAGAAGCAGAAAAATGCTTGAAAATTGATATAAAATGTGATAACTCTGTAAATAGAGGACGGAGCATTTTGGAAATCTCCTTATGACATATTAAGCATGTTTTTAGCAAGATGCTAAGAAAAAGACATTATATTATATAGTGATGTTCATTATTGCTTGCATCTAAAACTTGGTGCCATTTTGTCTTTAACTTACAAAGATATGACACTATATCCGCACATGTACCAAAACGTGTATTGCAATTTGCTTCAGAAAAAAAATTAAGTGTACAGAGATGGCCTTTATATAAGCGTCTGTAACTCGAGAAATATAGTGAGTGTATCTTTATGTTTGGTGCCATTTGAAAGGCGACAAAAAGTTCTTGCCAGAAAGGTATAGCATTTTGTCGTAGCATATATGTGAAGAAAGTTATGAAACTACTTGCATTCATATTTGAACAGCCCTCGTATAAAATTTCGAGGACAAAGCTATGTTTTTGTAGAATAGGATTTTTAAGATATTGCAGACAATGTATTAAGACATTAATGTATGTGGTTAATATCGACGTTTTATGATAAAATCTAACTGGAATATATGCTAGTTTGCACCTCATACAATGAGCCACAACATGAGATTTCGAACAATGTGGTATGTGTGACCAGCAAAGCCTCAGACCAGCCTGCGCATACGCGCAGTCTGATCAGAGCCTTTTCTAGTCACTTGAATATTATATGACTGTTAGGCTACTGACCGAAAATCATTGGGAGTGTCTAAGCTTTAAAGGACGCTTCACAGGCTCGTCTGAGTCAACACTTGCCAAAAAGCCACATTGTTGGAAATCACATGTTACGGCTCCAATGTTGATTTAGATAAAATTGTTATCCTTATCACCAGATTAAAAACATTATTATCAAATAAAAACAAATGCATGAAATCATAGTCAAAGAAAGCCTGGCATGGACATTTCTTATTTCTAACTTCAAAGGGTGTGCATACGTACAAATATGTGCGTCTTTGTCGTGTATGCATGCGGACATGTCAGCTTGTGTTTACAAATGACCACTTATGTGGCTAATAACTGGTATTTGTGACACTTTAGTGGCTAAAATCTCTTGCGTGTGTAGTCACCGTAGAAGTTGCTTAAAACTACATAAATCTACTTAGGGGGGTAACCCCGGAAAGTTTTGAAAAAAAACACACACTAAAGTTTGGATATTAAATTATCAATCTGTATGGACCTCCAACACCGTCCATCTACATAATGTGGCTTGGTAAAATATGTCCATGTACCAGGTGTCTTGTCCATACACTATGTGCCTTGATCTTACATGCCTACTGAAATAGGAAAAACAATGTTTGCTTGCGGCGCTCAGGCCGCAAGCATTTGTGTCGGAATAGTGATACCCTCTACATGGTTGTCTATTTATATATCATTCTGTTAGCATAACGGTCGTGTGTATGGGAACAAAACAGTTCAACGACAAGACAACTCACCGACAGCAAGCAAAACATAGTATTAAGACAGGGTTCGTACGGAAATGGGAAAACAGAATTCCAGGACTTTTCCAGGACTATTCCAGGACTTTTTCATTTTTCAAGGACTTAATTTCTTCCCAATTTTGTATAACACAACGTTTAAAAGTGCACCTTTTCAGCCAGAAGCGTCGAAATGAAAAGGTGCACTTGATTTCTTTGATTCTGACATCGGTGATAAAAACCGGGACTACCGCACAAATTGAACAGAATAAAATACGAATTGCACCTCTCTCTATGACGTATATCTAGCGATTTTTACTCTGTTTTTTGCGACTTTCATACAGTTTTTTATAACTTTATTAATCATGCAACAATTGTCCAAACATTAACGATCTAGCGCAATTGAAATGATATTGGCCCACTTAGAATCCAACTAAAGTTTCTACTCAGATCTTAGTACGTAATAGATGCGTGCGTACGTTTACACTTGAATGGCTACAGTTGCAACCTTTTAATTAGTTGTCAAGTAAACAAAGTGAATAGCCCTGTATGCCCCACCTCAATTCTTCATCGTAGACAAAAAGGGTGTGCATAAAATTCACAGCCTACTCTAATTAACAATTACGAATAAGAGGGACCGCAAATAGAACACATCAAGTATTAATTTTGTAAAATAAAATATTTTGAGGCTATTGAACTTTAGTAACTATAGAAGGAACTCAATTTCGATTCGAAGTGGACCATTATAATTGTCATCAGTCAACTATATAGAATAGCTACCACTCTGATAATAAAATTGGTCATTAATACACATAAAATATTGTAATAATATTTCTTTCTTTTCCAAATTGTTATGTTCATTAGTCTATAAATGTAATTGTCTTCAGTCGAGTTGTATGATTATCAGAACTTAGCACCAGCCTATAGACATGATAGACTAGCAACAAATTAGGAATATATTTATATGGAAAAAATGAAATGACTATTTGAAAAGTTCTAGGCCTTTGGGAAAGGCGATTAACTATACAGCGCCTCAGAGATCGTTTTCAGCATACAGGGACAGTTAAATATCGACGCAGGTCTGGTTAACCAAAAATGACGACCTGACGTTAAGAAGGCAACTTACCTCGAGTGTATCAACAATATTTGCATCGACGATATCCGTTCTGGCTGGCTATCATCAGTTCCAGACAAATAATAGGGCTTCGAGGGGAATTTGTATTCAGGTTTTTAATAAAAAATATTTTGATACAATTACTTTAAATCACGTCTGATTCCTAGACAAATTTCAATTTGCAACTTTAGAATCTAAGGGTATCGCTATTCAATAGACTGTTGTCCTAACACTATTTATTATTTTGGCATGAAATTAGAAATATGTTTGCTTACGTGTTGATGTTCATTGTTGCCAAAACCCAAAAAATTGATACATTAAAAATAAGGAAATTTTATTAATTTCATTTTTTGTGTTTTTAAAGTCCTGCAGTGCACCGTGCTAGGTGCCACTTTGAATAACTGTTTGTGTTTTGCTTTTGCCAGAAGAGTATCTTAGCCACCAACTCATTAACTAATGTTAATGTTCGTCTATGATGTGGTTTTAGTGCAGTGTAAACAATAACCATATTTGGAGGTGTTCCCAACATACAAGGTGCACATGCTGTTTGTCAACTAGGCAAGCCCTCCTTTAAAAAGGAAAATTTATTTTCTTCATTGTCAACTGATACTGTCAAAAATCTATTCTAAGGGGGGTAACCCTGATATAATGAAATAAAAATCTGTTGTAGTTTGAGCCCCTGGGGTTAAATTTGTGATTAGCCACATAAAAATGTAGCCTCATAAAAATTTATCATCCCAAAAATATAGTCACTTAAAATTCGAAGGCGCATAATGTTTTTAGACACATAGCTCTTAGCCACCTAAATGGCCATTCGGTGGAACGTCCGCACTGTTCATCTTTTCGTTGACCCTTTGTATCATATTTTTTGCTTCTGTCCGTCTGTATATGTGTCAAACGAGGGACGTTCATTTAAGGTAGTGCGGGACCCATGTCAAAAGATAACCTTACTTTTACTTTAAAGTTAGAGTGTAAGAGTTATCGTTCCTGAATCTTGTTTTTTAAAAGAGAATACTTATTTGTAAGACGGTAGACATTATTCTCCCCTGACAACTCTTTGATGCTTGAAACGTAATTCTGTAAGTATTTTGCTTTCACAAAAAGAAGGAATGCAAGTATTAGCTTTTAAAAACATCACCCAGAGTATGAAGTCATTCAGTATTTTAATGGTTAAAAGTTGCGGTCCGTATAAATATACATACTATATACATGTCTCGGTTGCTATTTCTGCATGCTGCCACTAACCTAAGACCCACTCCCACCCCAAAAAGGGGGGGGGGGGTTGTAGACGTGCACATGCCTTGTATGTGACATTCTCATGTTTTAGGTCCCATGGAGGTACATTTTATGGAGAAATGACGTAACTATTTCAATTCCCTTATCACACTGGATAGGCAGCAATAAAAAACAGTCTAAACAATCGATGAATGCTGATAACAAATTGCTAGAAACAGTGTTTGTGATTGCCATTTGTTGCCTATCGGACTACAAACAACAATCCAAAATTCTGTTACATGTACTTACAATATTTAACTACGTTCGTCGACAGCATTAACGTTTTCGATTACCGCCTATCTAGTTTGTTTTTGATATACTGAAGACGTAGCCAAAACAATCTGATACAAGGGCTAGGAGTTATTTCATGTTTCTGTTGAAAAAAATATTTTGTTTCCTTGCATGTTTCATGATGATAAAATGGACATTTCTGCATACATTTTAATAAAATTAATTGGAACTGCATGTGCCTGAAAGGAAGATATATGATAATATAACATTCTTTTCTGTATATTAACGGTTGGCAAGCATGGTACAGATGCGCGGATCCAGGAATTTTCATCAGGGGGGGGGGAGGGTCCAGGTCAGCTCTGACAACGATTCTTTTAGTCCTCAGCTTATTTTACAGAAGTCAAATGGTCAATTTCAAAGAAATCTATCGTTTGTCAAGGCTCCAGATGGGGTCCAATTTTTTCCAGGGGGTCCAACTTTTTCCGGGGGGTGTCCAATTGCTTATTCCCTATAGAAACCTATTTAATTTGTGATTTTCAAGAGGGGGTCCGGACCCCCTGCTCCCCCCCTCTGGATCCGCACTTGGTGCAGCCCTCACAGCTTCATGGTTATGGCTACAATACATTATCTCATTTGGGCTTGGCAAACGTTAATAGACAGAAGAATGTATCATCCTTTTATTGTTATATACCTTATAATAAGTGTTTACTATAGAAACTTGAGGTGTTTCAATCGCTGACAATTGTACATTTTATTTAATAATGTGTCATATTTTGGTTGATCGTTGACCAATCACTGACCGCGGGCTTTATTTCCGATAAAACATGACTGCAGAGGGTTTAATTGCTATTTCAACCTGCTCACGGATATCCTCTGCGAGTTAAGATACCGTCGCTTATGCTTTATTGAGAAATGACCAAAATATTCAATTATCATAAGATACGGATAGTCGGATAGGCGACAATCGAGAAGGCTCTGAACAATCGATAAATCGCTAGAATTTACCATTTGTCGCCAGTCAGGCAAACAAACTGCAATCCAAAAAGTCTGTTTCTGACGGTATTTGATCTACGTTCGTCGATAGCATCAACGTTTTCGATTGCCACCTATCCGGTATGTGTATTGATACAATGAATACGTATCTGAAACAAGAGCTAGGAGTTTTCTACATTTTTCAGTCATGTTTCTGTTGAAAAAAAAGTTTGTTTCCACACCGGATAGTGAGCAATCGACAACACTCTTAACCATTGACGAACGCGGATCAAAACTCGCTAGAAACAGTGTTTTGATTACAAAGTGTCGCCTGTTCGATGAGTGATGGTGATAAAAAACTATGATTCTAACTATTTTTGGTCTATAATCGTCGATAGTATTGATGTTTTCGATTGCGCCTATAAGGTGTGGTTTTGTTGTATGCTTCACGATGTTACAATGGACATTTTTTTTGGAAATGCTTTTTGCTTGAAGGGAAAGTATTCTAGAACTTTTTGGATACTGTAAAGGCGGCACCTCATGACTGCCTTATTAGTCTACTTTAGACATAGGTAAAATCTGAAAATGAGGCGATATAACTACATTCGGAAGTGTTTGTTTATTGTTTAACATTAGTATAGAGGCAAACAGTGTGGACCCAGATCAGACTGCTCTAGATCTACACTGTTTGTTTAAGAGGCTTCATAATATTTCAATAGACGATAAAAACATACGATTGTGTTGTAATATACGCTTTAAGGGTTAATAAATGTGGGTTCAGTGCATTAACGGACAGGACTTTCATGAAATGCACGCAGACCTGCGCGGCTCAAGCAACTTTTATACGCTTAACCAATGGATAGAACCTGATTTCCATTCTTGAGCAGTTGAAATAACCGAACCACGCCCAGATATGAAAATTAAAGTTGCCACCTTTACAGTACCCAAAAAGTCCTATAATATATAACAATGACAATATAACATTCCTTTCTGTATATTAACGTTTGTCAAGCCCTTGTGCGATAATGTGTTGCAGGCCTCACCGCTATGTGGTTCTGGTTGCAACACATAACATTCAGGCGTGCCAAAAATTAATACAAGGAAAAACATGTTTTATCCTCTTATTGCATATTTGTAAGTTTATTCTTTAAATGACATTTAGATCTATGCATCAGTAATAAAGCTATAATTTTTAGCTTTTATCTACATAAATCCTACGTGTAAGAAAGCATCAAAGTATCAAGACATGCTATAGCCATGCTTTAATGAGAATCATAATGTAATGTGCTGGGTCACATATGCTAGGTCAAAATCTTTTTTGTCATTTTCTACGCCCATTTGTCAGTGCTTAATCAATAATAGCTATGTCTCCGCCCAGTGATATAAATAGGGCGTAGACAAACAAAAAAATTGGTTGAAAGGGGAGACAACACTTATTATAGTCTTTATTTTTTTCAGGATTTTTCAGAAAAGTCACCAAAACAAAAAAACGAGCACGGTGACACATATTTTTTATTCAATCATTAGATTCTTCATGAAAATATCTTTGTAAAAATATGTTTTTTGTTGTTCCAGTTACATTCTCTAATATGTTTATTTTGAATATTAATGTTTTTTTTGGCATTTATTCGTTTGACTTAATTAGGATTTTGCTTAATAAATTGTGTAAATACATGCTATTTCACTATTTTTTGCTTTTATTTATATCTCTGGTGTGAGTAGTATTTGTTCTGAAAAAAACTGTATTGCGTTTCTTGTTAATTTGTTAATAAAATCTGTGTTTGTTTATTTCAAAAACCTGCGATTTTGCAGTTTTTGACATCAAATAACTTTTTAAAAAGAACGGTGAGGTATTGTTTTTTTTTGTCTTAGATTATAAGTATAAGTCTATATTATAATCTATTAAAAGATGAAACACTTTTGGACATATGCCGGTGAGTCCGGTACTACCTTAATTGAAGAACTGGCTAAGTATTAGACATACCCATATTTCATTAGATTCTACAGATTGATGTGTTAACACTTGACAGAAATGCAATTCAGTCTCTGAAGGCAGATATTTAGATATTTTGGGGCATTGAAATTTGGCCTTGACAAAAGCACTTGAGGCTCATATCGACGTCTGTAGATATTGTTTTAGCAAATGAAACAAGAAAAGTCACAGGGACTCAAGTCTGGTGAATAAGGCGGAGTGAGGAGCTTTACGGCAGTTTTCGTTTCAAGGATATCCTGAACTAGCTTACACTTGTGGACAGCCCCATTGTCATGAATAAGGCACAAGATTGGTTGTAGGTCACACTAGTAAATGTATACGTCGATTTGGTGGTATTTAAGCGTATTGCCGGTACTTCAAAGACCGGAAGTGGTAGATATTGGTGTTAATACTATAGAGAAAAACATGCCATATGCCTAAAGGACTATTCAATTAGATCAGTTTTAAGTATTCAGTATGTGCATGGCGATTTATGTAAGCATTTAGGAATAGATTCGAGGACCGATCTGGATGATCGGTACTCGAATCTATTCCTAAATGCTTACATAAATCGCCATGTGCATGCCAAATGCTCAAAAATGATCTTATTCTAAAGTCCTTTAGGCATATGTCATGTTTTTCTACCACTTCCTGTCTTTGAAGAACCGGCAATACGCGTAAATACCAGCAAATCGACGTATACATTTACCAGTGCACCCATCATGCCCATTGTCATGAATAAGGCACACGATTGGTTGAAGGCTTGCTTTTCTCGTGTACTTTCCCCTATTTTTGACAGCACGATCTTATATAACTTACTTGTAATTGTTCGACTCTATTGCACTTAAACTTGAACAATGAGCTAATCCGAATTCAAAAATAAGGCTTATGAAACTTTTCCCACGTTTTTTGCGATAACAGAAATAGTAAGTGATTATGCCACAATCACAAACTGCAGACAAACTCATGACACCGCGAGGAAAAGTCACACAACAATCCCGAGACACCAGGAAAACAAACTAAGCAAAGCAACAGGCTCTCTCTCTCTCTCTCTCTCTCTCTCTCTCTCTCTCTCTCTCTCTCTCTCTCTCTCTCTCTTCCCCATCAATATGATTACAAAACTAGAATGGACATAAATTAACGTACAACAAAACATAGAACAATTACAGACTCCCACAATGGAAGTAACAATACACAACACGTCAACAACAACAGAACCACCGCCTTAGAACGAACAGCACAAAGCCTAGATTGGTCCCTGCACAGCCACTGAGGTCATGGCGCACATCGAGCACAAGCCTTTCTAAGTCTCGTTTAATCAGGCATGTCAGAGTATTGATAACAACAGTTTGAGCTGATCACAACGGGGAACATTTTAGGTTAGTGAAATCATCTTGTAGGAGCTGCGTGCATTAAGAGCCTAATCTGGCTCCTGCTGAAACAAAAAACTGAAAGTGACTGTTCATCAATTTTCAGCTGAATGGTTAATTAGTAAAATAATCTAAGTGTAAAAGTGCTGGTATTTATTTGACTTTACCGTTGCTATAGTTATTAGAAAATGACCGCTAGAATAGGCGTAAAAAAGAGAAATTGCTATTGATACTAAAATTTATCGATTCCTGATCTTACTGACTTTAGACCAATTTGATGTTTTGGAAGACCGATTTTTTTAAGAAATACCTATCAACACACCTATGAGTAAATTCCCAAACAAACTATCATCTGTTTAAATATTGTTTCGGTTTTTGTTTGAGCTCTAAGTAAATTCGACTCTCAAAAGTCACAAATTTGTTCCAAAATGGCCACTTTCCGATTTTAAGCTTATTTTCACAGTCATTTGTAAATGGTTATTACTACCTTGAAAATTATTTATAAAAGTCGATCTGCAACATCTTCCAATAAATGGATAATTTCATCTTGCCTTTAAATTTATTAGATAAGTGGACCAGCAACATCTTCAAATAAATGAATAAATTATTTTTGCCTTGACATTTATTTAGAAAAGTCGACCTGCAACATCTTCCAAAAAATGGATAATTTCATCTTGCCTTTAATTTTATTTAGATAAGCCGACCTGTAACATCTTCAAATAGATGAAAAAATTCTTATTGCCTTCAAATTTATTTGGAAATGTCGCCCTGCAACATCTTACAATAAATGAATAGTTTTATCTTGCCATTAATATAAAAAATACATTCATATTTCCTTGAAATGTATTTAGAAAAGCCGACCTGCAATATCTTCAAATAAATGAATACATTCAAATTGACTTGAAATTTAGATAAGTCAACCTGCAATATCTTCAAATAAATGAATAAATTCTTATTGCTTTAAACTATTTAGAAAAGTCGACCTGCAACATCTTCAAAAAAATTAATAAACTCTTATTGCCTTGAAATTTATTAAGAAAAGTCGACCTGCAACATCTTCAAGTAAATTAATAGATTTGTTTAGATAAGTCGACCTGCAACATCTTCAAATAAATGAACAAATTCTTATTGCCTCCAAATTTCATAAGAAAAGTCGACCTGCAACATATCCAAATACATATTTCAAATAAGGGATTCAGAATAAATTCGTATTGTCCCCTGGCTGAAAACATACTTAGATAAGGCGACATTCAACACCTTCAAACAAATACATGTATATTTTCATGTACATTTAGATGCCTCGAATATTCTGTAAGCTGTTTGAAGTATGTTAGCTCTAGAGGCAGCAGACGACTAAGCAAACGATAGGGAAAGTCGACAATGCCAGCTTACTTTAATATAATTAACAACAAAAAGCCAAACTACAACAAAACATCTACTTACAGAAGTCTAAAGACACAGCCTCCTGCCATTGCTAGGAAAAATTAAATCTGAAAACTGAACTCTTCGCCATACGGATTTATACCAGCAGTCGAGGGATGATCAATGATGGTCTCAGCAGCAATATATTAGCAAGACTGTACATTCATGAATGTTTTTGGTCTGTAAATTGTACTCTGGCCAGGTAGCATGTGTACATTATTTTCATGTGTAAGAGTAATATAACATCAATAACTGATAACAAAAATGCATATTTCCTCACGGGTATCTGAATTAATTGGATTAGAATGCAACCTCCTTTTTCATAGCTGAAAACTTTCAAAATCAGGGTAGAAGGAGTGTCCATGCGCCCATGTCGGGTGGTCCTTTTGTTCTGGAGACGAAATTTGGATTCGTTTCTGATTTAACCAGACTTCTAGGCTTAGTTATTTTGCTTTTTCCTGTGTTTTATTACTAACTACATGTATGATATTGTTCGCTTTTTGTGCAGGATACAAATGAGGCAAAAGCAAAGACAACCAATGCTGCCCTGAACCATCCAATGAGTAATGCGATCAAAACCAGCCATCATTTTGGGGAATGCGTCCTGGTCAACCCTCGAAATCAAATATTAAAAATGTTCCCGACTCCTGTGAAATGCGCGGATCCAGAAAGTTTTGTCATAGGGGATTAGTAACCTTTTTTGTTTTTGTCTTTTAGACGATGAGAGGATAAAAATAGCACTAAAAGCCGATGATGGCTTGGAAGCTTTGCGATGTTTCGGGGTATCCGGACCGATCCTATATTTTGTGTGATTTTACAGGGGGGGGGGGGGGGGGTTGTCCGGACCCCCTGTCCCCCATCTGGGTCCGCGCATGTTTGATGTAGTCCGGAAGGACAGAGTAATTGACGACAATGAAGGTGTCTGTAAATACTGTAAATTAGACAGTTTTTGCGAGAATTTTGTTTTCGCGAAAAGCGTTAAGAGACATAATTTTTTGCCTCGTTGAAAAATGAGCAATAAGGGCATGATTCACCTACATCCGTAAACGAAGTAGTGATCTCGCCTTTTCGCGAGGATTTTTTTTTTTCGCGAAACTTCGCAGATGCAAAAATTTGCGAAACAAAATCCTCGCGATCTGCGGAGTTTCGCGAAGTAAAATCCTCGCGAAAATATCCGAATTTACAGTACTAGTGACCTCTAAACGCGTATTTGGCATTTTATTTGTATCAATTCCTGATCTTTGCACGCTTACTTACTTTGGTAGAATTGTGACTTTTCAGGGGATCCAGACAAGTATTGCTAAGAAATCCTATGGCTTTGTGATTTTTTAGGGATGGGGGTGGGGTCCGGACCCCATGCCCCTCGCCCCCTTGGATCCGCGCATGTTTAAAATTGAATAGGGGTACTACCGCCTGACACTTTCAAAATATTAAACCTATTTGTTTGAACGTTTGCAGCGACAATAGTTTTAGTTATATAATTATTTGTGTAGAAGCAAAAACCATTCTTGAGGGTATCGGTAAAGTGTTACTCCGTGTAGTTTTGTTCTGTGGCGCGCGAAGCTGATGTGATCCTGAACCGATTATACAGCTTTAATGTCGTTTACATGTAGGCCGGAATCCTTTAAAGTTTGTGAAATCAAACTAGTATGTCTTCGGCCCTATTCATATGCACACATTTTCTTACGTAAGTAAAGATACTTACGTAAGAAAAAAAGAGGCTATTTTGCCCCCCCCCCCCCCACCCCCCTATGAGGTCAAAACATAAAAGTTGCTCTTCACAAATTTCTTCTTATTAGTTTATTAGAACAATAGCCAAAGTGTAACAGTCTGGCATTGATAAGACTTTTATGGTTGCTATGGAAAATAAATGGCCGCCAAATTAGGCTGAAAATAGGAAAATGGCTATTTGGAAGCAACATTGAGACGTGTAACAGAGGACTTAATAAAGAGCACAAGCAAATACCAAAAAAATATTTTAACAGATGATGAGAATTATCACGGCACACAGTATATTAAAAGGCTTTTTAGTATTTGCTTGTGCTGATATCTAATTCTTAAAAAATCGGTCTCCAAAAGCCTCAAATTTGGCCTAATATGGCATTTTCTCCATTTTAGGCCTATTCTGTCGGCCATTTTGGCTACCATAGCAACCGGTAAAAGTGAAATAAATGCAAGAACTTTACACTTTGGCTCATCTTCTAATAAACCAATAAGATGAAATTGGTGAAAAGCAACTTTCAGTTTTTTTGCTCTAGAGGGGGGCCAAAATAGCCCCTTAATGCACCTACCCCAAATTTACTTACGGTGTCATGTGAACGCATTTACTTACGTGAGTATTAATACTCTTGGAGTAAACTGGGGTAAGTAAAAGTATATTTGCACCATCTCTGGAGGTCATGCAAAAGTATATTTACTTATAAGTAATTATACTCTTTGAGCAAAGTTTATGATGTTAACAAACCTCAGATTTACATATGAAAGCAAATTGGTGTTTCTTGAATACTTGTGCACCCCTGCAAAATGGTCTGAACTATTCTTGACTAGTTCTTCAATTTTATAGACCTGTGTTCTAGAACTACTCTTAAACTGTTCTAGAATGTTTATGGGACAGCTGTAGAACGTTATATGGAACATTATTTTCTTCTACAATTATTCTAGCGAAGGTCATAAAATTTGCTGTAGAAAAGTTCTAGGACTAGAAAAGTTCTAGAAGATACCTTAAGAACTACTCCTAAGCAGATCCAGAAAAAATCTAAAGAATTGTTAAGGATAACTCTAGAACAAACCTTAAGAATTTTTTTGGAACTGTTGTAGAATATCTCTTATAACAAATGTCCCATAAAACGTTCTACAAATGTTTCTGAATTGTTCTAGAACATTTTAGAATGGTTTTAGAATAGTTCCAGAACTGTTTAAAAAGGTTTGCAAGAGCAGCTCTAGAACAAACATTTTTTTATTTTTCTAGAACAATTGTAGAACACCTCTCCAAAATTTGTCCAATATAACGTTCTATAAATGTTCCTGAATTATACTAGAACATTTTAGAACAGTTTCAGAACAATTCCAGAAATGTTTTTGCAGTTTGTTCCACAACATTTCTAAAAAAATATGGACTGTTCTGGAACAAATGTAGAACACCACCCATAACCCCCTGCCCCCACCCCCCCCCCTCAAAAAATGCCCCATATAACATTCTATTAATATCCCAGAATTTTTCTAGAAGATATTTAGAATGGGGTTAGAATAATTTCAGAAATATTCTAATAGTTTATTCTAGAAGTTTTCTAGAGCAAGCATCAAGCTCTTTTCTAGAACTGTTTCATTAAAAAGTTTGTTTAATAACAGTTATAGAACAAACTATTTAAACATTTCTGATATTGTTCTGAAACCATTCTAAAATGTTCCAACCAGGTGCCCTAGGATTGATTCCCATTGCTATGGTAATGGCCATGGTCAGGAATGCAAGGAACATTTTCCCTAGTGCTAGAAAATCATATGGGAAGTACAATTCCATGATATGTCATCAGTATACATCTGAAATACTGTTGACATGACATTAAATCCCAAAAAGTAATCCCAAAGTGTCTTCCATGTTCATGCTGATGACACAATAAATAAACAGACTTTAACTGAAGAAGAATTATCATCGAAGAAACCAAACAGAGGCCCTTGTTGGCCTGAATGCTGTCAGTTATTGCCACCCTGTTAACCCATTTGAAAACATTGTCTTACATTTGCTCGAAAAAAAAAACAGCAGCCGAAACTGTGCCTCAAGTCTACTCACTGTTCAGACAATAATACTATCATATTTGCCATCTAGTTATTGCCACATAAATGTTTTGAAGAGCCTTTATAATCCCTCCAGTACTGGTAACCATGTTTTGTCCCATCATCCATCTGGTTATGACATGTTTGTTCTTGAAGTGTTCTTAAAATGTTCCAGAATAATTTTTGCACATTTGTAGAACTAGCTAAAGTACTAAATAAGTGCTAAAACATAATTTGAGAAGTAAATGTAAAAGTTGATTTTGCCCTTGAAAAGTTCAAAAAGTGGTCTAGAAAATTATTAGCAGATTTGTAGAATTAACTAGTTCTAACATAGTAAGAGAAATGTTCTGGAACTTATTTTGAATCAATTTTTAGAACATTTCTTTCAACTTGTTTTGTACTTTCGAACATTTTGTAGAACCTACTGGTTCTTAAATCGTTGTAAAATGTTCTAGACTATTTCAAGAACACTTTCAGAGTAATAATAAATTATAGAAAGGTGTTGGACAAGAGTTCTACAACAAAGCTATGTAACTGATTCAGAACAGTTGTTGAAATTTTGGTTCTTTATTCCAATTTCCTTAATTCTGTAATATTGATCGCAAGTAAATGCTACTTTAACAACATCAGTCCACCACTCATGAGATTGGTCTTTCGTCCCCATAGACAACCCTTGTGCAAGACCAGTGCACAAGAAATATAGCAGCTGTCATCAGCAGTCTGCACATATCTGCTGTACAACAAGTGTGTGTACCTTTTAAAATACTTATGTGGACACTATTATTGGTATATTGCACCTCAAATGGAACACAGTTTTTCGTTTTTAGAATTTTACAGAAAAGTGACTTTACACTGAAAGTAAGTAAGGTTGCAAAGACCAGGAATCGATACAATCAAGTACCACACCTGATCCAGAATACCAAAGGGAAAGTGACAAACTCACAGAAGACACCACAAACGAGAGCCAAGAGGTCAGCCCTTTCCCAGCAGGTGACCACGAAGCACATATAAACAGACGCGCACAAAACATAGCAAACACAAGACAGAACAAAAACATAAAAGATCCACAAAAGAAGTACCGCCTTGGAACGGATTGTAAAATATTTTACTGGAGGGCTTAAACCGGTTTAACGGCGCATGCGCATAGAAATGGTAAAACCCTAACTAGATTTAAACTTTGGCGGAGACTGATATCTATTTTACGGCTCCGATATCTTGTAAAAATAAAAAAAAGAAGTTTTTGTTAGCATGAAAATACCCTTTCAGTACCTATTTTTGTACTGTCGGTGCAATACACCTGGGGTAGATGTACCAGTATTTGCTCATCTATAAAATATCCCTTAAAATCTTAAAGCAGACAATAATCTTGTTGAAGACATCAAATTGTGCGGCTTACGATGCAATCCAAGCTGCTTTTATTGGTCTACGAATAATTTCCTTTCTTTTGGGTCACCATTTTTGTGACAAGGTTGGAAAAATAACTGAAACATTATTGACTAGGCTGATAAACGGCAACGCAAGCCAATATGTAGCTACATTTAAAACCACTGAAGCATTAATGTAAATTGTCTTATATAGGCCAGTACATTTAGCCGAAAATGACCCTTAACCCACAACTAATTCCTTGAGAAACGTTATCAACAGTTTTAGTATCAGGAAGGTGTCCTGTTTTATAGAAAAAAAGTCCTCAAAAAAAATCTGAGGGGAAATGGTATTTTTGGGGGTGAAAAAAATACGAAAAATGAAGAAAAATCGTTGAAAACAGGCAATTTGTATCATGTAACTGTTACCATAGGATCTAATTTGACCTACCTTGCTACCCCAGGACAAGTTTTCATGGGTGTTGAATTGTTCATTGGAACCCCAGTCATGCCCTAAAAATTTGTCTCCAGAAAAAAAACTTATTCTAGCTATGTCTAAATGCATTGTTTCCATGGCAACCCATAATGCTATTCTCCTGAATGGGGGTGTACCTACAAAAACAACCATATCTCAGCTGCTTTTTAGTCTAGACTACTAACCTTGGTACCAAATTAAAGCCTAGGCAAAGACCTTTAATTACACGGTCAGATATGCAAATTTTCTAATTTGAATATTCATGAATATTAATGAGCACGTTTAAATATGGGAAAATTGGAATAAAATACCTGTAGATTAAATGATTTCTGCCTAAAAACATCACTGATGTGCATTGTTTTTGTTATATCATAGGTAATGCAATTTGACATCTTCTTTCATCTGATGGTCCTAGATGTAAAGTATCCCATTTGCAAAATATATGAATATTTATGAAAACTTGAAAAATGATACGAAAATCATTGGAGAGAAAAACAGGAAGCAACGACTAGAGATTTGGACCCTGTGATAGTAGACCTACCTTACACCCCTTTGACGATTTCTACTGGATGCCAAATTGGTCATTTGGACCTCCAAAATGCAAAAATATTGTCCTCAAAATTTAAACCATTTGGGTTATGTGAAATTGAATGGTTTCAATGACAACCTATAAATTAATTCTAAAGAATGGAATGTACCTACAGAAATACTCATATCTCAGTAGCAACTCACCCAAGAATACTAAACTTGGTTTCAAACTAATTTTTAGTCATACTGTCTGGTATGTAAATTATCTCATTTGAGTATTCATGAATTTTTATGAAAACCTGAGAAATTAGAGAGAAAACTCAGGAAAAATGGAGTATACAAGTCAGCTGCTTATTGCTCTAGTATACAAAACTGGTACCAAATAAATGCTGAGACAAAGCTCTTCTACTCTGGTTAAATGTGTAAATTACCTAATCGTCATATACATCAATATTAATGAAAATTGTAGAAGGACCGGTAAGAGAAAATTTGCCAAAAAGAAATTCAAGAGAAAAAGGCGTATATATCTCAAAATTCTTTTACCCACTTGTTGAACATTCAAGTGACTAAATTTATATATTCACGGATATCAATGAAATATTGGAAATAATAGACAAATCTCAAAAAAAAATAAGTGGGTATGCTTTCAAAATTACTCATATCCCAGCTGCGAGATGCCCTAAATTACCAAACCCAGCTCTTAACTGATGCTTAGACATAGTCCTTATACCATGTGGTTCAATAAAGAAATGAATTCATTTTCGGAATGTTCATGGAATCATGAATACTTCGGGTCTCGTGCAAAGTAAGTGAAGTCCAAAGGGCTTCACATTAACTTTGCAAGAGACCCGAAGTATTCATGATTCCATGAACATTCCAAAAATTGAATTTATTACTTATATTTACATTTAAATTATCAGTCAAGTATCAATTTTCAATTTCCACCTAGCTTGGCTGGTTTTCCAGATACTTTGAATTAAATCAGATATAACGTAGGGTTTAGAATAGCCAACACGCCCAATTTCCGCGCTTAACGTCATGGCGATACGTGTTCAACGTCACGCAAACGTCAGTAAACAAGCAACGTTATTGGATGGACTTGACGATAGCCAGCCTAAATGGCGCGAATGCGGCTGTAGCTTAAATCGATTTGTTCATGAAGGTATGAACCACATCTCAAATGTAAAGGTTCATTTAAAGACTCGCAGTGGAAATGTAAATATTTTGTATATGATCTAATTTTATGTTCATATGAATTCATGGAACATTGGAAATGTTAGAAAAATCGCAGAAAAAAATAGGAGAGTATACCTACAAAATTACTTAGGCCAAAAAATGTGAGTTTACTATTGCATGGAAAATTAAAATAAGGTAGGTAGGTCTGAATTGTTTTCTAAAGAAAATATATGGGATAAATCGGGACAATATGGCCAAAAAGGGGACTCCCCATATAATATTGAACAAGAGGGCAATCATAGGTGACCTGAATCGTAGCCCTGGGGGCACTTTGTTAAGCAATGTAAGGAACATAGATCAATTTGAAACATTTTTGTAATTATTCTGAATCTGGATCAATGGATCAGATGTTTTGTAAAGAGTTCTATTTTTAGCTCTTGTGATTATTGTATAATGTTCAGAAGAGCAGAACTGGTTGGGTAACTTTAGTAGAAGTCCTTACAAGGAATGTCATTACAAACTGTATGAAATGATTTCCAATTTGGACCAGTACAATGTAGTTCATTTGTTGTTTAAAGTATTTCTTATCTAGAGCTATGGCGGCCATCTTGGCAGGCAGAGCTGAACCATTTGGGCAACTTTTAGAAGTCTAAGAATTACAGCAGCTGAGGTGGGTACACCGCTTTAAAATTTTCTATTTTTTTCTCATTTTTAATATTTTTTTTATTAATAATGGTGATTTTGCAATTCAAATATTTCCAATGAAGAACATGATTAAGGCTCTATGTTTAGGCATGATAATGTTAATACCATGTTTGCTGCTCTTTGGGAAGTAGCAGCTAAGATATTAGTAATTTTGTAGGTATACCCCCTTTATTTTTCCGCGATTTTTGTGTGATTTCTTCTGTTCTCTTTAATAATCATGAAAATCAAATTTAGATAACTCTCTGCTTGAACCAATGGATAAAAGGAATGTGTCTTAGCATCAATTCAGAACCAAGTCTGGTAACTCAGGGCAACTTGCAGTTAAGTTATGAGTAATTCTTTAGTGATACCCCCTTAATTTTTCTGCGATTTTTCTATAATACTTTATATTTTTATCAAAAGTCATAGATATTTAAGGCTAATTATTTGCATGCTGAACCACTGGGTAAAATAATTGTATCTTGGTATCAGTTTGATATCTTGTTTGGTAATCTAGGAAAATTGGTAGCTGAGATATAATCAATTTTGTAGGTATACCCCCATAGTTTTTCTTAGAATTTTCTCTTATTTCTAATGTTTTCACTGACATTGATGGATATGAAAATAAGTTAATTTGCATATTAGACCACTGTGTAAAGGGACAATGTCTGAGCATCAATTTTGTACCAATGTTTGACCTGTAGTTTTATTAGCAGCTGAGATACAGGATATTTTGTAGGTATATCCCCTTAATTTCCTGCAATTTTTCTAATTTCTCATGTTCTCATAAATAATGATGTATATAAAAATTAGATAATTTGCATATCGAACAATCAGGAAAACGTTAGATAACTAATAAATAGTTTGGTACCAAATTTAGTATTTTAGGATGAATTGCTGCTGAGATATGCATATTTTTGTTGGCACGCCCCCATTATTTAGGATTATGGGTTGCCATGGAAACGAATATGTTCGCTGCTGACCACTCAGTTTACGCACTTATAATTAGAAAACCATTCACACCTGATTTATTCGGCATTTGCTTAAAAAGAATGTGAAATTTATAAGCTTATTTTGTCAAAAATCATTATTTCCATTTTTCAGGTACCCCACCCACTAATGATAAAATCTTAAATCTTAATTTTCTCGAATTTGGCACCGATATTTTTTGAGGACTTTTTTATGGTTATTTACACTACACAACCCTGTGCTTTGGTGCTAAAATAATTTCTCAAGGAATTTTCTTGACCTTAAAAGTTAAAGTTCCTGGCCTAATATTAGTATATACATGGTTTTATGCTCAACTTATAGTCATTGATCCGTTTCTCTTAAGGTACCAGAGGGGAATATTATTTGGCCTAAAACATTAAGAATGTTAAAATTCCATCCTATCACAGCATTTATGAAAATACATGCAAACTTCCAAAAATATTTTGATTAGGGTTTTTTTTGGTTTTAATATATATTCCCAATTAAATATAAAATTCGCATTTTATGTTTAATGTTTATTACTGAAAAACAGTGTTCCATTTGAAGGGCTATACTACAGTAGCATGTGAACGAATGTAAATACACTTTTACTTACGTGTGTATCTTTGCTTCATATAGCAAAATACTTACAGGCGTAAATTTTGTGCATGTGAATGAGGCCTTAGCTGATATATCATGGAATGTTGGATCAATATATAAGGATTTCTGACAAAAAAGAAAAAGGAATTCACGTCAACATTTGTAAGATATATTTGACCCAGACCTTTTACTCCAATCTCATAGCAGTAATCTGAAACTTTCATCGTAATCACTGTACAATATGCGGGTGCAGTACCCAGTGGTAGAGTGCTTGTAGCAATTATTGTGTATTTAAAATCTGTAATGCATGTATACCCACTCTAAAAAATTAAAAGATTCCTGGTTTTGCGGGCAGATAACTCTTAAAGTAATCACCATGGAAAGAATTCTTCATAATCTTATAATTACCATCTTATATACTATGTAACCTCTAAAAATCAATTGAATCCATTCAAGCATAAACAGATGTTGTGGTTGTTTTTCGTTAAGTTGGAGAAGAAAAGATACAAAAATTTGGTATGACTTTCAAGTGAGTATAAACTTATCATTTATAACTATTTTTAAATATCATTGAGTCAGTTTTTATATCTGTTATCCCATAACTAATCTTGAAATGGCTGATTCCCAGCTACATATGGTTATAAAAAATATAGTCGTTTTCGTAGCACAACCCTTTTTGGGGTGTAATTAGCCTACCCACTTCAAATGAATATACATCATAGAACACTTCATCAATTGAACCAACATTTCATGCTTTTACAGCTAAGACATACCTTTGAGCCGCGACATGAGATTTCCAACAATGTGGTATGTGCAACCAAAAAAGGCTCAGACCAGCCTGCGCATACGCACAGTCTGATCAGAGCCTTTGCTTGTCGCTTGAATATTCTATGACTGTTAAGCTACTGACCGAACATGATTTGGAGTTTCTAAGCTTAAAAGGAGGCTGCACAGACTCGTCTGAATCTACACTTGTCAACATGCCACATTGTTGGAAATCACATGTCACGGCTTATTTGTACTACTTTTATTACACAAAGTTTAAAGGGAATTCATAGTGGCCGTTAAACAGGCCTTATAGACACTGGTCCTTTAACATCAATTCCACGGTATTGATGCTACCATTTCCAAACTGCTACAAAGCAAGACTGGCATCTTTAGGCGCTAAAATTCTAAAATGAAACAATCCAGTCGCTTCCATAGCATAGGGACATTCTGATTTTGCACATGATATCCCTGTCTCCTTAATTTATTTCTGGCACTCAGAGTAACATGTAAAACCGTGGTTACATTGACCCCACCGACGGTCGGTGATGGGAATCGGCCGATAGTCGGCTGACAGTCAGCGGCCGATTTTGTGTGCGATATTAGCTGCTTTTTAGAATCGGTGGACTGTAAAAATATATATAAATCACAAGTTATATTTTTTTCAATCGCCCGACTGTCTTTGGGATTTGGCAACCAGTTTGGAGTCGGGTGACCGTCTGCCGACTATCGGCCAACTTCCATTTGTAAAATACGTCACTTGTCGGCCGAGTGACGGCCGATGATCTTTATTATCGGCCGATCGTCGGCAGACAGTAGCCAAATTAGTGTCCCTTATAAGCCACGCCCCATATCTTTATTGCATTTATGTATAATTTATTTTAAACTTTCTAATTGCTTTCTTCTTTAGGCGGAAAACTGTCTTTCCACAACTAGAGACTGAAGCCAAAAATTCATATTATAGTTTAATCATTCGGCCGATCATCGGGCGATGGTCAGCCGATTGAAAAACTTTGAGGTTGATAATGTCAATCGGCGAGGATTGTTTCTAAATACATATAACTGCTCCAGTCGGTCGACTACAGCCACATTTTCCGCCGACCATCATGAAAAAATCTAGTCGACCGACTGTCGATCTTAATGTAACCCAGGTATAATAAAGTGTGACATTTTACTTTAACACTTTTTCCTGAAATATATATTCAAGCGCTTTGTCGCAAATTACAATGTTAGTGCTTGAAATTAACTGCATTTAGATATTGACAGATTAATAATTTACGAAAAATAGATCTTTATTATAAACACTAATTGATAATTGAAAGGATGAATAAAGTAAAAATCATTTTGATAACCGTAATAAAGACAAACAACGGCTAACGGCTCGTTAAAATATGCGTTTGGTTCATCATTACTTTTTCTTTATTTGCATTTAATAAGCCCTCTAATATTTTTTTTTCACATTATGATTTAGCTGTATACAAAGAGTGTATAATTGTAATGTTTTTGTACTTTATTTCGCTCTTTGAATGCAAGTGCCAAATGAACTAGACAGGAAAATCGCGTACAAACAAATAATTCCAGATAAGCCTATCCGATGAGGGACTTTATGTTTTCTTTCTTAGGAGCAGTCTTATGATCGAGGGACTACATGTTTGATTTCATTAGAGGAGCAGTCTGACCAGGGACCGTATGTTTACTTTCTTCAGAGGAGCAGTCTGATTAGGGACCATATATTTACTTTCTTCTGAGAAGCTGTCTGATCAGGGGCCATATATTTACTTTCTTCTGAGGAGCTGTCTGATCAGGGGCCATATATTTACTTTCTTCTAAGGAGCTGTCTGATCAGGGGCTATATGTTTGCTTTCCTGATCAGGGACTATATATGTGCTTTCTTCATCACAATTATTCAATTGCTAGGATATATCGGCTTAGAACATCAACTGGAAGACTAAATGTGAGAACAAGAGGACACTCGGGTCCTGGGTCGCTCACCTGAGAATGACTGTTTATAAGGCAGGGGAAAGCATTATCGTGCACAACGCCCAACTATAAATGAGCCGTGACATATGATTTCCAACAATGTTGCATTTTGACAAGTGTAGGCTCGGACAAGCATGTGCAGCTTCCTTTTAAGCCTAGAGACTTCAAATTATGTTCAGTCAGTAGCTTTACACCTATAGAATATTCAAGCGACTAGCCATTGCTCTGATCAGACTGCGCGTATGCGCAGGCTGACCTGAGGCTTTGCTGGTCGCACATACCACATTGTTGGAAATTCCATGTCACGGCTCAAATCTTTGATGGATCAGCATTTCCAATCAGACTCTACATGGAAAAGGTGAGGTAATGTTGAGGGAATAAAAAAGGATATAGAAACTATCATTTAAACCTAAAGTGAATCAAATCTGATCACTAGCTTGAAAAAACAGGATACAGACCCCTGGCAGCTTTTTTTTCAACCAATGAAATTAACTTGAGCAACAATTTTCGAGAGTCACACACAAGACTATTTGGGCCCCGACGCGAGAAAACCTGTCGTCGGGGGTTTGCGAGCAACAAGGTGCAGACTAGCATGCGCTTCCGCGCAGTCAGATCAGCGCCATTGTTATTCGCTTATTGGAATGTATCATACCTAAACTTGCTACAGGTGATTTTTAAATAGTCTACCCAGTCACTGTAGCTGAGGGCAATGGTTTTGAGTCTCATTGTATCGGAAACCCCAAACACAGCCACCAATCCAGCTTCTTCATTACCTATACCGGTTGGAGTAAACTTTCTGTTTCTTAATTTTGAGAGCAAAATTTAGAAATCGGGCAATGCTATTCGATGAGATACTCATTGAGCTTTTTAACATTGACATCGGTTTTAAAAGGATTTTCTACTTGACAGATTAAAATGGTGTGTAGTGAAGAAAAATGGTATTGTTTCGACTTCAACACAGATTCTAGAATCAGTTTATGTGCCAGGGCACACTATTTCAAGTATGTCAAAGTTACACATCAAGGCCATCGAATAGCATTGTCGGAATTTTTTTTTTTTTTGAATTTGTTAGAAAAATAGCGATTTTACTGAATTTAATGTCCCTCTCATTCATAGGAAACAGGCCCATCTTTTTCATAACACAGTATTGAGTTTATGCGATGAAGGAGCTGAATTGGTGGCAGTGCCAAAGACAGGTTTTGTCGCGCTTTAAGTTTCCCCTACACATACAAAGGCTAAACTGGAACCATTCCCTGGTGACCATGGTTTTTAACGGATCGAATTAATTTGAGCAATCTTGTATCACCAAACGCCCATTTGTGTCAACTTTTTTCCAAATCAGCTAAGGTTTTATTTTTGAGAATTTTTTTTTGTTTTTGTTTGTCCTATATGCATGTGCATAGAAAAATAGGTTCTACATAATGGTCCTATATGCATGTACATAGGAAAATAGGTTCTACACCCTGGCGACCATGTTTTTCAACCGATCAAATTGATTTGAGCAAATATTTTTAAACCTGCTCAGTATACGTGTACTTTCATAAGGTCAGTTAAGCAAAGAATGTCAGCGTAAAGTGCGATTATTTTCTTATCCATCAGTTTAAACATGTGTTTTAGGTGCTCAAAAGAACCGTCTCATTGAGACGGTTCTTTTGAGTACCCACAACATATGTTTGGCTGAGAAATAAGAGAAGCAATCTTAGTTGAGGGTCAACCAAGAATCATTCATGCAAAAAGTATCTCCAAATCAGTCATGTAGGTTTTGACAAAGTGTTTTATGTAGTCCCTTTATATACATAGGAAAAACTGGGCCCGCCCAAGGTGGCGTGTTTTTCAATGGACTGATCTTGGTAGAGGGCCACCCCAGGACCATTTGTTCCAAATAATTTTCAAATCGACTGCAGTAGTTTTTGACAAGAAGATTTATACAGTTTTCCTTTCAGTAGCCGTGACAACCAAAATTCTACATGGAATGGAAATATTTCCATTAACTATGAAAGGGGACCACTGATGGACCATTCCCGTGAAGTTTAGTGAAATTTAACCTGATACTTTTGAGATGTTGTTAAAAGCATTTAGTTGACAGACAACGGACATCCTTTAAAATAGAGGCCTATGTAATAGGTTGGGCGTGTCTGCCGATTGCAAGTTCACAGACATAAAATGAATTGTAACGAATTCACTGCAGTAACAAGATTTCTCAAGTAGAAAAACGTGCTTCCGTAGGTCAATGGAGAGCACTAAGAATGGTTAAAATGAATAAAATATTAATTAGTAAGTACATGTACGTGTAATTCGCATTGTTGAGCCCCAGTGCCACATTTAAATTAAACTCCCTTGTATAAAGTGAAATTAGAGATCGTCTGTACTTTTCTCTATTCAAGGCCTAATTTTGGAAAAAGGACAAGGCCGCTTGTACGTGCGCATTAGATGCTACATGTACGATAAACAATAATTATGTTAAATCCTAGAATTATCGAGGGTTCAGCTAGGTCCACAGAGTGCAAAAAGACAGTGTAGTGCTAACTAACTGCGTTGGGTACATGACTATGAGCCATCCAAGAGTGCATCCACAGGTACAAGGACATTGAAGGACGACCATAATTTGAAAGTATTGATCGTGTCGAGTCCGCCTACTGATCTTTGAAGGGTGCTTGAAGTTATGAAACTTGTAGGGAAGCGTGTTATGTGCACTGAAACGAATTCAAGAATATGGAGTATAAGAAAAATGACAAGTTTGGTTTTTCTATAGGTTCAGTTTGGTCAAAATTTTCAGTTATTTCCTGGCTTGTTATTGTCTCGAAATTTTTTAATGGAATTTTAGAGAAATTCGCTAAGCACCAGACAAAGTAGCACATTGTCATACATTCATGACCTGTGACTAATTCGGACGGATCAATAATTACGAAAATGACTATTCCGTGTAAGCTCTGGTATGTATGCATATCCACATTGTCAAGGCAAACCTTTAATGAATCTTTAGACTTTGCAACCGTTCATAGCCTCATAAAATACATAAATTTGGTTGACAGTTGCCAAGCTCACTTGCCCGTGCAATACGCTGCAAAGATCCAATTCATTCGCCAGAAGTGACACTGGTGTTGTGCGAGTAGATTATCTTACGTATAGGTGGTCAATCGTGATATAACTATTTTATACCATCTACATCAGTGTAGACATTGCACATCACGAGACATTTCGGGCTAAAGATGCAAAGAGTGGTATGAATGTTTTGAACAACACATAAGCTTCATAGAGCAGGATAGATCTCCTTACTGGCATCAACACTTATTTTTTTATCAGCAAATTGATTAAATATGCTGTGAGAAGTGATGTATCCTTAGTGTGGGACTTTAAATGGAGTATGCAGCGTATATTCTTACTCTAAATTTCATATTTGAGCAATGACATGTGATTTCCAACAATGTGGTACTTTGACATGAATAGACTCAGACGAGCCTGTGCAACCTCCTATTAAGCTAAAAAATCCAAATGGTGTCCGGTCAAGAGCTTGACGGTCATATAATATTCAACCAACTAGTAAAGGCTCTGATCAGCTGGTCTGAGCCTTGCTGGTTGCATATACCACATTGTTGGAAATCACATGTCATGGCTCATTTACCAATCACAGGAAGTAAAGAGGAGAGCCCGCTATATCTGCAGATGATGGCGGAACACAGGTCAAAAAGTAAATGCGTATGATCAGGAAATGCCACAATCACAAACTGCATAACAACCCAGGCCACCGTGAGGAAAAGCCATAGAACATTTACAGTAACGAGACATCCGATAGGCAACAAAAGCTAAGCAACCAGCTCTCTTTTCCTCGTCAACTCTTGAGGCACTCTCGCACTTTTTGTTTCTCTACAGGTGATATAGCAATTGAAAACAAAACGTCCTTGACCCCTATGCCTATTACCCCGGCATCCAATTTAGGTTACCTTGCACCCCCCCAGGACAATTTTTCATGGGTGCCAAATTGTTCATTGGGACCCCCTGGATGGGAAACGAAGGTGTCCTCAAAAAAAATTTGGTTTGGGCTATGTGAAATTGCATGGTTTCTATGCCAACCCATAGCGAATTTGAGAAGGGGGGTCTGCCTATAAAATTACTCATATCTCAGCTGTTACTTATCCTAGACTACTAAACTTAATACCAAATTAAAGCTTAGACATATGCCTAATATCCCCTTGTTGCATATGGAAATTATCTAATTTGCATATTCATAAATATTTATGAAAACATTAAAAATGTGTTTCACGAATGGGGGTATACATACAAGATCAATAATATCTCAGCTGCTTTTAGTCGTAGAGTACTAAAATTTGTACTTAAATAAAGCTAAGACATAGGCCTTTTATTCCATGGTCAAATATGCAACGTATCTTATTTGCATAATTTGCATATTCATGAATATTATTAAAACGCTAAAAAATAAGGGAAAATCATTACAAATATAAATAGGCTGATTTCATCCCAATATTGTCATTGTTGCATGTTTTAATATAATCAATGTTACAATTTGACAGGTCCAATCATCCAGTGGTCCTATATGAATATTATCTCATTTGAATATTCATGAAAATGCCCGAAAACCTAAAAAATGAGGGAAAATCACGTAAAAACTATAAGCCTAGGGGAGGGGTTAAGGTACGACTTATCCTGCACTCCTAGGGCCTTTTAAATTCACGCCAAATTGTTCAGTGGGACAATCAGAATGTGAAATGAAGTTCTCCTCACAAGAAATTAGGTATGGGCTACGTAAAAATGCATGGTTTCCATGGCAACCGCTTATATGATTCTCGAGATTGGGGGGTAGGTCTACACATTCAATCATATCTAGGGTTCTACTTATCCTAGAGCACTAAAATTGGTGTCAAATTAAAGCTTAGACACATGTCTTTCTTCTTGTGGTCAGATTTGTAAATCATCTAATTTGCATATTTATGAATATTAATGAAAACCTACAAAAATGAAGTAAAATCATAAAAAAACAACATAAATGAACATATTTCAGCACAAAAACATCATCAAACCACCATTGTTGCCAGTTTTTATATCCTCAGTGATTCAATTTGATAAGTTCTTTCATCCAGTGGTCCTATATGAAAATTATCTCATTTGCATATTCATGAATATTAATGAAAAGTTTTGTAATTAAAGAAAAAATCTTAGAAAAATTAAGGGATGTACATATAAAATGACAAATATTTCACCTACCATGTGTTCCAGTGTATCAAACCTAGTGCCAATTTAATGCTTAGACATCGTACTTTTACCATAAGGTATAATATGAAAAATATTTATCATGAATATTCGTGATTTTTAATGTAAACAGAAGAAATGAAAGAAAATTTGCGGCAAAATTCAAGGGGGTGCACTTCCAAAATAACTCATATCTCAGTAGTAAAGTGCCCAATAGTGCCAAACCTGATTTTAAGTCAATGCATAGACACAACATGTTTACCAAAATGATCCAATTCATAACACATCAAATTTAAATTCTCATGAATATTGATGAAAACATGAGAGATAAAGAGAAAAAACAGGAAAATTAAGGGGGTATAGCTACAAAGTGATTCATATATTGGCTTCCAATTGCCCAATAGTAACAAGCTTGGTACCATATCAAACAGCAAAATCCTAAGTAAAATTGAGTAAAAGAAAAAAGTATAAAATTTATAACAGCTGAGATATGAGTAATTTTGTAACTACATTGCTATCAATTTGTATACATTTTTTACTTGTATTTTTAAAGTTTTTTTTATTAATATTGATATTAAACAAATTAGTTAATTCTGATATCTTCCCACTAGGTAAATCTGCTATGCATAGACTTAAATTAAGTATATTGTTTGCTACTCTAGGCCAATTAGCAGCTAAGATATTGGTTATTTTGTAGGTATACCCCATTCATTTTCTGCGATTTTTCTCTTTATTCTAATGTTTATATTAATTTTCATGAATATGTAAATGCGACAACTGGCAAATATAACCATTGAGATAAAGGGCTGTATCATAGCAATAAGTTGGCACCTTGTTTGCTACGTAAGGGCCATAAGCTGCTGAGATATGAGTAATTTTGTAGGTATATCCCATTATTTTCAAATATCATTCTAAAATGCTCATGGTTTCATCAATATTCATGAATATTATAATATGACCGTTTTATAATTTGATAATTTGTTAAACATACTATTGTCTTAGCATTAGTTTAAAACCAATTTTGGTACTCTAGGGCACTTAGCAATTGAGATATTATTAGATTTGTAAGTGCACCATCTTGATTTTTCCGCGATTTTTCATTTGTTTCTTCTGTTTTAATTATAATTCATAATTATTTATGATAACTATTTTTCAAAGCTGAACTTAAGGTAAAAGTACTATGTCTAAGCATTGATTTGGCACCAAGTTTGATACACTCGGACGCATAGCTGCTGAGATATTGGTAATTTTATACATACACCCCCTAATTTTTCTGAGATTTTATCTCTCATATCTAAAGTTTTCATTAATATTCATGAATATGGATATTAGATAATTTGCATATCTAACTACCAAAAAAAACTTCTATGTCCAGGAATAAGTTTGGTACCATGTTTAGTAATATAGGATGAGATGTTGTTAAGATATGAGTATTTTTGTATGTATACCCCCCAATCTTTACAGTCGGCATAATGGGTTGCCATGGAAACCATGAAATTTCAAAAACCCAAATAACATTTATTTTTGAGGACAATATTTTTTTTACATTTAAGTGGTCCTATTGGACAAATTTATGCCCATAATAAAATGTCTGATGTGTTCAATTTAGGTCTGATTACCCCTGTTGCATACTATAGTTTACCCATGCTTTTTTCCATCATTTTAAGATTTCATTAATATTCATGAATATGCAAATGAGATAATTTTCATATAGGACCATGAGATAATTTTCATATAGGACCACTGGATGAAAGAACTTATCAAATTGAATCACTGAGGATATAAAAACTGGCAACAATGGTGGTTTGATGATGTTTTTGTGCTGAAATATGTTCATTTATGTTGTTTTTTATGATTTTACTTCATTTTTGTAGGTTTTCATTTATATTCATAAATATGCAAATTAGATGATTTACAAATCTGACCACAAGAAGAAAGACATGTGTCTAAGCTTTAATTTGACACCAATTTTAGTGCTCTAGGATAAGTAGAACCCTAGATATGATTGAATTTGTAGGCCTACCCCCCAATCTCGAGAATCATATAAGCGGTTGCCATGGAAACCATGCATTTTTAAGGAAGCCCATACCTAATTTTTTGTGAGGAGAACTTCATTTCACATTCTGATTGTCCCACTGAACAATTTGGCATGAATTTAAAAGGCCCTAGGAGTGCAGGATAGATGGTACCTTAACCCCTCCCCTAGGCTTATAGTTTTTACGTGATTTTCCCTCATTTTTTTAAGTTTTCGGGCATTTTCATGAATATTCAAATGAGATAATATTCATATAGGACCACTGGATGATTGGACCTGTCAAATTGTAACATTGATTATATTAAAACATGCAACAATGACAATATTGGGATGAAATCAGCCTATTTATATTTGTAATGATTTTCCCTTATTTTTTAGCGTTTTTATTAATATTCATGAATATGCAAATTATGCAAATAAGATACGTTGCATATTTGACCATGGAATGAAAGGCCTATGTCTTAGCTTTATTTTAGAACAAGTCTTAGTACTCTACGACTAAAAGCAGCTGAGATATTATTGATCTTGTACGTAAACCCCCATTCGTGAAACACATTTTTAATGTTTTCATAAATATTTATGAATATGCAAATTAGATAATTTCCATATGCAACAAGGGGATATTAGGCATATGTCTAAGCTTTAATTTGGTATTAAGTTTAGTAGTCTAAGATAAGTAACAGCTGAGATATGAGTAATATAGGCAGACCCCCCTTCTCAAATTCGCTATGGGTTGGCATAGAAACCATGCAATTTCACATAGCCCAAACCAAAATTTTTTTGAGGACACCTTCGTTTCCCATCCAGGGGGTCCCAATGAACAATTTGGCACCCATGAAAAATTGTCCTGGGGGGGGGGGTGCAAGGTAACCTAAATTGGATGCCGGGGTATATGCAGGTATACTGAGGTATGCTTAGATACATGTATGCATAATGATTTAATATGCAATTACAAACATGAGATGCAACATGGATACAAAACATGACAATGTAAATTTTAAAAATTTCATTTAGAAGTAAACCGGAACGATATTGCTTTACAGCTATTAAACGCACCATGGGCATATGATATGACTATATATTACAACATGATGCAGACAACACCTAGTGCTTTGGCGAAACTGAACTCAGCTGACGTTGGCGCCAGCTGAATTCAACTTCAACAAAGAACAGGCTTGCAAGAACAGACCTTATTAAAACACGCATAGCGGCCTCTTTATATACCATTATAAACCAGTATAGACCAATACTAACTTGCGATATACACTTACAGATAATAAATATACATACCAAACATGTATAGAAGTGAAGCCTAAATTCAATGTCTTCACTATCAAAGAAAGGCTAAACATATCTGCAACCAAGCATATCAAATGCCTATGCAGATATACTTACATACGTAACACAGGTTAGCACTAAACATGCCATGCAATCAGAGGCGAGTTCAATAATGCGAGCGCTCTCGGGCGCTCGTTGTACTGATGCCAGGCTTAACACATTATGAATAAAGATAGGTACCAATCAACGAGCGCTCGGCGAGCACTCGCATAGTTGAACTCACCTCAGTTAAGTAAGGACAATTAAATTTAATTTCGTTTGTTTGGAGAGAATTAGAAATTAATTATTTTCTCTTGGCCCAAATAAGTATTCGTAGGTAGTTATGAACAGAGATATGGTTCGATGAATTGCAGGTATCTCATTCCAGCCGTGGATCGCTTCGTATCAACATCGTCGATTTAAAACGTGGCGCGATTTTTTTATATGTATAAAAATTATTATTATTATTTGTTGTTGTTGTTTGTTAAAAACATGATTATTTTTATAATATTATTAGGTTATGAAAATGATAATGTTAGATTAATGATAATAAGTAGCTTTCACAAAAGCTCATAGATTACGGAGACGATTCTTGGATGTAACAAATAGTTTGGTTAACCCAATATATTCTGATACAATGGGAATAAGTGAATAGGCGTTTCCGTCAATGTTCTATGATTATATCAGATGAATGTGTTATAGATATTAAATAGAAGCCGACCCATACGCTCATAGGGAGATTTACGTTTGAGCGGGTCCACAATACGAAAGAGCAGATTTATTTTTACGAAAGAGCGAAGAACCATAAGACAAAAGAGCGGCTGTTTGAATCATTCAAATGAGCGACTTTTCCAGGTAAATATCCTGTTGCAGGGGTGGATCAAGGATTCCTGGAAAAGGGGTTCAAGTGTATAAAAGATGTTGGTTTCCTTTTGTGGATTTTATCTCATTTATCTTAAATATTCTATCAAAATGAAATATTTTGGTCTCATCGAGACCAAATTATTTTATTTTCATAGAATATTTAATAGCTGGAAAGGTGGGGGAACCCCCTGAACTCCCTGGATTCGCCACTGTAATGCGCTCCAAATCACCTACTAAAGACTGGGCGATGTTGACCATTACAGGTAATACAACTGAGCGAATACGTATTTAAGGAAAATTACCTGTAAAATTTGCTCATTTGAATGTTTTATCCATCCGCTCTTTTGACTGTATGGTTCTACGCTCATTTCATACTACGCCACGGTATGATTTCCGCTCAAACGTAATTCGCCCGCTCATATGCTATATAATGTTTTGTTGTTTATTAGAATGCGTTATATGGTGTCCAAGAAAAATAAGGATGAGACAATAAGAGATGGTCATAAAACATAACAAACCACTATATATTTTTCTATGCTTTATTTTAACCTATGACATCTGCTTCTAAACCGTTTGACATTCTGATAATGTTCTGAAAACGTTAATGTTGAAAAAAGTCAGCAGACGACAACTAAAGCACGAAAAATACCCAGCATGCAAACAGTTAAAGCAAAACGTATGGATGAATTCTGCAATGTAGTGCTCATTAGTTAATAGCTTGATAATCTTCGTCCTGGGGTAGTAATAATGGCTCCCTTTCACTGCTTTCTGTAGAAGGTGACCTTGGTCTCATTGAGCGGTTCAGCACGTAACCCTAGAATATACCAAAATACCTTCTTATAGAATGAACATTGAATACAATACCAATATATACCACAAGACATTATGTCACCACACGGTATCACTATTTATAATACATCCGATACAACCCTTTTTGCGATTCGAAATTACAAAATCTTGTATCACGCTACATGATATTTTCCCCTGTCACCATCCTCCATGTAAGCATAAAATCCAGCACCTGACGGCGAACTCTGAATGGGCGATAACTACTAAAATCACAGCTCTTTATGACGTTTCAGTGATTAGCCTTTATTATTGTTTTCGTATTAAAGAAAAGGAATTAAACACGAGTCGATAAATGCAATTTCCTCCTTTGCCGTAACATGTTTACACAATGTGACGTCATCAATAATTTGGCGCGACGTTATTGGCTACGGCGTTGCAACGTCGCAACATACGGTTTCTGTTTTATAATGTTCTAGAGTTTATCGCTAAACTGGAGTGATTGTTGTTGTATAATAAAAACATTATTACTTCAGTAACTTGATATGAAGGGTCGGATCATGTCTCGTGGCTGCGCCAGGAACGACCAGATCACACTCGAATTCGTCTCGTTTGATCCGATCGTTCCTTGCACAGCCACTCGACGTGATTCCACCAATCAGATCAAGTTATTAAAGTAATAATGTGTATTTATCTCATTTCCAGCATCAAACGCGCAGGCGGTCATTGGTTGGTAGGATACAAAGACGTTTATAATTAACCCTTTATCTACTATTATGCAAGAGAGATTGGAGATTGTAACTTTACAATGACTTACTCAATATTTAAAGCTACTTTCAACAAATGTCATTTGCTTTTGACGTCCGGTAAAATGCCATGGAAACCTCTTGGTGACACTGTATAGACCCAGGCCCGACTGCTGCAGCTTATATAGGAACGGGGTCTTCCTGTTTGGCTCAATACTTAAGATAGTCAATTAAGTTAGCAAAGATATGCAGAAGATAACCTAAGCAGACAACATTTTTTCAATGCAGATTTTCGTTGGCGCTTTAATGGTAAACTAAGACAAGAAACATACGGATCAGCTAAGTTTCATTGGGGAATAAACATATTTAAAGTTCAAGCCCATAGCATGGATGGTTCAAAAGATGTTGAAGGCATAAAAACGTGACAGAAACGTGTATGAACAGATGGACAGACAGACAAGCTGTAAACAAAATGTGCCTTCCACTTTTCACAGGTTTCAGATAAGCAAAAATGTTCAGCGTAAAATTGCAGTTTTTTTTTGTTACCCATAATTTTTAGCATATGTTTTGGGTGCTCAAAAGAACCGTCTCATTGAGACGGTTCTTTGAGTACCCACAACATATATTATTTTTGAGAAATGAGATAATTAGTTTTTATTTTTCACACTCTTAACTAAAGGCCTGCATTTAATGACATAATAACCTGATTTCTACTTACGTGCTTGGCATCTACTATGTTCTGAACTATTCCACACAAGGACATTATGATCAAATGTCCAACCAACAGAAGAATCACATATAGCCATTGTCTCTCATTCTTGTATCTAAAATATACAAATTGGCACTCAAGTAATCTATATTGACATAGGCCGTTAGTGAAGCTTCAAGCATAAAGGCTAAGCTCACAAGTAATCCATGTTGACATATGCCTTTAGTGGAGCTTCAAGCATATAGATCAAGCTCACAAGTAATCCGTGTTGAAATAGGCCTTTAGAGAATCTTCAATCATAAAGGTGGAGCTCACAAGTAATTCATGTTGAATAGGCCTTTAGTGAAGCTTCAATCATTAAGGCAGAGCATACAAGTAACCCATGTTGACAAAGGCCTTTAGTTAAGCTTCAAGCATAAAGGCCGAGCTCACAGGTAATCCATGTTGACAAAGGCCCTTAGAGAAACTTCAAACATAAAGGTCGAGCTCAAAAATAATCCATGTTGACATAGGCCTTTAGTGAGGCTTCAAGCCTATAGGCCGAGCTCACAAGTAATTCATGTTGAAATAGGCATTTAGTGAAGCTTCAAGCATAAAGCTGGAGCTCACAGGTAATCCATGTTGGCATAGGCCTTTAGTGAAGCTTCAATAATTAAGGCCGAGCTCAATAGTTATCCATGTTGACAAATGCCTTAAGTGAAGCTTCAAGCATAAAGACGGAGCTCATAAGAAATCCATGTTGACATAGACCTTCAGTGAAGCTTCAGGTATAAAGGCTAAGCTCACAAGTAATCCATGCTGACATAGGCCTTAAGTGAAGCATCAAACATAACGCCGGAGCTCACAAGTAATCCATGTTGACATTAGCTTTTAGTAGGGCTTCAAGCATAACGCCAGAGCTCATAAGCAATCCATGTTGACATAAGCTTTTAGTGAAGCTTCAAGCATAAAGGCAGAGCTCATACGTATTTCATGTTGACAAAGGCCTTTATTGAAACTTCAAACATAAAGGCAGAGCTCACAAGTAATTCATGTTGACATAGGCCTTTAGTGAGGCTTCAAGCCTATAGGCCAAGCTCACAAGTAATCCATGTTGAAATAGGCATTTAGTGAAGCTTCAAGCATAAAGGCTGAGCTAACAAGTAATCTATGTTGACATAGGCCTTAAGTGAAGCTTCAAGCATAAAGACCAAGCTCACAAGTAATCCATGTTGAAACAGGCCTTAAGTGATGCTGCAAGTATAAAGGCTAGATTCACAAGTAATCCATGTTGACATAGGCTTTTAGTGAAGCTTCAAGCATAAAGGCCGAACTCACAAGTAATCCATGTTGAAACAGGCCTTAAGTGATGCTTCAAGTATAAAGGCTAAGCTCACAAGTAATCCATGTTGACATAGGCTTTTAGTGAAGCTTCAAGCATAAAGGCCGAACTCACAAGTAATCCATGTTGAAACAGGCCTTAAGTGATGCTTCAAGTATAAACGCTAAGCTAACAAGTAATCCATGTTGACATAGGCTTTTAGTGAAGCTTCAAGCATAAAGGCCAAGCTCACAAGTAATCCATAATGACATAGACTTTTAGTGAAGTTTCAAACATAAAGGCATGGTTACAAGTAATCCATGTTGACATAGGCCTTTAGTGAAGCTTAAAGCATAAAGGCCGAGCTCACAAGTAATCCTTGTTGAAACAGGCCTTAAGTGATGCTTCAAGTATAAAGGCTAAGCTAACAAGTAATCCATGTTGACATAGGCTTTTAGTGAAGCTTCAAGCATAAAGGCCAAGCTCACAAGTAATCCTTGTTGACACAGACCTTTAGTGAAACTTCAAGCATTAAGGCTGAGCTCACAAGTAATCCATGTTGAAATAGGCCTTTAGTGAAGCTTCCAGCCTATAGGATGAGCTCACAAGTAATCCATGTTGACATAGGCATTTAGTGAAGCTTCAAGCATAAAAGCCTGGTCACAAGTAATCCATGCTGACATAGGCATTTAGTGAAGCTTCCAGCCTATAGGCCGAGCTCACAAGTAATCCATGTTGACATAGGCTTTTAGTGAAGCTTCAAGCATAAAGGCCAAGCTCACAAGTAATCCATAATGACATAGACTTTTAGTGAAGTTTCAAACATAAAGGCATGGTTACAAGTAATCCATGTTGACATAGGCCTTTAGTGAAGCTTAAAGCATAAAGGCTGAGCTCACAAGTAATCCTTGTTGACACAGACCTTTAGTGAAACTTCAAGCATTAAGGCTGAGCTCACAAGTAATCCATGTTGAAATAGGCCTTTAGTGAAGCTTCCAGCCTATAAGATGAGCTCACAAGTAATCCATGTTGACATAGGCATTTAGTGAAGCTTCAAGCATAAAAGCCTGGTCACAAGTAATCCATGCTGACATAGGCATTTAGTGAAGCTTCCAGCCTATAGGCCGAGCTCACAAGTAATCTATGTTGACATAGGCATTTAGTGAAGCTTCAAACATAAAAGCCTGGTCACAAGTAGTCCATGTTGACATAGGCATTTAGTGAAGCTTCAAACCTATAGGCTGAGCTCACAAGTAATCTATGTCCATTTTGTTAGCAGGAACTGGCGTATGGAAAATTAGTTTTGTAGCATGTGGGTTCAACTCTATTTAAATTGATTATTCTGATTAATATCTAAAAAGATTAAACAACAGAATAAATGAAGTTTATGTTTTTCAATAAAATATCGCTATAATTGTGACGCGCCATTTTATTTTGTGCCCTAATGCGGTAAAACGTAAAACGTGACGTCGGGAAAACGCGCTGCAAAAGTGACGTAATTTTATGCACTGTACTTTGTTGCGCAATTTGTTAAGCGGCATTTGTTAACATCGTTTAAAGCCCAAGAGGAGTAAATATTTTACGATTCCTTCGCAAAGAAATATTTAATTATGGATTGGATGATTTATACATGCGACTTTAAATAACTATCTCACAACATTGGATTTGGAAGAGATAGATGACTTTTTAAACAAACAAAAAAAACAGCACCGTGTCGGACCGTCACTTTCGATGTCGGTCGGCCGTAGTGCATTTATATTCTTTTTCTACTAAAGACCAGAAAAAACTAGGGAGTATGATCAGGAAATACCACACTGCAGACCAAGACCAGGCCTGATATTATAATACATTTTATAAAACAACGAGATCAATTCCATTTCGAACGCAAACTGTATGCGCAAAAATGCATGTCCGTTTCAGTATTTTTTGTCCAAAATGTTGTCGTACAGCACGTGAACTGTTTTGTTGTCTGTTGTATTAAGACGACACGCTACAAACGGATATGGTCATCCTACTTATGGGTGGTGTGGCGTACGATGCTCGTTTCAGTGTATGCAATAGGCGTTATACACAGGACATAATTATTCGCCATCTCGTAACGTCGCCGTTTAAATCAATGTATTTCCAGTTTGGCAAAAATTATTGTCGCAAAACAATAGAATTGACAACCGTGAAAAAAGTACCGAATGAACGCAAATTGATTTACGACATATACAATTTTTTGTAACTGCTTTGTGTCTGTTATTATCGTATGGTAGTCATTTAAACACGACAACGAATTTAAATGGCATTTTTTTGGTGACGTTAACTTGGCGCCAATTTTAAAATGTATGTTCACTTTAAACGTGACCTACTTGTGAACCAAAATTATAATTATTTTAATATTTTATTGTATATTGCTATTTTATATTTGACTTCCATCCCCGTAATTTTTTGAAAAATTGCACCCATTAACATTGCCATGGTAATTTTCACAAATATTCTGGAAATGCACTGTTTAAACCGCGATGGCACGAAGTGGCGAATATGTATGAAGACAAATATCAATATCAATATTTGGGCTACTAGTCTGATGCGCTGACTGCTCCGTGTATGCTAATAGGGCTACAAGTCTGATGCGCTGACTGTTCGTGAATGCTACATGTAACAAGTGTATTGTATCGGCGTGACAAACGCTAGTCTGCTTAATTTGTGATGTACGTATACTGTAAGATGAAGTCACGAGTTTTTGCCATGCACGCATTTTTGCACGAAATTTAGAAATTCTCTCTTATTACATGTTGTAACTCCGTATATTCAGACTAGACTTTCGGGCTATCTGTTTTGTTCCATGCGTGTCATGTTAACCATGGGCTAGAACAACTTAAATCACTTATCGCATTTGCCAACAGCAAAGACTCAGACGAGCCTGTTCTAAAGCGCAGCCAGCGCCTGTTCTGCTATAATCTACAAAGTTTGGAAGTACATGTAGATCAAGGCTTAAGCCAAAAACTACACTTCTAGCTATACATCCACAAAACGCCTTGAGTCGTGACTGTTACGGTAAATGTATTAAATAAATCGAGGGTCATTACTTAGAGGTCCTGGTTGAAGCATAGTTATGCAAATTATACTGATTTTAACGCATACGAGCCAAGTACCGAATTTTTATAAAATGTGTAAAAAATCTCGAGGCTTTTGTACAGTCTCGTATCCTGCAGCGTTTAAGTCAGGTGCATCCCATTTTTATCTATCATCTGATCTAGACTGTTATTGATATTCTTCAATAATTCCGAAGTTTAGAGTTGGGTCCATTTCGATGTGATCTGTGTTTAATTAATTGTAACTTCGGTATATACATTGGCGCAGGCTGATTGTAGTTAATTATGGTTATAGCTGATACCCATACAGGATAAAATATGCAGCCAAAACTATTCGGGTAGGTACATGTATTCCCGGCCGGTAAATCTAACTGTACCTCGACATATTAGATGCCGATTCATAGTTTACACTGTTCACAAATTCTGAGACTGTACTTTGAAAATTTTAACAAGTCATCCTATCAAATATAAGTGAACATCATTTGAATAATGTCGGAGTTCGACGTCGAATAGGCTTAAAGATTGTTGAAACGTTTTCTGTATATTTCACGAAAAAATGTAAGTTATGTACATGTGTACTCATCACGTGCAGGATCACAAACTATTTTGTCGTTTCATTAATCTGCTATGGGTAAAGCTGTCGTTCACATATGAAAGAGCCGCTTCCAATGAGTACCCACTGCAAACATTTTCGCTTTTGGTATCCATTGGTCTTGACCTGGCGAGAGTTGCTTATAACGAGCGCTTTAATGTAGCGCTACGTAGCGCTTCCCTAACTCTATGTAACGATTATGCCTAAAAAGCGCTATTTTGTAAAACGACAACATTCCTATTAAAGATATGCATACACATAAAGCGCTACGTAGCGCTCTGCCTATGCAATGGTTCGTTTCGCATATCGCTTTCCGCGAGATTGTTGAGATTTGTTTTGTAGCGCTATCATATAACATACCGTTGCATAGAAAAGTGCCACAACGCGCTACAAAACGCTCGCATTAAGCAACTCTCGCCAGGTTCCAAGCAGTTTGTATTGCAAAGATATATATTAGCAAGATATGAAGAAAGGGAAGTGATGGCGGCTGGCACATCCACATGAATCTCTTTGATCCGATACATCAAGCAAAAATGTTTTAAAAAACGTGCTTGATATATTTTGTAGGTGCTCGCCCACACTTTTCTCTGCTTTTGTTTTTAGCTGCGCAGCATGTTTCTTCTTCCTTGAAAATACATTGTACATGTATATAGAATTCAATAACACCAATTATACGAGATGTCTCGCCGTTTCAATTTTGACTGCTTTCAAAATTCAAATATCTGTTTCACTGAAAGGTATGCACAATCGGCGAAAAGATTGATCAGCATTTACGCAAATGAAGACCGAGACAGAGTAAACTTAACAGTTTGCCTTGGTTTTATAAGGGAACAGTGAAGTGAAGCAATGCATCTGTATTGGTATGAGAGATATAACACCATTTTTGAACAGAAGAGACACGGCTCAACTTTTACGAATTGAATATTGCGTGATGGGTTCGGGATCAGCTCTTGACTTGGTGACTACCGCATGCGACACACCATTGAGAGTGAAATCTGACCTTAGTATTTTATAACTACTACTACTTGCACCACTGCTGCTGATGCTACTTTCACTCCTCTTTCAACAAATGAATTAGCGATGGCTATAATGAAAAAGAAAATGAAGAAAAGAGAGAAATGAGTAGATAGATTAAACCACAATGCGCGGAATCATATCTGATCACCATTTTTAAACATGTTAATGATCAACTTTCTGATTTGCATAAATACCCGTTTTCATCATGATAAAGACCACATTCTAACATTTCATACTGTAGCAATATTATCTGAATTTTAATTTCAAAATTTTCAAACCCTGGAAAAATGCTTAATCTTTAGTGTTCGAACGTTAAAGAAAAAAAAACGTATGACGAAATACATTTATATTTTTAAAGAAATAATGTTGACGATTTATCTGCTCACGTTATGATCCCAAAATGTTCTTATCGAGAATTTCTGAAGTAAAATGAACTTTTCCAACAGAATAATCAGTCCGTTTCAAACATCCTGAAATAAACTCGCCAAGTTGTCTATCAGAAAATTAACGTTGACGTCGCAAACACTTTATATACAATTCCATGACGCAGGGACCTATGAACTATTGCCTATTTCTCAGAAACCGCTTAAGATATCGAATTGAAATTTCACATGTATACTCCAGAGACATATAGGCATCAGAAAATATCAAAATCTCAATTTCAACCAGGTACCTCATTTTGACCCAAAATCTCATGGCTGGTCACAATTATTGAAAAAAAAAACATAAACTTCATTTAAGCTGTTTCTTTTGCTGCAATCACACTCACTTGTTATTGTGTTAACATGGTTTCTGTGACGCCAGCGTCACGTTATATAACGTCAGCGTCACTTTATCACCCGCGTTATCAAAGTAGATCCTCGATATACATCTGTGGTCTGATTCCACGGAATTGGCCGAGGCAGTTCTGATTTTCAAACATATGGTTCTGAAGGGGATGGCATTTAAAGAATTTTAAGATGGACGCCATTTTAGATATTAGAATGGAACCGTTGCATGTTGCCTAGATGGATGTTTGCATTTTGGAACTATACAAATCGTTTTACTATGTCACAAGTGTTCAAATAGAGAAATGTCAATAAAGTGAACCAACGTGTACCGATTCAAGAGCAACATGTCTTTGACAGCAAACCTCTTCTAATGGCCCCATTTACACGGCATCAAGCCTGAAACCTGATGAGGGCAGTGGCTCAGTAATTGAGAGTTAGATTTTGGAGTAGCAAGTTCGAGACTCATCCGAGGCACTGTGTTATATCCTAAATTAAGACACTTAGTCCTCTGCTTAGTACTGGATCGAGCCAGATGTCAAGAAAACGTCCTTATGTGACTAGAATTAATGCATCATTAAAGATATAAACAAGTAGCCCCATGGGCAACGATCGCTCACCTGGGAGCCATCATAATGTTTGGAGACACCATAATATACGATGCTAAAAGGCAGATAACTCTGAACTTGAAACAGTGACAGGAATTAATTAAAAAACAAAAGATATTATGCCAGTTCTAGTTATCTGCAAGTATTTAAAGATCTGAATAAAATTGGAAGAGGAAACCTGGTGAAAGTGTAGTTTTCAGATGCTCAAGGACAGCTAACTCTGTAGTCAGTGATGGGATCTGACCAAAATTCAAACTCATCCATACTTTTATGTTTGTCCTGGACATACAAGGATGAAGAAAATCAAATGAAAAATGAAGTTGCTAGATTGGTCACAACATTATACAGTTATATTTTAGACGCTCAATGGCAGCTAACTCGGTAGCTGGTGGATGGGTGTGGCGGAAAATCAAACTCATTCAAACTTTTATAGAAGTCCTTGTTACCTGCAAGAATGAGGAAGATCCATTCAAAGTGAACGTGCTAGAGTGGTCACAATGGACCTCCCATTGTAAGTCTATGCAGATTTTTTATGATGCTCAAGGGAAGTTAACTCCACAGCCTAAGGTTGGTTCTACTTTAAATTAAACTCATCGTTGTCCTTGTTACCTGCAATAATAAAGAAGACCCAATCCAAAATGCAGGCGCTAGAGTGGTCACAACATTATTAATGCCTCAGTTACATTTGCCTTACGACGAGTATACGATGTCCAAATCACCGTTTCCGTGCGGCCCCCGCAGGGAGACCTTGCGATCATCGTACGGATTTACGGGCATCGTGGCCTCTACGATTTTGTTTAACTCCGCACAATGACAAATTTGAAAAAATCGTAAGCCCGTAGCCTGTAGACACATCGCACTGACATCGTACGATCCCCGTACGGGCACTGCACGGTGATCGTAAGGACAACGCAGGGTTTTAGATTGTCATTTTGGCCTAAAAATGATCGTAGACTCTTGCGATAGTCGTAAGGAGCCCTCAAGGTTGCCGCACTATTGCAGGACCCATGAAATCGTACGGACATAGGACGGTCATCCTGCGGTAACCTCAAGGCAATGGCACAATGATCGTGCGGTCGCCTTGCGACGTGTCAACAATTTCCAGACGTGGATATATTGGTTATCATTAGCTGTTTGTTTCATTTCAATATTTGTCTTGAGGCGCTGTCTCTAATACCACCACTCAGTGTGACTCAATATGGACCCAGTTCAGTTTGCTGATGGAAGCAGTCTAATCAGGGCTCATAGAGTATGCTTCCATGATAAAATTGTCTGAAGTGCAATTGGAAATGTGCACCTAACGCGAAATGCTCTATGCATTTTCAGTATATAAAATGCTGGTTGGATAAGGGGTTTAATAAATGAGATAAGATTGATAAAAATTCAAGATATTTTTTTTTGTGATTTATAACTCTGGGATTTGAATTTAAGTATTACTTCAAGAAATAAAATATATGGGTATCGTAGTGAGAACATGTGACTAGTTCGAACATTGAAATTTGAATGTATGAATGTACTATTAAATGTAATTTACTGAAAACGAATGGCAAATGTGCTGACCAGGCTGGGTGGAAGAAAGCGCATTCTGGTCAGTACCTTTGTAGTTCGCATGCAACGACTTCATTTTTGCTTATGACGAAGATTTTATGTGTTACTGGCCGTAGAGTGCCTTTGGATAATTAAACTAAATAAAGCCATAATAAGCGTTTTAGTCTACGCTGAATCTATAAAGCATCTTTAAATTTTCAATTAAAGTGATACTTTTCGAATTATAAAAGTGTGCTATAAAAAAGGGGTTGTTGTAATAATATTCTGTGATTTAAACTTTATGAAAACTGCAGAACTTAAAAATTGACATGAAAATAAACAAAAACGTATCACGCTGTTCCATACCTTAGGACCTTGTTCAACTAAAAACACTAGCCTCTTCATAGCACGATTTGTGATCACATGACTTTGAAACACAGTTCAAATGGAATCAAAAAATGAACATGGATGCCCGTTAAAATCCATGCACATGATTACACGACACTTGCACAGTCAGCAAACCGACTCCTTGGGACTTCCGCAAGGTCATCGTACGGGCATCGTGCGATTTCGTATATAGGGAGGTCGTGAAGATGACGATGATTGTACGATATCCTTGAGGTTGTCGTACGATATCCGCAAGTTCTCTGTAAGGTTTTGTCCTAGTTTGCCGGCGATAGAAATTGCAAGGTGATCGTAAGCAATGTAACCACATACGTAGTAGCTTAAAGCCGCCTACGATGCCGAAAAAATCGTAGACAAATAAATCGTACGACGACCGTGGCAAATGTAACCGAGGCATTAACAATCTTTAAGATGCTCAAGGGCAGCTATATTCATAATAGGTGATGGGATCTTGACAGAATTAAACTCATCCAAGTTTTTATAATTATCCTTCTTATTTGCAAGAATGAATATGATCTATTCAAATTAGAAAAGCACTAGAGTAGTCACAAAATTTCTCCCATTATAAGTCTATGGGGATTTTGTTAGGACGCTCAAGGGCAGCTAAATCCAGTCCAAGGTCAGATCTGGCCGAACTTTGAAACCATCTAAGCTTTAATAGTTGACTTTGTTACCTGCAAGAATGAAGAAAATCCAATTTAAAATTAAGGCGCTAGAGTAGTCACAACATTATCCATCAATTTTCAAGATGCTCAAGGGCAGCTAACACCATAATAGGTGATGGGATCTTAAAGAAATACAAACTAATTCAAGCTTTTAATAGTTGTCCTTCTTATCTGCAAGAATGAAGGAGATCAATTCAAAATTGAAAGCACTAGAGTGGTCACAACAGATCTCCCATTATAAGTCTGTGGGGATATTTCCAGACTCTCAAGGGCAGCTAACTCCTCAGTCCAAGGTCTGATCTAGCAAAATTTCGAACCCAGCCGAGATGTTATGGCTGTCCTTGTGACCTGCAAGAATGAAGAAGATTCAATCAAAAATGAAGGCGCTAGAGTGTTCACAACATTATCAATCAATTTTAAGATGCTCAAGAGCAACTCACTCCATAATAGGCGATGGGACCTTGGCTAAATTCAAATTCATCCAAGCTTTTATAGTTGTCCTCCTTATCTGCAAGTATAATGAAGATTTATCAAAAGTTGAAAGCACTAGAGAGGTTACAATATTTCTCCCATTATAAGTCTATTGGGATTTTTCAGGTAACTTATAAGTCCCTGATCGGATTCTGTCAAATTTCCAACCCATCCAAGAAGAAGATCCAATCGAAAGTGAAGACGCTAGAGTGGTCACAACATTATTCATTGATTTATCAGACTCTAAAGGGCAGTTAACTCCGAAGTCAGTTATGGAATCTTGCAGAAATTCATACCCATCCAAGCTTCTATGGTTGATCTTGTTACCTGCAAGAATGAAGAAGATCCATCGGAAAATGAAGGTACTAGAGTGGTCACAACGTTTCTCCCATTATAAGTCTATGGGGATTTTTCCAAACGCTAAAATGCAGCTAACTCATAAGTCCTTCGTCGGATACTGCCCAATTTCGAACCCATCCAAGATTTTATTGTTGCCCTTGTTATCTGCAAAAAAAAAGAAGAACCAATCAAAAATGAAGGAGCTAGAGTCGTCGCAAGTTTCCCCATTATTACTCTATGTGAGCTATCTGTTGCCATGGAAACCAAAATTCTAATTCGATCTGGACCAAAACCGTATGCAGTCAATCCCCCACCCCAATGATGCGTCAGATTATATTTGATAACGATCAGTCAGCTAGTCTTAGAGATATTCATGTTTGCAAAATGTGGACAGACGGTGTCCTTAATAAATTGGCATGTATAGCATCAACACAATTTAATGAGCAAGTGCATGATATTTCCAACAATGTGGCCTTTTGACATGTTTAGACTCGGAGGAGCCTCTGCAGCCTCCTTTTAATCTTAGAAACTCCAAATGGTGTTCAGTCAGTAGCTAAACACTCATAGAATATTCAAGCGACTAGCAAAGACTCTGATCAGAGTGCACTTATGTGCAGGCTGATCTGAGGCTTTGCTGATCGCACATACCACATTGTTGGAAATCTCATGCGGCGGCTATGAGCCAGTGCATGAGATTTCCAACAATGTGGCATTTTGACATGTTTAGACTCGGATGAGCCTCTGCAGCCTCCTTTTAAGCTTAGAAACTCCAAATGGTGTTCGGTCAGTAGCTTAACAATCATAGAATACTCAAGCGACTAGCAAAGGCTCTGATCAGACTGCGCGTATGCGCAGTCTGATCTGAGGCTTTGCTGGTGGCACATACCAAATTGTTGGAAATCTCATGCACTGGCTCATAATTTAATATTATTCATTGAGTGGTCACAACAGATCTCCCATTATAAGTCTGTGCACCCTTACTTACTATGTATAGCTTCAACAATTCGAACTACAAAACAATGGGAGCGCATTGGCTTAGTGGAAGAGTGCTTGACTCGAGACCGAGGGGCCGCGGGTTCCAGCTTCACCAGCATCATTGCGTTGTGGTCCTTGAGCAAGACACATTTATCCTAGCTTAGTACTGGTTCAACCCAGGAAGACCCGTCCCTGTTTAACTGAAATATTGTTGATGGGACATAAAGAATCAAATCAAACGAAATACAAAACTACTTATAAGTCAAGTCAATGATATCAAGGGGCATATCCAAAATCAAGTATGATCTGGAAATACCTCGATCAACCCACGGCGCCGTGAGGAAGAGCTGTAGAACACTATAGTCCGTACAGAATTTCAGTGAACAACGTTTCTTTTTTAAAATGTCTTTAATGACAAAATTTTGGACTAAAATTTTGCACATACATATAATAAAACACCGCCTAATATACGATTGCATATTTGAATATTTATGATAGGAAAATAAGTTTGGAATCTCTTGTAAAATAAAATAACTAGAAAATTCCTTATTTTCCCTCAATGTATTTCATATGGGTAGCACGTGGTTTATACAGTTCAATGATTACCATGTTTACTTTCGTATATCAGGTTGTATTATATAGAAAACAGTCACCAGCAGGATAATTCTTGGTGTGTCTACAAACACACTACAAATGCTTGGAAGAGACTGCGCAAATTACAAGTATGTCTGAGTTATCATATTTCCGGTGTTTTCTAAGCGTTCATGGATGGCAATTGGACCGCGACTACAAAAACCTGTCCTCGGTGATTTGTAACAATAAATGCGCAGACCAGCCTGCGCATCAGCGCAGTCTCATCAGCAACTTTGTTGTCTGCTTTTTAGATGAATCATATCTACACTTGCTACGAGAGAAATTTCAATTTCTAGCTAGCCTGTTTAGCCGAAGAGACTGGTTTAAAACTCGCTTTGTTGGAAACCCAGAAGACAGGTTTTCTCGTGTCGTGGCCTGTGTTGCTTGCTCGACAGCTCTAGGACACATATTACAAGTGCAACAGATAATAATATTAAAAGAAATATGAGGAGGCTGTTCATCAGATATATTAACGGGAGTCACAACATTTGATTGCGCTCTGAATCGTCTAATACACAAGTCATTCGTAACTACGGCCCACAGAGCCAGGGAACGGCGGGGACTTTGATTTCCTGGCTGCAGGTCCCTGGTATGACCCTGTACTAACAGTGCATTTGCCCGGCTGGGGCGTGGTTACAAATGGCTGGTGCGCATATTTTTTTCGCCGTTATGCAATAGTCATTTGTGACCACGCACCAGCCCAGAGGAATGTCGAGGACAGTGACTTTGTGTCTGCTGTTCCCCATGATAACCACCACACTGTGGGGACAGCTAGCTGGCAAAACCATGACAGTTCTCCCCCGCAGTCTGTTATTATACTGCACTGTCATGTTTGTCTAGGTCTATCAAACCCCTACATTTCCTCCGCATTATGGAGGCAATGTAAAAGTAAAAGCACAACACATTTACCAGGCCATGGATATCCCCGTCCTGTTCAGGGGCTGGGGTGAAGCAGTGGTTACAAATGACTGGTGCATTATATATAGCCTATAATGCACTTCGCATGAAATTTTAGTTCTCAGCTACCCCAAAAACTATATTGACCCCAAACACAAAATGAGCCAGTGCATGAGATTTCCAACAATAATGTATATGCGACCAGCAAAGCCTCAGATAAGCCTGCGTATACACGCAGTCTGATCAGAGCCTTTGATAGTCGCTTGAGTATTCTATTATTGTTAAGCTACTGACTGAACATCATTTAGAGTTTCTAAGCTTAAAAAGAGGCTGCAGAGGCTCGTCCGAGTCTACACATGTCAAAATGCCACATTGTTGGAAATCACATGTCACGGCTCAAATATGACATCCGCTGATATATTGTTTAACCTATTTCCAAGCACATTCCCACCCCATCACTAGTTTCTCCTTCCGACCTCAGCATTATTTTTTATTGGATTAGTCCTTTTTCACTTGAATCACACCTAACGGGTGAGCCCTGTGATTATTTTCTCTTATCATTTATAATTGCCCAGAATTACGTTTTGGCATGCATATTTTGCATTGTCTAGTGTCAACAAATCAGTACTTGGAATAAACAAATAGAAAGTTCAATTTATTTAATAAAACAAGTTGGAGAGTGTTTAAAATCTGATGATCAGATAAGAAGGGGAACACAGAAGATCAAGATTTTAAATTGAGGAACAGGGGAACACAGAGATTCATTTTATAGGAACAAGTGGACGAGTGCCCACTGGGATTAAGGCCTCAATATTTTCTCGTATGCCAAGTTTCTGTGAGTCCAAACTATTGCCATAAATCGCATTTGATGCAACTATTTTGATATGATAAGACACGTTACTTCGTCTTATAAAACTGTATAATAATTCATCGATAGTAAACTAAAGGCAGTGGTCCGTACAAAGGTGCATTTAGGGTAAATTAAAAAAATGCAGATGCTCAAATGAGAGCAAATTCCATCATATCACAGCCCATTGGACAATACATTTTGTAACGAAAAAAATATCACCAATTAGGCCGTGTATAGATGCATTATATTTGATGGTCATTGTGCGATCAGTCCGCACATAACGAAATAAACGCAAAAAAGCGTTGTTCACTGAATATCTGTACGCACAATAACCACCCAGGTAAACCGCATGTTTAGATCTCGGAGGGTGTTGGCTATCGGAGGTAAATATTGCGATTTACGGATGGACAGGGTCTGTATTTATCCATTTTTATGTCCTATAGAAAGTTTCATGGAGACGAAAGCAGAAAACAGGTTGCTTCTATAATGAATGATAAGGACTCGGAATGTGTTAAATGCTTTTGATCCATGTCCGTAGGACCCTGGGCGACCTTTCAAACGACGATTGTGAAATTTTCAATGAAAAAATGCTATTCGTTTGATCATAGCTGGATTTACATCAACCTTTGACACAATTTGCTTGTGTCGCCACAATTCTATATCATTCTCCTGCATGATTTATAAGAATCGTATCTCAAAATGCTATTAAAACATCAATATTTGAAATTTGCTTACGTTGATATCGCTTTGGTGGTTAGCAAAATGTGCAGAGGTAACTTGACAGCTGGCATCCTTGCTATCGGAGTGACAGTGGTTTTGATTTCGGAGATTGATACAAACTGCCGCACAATTAGTGCCTGAATCTGATATATTTTAAGCATGTCTTGATACAAAAAAAAATATCTAATGCTACAAATGGAAGACTATCAGGGGGGCGAAATACAGAAGGGAATTTGAGACGTTTTACAGTTGTGGTGTGTTGTGAAAAGCGCTCATCTTCAGTTGGTGCCATTATACATGTTTTTGTCTAGTGAGTCTGTGAAAACATATTTATTTAAATTCTGCACTGATTCATTTTTGGTGAAACCAGTATGCTTGATATAGGAAGGGGATATGATGGCTGGGTGGGATGGGGGTGAGGGTATGGTCCCTGAAAGAAGGCAAGAACATGTGCCATACTTATACTCATTATCTTACCTGGCAACGCAGTATATTAACAACGTGAACAGGGTTACAAAATGCAGGTTCACATTGAGGCGCATCTTGTTGTGTAAATGGAGTGTCAAAATGCAAGGAAACTGTTGGTTAAGATGCCACGTGTGCATGAATAGTAAACCTTTGATCCAAAAATATATTCATGTATGCCATCCAGACAATTGAAACACCCATAACCACCAGTCTACTGAATCGCCACAGAACACCCAAACGCACACAGTCCACTGAAATGCACAAAACAGCCAACCCATTGAAACTCCCAAACTCCATACGCAAATGATACACCCAAACCGCCCAGCCCAGGGAAGCACTCAGACCACTCAGTTCACTGAAATACCCTGATCAAATCCATTGAAACATGCAACTCACCTAGTCCACTGAAACACCCTCCTGTTGCACCGCCCTTTAGGATTCTATTCAATGAAACAAACTATATCAACAATTTACCCCCCCCCCCCAAACCGTAAAAAACAACAACAACACATGCAAAAAAACACCACAAACATTGAATGGGTTTTCAACGGTGCTCTCAAGCCGGTCCCCAACCCCCCCTCCCACCTTCCTTTCTTCCCTTTTTGCTATGCAACATCTAAAACATTTTGAATGGCATATCGCTGGCGGGCCGATGGTTGCCCGACAATGTGTGCTGGCTGGGATAGGGTATGTCCATGTCATGTACCGTCATCTAGTAGCGTTGCACTGATACGCTTTCTTCGGTTTTGTAAAATATTAGTGAGAAAATTGCAACAAAACATCCCATGCGATGCTTAATCATGCATGGATCCAGAAATTTTGTCAGACGAAGTCCAGCTTAACTCTGACACACTTTTTTTTAGATGAATGGAGTGAGGAATTAAAATACCACTAAAAGCGGGCCATCGTCAGCCCAACAGCAAAACGCTGGCGGGCCGATGATTACCCAATATGGAATGCTGGCTTGGTAGCTTTTGATTTTCCAGGGGATCTGGACCAGTATTGCTAAAGAGCCCCAAAGGTTTTTGATTTTCAAGGGTGGGGGTCAGGACCCTCTGCCACCCACTCTCTGGATCCGCGCATCTTAATCTTAGTTGAATGCGCAGCTATCGAGTAACGTGAGTGTTCGAATTTCTGGCCTCTCCGGCGTCTCTGTGTTGTGCCCTTGAGTAAAACATATTAATCATAGCTTAGTACTGGTTCAACCCAGGAAGACCCATCCCGACATAACCGAAAAATTGTTAACTGGGATGTTAAGAATAAAATCAAACAAAATAAAAAACATAATACATGTAATGAAACCTGTACAGTTTGCATACGTTTTAAAGCTGTACTCTTTGCGCCATTGCGACAGTAAAATAAAATACCACACGTATTAAAAAGCAATTTATGTTTTTGGTCTGTTGTCAGTTCATTCTTAAAAGTATTAGTATACATGTAAGCTTATCTGGATCTTCACTGCATATTTGTATAGGTGGACAAAGTAATCCATATAACAAAACCCGTAAAAAATATTGAAAATATTGCAGTTTCAGTGGTAATCCGTTCTGTTATTTTATCTTTTAACGTTTTTAAAATTTACATAGTAGTACAGGGCCCGGAATTACAATGGTTCCTTAAAGTTAAGGACGACTTAAGTTAAGTATTGATATTTCAACATGCTAAATAAATTGCCTGGATCGATGCAGTACTTGTGGTCAAAGATATCATTGTGATCTACAGAAAAGTGAAACAATTTTGATTTTAATCAGTTTAAAACGTCATTTTTGGCATCCTGAAAAATCAATAAACTCAGTAAGTCTTCCTTAACTTTAAGGAGGCATTGTAATTCCGGGCCCAGGTCCTCATATTCCGGTAACAGCAGCCCAAACCCCACAATGGCATTATTTTTAAACAATATTATTTGAGCTGCGACATGAGATTTCCAAACAATGTGGTATGTGCGACCAGCAAAGGCTCAGACCAGATTGCGCATACGCGCAGTCTGATCAGAGCCTTTGCTTGTCGCTTGAGTATTATATGAATATTAAGCTACTGAACGAACATAATTTGGAGTTTCTAAGCTTAAAAGAAGGCTACACAGGCTCGTCTGAGTCTATTCATTTCAAAATGCAAGATTGTTGGAAATCACATGTCGCGGCTCATTTGTCATTCTATAAGAAGCAATAAAGATGGGTTGTATATCTTTAAGATAGTTTTTAAAGTTTCACACCAGATATGCGGCAATCGAAAACGTTAATTCTATCCACGAACGTATATCAAAAATCGTTGGAAACAGGGTTTTCGATTGCCATTTGTCGCCCGTTTTTTCGATTGCCATGTGTCGCCCGACTGGCGACAAATGGCAATCAAAATTTCTGTAAAAATCGAATGTTTAATTAGATTTTTATGCAACCGTTTGCAGTACGACTTTAAATTATCTTTAGTTCAATAAATGTACCTGGGTGACGTCCTTTTCAGAAAGAGATGGACAATCGGATTGTAAAGTTTGGAGTTTTGGTACAATATTTTTAATCATATCAAGTTTAGTAGTTTTATAGTTGTGCTGTTTGTTCTTTTATCTATAATAGAGGCCCTCCCAGGAGGTACATATACTAGGCCAAAAAAGAAACGCCGCATATAAAACTTAAATTCTATATGGGGTTTCTTTTACCATTCTCTCGCAAACGATTTGTCACAGTTTGAGAGCTGATTCTTGGGTAAAGGGTCCCTCGTGTTGTCCTAGCTACCACTGTCACCGGAAGAAATCGATTGAGCAGTTTACGCCTACGGTTTTATCGATCTTGGCGTCACGTCATTACTCGATGACGTCATTAACGCGCACGGTCTAGCATTGTTCTAATTTGTCAGAAACGTTTCCTTAGATGTTGGATCGTCCTTGCATGGCATCGAAATTGTTGGGCTATTACCGATGGCCTCACGTTAGCTTGTGACATTCTTATCACCATTTCGCGTTCAACATGTGCCTATCTTTGAATCGTAAATTAGCAATGTGTAATCTTTAATTTTAAAATTTTAAACGTTTTCAAACAAACTGGATATTCGACTAGAGATTTCAGTAGTTAGAACATGTGTAAATCTAAATAAAATGAATGTGGACGTGAAAAACTGAAAAATCAAAAATCAGCCATAACACTGGTTTGTGTTGACTGAGCTCAACAAAACAATGGGAATAATTTGTGGCAGGAATAGTAGCGAAACATAGATAGCAAATGAAATTTTGTTACGCTCATTAAACACGCAATATTTTAAATCTTTATATGCGGCGTTTCTTTTTTGGCCTAGTATATTCCCTTGTTCTTCTTAAATATTGACTTGTCTCCATATTTCATGTTTTATTTATTTCCCCGTTCTCTGACAATATTGTTCCCCTCAGTTTGGCATTTTCCCTTTCCCTAGAATAAAATGGCTTGTACAAATACACCCTAACTCGTGAGAGGGCTTCATTGTTAAGGCATACAGAGAACTCCTCTCTCAATTCCATGATAAAAATGTTCCCTGTTAGCACGTTATAACAGTTCATTACCCATTACCCGATGATCGGGTGACGTACTTGGAATTTGACAGAGGAGGACTGAACATGGGATTCGAACTCTCGCTATCATTTCATTGAATTCTCGTATTGCTCATGATATTTTAATACATTAGAGAGACAGAGACAGAGACAGAGACAGAGACAGAGGAAGATATAGACAGAGAGAGAGACAGAGAAAGAGAGAGAAAGAGAGAGTAGAGAAAGAGCGAGTAGAGGGAGTGCGAGTAGAGCGGAGTGCGAGTAGAGAAGAGCGAGAAGAGAAGGAGTGCGAGTAGAGAAGGAATGCAAGTTGAGAAGGAGTGAGACTAGAGAAGGAGTGCGAGTAGAGAAGGAAGGCGAGTAGAGGAGGAGTGCTAGAAGAGAAGCAGTGCGAGAAGAGAAAGAGAGTAGAGAAGGAGTGCGAGAAGAGAAAGAGAGAGTAGAGAAGGAGTGCGAGTAGAGAAAGGAGTGCAAGAAGAAAGAGAAAGAGAGAGTAGAGAAAGAAAGAGTAGAGAAGGAGTGCAAGTAGAGAAGGAGTGCGAGTAGAGAAGGAGTGCGAGTAGAGAAAGAGAGAGTAGAGAAGGAGTGCGAGTAGAGAAGACGTGCGAGCATAGAAGGAGTGCGAGTAGAGAAGGAGTGCGAGTAGAGAAGGAGTTCGAGTAGAGAAGAAAGGTGAGTAGAGAAGGAGTGCAAGTAGAAAAGGAGTGCGAGTAGAGTAACAGAGAGTAAAAAAGGAGTGCGAGTAGAGAAGGAGTGTGAGTAGAGAAGGAGTGCGAGTACAGAAGGAGTGCGAGTAGAAAAGGAGTGCGAGTAGAGTAACAGAGAGTTAAGAAGGAGTGCGAGTAGAGAAGGAGTGTGAGTAGAGAAGGAGTGCGAGTAGAGAAGGAGTGCGAGTAGAGACGGGGTGCGAGTAGAGACGGAGAGAGTAGAGAAGGAGTGCTAGTAGAGAAGGGGTGCGAGTAAGAAAGGAGTGCGAGTAGATAAGAAGTGTGAGCAGAGAAAGAGAGACTAGAGAAGGAGTGCGAGTAGAGAAAGAGAGAGTAGAGAAGGAGTGCGAGTAGATTAGGAAAGCAAGTAGAGAAAGATAGAGTAGAGAAGGAGTGCGAGTAGAGAAGGAATGCGAAGTTAGAAGGAGTGGGAGTAGAGAAGGAGAGAGTAGAGAAGGAGTGCTAGTAGAGAAGGAGTGCGAGTAGAGAAAAAGAGAGTAGAGAAGGAGTGCGAGTAGAGAAAGAGAGAGTAGAGAAGGAGTGCGAGTAGAGAAGGAATGAGAGTAGAGATGGAGTGCGATTAGAGAAGGAGAGAGTAGAGAGAATAAGTGCTAGTAGAGAAGGAGTGCGAATAGGGAAGGAGTACAAGTAGAGAAAGAGAGAGTAGAGAAGGTGTGCGAGTAGAGAAGGAGAGAGCAGAGAAGGAGTGCGAGTAGAGAAGGAGTGCAGTAGAAAAGGAGTGCGAGTAAAGAAAGAGAGAATAATGAAGGAGTGTGAGTAGAGAAGGAGTGTGAGTAGAGAAAAAGAGAGTAGAGAGGAGTGCGAGTAGAGAATTAAGTATAGAGAGAGTAGAGAAAAGTGTAGAGAGAGAGAGAGAGAGAGAGAGTAGAGAGACAGAGACAGAGAAGAGAGAGAGAGATAGGGAGACAGAGTAGAGAGAGACGTAGAAAGAGACAGAGTAGAGAGAGACAAAGAGAATAGAGAGTGGAGAAAGACCAAGAGAATAGGGTAGAGAGTAGAGAGGGACACACAGAAATATAGCAAGAAGTGAGCGAAGCTCACATACCCCCGGCGGTAGCCATCAGAGGTTGTAAAACTTTCAGAGAAAAGACAAAATTGTCAAAGATTTCATAATCCTAAATCAAGTAGTTTCTGAGAAAACTTTGATGAAAAATGGTCATATGTGTTATATAAGAGTGACAGATGGAAAAATTGAAAATTTGAAAAAAGAAGGCAAAATGAGGATTAGCACCTTAGTTTTCATTTACACAATACACTTCTCCTACCTGAAAGTACACAAATAATTTCATAGTCCTAAATCAAGTAGTTGCTGAGAAAACTCTGACAAAAAACGTCCATATGTGTTATATAGGAGTGACAGAAGGAAAAATTGAAAAAGAAGCCAAAATGAGCTTTAGCATCTTATTTTCATTTACACAATACACTTAGCCAACTTGAAGGTGTACACTAAATTTGAGAACACTGGCTCCAATAGGAGCCGAGAGATCTGCGACAGAAATTTTCATTGGAGAGAAAGAAAAATAAATAAATAAAGGGACTGATAAGCAATAAGTGGCTGTTCTTTTGTTACACAATACAACTAATCACTATCAAGCTTTGTACCAAATTTCAGAATCCTAACTCAAGTAGTTGCTGAGAAATCTTTGACGAAAAAATGTCTTTATGTATTATATAAGAGTGAAAGAAGGAAAAAATGAAAATTTGAAAAAAGAAGGTAAAATGATGATTAGCATCTTAATTTCCATTTACACAGTACACTTTGCCTTCCTGAAAGTGTACACAAAATTTGAAAACAATGGCTCCAATAGGAGGTGAGAAATCTGTGACGGAAATTTCCATTGGAGAGAAAGAAAAATGAACAAATAAAGGGACTAATAAGCAATATGTGGCTGTTCTTTTGTTACACAATACAACTCATCACTATCAAGCTTTGTACTAAATTTCAGAATCCTAAGCCAAGTAGTTGCTGAGAAATCTTTGACGAAAAATTTTTCCATTGGAGAGAAAGAAAAATGAACAAATAAAGGGACTGATAAGCAATATGTGGCTGTTCTTTTGTTACACAATACAACTCATCACTATCAAGCCTTGTACCAAATTTCAGAATCCTAACCCAAGTAGTTGCTGAGAAATCTTTGACGAAAAAAAAAAGTTTACAGACAAACAAACAAACAGACAAACATAATTACAGAAAAGGCAAAAACTATATACCCCCTATATACTTCGTACCGGGGGTATAGAGAGAGAGAGAGAGAGAGAGAGAGAGAGAGAGAGAGAGAGGGAGGGAGGGTAAAGAGTAGATAGGTGAGCGAGTAGAGAGAATGGAGAAGAGAGAGAGAGAGGGAGAGAGAGAGAGAGAGAGAGAGAGAGAGAAAGAAAGAGGGTGAGTAGATGGGGAAGAGAGATCTGGTTGCTTTGCTTAGTTTGTTTTCCTAGTGCCTCGTGATTGCTGTGTGGCTCTTCCTCACAGTGCCATGGGTTTGTCTGAAGTTTGTGATTGTGAAATTTCCTGACCATACTCACTATTTTTGTTGTATTTGCTGGGGGTTCGTGTTTAGCACTTCGTGTTAAACGCTTATATTGTGTCATTTCTAGTTTGGCTATTCTCTCACTGAGATAAAGGCAGCTAAATGCTTTGCTTATTGTATTCTGACTTTGTGCGTATTCCTTATTTGTCTGTGTTCCAGTGTCCCTGTCTCTTGGTGCCATGTGTCTGTCTGGGATTGTGGCATTTCCTGGTCATTTACACTTGTTTTAACCCAAAGGCCGTTCTTTAAAGTGCGTTAACTTATGTTGTGTAAATGCGAAAACACCTACATGTAGTTAAATTTATGCAGCTAGTGAAGACTGATTAAACCGTATAGGTGCTCCTCTAAACATCTGGTATACTAATTGCATTGCTACTTGATCTGTCGCCTTCACAAAAGGTATGTGCCCATTTCATAGTACAGTGTATAATGCTTTTGCATGTTATGTTACGGCCAGATTGTTTCTTTAATGTGATGCAAAGGGCTAAATAGATATGGTAGGCCAAAACAAACAAAACAAACTAATGCACAAAAACACTCCTTCAATGTTGAACAAAAACTCTAACAAATTGGTTTGTTTAAGCTTGTTTCTCCCTTGATATGTTCCTCGCCAATCGAACCACTTGTTTTTGAAAGTGTTTGAGTGTTACACTTTTTTTCCGTATGCGATAGCTAGTTTAATGAGCATAATCAATTTGTCCTTCTCCGAAATCAATGTTAACATGCGCATGCCTACCCTCCGAGAGCTACCCAACATACCTCCGAACGGAAAGCTACCTATAAACATGATACCACCGTCATAAAATTGCAAATAAATAAGTGTTTTACAAATATGTTTGAATTGTATTTGACTGATTCATTCCAAAGAGAGGTTATACATTCCAGCGGTGGCTGTGAATCAAGTAAAAATAAAATAATACATATGAATATTAACTGATGAATTCGAAATATTCGTCCAAATTACTGCATTTCCGAATTCAAATGCGATTTAAACTCGAACAGATTAAGTTCCAAAACATGTAATGGTTTCAGAGTTATCATCATTCTGTATACTATCGACCTATATGTTGTTCTTATCCCTCAAAACGAATCTAAATGAAATAAAATCGTCTCAATACAGACCATGTCCAACCAAAAAATCCTTTGTTTACCTCCGGTAGCCAACACCCTCCGAGATCTACACATGCGGTTCACCTGGGTGATAACAGTCATAAGGCTTCAGGGAGACAGTTTAAGTAAAGCAACCAGCTATTCCTCATCAAGATATTGGGAGGAACATTAAACAATTAATCAACAACAACAGAGCCATCGCCTTTAGACCGGACAGCAGCTTAGGCCACCGGGGGGGGGGGGGAAGAGGTGCATTTTACTAGTGCAAAATCTTCGCCCTAGAATATGATAATGTTGAAACACACACACACACACACACACACACACACACACACACACACACACACACACACACACACACACACACACACACACACACACACACACACACACACACACACACTGTTTAGCTACCATGAAGGCCTCCTAACATATGCAATGTATCATCACAGAGAACATACAAATGTATTGTGTCAAAGTGGCAACAGTTACCATAATCAGGTCGACTCTCATCCGAACAAAACTAAACCATGCATATCGAAGTTACTAACAGTTGTTGCCTAGTCTCTCCCGAGCATTGCCGATGTTAGTTATGATAAAGTATATAAGAAGGACAAAAAATATACTATTTATTCACTGTGCGTGATAATAGTGTTGTGATTACCTCTCAAAGTGCCCCAAGATCTTGCCTATAGCCAAGTTCGTAAGTCCGGTGCAACTTTGTAAAATAAGGGAAGCAATACCATTACCAGTTCCAACATTTTTCAAGGGAAGAACAAGAGCTATTGATGGCCAAAGACTTGTCTGAAAAAAGAGAGTAAAATCCGATCTTGTTTTAAAGAGATGCAATCTCGAGAAATGCACAAAAATGTAACCTGTGCAATTTATACACAGTATTTTGAGCATTTATGCATGCGAAACAGCTAATGTGGACAGACACAGTCATTATTTGCTGTTTGATATGTATGAAATGCACTAAATATGAAAACTGTAAATTGAATATGACTGTCCTAATATGCTGTTTGACATGTATGAAATGCGCCACAAATGAAAATTGCAAAGGTAAGATTTCAAAGTTTGTGCTTTTCTCGCAATTGTTGATTTCAAAACGTTTAGTTTAAGCATGTTGGCAAACTCACTTTTGATAATAAGCAAATATATTTCTACCGTACAATAGTGTAAGGGAAATCAACCGTATAATGCATGTGATCGATTAGGCAATTTTATACTTTACATAGTTAATATAAAAATCACAATGTATTCACAATTTATACAGGTTACATAACTTCAAATACCTGCCCTTACTCTTTGGTAGTTTCTATCTTCCCCATCAATGCTAAAAATGGCATCAATAAACCACATAAATCCTGATAAGTAGAGTGTTATGGGGCACCTAATCAAGGTATGTATATAAATAATCATGAAAAACGGATATTTCGGAAATAAAGGGAACCTACAAAACATGAGCTACAACATGAGATTTCCAACAATGTGGTATATGCAACCAGCAAAGGCTCAGATCAGCCTGTGCATACACAGTCTGATCAAAAGGCTTTGCTAGTCGCTTGAGTATTCTATGACTGTAAAGCTACTGACCGAACATCATTTGGAGATTCTAAGCTTAAAAGGAAGCTGAACAGTGTTGAAGTCAGCAACAATGCATAAAGGATTAAACTCAAGCTTGCATTGATTTTGTTATGATTCCACGCCAAATTATACTTTTGAGATTTAGTGCACATTTAGCAGTTGATCGTACAGATAGACCGAACCATGCTGTATGCCTTAAATTGTGTAGATATAGAGGACATTATATGAGCGCTCATGTTTTATTGAATTTATTAAACGAGTTTGGGAAAAGCGATAAAATGGGAGGCTCGCCTAACATTTTATCACTTTTTCGGACCGAGCTTAATAAATTCAATAATACAAGAGCACGAATATTAGATTCTATAATCATATGATAAAGATTACTTTGAAACCTCATTTTTTGCATAAAACGTGATTACTTTGTCATTTTGTACGGAACGTTGTTATGGACATCATAACGTTTCCCAAAAGTCTGTAAACCACTAGTGGTTTATCGATTTTATTGCATGACGTTATTTTACTCCCAGAAGCGACGTCACATGATAATAAGATTTTCTAAACAGGCTCACTCACTTCAATTATTTCGATTTGGTGATTTTTAAATTGGTCTCAGTTGTTAAAGTGATGCGTATGAAAAAAAACCCCACAATACTATCCACTTTTAGATCAAAACTTGGCAATGGAAGATCACTGTCATTAAATGGTTATTAATAAGTATTTAATAAATGGGCCTCGACGCGAGAAAACCTGTCTTCGGGGGTTTGCGAACAACACAGGCGCAGACCAGCCTGCGCATTCGCGCAGTCTGATCAGCGCCTTTGTTATTCACTTTTCGGAAAGTTTTATATATAAGCTTGCTATAGGTGAAATTTCATTTTTCTAGCTAGTGTTTGTAGCCGAGGAGACTGGTTTGAAACACGCTTTGTCGGAAACCCAGAAGACAGGTTTTGTCGCCACGAGGCCCAAATATATTATTGCTTAGCAATATACTCACGACAGTCAGGGAGTAGCAGACACCAAGCACGACATACCAGATTATAGGACTGACACCAGTATATAACATCAGTGGTAACATTGGTATAGATAATACTCCTGCTAACACAGCGAAAGCTGCCCTGAAGCCATATCGTTGCTGCAAGAAAGAAAATCAACAGAAGTTGACCAGACCAAACCTCGAATATAACAACCAAACACAGTTTTGTGTGTTTTTCCCAAACAAGCCAGTCATATATCAACTCCAAGACATATTTTACCCTAGAATTATTCATTTAATTATTCTAAAGCCATATGAGCCGCGACACATGATTTCCAACAATGTGGCATTTTGACAAATGTAGACTCAGACGAGCCTGTGCAACCTCCTTTTAAGCTTAGGAATTCAAAACGATACTCAGTCAGTACCTTAACACCCATAGAATATTCAAGCGGCTAGCAATGGCTCTGATCAGACTGTGCCTATGCGCAGGCTGGTCTGAGCCTTTGCTGGTCGCACATACCACATAGTTGGAAATCTCATGTCGCGTCTCAATTATCAACTCAAAGACATATTGTTCCCTCAATTTATTCGACATTTGATATTCTAAAGCCATATACTTAGCTCGGACATGTGTGTGATTGTGTCTTTTTCTGGTCATACTCACTTACTTTAATGGATATCCCACCTGATGCGTTTGGCCTTTCTTGTGATGGCGTTACAGGCAATATTGTTTACGTTTTGCTGGTTATGTGCTTTACCATTATGGGACCAGGTAATAACTAACCCATCATATTTAACAATTTAATTTTCCTTTTATTCACTCAGTCATTTTTTATACCTCTATATGAGCATATTTTGGAAGAATTATTAATCAAGATTAGTCTGGTTCTAAGTGATAGTCTTAAATCCAACTAATACTTATCAAGATCAGAATACTCTTTATTAGGTTTGATGAGGGTATGAGCCATTTTTTAAAAAATGTTTTGTCTTATTTTTTTGCAGAACTGTGCACTCACTGGGACTATCTTATACCCCTATTCCACACAGGCCACGAATCGCCACGAATTGATTTTTTTCTTATTCGGGGGGGGGGGGGGGGATTCGTAAGGTTTCATTAAAAAATTTTCTCCCATCGTGATGCTCTACGAGTCAGTCCCGATTCAGATACGATGTCGTTACGAATATTCCGGGTAATCGGCTCAATTCGGCTGGAATCGCGCAAGAATTCATTACGATTAGCAAAATGACATTAGAACATGCTGCACGAAAGTTAAGTAATCAATTACGAATCAGTTAAGAATATGCCGAATGCAACACGAATTGGGCACGAATTAACAGAAATCCGCGACGATTCCCTACGATTCGCGAGATTTGCTCTCAAGATAGTTATAAAAAAAGGCCCATACATGCTTCAGGGCATCAGTTCCAAAATGAATGTTCCTCGTAAAGCAGCAGTAGAATTGATCCTGCAACTTGAGTGTTGAAAACGGCTTCTTATATAGCTAGAAGAAAACAACTACGTTAAAGTCGAGAGGCCCTGACCCAGACTCTTTGACTTGGAAAAATATGGCAGTTCGCCATTGGCAAAATTACCAGCCAGGAGCTACTGACTGATCCTGAATGTGCTCCAGAATCTGCAAAATCTGTTTCAACTTCTAGGACTGCTCACATGCGCGTGGCGGGGTAATTAATCTTAGAGAAAATACTTCTACTATCTCTTCCTTGGTTTTATTGCTTGGTTTAATCTCCCGGTTCCCCACGAAATTGGCACGAATGAGCTAAGAGTAGCTTTGAATGCCCAAAACGCCTCCGAATCAATAACGAATAAGTTACGATGTACAAGAATGCCTTAGGAATTTGGTACGAATCACGCATGATTTTTCGAATCGGGGAATTCGTCGCCAAAGTTTTGAACAGTTCAAAACTTTTGAGCCGAACTCCCGATAGACCTACAAATAGCAAGAACTCACTACGGACTGTGCGAATCAGTTAAGATCTTCACGAACTTAGTACGATTCAGCCACGAATCCAATATTTGTCAATTTGTGTCAATTCGTGGGATTGCGGCCTGTGTGGAATAGGGGTATTACTGGGAGGCTTCTTCTGAGTTACAAAAATGAATAATGATAAATAGCATATTTTTGGAAACTATTGATTTTTCAGTAACTAACTTCTATCCGAAGATATCAATGCACGTTTTACAAAACATGTACTATCGATTATTAAAAATATAGCCCTTACCAACAAAGGTATACAAACAAATATCTTATTCCTCCACAAAACATATTTTTTGACAGAATTTAGAGAGTAAACTGGTGTCTTATCTATAAACGCTAGGCCTAAGTCAGCATGATCTACGCCAAATGACAAATACTATTTTCTGCCTTACAGCACACTACCAATAATTGGATTTGGCTTTCTGTTAATTGAGAAATATTTTTGTTTCTGATACCCAACACTAGTTTGCAGTCTTCTGAAAGCTAATGATCTAAAGGTGGACTTGACAGATATGACTCCATGTAAGATACATAGACGCATGCAAATCGGAACGGTTGGTAGACACACTTTTAGTTATGGACATAGGAAAAACTGGTTTAAGCCCTCCAGTAAAATATTTTACTGACCGTTCCAAGGCGTTACTTCTTTTGTTGATCATTTATGTTATTTCTTTCCTGTGTTTGTGATGCCTTTGTACGCGTCTATTTATTGTGCCTTGTGGTAACCTGCTGGGAAAGGGCTGACCTCTTGGCTCTCGTTTGTGGCGTCTAACTGTGAGTTTGTCACTTTTCCATTGGTATCCTGGGTCAGATGTGGTACTTTATTGTATCGATTCCTGATCTTTGCTTTTTTATTTTAGCTCCATTATGGCAATATTAAATTGTAGGTATCCCAATGGGTGCTAATTGTGATCCTCTAGCTTGTTGCAGATTTTGTTTATGCTTTGTTATAAGACAATAATCAGGCTGATTTTAATAAAGCATTTAGCTCTACCTCAAGATACCTAGATGACTTGCTTAATATTGATCATCCTTATTTCAAACTAATAGTAAGTCAGATATACCCCGCTGAACTTCTGTTAAACAAGGCAAATTCCTATGACACTGTAGCCCCCTTTTTGGACTTGTCTAAAACGGATGGCATGGGACATATATAAAATGTATGATAAATGATATAATGTTAATTTTGAAATAATTAATTTCCCCTTTCATGATGGACATGTTGTTCGCCTCTTGCTATGGTGTATTAATTTTTTGCAGCTTATTCGTTTTTCGAAAGCGAGTTCTAATGTTAATGACTTTAACAACAGACCCTAATTTTGACTGTTAAGTTATTAAAACATGAATATCAATATTAAAGAAGTCATAAAGCTTTGTCTACATACAGAGTTGATTGTTAAATACAATGTTTGTTTTAAAGCTGCAAAGTCTGTAACTTTTGATCTTTTATTTTTTGGAATAATATTTCTATTCTTCAAGAACACAGTTAAAAAGCTAAATTTCAGGTGTACATTTTACTAATTTCGCAAATCTTTATAAATTATCAGTATCAAAACAACAGCATTTATGTTAAAACTTGACTGTCTATAGCTATTGGAGGGACGCAAATAATTACCAACAAGAGAAAAAAACACATTTTTTATAAGATAATTCACTTTTCCATGCAGTTTTCAGCTATAGTGAACAGATTTATTATGAAAACTTAACTTAATTCTGCTTTTACAAATGATTTAAAAAGAAAATAAAAATTTTCGAAAAATGTTCATAGTTGCAGACTCAGTCTCTTTAAAACATTTCTGCAACAGTGAATATCGGAGCCTGTGTTTTATAGTGATTTAGTATATTAATTAAAAGAATGGTTGGAAAACCCAACTTTAGTGAGCGATTCAAAACGATAAACAAATATTATAAAAAAAACGTAGATATATAACATGGATATCATGCGACAGACTGCACGTCTGGTTTTAAACTCTGGTTTCAGATTTCCTCTTTAATTGCATGACAGGGGGTCTTGCCTCTGACTCAATGACTGTCCTGCAATAAAGCGTTTATCCGTTGTTTGGTGCCTGGTGCTTGTCTTTGGCTAGGTCCACCAAAGCTCAACTTGAGGTGTTTTAGCTCTGAGTATCTTTGCGTCATGATCCATCTTCTTTGTTTCATCATAGTGTGTTAATTTGGTTAGGTTGTTTCTCTGTGACGGTACATTGCATTAGTTAGGAAACCTTCATGCGAGCTGTACAATTGTTGTGTTTAACAACACCATAATCTAGGGCGAAGATGTGTTTCATGTATATCTGTAAAACTCTTCTGTTATTTTGATGTTTGTTGTTGCTCCAATTCTGGGGTTCTGTGTTTGGTCCTTGTTTTGTTATGCCCAGGCGTAGGTGACTGAGGGCATTGAGAGTGACCTTCCAACCAATTAAGATCATGAATCTTATACTTTCCATCAAGATTAAATTTCCAAATTTCACCACCATTCACATTTGAGCCGTGATATGTGATTTCCAAAAATATGGCATTTTGACAAGTGTAGACTCAGACGAGCCTGTGTAGCCTCCTGTTAAGCTTTGAAACTCCAAATGGTGTTCAGTCAGTAACTTAAAACTCATAGAATATTCAAGCGACTAGAAAAGGGTCTGATCAGACTGCGCGCATGGGCAGGCTGATCTTAGGCTTTGCTGGTCGCATAGCCACATTGTTGGAAATATCATGTCGCGGCTCAAATTTCCCAAATTTTTCCTCTTTCAAATATCGATTAATCATTTTGCAACACGTACAGCAGGTTTCTTCTAAGCTACAAAAAGGCTATGTATCTATGGTGGTTTAACTCAGTTTTGCTATGTTATAGTTGGCCAATTCGATTCCGGCAGACGGCCAAACTGAGATGTTACAATATTTAGTTGAATGTCTGCAATGAATATAGCATTACATCATATAATTTAATGTATCAAATGCAAAATAAAATATTTACGTATCACAGATAAACACATGCTTTCAATAATTTACACTATTGCAAGAAAGAGTCTAATGAGATGGGAGCTATAGCGATATAAATAAAACACGGAAACACACTAGTCACTGCGTTGTTAGGAGAATGTGTTGTAATTTAACTTCTTGATTTTAGTAGTCGTTCTACTGACAAAAATAATATCCTGAGAAGAAAGTATTAGGGAGGTACCAATATACTTCCACAAAACAGCTTATTTTTCAATTGTGGTATGGTGATGTGCCTTTCCTTTTGTAATGTAACGTATACATTGTAAATAATAGTTTATCTGGAAAGATTTGTGCAAAAGCCAATGTAAAATACCATACTATAATTATGCTCTTAAGGACCTAATATTTTACACTGTAAAAGTGGTACCTCTGCCAAAGGGCTATTCCATGCAGATCAAAGCTTAATCTGTATGAGGTGATTATGTCCTACTTACAGGGGGTAATAAAGTAGTCCCATGAAGGGTCTAGGTATTTACTGATACGATATTGTTATTTTTCTTTCTTGGGGCCCCTTTATTCTGGTATGATATTATTTTTTTTTTAATCTGTCCCTTATCAGTTAATCCCCTAATGGCCTCTCATGGACAGAAATATAGGCATTTAAGCTGCTTTTAAAAATAATTACATTGTCAACCTACATAAATTTGGCCGCTAATTGAACACATAATCAAGGCTGTATCGTATATGACACCATTTATATTTGAAGCTGTGGTTTTATCATAGCCAAATGTGTCTTCTAGCAGCAAACTGGAAGAAATAAGATGTTAACCAATTTGAATTATAAGGTGAATATAAGAATTCAGAAATAGATTGTATGCTTATTTTGACATTCCTAGTTCAGAGGCTTAATTTTTGAAATGTCAAGTGAACATTTTGTAAATGATAAGCGCATAATGGATATATAAGTTGAAAATACTAGATGAAAAGTAACATTACAGAAATGACTTGCAAACTCAAATTTTCAACTATTGTATTCTTGCTGTCATGTGAATAGGGCCAGATAAGCAAAAAATAAATTTAAGCGTAAAATTGTGATTATTTCCATATCCATTAGTTTAAATATGTGTTATAGGTGCTCAAAAGAACCGTCTCATCTAGACGGTTGTTTTGAGCATCCACAAAATATGTTTTGGTTGAGAAATAAGAAAATAATTTTCATTTAGGCACTCTTATCTGCGGGCCTGGTTATAAGGCTGTCTGTGTTCTGTGTCTCATCTTCCTAGTGCGATGACACACTGGTAAATGTATGCGTCGATTTGGTGGTATTTACGCGTATTGCCGGTACTTCATATACCGGAAGTGGTAAATATTGGTGTTAATACTATATAGAAGAACATGCCATATGCCTAAAGGACTATAGAATTAGATCATTTTTAAGTATTCAGTATGTGCATGGCGATTTATGTAAGCATTTAGGAATATATTCAAGTACCAATCATCCAGATCGGTACTCGAATAATATTGGGCCTGTGCGAAGGCTCAGACACGATTGAGTCTCCGCCGATCGGACGGTATTAAATTCGATATTTGTGGCATGAGTTCGGTGATTGCTGTGATTGGCTCGTTATTATTATAAATCAGATAATTTTCAATGAATGTGATATTTCAAGCTTTAAAGATGTCTTTGAACTGTTTAATGCATCCATGCACCCTTTTAAAACATGTGCAATTTGTAAATAATGTTTTGATGTATATAGTTTTGTTATAGAGGGCCACTTGGTAGAATGGCTATTTCAGCAAAAAGTGTACACCTCTTTAAATCACATTGTATAAAAAAATTAATAAATTTAGTCCTTAAACACAAGCAAAACAACTGCATCTGAAAATGTTTATTTTAACATAAGCATAGAGGCAAACATTGTGGACCCAGGTCAGACTGCTCCTATAGGAGCAGTCTGATCTGGGTCCACACTGTTTGTCAATGATGCTTCAAATATTTTAGTGGAAGGCAAAAATATACATTTTGTGATTATGCGCTTTAAATTAGAGTTCAGAGTGTATACGCTTAGGATTTTCATGAAATGCACGCACGTTTGCGCGGCCCAAACGACGTATTAATTCTTCACAAAAAATAAAAAGAACCTGATATCCCTTGCTTAGCAGACGACACAGCCGAACCCCGCCCAGATAGGAATATTAAAGCCGCCGCCTTTACAGTAAGCGAAAAGTCTATTAATACCTGCCGTTTGATATTAATCCAGTTAGGAAACTGAAGTAGGTACCAATCATGACACAGATCAACCAAAACGAGGCTGGAAAGGTACAGATGTCACGGATAGCCTAAATAGAAAAAAAATAATTATGATCTGCAGTTATGTAAAATTGGCGTTGTGTACTTGATTGTATCGATTTCTGATCTTTGCACCCTTACTTAATTGGAAGAAAATACAAAACTCGTCTCCACTCTTAGGAGCCAGAGCTTGATAGTTTAAGGCATGATATTTTGCTTTTCTAATTTCAATCCAATCAGAAAAAGTAAAGGTTTACCAGTAAAAAACAAAACCAATCGGTTTGACCAGAAAATGCTACCGCCACAATAATTTGGGTCAGCAGTAACGTGCTTGCTCTGATACTGATGTTTTTAAAATCTACGCATATTTTATGATTTTGTGAGGTAGTGTGAAACAGTTCTGGAACCTGAGCAGCAGTCAATTTTTGTTTGCAAACACTAGGTGTAAGTTTCTCAATGCCATTCCAATGTGTAACATATATACTAACCAAAAGTCAAGAACGGCCACCTACATTTTATTTTTTCAATCCTACACCATTTGCATCCTAAAATAGCCAGACGTGTCATTTACCATAGACAGTAAAGAAATTGATAAAATGTTCAACAGTACATGTAGGCTGTTCCTTTAAATATTAGTACCACCCTCCTGAATTTCACCAAACTTAGCATTTGTCGCAATTTGTGAGGCATAACTTTTTGTAATAACTCATTTTTACCAGCCAAAAGTTTTCCTTTCTAAAGCCAAATTCATGTTGAACTTTTAAGTGCTGAAATGAACACCTCCAGCATGAGTGTTGTCGCTGTTGGTCAAAAGTTCATCCCGCCATTCAATATAAATTCATGTAATTTTGAAAGTGAGGGTACCTGTATTCGTTAAAACCTCCCTGATACAATTTTATGAACTATGCTTAGTGGTATCGTTTACTGATATACTGGCCTATACAGGAATGCAAATAGAACTGATATAATGCTTATAGTTTTGCAGAAATAGATAAAAATCCATAATCCGTATGTTAGATTTTTGGCTGGTATAAAGAGCTCAGTACATAATTTACTCACAGCAAAAAAACAATACTGTATAACTTGCTCTCATAACTGGTACAGCATAAACTACTTGATTAACCCTTAGTATAAAGAAATCCCATAACAGTTATTTTTTTGAAAACAGAGCAGTCCATGGCGACATACTGCATTCAATTGCATTTCATCATGATCTGCACTGTTTTCTAAGACAAAACAGATCTTCAGAGAAAGAAGGTAATACAATATTGTTTTGGAAATTATAATCTGTGACCTTTCAATATATACAATGGACCATCCTGTTTCAACTTTTGAACAAGTCCAATAAGTATATATAATGGGTCAATAGCATTAGTCTTGACATTTGACATACCCCTGTAGATGATACTGATCTGACGTCTTCTATTTGTAGCTTCTTAAAACCATACCAATCCAGGAAACTTAGAATAATGGCTGACAGTAAACAGGTCGAACACAGCACAGCTCCTTAACAGAAAATATGCGGCTAAAGTATATTATAGGCAAAAATTAGTACAATGGGTTTGGCATATTTATGTGTCAAATTATGTATAATGTGCGAGTATTATATTTAATTCCAAATAAAGTTAAACGGGGCTTGGCGTAAAAGAATGTGAAATTAATTATTAATACACAGGAATAATACTTTATCATATGAGGTCGCCAGGTAGACGTAGTTGGTTGGGCAGATATAGGGGTAGATGGGAGATGGAAAGGACGACAAGTTAAGTGGAGTGTTGAGCAATTAGAGCTTGCGACGGATGATGTGGGATTGCATATATTTCGATAATTGGTCCATGAGTTTAGTACTTGATAAGTTGATGGGTCGACAGGTCGTTGGGTAGACAGGACAGATTATGTGGAGAGTGAGCAGATGAGGGGTAGATAGAAGGACTGGCTGACATGTGGACCGGTCGACAAATTGAAAAAAAGTGACGGATAGACAAGACAGGTAATGTAAATAGCAGGCAAATGAGGGGTGGTTGACAGGCAGAAGGGACAGGTACAGTCTGACAGGCAGATATAGGGGTGTAGTAGACGACAGGTTGAGGGGTCGACAGGCAGACGGGACAGGTGATGTGGAGATCAAGCAGATGAGCGGCGGATTTGAAGACAGGTTTCCTAGTCCCTGGAATGGTGAGCATATGATTGGTGGATAGTAGGACTGGTTGACAGGTCAAAGGGTTGACAGCTGGATGGGTAAACAGGACTGGTTGTGCAAAGTGGGCAGAATGGGTGGATAGGAGGACTGGTTGACATGGCGAGGGGACAGGTCATGTGAAGTGTATATAGATGAGGGGCGGATAGAAAGGTTGACATGTTCAGTTTGAACCTTTATAGTAAATGCATGTTTATAGATATTCGACACACCTTGGCCCTCATAGAATAAAGCCATTGTTTATTTTGGAAGTTGCTTGGGACTGGACTTGGAAACGACGTTATTTGTTTGAGTCTGGAATCAACGTTATGGACTTTATTCCGCACCAACGTATACAAAAGGCACCAATGATAGAATTAAATGCAACGTTTTACGTTTTGTAGCAAAACAATGCCATAGCAGCGGTATTTGTTTGCGTCAGGAATTAACATTATGGGTGCCATTTTGCGCCCAACGTATACAGATGACGGCAAGTAATAGAATAGAACGTAATGTTGAAAGTTTGTTTGGGTCTAGGTCACATTATTGCAAAGAAAACACAAATCCTGTCACCCATCATATGCCAACTCATTTACATGTACCAGTAGATATGTTGCATAACAACCAAATCTGTTAAACTTATGAGCACATAGTGTAGACTCCACAACCCGTCAACTCATTAATATGATTTTTTTTCCACCAATCTGCCAATTCAAACTGTTTTTACTACAAACACTAAGGCACAGTATGAACTGAACATGTTCTGAGCAAGTACAAAAGGTGACATAAATTGTGTGAGGGTCCTTTAGATCTTGGGATTATTTGGTATAGTGGGAGTAGTCATGACATTTATTCAACAAATACCATATATGCCAATGGCATGGTGAGTAAGAGACACCAAAATACAACCCATTGGTCTCAAATCTTATGACAAGTATTCTTTTGCGCCGAGGCCTATAGTAGACATATGTATAAATTGATTTCAAACCTGGTATTGTTGTTTTAGTATATAAAGTGCATGTATTTGAGCAAAAAAAAAAAAAGTACTGCCGCATTAATAAGAAACGCGAAAAATCGACTTTAAGTGCATCTTTTCATGCTATTTTCTCTTGAACTTTTCGATATGCGGGTAGAAAAAGCTGCAGTATTTTTTGACAAAATTTTCAACCTGATGTTTTTGCTGTGTTTTTCTGTAATTAGATGGAATTTTGGCATAATTTTGGTTCTTTTCAACGGGGGAGTATTACTGTTGGTAGAATGGATATAAACTGACCCAGTTTATTAATAATATGCAACGGTTGACTAAATCATTCGATTTCGTTTCAGGTCAGTGATCGCCATGTAGGTTATCTACTGAACAAAAGTGAAAACGCTACACCTGAATTGTTTGCCATTTATATGCAAAATGATGGAAGCCACAAGAGCAAATGAAACTGTGTCTGAATGTTCAAAGACTGGGTTATCACGCTAGTGAACCACTGTACTCGAACAGCGCAGTCATCGCGTGGTGGTTGCAGTCGAAGAGTGCACAAAAATTATGTACCTAGCCGTTTATAAAGGTAATATTTTGGACATTTGAATATTTTCATAAGTAAAATATTAACCAAAATATAACCCTTTTAAACAGCTAGGTTCACAATTTTGTGCACTCATCGACTGCAACCACCACGCGATGACTGCACCTTTCGAGTACATATGTTCTTTAGCGTGGGTTATGCATAAAAGTAAAAGGTGTACGGATGTTGTCACGAGGAAACACTTGAAAGTCATTTAAATGTGACATGTGTCCAATTTTTCAGGTAGCAAATTTGAACAGAAATCGCACACAGTTTAGGCCTTCTGAAACCCCCTGCCAACCAGATCCGACTGAACGAAATGGTAGTCTTTGGCATGTGACAACCAGAAATGTGAAAGACTTACCAAAAATGTGTTGTGATGGTTAAGTAAAGCAACCTTAGAAAGCGGGGTTTTCATCAAATTGTCCAAGCTTGAAATCGCCATAGGAAAATCAATGTGTTGTTGCATCTTAGTCTGAGCAGATTACTGGTCGAGAAATGATAGGGACAATGTGCTGATAGGTCTACCTGATTTCGCATAAAGAAAGAAAGTTATCGAAATTCGTGATAAATCGAAGATTATCAAATATTTAATATTCCATATTTGTTTTTATCAAAGGGAGACACTTTACAAATCTTTTTACAAATTTGATAAATTAGAAATTGACTTCTGAGCTTTTTTCAAGTGATAAGACAGTTTTCTTGTGTTTTAATGCAATACAACTTCGAGTATGACAAATTCTAATAAGCATAGCAATCTTTTGTTGCGCATGCGCCTTTGCAAAATTCAGTGAATAAAGTTTTAAACACAAAAAGGAACATAACTTAGACATCAAAAGAGACAAATTGGTGGAGTTTCGAAGAATCGTTTGTCTGGAAAACATTATTAAGCTTTAGTAAATACTTTTCGTCCAATACTTTCTCACAAAATATAAAGTATTGTAGTGTAGTGTTTTCACTTTTGGTCAGTATAGCATAAAGTGTATCGTACATATACAGTACTGCTGCATAAATAAGAATCGCGAATACATGACTTGAGCTGTACGTTTTCAATTTATATCACCTTGAGCCATCAATAATCGTAAATCATTTCAGGCAGTATTTTGACAAAAGATATTGCCTGGTATTACGACTAATGTTTGCTCTTATAATTCTGATGGTAGAATTTGGGCATTTATTCCACTTATTTGACACTTGACAGGGATAATCCTGGGATAGGCCCAATCCATTTTGTGAGAAAGCTATTATTGTTCTGCTAAAATGGACCGTTGTTTTTGGCTTGGCCCCATATATAAGCTATTTAAGTCTCATGTCAATTATGCTCTAATAAAGATATTAATTAAGGATTCTTGGGCCCATCAAATTTTGCAAAGGGCCCATAGAAATTTCAAAAGGCCAATTAAAATTATGTAATTTGCATATATTTGAATGGGAAATGGGCCATTGACCCATTTTAGGGGCTCACGGTAATTTTGGTCAAGGATTATCCCTGACTTGAGTGTTACCATTGGAAGAATGTATATAAACAGCTCAAATTAAATAATTTCAGAAAATGAATGGCTGACTATAAAAAACATATACCATGTAGTTGATAATGTTAGGCCATTTACCACTGTAAGAGTTGTTTTATAAAACTGTCCATAATAGTCACAGTTTTAGTAGAAAATGTCCTTACAAACCAAGCAAACAGTATTTACCCGGATCAAACTGATCGTATTGGATCAGTTGGATATGTGTCTACGCTGATTGAACCAATACTATCAACTGAATGGCAGTGCTTAAAAATAAAACTGGCATGTACAAAACAATCACGATTTAAAAATGTGTGATGCTTATGACACTTAACTGTAGAAATTTAAGTACACATATATAGGCCATCACATGGCTGTTACATCGTTTAAATTCCCCCCGCTTTTCACAAAGCCTAAAATTGTCGAATTTCTCAAGAGATTAGGGGTCAGGGCAGTGGAAGTAGATTCTTCAAACAATTTTTTCCTGACACTGCAGGATATTCTTAATCCAACTTTGAACTTAATGTTCAGAAAAATGCAAGTAATAAAATAATATTCCAGATTTTCGCGTTTCTTATTATTGCGGCAGGACTATAATACTGCCAACTTATCATGGATTGCTTTAAAATTGAAAACGGCGGTTCCATAAATAAATTGATTAAATACACTTATTGGCATAGATTTGAACACTTACCTACTCAAAGTGCTATTTGTAGTCCATATATAGCAGCAATGTGGGGACTAATCAGAAAGTTTAACACACTTCCCAATCGGAGGACACTAACCATAATTCCAAACACCAATGCCAGCTTGTCTTTAAACCACACAGCCAGGACACGGTCCTGAATAACTGTTATGAACCAGAAAAGATAAATGAGCCGTGACATGTGATTTCCAACAATATAGCATATTTAAAAGTGTAGACTCAGATGAACTCGTGCAGCCTCCTTTTAAGCTTAGAAACTCCAAATGATATTCGGTCAGTAGCTTAACATTCGCAGAATATTCAAGCACCTAGCAAAGGCTCTGATCAGACTGCGCATATGCGCAGGCTGATCTGAGTCCTTACTGGTCGCACATACCACATTGTTGGAAATCTCATGTCACAGCTCAAATTATTTGGTAGCAGAATACCTAGAAAGAACTTGTGTCCATTATCATGTTATTATGTACAGATATGAACCATTTAATGATGGCTAGAGTTTTTCTCCCTATTTGACCATACCGCTTGGCAATATATGGCACCTAAGGACATTAGCAGACGAGAGGGGCAGACGACAAAAAACGTGACTTGCGGACTAAGGGAGAAAGAGCAGGTTCGCGAAAGTTTGGTACTTATCGTATATCCATGAAATTATTCACTAAATATACACAGTGGAGCTAGACGCCTAAGGTTACCAAGAGCCCTCGAAGCTTGCATTTACAAAGTATGACAAATTAAATAAAATGACATATAGCCCTTCTCTTTAGCTGCGCATATATACTGCTCAACAAAAGTTTAGCACGGATTTAAATACGATGTCCCATTTTGAATGAACATGAACCATTTTATTTAATGTAATCAACATGTATGGGGATCTTGAAATTTTTGTTTTTTCGTCTCCGCCAGACAAAAGGTAATCTGGTTAGGCGTCAGTGGATCGACGTTAAATTTGATGTCATGGGCATGCAAAGGATACACGTCTATATCTGAAATTAATTTTTTTTATTCTAGAGTAAAGCCAAAGGTTCGTAATGATGAAAAACGTTAAAGACGTCAATGTTTGGTACCCGTTTATGTCACGTTTTACTGTTCCATTTTGACGTTAAAATGGCATTTTTACACTTCTTGACTTTTCAGCGAACTGAATCAAGAGATCAAGTAATCTGTTTGATGTTAGGTTGGCACAAGCACCCGGAACATGTCTGTTAGTTGTTCCTTTGAAAACGTCTTCTTTAGATAGCGTTATCGCCTTAATTTAGCCTCAACTTCAGATTAACGTCACTTTTTTATGAATTAAAGAGCATGAGACAAAATTTTATAAACTTACCTTTCCTTAAACTGTCTCTCTTAAGAAATCATCTTAAACACGAAAACCCTCTCAATTAAGCATGCATACACAGCGAAAACAGTACTGGTTTTGACATGTAACAGTCATTATAACAACGACGTTAGTTGTTTTCAAGACTCAACGTTTGCTACTTATGCTCAATGGAGACGACCTTTATCTTTTTTTAGAATGGCAAATTCGACCAAGCTGGAAAACAAAAGATTTATAAACCGATGCTGAATCAATTTTTTATTGCCATTAATGGAGTTTAAACACGTTTTTGACCCCTCTCTTGTTTACAACAACGAACGACGCAGTAAAAATCCAATTAAAGTACACCAATTGCTTCCTTAACTTTATCGCATATCAAACCATCATTTCAGCAGATATTTTATAATTTTAAACCATTTGCTCAAATAAAAAAGTAATTTTTATTTATCGGTGCTAAACTTTTGTTGAGCAGTATATATTAAGTCACTTAACTTTATATATAGGGAGCACAGTGGCAGAGTTCTTGACTCGAGACCGAGGGTTCGAGCCTCACCGGCGTCACTGCGTTGTAGTCCTTGAGCAAGACATATTTATCCTAGCTTAGTACTGGTTCAACACAGGAAGACCCGTCCCTACATTAATGAAAAATTGTTGATGGGGCGTAAACTATTAAATCAAACAAAAAAAAACTTAACTTCATCATAAAATTGTAAACATTTTCTTACCCATCAGTTTTTAACACGTTTTGAGTACCCACAAGATATATTTTGGTTGAGAAATAAGATCAATAACTTTCTGGGACGCACTCTTAACTAAAGGCCTGTATGCATTTCATAAATAATTTAATGGAAGCCCAAACACTGCCCATCATTGCATACAATGCTTTTTTCCAGTAAAATTTTAGATCTAAATAGTTCCAAAGACTTTCTAAAGCAAATATTACTCTTCAACAATTTATACAAAGCTTTTCCGAACCATCACACATTTTAAAAGGCCATTTGAGCCGCAACATGAGATTTCCAACAATGTGGTATGTGCGACCAGCAAAACCTCAGATCAGCCTGCGCATATACGCAGTCTAATCAGAACCTTTGCTAGTCGCTTGAATAACCTATGAGTGTTAAGCTACTGACTGAACATCATTTGGCGTTTCTCAGCTTAAAAGGAGGCTGCGTAGGCTCGTCTTAGTTTACACTTGTCAAAATGCCACATTGTTGGAAATAACATGTCAAGACTTATTTGTTGCAAAGCGTTCAGATACATTAGCAGGCTACGCTATGGGATTGGGCAATATCTTGTTTGTTTGTTTGTTTGTTTGTTTGTTTGTTTGTTTGGTGCTTAACGACGCATCAACCCTTTTGGGTCATTAGCGTCAGAAGATATTAAACTAAACATGATGTTGATGAAAAAAGTAAAAATTTGTAAGATAAAATAAAAGGAATGATGGTGATGAGTTTGTATAGTGATAATAAGTTGTAATATGGTTGTTGCCAGGAGAGACCACGTACAATATCTGACAGTTTCAAAGAGCTATTAAGATAAGCTTACATGTTCTTTAACTGAACAGAATACAACATTAATTAATCCGTATCATTGTCTGATACAAATGTAAAACAAAACATGATTTTAAAAATACCAATTAGATTTTGTTAAAAAGATTTATTTGTCTTAAAAAATGTCATAATACTATCAATATGTATATCTTGAAATAATTGTTTCATGTTCAGAACATGGGCAATATCTTGATCATACTGGTATGCTTTACTGGTTTTCAGCGGATAACGACTACAATAATCTGATTTGAATCACATGTTTCATAACACTTTCATGGGAGGTTTTAACACCATGACGACGCTAGTGACATTACGCAATTGTCCATCGAAATAACGTTCAGTTTGAGGCAATATTATTCCATTTAAAAGTTCATATGATAAACAGAATCTTACACTCGTGGCTATAACATATGAAATTTATTTAACCCGACAAAGGCTTGCTTACTAAATCTACTCGTGTACAATCAGTCTATTTGGCGTGTTTCACTTTTGGATAGAACGTACCAATTAGCCCTCTTAAATGGGTCTTGACATGAGAACACCTGCTCACAACACAATACCCCGGCATCCAATTTAGGTTACCTTGCACCCCCCAGGACAATTTTTCATGGGTGCCAAATTGTTCATTGGGACCCCCTGGATGGGAAACGAAGGTGTCCTCAAAAAATTTTGGTTTGGGCTATGTGAAATTGCATGGTTTCTATGCCAACCCATAGCGAATTTGAGAAGAGGGGTCTGCCTATAAAATTACTCATATCTCAGCTGTTACTTATTCTAGACTACTAAACTTAATACCAAATTAAAGCATAGACATATGCCTAATATCCCCTTGTTGCATATGGAAATTATCTAATTTGCATATTCATAAATATTTATGAAAACATTAAAAATGTGTTTCACGAATGGGGGTATACGTACAAGATCAATAATATCTCAGCTGCTTTTAGTCGTAGAATACTAAAATTTGTACTAAAATAAAGCTAAGACATAGGCCTTTCATTCCATGGTCAAATATGCAACGTATCTTATTTGCATAATTTGCATATTCATGAATATTAATAAAAACGCTAAAAAATAAGGGAAAATCATTTCAAATATAAATAGGCTTATTTCATCCCAATATGGTCATTGTTGCATGTTTTAATATAATCAATGTTACAATTTGACAGGTCCAATCATCCAGTGGTCCTATATGAATATTATCTCATTTGAATATTCATGAAAATGCCTGAAAACTTAAAAAAATGAGGGAAAATCACGTAAAAACTATAAGCCTAGGGGAGGGGTTAAGGTACGATCTATCCTGCACTCCTAGGGCCTTTTAAATTCATGCCAAATTGTTCAGTGGGACAATCAGAATGTGAAATGAAGTTCTCCTCACAAGAAATTAGGTATGGGCTAAGTAAAAAGTCATGGTTTCCATGGCAACCGCTTATATGATTCTCGAGATTGGGTGGTAGGCCTACAAATTCAATCATATCTAGGGTTCTACTTATCCTAGAGCATTAAAATTGGTGTCAAATTAAAGTTTAGACATATGTCTTTCTTCTTGTGGTCAGATTTGTAAATCATCTAATTTGCATATTTATGAATATTAATGAAAACCTACAAAAATGAAGTAAAATCATAAAAAAACAACATAAATGAACATATTTCAGCACAAAAACATCATCAAACCACCGTTGTTGCCAGTTTTTATATCCTCAGTGATTCAATTTGAAGTTCTTTCATCCAGTGGTCCTATATGAAAATGATCTCATGTTCCTATATGAAAATTATCTCATTTGCATATTCATGAATATTAATGAAATCTTAAAATGATGGAAAAAGCATGGGTAAACTATAGTATGCAACAGGGGTAATCAGACCTAAATTGAACACATCAGACATTTTATTATTGGCATAAATTTGTCCAATAGGACCACTTAAATGTAAAAAAATATTGTCCTCAAAAATAAATGTTATTTGGGTTTTTGAAATTTCATGGTTTCCATGGCCACCCATTATGCCGACTGTAAAGATTGGGGGTATACATACAAAAATACTCATATCTTAACAACATCTCATCCTAGCTTACTAAACATGGTACCAAACTAATTCCTGGACATAGTAGTTTTATTTGGTAGTTAGATATGCAAATTATCTAATATCCATATTGATGAATATTAATGAAAACTTTAGATATGAGAGATAAAATCTCAGAAAAATTAGGGGGTGTATGTATATAATTACCAATATCTCAGCAGCTATGCGTCCGAGTGTATCAAACTTGGTGCCATATCAATGCTTAGACATAGTACTTTTACCTTAAGTTCAGCTTTGAAAAATAGTTATCATAAATAGTTATGAATTTTAATTAAAACAGAAGAAACAAATGAAAAATCGCGGAAAAATCAAGGGGGTGCACTTACAAATCTTATAATATCTCAATTGCTAAGTGCCCTAGAGTACCAAAATTGGTTTTAAACTAATGCTAAGACAATAGTATGTTTAACAAATTATCAAATTTTAAAACGGTCATATTATAATATTCATGAATATTGATGAAACCATGAGCATTTTGAGAATAATATTTGAAAATGAAGGGGATATACCTACAAAACTACTCATATCTCAGCAGTTTATGGCCCTTACGTAGCAAACAATGTGCCAACTTATTGCTATGATACAGCCCTTTATCTCAATGGTTATATTTGCCAGTTGTCGCATTTACATATTCATGAAAATTAATATAAACATTAGAATAAAGAGAAAAATCGCCGAAAATGAATGGGGTATACCTACAAAATAACCAATATCTTAGCTGCTTATTGGCATAGAGTAGCAAACAATATACTTAATTTAAGTCTATGCATAGTAGATTTACCTAGTGGGAAGATATAAGAATTAACTAATTTGTTTAATATCAATATTTATAAAAAAAACTTTAAAAATACAAGTAAAAAATGTATACAAATTGATAGCAGTGTAGTTCGAATTACTCATATCTCAGCTGTTATAAATTTTATACTTTTTTCTTTTACTCAATTTTACTTAGGATTTTGCTAATTGATATGGTACCAAGCTTGTTACTATTGGGCAATTGGAAGCCAATATATGAATCACTTTGTAGCTATACCCCCTTAATTTTCCTGTATTTTCTCTTAATCTCTCATGTTTTCATCAATATTCATGAGAATTTAAATTTGATGTGTTATAAATTGGATCATTTTGGTAAACATGTTGTGTCTATGCATTGACTTAAAATCAGGTTTGGCACTATTGGGCACTTAACTACTGAGATATGAGTAATTTTGGAAGTGCACCCCCTTGATTTTTGCCGCAATTTTTCTTTCATTTCTTCTGTTTACATTAAAAATCACAAATATTCATGACAAATATTTTTCATATTATACCTTATGGTAAAAGTACGATGTCTAAGCATTAAATTGGCCTTAGGTTTGATACACTGGAACACATGGTACGTGAAATATTTGTCATTTTATATGTACATCCATTAATTTTTCTAAGATTTTTTCTTTAATTACAAAACTTTTCATTAATATTCATGAATATGCAAATGAGATAATTTTCATATAGGACCACTGGATGAAAGAACTTATCAAATTGAATCACTGAGGATATAAAAACTGGCAACAATGGTGGTTTGATGTTTTTGTGCTGAAATATGTTCATTTATGTTGTTTTTTTATGATTTTACTTCATTTTTGTAGGTTTTCATTAATAATCATAAATATGCAAATTAGATGATTTACAAATCTGACCACAAGAAAAAAGACATGTGTCTAAGCTTTAATTTGACACCAATTTTAGTGCTCTAGGATAAGTAGAACCCTAGATATGATTGAATTTGTAGGCCTACCCCCCAATCTCGAGAATCATATAAGCGGTTGCCATGGAAACCATGCATTTTTACGTAGCCCATTCCTAATTTCTTGTGAGGAGAACTTCATTTCACATTCTGATTGTCCCACTGAACAATTTGGCATGAATTTAAAAGGCCCTAGGAGTGCAGGATAGATCGTACCTTAACCCCTCCCCTAGGCTTATAGTTTTTACGTGATTTTCCCTCATTTTTTTTAGTTTTCAGGCATTTTCATGAATATTCAATTGAGATAATATTCATATAGGACCACTGGATGATTGGACCTGTCAAATTGTAACATTGATTATATTAAAACATGCAACAATGACCATATTGGGATGGAATCAGCCTTTTTATATTTGTAATGATTTTCCCTTATTTTTTTAGCGTTTTTATTAATATTCATGAATATGCAAATTATGCAAATAAGATACGTTGCATATTTGACCATGAAATGAAAGGCCTATGTCTTAGCTTTATTTAAGTACAAATTTTAGTACTCTACGACTAAAAGCAGCTGAGATATTATTGTTCTTGTACGTATACCCCCATTCGTGAAACACATTTTTAATGTTTTCATAAATATTTATGAATATGCAAATTAGATAATTTCCATATGCAACAAGGGGATATAAGGCATATGTCTAAGCTTTAATTTGGTATTAAGTTTAGTAGTCTAGGATAAGTAACAGCTGATATATGAGTAATTTTATAGGCAGACCCCCCTTCTCAAATTCGCTATGGGTTGGCATAGAAACCATGCAATTTCACATAGCCGAAACCAAAATTTTTTTAAAGACACCTTCGTTTCCCATCCAGGGGGTCCCAATGAACAATTTGGCACCCATGAAAAATTGTCCTGGGGGGGTGCAAGGTAACCTAAATTGGATGCCGGGGTACAGGAACAAATCAAATTGCCTCAATTACATGGTGAGCGTCAGAAACCCTTAAAATGATGCATGCGAACAACAAAGGCACATATTAGTCTTGCATTGTAACACCAATGCAGTGTGGCAAGAATCTCGTTTCAACATGCGCGTGAGTATTAATGCTAAACATCCCTTATGCAATGAGCTAATATTAAATAAAGATAACGTTTTATACTGAACCACATTTCTAACGCAAAATCAAACTGAACCTTGAATATTACATATATATTGGATCATCCATTGTAATGCAATTTCATCAAAAATTAAAACACTTATTTATGAAAATGAAAGTAGAACTTCATCAGTCAATCACTCCCTTTTAATTATAACCTGATTGGGTGAAAGTCTGCCATATCCCCTGAATGGTACACTGATTACGGCAAGACCTCGTGTTTTAATTAGAGTTACATTCCTGAAACATTTTGCGTTAGAAGTGTGGGTCAGTTTAGTTGGACACAAAACATAAAAGACAAGTTTTCTTACAACAAAACCAAAAACAAACTTACTTCTACTTGATCCGATGGCAGTACCGGTAAATATTCTGCCAACCAACATCATAATAAACATAGTATTAGTAGACTGTACGATAGACGAAGTAGAGGCGGCAAAAAGACAGGCCCCAAAGACATAACAACTTGTTGCAATTAGACTTGAGGCTGTAATGATAAGGGGATAATATATCTTTCAAAAGCTCTTACTTGCATGATTTTTTTTCCTGTATAAACAAAAAATGCTTTTTTGTCACGGAGACGGATACATTTGGTCACATTGTTGTATGAACAATTTTTACATCTCACATAGATCACTTTACGCCCCAACACACAGCTTTTAGCAATCAGCAGCATACGTATCAGTCTTTTTAGAGTCACTTCCTGGTTTGATACCGTTTGCAATATTGTGACCCGCTGGGTGAACTTTTGAAAAAAAAAACAGTTGCATGAACATGAACTACCATTATCCGAAAATATATTTAGAAGTATTATCGTCCAATTTTCTGGTTGAAAAAAATATTTACATTTTTTTTTGCTTGTGAACTTTTCAAGATCAAAATAATAAAATTGTAAATAATACCAGAAAAACATATATTGGGTTCAAAATACTTCTCAATATTGTAGTCAAATAATTGTAGTTCATGTTCATGCAAATGGTTTTCTCTTAAGTTCACCCAGCGTGTCACAATATTGCAAACGGTATCAAAACCAGGAAGTAATTCTAAAAAGACTGATAAGCATGCTACCAATTGCTCAAAAGTTGTGTGTTGGTGCGTAAAGTCATCTATGTGAGATATTTAAATTGTAGAAAGAGAGATGCCGTATTAATAGTCAATATCAAGCAAAAATTAGTAAAGTAAGAGATACTCACCTCTATTTCCTACTCTGTCTACAAACAATCCTACTGGAAACACGAACAAGGCAATTCTAAACAACAAAATAGAAACCATATATGAGCCGCGACATGTGATTTCCAACAATGTGGCATTTTGACAGGTGTGGACTCAGACTAGCCTGTGCAGCCTCTTTTTAAACTTAGAAACTCCAAATGATGTTCATTCAGAAGCTTAACACTCATAGAATGTTCAGGCGACTAACAAAGCCTCTGATCAGGCTGCACGTATGCGCAGGCTGATCTGAGGCTTTGCTGGTCGTACATACCACATTGTTGGAAATCTCATGTCGCGGCTCGTATATAGTGAGTTTATAAACAAGTGACAGGGACATTTTCTGCTGCCTTTAAGAAATAGGTGCAAGTATCATCATGTCTCTAAACGAAATGCAATGAAGATTAAACTTGACATAACCTTAAATGATATATACTCAGAAAAACAATTGAAGGATATTTAGATTCAGTCCCATCTCTATCATATAATACAATAAAAACTTAAAAAAATATGCATGCATTTCATAGTTCTAGAAATCTGCTATCAAAATGGATGCTTTAATTCAGTCACGCTTCAATGGTTTTAGTACAGTACAAATCCAAATGGTTCAACCCTCTATACTGAAAAGTCACAAACGTTCAAAAATGATTGAAACCCATTTTCATCGTTTGTATTCCATAATGAATGACTCCAACATCATCACTGGCTCTCCTTCCAAAAAAGGGCACATTATTTTGAAGCTATTGTCAGTGTTTTACTGCCAATTTGTTGTCAATTTTGCCGAGGTATGCCATATCCGTGTACTTTTGTTGAAGAAGTTGTCCCATTATTTGGGACAATGACCGATAAATTGGTGTTAACTTTTGTCTGTGGTCGGAATTAGAACATACGCAATGACCTGGCAAAGGTTGTAGCAAAAATTGTAAGCGCTAAATTGTTTGCTTGTGAACTTTGGGTAGAGGGGGTTGGTAGAATTGATGTGGTACTGTAGCGTAACAAATGACCCGTAAATTTCAATTTGCATTTGGTGAATCGGTTCTATCATTGACAAAAATACTTTGTTTGAAAATTATAATCCCAAATGTTAAAAATTCAAAATAATTTTAATATCCTTCAATTGTTTTTCTGAGTATATATCTGTACCTGTTCAGAAGAAGTTACGGTTAACTTTAAATGATATATGTCTGTACCTGTTCAGAAGAAGTTGCGGTTAATATCTTCAATGGCTACAGCATTTGTCATTGTACTGCTCCTTTAAACTCTACGTTATTCAAACTACTGTTTTACTGTAGCATGTTGAAATATCAATACTTTACTTAAGTCTTCTTTAACTTTAAGGAGGCATTGTAATTCCGGGCCCAGATCAGACTGATCAAACATATATAATCTGTGTGTAAGACATTTACAGGTAATGGTCAAACCCTTATGACAGCATACTTATTTACCAAAAACAATGATTCAGAAATCTTCTGGACCTGAATTCTATGCAAATACTTCACCTCCATCTTTTAAAAGTTTTATGCTGCAAACATTATATTTCCGTGTATTAAATGAATGCCTGAAGAAACTTTGGCTTCCTGTGAAAGAAATGGTCACAAAAATACCCCCCCCCTCCCCCGTAAATCCTAATGTCCTGGCATTAATACGCAGTATTTTCCGAATATTTTTTTTATTTTGTTAGATGCACTAAATGTCAGCTTTTGATTTAAGCACAAAAAAACAGTTAAAAATTATACATTATCCAAGCCACAGACTCTCAAAAGTTGGACAGATTGAATAGAAAACTGTCTGAGGCCCTCGAATAGCACCCAACAATCCTTAAACAGTAATGGATATGTTCAATGTATTAAAGTGATATATTTCATTCAACTTAAAAATGGGTTAAACTATGGTATCTGGCCTCAAGGCTCGTTAAACTTGAGTAGACTCAAACTGAAAATAAAGCGCAATGGTTGGCTGCTTGCGGACACGTGTCTGCAAGCAGCAAATCAGTATGCTTTGTTTTGAGTTTGAGAATGATAGTGTAGGCCGCTGTTTAATTCCGTGTGCTTTTTTTGGTAAAAGTGTCAAACATATATTTTCTGTAGAAAAATGTATCCTGATTAAGAAAAAAGGTGTTTACAATTTTTCCTTGACGTTTTAACGTCACTGTGACGTCACAAAGCGACGTGCCCATTTTTAGCTTATTTAAGGCTTGAAAGTGGAGTGTTATGAATTCCTGTAGGCATAAACATAAACTGTTTGATCAGTTGTGGTAATTTTACTGGCGACATGTTGATTTCGGAGCATAGACCCTGACTCTGGATTTTAAAGAGGCTACATTAACTTTAAAATGATGTCTGTACATGGAAAAGTTATGTCAGTACCAAAATGAAAATTCTGTGATAGTGAAAGCTCAAATAGCTAGACCCTCCTCTCCACACAGCAGGGAATATATTGTTCACTATAATTTTCTGAAACTACATTATATAAGATGCGAAATGACATACGTTAGCTCTCTGATCTATATTTAGACAGGCATGTTAACTATGTTACCCTATTAAAGTTTTAAATCCTATTTTGCAAATACCAAGTTATACCTAATTATTATTTATCCACATGCTGTTTGCCTTAAACATTTTTAAAGAAGGGAACAACCGGTATGCATTTAAACAATAAACCACTATGATGTTACAGTTGTATATGCTACTTTAAATGTATAACTATTTAATGTATTACTGTCACTATACATTGGACTACCAAAATACCTCCTTTTTTGTGCACTATAATTTTCTAAAACCACATTCTACAAGCCACATGGTCATCCGGGTCATCATATTTAACAGTTTATAACTCTTAAAGTATTTGTGAAACAAAGAAACTGTTTGTAGCTATATAATGGTCCATTACTTGTCTTTTGGAAGATGTATTTAAAACCTGAAAGTTAACTGGGAAGCTTATCAAAGAAAATTATTTAACATAATTTCAGTGTTTTAAGGGAGTAGCTTAAAATGTAACATAAAGGACATTAAAATAGGGCCCATATTACTTTTATAAACATAAATATATGTAAGGAATGAAATGATCTTGTATATTATATGAATAATGGTCTAGTTTAAATAATTCAAGTATTACCTTAACAACATTGATTACATTTATTTTGTTTAAAAATGTAGGGTAACGTAGTTAACACGCTGTAGCAGCTAAACGCCCCATCCATCAGAGAGCTAACTCGTTGTAAAAAGCTTAGCCAGGAGCATACAGTTATGCTAAGATCTGATTTTAGTCGCAAGGCACACCCGAATTTCCAGAATTTTGTTTTTTGTATACAATGTGTTTTTTCCAGCACAATGACGTCAAATCGACGTCAATTTCACGTAAAATTGAAGTCCATATTGAATCAAATTCTCATTTTAGTGTTTCTATCGACGTTTTCAACCATTTCAAGCAACAAACATAAAAAAATAAGATTATTTTAGGAGTGTAAATAACCCCACTACATATAAGCTCTTTGATGCAAGTGAAAAGACGGTACCCCATTTTGTGACGTCACTGTGACGTTAATACTTCAAGAAAAAATTGTAAACATCTTTTTCCTTACACTGCATATATTTTTCTTGTTGAAAATCGATAAGAATCACTTTTACCAAAAAATGCACAAGGGAGCCCAAATTTCGACACAGGGGCCTACACTATGAACTCAAGTTTTATAGCCTCAAGCCTGAACAATCATTTACTTACGTCCATGATCTGACTGCAAACAGCTGGTTGTATCTGTCTGCACCAAGTCCCAAACAGTCTGAACAGCAATTATGATTATTAGTCTCATTTAAGCCACTACAGTTAATCTGTAAATGAGAAAATAAAAGTTCAGTACCTTGATATTAGAGATATCTAGCGCTCGAGCTGCCTCGGCCTATTCCGTGGAATCAGATATCGGATGAACATCGAGGATCTACTTTGATGACATGACGCTGACGTCATATAACGTGACGCTGACACAATAACAAGTGTGACTGCAGCTTTGCACTATTTGGGTGGGCATCAGCGGAACTACCGCGAAATCGCGTCAACGTAAATTTATTCCTTCGTCACATCCGGGACCTTTCGCGGTAGTGGCAACGTCACGGAAAAGCCGAACAAAGGTAGGTACTCTCGCTTGTTTTGATCTTTTGTAAAAGAATGGGCTAACTATGATAAAATCTGGCAATGCTATTCCATGTAGATATGATTTACCTTGGTAAACAGGCCAAACGTGATGTTGAAAAAACTTTGCTTTGAGATGAGGACCGTAACCAAATCGATGTTCATAACGGGATTTCTTCAGTTTTATGTCAAAACGAAGAAAGTATGCAGATGTTTTGCCAGTTTTAGCTCAGAACAAGCGCATTTTACACATGGCATATACATAACAGCCCTTATTCTTCCTTCGGACGTAAAAAATCGATTGCTGCCATTTAGTGAATACTCCATCAAACAACCCAGTGATTTCTGAGGAAAAGATGTTTAGATAAGTATGTGGCAGTCAAAATGAGTGGCCTTGGATAAAAGGTCACAGGGCAGCTTGACATTTGGTTCTTATATAAAACCGTTGTCTCATTAGGTTAAACTTTTCTTGCAAATATTATGATTTCGGCCTAAACAGTTATAGAAAAAAAATGATCATTTCAAGATTTTTCCCATATAAATGCAGTAGGAATCAGATTTGACCTTGCCATAAAGTAGGTCAAGATCAACCCAGATTCATCATATGTGCAAGCCTGGTAGGATCCACATCCCCAATGCTACATACCAAGTCCCAAGGCCATTGACCCTTTGGTTCCAGAGAAGAAGATATTTAAAGGGTTTTTACCATATATGGGCGTGGTGGCCATCTTGGTCATGTGACCAGTACAATTGGTACAAATTTGGCTAACCTATCTTAAGGAGTCTTCATATGAAATTTGAGTTCAATTGGCCTCGTGGTTTCTGAGGAAACTATGTTTAAATGTGTTGACGGGACTCCACTGAATATGAGCGACCTTGGCTGAAAAGTTAAAGGTCAACCTTGACCTTTGAAACTTATTTATAGCCATTGTCTGATGACTTTGGCCTCAACAGTATTCAAAAAATGAACTTTTAAAAAAAAATCCCATTTAATGCATTAGGAAGCAAATTTGACCTTGACGATAAGAAGGTCAAGGTCAACTTAGGTTCATCATTTTAACAAAGTTGGTAGGCCCCACAACCCCACTGCTTAATACTAAGTCCCAAGGTCACCAGTTTTCTGGTTCTGGAGAAGGTTTTTAAAGAGTTTTTACCATATATGGGCATGGCAGTCATCTTGGTCATGTGATTAAAATATTTTGTATAAATTTTGGCTAACATAGCATAAGGAGTCTTTACATGAAATTTGAGGTCAATTGGGCCAATGGTTTGTGAGAAAACTATGTTTTAATATATTGATGGGACTCTAGCTGGAAGGTCAAAGGTCAACCATGACCTTTGGAACTTATTTATAGCCATTGTCTCATTAGGTCAAACATATCAAGTGAGATTAATGAGTAAGGCTTCAACAGTTTTCAAAAAATCAATTTCCCATTTAAATGCATTAGGAAGCAAATTTGACCTTGACGTTAAGTAGTTCAAGGTCAACCTAGGATCATCATTTGAACAAACTTGGTAGGCTTCACATCCCCAATGCTACATACCTAGTCCCAATGTCATCGGCCTTCTGGTTTTGGAGAATATTTTTAAAGGGTTTTTACCATATATGGACGTGGCGGCCATCTTGGTCATGTGACCAGGACCATTTAAACAAACTTTTGTTCCCTCATCCTAAGGAGTCTCCATATGAAATATGAGTTCAATTGGTCCAGTAGTTTCAGAGAAGATGTTTGAAAATGTTGACGGACGACGGACGGACGGATGACGGACGCCGGAGTCACTGGTATACTATTGGCTCACCAATGAGCCATCGGCTCAGGTGAGCTAATAATAAAGAAAATAAATAAATACCCGTGGTTGTTGTAGCTGGGCCTGTAGAGCACTTGGTAAGTCCATGAAGAAAAACATCCCAAACACCATTGTGCAGTTAAATAACAATATCAGAGGCGAGTTCAACAATGCGAGCGCCCCAACGAGCGCTTGTCAGTGTTATCATGGCATTGTTGAACGATAGCGAGCGCTCGCTCAATAAAAAATGGCTGCGCCCAGTAACAAACAAATCAAATCCCCCAATTGATTGGAAATCAAAGCGAAACACCTTCCTACCTTCAGTTTAAATTGTTCCATTCTATATATCCACACAAAGAAACACACATCGTCATTCCAAAAGTCGAATTTGAAAATATTGCGTGCATAGCCCCTCACGAAAACCCATTATTGTTTTGGTAGCCATGTTTGATTTTCGGGCGATACACCTATCGACTTGAATAGCGAGCGCTTGCAAGCACCTTGGCGAGCGCTTGCGTTCAGGGAGAAAGCACTCGATAGCACCCCGGGCGCTCGCATTGTTGAACACGCCTCAGGTATCGTCCTCTCCCTATAATTACATGAATTATCATACAAGGTATGAGTCAGTCGGTTATTTAGCCCCCGCGCTAAACGTAGTTTTAGGGTGTGTGTGTGTGGGGGGTATACGTGTTTTGCCCGTCTATGGTTCCGTCCTTCCGTCAACATTTTTAAAAGGCTTTAGTTGAATAACTTACTACACACCTTAACCATAAGACAATGCATGAATTCGTCTAAATGATTAGGGTAGGAAATTCCATTAGCAAGATACATGTACAACCTTCTGTGGATGTGGTTAATTATATAGACAATAAAGGAAATAAATAAATACCCGTGGTTGTTGTAGCTGGGCCTGTAGAGCACTTGGTAAGTCCGTGAAGAAATACATCCCAAACACCATTGTGCAGTTAAATAACAATATCAGGTATCGTCCTCTCCCTATAATAACATGAATTATCATATGTTTAGACCCCGCTCGAAATGTAGTTTTAGTGTGTGTAGGGGGGGGGGGGCGGGGTATACGTGTTTTGCCCGTCTATGTTTCCGTCCTTCCGTCAACATTTATAAAAGGCTTTAGTTGAATAAATTACTACACACCTTAACCATAAGACAATGCGTGCTTGCTAGGATAAAATTGGCTGAATGATTAGCACCGAAGAATTATGCTACTTTGTATACGTTCAACCCTATGATGTTTGCGATATTAATGATAGTGCATACTTTGTGAAATCAACTCCTGAGGCAGCTTACCCAGTTACTTCCAACGCAGGTAAAATTTACTAAACACTGGTATAAACAATAAAAATATATAAGGCGGGAAATTAACTAAGCTGGTAGGAGAAAGTATATTGGGTTTTTTTCTTGTTTTCTCACAATCTTGCTTCACAGATTCGCCAGATTAGAGAATTAGTCTTTGAAATCCTGATTTTATGCATGACAATGGAAAATTCCTGTTTGTGGGTCTGTAAAACAGTTAAAAAATGCAAAAAAAAAAATATAGCGGTTCTGTGATTTGTCAGGTTTTTAGGGATCAGTGCAAGTGTAGCTTTTACAAACTAGCATACACTATTGTAAAAATCGAATAAGATCGCTTTTAACTTGAGCACTAGCAGTTGGTATGGTGCAACATACCACGGGTAAAATACATCGGCAGGTACAATAAACACAGGTATATGGTAAAACAAACCACGAATTATACAATACAAATTTTAGTCCTTTTTAAAAGAACACTTTAATGTTGGGTAAGTACTCTCCCGTTTGGTGACTTAATCGACATTGTTTTAAGCCTTTGCAGTACAAGCATTATGATAATGCCCGGTCACAGATAGATGCGATACATAACAATAGTGTTTATAAAAATGATATTCAGGGCTTCATACCAAAATATCATAGTTCTCTCGCTTAATACACTCCAGATCGTTGAGTGACTTCATGTTTAAATACGTTTGTTAGCTTAGCCTAGTAACAGCCAAAATGTTTGAAGTTTGGAGGCTTTTTTGGTTTTACAGGGTACAACATGCCAGTTGTTAAGGTACTGGTAGTGCAAATCCAGCCAGATACCATCATCTCCTATTCGTGACAAGTTTGGCATAAAAGAGTACTAGCCTTTCTTCTCCCTTTTCCAGCTATCATTTCAATTTTGGACTGCTATGCAAACTGTTGTTTATTTATCAAATTCATTCTCACAAATGGTAAATCTAGGAACTACCACGAAATTGTGTTAACGTAATCTTGTTCCCAAGCCACATCTGGGACACGTCATGGTAGTTTCCAGGCCGAAAATTGGCTAAACGAGCGTAAGTGTTATTTTCTGTTTTGTTTTATTTTTACTTTTTAGAACGAAATATGGTAAAATCTGACAATATGGTTCCGTGTAAATATGTCTCAGCGTCCCCTCTAGCCCAAAATCTTGTATGACAAGGTATATCTTTCTTAAGATATCTGCATCCCCAATGAGCATCGGACCAACTTTCTCAAAAGTCCAGTGCCAGTTCGAATGATATTAGCCCATATTTGTCAAATAAAATAGAATTTGATTTCATATGACGATGAAAACGATTAAAAGACCCTCAATAAACGTTCCTACACAGAAAAAAATCTGAGCATTTACTCGTAAACGATTCATGCCCCGTTCGTCCTGTGTTGTAGTTTCCAGCGCATCGTGGTATTTAAAATGCTATCGTGGTAGTTTTCTTTTAATAGTAGTTCCCATCAGATGTTCGCTATTCAGGGGCTTCTTTATTTTTTTAAAGATGGGTGAGCGGGCCGAACCTTGAATTTCCCTGTTATTCATAAGAATACCTTTTCAACTAGCCTTTTGTCAGATAGCACTTGTCAACTGCCTGAACTTTAAATTTAGTGGGCTATTGAAATGATGTGAAGAATGAAAAGAAGGGATATTCATACATTTTGTTGTTGAATAAACATGCCTTAATTATAAAATAACATGTCCATTCATCGTTGCACTCACATTTATATAAATCGTAACCCAACCCGAGGATATTCCCCTTTTTCTGAAGCGCAAGTACTAACTATACTTAAGGCCAGTAGTCTTAGCCTGTCATTTTATCTTCTTGTTGACTGAACATGGAACTACGTAGCGAGTGACGCAATTTTTATGCCATTTTTGTGTCTGTTGTTTGGTCCACCTGGGCTCAACTGATGACCTTCTTTTGCTTTAGATTTCCAGCAAATATGTGGTGTCTGAAATTCTTTTGGTGGGCCATTAAATTTGTTAAAAGATCTCATTTAGAACTTCCAGAAAAAGTATCAAATGTCCTAATCCTGTTTTAGGTGTTCTATCAAATTCCCATGGGTTGTGATTTTTGGCTGTCTAATCCCCATGGTTTTCCACCCTTTCGCGGGAGGTATTGATAGTCGCACTATATTGCGATTCTTAAAATTCCGGAAATCTGTTGGCAGGAACTACTACATGGTCTTGGAAACTACCATGATAGCATTTTAACTACCATGATGCACTGGAAACTACCACACCGAAAGAACGGGGCATGAATCGTTTACGAGTTAATGCTCAGATTTTTTTCTGTGTAGGAAGGTTTATTGAGGTTCTTTTTATCATTTCCATTGTCAAATGATATCAAATTCCATTTAATTAGACAGATAAGGGCCAAAATCTTTCGAACTGACACAGTTCTTTGGGGGAAAGTTGGTCCGATGTGCAGTGCGAAAACAAAAATCTAAAGAAAGAAAATAACTTTTCGTATAAAATTTTGGGCTAGAGGGGACGCTGAGACATATCTACACGGAACCATATTGCCTCATTTTACCATATGTCGTTTTAAATAGTGAAAATAAAACAACACTGAAAATGACACTTACCTTTGTTGATTCAATATTCAGCCTGGAAACTACCACGACGTGTCCCAGATTCGGCTTGGGAACAAAATTACGTAAACACAATTTCGTGGTAGTTCCTAGGTTTACCACCTGTGATTCGGTCTGTGAGTAGGTTTTGTTAAAATTAGAATTGATGTTTTACCATAAATTAGTGTGATAGCTATGCAATGGGGATTTCCAAACAAAACACTTCCTAACCCGTCCATAACCAATGGCAACACGCTATGTCAAATAAAAGGCTAGAATTATGGCACACTACACTGAAACGAATTTATAAGTGGCCTCCTACACATTTTGCGCCTGTTCAGAAAGTAAACATTGCTTTTACAAAATTGTAATTCCATAAAACATTAAAAGCTTTTTCAAGACTCTGAAAATTATGCCATTTAAAAAAGGCTGGTAGATCTTGCACAAACGAAGTCAGAGTAAAGGTACCTTCATTTAAAAAAGTCACACTTTTTACTGTGATATAAATTATTCCTCAGATATGTTATCCATTTCTATTTAAACTAGTTTGAAGCTGTTAATAACAGCTGTGCTACAAGATGAAAAAGAATTAAAAGTTTTGCGACAATTGAACTCTCTGTTTCTCCTTTATGTTAACGTGAAGGCAGCCATTATCAACAGCTTAATCAAAGAGTTTTAGCTTTAACCATGCAATTTGCCTATCAACTTTGCATTGCTCTGTACCCTTTATTATCAGTGGCAAGGAATTAAAATTTTCAGCAATTATTTATTATAAATAGGCTTCACTGTATATTTAAAAAAAATCTAAAATATCTTTGGCATATGTTATTTAAATGACCTTTAAAGTTTCACGTCAAAACCGGAAGTGGACACCAGTCTTGAAAGGATAAATGTTGAAAATGGACTGATCAAGCTGTTTTGTGTGTGGTCTATCATGATTACATAAAATTAAACGCATATAATGACATTAGCATGTGCAGTTTATTAGTTATGAAATTATTGGAAAATGCGGAATATGAGCTTTTAAAAAAATCATAAAAATCGTTCATAAGCAAATATTCAGTATTTGGTGTTTTTCAAGTTGACTAGACAGGTTTGAAATCACAATTAAAAAAAATGCACTCAAAACCCTTATTTTCTTCAAAGATTTGGTTTTTGCATTTTTGAGCCCAAACATTATGAGGTGATAGGAAACTCTTCCAAAACACCTCTTTACTTTAGTCCATTGAAATGCACATATTTGGGCAAAAATTCATTTCAATATCATTAGCGCTAAGTAACAAAAAATGAAATTGAAAAGTGGCCACTTAGAACTTCGTTTCAGTGTAGATACATGTTTTTCAAGACAATTTGTGAGTTTTAGACGAATTTAGCATCTAATTTAAATTTTACAGAGTCAGAAATCTTCAAAAAAATACATTGACTGCAATGGAAATTTGATTTGAGCCCCTACAACATTGACGCTGGTCAAATATGTAACAAACTCAGTCATTCTCCGTCAATTATCTGAGTCTAATGTCCAGTTTTTATGCCTGACTCTGCCTTCTAGCACATGTAGGCATACATGTGAATGATCATGTTGAATGTATGCAAGTTTGTATAAATGCATTAACTTAAGGTTGGCATATTTGTAACAAACTTCGTTCATTGTATTTCATTTGTAAGTTAGACCCTGGAAACCCACTTTTGAATGATAAAACTGGGATATATGAGCCGTGTCATGATATCTCTAACAATGTGGTATGTGCGACCAGCAAAGGCTCAGACCAGCCTGCGCATACGCGCAGTCTGATCAGAGCCTTTGCTAGTCGCTTGAATTTTCTATGACTGGTAAGCTACTGACTGAACATCATTTGGAGTTTCTGAGCTTAAAAGGGGGCTGCACAGGCTCGTCTTAGTCTACACTTGTCAAAATGCGACGTTGATGGAAATCACATGTCGTGTCTCATATACTTAGGTGAATTTATTGTTTATTTGGTTCTGCTCTAAAACATATCCTGAGTTCCACTGCCAACATAACTTTATTTTTTCCTTTCATTTTTCAAATAAATAAAAAGTCTGGTAATTTTTGTGCCAGATTATCATTGAAATGCCCAGACTAACTTTCTGCACTGTCAAATCCAAGATTTCAGTGTGCATCTGCAGATTATCACTTTGGAGTACAAAAATGCTTTTTCACCTTTCACGTGCCCACGATAGTGATTTTTCAAAACCATGCATACATTCAAAATCTTGAAAGATCGCCCAATAAGTGTATGTCAAGTGAAATTTAGATTTGTAACACACCTCCAAGAATTGCCATTGACTTTTGGTAACCGTAAATATGTCGTTTACAGGTCACCTGGCAACGTGGTCGACGTCATTGCAGCTGTCACCATTAGTCTTTATTTTTTGTAGGTAAGCTTAACATTTTTAAGAAAAGCTACCACGACAGTGAGAAAATCGTTTTTATACATCCATTTTTGAAAAAAAAACGGAACGTATTATGGAATGGCGCTATCTATCCGTCTGTAAACAATCTTTATGAGAGTTACGGAAATGTATATAAGGTCAAGACAAAGTGTCCCACAGAAGAATGATTGTTCCCCCTTTCTTAGTTTCTGAGTTATGCCCCTTTGAAATACGTAAATAAAATTCTTGTATGCACCAGAACTCGTGAACAGTTTAATATATCTTCATGAAACTTTATAAGAATGTGTATCAGGTCAGGACGACATGTCATATATAATTGATGTTACTTTCCGTTTTTCCGTTTCAGAGATATGGCCCTTTGGTTGTTGTTTATGCTTATTTTGTGTATTTTTCATTCTTATACACCCCATAACTATGTAACTATTTGTGATATCTTCATGAAATTTTATAGGAATGTGAATAAGGTCAAGACAATGTGTCATGTACAAGAATTATTGTTCCCCCTTTATTAGTTTCTGAGTTATGCCACATTGATTTTTTTTTACATTCTTTCCCCAAAATTATTGTACGATCCATAACTTGGTAACATTTTGGGATTATCTTGATGAAACTTTAAAGACATATGCGGCTATTTCCAATGCACACATTTTCCGCGTCTGCAAACGGGGAAAGTTGTCTGGGTCCTGTCTTTCGACCCTTAACGGATTCAGATCAATACAGCTTCCGATATTCTCATGTCATATCGGTGTTCCGACATTTTCTTCACAAAATAACTAATTAAAGTGTGTTCGAAATATCTATTGACATCTTTTCAGAACTGATCGTCTCAGCACTAAAGACAGATAAATGTAGCTCAGTCGAAATCAAACGACGTACACAATAACCCTGGTTACGAGTACGATAGTGGCCGAGTCTATACTATTTGAATGGATATTTAGAGCGGCGCACGACCTGACCTCGTGGCCTAGTGGTTAGCGCGCCTGGCTACAAAGCCAGAGAACCAGGATCGATTCCCAGATGCGTACATATTTTCAGTGTGTTTTTTCTTTCTTTTTTAACATTTTAATGCTAAATTACTTCATATACTAGTAAAATGGCATCATCAAAACGACCGAAATGGTCATCCCCGAACTTTTTATATTGAATTACGCATGAAACCTATGGGGGTGGGGTTAAATTTGGCCCTCTAGAAAGAGAATTAGTTCGGTGACCCCAGATTTTTATTCTTTTTTCTGAAAGGTATTATAATAGTCCATGAATTAAAAATAAATTTTCAAGATTTTCAATGTCAGATTTTTTAATACATGATTTATTCTAAAAACAAATTCCATTTTTCGACGAATTGCCAAAATATATCATGCAGTATCTTGTCACAGCATGGGGTAACAAGTAAACATGCACATTTTCTTAAAAGTTTGAGGTCATGGGCAGTAATTTAAGTTAAAAGAAAGAAGCTGGGTGAAGATTACAACCGTTTTAGCTCGATAATTAGGACTAGTATTATTATTTTATATTTCTAGAAAATTGGTCAAATGCTGTAAACTTCAATATGAGATTCTGAAAAAATAAGCACGGTGACATATCCTTTTTATTTCATAAATGGATAGCCCATGCATAAAACAAACTGTATGCAAAGTATTTAAAATATTTCAATGTGGGAAGTATTTAGTAGCATATGTTCTTAAAGAAATACATATTAGATCAATACGATGTGTCACGTACAATTACGGTTGCTTTCGTGTTTTTTTTTTGTTTTTTTTTTCTGAGTAATGCTCCTTTGATTATTTTTTTTACATTTTCCACCAAAAGTCTTGTACGCCCCACAACTCAGTAACCATTTAGTATATCTTCATGAAACTTATATAGAAATGTATATCAGGTCAAGACCATATGTCGCGTACAATTATTGTTGGTAAGTATGCTTTCTTTGTGCCAGAGTTATGGCCCTTTGACTGTGTTTGTATTCTTATTTTTGTGATTTAGATTCTTGTACAGTTCATTACTCACTAATCGTTCATGATATCTTCATACAATTGTATTAGAATGTGTATTAGGTAAAGACAATGTGTCACGCGCAAGAACGATTGTTCCACCATCTTAGTTTCCAATTATGCCTCTTTGGTTATTTTTTTCAAAAATAATTCTTGTACGACGTATAACTTGGTAACAGTTTGGAATGTCTTGATGAAACTTTTTAGCAATATATATCAGGCCAAAACAATATGTCACGCACAATAACGGTTGCTTTCGTTCTTTTTTATTTCAGAGGTATGGCCCTTTGTGTTTTATGCTTATTTTGTGTAATCTTCATTCTTGTACACTCCATAGCTCACTCACTGTTCAAGGTATCTTCATGCAATTTTATAGTAATCTGTATAAGGTAGAGACTATGTGTCAAGTGCAAGAATGATTGTCCTCCCTTTTTTAGTTTCCAAATTATGCCCCTTTGATTATTTTCCCCAAAAACTCTTGTACGACCCATAACTCGGTAACCGTTTGGGATATCTTCATGAAAATTGATGGGAATGTATACCAGATCAAGCCGATGTGTCACATACAATTCTGTTTGATTTTCGTTTCTGAGTTATGTCCCTTTAATTATGTTTTATGCTTATTTTGTGTAATTTACATTCTTGTACACCCCATAACTCACTCACTTTTTATGATATCTCCGTGCATTTTTATAGAAAGGTAAAGACGATGTGTCGCACGCAAAAATGATTGTTCCCCCTCTCTTAGCTTCTAATTTATGGCCCTTTGATTATTTTTTTCCAAATATTTTTGTGCATCCCTTAAATCAGTAACCATTTGGGATATCTTCATGCAATTTTAAAGGAATGAGTATAAGGTCAAGACGATTTGTCGCATACAAGAATGGTTATTACCCCTTTCTGAGTTAAGCCCTTTTATTATTGTAAAGCAATCTTGTACGCACTATAACTCAGTGTCTGTTCAAACTCAGTATCCGTTCATGAAACTTTATAAGAATGTGTAATAGGTCAAGATGATGTGTCGCATACAACCCGTTTTTAGTTTCTGGGTTATGCCTTTGACTATTGTAATAAAATCTTTTACACATCATAACTCAGTGACCGTAATATACACTGAACCGAAGTTCTAAGTAGCCACTTTTCAATTTCTTTTTTTCTGACTAAGCCCAAGTGATATTGAAATGAATTTTTGCCCAAGTATGTGTGTTGTAATGAACTAACGTTAAGCGGTGTTTTGGAAGATTTTTCTATCACTTCACGTTTTTCGGTTCAAAAATGCAAAAATCAAATTTTTGAAGAAAATAAGCGTTTTGAGTGCAGTTTTTATCAAATTCAAGTACAGGTGATTGCAAACCTGCCTAGTCGACTTGAAAAACATCAAACACTTGACATTGTGCTCATGACAGATTTTTTATGAATTTTTAAAAATTGATAATTTTCCGAAATTTCCGAAATTTTCCGAAATTATCAGCTGCACAAACTAAAATCATTGTATGTGTTTTATTTTACATTAATATGTTTGACAAAACACCATGCAACTTGATGAGCCCATTTTCTAATGACATGTTTTACTAATTTGGTATCCACTTCCGCTTTTAACGTGAAACTTTAAAGGTCAATTCAATGGCATTTGTTAAAGATTTCTTTTAAGTTTTAGACAGAACAGTGACGCGATTTCATAATAAAGAACCCCTGAAAATTGCACTACTGTGCCGCAGATAATAAAGCGTACAGAGCAATACAAAGTGTGTATGCAAACTGCATGGTTAAGCTTAAAATCCTTTGGTTAAGTTGTTGACGGTAGCTGTCTTCATGTTAATGCAGAAGAGAAATGGAGTGTTCACTTGTCAAAAAAGACCTTTGATTCTTTTCATCTTATATCACAGCTGTTATAAACATCTTCAAACTAATTAAAATATAAATGGATAACGTATCTGATGAATAGTTTATATCACACTAAAAAGTGTGACTTTTTGAAATGATGGTACCTTTACTCGGACCTCGTCTGTGCAAGGTCTATCAGACATTTTGAAATGATATAATTTGCAGAGTCTCAACAAAGCCTTGGACCTTCTTATAAAATTTAAATTTTGTGAAAGCGAATTTTACTTTCTGAACAGGAGCAAAAATTGTATGGTGGCTACTTATAACTTCGGGTCCTTACTCATTACATACAAAACTACAAAACATCTTTTGTGCATATAGCGAGGTTTATATAGAGAATGACAACATGCTATGAGCTTGACAATAGTACATGACGATCATACATAATAGCAACAATAAAGATAAGTCAGTATTTTACAAGTGTTTTGAGCTTAGCTTTAAGGTTTTTCTTAAGACTTTCCTACTTTGGTGGTCGACTGGCCCAGGAAAAACAGGGATAAAAACAAATATTGAAAAACCCTGAAACCTGTGTCCGTTTGTCAAATGCCTTACCACTGAATGTCGGACCTCATTCTGGCATTAGGAAAAATGATGTGTTCTTGCCATATATATTATGAAAATTGTGTATATTTGAATTTATCCAGAGGATGTCAATGTGACCAAACATCTATACAAAAAGATGTATATTTTTTAATGTATTTCATTAATGTGAAACTACCAACTTAGTTTTAACATTGAATTTGAATGTAGAAACGTGTTGTCATGAAGAAAACTTCGCTAGAAACTGACAAGAGTATTTACCGCCCACTATAAATACACCCGTAGCACGGACTTCTTGTAAACTCTACTCATCTATCGAATTACAATACCCGCTCTACTGGTTTTGTATTCGATAATCCGTAGGGACATATGTTCTCCACTACACGATGTGCCGTGGAGAACAAGTAAGTCCTTACTCATTACATACAAAACTACAAAACATCTTTTGTGCATATAGCGAGGTTTATATATAGATGATACAAAGCATAGGGGCCGATGTGTTTACATTCAAATTCAATGTTCAATACCTAAATCTATAGTTTAAGTTTTTTGGTTATAAGCAATTTCTTCTCTATTGAATCATCAATGTATCCATCTTTGGAAGTATCAGATTTCCACCGCCCATGGCGCTTAAGACATCTGTCAGACACCCCTGGTGCATTGGCAGCTGTCGTAGCTCCACTGGCTCTAAGAGAGTGCAAACCAAGGTTAAGATCAGGAGCAACTACTTTCAATTTTTTGACGATACATTCCTTTGCTCTTGTATAGCTAAGGCTTTTGTTCTTTTTAATAAGTGAAGCTTTTCTCTTTGATCTGAATGCTGGTTTAAACAAAAATTCATCTGAATGAATGTTTAAGCCAGCCAGTGACATGTACTTCTGTGTCAAACTATATGGACATGCTGATGAACTACCCTTAGCTATCAAGACTTCATTTCCGTGTCTATATATATCTGTTTTACTTTTCCTGATTTTTAATATCATGTGATCAGGTTTAAAACTTATGTCATTGCAGTGCAAATTACTGAGCTCATTAAATCTAAGAAATCCTGCATACGCAAGTGTTATCATACATAAATCTCTTAGGTCAAGGACGTCTTCACAATCTTTGTAGGCTTTACACAGAGTTTGTAACATTTCAGTTGTAACAACGTCTTTCTTAATCTTGGGCTTAGAAGCGATTCGTTTAGCCGTTTCCATTAATAATTTGACGGTATTACTTTCTGTTGGATCATTTAAGTCATTGACATTGTGAGCCCATTTAATTCCATATATTGCAGACAAAATAACACTGTCCGATTTTCCCTCATCCAGCAAACTAGTAATATACATAGCCACAACAATAGGACTGGCTGGTTTTGAAACTAACTCATTGGAAACACAGTACTTTTCAAATTGTTCGAAACCTAATTTGTACTTTTTTACCGTACTGTCCGCTTTCGATTGCAATAAGTAGCCTGCCATATTAGTTGCCATGGAATCTGTCAATCTCTCACATACCCCAGCATCCTGCAACCTCTGTGTTAGCGACTGTTTCAAACCAACACCTGAAAAATCAAATCTAAAGTTCACAAAAACAACTTACTTCTTCTCCCCAATAATATAGAATATATACAAAACTGTTCTGTTTGTATACATTATACTAAAACTTTCAACGCTAGCATGTCAAAGCTGAGAGGATTTTTCGCAAATAACCCAATTTTGTCAGTACCAGGTACTACAATATCATGTCTAGAAAGATTTATCACTTGTTTTATGCAATTCTTGAAATTGCCATCACTGTTAACAAGGCTACACCAAAATGCGCTACTCTTCCACATTGGAACAATAAGGGTACCGTTAGCTCTTTCAGCTATCATTTTATCAATGCACATTGACACCAACCTTGGAGGGGGAACTAACCAGTTTTCATCTTGCCCCCAAAACTGGGAAAACGCATCAACAGCTTCTGTCCCTGGGACCCACCATCTGGAGTTAAATCTTTTGCATTTGCTGTTTAGATGAGATGCAAATCTATCAATAGTATATGGTCCTAAAATTGAATTCAATTTATTGAAAACCTTAATGCTTATCTGCCAGCTGTCACAGTCTTGACATCGAGACAAATAATCTGCAAGCTCATTACCCTCTCTTGGAATCCACTCTGGACTTAATGTGATATTTTCTTTTTCACATACATCATGTAATGCCAAAACAGAACCTTGAATATCTGTCTTACGACTGCCATTCAATAGTACTGATTTAACATTTTTATTATCAGAAAAAACTTTTACAGAAGAATCTTTTAATATGTCAACGTTACTTTGGATTACCCTGCTCACTGCCTCAGTTTCACGCCATGTTGAACTTTTACACTTCTCGAGCAAAGTCCATTCTCCAATAACCTCTGTGCCTTTTTCTGAAGGCATCTTTGCTAAAGATCCCATTTCCGAGGAACAAATATAGCTTTCTGAACCATTCATTAAAAATGAACTACCAAATAAATCGTTCTTTTCCGAGAACAGACTATGATACTGCTCAGCATTAGCAATGGTCATCTCCACTTCCGGGGAGCTGTCGACCTCGTGAGTCTCATGATATGTCTCAAAACTTACCTCAGGCTTGTTTGCTCTCTCCATATGCATTGATGTCTCTCTGAAAGCTTCTATATAACCGCCATAGCCTGTGGCGCTAGCATCAGTGTATATATTAAAGAGACATATTTGCAAACATTGCAAACTCTTACCCTTCAAATTAAGGCTGACTACATTTGTGTTCCAGTATTCCAGCTCGCTTATCGCAAGCTTGCTAACTAACACTGGAGCATTCCAACTAGCCCTTGCATTGATGCAGTTAAACAACTCTCTAGTCCTTAATCTGACCTTATTCCCTAAAACACTTTGTAAGGAAATAATCTGACCTGTCACAGAAGCTAATACTTTTACATGTACAAGCATTTTACTATTGGTTCTTAACTGGTACAAAACGGAATTAATTTTTATCTGCAATCGTTTGATTCTTTCCTCTGTTATAAACAATTTATTGTTCTGCATATCCAATAAATGCCCTAACCAAACAACCTTTAGTGATGGTTCCCAGTTGCATTTTTCATCTGCTAACAAAAATCCAAATTTGCCCAATGTTTGTCTTGTGTAATCGCTAGATTTTACAGCTAAACTAAGGTCTTGATGACCTCCAATTCCATCATCTAAAAACATAATAACTTTGTGACCCCTTGCTCTTAAAAATGACACTACTACCTTAAGCATTTTTGTAAAGATGTGCCCAGCTGTGCGGATTCCAAATGGTAGAGAATTGAAGGTATAGTATACAGTTCTATTCTTTTCTGACACTGAGAACCCTAGATATTGTCTATGCTCTGAGAAAATATCAATATGGTGATATGCCCCTTGTAAGTCATATGTAAACAAAAAAGAGTTTTGCTTAAATATGTATTCTGCTACTTTAATATCTTCGAATTTTACTTTAAATAAATGAAGGAACTTATTAATGTGCCTGCAGTCAAGAACTAATCTTGGCTTGCCATTACGGTTGTATGCTACTGTTAATGGGTTCACTATATATGGAACTTTATCAGACTTTGAAACAACCCCTTTTGCTAGCAATATCTGTATTTCTTCCTGAACAAAAGACATATTTTCTCTTGCAGATTTATTATTTTTTAATATAATACTGTCTGGCAACTGTTTCAGTGGTAACTTGTAACCATGCTCAACAATATCTAATATATATTTGCTATCTGTCGCTTCCTGCCATTTACTTTTGCACAGTTTTAAGCGACCTACAGGTGATTCACTTCCCTGCTCTTTAAGCACTATAGGCTTAATTTGACAAAAATCATAATTATCTTGATCTGATGCTTTGCACGACCCTTTGTCTATTATTTGTTCATAAACAGAACCTGCAGACGACTTACCTATACTTTCTCCCCTAGCGCTCTTGTCTGATAAGTTAAAACTAATTTTGGTACTTATCTTATTATTAGAAGCACTAGCTGTGCATTCTGGAGCACCTCTCCAATGACCTGGCTTTCCACAGGCAAAGCACAAACCAGGGGGTCGTCTGTTAGGTTGTGGCGTCACCATATTGGTTGTCTGTTCTGCTATTGCCTTAACAGTAGGTCTACCATAAGGCATGGTGCGGGGACGTCTCCTTTTGGTCTTATCCGCCTTGAGTTTCCTACTGGCCCTGGCCTCTGCCTTGTATATTCTTTTCTCATCGTCTGAGTCGCTCGCTAGGGGATTGCTGACGTATTCGTTGACTACCCTCCAACCAAGTTCAGATGCGTCAGCCATCTTTATCAGCTTTTGCCTGTGTGCTATCATGGATTTGGCTGGAAATAAACAATGCCAAAGCATATAGACACTTAACCAGCTCTAGGACTAATAATTTTGTTTCGTAACTCAGAGATAGAAATTTTAGCTATCCATTGTCTGAATGGATAAATAATATATCTATAATGAATTATTTTTCAATTTGTGCTTAAAGAAAACATAAATATTCATGCGCATATAATATATGCATACATTTTCATGCTCTGCTTACACTTATCACACATTTGCTGTGAACCTCTGCTATAAATGAGTATATTTGCACAATGATGCTTCGATATAACCGCCCAGTACAAAAAACTTTCATTTATCTTACATTTATTGTTCATATCTGTTGCAGTTGCAATTCGTGCTAATGTACAAACTCATGACTTATGTGTATGCGCAGTAATCCATATGACTAAAAGTTAAGCAAAACCAGATATATAAAGGGCACAATTTTATAAGCATATCCCCATATATAATATGGATCTGTACTAAATACGCTGGCTTATAACTTCATGGTCTTATAATGAATAAATTATTGCTTATCTGCAAATTTAACAGGGGCTAAGGCTGCTTATTATTACAGGGGCCAAAACGTTAGTAAACGTACCCTTGTTTACCCAAATAATTTCGCTAATACATGCAAAAATTATTAAAAAATAAAAAGCCTGGAATAATTAAAGGCTTGGCTCTTGATAATTGTGGAGACCCTTTTTCTAAACAAATATGTATTTTGAGTAATGATAGACTACGCCCATTGAAGTAGCTAAAGCCACGAAATATTTCACTAACCTTCAGCTATTTTTTCTCTACCCTCTTGGTGCCTCTCCTGGCTCATAGAATGCTCTGCTTCGTCAAGTTTAAAGCTTACAGAAGAGTTGTATTTAAATTGTTCTTCGTTACTTTTCCTTTTAAACTTTTCACCACCGTTCACCATACATGAAAGTTTGTTCAACTGAACCAAATTAGTATTGCCACTTATCTTTTCGAACATGTTTCCTATCTCCTTCAGCATGTCCTCTTTGTGCGATCGCAAAGACGCACCCACTTTGTCGTCCACCAAACGTTCAACGTCATGCAGTTCCATGTTGAGAAATAAAGAAGAAACGTGTTGTCATGAAGAAAACTTCGCTAGAAACTGACAAGAGTATTTACCGCCCACTATAAATACACCCGTAGCACGGACTTCTTGTAAACTCTACTCATCTATCGAATTACAATACCCGCTCTACTGGTTTTGTATTCGATAATCCGTAGGGACATATGTTCTCCACTACACGATGTGCCGTGGAGAACAAGTAATTCAGTGTATGTCTTCATGAAACATTATAGGAATGTGTAATATGTCAAGACGAAGTGTCGCATTGATTATGATTACGTCCCATACTTTCGTTTATAATAAGAGTTATGGCCTTTTCTTTTATGGTGTGCTTATTTTGTGTAATTTTCATTCTTGTACATCCCATAACTCGGTAATCGGTTGGGATATCTTCAAGAAATGTTATAGGAATGTGTATAAGGTGATGACAATGTGTCGCGTGCAAGGATGACTGTCCCCCTATGTTTAGTTACCAAGTTATGCTCCTTTGATTATTTATCCATTTGGTTTAAATTTTGTGTACGCCCCATAATTCAGTAACCGCTTGAGAAATATTCATGAAACTTTATAGGAATATGTTTCAGGTCAAGATTAGGCTACAGACTGAAGAATTTAAAAAGTGAGTCGGTTTACTCCAAGGTATAACAAAAAGGTAACGATGGTTTCTTGTTAACTGAAGCGTAAGACATACATTTCTGCTGTTGAGGGATTGAAAATGACGTGTTTATAGTAGTAAGGGGCTGAAGTATACTGTTCAAAAAAGAAACTTTTTTTGAAACGTTGATAAACTTGTCAAAAATGAATTTATGAGTAAATTGGCACATACTCGTTTATATTACAGAAGTACTAATATATATGCAATAAAGTTAGTTTTTCCTCTTTACGCTTCACTGATTTCCGTAAGGTGGATACATGACGAAATCTGAATTTTGTGGTAGTATTTCCCTCTAGATAAAAAATATGTGCTCAGTGGGATTCGTTGCGTAATCCTCCGCTGCTATTGTACAACATATTGGTTTTTTGATTTTATTGAAGCTATTAAGCTTGGAGCTGTATTAGGTCTAAAGATTCTTATTCCTGTTTTTTCTGGCCGAGTTGATGAAATAAGGACCTTAATTATTTTTAATGACTGTATCTGTATGAGCTATGTAAAACTTACATTTCAGTGAAAAAATCATCAAAATCGGACGAAAAATAACAACGTTATGGAATTTTCTTGGAAAAAATGTGAGTAAAAACGTTGCTTGAAGATCAAAGTTTCTCCTCGATCTTACCAAGGAAAGTCGATATTGCTAATTTTGTTAAGTGTATGACTACAATACAATTACAGGTAGTGGCTTTTAATATTCACTATATCGTTATTATCTTCTGTACTTACATAAGTCGAAAACACAATTGTGGTAGTACATGGTATAGATAATTTATAAAATTGAGCAAATCATATTAAAAGGATGGTCAATTAGGAAAAGTAAGAAAGTGGGCAAAGATCAGGAAACGATACAATCAAGTACCACTGGCTAGGTATCGCTCGAACACATGGATGGGTCGAACTCGCACCGACGGTCCCGACGAGTTCGAGCCATCGAAGTTCGACTATACGAGGGGTGTCAGAAAGTTCGCGGAAAATAGCTGCCATTTCTACATCGTTTGATCAATAGAGCTGGAATAACAACACATAATACTGCAACACATATGCAGTTGGTCGGTTATAACATGCTTGATCTTAGTCGTCTACGTACGTTGCAGTTGTCGTCAAGGCAACGCTATATAGCGTAAACCGGCCCATTTTGTGTTGCATTTTGACATTTTACTACACAACCAATTAATTTTCAACGTTTTGTACAATTTTGTTATGCTGCGATGGCCCATATTGCGTTCCATGCATGTTTAACGACATATTTACTCCTATTGTATTTAAACTTTTGAAAATTTATATCTGACAGATGGTGTACTAAATCGAAACGAATAACAGTACAGTTAAAAAGGCAAAGCATTTAATTTCTATGAACCCATTGCCTGTTTTGGCATGTCATTTCTTTAAAATAAACTATTAACACACTTTGTAAAACACCCTTTTTCAGGACAGTTGATGTAATATTGACAGTTAAGTCCGATATTATAATTATTGTGATGAACACTGTCAAGAAAATAAGTTTTTGATTTTAAATTTACAAAAATTCGAAAAATTGACGCATTTTAGGCCTGCCCTTCGGACTGAAACCTATTAATTTGAATATACAGCGCAGCGGAATAAGATGAAAACCTCTTATTATGTTCAAAGAATGGCGGAATATTACTTTCCGTTAAAAATACCAATCATTTCAAACATAACTACGAGTTTTAGCCCCAGAAGCAACCCAGGGGTAGAGATGGGTCGGTTCCAGCGAAGTGACGTCACAGCGGCGCCTCGTGCTCATACGTCTGACGTAACATTGTCTTATTTTTACTTTCAGTCAACTTGCTATGAATGGTAGTTTCTATCTGTGAATTTTCATTGCAATCGATGAAAGCAATTTGATATAATAGCACTTTTCCGCGAACTTTCTGATCACCCCTCGTATATAGGGTATATTTTTATGAATGAATATGATATTTATTTCATCTCGTGAAGCGAAAAAATGTATATTCCATTCGTGGCTTCACATTTTGGAATGAATATGCATGATTTCTCTTGTTTATCTCGTCGTGGACGTTTCTAGGTATTCCTAATACATTTTATCATATACATTTTGGGTACGTATGAGTATTGGCACTATTGAAAAACTCAGTATTTAGTGCAGATTAGTAACTGAAAACGTGCACTTACGGACTCGCCATAACAACTTTCCAATTTTTTTTTTGTTACCTATATGTTATATTTACGAAACCTTTGCGCTGCTTTGAGAGCCTGTGAGTAGTGCAAAACAGTGTGGTCTTCCAAATCTCGAACCACTGTCCTTGGAGCTGGAGTTAAGAAAGTATAAAATTCAGCATATCTTGACAATGTTATTACCAAAAGGCCACTTACGATCCAATTAAGCAAATTTGTGCTTTGACCGCTTATAGCGTTTGAAAATCCGAAAAGGGTTGAGGAAAGTCAACGTTGAAAGCAGAGGTAATCAAATTATATTCTATATTCTCACATGTAAAATACAACCTTTTATATGTTTTCACATTTTCGCATGTGAAAATTTCAAACATATATTGTATTTAATAAATATTTCCCTTGCATGTTATTACATTTTAAATATTAAACATTAATTAGACACGTTACATCCAAACACATTACAGGCATAATGGGTATCAGAGTTTGATCTGTTCATGCTGTTCAGAAAACAACCTTGGGTTAAGCAAATTCATCAATAATTGTAATTTGCCTGGATCAAAATAAGCAACACAAGAGATAAAATTATCCTCACCAAATGTCAACACCAAACCGCCAAATTTCCCAAATGGAGGTAATCACATTGAATTTCATGTTCTTTTTATAAGAATTTCGTTTCTGATTTGCTATTGTCTCTTTTACAGATTATTAATTCACTGTAGCGTCAAAATTATACCATCCGCTTATGAAAACACAGCTTTATAGTCATCTACACACACATGACAAACATTGTGTCAAATACGGATAGTGTCCGTCATAAGATATAAGAGTAGTTGGTCCTTGACCTTACACCCCACAGTCAAATTGGCAATTGGAAACATTTGTTTCATCTACAAACAATAGGCAATCATTGTGCAAAATATGAACACCTTTTGTCAAAATCTAAAGGAGGAGTTTACAAGCGGGAGAACATATTTTAGGTATATTTTACCTTGATCTTTGATTCCAAGATCATATCGGTGCCCTAAAATTCACACAACACAAACTACCATTGTGCAAAATATTAACACCATCGGAGGAAAAATGAGAGAAATTTTCGCTGACCTAACCATAAATAAATGTTAAGTATATTTGACCTTGACCCTTGAAATCAAGGTCATAGCCATAATCGGAAAGTTTGTTGTCATCTACAAACAGTAATCAATTACTGTGCCAAATATGACCAGTATATGCCAAATATATTTAGGAGTTAACGTCCCAAGCAATTAACCGGCTGACGGACGTTCAGATGGACAGACAGACGCATGGATTGACAGATGGGACTGATTATTATATACCAGACTATAAAAAACAACACAAAACGTGGACACAATTTGCCAAACTTCATAAAATGACAGACATAAAATCAAAATTGTAAAATAGAAGCATTATTTGTGCTGTTCAGTATACTTCGGCCTCCAGCAAGCACATGCAAAACTTGTATCAAACCCTTCAGCGGCGGAATTGTGTAATATAGGCATGTGTCTTCAATAAAATGACAATTTTGTAATGTATTCATTGGAGTAAAGCGAAATTGATTTAAGAGGTTTTACCGATTTAAATTAAGAGTAGGTCCTGCACAAATGACAAGGATACAATTCCAAATATACTATACTAAAACCAACTGTTAATTGGTCACCTTACATTTTTACGCTAGTTCAGAAAGTGAAGAATAGGGTATACAAAATTCATGTCTTTTTAAGTGAAGCAATACTTTGCAGAGACTCTGCAAGCTATTTCATTTCTTGCACGGACGAAGCTAGAGAAAAGGAAATATCATGCTGACAAATCGATTTTCAAATCTCACTTTGAAACCGGAAGTGTACAGTAGTCGTAAAACAATAATCGCCAAAAATGGACTAATCATGTTCTACTGTGTTTGGTCTACAGTGTTCAAATAAAATTAAGTGCATTTAACAATTTTACCAGGAAATACTGGTGAATTTCAAAAATCTCGAAAAAAATTTAAAAATGCAACATTTTAAAAATGCGTAAAAAATCCAACATAAGCAAAATTGCAATTGTTTGGTGTTTTTTCAAGTCGGACAGAACAGTTTGTAACCACTTAAACGTCAATTTTATAAAAATAAAAAAAAATAAAAAAAAAAACTACTGTCAAAACCATTTTTTCTTTAAAAAGTCGATTTTTGCATTTTTAACCCAAAAAACTTTGAAGTAAAAGAAAGCTGTTCAAATACACTGCTAAACGTTTGCCCATTAAAATGCACATATATAGGCAAAAAATCATTTCAATTTTATTAGCGTTTGGTCAGATATAATAGTTTGAAAAGTGACAAATTAGAAGTTGGTTTTAGTATACATACTACGCAAAAAATACTATACATTACTTTTTCAGCTATTGGTAAGTCAACTGAGTGTAATTAGACTTTGTCCACTAAAATTATTACATGATATTAATATGAACCTTACAAAGTCAAAATGCCAAAATGCAGTGTACTATACGCATAGAACATTCAATTAGAAATGCAGCATTCATAATTTTGGTTAGTATAGTTCTTCGAAGTATGCTTGAGCAGGCTAATATGTATGATTGGCGATATTTATGCTTATTAAATGAGCACATATGCAACATGCAGAGTATTTTATGTGCAAGAGTGAAAATATTTCTCAAGAAGCATTTCTTTTTTGTGTAGCATACTTGAGCCTCCGCCAATCGTTTTGCGCAAAGTTTTTAACTCTTCAACGGCAGAATTGAAGAGGGCACATATTGCCTGTTAAGAAAATATAATTTTTGCCATGTTATACCTTCGAGTAAAACAACGTCAATTTTTAGAGGGGTATTTCAGCTCAGTCTGTAGCCTAGATCATGTGCCGCGTACAATTACTTTCTGTTGCTTTCTGTTTCTGAGCTATGGCCCTTTGATTGTGTTTTTTTTGTATAATGTACTTTCTTGTTCATGTCATCACTCTGTTAGAATTTAATCAGGACGGTGTGTCAGGCACAAGAATGAATAATCCTCCTTTCTAAATTTGAAAGTGATGCCCCCACTGTTTTAGCAAAATGGGCGTACATTTGTATATTGCGACGCTGGCGGAGCTCTTGTTCACAATCGTTTGTCGTTCAGAAGTAGTGCGTACTGTACAGTTTTGCAAGAAATCGCTCTAAAACGATGATTTTAAAAAAAATCAACACCATATGAAGCATTTTCGGGCGAATGGAAAAAAATTCTCTTGTCTGGTCTTCAAATGCCATCTTTGCAACTGGTCTGCTACCTCTATGCCAAATTCCGAATCATTCAACTAAAACCGAACATAATTATTCAAGATTATATGGAGAGTTGTGTTGGTTTTGGAACGCAGTATAGATTGAAGGAACTCGTTCAAACAGCGTTGAATTGTATTATGGGTTTTAAAATCTTGAATTTGTAACCCGTGTTCCTTGTACCCAAATTATTTTGATGACCCGCTGTTAGTAGTATCATCATCCATGGTAAGTTGTACCCACAAAGAAACTCGGCTGATTTTTAAACATAGATTTTGAACGCCTTAAGAATCAGACATAGTTATACGCAATGAACAGATATGTCTGATAGATAAACTATACTGATTTAGTTAAAAATACACTAATCAAAAGTTCCCACCGATCACTTGCATTTTTATAGAAGGTTTATAAATGAAATTCGCCACTGTAAGAAAACATGTTATTTCTAATGTTATTCAGTAATAAACATAAAAAAATCGATATTAGATTTCCCTTGTGCTATGTGCTAAACATTTCGCTCGTCAAAAATATGTAGTTTTCTAGAAAACAGATTTTAAGACTGATCGGATAGAACTTTCGATTAGCGTATGCACTAAAACAAACACAACATCAAATGAAACAGTATGATAATGGTAAAATACTCATTCACGAAATTAAATCGCGCATATCTATAGTTTGCACAAAACTACAGTTTTGTTGGTTCACCATTTCAAAGAAATGATTTTTACACCAACTCTGAAAAGTAATGTTCAAAAAATAGGAACGATGGAAAGGTTTAAATTGCCGGTTTTCTTACCTTGTGTATTGTCGTGCCAACCAAGAGTGACAGTGACGTCGTTTTTTGTTACAATTAGTAAGTAAAATATCCACTTGTACACTACACTTGAGCTAATGCGAATCGATAGGTCACTTGTGTATTAATCCTATCCTGTGGATAGGATTAATACACAAGTAATCTATCGATTATAACTCCCTGATAACTTTATAAATAAAACATTACGTCACTGTCACTCTTGTCTCTGTGGATAGGATTAATACACAAGTAATCTATCGATTATAACTCCCTGATAACTTTATAAATAAAACATTACGTCACTGTCACTCTTGGCTGGCTGGAAAGTACATGTATTCTCGCGCTATTAGTGTTTACCATCGCGTTAGTAAAACATGCCCGCATTGGAAGTAACTGGGTAAGTGGTGTGTGTCAGTCTTAGCAGGTATGTAACAGACATATTAAAGACATATGCGGCTATTTCCAATGCGCACCTTTTCCGCGTCTGCAAACGGGGAAAGTTGTCTGGGTCCTGTCTTTCGACCCTTAACGGATTCGGATCAATACAGCTTCCGATATTCTTATGTCATATCGGTGTTCCGACATTTTCTTCACAAAATAACTAATAAAGTGTGTTCGAAATATCTATTGACATCTTTTCAGAACTGATCGTCTCAGCACTAAAGACAGATAAATGTAGCTCAGTCGAAATCAAACGACGTACACAATAACCCTGGTTACGAATACGAAAGTGGCCGAGTCTATACTATGTGTATGGATATTTGGAGCGGCGCACGACCTGACCTCGTGGCCTAGTGGTTAGCGCGTCTGGCTACAAAGCCAGAGAACCAGGATCGATTCCCAGATGCGCACATATTTTCAGTGTGTTTTTTCTTTCTTTTTTAACATTTTAATGCTAAATTACTTCATATACTAGTAAAATGGCATCATCAAAACTACCGAAATGGTCATCCCCGAACTTTTTATATTGAATTACGCATGAAACCTATGGGGGTGGGGTTAAATTTGGCCCTCTAGAAAGAGAATTAGTTCGGTGACCCCAGATTTTTATTCTTTTTTCTGAAAGGTATTATAATAGTCCATGAATTAAAAATAAATTTTCAAGATTTTCAATGTCAGATTTTTTAATACATGATTTATTCTAAAAACAAATTCCATTTTTCGACGAATTGCCAAAATATATCATGCAGTATCTTGTCACAGCATGGGGTAACAAGTAAACATGCACATTTTCCTAAAAGTTTGAGGTCATGGGCAGTAATTTAAGTTAAAAGAAAGAAGCTGGGTGAAGACTACAACCGTTTTAGCTCGATAATTAGGACTAGTATTATTATTTTATATTTCTAGAAAATTGGTCAAATGCTGTAAACTTCATTATGAGATTCTGAAAAAATAAGCACGGTGACATATCCTTTTTATTTCATAAATGGATAGCCCATGCATAAAACAAACTGTATGCAAAGTATTTAAAATATTTCAATGTGGGAAGTATTTAGTAGCATATGTCCTTAACGATGTACATAGAGAAGCGGAGTGCTAAAAATATGTTTTGAAAATTTTACAACCAAATTATTATCATAAACAATTTATCACACGACGTCACGTCTGGGAGTGACATAACGCCGTTAAACCACTGGTGGTTTACAGATTTTGTCGCGTTACGTTATGATGCCCATTATAACGTTGCGTAAACGGTTTCAAGCTAAAAATGCGATTGTTAATTTTAATGTCATGTGATAAACAGAATCCAACATTCGTGCTCCTTTATTATTGAATTTATTTAACTCGTTGCAAACGAGATAAAATGCTCTGCAAGCCTCGTATTTTATCTCTTTTCCTCAACTCGTTCAATAAAACATGAGCACTAATGTAAGATCCTCTATATAAAACTACTCACACTCAATTATTATAGCTTGCTCATCTTTATGTGCCATTCTTATCACAGTGGAGAATTCAAATCAACGATAGCTGTTTTATAATAACTATCTCCGACTACGGTAGATCTTTAGGACATCGTAGTAAGGTCAAACACCAACTCAAATCAGTGTACGTAACCACTTATATGGTCATTGTTTCAAATATAATCTTATGACACTGGTTTTGAAACTTCAAACCGGAATGCTCATACCAGACGTACTACAACGGCTGATTGAAATCCAACCAGAAGCTGTTACAAGAATGATCAGTCAATATAAGATTTATGAGCCCGGGCATGAGATTTCCAACAATTTGAAATTTTGACAAGTGTAGACTAGGACGAGTCTCTGCAGCCTCCTTTTAATCTTAGAAACTCCAAATGATGTTTCAGTCAGTAGCTCAACACTCATAGAATATTCAAGCGACTAGCAAAAGCTCCGATCAGACTGCGCGTCATCTTCACCAGCGAAGGTTTCGTCGTATCTAAACTCCGTTCAGAAATTGTGTGGCACCGGTTTTTCGCAGTTCCTGATTTTATACGTCATTTTAGGTCCTGCATTGCTGTGAGAAAGTTATTCTTGAAGACCTCCCCTAATTTCTCCAGCAGGTTCCATGGCAGCTTGTGCTTCTGGCAAAGCCCTGATATCTTGGGGAAATTCACAAAAATCAGAAATGTGCCCACAGACTAAGTCCAGTTGACAATGATTGCCATATAAAATACATCAATATTCATCGATATGCTTCACGTCTTTTGGGTTTATTTTTAAATTGCTCAAACGCAACACACCCTTTATTCGAATATCGAATGTTTCGATAACAAGTTCGAACAAAAACGTTTCTACAAATAAAATTTCTAAATTTTTACCACTCCTATAACACGTGAAAGTAAGGATTGACAGGGGTTGATAAGGGGGCTGGGGCCTGCAATGGTGGCAAATAGTTATTAGTTCTAAGAGCGTCATTCCAAGGCAATGGGCAAGCAAGCTCATGTTATAAACCAACGTTGTGACGTGAGTGCATGGATGTGGCATGCTCGACATAAGTTGTGTCATTTCGACAGGGATGCCCTTAACCTCATTGACCATTACACATTCAGCATTTTTCACAAAAGTATGGCTTTGCACACAAAAAGTATTATTATTAATTTATAGTTGAATGGGGCATTTCTATCCGCATTTATAATCGCTTTGTTTAAACGACAATACACTTTGATTTGTGTTTTATGCTGCCATACCGTGCACTTTTGATGGAACAATTAAACTAATTGTGAGGGGTGTACACATTCGAAAAATTATTCGTTGTCGGAGTGGATGCAGCTGAACAGACATTGATCTTGGTGTGCCTTTTAACTGCTTTAAAGCTATACTCTGTTTAATGGTTTTGATCCGCATAATAACTACAACAATATCAGGTATAAATGTTTAATATTTATGCTGGAGAAATGTTAGCCTCAAGTTGTAATGGTAGGAAATGTTTTTTTCACTAACGTGGGCGCGTATGTTTAATTTTCCAGATATACGGTGTGTAGTCACGCTTTATAATTCCCCACGAATTTCTCGCCAATCGGAATAACCACTCCCAAATATTATAATGAAAATATTGTCATTTCCAAATACGTTCATTGAGGGCGGTTCAAAACTGTCAAATTGTCTTAGTCCGCGGGCGAGTTTCTCAATTTCTTTATTTTTCCCAAGATATCAGGGCTTTGCTAGAAGCTCGCACAGCCACAGAACCTGATGGAGAAATTAGGGGAAGCCTACACGAGTAACTTTCTCACAGCGATGTAGGACCTAAAATGACATATAAAAGCAGAAACCGCGAAAAACCGGTGCCACACAATTTCTGAACGGAGTTTAGATTAGACAATCGCAACCCTTGGTAGGACAAGATGACCTTCATTAAGCTACTATTTTCCATTAAGACGTTTGTTTTGTCTATTTTAAAGTGGCCGTTTAAGACAGGTTTTACTGTACGGCCCTTTGATCAATCTTGTATAACGCTGTGTCACGGATGTTCAGAAGGACTGACAAAGCCGGGAAAACATGTTCCCCTTCTGGGAGCATGAAATAAATGCTTAAAGCTGCATACTCTGTAACTATGAACATTTTTCGAAAATTTTTATTTTCTTTTTAAATCATTTGTAAAAGCTGAATTAAGTTATATTTTCACAATAAATCTGTTCACTAGAGCGGAAAACTGCACGGAAAAGTGAATTATCCTATAAAACAGGTGTGTTTTACTCGTGTCGATAATTATTTGCGTCCCTCCAATAATTATAGACAGTGAATTTTAATATAAATGCTGTTGTTTCGATACTGATAATTTGTTAAGATTTACGAAATTGGTAAAATGTATACCTGAATTTTAGTTTTTTTACTGTGTTCTTGAAAAATAGAAACATTAGTTCTAAAATTAAAAGATCAAAAGTTACAGACTATGCAGCTTTAACACATAGAAGCCTAACGACCTTTTTGTGGCACAAGGCAATCAGCGCAGAACCAGATTAGACGCGGCGTCTGATCAGGAACTTCACTGTGTGCTTACAGAATGAGCTCTACATTATGCTTGTCCATAAGGATGATCTCACAAGGTATAGCTCGTGAAATTTCACCCCATACTCTTTTTTTAGTGCTTAGTTTAATAAAACGTATACTTACATCTGCATTATTTCAATATCTGACCTTTAAACCCAACCCCAGAGATCAAGGGTTTGTGTAAATTCAAAGTGTTACCTTGCATGTAGGTCTACACTTCTTCCATTTTAATTTGATATGCAACATGACCACTTTTAAAAAAAGAAAAAAAAATGACCCTTTTCACCCCACCCCAGGGATCGTTGGTGTGTGTAATGTCAGCATATTTGCTTTCATGATGCTCTGTGATCAATTCCCTTTAATTTGATATGCAACATGACTACTTTCAGAAAAATATATAGTTTGACCTTTTGACCCCACCCCCTGGATCGAGGGTGTGTCTGTGGGCAAAATATTTACTACCATGTTGCTGCCAGCGTCGTCAGCGTTAATTTGATATGCAACATGACTACTTTCAGAAAAAATATATAGTTTGACCTTTTGACCCCACCCATGCAAAATATCAACAAAATATTAACAATTGCCTTAGTTATTGCGAAATTAAAATATTTGACTTTGACCCCTTAGGTGGACCCCTTAGGTGGGGTCAAAGGGGATGGGGTAAAACTTTGACACTGCCATGCTTATCTGCAGGCACTTGGCAATCATGGTCTATAGTGAGAAGTTGTTAAATATAATAGCTTTGATGAAATGTGAAGATCATCACACAAAAAAGCTAATATAGGTTTTGCCTTATAATTGCCTATACCAAAACAAAGGCAATTACTCAAGTGTTAAGGGGTCGATTTTGACCAAACTTATAGGATATTGAGAGTCCATCGCACTTATGATTTGTACAAAGAATGTATCAAATCTGACCAATAGGCACTGAGATATGGTTCCGGACAGACAAACAGTGTGGACGGACGGACGGACAGACGCACGGCCAACGCCAAAACTGTCGGGGGATAATAAATATGTTTAAACCAAAGGGATATAATTTGGACTAAAAAAATACGGGTCAACTATGTTTGATGACAAATCTAAATTTTATAAAATTTCAAAACTGTAACTTAATTTTTGCAACGGACGCACATGCGTAGGGACGGACTAGCCCAAACCAATATGCCCCTTCATCTTTTTCAAAGTGTGGGACATAAAAATACCACCCAACATCCCTAAAACTGGAAATTGGCTCGCCCCACTGATAAGGTTAGGCAAGTCCATTCGGCTTAATTGGGTTAAAAATCATGTGGTAGTTCTATTTTGTTGTTAAAATCTCGGGAAATGTATACTAAATATGAAACCTGTGCTAAATGCGTAGGTGTGGTACTGTAAATTCGGAAATTTTCGCGAGGTTTTTTTTTCGCGAAATATGCGAAGTTTTGTGAAAATAAAATCCTCACGAATTGGAGAAATCACTCTGTCGTTTACTTATATAGGTAATTCACGCCCTTGTCGCGAATTACAACGTCGAAAACATTTTCGCGAAAATTTCCGAATTTACAGTAGTTTATTCATTTCACGTGGCTGTTCACCTTTAAAGCATTATGTGATTATAATTGAGCCTCTCTCTACGGGATTTCTGACCAAATAAGGCTCAAACTAGCCTGTTTAGCTCCGTGTGCGGATCCAGAGGGGGGACAGGGGATCCCGACCCCCCCCCCCACTGAACTATCACAAAAATATAGGGTTTCTTTGCAAATACTGGTCCGGACCCCCTGAAAAAATCACAAAGCTACCAAGCCAGCATTTAATGTTGGGCCATCAGCGAAACGCAATTTAAATGGCGTTTCGCTGGCTGGCGGATGATGGCCCATTTATAGCGGTATTTGGATCCTATATCCCCTCTACAACTTAAAAAAATCTTCAAATTTGGACCTCCTCTGACAAAACTTTCTGGATCCGCGTATGAGCTTCAGACTATCTAGTCATACTATATTGAAATGTTGCATAGAGAAGATTTGACAGCTAGCGAATAACAAAGGTGCTGCTCAAACCGCGCGGATGCACAGGCTGGTCTGTGCCTTTGTTTTTCGCGTGCAACAAAGTCAGGTTTTCTCCCGAGGTGGCCCATTCTACTACACATAAAAGCGACAGCCAAGAAGGCGCTGAAGTTATCTTATATACTACTTAAATTTTGATAAGGATCATGTCTCTTCAAATTAATGGAAGTTTTAAAACATGATTTAAACTTTAATATCTCTCAAAACCAACTTTCAGAATAGTGTCCGGTTAACGCTGTCGCAATCGTGGAAACATAGGCAAAAATTCGAAAATTTATGCTTTGCTAAAAAAAGTTTTTTACCGCAAAAATCATTTTAAAAACAATTGGCACATGAAGATCAAGATTTTGGTTTATCAGGGGATAATTTCATTTTTATTCATACACAAAGACAAAAGTGTGGTGCTTTTATGAAAAAGGTCCATTTTCACAAAAATAGTAAGTGAGTATGATCAGGAAGTACCACAATCACAAACTGCAGACAACCCCGAGGCACCACGAGGAAGAGCCGCTCAACCATCACGAGACACCAGGAAGACAAATTAAGCAAAGCAATCAGCTCTCTCTTCCCCATCAAGATGATTGCAATACTAGAATGGACATAAAGCAACGTACCACAATACATAGAACAATTACAGACTCCCACAATGGGAGTAACAATAAACAAAAAGTCAACAACAACAGAACCACCGCCTTAGGACGGACAGCAGCCTAAGCCATTAACGCTGGAAATGGTTTATTTGAGGGTAAGAATACATTCTAATTCTCATAAGTTTGTTTGTTTGTTTTGTTTGTTTGTTTGTTTTGTTGCTTTACGTCCCAAGTCAACAGCTATGGTCATTGCGGGACGGTCAGTTCACCTAACCACACTTTTTCCTGGGCAGGCTTGAACAAGCGGTTAACCAGTAATTCGTGCACATACTTTCGCTTGTAACTGACAACAACCCCTTCATGAATGAATCAGCGGAAGGGGGAGAATGACCGTAGAAATCATTTCATGATCAATCTCCACGAAAGTATGGGACCGGACCGGAATCGAACTCGCGACCCCTGGATCTGCAGTCAGACACGCATCTGTAGCCAGACACGTTACCGACTGCGCTACGCGGCCCGGTCTCATAAGTTTGTAACGCGACGTCTGATTGGATAACGTCGAAAAGTTGTGACAGTATATCCTGCGATATACTGTGGGAAATAGTTTGATGTCATTAATTACGTCACATTTGGTTGGATAACGTGCGGCTTTATGCGGCTTGCAACGCTCCAATTTGAGCTCAAACTGCAGAAGTGCATTAGAATGGGGATAACTAGATTCAAAATGTTCATTTGGGGATAATCGTTCGAAAATCACGCTTTTACGACACCGCTCGCGCGACGCCGTAAAACTAAATTTCCGACCGTATATCCGATGATATACCTCCCAAAATGAAAATTTTGAATAGTTATCCCCTAATTTGCATTAATTGTCAAAATTTGACTTAAAACGCTTTTCAACAATGTGGACTTTGTTCCAGATGCTTAAATGAAGACATTGAGTAATGGACGACATAAATATTCTCAGTTAATATGGCTTACTATGGTATTGAAGTTGTGCAAAATATCAAATCTTGAGTAGATATGACCAACACTCCATACACATCTGAGCCACGCTGCGAAAAAAACTTCGTGTTTGGTTATCAGCTATACAAATGCATCACTCACGCCTACACTGTAAAAATTGGTGTAACTTTCAACAAAAGTTGCTGGCAGCCGTACTTTGGTGGCAGCCGTACTGCCACTTGTCTTGAGTAAATAATTGTATTGAAATGTTTTTTTTTTTTTTTTGGTGCTTAACGACGCATCAACCCTTGTGAGTCATTAGTGTCTGACGGTATTAAACTAAACATGATGTGGATGGAAAAAGTAAAAATTTGTAAGATAAAATAAAAGGAATGATGGTAATGAGTTTGTAAAATGATAATAAGTTGTAATACGATTGTTGACAGGTCTTAACTGTACATGTTCTTAAACTGAACAGAATACAACATTAAAGAATCTGTATTATAGTCTGATACAAATGTAAAACAAAACATAATTTTAAAATTAGCAGTTAGATTTTGTTAAAAAGATTTATTTGTCTTAAAAATGTCATCATACTATCAATAATATATATATCTTGAAATAACTTATTTCATTTTTTCAACATGGAAGCAATTATTTCTTACTTGTGCAAAATCGTCACACTCCAAAAGGAAGTGACGTACAGTGAACGGTGCATCGCAACCAACACATTATGGTTGCTTTACACCTAATTATAAGCATCAATGTGTGACTCTTGTATGACCTAAACGGAGTCGAGCCAAAACAACTTCTTCTTTTCTAATGTTTCGAAAAACTGATTGATGTTCACCAATAGTTGGTTTTATCTCAATTACCAATGGTGTTATTCCATGAAGTTTGCCATTGATCCAAGATATATTTATTGATAGATGGCTTTAAATTGGAAAATGGAATTTTAAAAGAATATGGTTCTAATGAAAGCGATGTTTTTGCTTGCTCATACCATCCCTTTACCTTGGATACCTTTATGACTAGGAATCTAACAGAGAACAATTTCTTTATTACCTAAAAGCTCATGACATTTTTTCTAAAAGTTTCTGAATTTGTGGATTCTTTGAACTGGTATGGTTCATAGCTTTCAATACAGAAAGCGAGTCAGAAAATATAATAAATTTATTGTTATAGTGGGGTGACTTTGATTATATAAGAGACCTATTTTTGAGTAAGGTGGTAACAAAAGTTTAACAAAGGTTGTTATATACCAAAATGTTGCCAAATGTGTCTAGTATATCGTACCACCGGCATAAATTTGGAAAAATTAGGGCGAACTGAGAAATCCAATATGGCGTCCAACATGGCAGCCGCCGTTGTTTAACGAACCCCTTAAAAGCTGATAACCACCAATAAATACCCTGTAAAGCAATCAATTATTTTTTATACTGCGAAATAGACTTGCAGATACATATATTAATTGAAAAGCACCAATATCATGTTGACCGAAAACATTCTTGTCGCGTAACATATGGTCAAAAGGTCAATAAGTGCATTCAAAATTCAAATTACATTACTTTGGAAACGTTCTTTTGCAGAATTCCATCACTGTTTTAACCTATAAATTTTATGTATTAACAAAACATGATTTAGTAATGTATTGCCAACTTTCTTTTTCGTTTGCTATGATGAAATGGTAAGCTTGGAGACAAAAGACAGGCTGTATGGGTCACAAACCGATGGAATAAAGTACACTGTTGTTTTGATAAATACAACATTAAATCTTTGAATTGGATGTAACAGAAGGTATGTATGTCTTAATTCAATATCTTTTTTTTATGTATGTCTGTTTATTTCAGTAATGTTTTGTATTTTATGTTTTCTATAGTAAATATAGTAGGATAATTTTGCATAGGTAAACCTCTAATAGAGCACGGTTCCATTAAATAAAGATCTAAAAAAATATAAGCATAATTATTTCTAATTCAGTTCTACAATCTCAAAATGTCTGTACAGAGTTATTGAAATCAATGTGCGAGTATTATTATTTGCTTGTATTCAAGAATTGGGTTAGTAACCAAAGTTCATTTAAGGTCAGGAAGTATCATGAATGAATCAATATACACGTTTGGTATTAAAGATGGCAGTAGCATGAATGAATTATTGCATGTTGTATTTCATCAGTAGTTCAGCATTTTAACAATATATTTTTAAAAAAGACATGGTATTATAAGGACAGTTAACATTCACTCATTCAATAATGTGGTAAGGACGGGTGTCAAGGTAAAATGTATACCCTGCAAATTTATCCGGCCCTAAATTATTACTTTTTTATGTTTAAGACACTGGGTTGCTGTACTTATCTACTCCTGATGATGATGATGATGAGTTGGAGTTTAACGACGCATCAACCCTTTTGGGTCATTAGCGTCATCAAGGTTAAGTAAGAGAAGTATTACTGAATATTAAAACTATAATAGATAAGCTAAAATATTAACAATTTGACACATAAAACATATGACTATAGCAAAGACGATAAAATAGTAATTATTTTACAGTGAAGATCATGTACAATATCTGACAACAACATAGGCTAATCAGATAACTATACATGATCTTCTCCTGCAAAAAAGAAAATGATATGATGAAAGTAAGTTTAAATAAGTAAACAGTTCAAAGGAAAATAAAAGCTACAATTTGTTAAAAAGATTAATCTCTTTTAAGAATAAAAAGACATTATCAATAGGTACATCATTAAACAATTGTTTGATTGTATCAACATGAAAGTATTTGTTTCTTATATGAGAAAAATCACCACATTCAAGTAGAAAATGGCGGACTGTAAAGAGTGTATCACATCCAAAACAATACGATGGCTCCTCTCGTTTTAAAAGATAAGAGTGTGTGATCCTTGTATGACCAATACGTAGACGAGCAAGGACGACTTCCTCCTGTCTGACATTTCGTACAACTGGTTGAGATTGTCCAACGACAGGCTTAACCTCAAAGAGTTTATTACCAACACTGCCACTCCACAAAATTTGCCATTTGTTTAAAATGTACCTATTGATAAAAGATTTAAAATTTGCATAAGGTATTGAAAAGTTTGTTGGGTGTAAATTCAATGAATCTTTTGCTTTTTGATCCACACTTTCATTGCCGGCAATGCCAATGTGGCTAGGGATCCAACAGTAAACTATTTCATTTAATTCTGATAATTCATGATGTTTTTCAAGTAGTTTTTGAATTTGGGGATTTTTTGAAGATGTATGATCTAAAGATTTTAAAACTGAAAGGGAATCTGAAAATATAACAAATTTATTTGAAGTTTCACAATCGGCAATAAGATCTAATGCTAAATCAATAGCTTTTGCTTCTGCTGTAAAAATTGAAGACCCATCTGGAATTCGCATAGTTTCAGAGTAGTCGTCAGATACTACTGCGCATCCTACTTTCATATCATCTTTTGAACCATCTGTATAAATATGCTTATAGTCCATGTAATGTGATTTTAGCTCTTGGAAATTAGATTTCATGATAATAGGACTGGTTTCTGACTTCTTACTAGAGTGTAAATCGAAGAGAAGTTTTGGTTTATTTATACACCATGCTGGTACATTTGGTGTAAAAGTTTTATCTATGTCTTTAAGGTTTATGTTTGCAGATTCCAGGACTGGTAAAGTTCTGACGCCAAAAGATTTAATAAAATTTGGTTTGCTTTCATAAAGATCTGTATATTTTGGCTGAAAGGTTACATCATGAGCTGGATTTGAACTATTTTCAGCAATTCTAATAGCATATTGTAAAGAAAGTTTTTCTCTACGTGTATTTAAAGATGGCTCATCTGCCTCAACATAAAGACTTGCAGTAGGTGATGTTCTAAATGCTCCTAAGGCTAATCTAAGACCTTGATGATGGATAGGGTCAAGCATAGCTAAATAAGATTTTCTTGCCGATCCATAAACAATGGATCCATAGTCTAGTTTTGAACGTATCAGAGATCGATATAATTGTAAGAGTGTTGTTCGATCTGCACCCCAAGTAGTGTGAGATAAAACTTTCAATATGTTCAAGGATTTAAGGCACTTTGCCTTCAAGTATTTAATATGCGGGATAAAACTAAGCTTTTTGTCAAATATCAAACCAAGATATTTGTATTCCTGTACAACAGGAATAGGCGATCCATATAATGTAAGAACTGGATCATCATGTTGCTTTCGCAATTGACAGAAATGTACACACTGTGTTTTTGACTTGGAAAATTTAAAGCCATTATTAGTGGCCCAATGTTCTATCTTGTTTAAGTTTTGCTGTAGATGCCTTTCAATTGTTCGCATACTTTTAGATCGAAAGCAAATACAAAAATCATCAACATAGAGAGAGCAATCTGTTAAATTATCTAGGCATTCAACAATATCATTGATTTTAATATTAAAAAGAGTTGTAGATAATACACCACCCTGTGGGACCCCCTGCTCCTGATCATATAAATCAGAAAGAGTGGATCCCACCCTCACCTGCATTGCGCGATCAGCAAGGAAGCTTTCAATAAAAGTAGGTAGTCTACCTCTTAGTCCTAGTTTATGAATATCTTTCATAATGCCATATCTCCATGTGGTATCGTATGCTTTTTCCAAGTCAAAAAACACAGCTACAACGTGTTCCTTTTTAACAAAGGCATCACGTATGAAAGTTTCCAATCTAACTAAATTATCATTTGTACTACAGCCAGCTCGGAAACCCGACTGATACCGTGATAAAAGATTGTTGGATTCTAAATACCAAATCAACCTTTTATTAATCATTCTTTCTAAAGTTTTACAAAGACAACTAGTAAGAGCTATAGGTCTATAATTGGTTGGCTCAGCATGATCTTTCCCTGGTTTGGGTATAGGTATTACAGTGGCTAAGCGCCAGTCTTCAGGAAAATCACCAGTAGTCCATACATGATTAAATATACCTAAAAGAGCTTGGAGAGAACTCTCTGGGAGATGTTTAAGCATTTGATAATGTATTTCGTCTGGTCCAGTTGCAGAATCATGTGATTGTTTAATTGCATCCAAAAGTTCATCAAAATTAAAAAGATTATTATATTCCTCAGTATTTGCAGACTTGAAATTAAGTTTAATTTTTTCTTGTTCTGCTTTAACTTTTTGAAATTTTTCAGAGTAATTTCTTGAACATGAATTGTTTAGAAATGTTTCTCCTAAGGTTTCAGCTATATCAAAGTTACAGAAACAAAATCAACAACTACTCCTGATGAGTTTCTTGTAATTGCATAGCCTTAATTACACCATGGAAGACCCAGGAACAGACCTCTTTATAGAGCCTATCAAAAAGCGTCGTATGAGCCTTAACACAGAAAGATGTTGTTTCTGTCTAAAATGCTTCCCCCAGAAGAAACATCAACTTCGTTAGACTTAAAGAAAGTTCACTCATTAATCACAGTGTACAGAAGGTCAAAATATGTCTCAATTCAGAATATGACATTGTATAACCTAGGGTATTTAAGTCTTCTATTAGTTTTTTGCTCCCAATAGTATGGTGTAAGTACACTGTTAGACCCAAGTGCTTTGGTGTAATGATCGAAGCTATCAGTGTTGTAATATCACTTGAAATGGCTAATGTCTTGAATCAATATCTGAGTCCGCATTACAAATCGAAGAAGCATTGGATCAAGAAAAGCCTTCTGTGTCTCCAAAGTAACTTCCTCTGGTGCAAAATATTCATTATCTAACTTTTTTGTTTTTAGCCCTCTTTCCCTTAGTATTTTCGCTGCTTGGTGAAGGATGTTTAGTTCATCATTTGGCTCTGATAGGGAGGCATCAACTATAAGTTCTGGATTGTCTGCAGCTACTGTACTTAAATGTGTTTTGAGCGACACTGTTTTAGCAATGCATCACCAATTGTTATGCTCATGGAGCAAACGGGATCTGTCATGATTCCTGTTCTTGGAATAAACCTTAAATCTGGCCATACCAGAGAAAGCAACCGTTTGAAATATGCACTCCTGTAATTATTTATTTCTTCAGCTAGACATGCTATATGGGATGCTCATCAATTTTCCAAGTCACAGTTGCTTCCTTTCTTTTATAAATCCAACAGAACAATCTATGCAAGGTACATGCATTACCTCTTCCTAAAGATGATCCGCCTTCCCAGCTGAAGCGCAAGAGAGTTTTAACCATGGACATTTCCGTGCAAACTAACACCAGGTATATTCAACTCAGCATGGATGGATTAAGTCTTAGAGGCTATGGAAAATAAGGACCTTAAATCATCTGGTGGAATCATAGGTCTAACTATTCAAGACAATGCACTAACACGATGGTTTCTGTCTCGTCCAGTAACAGTAAAGTATTCAGTATATTTCAGAGAGAACTTGGCTCAACAAGAAGTATCCATTAGGCACCAAACTGACAGAGAGTCGTACAAGAAATGCTACAATGAATATGCTTAGAAAATATTTGGCATGTTTGATGAAACTTTCGTGGACCCCTTGTCGACAAATAGTCCATCCACCAGACTCATTCACTTTGCAACTAGAATTCAAGTGTCCGAGAAAGTGGAAAACAGTTTACTACACTGTCATTAGAAGAGCAGAGCGTTATAAGAGCAGTTTGTTGATGAACGTTCTGTAACGCACAGCGGTAAGGATAAACCTGTAAAGAGCTTCTATGGTCCTGTTACCAGAAACAAGGTGAAGACGATGTCAAATCCAAAACCACAGTGTGGTGTAAAACATTCCAATGAATGGCGAAGAGTTGTACTTGAGACTGTTAGCAATAAACACATACAAAAAGGTTCCTCTAGAACGTGTTTTGGCATTTGAAAATGCAACCGTGCCTCTGAGTTTATTTTGTGACAATGGTAAAATGGTAACTATAAAGAAGTCAGATTTCTTAGACAAACTGGAAAGCCTTATCGAGCCTGAACAGTGTTGAGAACTATTATAGATGTAGACAGTATTGTATTTGATGGCATGGCTATTATACAAATGTTACCATTACCAACTTCAGCAGCTTCACCAACATACGATGACATGGCCTCATTATTCTGGAAACATGTTTTGTGTGTTAGTGAGGGCATTCCAGCTGTACATGTTGTGTTTGACAGATACCTGGTAAATAGCCTGAAGTCTCAAACTCGTGAGAAACGAGGAGACGATGTTTCAAGACTCGCATCAGTACATATAAAGGGAAAAAAGAATATTCCTGATTGGAAAAAAATATCTCGTCAATTGCAGCTTCAAAGCAGAACTCACAAAGTTCTATGCCTTATATCTAGCTGAACGTTGTAACAAATGCATCAACAGGAACCAACATGTCTATGTGAGTGGAAGCATTGATGAGAAGGCACTGCACGTATCAATTGATTTGTACATATTATTGAGCAGCATCGATCAAATCATGAAGAAGCAGACACACGCATGTTGCTTCATGTTGCTTACCAGCCCCAAAAAAGTGCAAAAAGAATTAGTGTGGCAAGCCCAGATACTGATTGGTTTGTTTTACTTGTATATCAGTTTAGTCACATGGGTGTACGTGAAATATTCTTTGAAACAGGAAGGAAACGTACCCATGCAGATCTAACCAGATTTATTCCTGTACACATTGTAGTGTGCAAGCTGAATGAGGAAAAACACACATTCTCCAGATTGTGTTTGCTCTCACAGGCTTTGACACTTGTTGTGCACTTTTTGGCATAGGAAAGAAAAAGGCCTTCAAAATAATGATGAATTATCCAGCAGAGTTGCAAGGATTGGCTGACATTGGTAAAGAACACCCACTATTGTTGACAGAATGGTTGGGCTGTGTCTCTTTTGTTGGTTTATTGTATAGATGCAATGGATGTTTGTCATTTAACAAACTACGAGTGAACAGAGTGCTTGAAACTAAACAAGGTTAAACCTAGAAAATTGCCTCCAACTGACGACAGTTTCATTCTGTATGTGCTACGATGCAGTTACTAAATATTTATTTGGAGGGAGTCACTTACAAGTATTGTAGAGTTACCTTCTCCAACAGATTATCATTATGGTTGTGAGATTGACACTGATACAGGATATTATATGCCTACATTAGTTTTTGTTTGCTTGTTTTGTTGCTTTACGTCCCAAGTCAACAGCTATGGTCATTGCGGGACGGTCAGTTCACCTAACCACACTTTTTTTCTGGGCTGGCTTGAACAAGCGGTTAACCAGTAATTCGTGCACATACTTTCGCTTGTAACTGACAACAACCCATCTTGAATGAATCAGGGAGGAGAATGACCGTAGAAATCATTTCATGATCAATCTCCACGAAAGTATGGGACCGGACCGGGCCTACATTAGTTAACCAACCATTTGCTCCACCGGAATTGCTAAATGATCTTGTTCGTTTCGGTGAAGAACTTTGTAGCGATGCCTGTGTTTGTACGACAAATGGGCAACCCTGTACTTAAGCTTGCAATTATTGTACACAAGCTGATAGAGTTTGTGGGAATGTCTTCACAGTTCTTTCAATTATTACAACTGAAGATATAATTTAATAAATAGTTAGGACTCTCCAATTTCAGCAAGCAACATTGCAAACAATGGCAAGTATAAAATAATCGGCTAGCAACGTAGAATTGTTTGTTACATATAAACAGTATACAGATGGCACATTACTGTTGAATAGAATAGCTTCTATTGGTCTGATTGAAGTGTTTTCTGCATATGAACTGTCTGAAATAACCCTGATATGCAGCTACGGTAAATAATGACAAAATAGTTGGAGAAAAGATCATGTGGTTGAATGTCGGCATGTTTAAATGCATTGTTTTGATTTTTCTGCACCGATTTGACCTTTTGATCATTAAATAAAATATAAAATTGGTCATTAACAATTTCTATTAATTAACATTTGGCAATCCATTTGAATAGTTTATACATCAAAATATATGATCATAAAACTGATTTTGTGTATCTATTGAAATTTGCCAATTTTGGCAGCCATCTTGGATGCCATCTTGAATTTCTCAGCTCGCCCTCACTTTAGAAAACTTATGCCGGTTGCCCGGTAAACTTCAGACCAAGCCCAACATTTTGGTATATAACAACCTTTGTTATACTTTTGTTACCACCCCATCTACTTTTAGCCTTGATTGTCACCCCACTATTAGTCTCACAAGTCCTTATAAAATCTAAAGCTAGATCAACTGCTTTGGCCTCATATTGAAATGGGGTTCTCATTTTCATATACATTTAAGTAAAGCGAAGCACTACATTTAAAAACGAGACACCCATCGTAGCCTGGGGAATATACAAAACACCGGTAGAAAACGCAATAGACAGAACCGCCAGGTCTGTATGTTGTTGACGACATTAAATGAGCCAGTGCATGAGATTTCCAACAATGTGGTATGTGCAACCAGCAAAGCATCATATCAGCCTGCGCATACGCGCAGTCTGATCAGAGCCTTTGCTTGTCGCTTGACTATTCTATGAGTGTTCAACTACTGACTGAACAGCATTTGGAGTTTCTTCGCTTAACAGGAGGCTGCAGAGGCTCGTCCGAGTCTACACTTGTCAAAATGTAAAATTGTTGGAATCTCATGCCGCGGCTCAAATACGACCAAGACATGGTTTTGTGTTAAATACTCTTTTTTGCATATCTTGTCTACGCCCATGGACCTGTGCATCATGAATTATGCCGAGCACGGTTATTTGCATGTTGCCATAAGTAAGAAAGAGGGCAAGATCAGGAATCGATACAATCAAGTACAACCTGACCCAAGATACCAATGTGAAAGTAGCCAACGCACAATTAGACATCACAAACGAGAACCAAGAGGTCAGCCCTTTCCCAGCAGGTGACCACAAGGCAACAATAAACAGACGCGCACAAACACATAACAAACACACGACAGAAATAACATGAATGATCCACAAAAGTACTGCCTTGGAACGGTCAGTAAAAATATTTTACTGGAGGGCTTTAAACGGTTTAATGGCGCCAACCTCACCCTTAGTTCAGATGTGGATCAAGACCCCTAACTTATCAATGCATTTATCTCCCAGAACATATAAAACAAGATATAAAAAGGAGATAAAGCAAATATAAGGACTAAACAGTAAATAAAACTGAATACCGGAGAAAAAGAAATCCAACAGGTAAACCTCGGTTGGCCTGACAACAGCCAAAGCATCAGATCCCTACCATCATATAGTCTGAAGTCGGACCCACCAGCATGCAATTAAAGAGGAAAATAAAGATGCCAACCATGATTGGGTTGACCACCAAGAACCCAGTCTGTTGCAATACATTAATGTTATAGCCAATCTTTTTATAATGGCAAATCATCTTAATGAACTGCGCTGAAAAATTATTAGAGCCAACAATCTTCTTCAATAAATAAGGGCACATCACATCTCAATGAAATTTAAAGCGCCATATAGCAATGGCAGTTGACAAATATGGACATATTGTTGTGTCGAATATTTGCAACTATAAAAGTTATAGAATGGGTTATCTTTTGAAATTCATTAAGGGGAACTAACTGAAAATTGAATCAAGACATAACAACCTTTGATAGGTGATATGTCATCCTTACCTGATATATATTCTAAACAAATATGAAAAAAAAATATCTGACAGGAAATAATAGTTATTGAGTGCACAAGGTACACCCACTTCACAATTCATTAAAGGAACAAACGAAATACGCCAGACCAACCATTCTGATAAGCGACACAAAATCTTGCTTATCAAATATAAACAAAATATCCCAAGGGGTATATAACCTATGGAGTGCATACGCTTTCGTCTACGGATGAGGGATGGACACCAGACTGCGTAGTGATAAAATTTATATAAAGTCACTTCTTGTGAAACTGTAAAGATATATCAACAAGTATTGGTTTCAATAAAACTGTGCACAGAAGTGGATGTTATAAACTTATAACTAACGGACGCTTGATGGGGAAAATGATATACACGTTAAATGCATTATCAAATAAAAGGGGATCCGATTTGAGGTCATATATTTTATGAAAGACCTCCATAACTATAATTACAACTTTCCTATAACTAAGAGCCGAAAAACCCGTCTTTGTCATTGTCTACGCCCAGTAATATAATGGTTGTAGAAGGCAGGCCCAGCCCCCGTTACACTGTACGCAATAAAGTGAGTATATTTGTTTATTTACCTTAACACTATAAGTACAATATTATATGCGGATGACAGAACACACACATACATACACACTCGAGCACACACACATGCATACAGCTAAAACTAAATCAGTTATTATTTTCATGATTGTTACACTGATGGTCTTTGTATCCATTGGCTTAAGTTTATTGCTTAATAAATGACTATACTAGTGTTTTGGTGTGTTAGAAATGGAATAGAGTCGGGGTCACAGCTATTCGTTGCTTTATCTACCACTGTTTATCTGTCTACTGTAAGTGGATAAATTACTCGTGTTTCACGCTCGAGATTTATCCACTTTAATGAGTGACCTCCAAATGGTGATATAGTGAGAAATTAATCACTTCAACTGCGAATCCATTTGTAATTGGTGTCCCAATTTAGACTCTTTTATTTTTACTTTTTTTCAGAATAATGGACGACTTCAAACTTAAATGAGGATGCTCAAAACATGCCAAATTTTCATGAGGAGAAACATTTGTTTTGGAAAAAAATATATAAAAGTTAAAAAAGGTATCGTCAATAAGCTCATTGAATTAGAGCGTCTTGCGAAAAAAATCAAAGTATCTGTGTTCTGGATGTGAGGCTCACACCACCAACGTTCTTCTGCATAGTGAAAGTTCTGCATGTTCAGAAAGTAAAATGACAAAGGTACCTTATAGTGTCGATTGGATCATTGAAGACATATCAAACCAAGAATTGTTTCTGAGGACCTAGTGATATTGTCACGTGCAATAGGGGAATCCCCAAAAAAATCCATTAACATGGATGCTAAAGCATGAACAAGTACTTATAAGGACAATCTGAACAGCTTTTATGTATGGGGCGCTAATTTAAAAACGTAATATTGTTATACTGACCTTCTTATCTTCTGTGGTAGTAGTGGACGATATAAAAACACTTGCTCAAAGTCCGAAGGAAAGTAATTGCTATCACCTCAGCATTTGATTGCCTTCTTTTCGCAGCAAATTACTGCACAGTTACACCATTGTTCTTTGCGTTAAACCTTGTATTTTATTTGTGATAGTAAACACTTGTATCATTTCTCTCATCTCTGTGTCCTTCAGGTTCTTATACTTCTGTACTTAATTGGTTTAAGAAAAGGATATCAACACCATTAGTCTATAGTGGACATTCGGATGTCATAACGTATTTTGACAACAACCAGGTTTTGGCTAGAACTTGGCCTGTACGTTATAATGCAAAAGCATTAGTATGTGTTATCACATCCGTTATCCATATAGTGCCAAATATCATATATCTCATAACCAAAATATTGCAGACTTGTCGCCTAATAATTGGCTTTATAATTCAAATGTAACTCCACACGATTTAATTCATAAAATAAACTTTCATTGATAACTGTTCAAGAGATTTTAACACCTATCGTGATAGATTTATAGCATAGAGACTAAATAAAGTATTACAGGAACATTCTGACAAAACCCGTGATACCATTGACCATATTAATGATGAAGATAACTATGTGGATATCGCAGGAAGGTTTAGCATTCCCAATTTTAATAAGGAGATACCACATTATCATCCAGACGTTCCTCCAAAGGTTATTATTGGTTAGCCATGCATTAAAAACCCATTTTCATATGATGCTGTACAAAATGTACTCCAACATACTAAAGCTTAATGTAAGATTGATGAAAACAAGAAAATGGACAACAGTCGGCTGTGATGGACTTCCATTTATCATATGACGTCGCGTCTGGGAGTGAAATAACGCCATGCAATAAAATCGATAAACCACTAGTGGTTTATAGATTTACGGGAAACGTTATGACGTCCATAACAACGTTGCGTACATAATGACAAAAGTATAACGTTTTTACGCCAGAAATGAGATTTCAAAGTATTTGTCATACGATAAATATAATCTAACATTCGTGCTCTTGTATTATTGAATTTATTAAACTCGTTGCGAAAAAGAGACAAAATGCTCGGCAAGCCTCGCATTTTATCTCTTTTCCCCAACTCGTTTAATAAATTCAATAAAACATGAGCACTCATGTAAGATCCTCTATATATTTTGGGGTCGCGTATTATTGAGAAGACAGATGATTTTAAAAACATTTTATTTCAACCTGGATTAAGACATTATGAAATTAATATGACAAAAGTTTGTTTTAAACCATTTAGGGAAAATGCCCAGATTCAAATCCATCAAAGCGCAAGCTGCCTGCAAGAATGCTACGGATCATCATAAAGCATGGCACATTTTAACTTTATTTCTTTATGCCACAGCAGATAAATTGCTAGTACCATTTGTGTGACTTACCAATATATTATAAATGGCTAGATGATGTGAAAGACCCAAATTATATTTTCCTGAAGGATGTTGTTCTCGAATATGCATACTCATTATTTCTGTTTAGACCGGGGACGATTTCAACAATGCGAGCGCTCTCGAGCGCTCATTGTACTGATGTCAGGCTTTACACATTACGAATAAAGATAGGTACCAGAACAACGAGCGCCCGCGAGCACTCGCGTTGTTGAACTCACCTCTGGTGTAAGCAGAAATAATAGCAATATAATTATGTTTGCCCGTACTAAATCTACTTCATTATTTCATGGGATCAACATGACATCCTATCAGGAGATTGAATTCCAAGATGTGAAAATGAGGGTCCTTTCCGCAGCTGACATACAAGCTCACCTCAAACAAAACGAACCGTTTTCTCTCAGTTGGCATAAAAGTAAAGGTGAAGGTGGAGATTTTGTATTACAGAACAAAAATAAACGTTTGAGAAAAATGATACCTGCTGGTGTTCTGGCAGAGAGAAGGTTGATAAGAGTTTGTGGGTGCTTCGACAGTTCAGATAAAGTAGGCTATATCAATGCTGTAAATTTAATAGTACTGTGCCTGTATGCCTGTAATCGAGTCGATTTCATTGTTACGGATTTATCTGATATATACGCAAACTTCGTTTCTGTAAGTACATAATCTCATACACAGTTTACACATACTCTGTGCACGTGTGCAGGGACGACTGTAAAAAAGCAACTTCTACGTTTTTCCATTTTACATATAATTTTTTGTTATATTTAACTGACTTCATAAATTCAATATAAAAGTAAGAAAGAAGGCAAAGTTTAGGAATCGATACAATCAAGCACCGCACCTGGCCCAGGATACCAATGGAAAAGTGACAACGTCACAACTAGACATCACAAACGAGAGCTAAGAGGTCAGCCCTTTCCCAGCAGGTGACCACAAGGCATCAACAAACAGACGTGCGTGAAAGCAAAACACAACCAGACAGAAACAACACACATGATCCACAAAAGAAGCACCGCATTGGAACATTAAAGCATTACAACAGAGAGAATGATGTAACATTGGCAGGCAAATACAAATATGTTCCATGTGTGAGCAATTATAACGTATTAAGTTTAAAGATTAGGGATAAAATATTTAAGTATAACAGCCCTAAAAATAAGAAAATATTTATCAAATGTGCACAAAAAAGGAGGTGCACATGTTCAATGTATGAATAATCATTATGCAAAGTTTGAATATTAAGGAATGAAAACTTGGTGTTACAGATTACACAAACCAGACACTCTCTAAGCATTTTACAGAAAAAATGTCTAAGCTAAAGACCGCCAAAAATGCAAAAGAAATCATGAAATGTATTCAAAAAAGGAGGTGCACTACTTCAATGTATGAACAAATATTGTGCAAAGTTTGAATATAAAGGAATGAAAACTGTTGGAGTTTCAGATTACACAAACCAGTAACCCCCTATGCATTTCTGATGGAAAAAAGGTCTATGTTCAACACCCTTAAAAATACAAATCAAATGTGCAAGAAAATAGAAGGTGCACATTTCAATGTGTGAACAACCATTATGTAAAGTTTGAATATAAAGGAATGAAAACTATTTGAGTTACAGATTACACAAACCTGACATCCCCTACGCATTATGGATGGAAAAATGTCTAAGTTCAACACCCGTAAAAAATTAAATAAAAATATTTGTCAAATGTGCACAAAATAGAAAGTGCACATCTTCCATGTGTGAACAATCATTATGCAAATTTCCAATATAAAGGAATGAAAACTATTTTAGTTACAGATTACACATACCTGACACCCACTACGCATTACGGATGGAAAAAAATGCCTAAGTTCAACACCCATAAAAACAAGAAGGCCAAGTGGCCCTTAAGCGCTCACCTGAGTTTTGTTTAAAGCTTACATATAGGTATCTGTAGAAAGCTGACCATATCCCTGGCGACCCTGGCGCGGAGCCATTTTGGTCCCAGGGGCATAATTTGAACAAACTTGGTAGAGGTCCACTAGGTGATGCTATAAGCCAAATATCAAGGCTCTAAGCCTTATTGTTTCAGACAAAAAGATTTTTCGGTTTTTTCCCTATATAAGCCAATTTAAAATATGTAACCCCCGGGGCAGGGCCATTTTTGGCCCCTGGGGCATAATCCACAATGTGATGCTACTTACCAAATATCATGGCTCTAGGCCTAATGATTTCAGACAAGATTATATCATGTTTCTTCCTATTTAAGCCTATGTAAAGCATGTGACCTCCGGGGTGGGGCCATGTTTTGCCCCAGGGGTATAATTTGAACAAACTTGATAGAGGTCCACTAGATGCATAAATAAGGCAAGCATATTTAATTTTGCATTCTTCATTTGTTTGATAGTTAGAATTACCCATGAAGCTTAGCTGGGCGCAGTTTGGTCATTCGAGGTAAAACAGTGCTAAGAATTTTAGAAACTAAGGGCTTTCGGCTTTCGCCTTCATCAGAGTTTCAAGGCAAATAATATTAAGTGGATAGTTAACAAAATATAGCTATATACATGAATTATATGATGATTTAAGCCCTTGAAGAGCCCAGTAAATGCGACTGAATAATATTTATGAATTAAACACAGCGCACCAAAATTGGCATTCTGGCATGAAATGTCTTTTAGAACAGAAGTCTAAAACATGTCTAGGCTCCTGGAATATCATCTACAACAACACAACACACCAGGTATTCTACAAAATATGACCAGATAGAGTCACCATTGTTGATGCCAAATGGACATAGAGTGTTCAGACGCCGAATCCAGTAGCTCGGTAGAATCTTACCACTCATTGTTGTGTTCAAGGCAGCAGACAGAGGCATGACTCAGAAAGTCATAATCTGCAGAGTGTAAATGTTCTGCTGTAAACCTACGGTGTCTCCAGTCATCACGATGGCACTTCATACGTTTGTTAAATGGGCCTTTGGTTTCTGTTATCCCTCCGACTTCGTCATCCCTCGACGAAGTCGGAGGGATATAGTTTTGGCGTCGTCCGTGCGTCCTTCCGTCCGTCCATTCCGTCTGGAACCATATCTCAGTACCTATTGGTCAGATTTCATTCATTCTTGGTACAAATGATAAGTACCACGGACTCTGGATATCCTATAAGTTTCGTCTAAATCGACCCCTTAACACTAGTTATTGCCCTTGTTTTAGTATAGGCAATTATAATGCAAAACCTATATTAGCTTTTTTTGTGTGATAATCTTTACATTTGATCAAAGCTATTATATTTAACAGCTTCTCACTATACACCATGATTACCCAGTGCCTTTAGATAAGCATGGCAGTGTCAAAGGTTTACCCCACCCCCTTTGACCCCACCTAAGGGGTCAAAGGTCAAATATTTAAATTTTGCAATAACTAAGGCAATTGTCAATATTTTTGGCTGAAATTTTGCATGTAGGCAGAGCAGCAATAGATATGAAACATATTAAATGGGATTTTCATTTGAAGGCATGGGTCGGAGCCCCTGGGCTGGACTTAGGGGGTGGGGCCGAGGCCAAAATTAAACTTTTTCAGAATATGGTCATGTTGCATATCAAATAAAAGCTGACGACTTTTGCAGCAACATGGTAGCAAATATTTTGCCCACAGACACACCCTCGACCAAGGGGGTGGTGTCAAAAGGTCAAAGCATATATTTTTGTGAAAGTAGTCATGTTGCATATCAAATTAAAGGGAATTGAGCACAGTGCACAATGAAAGCAAACATGCTGTCATTACACATACCAACGACCCCTGGGGTGGTGTCAAACGGTCATATATTTTTTCTTTTCTAAAAGTGGTCATGTTGCATATCAAATTAAAGGGAAATGAGCACAGAGCACAATGAAAGCAAATATGCTGTCATTACACACACCAACGACCCCTGGGGTGGGGTCAAAAGGTCATATATTTTTTCTTTTCTAAAAGTGGTCATGTTGCATATCAAATTAAAGTGGAGGAAGTGTAGACCTACATGCAAGGTAACACTTTGAATTTACACACACCCTTGACCTCTGGGGTTGGGTTGAAAGGTCAGACATTGAAATTGTGTAGATGCAAGTATATTTTTTTTATTAAACTAAGCACTAAAACATACTTGACAGGCGATTGTTATGATCTGAATAATACCGAAGGTGAACTAAGGGTTAGACAAATGGGATTTATGTTTTGTGATTTACATGTTTCTCTCAAATAACCCTTCGTCGGGGGATATAAATTCGTCGAATTTGTCTTGTTGCAACTGCTGCAAGAGATCAGATAGACAACATTCTCTGTTGTGCAGTCTGTATTCTGCCTCAGTATTACATTACAGTGGTGGCCCCAGAAGATGACTTCACAGAGTACCAGTAGGGGTAATCATTTTGTAGCATTGACATCTTTTTCTGCCACAGGGTCGACATTCACCATTTTGGTTGTCATCATCAGAGTTTGTCTGACTCGTGCTCATTCCAGGAAATCACGAAGGTTTTTGGGGCGTCTGAAAGCTATGACTGGTTTGCTCTGGTAAATATCCCTCAACTCATCTGATGACTCGATGATGGACCAATTTTTTGTCAACAATATCCCTGATTTTGGGTAGGTCAGGATGATATGTCAGCAAAATGGGAGTATTGTGCCGACTTCAGCAGACTTTGGCCTGTATGAGAGCAGAGCATCTCTGCTCCTTTGCCTGGCTTTGTCAATGGCAGAAGCTATGTCCTGTTTCAGATATCCACGGCGGTGTAGCTGATTTGTCAGTTCTTTGGCTCTTAATTTAAACATGTAAGAGACAGAGCAAATGCGTCTGAGGCACAGTGCAAGACTATATGGGATATTCTTGCAGCAATGTTTAGGATGGCAACTGGTGGGTAGAAGAAACTGGTGGGAATCCGTAGGTTCGGCGTAAAGATCTGTGCGTATTCTATCCTCATCCAATCTGGATTGAGTGCCAAGGAAAACGTGCTTGTAACAGATATCTCGTTTGGTGCATTAGCCTATTTCTCACTTATTATGTGTATGTATGTAAAGTAAGTAAGGGTGCAAAGATCAGGAATCGATACAATCAAGTACCACACCTGACTCAGGATACAAATAGGTGTGTATATGCGTGTTTGTATGTATGTGTGTATTCGTTTATGTGTATAAATATACATTCATTTGTTGTATAGACTATTTGTTCCTTCTTGTCGGCCTTTTTAACATCCCACCTTTTCAGTGTATGTCTAGATTGAATAATTAAATAAATATTTGAACAAGACATAGCTGTGAAAACAGGCCAGGGCTTGGGGTGAAATGTTACTCACTTGTTCTGTTATCTTCCAGGAATATCTCTCTGTAGGCCCGTAGTCCGCACAGGGAGGGGATAAAACACTGGGTCGTCAACCGCTGTAGATTTATCAGACTATTCTTTAAGATTCGCTACACCACTGTGAGCTCTTTACTGTATATATATATGTGACGTCTGTCCACCTCACTATCTGGTTGTCTTCGTTTACTTATTACCGGTGTATATTAATTACCGGTGTATTCAGTTTCATCCAAATGACTGTCGGGTGCGTTATCATCATTCAGAATTTTTCACCCAACATTGTTTACAATTAATGTTTCTCTCATCATCAAAGAAAAACAACTGAAACGTCGTTTCGGTGAGTGACTTCTTCTTTTTGTAGTCCTTAAAATCATGATGCGGAGTCGCGGATATATCATTAAATATGATGTTTTCATTTAAAATAAATGAGAAATTGCAGTTGGAAAAATATGTCTGCTTGCTGTAAAAGATTTTGACAGCCTGGTTCCCTGCTTGAAAGCTGAAAATGACGTCAAACTTTGTCTCAGTACATGTGTCACATTATGCCCAAATATGGATGAAAGGTGTGGATAAAAAAATCACCTCTGTTTTATCTTGTTTATCTACGCACTTTTGATGCACACTCTGGTAGTGCATATCCCCAATATAGACTGTGTGATCTGTGTATGATTATGAAACATAGTTGTGATGATATTAGTTACCATGAAGTGAAAACAACAAGTATTTTCGTTGATTCTTTGTAAAAAACAGTGTAGCGTTAACATATATTTTTTCACCTGCATTAAAAATGATACACCTTACAAAACCCAGGCAGAGAAAACAAAACAAGCTTTCAAACAGGCCCTTTACTGCTATCATTATGAAGGTCATTAATCGTTTCAATATAGAAACCCATCCCATGTGGAGTTTTCTTCTCAGATAATGTTCTAGAGCATTTGTTTTCATATACAGCGGTAACAAGTAACAACGTACATTCAAAATATCGGCTAGGGTAGCCTAATATAAATAATGTTGGTAGCAAGTTAAACTTTATTTTGAAGCATATGTTGTTTGTTTCTAATGAATGAATGAATAAATAGTTAAACAATACGTAATTCATTGGTTTCTGTTAAATAGTATGTTTTATAGACTTAAACAGTTAGTACAGCGGTAATTGGTAACACAAGTATATATGTTTCATGGTCATTCTTTTGAATAACAAATCACGTTTTGTGACATGTATCATTGATTATTTTGCAAATCGTCATTTGGTATATTAATGAAATTTTCACTCAATCTCCGTTGTTGCTATCAAGCTTGATCTTGTCTATCTGCTGAAGAATGTCACACATAACACCATTATTTTCAGCTAGGTGGCACTCATGTCAAATACTGACCTATCTGATTTGAGCATTCTGGCTACATGTGACATACTTGTTTACAAAAATTTAATGTGTCACAAAGACATGTGATTCTCCCATTTTGTTGTTTAGACTTGAATCAGTATGCGCCATCACATGTCACAGAAACGCTTCTATAACCTGACTATCTGCATTTTTTTCAAAACATTTTAATGTAGAAACTATATATATTTCATCACAAGTAGTGAATTCAATGCATATCAAAGAGCTACGTGCATTAAGAGGCTATTTTGGCCCCCCTATGAGGCCAAAAAATGAAATTCGCTTTTCAACAAATTTTTATTAGTTTATTAGAACAATGGCCCAAGTGTATAAGTCTGATATTAGTTAACTTTTACAGTTGCTATGATAACAAAAATGGCCGCCATAATAGGCTCAAAATAGGATATTGTTTGGAGCCAATTTGAGACGTTTGACAGAGCAATCAACATAGAGCACAAGCAAATACCAAAAAGATATTTTAACAGATGATGAGAATTTTCATGGCACACAACATACTAAAGGGATTTTTTGGTATTTAGCTGTGCTGATAACTAATTATTAAGAATTCAGTCTCTAAAAGCCTTAAATTTGGTCAAAAATGGCAATATCTATATTTTATGCCTATTTTGTCGGCCATTTTTGTTACCATAGCAACAGTTACATTTAAATAAATGTCAAAATTTTACGCGTCAGTCATTTTTTAATAAACCAATCAAAAGAAATTCCAAAGAGGGCCAAATTAGCCCCTTAATGCACGTACCCCTTTAAGTAAAATTGGTATTTTTCTACTGTGAAAAAATATTGTATCATTTACAATTTATATTTCCACTGTAGCAAAAAAGGTCCCCCGGGGTTTACCTGTTGGATTTCTTTTTCTCCAGTATTCAGTTTTATTTACTGTTGAGTCCTTCTCTTTGCTTTATCTCCTTGTTATATCTTGATTAATATGTTTTAGGAGATGATGCATTGATAGGTTAGGGGTCTTTCATGCAAATCAAGTATCTATGTATCTTGATCCACATCTGAATTAAGGGTGAGGTGGCGCCGTTAAACCGGTTTAACCCAGTAAAATATTTTACTGACCGTTCCAAGGCGGTATTTCTTTTGTGGATTTTTTATTTTTTTCTGTCTTGTGTTTGCTATGTCTTTGTGCGCGTCTGTTTATATGTGCTTTGTGGTCACCTGCTTGGAAAGGGCTGACCTCTTGGCTCTCGTTTGTGGTGTCTAACTGTGAATTTGTTGCTTTCCCATTGTTATCCTCGGTCAGGTGTGGTACTTGATTGTATCGATTCCTGATCTTTGCACCCTTACTAACTTTCTTTGGGCACTGTTCCTGCGATTGTATTGTTCAAGTGACTCATTGTTGCTCTCAACTTTAAAGATCCTTTCTCTAAGGGACTCGGTCTCGGACTGAAGGGATGCATTTTCATCACGCAGATACTGAATTTCATCTTTCAGCGCACCAGTAGCTTCATTAACGCAGCGTTGAATATTGTTAAAATTTGAGGCAGTTAATCCTTGAAGAGCTTAGATACTTTGGGCAACATTAATGAGCGAAGCTCTGAGGCAATGACGACAATGTCAGATGGCACCAAGGGCTGAGAGAGCAAGTAGATAGGATCAGGTTCTGTATCGACGTTCTCTTCAATCACATGAGCCCTAAGAGCACCACCCTCTATAACGAGATGCTTTCCTCTGAGTGATGGCGGATTTTTTGTTGTCGAAGTCCGAAGCATCAAGTGGTGAGGTAGCCTCGTGTTTGTCTCCTTTGCTTATTGGAGTACTGCTAGCCGCTGTGTCCAGTTTAGGATTTACACCTGCTACAACCTTAGCAGCATACATTCTTGTGAGCGTAGATGTGCGTTATTTATGATGAACAGTATAGTTTGGAAAATGTTCGACAGGGACTGTGTACAGCTATTATTTACTATTAAATATCGACTACTAGAATCATGAGTTGCCTGGTTTTATGAGTGATATACAACAAGATGGAAATGTCCTCTCTTAGATTTGCAAATATTGAAAAGAAATTAATATTAAGAAATATTAAAAAAAACTACCATGGAGCAGTTTAAGCAGGGTCAAACAGTTTTTCTTTTATTATGGATAAGTCCAGTTCAGTGATTTGAACATTTCACAAGTAGATGAAAGATGGTAACATATTTCGACTTTCTAGTACTGCTGAAAAACACACATTCTACAAAAAACATTTGAGTCGCCGCATGAGATTTCTAACAATGTGGTATTTTCCACCAACAAAGCCTCAGATCCGTCTGATCAGAGCCTTTGCTAGTCCCTGAATATTCTATGACTGATAAACTACTGACTGCACATCATTTGGTGTTTCAAAGCTTTAAAGTGGTCTGCACAGGCTAAACTGAGTCTACACTTGTCAAAATGCCACATTGTTGGAAATCTCATGCCAGGGCTTATTTATCATTGTAGCACATCAACCTGTGAAAATTGAATAGAGGAACGAACCTTCACTTGTAATAATTTCATATGAACTTTATCAAATGAGCCATTGGCGAGTTCCATAAATTAGAAATAAATAATCACGAGTGCAAGATTGTGTTTATCGTCTTCAAAGTTTGTTTATTTCAATAAAAATGTGCAACCAACGCTGCCATGATGTTACTTGTTTCCACGGAAAGTGTTTGCTAACGTATGGTCAAAATGCATTTATGACTTGATATTATCCACTGGATAACAGTAACCTAAAATGAAAAAGTTTATCAGATATAATGATGAATTAATTTGAGCTGTGACATGGTATTTCCAACAATTTCGTATTTTGACAGGTGTAGGCTCCTGAAGACTAGCCTGTGTAGCCTCAACACGAGTAAAACATGATTTCTGACCATATATAGGAAGACATAAATCACCAAATAGAATCATGTTTTCCCCAACGTTGATGGATTTTTCCCTTTACATATCGAAAACATAGTATTATTCACAAAACTTTCGCTGTGTCATTGATGTGAAACCACTATGTTAACCAATCACAAGTAACGTTGCACAGGATGTATACATACTGTTGTAAAATTTTGACCTTCTCCAATCTGGGACGTCACATTATATTTACAAGTGCATTAGTATATTTTTTAATGCCCAGATTGATAAACCAACATAATTTTGTGGGTAATGTTTCAGCAAAGTTCAAAATGAAGGTTTAATCTGATTTTTGAAATCAATGTCAAAAAAAGAATCTGGAATAAAAATCTTCCAGTTCTTTGGTGCAGTCTTTGCTTCCAAAGGATACCCTTTTAAGAACATATTCCTAAATGTTTACTACTATGTTTTAGTACTGCAGATCTCAAGGCTGTCAGAGGGGTCTACTGGTCAGATCTTTGCAACATCTAGTGTTATATACCAAATGAAAATGTGGCGTCTCTAGTTTTTAAAAGTAGTTGATGACACCTCTGATTCTGAGTACTAACCGAGTTATCTCCCCTTGAATTTCCCCACCTATTTTGATCACATTATAAGACGTTATGATCATTATTTTGCTAAATAATTGAGATGAAGCATCCCGGAAAAAGAAAATACTCATCACTACTCATAACGGTACTTGAAAAAGTTAGAGAGTTAAGTTTTAGTCAAAGAAATGGGTTTTTGAACTTTTTGTTCGTCTTTTAAAGTTAAATTATGTCTCAAAACTCCTTTGAGTAAAAACATATTTGAAACGTTCAATTTAAAAATCTGCCAATATGTGTTATGTCCTTTGAAATGACAAATAAATTTAAAGAACACTTCTTTATCTATGTTATCAGGATTTCTAGATTCCAATTTCTGTATACAGAATGCTCTGGGGGCAATGATAAGCATGTAAATACCCCACCCACTTATTACTACTGCAGATCTCAGGGCTGTTTTAGGGTGACCTTGGTCAAATTTTGCTAAAATAAAGTGCCATATACATGTACATTTACCAAACAAAAATTGCAGATTCTCTAGTAAATAGAAGCAGTTGATCACACCGCTGATTTCGAGTACTAACCCAGTTAATTCCCTTTGAGTTACCCCACCCATTTTGATCATATTATGAGAGGTTATGATCATTAGTTTGTTAAATAATTGAGATGAAGCATCCAGGAGAAAAATATAGCCATCGCTACTCATAACAGTACTTGAAAAAGTGAAAAATAAGATTTAGTCAGAGAAATGGGTTTTTGAACATTTTGTTCATCTTTTAACGTAAAAATATGTCTCAAAACTCCTTTGAATAAAAATATATTTTAAACTTTCAATTTAAGAATCTGCCCATTAGTGTCATGTATATAGAAATGACTAGACTTTAAAGAACGCTTCTTGATCTATGTTATCAAAATTTCTAGATTCCAATTTCTGTATACGAATGCTCTTTGGGCAATGATAAGCATGTAAATACCCCACCCACCTATTACTACTGCAGATCTCAGGACTGTTTAAGAGTGACATTGGTCAAATTTTGCTAACATCTAGTGTCATATCAATGTACATGTTCCAAACAAAAATGCAGATTCTCTAGTTAATAGAAGCAGTTGATCATACCGCTGACTTTGAGTACTGACTGAGTTAACTCCCCTTGAATTACCCCACCCATTTACATCATATCATAAGAGGTTATGATCATTAGTTTGTTAAATAATTGAGATGAAGCATCCAGGAAAAAAATATACCCATCACTACATAACAGTACTTGAAAAAGTGAAAAGTTAAGATTTAGTCAGAAAAATGGGATTTTGAACTTTTTGTTCGTCTTATAAAGTTAAATTATGTCTTAAAACTCCTTTGAATAAAAATATATTTGAAACTTTCAATTTAAGAATCCACCCATTAGTATTATGTCCTTAGAAATGACTAAGAATATAAAGAGCGCTACTTTATCTATGATATCAGAATTTCTAGATTCCAATTTCTGTATAAGGAATGCTCTGAGGGCAATGATAAGCATGTAAATACCCCACCCACCTATAACTACTACAGATCTAAGGGCTGTGTTAAGTGACCTAGGTCGAATTTTGCTAAAATCTAGTGTCATATACATGTACAAGTACCAAACGAAAATGCAGATTCTCTAGTAAATAGAAGCAGTTGATGACATCGCTGATTTTGAGTACTGACCGAGTTAACTCCCCTTGAATTACCCCACCCATTTTGGTCATATTATGAGAGGTTGTGGGTATCAGTTTTGGAATAGAATCGAGATAATGCATTCAGGAAATAATTATATCCATAACTATTCAAATGGGCTCTTGAAGAAGTAATTAAATTAAGATTTAGTCAGAGAGATGGGGTTAGGAACTATTTTCTTCGTATATTATAGTTAAATCATATGTCAAAACTCAGCTGCTTTGAATAAACATAGAAACTTGCAACTTAAGAATCTGCCCACTAGTGGTTTGTCTTTAACAATGAATTATAATTGTAAAACCAGTGCCTCAGTTATGCCAACAAGGTTTCTAGATTCTAATTTTTACATACAGAATGCTCTGGTTCAACGACTAGCATTTAAATACCCCACCCACCTATAAGATGAGGTGAAAACGCTAACATTAGTTAAAGTTTAATAATACTAAATCGCCAAAGTTTTTATAGCCTAAATAAGAAGAGAATAATTTCTGACAGGGTAACTGTATTGCAAGTACATTTATGTGTTTGTCTTAAGATTGTCAATCATATCCAAGAAAATCATTTTAGGTCACTAGAGGCAATAATAACCATAACTCCTGCAAGACTAAACACAATTTATCTTATAACTTGAATATATGTCACATTTATACCTGAAAGTTACTGGGGCTAATAGATTTAGTATGCCAAACACAATTATAATACATTAAATTATCTAGAGATTGTAGCAAGAGTTACTGCCCTTGCTTATTTTTACCATTGTTTCGTATGGAAAACGGCATGTAAAAATAAAAATACCTCAATAAGTGAAATTTGAAAACATATTTTCTAAATAGGAATAAATCTGTCCTGAACCAATACTATGTCAAACTGCAGATCAAATTTTGTTTCTGCTACATATTTTTATTTACAAAAGAAATGGGTCAATAATCGAATTTTGCTCCAATACCTTGCTTACTGAGGATCCGATTGCAATAAAATATACGAGGTATTTGGTTTTACACATTTTTACTTCATCTATTGACTTAAGCGATATAGATATTGGTGAAATATTGAAATTTCCTTCATTTTATATAGTTTGATGACGTTTGCATTTGTTTTCATGTATCTCACAACAAAAATCATGTGTATCTGCAATTGTTTGAGTCATTTTAATCTTTCATCAAATCAGAATAGATAGTTATTGAAAAAGTGGGTGAGGTACATTATATACTGACAATCTTAATGGTATCATATATCATCTGAAATGATGACTAATAATAATAATTCTAAATCTTAACAGATCTAGCTTTTAAGTGTTCTAAAAATAGATGTTATGTTAATTTATGACATCCTCCAGTTTTTCTTAGATTTTCATCTATGCTCTGGAAAACTCTAATGTCTTTTTGAATCTTGTTAGTTTATTTACCCTAATACTATGGATAAACCAAATTAATTCCCTAGATGACCCTGCAAGACATACCACCTAAAACGTCTATCATTAACCTCTTGATGACAACCTTACTAACTCACTTTTCTCGTCAATAAGTCCACTCTTTAAATTAACAATCAGCTGTTTTAGTTATACTTACTCAGAAATAAGTGTACTTCAATTTCATACCACTTTCAATTACCTTATTTAAACGAAAGTTATAAATTATACATATTTTTCCAAGAACATGCTTCTTAAATACATCAAATAAACAGGGCCTGCAAATGGTTGACATATTTTCTAGATCATATCTAGATTATAACACACCAAGATATTGACAAAATATTTTATATGTTGAATCTGAAGTCATTGGTAGTGATGACAGTATATGTTGAACCTGCCCAGTTCTCAGAAAATTTATCATATATGTATGATTTTTCTCTAATGGCAGGTTTTCTATAATGGAGACCTCACTGAACTTTGATGCTATTCTTGTTTGTATTTCAAAAAGGGTGATTAAAAATCAGCAGACACCAATAAAGCATAGTAAAAGAGAACCACAAGACGATGCTACATACTAAATATCACGGTTCTTGACCTAGTGGTTTCAGAGAATTTGTTTTAACTATACAAGCCTATGTAAAACATGTGATCCCCCGGGATATTGCCAGTTTTTGGCCCCAGGGACATAATTTGAACAAATTTGGTAGAGGTCTACTAGTTGATGCTACATCCCAGATACCAAGGCTCTAGGCCTTGTGGTGTCAGACAAGAAGATTTCTAAAGTTTTCATCTCGAAAATCTATTTTAGCCTGTGTGATCTGGATATGCAACGGACCAGAACCATTTGAACAATTATTAAAGAGGGCTTTATTATATAAGGATCATTCCTGCCAAGTTTGGTCCAAATCCAGCCTGTAATTAAGGAGGAGATGTCCTTTAATTCAATTGTTGACACCGGACAACCACGCCGGACGCCTGACATTCAACAATCACAATAGCTCACCGTGAGCCAAAAGGCTCAGGTGAGCTAAAACAACCTATATAAAACCTGTGATCCCCGAGGCAGGCCCTTTTTTGACCAAGTGCCATAATTTGAAAAACTTGGTAAAGTAGCACTAGGTGGTTAGCACCATGTCATGTTACAAATTAAATATCACAGCTCTGTGAATATTGTTTTATGCTTTCCCTATTTAAACCTATGTAAAACACGTGACCCCCAGGATGGGCCCATTTTTGGCAACATGGTCATAATTGGAACAACCTGGTAGAGGGGTCTACTACATGATACTAAATACCAAACAACATGGCTCTATGCCAAGTGGTTCCGGACAAGAAGATTTTTATTCGTTCCCTATATAAACCAATGAAAAACATGTGAATCAGGAGCAGGCCAACTTTTGGTCCTAGGGCCATTTAACAAAATTAGTAGAGGACTGCTAGATGATGCTACATATCTAATAACAAGGCTCTATATAGACAATATTTTTTCATGTATCCAATCATAAATAAAGCAATTGAGTATGATCTGGAAATACCATAATCACACTCTGCAGACCAACCCACGGCCTATGTAAAACATGTGAATCGGGGGCAGGACAATTTGTGGCCCCATGGGCATAATTTGAACAAAAAAGGCAAATATCTACTATATAATGCTACACAAAATATCAAGGCTGTCAGGCGTGTGGTTTAATACAAGAAGATTTTTAAAGTTCGAAAATCTATTTTGCCCATGTGATCTAGATATACCATTTGATCAATTATTTGAGAGGGTCATTTAAGGATCATTCCTGTCAGCCAAATTTGATAAAATTCAAGTCATAATTTTAGAAGGAGATATCGTTTGAAGCAATTGTTGACGACGCACGATGGACAACAGACATCCAAAGATCACAATAGCTCACGTTGGGCTTATGACACAGGTGAGCTAATAACATATACTAAATATGGCGATTTTGGATATGTCTATTTGACCTTGACCCTCGACATTTAAATAGGTCATAACACAAGTTTTGACTCTGACATACAAAGAGTGTAGACAGTAGACTATTACTTATTTTGATGAAACGATATTGACGAAATATGGCAAGTGAACTTTTTTTAATATGGGGAAAAGAATTTGATGAAAAATTTGCATTTTCCTTTTGCATTGAAGCTATTTGCAAACAAACACACGGACAAACACACCGTTTGGTACATGTATCATCGATATTGATACTTTAATGTTATTTTCCAACCAATTCCATACTAGTCATATGAAGCATAGTGGTAGACTGCTTGACTCGAGACCGAGGTATCGAGCCTCACCGGCGTCACTGCGTTGTAGTCATTGAGAAAGATACATTCATCCTAGCTTAGTACTGGTTCAACCCAGGAAGACCTGTCCATGTTTAACTGAAAGATTGTTGATGGGACGTAAAGAATTAAATCAAACCGCGGCAAACAAACCATGCTAGTCATAAAAATATTGTATCTAATAAACGTGTCCTTATCAAGAAATGCAATGACCTAGACCAACTGTATACAACATATGAATAATCCTGTATAAAGGGTATGAACGGTTCAACGGGCCGCAACTCTGTTAGTACTCATCTTCGATGATGTCATCAACTGGATTCCGAAGCCGTACAAACAGACACATATTTTGGTATATATGACACTTGATGTCAGCACAACCTTACCAGTAAAGATCATAAGAAGAGGAATTCTGACCAGTTGTATGCGCTAGTAAAAAGCAGTTATCATCTTGACGTCACTCAAACTCAGGCCGTTACGGAATAGCCCACGCCTCGCTTGATTGGGGTATTTACTCCCCTTTGGTGGCAAGGAATATGTGGAATTTAAGTATGTAAGACTATTGCGTATACGTTAGGCTTCAAACAGGCACAAAATATACTTACACTTATAAAGAGATACATAAAATATGCATTTTGTGTAATTTGGCGGAATGTCTATTTGACCTTGACCTTTGACCTTGACAAAGGTCACAACTTGATTTTAAGCTTTGACCTATAACGAGTGTATACTGTTGCTTACCTTGATGAAAAAAAAGAGATGAAACTTGCATTTTGGACTAATTTATGGTTAAAAGTTGTGTTTATGAAATATTAGCATTGCCCTTTTACATTGACACTATTTACAAAAAGACACACAGACAAACACACCTTTAGGTATCATACATGTTGAAACTATATTCCAGTGTTGTTTTCTAATCCAATACCATATAAGTCATAAAAATATTTCAATTATGTATGCTTATTAGAAATAAATTCAATGATATCTGCCAACTGTATGCAAAATTTCAATAATCCTTTATAAAGGGTATGTACGGTGCAAGGGCCGTAACTCCGTTAGTACTCATCACCGACGATGTCATCAACCGGATTCTGAAGCTGGATATACGAACGAAGATTTTGGTATATGTCACTAGATGTTGCACCGATCTGACCAGTAAAGTCCTTAAGGAGAGGACTTTTGGCCAGTCGTCTGCTGTACTATTTACTACTAAGAAATTCTTTTGCTACTTTTTCTTGCTGAATGGTAATCATCAGCCCTTCCAACTCCCTATCATCTATGTTTGTAGTGTCTATTTTTATGTGTTCTGACTGTCAGTCTGGAGAAATTTTTAAACGACGCAATCTATGAGGTATGAAGGTACTCCTGGACCAAACACTTTGGTACCATCACTATTTCTTGCTTGCTTCAGCTGTTTGACCGCGTCAGCATGTTTAACGTTTTCTTGTTCTTTTCACCAGTGAATCTCATACAACTCTTCCAAGAAAGCCTTGACTCTCTGACCTTCTTCATTTCTTTTCCTTGTTCAATCTGGGACATCACATTTTATTTACAAGTTCACTAGTAAATTTTTGAATACCTAGATAATTTAGTTGGGTTGGTAATGTTTCAGCAAAGTTTGAAATGAAGGTTAAATCTGAAAAAATAAATCTGGAATAAAGACTTACAAAATGTTTACTCTGATGATGGCGCAAGAAATTCGTTTGCTACTTTTTCTTGCTGAATGGTAATCATCATTCCTTCCAACTCCCTATCATCTATGTTTGTAGTATCTATTTTTTCTTTGCTCTGCCTGTCAGTCTGAAGAAAAACGACGCAATCTGTGAGGTTTGATGGTACTCCTCTGGACCAAACATTTTGGTACCATCACTATTTCTTGCTTGCTTCAGCTGTTTGACCGCGTCAGCAGGTTTAAACGTTTTCTTGTTCTTTTCACCAATCTCATACAACTCTTCCAAGAAAGCCTTGACTCTGTCTGAAAACCTCGCTGCCTTTCTTCAGATCCCAGCCTTCACTTATATTGGAGAAGTTGTAACTTTTCCTTGAAAGTTCAGATATATGCTGACACTTCAGCCCATTGGCTCTTAGTTTGATCATAAGTAGATGTTTACTTTTTACTTTCAAAGTATGCCTGCCATGCATGATATGTTCCTCGAGGCTGGAAACCCTTTGATACTGTTAAGTACAGCCAGTTTCAGGACAGATAAATAATCTGGTTTATTGTGTGATGCTACATATAGAGGATTCAACGTTACTACTTCATTTCCTTCAACTGTTTTTAAATCTTGTCGGGCGATAGAAATAAGTCTGAGATTTTGATGTGTTTGGTTGGAATGCTCCTTGATTATAATGCCTGTCTCCCTCTGTGGCATTGACAAATTATTTACCTTAGGAAAATAAAAAAAAATCAAATTACTGAAAATTCATTGATATGACCGATGTCATAAAAATATTTTTTTCATGGCATATAAGAACAACCGTGCTGATTAGCCGACAAATTCGTGAAATCAATTCGTGAATGATGGCCTTATATTATATTTTCTGGTTGTTTTTGCTCACCCGGGACAGTGATCCTATGATGTCCGTCAAAGTAATGATTTCAGTTTAAACGAGATATAAATGATATACACATCATACTTTAAACCAACTACTGTAAACGGCTGTGATTGAGTGAAAGTGTTGCTGTACTATAATTGTCTTCTTGATGTCTGGTGGTTGAAAGTTCTCAGTGACTCTTCCTCGCCGTGCCATGGGTTGGTAATGGTCCTGTCATAATGTTTTTTTTTGTTTTGTTTGTTTCGTTGACGTCTCGTTTTTGTTTTGGACATTTTGCTGGGCCTGATCTGGGTCCAAAATATTTGCAAAGGTTATCAGCCGACTATAGTTAGGCAATGAGTTGATTGTGTTAAATATTCTTGTTGCTGTCAGAGATATTGGATATTTAGAAAAAATATGAAAACTTTAGCATTTATTCCTTCATACAGCATGATTGGTTCGATTTTTTACGACCGAAGGACGAATAAGGGCTGTAATGTACATGCCATGTGTAAAATGTTCTTGTTCTGAGCTAAAACTGGCAAAAATCTACATTAAATCTGCGTTTTGACATAAAACTGAAGATATCCCGTTCTGGGTTCGATTTGGTTACGGTTCTCATCTTCGATTAAAGCTTTTTTCAACATTGCATTTGGCCCGTTTAGCAAGGTAATTCATATCTACTTGGAATAGCATTGTCTGATTTTTAAATAGTTTGCTCATTCTTTTACAAAACATCAAAACAAGCGAGAGTACCTACCTTTGTTTGTCTTATCCTTGACGATGCCACTACCGCAAAAGGCCCCGGCTGTTTTACGTTAACGCGATTTCGCAGTAGTTCCGCTGATGCCCACCCGTGAAAATTGTAAATATTTTCTTACCTATAATTTTGAACATTATGTTGTGGGTACTCAAAAGAACCGTCTCGATTGTTTTGGTTGCTCAAAAGAACCGTCTCATCGAGCCGGTTCTTTTGAGTACCCACAACATATGTTTTGGTTGAGAAATAAGAAAATTGTTTTTCTGGTACGTACTCTAAACTAAAGGCCTATATACTCTTCTCTCCTCCTTTCTCATACTACATGTAAGTCTGCTGTATCTTTGGAAGTGGTGTATTGGCACCGCTTGGACGAGGGTGTAGTAATGGCACCAGTCCAGATTGCTTCTGTCATACATGTATAAGCTTTCCTTTCTTCCTGCAAAACAAAAGAAAACAGTCTTTTTAAGAACTCTGGAGAAAGAAATCAATTCAACCCATAAGGTTTACTCTGAAAATGTACGTGCTTCAAATAGATCTAATGTTTAAAACAATATTGAGTCAGTAATAAACAGTTCGTCATTGAAACAAAAACGAGAATAAACATTAAAAAAAGGATCATACAAAATAAACTTACCACTAAAGAAATGTTTAGAGTAGACTTTAGTTAAGAGTGCGTAACGAAAATTTTAATTTTCTTATTCCTCTACCAAAACATATGTTGTGGGTACTCAAAAGAACCGTCTTGCTTCGCACGCGGGCCCTTTGGCTACCATGTGTAAACACCAGCGTTTTTAACAAAGAAGCTCGAAAGATTTACAAAGCATTAGTATTTGCTCTGAAAACACTTGTAAAATACTTGTGAAACGTATGTATTTAGTGTGAAACACTAGTAAAACACGCGTAGTGTTGCCAACATTTACAGTGTAGATTTCAAAGTAATCTTAATGTAATACGTGCAATGCGAAGCATGCCTATAGATAACACGTATGTACAAGTTAACAATGTTATTTTTACTTGGCTAATGATATGTAAAAAGTTGTCCAATATGCCGTCTTTCAGACCTCAGTGGTACCCTGCCAAGATGCCGATTTTGACTTTCCCAAACTAGAGCCGGAACACAGCGTCCTGTATGAAAAATTCCTAAAGCTTCGAGAGTGGTTTGTAATTTATTCATTTCTTATTTCAATTCTTAAAAATATTTTTCTAAGATCAAAACATGCAATAAGAAGATAAATGGGTGAAAGCTGAATTTCATTTGCAACGTGTTTAAAAAAAGCAAAATAAATTTTAACGGAACACAGCCTCCACCATTACTGGTACATTAGTTCTCAGATTTGCGAGTGTTTTGAGATCGCTTTGAAATTCTTTTAGACGTTTCCAAATTCCTCCAAATTATTTCCACAGCGCCACAATCGTTATCCAACAAGCAAGCTTTTTTCAACGTTTTGGATAGAAAACAGTTTGAGTGACCTCCCCAGTAGATTGGTTCCCCTGGTTGATAAAGCTCCACTTCCGCTACGCATATAACGACTGGTAACGTCTACTTCATTACAATTAGACTGGTTCTCTCCCTTTAATAGCTTGTCAGCATATTAAGACAGGTAACTACTAAACGCCATTGCGTCTATTTATAGCATACACACTGACGTAGTATTGGAATAAATACGTAGTATTGGAAAATACCTGTGACGTCTTGAGTCCATCTGCGGTATTGAATAAAAAGTGCATTTGCGATTTTTAAACAACTGCCCCCAGCTAGCATCCCATCACGAGCCACTATCGGCCCGCCAACGAACCGCCACCCGCGGATGGTGGTTCGTTGGCGGGCCGATAGTGGCCCAATTGTACGTGCGGATTGGATTTTTTTTTATAAAGTTTATTTTGTTCTATTATCAGGAATTTGGCAACTGAAAAATTACTGGCGTTTGTTTTGAAAACTAAAAAAGCTCTGTCAAAAAGTTAATTGTGATCGTAAAACTGAATTCCAATTTTTGAAGCCTTTGCAATATAAAAGCAGCACAGTTCGCAGACACTTTGTCTATTTTGTCAAGTGGGCAATTGCTTATTTCTAACCAATGTGCGGATCCATAGGGGGATAGGTGGTCCGGACACCCCCCCCCCCCCAAAAAAAAATAATTAAATAAAAAAAATAATAATAATCTTAAGTTCTTTAGGTTTCGTTGGAAATAAGCATTTGCCCCCCCCCCCCATCCCCGGAAAAAAACAAAACAAAAAAACAGTAGTCAGCCATATTACCGACTGCGTCGGCCGGTAAACCTTCTGAGACTTTCAGAAAACTCAATCCGTGACAGGGAAGTGGGCAATTGCTTATTTCTTACCCATGCGCGGATCCAGAGAGGGATGGTCCGGACCCCCCCCCCCCCAAAAAAAAATCACAAGTTATTTGGATTTCTATAGAAATAAGGATTTGCATCCCCACCCTTCCCCCACCCCCCCCCCCAAAAAAAAAGTTGCACCCCACCCCCCCCCCCCCCCCCCCCCCCCCCCCCCGGAAAATGTTCGACCCTTTTGAACCGTAAAAATATAGTTGCAAAAAACCTAACAAAAAACACCCTTATCAGATTTTTTTTCTGTTTTTTGAGTCTGGACGGCCCCGGCCCTGTTTCTATCTGCGAGGAGAGAGTGGGGGGGGGGGGTACTATAATAATTTCATTCGTACGTGGGCTCGCACCATTTGGGGTTCAAAATTTTGAATTTCAATACCTTTGAGGGTTTTCAGAAAAATGAATATTTTTTGGGGTATGAAGATTTTGTGGATATCTTTTGGGGTCATCACAAAACACCAAAAAACGAACCCCAAAAATGGTCCGGGCCTACGTATGTATGAAAATATCAGAGTACCCCCCACCCCCCCCCCCCTTTCTCACCCAGGTGGAAATATGCTTGGAATTCGTGAACAATATCAGCGGACGCCATATTTTGTGTTTGGGGTCACTACACAGATAGCAAAGATACGTTGGGCCCACGTTGGTAGTTGGTGGAAATGTGGGCGTCGCCGCATACCAACCTTGTTGTACCAACATCGAATCAACGCAACAATGTCGACCATTCTCTCATTATTAAACATCACTATATTATTACAAAATCCTCTGTGCCTGTATTCTGAATAATGTGTTTGGTGTTCACAGAAGTTTATGTTTCCGGAGCACATGACATTGGACCAGCATTGCGAAGGAGATTTGTTTGATTTGATTCTTACGTCCCATCAACAATCTTTCAGTTATGTAGGGACGGGTCTTCCTGGGTTGAACCGGTACTAAGCTAGGGTTAATGTGTCTTGCTCAAGGACACAACGCAGTGACGCCTGTTAGGCTCGAACCCGCGGCCCCTTTGTCTCATGTTCATTAAATAAGCCAGGTTACGAGGAAAACTATCCATGGGCGGATCCAGAGGGGGCCGGGGCTCCAGGCCCAGCAAAATCACAAAGCTATAGGATTTATTTAGCAATACTCGTCTGGATCCACTTGAAAATCTCAAAGGCAAGCCAGAATTCAATGTTGGGCCATTATTTCGGCCGCTAGCGAAACGCCATTGAAATTGGCCGATGATGATACACCTTGAAAGGTATTTGGATCCTCACCATAAAAAAGTTGTTAAAGATAAATAGGACTCCCTCTAACAAAACTTTCTGGGTCCGTGCATGCCTGTGTCTGGGATTTCCGATCGGATAGGGGTTACTCTGATATTTCGTAGCCTATGTGGACTAGGACCTTTTTTTAAGGAGGGGGTCTAACTTTTAATTTCAATAATTTTAGGGGGTTCAGATTGAATCAATATTTTATGGGATCTATGATGAAATTGTGGATATTTAAGGGGAGGGGGCGGGGTGGTCATCATTCACAGTTAGGAAGCGTGGCGAAAAAGGAATGCATGTGCGCGACCCCCTTAATATGACTTTAAAGCATGTATAATATCATGCGCGGATCCAGAAATTTTTGCCAGGGGGGGGGGGGGGTCCAGGCTGAGACGTTTTTTTTAGTCCTCTGCTTATTTTACAGAGGAGGGCGGGGGCAATTGTTTTATTGCAGAGAAAACTATACTTTCCCAAGGATCCAGAGGGGGTCCAACATTTTCAGGGGAGGTCCATCCAAGGGGTGATCCAAGTGCTAATTGCTGTCACAATAACTTGTGATTTTTCAGGAAGGGGGGGGGGGCTCCGGAGATCCATAGGTTTTAGTTACGCGGTGTGCATTTAAATCCACGTGCTAAGTGCCACTTAAAACCTGGAAACACATCCTACCAGTAACAAAATCCACTTTAAGGCCAATTTCCTTGGGTGTGGTACTTTCAGGGGTGGCACTCTCTTTAAACAATTGTGTTTTGCGTTGTGTTTTGCGTGTCTTTGTTGGTGTTTTTGAGAAGTTAATTCTCTTTTGAGGTCCAGAGAGGAGAGGAGCTCCTTTTAGTATTAGCACGCATCACTATCCTTGCATTTCGTTGGCACCCCTCATAAAAAGTCTACATCTTTGATCGAGGTTCTGTAATTTCGAGTAACAGTTTCTACACATAACGCCGCTCTCTACATTAATGCCCCCATATTTGGCAAGCAATGCTTTGGCGTTGATGTCTGATCTTTTTGTGGATTCGATCCTTCGGACCTCTTGTGCGCTCTTTCCACAGACCAGACACGCTCTGCAGGGTGCAGATTTTTGTTTTACGGGAGTTACATTGTATATACATTTCTATCCCATGCTGTAGCTACGATGATCCACGGATGAAACAGACGCTCTTTCTGGAGCATGCGCAGATTCTCTACTTGAAAAAATACTAAAAGCGGAAGTAAAAAAATCATGTGTGTGGGAATCGATCTCTAGACCCTAACCTCGCTAAGCTAAAGCGCTACCACTTACGCTATTTGGGCAGATACAGGAAGTCGTTTACATTAAAATATAAATACATAAAAAATTATTAAAATCGATATTACCAATAACAGCAATATTTGAAAGACTTTGTATCAAAACAAAAAAAAGTGCGGCAAATCTTCTCAGTTTTCAGTACATGTTCATTTCTCATTTTGATGTGCGAAATTGACCCAAATGTAAACAGATGTTCTTTCTGGAGCATGCGCAGTCGGATGAGTGGGATTCTCTACTTGTAAATAAATAGGCGTTACCAGTCGTTATATGCGTAGCGGAAGTGGAGCTTTATCAACGAGGGGAACCAATCTGCATTACAAGTAGAGAATCCTACTCATCCGACTGCGCATGCTCCAGAAAAGATTTTTCAACACAAACTTCAGATTTTTCAGTTGCTTTAATTTGATAACTGAGTAAAAGAAAATATATATATATATATATATATATATATATATATATATATATATATATATATATATATATATATATATATATATATATATATATATATATATATATATATATAAACTCCAAGAACAAAACAAACTTAATAAAACGGCTTGTTTAAAAAATGCACTTTATGTCAAGGGTATTTTCCAATACCACGTCACTCATGACGTCAGTGTGTATGCTATACGTAGGCGCAATGGCGAATACACGTTACCTGTCTTAATATGCTGACAAGCTATTACAGGGAGAGAACCAGTCTTAACTCCCCAGCAGTGTGTATTTTCCGCGGTTGTGTGGCGCACCCCATTGAAGCCACAAGAAAAAAAGGATAGCTTCACAGTACGCCAACAGATATCCAAACACAAAGACCATAGACATAAAATCAAAACCACAAATAATGTAAAATTACCAACCATTTCTTCCTTAGGGAGAATAGTGCCGGACTAGAAAGGCTGTAATCAATTTTATCACAAAAGCAGGACCAAACACACAGGGGACAACAACAAACATTGTATAAGCAACAAGTTCCCTTCTGCTTCAGCCAACAGGTGGACATGATGTATTTTACTGACCAAAATTCTGCCCACCCCCCCCCCCCCAGTCTTAAAACATTTACATGAATATCTTTGTTTGGTTTAGGTTTCATTCTTACGACCCAGTCAACAATTTTTCAGCTATATCAGGACGGGTTTTCCTGGGTAGAACCAGTACTAAGCAAGGATTAATGTGTCTTGCTCAAGAGTGACGCTGGTGAGGCTGGAACCTCAATCCCTCTGTCTCGGATCAAGCACTCTAGCTACCACTGAACCACTGCGCTCCATATAAAAATGAATAACAGAACCCAGATAAACAAATACATGCACACATTAAAGCAAAATGCAATTAAAGTACAGAAGCCAGTTCTACTTTCTAAATAAGATGGAAAAAAACAGGGCCAAACACATAACAAGGCCCAAAAGATTTTCAATCTAACATTGTATTAACATTAAACGAAAACAACTCCGCAGTCCTCTGCACGTTTTCTATTGATAAATCTGAGTTTAAAGCTGCATACTCTGTAACTATGAACATTTTTCGAAAAAAATATTTTCTTTTTAAATCATTTGCAAAAGTAGAATAAAGTTATATTGTCACAATAAATCTAATTTGTACAGTTGAAAACTGCATGAAAAAGTGAATTATCTTATAAAACCAGGTGTATTTTCTCTTGTTTGTAATTATTTGCGTCCCTCCAATAATTCTAGACAGTTAATTTTTAACATAAATGCTGTTGTTTTGGCACTAATAATTTGTTAATTATTACGAAAAAGGTAAAATGTATACCTGAATTTTCGTATTTTTACTGTGTTCTTGAAAAATAGAAACATTATTTTTAAAATGAAAATATCAAAAGTTACAGATTATGCAGCTTTAAGCATGTGTAGAATAGGGATTCCCAATAGTAACCTCCTTACACAGTGAACTTATAAAAGCAGGCCACTATTGCTCATAATCAGCAATCTATATGCCATAGGCAGGGGGCCGCACTACGCCGACACTACAACCATAACAAGCAAAACACCATTTCAGTGTTGTTTCACTGGTTGACCATCAGTGGCATTTGGTCACCCTGCCTCCCACTAACACTAGTTTGAGGCTATTGAGGTAGAGAGAGCTGGTATCTTTACTTTTATTGTACTTTTATTCTGTAGACGGTAGATGGCATTTTTCTGTCGTCGTTCTTTGCCTCTTCCTCACGGTGCCTTGGTTGGTCTATAGTGCGTTATTGTTGCATTTCCTGGTTAAACTCACATACTTTTTCTTACATGATAAAACAATCCTGTAAGAGGTGTAAGTTCTTACATAGGACACATTTGTTTGAGAAAAATATACAAAGTACGAGGGCTGTTCAAATATGAATGCAAGTAGCTTCATAACTTTCTTCACAAAAATGCTACGACAAAAAGGTTAAACGTTTCTATAAAGGAATGTATGTCATCTTTAAACTGGCACCAGAGCTGAAGAAGCATACAGTATACTTATTGAGTTACAGTCCTTTGAATAAGGGTCACGTTAGTATACTAACAAACTCAATGCTTTCACATATACCAGTGATCTAGACGAGCGTATAATTCTTCAATAAACAGGTGAAATTTCTTGGAATTTTTAAGGAAGTATCACCATAGTTTTAAATAATGATTCTATGAAGGTTGCGAAAATCCGACATGCTTTTGTTAAATTACAGCGAATCGTTTTCACTAAAGTCTTCTTATGTTTGCAAATAAATGGTAAACAAAATACCACCTTGCAGTTTTCAGTTAAACTTATCTCTAATATAATGCACGAAGCAACATTTAAACTAGTCTTAACTTAAAGACAATATGTTGATCGTTCATACTGAGCTGTTGCTACAAATTATTGATGGATGGTGGATAATTTTTAAACGCAGAAAAGCATTTTTATTAAGTCAAACATGCCTAAAGTGAAGGGGTTATAGAATTTATAATTAATTTTGTTTTCATTAAAGTGCGACTTTTTTCCGAATTGGAACGTAAACTTTAAGCTTGACCACTATAGGCGTTATTTACAATAACATTACTCACCTGGTCTGGAGGACTAGAGAGATTGAACATATTTGAATTAATGTAAACACGTCATCAAGAAACAGAAAAATGCTTGAAAAATGATTTAAAATACGATAACTCTGTAAATATCGGATGGCGCGTTATGAAAATTCCCTTATGACATATTTAGCATGTTTTCAGCAAAATGCAAAGAAAAAGACACAGCTATGTTTATTATTGCATCACCAGTAGATAACTCCAAATGACGTTTATCATAAAATTAATGACGTCACAAGCGTGCCTGTTAACTCGAGATAGAAACAGGATTATATAAAGTTTTTCCTACAAGCCACTTTGGGATTGTTACTTGGTTTAAACATATTTTATTCAAATTAATTTGTACATGGTAAATACAAATTGAAACAATGAGATGAGGATAAGAACGGAAGCATGTAGCTTATATAGTTCTTCTTCAATGCGAAGTAAGATGTTAGTGGAAGGCAGATCATATCGAATACTGTACATTATAATATAGAAGTCAGTCAATGCTAACAAATATAGGTGCTTATTGAGTATGTCCCTTTCAGCATGCAGTGGTGCAAGTCCACGGGTGGAATTTATGATTAAATAATTCAAGTCTTAAACAAGACATTTGAACTATCCAATGTATTAAGCAGGACTCAGATTTAAGCATATTTGTTAGCATTGACAATACATAAGCTTAAATAATAAATGAAAAATAGGATGTGCAAGTGTTGGTTGGAGAGGGAGGAGGGGAACACCGATACCAGGCCAGGCCTATATGTGATAGGCAAATTGCAATAGTGGATACCGTCACATACTACATCTTCACTCTTATTGAGTCCTGAGGCTAAGAGCAATTGAGATTAATGCCCCCATATTTGGCAAAAGTAGAATAAAGTTATATTGTCACAATAAATCTAATTTGTACAGTTGAAAACTGCATGAAAAAGTGAATTATCTTATAAAACCAGGTGTATTTTCTCTTGTTTGTAATTATTTGCGTCCCTCCAATAATTCTAGACAGTTAATTTTTAACATAAATGCTGTTGTTTTGGCACTAATAATTTGTTAATTATTACGAAAAAGGTAAAATGTATACCTGAATTTTCGTATTTTTACTGTGTTCTTGAAAAATAGAAACATTATTTTTAAAATGAAAATATCAAAAGTTACAGATTATGCAGCTTTAAGCATGTGTAGAATAGGGATTCCCAATAGTAACCTCCTTACACAGTGAACTTATAAAAGCAGGCCACTATTGCTCATAATCAGCAATCTATATGCCATAGGCAGGGGGCCGCACTACGCCGACACTACAACCATAACAAGCAAAACACCATTTCAGTGTTGTTTCACTGGTTGACCATCAGTGGCATTTGGTCACCCTGCCTCCCACTAACACTAGTTTGAGGCTATTGAGGTAGAGAGAGCTGGTATCTTTACTTTTATTGTACTTTTATTCTGTAGACGGTAGATGGCATTTTTCTGTCGTCGTTCTTTGCCTCTTCCTCACGGTGCCTTGGTTGGTCTATAGTGCGTTATTGTTGCATTTCCTGGTTAAACTCACATACTTTTTCTTACATGATAAAACAATCCTGTAAGAGGTGTAAGTTCTTACATAGGACACATTTGTTTGAGAAAAATATACAAAGTACGAGGGCTGTTCAAATATGAATGCAAGTAGCTTCATAACTTTCTTCACAAAAATGCTACGACAAAAAGGTTAAACGTTTCTATAAAGGAATGTATGTCATCTTTAAACTGGCACCAGAGCTGAAGAAGCATACAGTATACTTATTGAGTTACAGTCCTTTGAATAAGGGTCACGTTAGTATACTAACAAACTCAATGCTTTCACATATACCAGTGATCTAGACGAGCGTATAATTCTTCAATAAACAGGTGAAATTTCTTGGAATTTTTAAGGAAGTATCACCATAGTTTTAAATAATGATTCTATGAAGGTTGCGAAAATCCGACATGCTTTTGTTAAATTACAGCGAATCGTTTTCACTAAAGTCTTCTTATGTTTGCAAATAAATGGTAAACAAAATACCACCTTGCAGTTTTCAGTTAAACTTATCTCTAATATAATGCACGAAGCAACATTTAAACTAGTCTTAACTTAAAGACAATATGTTGATCGTTCATACTGAGCTGTTGCTACAAATTATTGATGGATGGTGGATAATTTTTAAACGCAGAAAAGCATTTTTATTAAGTCAAACATGCCTAAAGTGAAGGGGTTATAGAATTTATAATTAATTTTGTTTTCATTAAAGTGCGACTTTTTTCCGAATTGGAACGTAAACTTTAAGCTTGACCACTATAGGCGTTATTTACAATAACATTACTCACCTGGTCTGGAGGACTAGAGAGATTGAACATATTTGAATTAATGTAAACACGTCATCAAGAAACAGAAAAATGCTTGAAAAATGATTTAAAATACGATAACTCTGTAAATATCGGATGGCGCGTTATGAAAATTCCCTTATGACATATTTAGCATGTTTTCAGCAAAATGCAAAGAAAAAGACACAGCTATGTTTATTATTGCATCACCAGTAGATAACTCCAAATGACGTTTATCATAAAATTAATGACGTCACAAGCGTGCCTGTTAACTCGAGATAGAAACAGGATTATATAAAGTTTTTCCTACAAGCCACTTTGGGATTGTTACTTGGTTTAAACATATTTTATTCAAATTAATTTGTACATGGTAAATACAAATTGAAACAATGAGATGAGGATAAGAACGGAAGCATGTAGCTTATATAGTTCTTCTTCAATGCGAAGTAAGATGTTAGTGGAAGGCAGATCATATCGAATACTGTACATTATAATATAGAAGTCAGTCAATGCTAACAAATATAGGTGCTTATTGAGTATGTCCCTTTCAGCATGCAGTGGTGCAAGTCCACGGGTGGAATTTATGATTAAATAATTCAAGTCTTAAACAAGACATTTGAACTATCCAATGTATTAAGCAGGACTCAGATTTAAGCATATTTGTTAGCATTGACAATACATAAGCTTAAATAATAAATGAAAAATAGGATGTGCAAGTGTTGGTTGGAGAGGGAGGAGGGGAACACCGATACCAGGCCAGGCCTATATGTGATAGGCAAATTGCAATAGTGGATACCGTCACATACTACATCTTCACTCTTATTGAGTCCTGAGGCTAAGAGCAATTGAGATGGATATTAAGTAAAATGCTTAGTGTCAGATATGTACTTATGTACTATTTGAAAGATGGCAACATTGGTTTCTACTTCCATATAGTAGCAAATTGAGAGAAACTGGCTCGTGCTTGGAGACCTCGATAAAGAGCAATGTTCTGTGTTCATTGTATCGAGGGCATCTTAAGAAGAAATGTTGAGTGTTTTCAACGCTACCACAACTGCATAATGGAGATTCAGATATGTTTTTAGGAACAGATTATTATTTAATGAGCTACAGTTTGTTCGTAAACGTGTGTGTAAGATTTGTGATTTCCCATTGCCTGTAAGATAGTATTTAGGAACTGGAGTAAATTCTCTGTTGAGGTAGTTTTTAAAGGAGCTAACACTATCTAGTTGTCTGACGACGACAGGTAGTTCATTCCAGTCCCTAATTACGGATGGCAGAAAGGAGCTATAGTAAAGATTTGTTCTTGTAGCAATAGGCCGGAGATTGTGAGAATTACGTAAGTTGTAGCTGGATGCATGATCAACAGATTGAGGCACTAAGGAGGAGAGGTATGACGGAGAAACATTTGTGCTCATTTTAAAGAATAGTGTGAGTTTGTGATTCTTTCTTCGTTTTTCAAGTGTCTCCCACCCAGTTTCTTTGTAAAGAGTGTTGATAGATATTAATTTTGTGGTACCTGTTTCTATTCTTGCTGCCTCTTATTGGATTTTTTTCAATTTCATTTTTTCTTACTGAGCACAATTATCCCAAATTACATCACCATATTCGAGTATAGGTCTGATGAACGCTGTATAAATGAACTCAAGTGTCTTTCGATCTAATTTGAACTTTAATTTTCTCATTATGTTAATTCAACACCAAGCTTTTTCAAGTATAAAATTTATCTGTTGATGCCAAGAACCATTATTCGAAAGATAAAGACCCAAGTGCTTGTGACAGTCTACTTCTAAGACTTGTTGATCATTCATATAAAGGGATGGGTGTAAAGGTTTGTTAATTTTTCGAGAGATGATGAGTGATTCAGTTTTATTAGGATTAAATGTTACCAACCATGTTTCAGCCCATTGTAATATTTTGATTAGATCAGCATTGAGCCGTTCTGCTGAAGCAACAGGATCATCTACGATGATAAAGAGAGTGGTGTCATCAGCAAATAAGCGTATACAAGAGCCGATTTCGTTTACAATGTCGTTTATAAAAACAAGAAAAAGCAATGTGCCCAGTATAGAACCTTGTGGAACACCAGCGAATATTTTTGACCAATCAGAATTGACACCAGGAAGGATTACACGTTGTCTTCTGTCAAATAAGTAGTTTTTAAACCAATTAAGAAGTTTCCCAGTGACACCTGCAGCTTCGAGTTTACGTAGTAGACCAGCATGCCAGACACGATCAAAGGCCTTACTAATTTCACAAAAGACAACCCGGATTTCTTTGTTGGCATCAAGAGACTGACAGAATATATTGTACAAGAAGGTAAGTTGATTTACAGTGGAGTCGCCTGGCATGAAACCAGACTGTAGAGAGGTAAGAAAACTGTTTTCCTGCAAATGGTTAAACAGGTGTTTGAATATTAACCTTTCAAATACCTTCACTTCAGCATTAAGAAGGGATATTGGTCTATAATTATTCACCAAAGATCTTTCGTCCTTTTTGTGTATAGGACACACATTAGCTTCTTTATAAGAGGAGGGCAACACACCCTTATCAAGGGAAAAGTTGAAGAAGTTGCAAAGGGGTTGGGCAAGCTCCTTTGATAGTTCCTTTAATATACGGTTGTTAAGTCCATTTGGTCCAGAAGCTTTGCCTGATGCAAGAGATTTAAGAACACTTTCAACCTCAATAGAATTAAGAATGATCGAGTCAAGTTCAAAGGTGCCATTAAAGGGAGCCAAATTTGGTAATTTTGCATTACTTTCGTCTAGATGTGTTTGCTGGGTAAAGAAATCATTTAATAGTTGGGCTTTTTTAAACTCATCAACGTAGATACTGCCATTTTTTTTTCCAGAGGTGGTATGGTAGAGGATGATTTAGGAGAAATAAAAGACTTTAATGTAGGCCACCAGTCCCTAGAAGAGATAGATTCAGATTTAAGTTTATCTGCAATGCTTTTTATGAAAGGATGATTTTGAGTCTCGTATCAGTGATGTGACTTTATTTCTTATTTTGCGAAATTTGGACCAAAAGTGTGGTGAGTCTGTTTGTTTGGCTTTACGGAATATTCATTTCCTCTTTCTAATGTATCGTTTAATTGTTGTAGTGATCCATGGGGGATCTGAAGGTCTAATTGTCACGACTCGGTTAGGAATACACTCCTTAGCAATGTGTAAAATTTTATTTGTCAGATTTAGAGCATATATATCAACATCGTCGTCCTGGAGTGGGTGCCAGTTGGTAGTAGAAGCTAGTGCTCTCATGTGATCATAATCACCACAATAGTACTGCCAAATGTGTCGTTTGTAACATTGAACTTTGGGTTTTGTAAACTTAAAAATTCCAAAAACAGGGCAATGGTAACGTATGTTTTGATCAAGAAATGGGTCCCCAACACCACTTGTTGTCACATGATTTTTGTTATTAACGAGGATTATGTCCAGCAAAGATGACGAATTCTCAGTAAAATGAGTTGGTTCTGTTATTATTTGATAAAGAGAAAATTGTCTGCACAGTGCTTCTATTTTCTTTGAGTGCTGTGCATTAAGAAAGTTAAAGTTAAAATCCCCTGTGATTATGATATCATTTATGGATGTATCTGTGGCTAAGTAAAAGGAGTCTTCAATTGAGGAAAAATATGTAGAGTCAGAATTCGGAGGTCGGTAAAATACCCCAAATAATACATGCTTAGTCTTGTTAATAAGTTCAATCCAAATACATTCTGTTCTATTAGGTTCTAGATCGTGTCTGCGCTTGTAGTGTAGTCCCTCTTTGACATAAACCATGACACCACCATGGCTATCAGCTAGGCGGTCTTTCCGCTGTGGTTTGTTAAGAGAATCTAAGAGAAGATCATTTGTTGGAATATCAGGGTTGAGCCATGTCTCAGAAAAGGCTAATATATCAAAGTCCAAAAGTTCACTCTAAATTATATCAAGTTTAGATGATATGCTTTGTACATTGAAGTGTACAAAAGATAAGTGGTGAGAGAGGTTTAGATTGTCAGTCATAGAACAAGATGAATTTGACAAAGAGCTGTCAATGCTGATGGTTGATGTTGAAGACACAGGTCCTGGATGGGGATGTATATCTACACAGCAAAGCAGGAGACTGTATGTCCATGTCGCAATGATGGTTGTAATAAGGAGCAATATAAGTATATTTGAAAAGACGACATTTGACATGTAATGCTTACCATTAATGACAGCTTTACTGCAATAATTAAGAGAAGCTTTACGAGTTGAAACTTCATTGTATTTAATAGCTCTCAGAGAACAGAATAGGCAGTAAAGTCGTGGATTGTTACTTAAACTTCCATCTAAAATTTGGTGTCATTTTGTCTCAAACCTACAAAGACATGGCACTATATCCGCACATGCACCAAAACGTGTGTTGCAATTTGCTTCAGAAAAACTTCAGTATACTGGAGCGGCTTTTATATAGAGGTCTGTAACTCGAGAAAAATAGTAAGTTCTTCTCTATGTTTGGTGCTATTTGAAAGGCGACAAATAGTTCTTATAAGAAAGGTATGACATTTTGTCGTAGTAGATATTTGAAGAAAGTTATGAAGCTACTTGCATTCATATTTGAACAGCCCTCGTACTCAGGGTCTAAAATTAAAAAAAAACGTGTGTTCAAGGTTGCTTGACCGTGCCTAATTTTTTGCCCCCACCCTCAATTTTTCAGCACTTTTAAGGGATTTCCCAGTTTGGCCATATTTTCCCCATGTAAAAACTTACCAAAATTAAAGCACTTTCTTACCTTCGGCCCCTATTTAAAAAAATAATATAATCTTGAACACACGTATTTTTTTCTGGGGGGCGTTTTTTTTTTTTTTTTTTTTTTTTTTTTTTTTTTTTTTTTGGTGGGTGTGCCTAATATAAAAGCAGACCATAACAGAATCATCTGCTGACACCATTTGAATGGTGTTTAAATGGTGGGTCGACTATGACATTTGGCCATTCAGCCTGCCACTGTCATACGCTATATTGTCTTCTGTATTTTATGATTCTGCTGTGAGTCTTTGTCTCTTCCTCACGTTGCCGTATGGGTTGACCTGTATATAGTGCGTTATTGTTGCATTCGTGGTTATGCTCACTTTTTCTTGCATTATAAGACAGCCGGTTCCCTCGCATGATAAAAGTGTTTGAGAAAAGGCAAACGGGCTATAAAACATATATTAGAATAAGGAAGAGTCACCAACTACGATACCCTACCATAGCTGCTGGTTCAATCCAATTTCGATTATTATGCCAGAGAGTTCTTATTTTGTAAGTAGGTCAAAAATCTTTTGACTGTGTTTCTGACTAAATGAGGACACATAAACTATTCTGTAGTCTTGGCATTGATTACTGAAAGAAAAAAGACTGTTCTGACGTGGAATATAGTACAGGGTAAAACACAATTTTCAGAGCACCTCTTTATGTCTGGTATCTACAATGGTGGGCACTGTGTGATGACTTGGTGAGTGTGACTTTCGAAATGTGAACAGCGGTCAAGTACTCTTTTTTCAACAGATACAGTACAACAATAAATCTTGTGAAAGAGAAGCAAAATGGGTCCATCACTTAGGACCACAAGAGAGGAGTTTTGGGCACTCCTCTTTTAGTCAAAAACACAGCTAAAGTTTGTCCCCCTCAAAATTTCAAAATTCGCACTCCTGGCATAATGTTCAAAATTGAGCGAGTTAGTACAAATAGAGCATACTACATAGATAAAGAGATTGTCACTCAAGCTCACCAAGTATGTCGCTGATACTGGTGAAGTCCTACTTGTCTTTCGCCATTTCCCGTGGGTCCAGCGGGCTGCCAGCTTTGAATTTTCTCAATCAAGGGGGATAAGACAGTACTGTAAAGAAGGTCCTTTACAATCGTCAGGGACCTTATACAATATACCGAATATAGACCACTGATCAGGTTAAGCTTGGCTCACCTCTGGTTTACCGGGCGGAGTTTATGGCGTAAGACTAAATCTCAACGTTTTGCTTGTTAAATAATGGAGGCTGCGCCCCCACACCCATGCTTCCTTTTCGTGTAAGGGCGCTTCAATCATTTGTAGGCCACATTGTTACGATCTTTTCGGATTCAAATATAGTAGAAACCCTAGAATAAAGTGCGCCTGGTAAACCAGAGACTACCCTTAAGTTTTTAAAACTGAGAGAGACATACCAAATTAACCCTGATGCGTACAGTACTGAATTACGTGTATAATCGAGGCTTGTATAGGTGTTTTAGGGACTCGGGATGTTTGCCATTTTACTTCCAGGAATATAGGATACTATCCAGTTTACTTCTAGGGATATGGGATACTTGGTTCAATATTTTCGTTACTTCCAGGGATATTGAAAATTTAGGAAAATTAATTATGGAGATATTTGCCATTTTATAAGGGATATTTGTCTGTTTACCTCATGGGATATTTGGTACCCCCCTATACAAGCCTCATGATCATTGTGAATGGATATGTTTGATTGCTTTGCACGATTTAGGTAGCGCCTAAGTTCATGTTATGATAAATAGAATGTTCGTGCTCTTGTACATTTATTATTAAATGAATTAAACTCGTTGCGAAAACGGGATAAAATGTTCTAACACTGGTCGCCTATATTGCCGACTCGATTGCATATGGTAAAATTCAGTGATTTATCATGTTTATTGGTTGATAAATCACTGCACGTACTAGCATGACGTCATTCGGTCGCCAGTTTGATCTTCGTGACGTCATCTATAACTTACAGCCTTGTATCGTTGGTAATAGTCGGCGTAACGTCTTTTTACAACAGTTACTAGTGAACGGGCAAAACGTACGTAAACGTATGCGTGTTAGTCCAGACAAGAGTAAATGGTAAGGGAAATTCTAAAACTCTGTTCAAGATAGCAGATTCTTTATAGACTCTAAAGGATTGGTTCATACTTTTATCTTTTGAAATAAATTCGTGCTGGCAGTGATTAGATATATCACTGGCCGGAGGTCAGTCGTTACAAGTGGATAAATCACGAGCGCTCTACTTTTAACGACTGACCTCAAGCCAGTGATATACTAAGCAACAAATCACTGCTAGCGCGAATCTATATCTTAAATTTATCATAATATGACGTCGCGTCTAGGAGTGAAAAAATATCATGCATTAAAATCGAAAAATCACTAGTTGTTTACAGATTTTGATAACGTTATTAAATGACGCCCCTAGCAATGTTCTGAGTACAAAATGCCAATCTCTTAACTTTTTTACGCCCGACATTTATGATTAGATTTCAAAGTGATCTTAATGTACAAAAATGTAATACAATGCATGATAAATAGAATCTAATATTCGTGCTCTTGTACATGTACTTTTGAATTTATTAATCTCGTTGCGAAAAAGGGATAAATGTTCGACAAATCTCTATTTTTTTATTTTACACAACTTGTTTAGTAAATTAAATAAAACATGAGCAGCCATGCATAAAGATCCTATAAGTAATCCAAATATACCAGATCTAAATATTGAAGACACGTGCCGAAGCATGGAAAATGTTCATATATTGCTAGTGTTTTTGATCACCAAGCCCAAAGTAAGGTTTTCTCGTATCGAGGTTCAGAGTTGTATGGAGTGTTGTTCAATGTATAACTTCAGCGCCTTCTTGACTGTGTATGAGATAATACTACTACAAGTTATCACATAATTTTAAGCGTTAAAGGTAAATAACCACGTATAATGCATAAAAGATTACATCTTTATATGTTGCACATTTCCACAACATGAATTTGAGCGCACATGTGATTTCCGACAATGTGGCATTTTGGCATGTGTAGATTCAGACGAGCATGTACAGCCTGCTTTTAAGCTTAGAAACTCCAAATTATGTTCAAGTCAGTAGCTTAACACTTAAAGAATATTCAAGCGACTAGCAAAGGCTCTGACCAGACTGTACGTATGCGCAGGCTGACCTGAGACTTTGCTGGTCGCACATAGCACATTGTTGGGAATCTCATGTCGCGGCTCATTTTATTTAAGCACAATATTCCCGCTGGTCAGTCGTTAAAAGCGCGAAGCGGGATTGATTTATCCACCTACGACTTACCGACAGACAGTGATATAGTAAACAACAAACCGCTGCCTTTCGATTCTAACACACGAAAACGTTGAAATTATGAACGATTCCTTCAGGCTCTATGAAGATAACGCCATCTTGAAAAGAGAGATAGAATTTCCAGACCAAAACGTATAATTTTACGTGTGTTTTGAACGTTCATTAGTTATATAAACTACAAATTAGGTTCCGCCATATCATGTCAATACAAGGCTTTTAATATGGGAAACATGTAGCTGACGTCATAAAACTGGCGATCGAATGGCGCTAATTTCGGTCACACTAACCCACCTTGTGATTTGTTACTCAATATATCTACAGCCAATACCAAAGACATTATCAGCTCAATTTTTAATGTATTGGTAAAATGCTACTTGATCTCCACCGCACTATGGTATGTGTAGTGTTACGCAAAAGATAGTTTTGAACATTTTTTTTAAAATAGTTGAAAAACAGCAATATTAGCGGGACACTCAGCCAACTATTTGAATTTTTGCACATTAGTTTTCAACTTTATAGAATTGGACGGGTCAATTTTTCTACACTAGTTTATCTCATTTTAACCTTTGTCCAGCTGCACCCAGGTTTATCCCTTTTTGAAAACACTGTAAATCCAGATTAGCTGGCTCTTGACGAAGGCATCTGATCAGTATTCTCAGATTTGGCAAAAACAACCCTACAACTGGAATGCTGCAGGTAAACAGGAAAAGAATTGGGGAGGGGTGTAGTACATATAATATTCGGCATGGCAATGGTTAATACATCTCGTTTATGCAAATCATCTAATTACATTTTGCATATCTACAATCACAAACGGGTCTCGTCGCAAGAAAACCTGATTTTGTTGTATGGAAACATCAATGGCGCAGACGAGCCTGTGCATCTGCACAGCCAGATCAGCGCCTTTGTTGTTCGCTCACTGATAACAATATTATATAAACCTGCTTCATGCGAAATGTTAATATTCAAGTTAGTCTCTGTAGCTGAGCAGACTGGCTTGAGCATTATCTAATATTGACCCGAGATTGCACGCTGGCTGGAAAAGTATTATAAATTTTAAATATAATTTCTGATCTGAAAACACTATCGACTTAATAGGTACTTTGAGATATCAGGAATCAAGGGATCAGCAGTCCATTGCATGTATAGTCTGTGGTAAAAGTCGACCATAATTTCGTATAAGAAAGAAATCTCTGCTGTGAGTTCCAATACTTACAAGGGGTTTAAGATGACCAAGGAAGAAGACCAAGTTTCAATATCTGAATGTAAGTTACTTTTGTTTATCACGATAATCTCTCACCCCGCACTAAATCCACCCCCCCCCCCCAATCTTGAAATCCCGACATTCGTTCATCAACCAAGGGAGTAGCCAAAATGCTCAAATAATTACGCAAATCAAAGGGAGCCTACTATATAACAAGAAGATTTCTCAATCAGTTTCGTCCCTTTTCAAAAAGTGGAATGCTTTTAAAGAAAATGATTTGCTCCCAGGGGGGGGGGGGGGGGGGCTAATGCTTTCCATTAAGAACATGCCCTTACTTGTGATATGGAAAATGTTATTACCACATTATATGATTTCAATTGAACGTGTACAATATTTGTTACGCACGTACGTAACTGCGTAAAGAAATTACGCCTATGAAAACAAAACATTTCCCGATTGAACAACACTTATCAATTTTAGGTCTTTATTTTGGAATAACTTAAACATATATAAAACGGTCATTCGATCTTCTGTGCCTTGACCATAAACGCTGCAGAGCATTCAGCTTGTTTCTCCGGATGTTTCCATACCTTTATGCGAGATATGTAGGACTAAAACAGGGTTAGGGAACACGTGACTTGCGATGTCATATTTGTTTCAGTAGGGGCTTAGCCATCTTCAAAATTGTGCTCGTATGTAATAAGTTGTTTTGCTTTATTCTCTGTACCTCAAACGTTGCAAAAGCATGCAACACTTTCACGGCTAGCCAGAAGCTTATAAACAGGTGTAATTTAAATATTTTTACTTTGCTCGTTGTCATTTGTTTTACTTCGACACTCATTTTTATATCACCTTTACCAACTTTAGCATGGAATATCACTTGATGTGCAAGGTCTACACTAATGTAGGTGGTATAAAAGAGTTATACCATGTTTGTCCACCTGTACGTAAGATAATCCACTCGCTAAAGCTCGTGGATTATCTCCACGTACAGGCGGACAACCCATGGTATAACTATTACATAATTAGGCCATTGTCTCAACTGTTATGTAACGGTATGGTTTGTGTCAACGTGTTTGCTTTCACCAGATAACAGAGCATACAGCTAATTTGCTACCAACACAACTGCAATGAGGCACGCCATATTTTGCTTACCTCTTATGAATAGACACATTTAGCTGACGGAAGTGGAGACAAGCTTCAAAATTGCCGCGCCCACAATGTTGATACGATGACGTCACAAATCACGTTTTCCGCCCCCGCGTAAAATGAGTTCTTGCACCCAGTGACTCCACAGATACAGTCCACTATTGGTTTATAGATTTTTAGATGAAAGGTCATCACTGTGGAATCTAACTATTCGCCTGATTGTGTGATACAAATGTTTATATGAGTTTTGGCATTCACGTTTCTGGTTAAGACAAAACTAATTTCTGATTTCGTGGCCGTCACCAACTGTTAAGCTCAATCACGTAGCGATTGAACTATATACCGCTTGCTGAGAATGAGTTTGCTCCCCCCCCCCCAAGGGAATTTTGCAGACATATCCTATCTTGTAGAGAATTAAAAGCCGAGTCTTTTAAGAGATGTTTGCACTCTGTGCTCCGGGGCGTTAGTCTGTAAGAGCCTGTAACACACGTTACTTAATCAAACTAAGAAAAAGTAAATTGAAAGTTTGGGCTACAAATTAAGGACATTAAAATATTCATTTTTTAAAAATCATTCATATAGTCTGCATACTGGATATCTTAACTACGTATGACAGCCATTTGAAGAAAATTGCGCCTTCTTAAGGTGTCATATTCGTTACATAAATCAGATAACCCATTAAAATTTGCAAGTGTGGCTAACATCATTTACATTCACAATCTCTCTGTGTGTTCTGCAAACCGTTTTAACCATGTCTGACTAGCTGATGCAATTGGCTAACAGAAAAATTAAAGTTTGTTTCCCTAGCTTAAATAATTTTTCTGGAATAAGCAGTTAAACAACCCTACCCTACCCAGCTTTAAGGTGGAATGTTTGGTATTAAAACTAAAGTAAAAATAGTTAAAAAATATTTGCAGTTGATGAATGTCTTTCATTGTTTGGGATTTATTTGCTTATATGAAAAGACTCATAAATCTGCAAGTTTTTTGCAAAATTTTTAATATCAGAGGCTGTAACATATGTTACCTTATGTAATAAATGGGCAAGCTCATTGTCTTTACGTAAGATATGCCTAAAAATGTTTTAATCTCCTCGAGGGAATTTTGCAGACATATTCCTTCTTATAGAACAACTCAAGCTGCAATGAATAAGGGACGTTTGCACTCTCTATGTTGGGGCGTTAGTCTGAAACAGCGTGTTACATGCGTTACTATATCAAATAAATGAAATATAGTTTGAGCTAAAATTGTGAAAAAAACTCGCAGCTGTTGGATATCTTACATGGTTTAGGGATTTTAAACTGGCTCGTATAATAAAGACTTATAGATCTGCTAGTTGTCATCAAGTTTTAAAGATCAGAGGGCGTTATATATGTTAGCGTGATAAGTAAAATCATCAAACAGTATTTTGACATCAAGCTGAGTAAGGGCCTGCTCCATTCTAATCCCCTTTGGAATTCTGCAGACATATTACATCTTATGTAACCATTCAAGGTGCATTTAATAAGAAATGTTTGCACTCTGTAAGTCGGATCGTTAGCCTGTAACAGCTTGTTACATATGTTAATATATCAATTTGAGAATAAGAAATTTGAATGTGTGAGCTACCAAAAGAAGACATTAAAATTATCTAATAGACTGACATTCTTATAGTCTTTATACTGGATGTCTTTATTACATATGGAAGCTGTTTAACATTAATACGGCTAACTGTGGTGTTATGTACGTTACATGAACCTAATTATAATTTAAAAGCTATAATTGTGGCTATCGTCATTTAGTTAAACAACTACTATGACTTGGTTTCAAACTGTTTTATTAGATTTTAAAAACATATACTCAATTGATGAATAGGAAATACAAGTTTGCTTTTCTATCTTAAATATATTGTCTCGTAGGAGCTAATACACAGCCCTACTCCCAGTTTTACAGAAAAGCGAATTTTGTTATTACCGTTTAAGTAAAACACATAAAAGCGATTACAGCGTGTGGATATTTTTCATTTTCTTAGTCTGTCTTGCTCATATATCTGCAAGATGTCATTAAGTTTAAGATCAGGACTATTAATGTGTACTTATAAGTCTTTGGTGCCCAAACACTAGAAATTATATTCATTTCTGATTATCAAGCCCATGAACTGTTGTTACAGATGTTATCAACGACCTTTTGGACACATTTCCTAATACTGTGCATATAATGCTAAATATAGAGCCACAAATATAAATTAAAAGATAGTTTTACATTTTTACAAGAAAATACAATAAATGAAATGCTCCAAACTATTTCTCATCGATTTAACAATTATGTTAAACGTTTGTCCTTGTCTGCTTCTGTGGTAATCATTATTTTCACACGCCTCCTTGCAACTAGTAGAATCATCACACAATATTTCAATCATTTACTGTTATTCAATTTTACTACAAGTCCACTCAAAATTGATGAGCCATTATCAACTTTCCAATTTTGCCATTCATGGCTTGGAACATTCTGAAACTGATATGAATTCCTAATAGTCGGCTCTTTGAGTATGTGATTCAAGTGATACTCTGCAAGTGAGAGAAAGACTAAAGCTTTACAAGGAGGAACATATGCCATTAAGAGAAATGAGTACTTGGACTGATGTACCTTGATATTTCTTTGATAAAGAATCCTATCTTAGCTGGTTAACTTTTATAAATGTAGCCTTTCCATACATGCAACCGACATATTTTCATCTAATAATGTCTCTGCACTTATTATCTTTCCTCAAGCGTTCAAAAACTTATTTGAAGTCTTAGTACTTCTGAAGTGCTGAAACCGAGGTAACTCTTTCCCTTCAGATAAACGAACTAGATGTATCACAGCAGGTAAAGCAATGAAATGCAAGATGAACAGAGCGCAAATTAGACCCTTTCAATGATTCACTAAGTTTCTAAGATAAGAGCGCTTATTAAAGGATGTAACATATACAACTTGTCATAATAAATGAGCAAGGGCATTGCCGTGACATCCTTTTTGATTACACAGTCAGAGGCAAGTGTTTTCAATTTCAGTGTTTTCAATGGATCATGAAATGAGGCACCTTATAAACTTATTTACTCTGTATAAACCTTCCATAGAGCATAATATAGAACTACTGGTTATCCCATTCTACCTATAGTCCACTTTCCTTCTTTTGAATGCAACAACTAGTGATATGGCTGCAAAAACTGAGAAATCATAGGTTTTACATTATTTTTAGACATGCTTCAATGTACTGACATCAAAAAACAACCAACTGCAAACATAATTGATGGTAATGTCCAACTTCATATTCTTTCTCTTATACCAGATAACTTTCAAGGTGTAACAGAAATTGTTTCAGACGGTCTGCCAAAACCATCAAGAGTCAACATTGTAACTAAAGAAAACTTATAAAGTTCTTTGGGCGCAGCAAAATACTATTGATCTAAGACCTGAGGACTTAAGCTACAAAAGACTGGATAGGTTCCATGGCAAATAATGCAAAAAAGCAGCCTATCAAATTTCTGTTTGACCAATGTCAGAAATCTTAAAGTATTCTTAGAGGTACACGGTAGAGACATAGATTTTGCAAAATCAGAGCAAAGTTATCATTTGACTAGCAAGGATGCAGAGGCAGCTGCAGTTAGATTGCTCTTGCCACTTCACAGGAAGAGATATATAACAGAGTCATACTCCATTGTATGCCTATATGTGAAAGGCATTAAACCCATATTTAATCAGGTGTATGATCCAATGACACTGACATGCTGTTTCTGCTTTTGAAGAATGCTAAGGATTCAAGTTTGGCTGAGTCAAGTTGTTTGATGCTGGCACTGGCCACACATACAAAGAAAATTAAGTCTTTTGATGGCAAAAGAGGAGGATCACACGAAATGCTTATAAGTGATGTTTGTCACAATTACCAATTTTAAAAAGTAATCTTAATTAATGTAACACATATAACACCATAGGAAGCTGTATATTTGTTAAAAATCTTTTCTTATGTATCAAAGGTATTCAGCATGCAAACTACATGAATAATTCAAATAAATAGATAGTTTTATGTCCTCTTTCTGTTTCTCAGACTTTCAATTCATTTATTCTTAAATTGATATGGTAACATATGTATCCTACCATTACAGGCTAACCCCCTAGTTAATAGAGTGCAAACATCTCTTATTTGATGCAGCTTGAATTGTTCTTTAAGGTAGTATATGTCTGCACAATTCCCAAAGGGGTGGAGAGGAACAGGATTGTACTCAGTTTGCAGTCCTAATACTATGCCATGATTCTACTGGTTGTTAAATGGGTGATTATTTTGCCATAGAAGCAGACACAATGATAGACATTGTGAAGGTGACTTGAATCAAGATTGTTTTTGAATAATTCTATTTAATAGGAATATTTATTAAATTGTGTCATTTAAATTAGAACTATTATTTTCTATCTATATGTCTATATATTCTAATATTATAGGCATTAGGAAATATGTGATTAAAAAGGTTATATATAACATAGGTAACACAATTCCATGGGTTTTTTTATCAGCAATGACTGTTATTACTAAGACTAAGGCACCAGAGGCTAGAGATTAATAGGAAAACATGTGAAAAATGGTATTTTTCTGAAATATCATCTCTTACTTCCAAGAAAATTTCTTTGCTCATTCATTATGCCATGTAACATACGTTACATACTTTAATAAGTGCTCTGATCCTGATGTAAAACTTGCAAATGTATGATTCTTTATTGCATTAGCAAGACAGTGCCAAAAATGTAAGATATCCACGAGCGTCAAATATTTTCATATATTTTTCTTCAATAATAGATACCAAAATTGTATACTTAAAATTGGGGGTAGGGTTGTTCAAAAGCTCATATAAAACAATGTATTTGAGATAGAAAATCAAACTTTGTTTTTTCTATCAGTCAAATAAGTATTTTAGTAAACTAAGATTAAAAACACTTGTAAAAATGCACAAATCGTCTGTAAAATGAAATGATGTTAGTCATGATTTGAACTTTCAAAGGGAAATTTAATCTATGTAACGCATATAACACCATTGAAGGCTGTAATTTTGTTTAAAATGCTGCTTTTATGTAGCTTAGGCATCCAGCTTGCAAACTACATAAGAAATTTGAATAATTAGATGGTTTAATGTCTTCTTTCTGTAGCTCAAACTTTCATTTTGATTTTTTTCCTTAGTTTGTTACAGTAACATATGTAACAGGCTGTCAGAGACTAACGCCCCGAAGCACAGAGTGCAAACATCTCTTAAAAGATGCGGCTTGAAATTTTCTTTAAGATAGGATATGTCTGCAAAATTCCCTGGGGGGGGGACCTTTTTTAGCTCGAAGTCTACTAGTGGCGCCACACAGCTTTCCACTAAAATACGTGTGTTTAGTATCATGTTTATATTGTAGGGCGGGGAAGATACCTGATTCTAGTATTTAACTGTATGATGGTGTTTGGAATCTATTTCTTCACCGACATGCCAAGTGCTCTACAGGCCCAGCTTCAGCAACCACAGGTATTTATTTGGACCAGCTCACGAGGTGATAAAACGTTTTCATGCTCAACTGAGCATGAAATTCACAGGTGGTACTCAGTGGAACAAATTCCAAAAGGAGGTATGGCATTTTGTTAAAACGGCACATTCGGCCGGAAACGTTCGAGATCGCTCCATAGGACAAAAAGGAAAAACAAAGGTAGTTCACATTGGCTTTTTTTAACCTGATAGGTTATACAGCGTGCTTGTTTAACCACGACTAGCGTACCAGGCCGGTATTTTTCGTGTAAAACAATAAGGTATGCACAGAGGTGTCTTTGTTGACGAAAAACTGGGAAAAAGCAACTTTGTGTTCGAGTCGATTATGAGATTCATGTAGTTCAACCAAATATTTGGGCCACACACAGAGAGAACTATTTCTACACGGAATAGCATCGCTATAATTAACCATTGTATATATCAAGGGGTCATAGGTTGGAAATTCCAAATTAAGACGTGATTCAGTTTATCTAAGAAATCAGTGCAGATCCTGATGAGATGCCACGTTTTGTGGCGTTTCATCTGGGTCTTCACTGTTTGCCAAAGTAGACTTCAAGGGGTTTCAAGTACACAAAAAGTTATACTGTCGCGTACCCAACCATAGCGTTATTTTATTTCATCTAGTTATGTCTTTTACAGACAAACTGCAGCAGCTTCAATGAAACCAAGAGCAATAACTGCTGTTCAGATTGCTTGGGACTTGGCGCAGACAGATACAACCAGCTGTATGCAGTCCACTCATGGACGTACGTATGCCTTTAAATGGGCGCGTGATATATTGGTACTAATCGCATGTGCGCACAACCTCCATGCTAACGTGTTCAGCGATGATAGATGTCTAAATCTTTGAGAGCTCATCTACATACATACATTGTGTATGTGAGCTACAGAGGCTCGTGCCTAGGCAGCCACTGCTTGATAATGCGATAAGTACCAAAATCTTATGCGCTCGCACATAATGTAGAAATAAACATGATATCCTTACATATGGTGGACTTCAAGTAACGGTATTGTCGAACATGTTTATGATATCCCCATCAGCTTCATAGCTATTTAGAATTTGTAACAAACCATTCGCGGATCAAGAAAATTTTGTCAGAGGGGGTCCAACTCAATTTAGTCGTATTTTTATTATATATTTTTAGTTTATGAGGGGTGCCAATATAAGCGGGCTATCATCAGCTTGCCAGGGAAACGCCATTTAAATGGCGTTTCGCTGGCGTGCGGATGATGGCCCAACTTTAAATTCTGGCTTGGTAGCTTTGTGTTTTTAGGGGTTCGGACCAGTATTGCTTAGAAACCCTTTTTTGTGAGTTTTCAGGGGGGGGGGGGATCTGGACGCACTGCCCCCTCTGGATCCACGCATGCAAACCATATACTAGGAAAATGGAAATGGGATCTAGAGGTATGTTAACTGGCCGCTTCGCTCACTACCACTATTATACATTGTATTATTGGGGAAAGTCTTAACGAAAATGAGTAAGATGTCTATCAATCCAGTTGCAGTCAATTTGACAGATTGTTTTTTGATGTTTTTGTTGTTGTATTTTATTTGTTTCTTTTTGTATATATATATTCCGATGTTATTCCCTTTTCAAGGTTGAGATAATAATTATCTAAAACAAAATTATATAGAATAATTGTGATCTAGTCTTAACAGTAATTTACTCTTTTTTGCAAACAGTTGGACCCAGATCAGGCCCATCAATAAGTTTAGGCTGCTCTGGATCATAACGGTATGACTTTCTAATGGTATTCCTTATATGATTGTTAAGTATTTTTTTTAAAATTCGGCAGAGGACAAAAACTCATGAGAAATAGCAAGCATGCAAAGAATTAACACATTGCCTACTGGAAAATTTTGCGTCGTTTTTGTCGTCTGCTGAATCAGATGTTTTTCTTCAAAATCAACATTTTTAAAACAATCTTTCATGAATACCATCAGAGTGTCAAACAGTTTGGACCCTGATCAGGCTCGACATTTTGCCAGGCTGCATCCGGGTCCTAACTATTTGCTAAGTTATGATCAGTCCAAAGATTTTTTTTCCACTTTCAGAAATGCTGTTCTTGTGTTTCCAGTTGGAGTTTTTGTGGACAGGATGGGAAATAGAGGTGAGTATGAATATCTACAATGTACGGGGGAGGGGGCATTTGGAAAGTTCGTAGCATGGTCTTTTATCTCAGTAACGGATTACAAACCATATCATGTTTTGTATCCTTTAAAGAGTTATGTTTCCTCTATGTTATAGCATTAATTTCATGAGGATGTTATAATGCAAACACGAAAAAGATTATTGCAAATACATGTACTGTTTGTATACTGGAATACGCAAAATTTCAGTGGAAAATCTAACTTTTTACCTTTTGAAAAGTGCATAACAATAACTGAATGTATTGTTATTTTCAGAAGAAGAGGGAAATGTTCTTGTGTGTGTTTCTTTCTTTATCGGGTATACTATAACATAATCAACTCTACCTAGCACCCCTAATTAAGCAAGACAAATTCACGCTAAAGAACCTTATACTCTAACAGCGCAGTCATCGCGTGTTGATTGCAGTCGACGAGTGCACAGAGTAGTGTACCTAGCTGTTAAAAAGGGTAATATTTTGGTCAATAGTTTACTTCTGAAAATATTCATCTCTAATTATTGTCACTTATAGATCAAGCTCTGTATCTGCTGAACAAAATTTATGTGGGTTGACTGGTAGACGATACAGCGCCAGAGTTATGCAAAAATTGTGTGTTTTTTCTTGAAAAAGAGCTTGAAATGACTTTTTGTTTATGTTCTGCAATTTATGCTTTCTTCAAAAACCTAATATTCCAGAGGAACCAAAATATTAAAAACAAATATCAACATTATATTGATTTATGTCGAGGCATTTTTAACCAACACCACGCGGCACAACGATAGCTGTTGCGTCTTCTAAATACTTGGTAAAACCTGCCTTTAGCAATACAATACAATACAAATTTATTAGCATATCAGCAAAAAACAATGCCTTTGGCTATATACAATACAAAGCAATATGACACATCTAGCTAGTCTGTTATACAAAAACACATACACAGTTGGCTGCAGAGACAAACGTCACCACTCCATCCGTTACTAATACACATACGCATGTTCTTACGCATATTTAGCGGCCACTCAAAGAGGAGACCCAAAATTGGTTTTCAAGACCGATTATCACTTAATGCAGGTTAAAAGTATTGCAGAATGCTCCAAAAGAGCATTCTGCAATACTTTCAACCTTCATTAAGCTGCCATTTGTCTTTAAGACCTTTGCTTTGTCTATTTTCGAGTGGCTGCTTAAGGCAGGTTTTACTGTTCATGTACTTTAACTTTATTACAGCTTCAAGCTTGATTGCAACCATTTCTACTGTAATCGGTGCATGCCTTTTCGCCGCTTCTGTTTCACCCAATATACGTGGTACCAACACTATGTTCATTATGATGATGGTTGGCAGGTTTTTTACAGGTGCTGCCTGTGGATCAAGTAGAAGTGAGTAAAGTAAAACCTGTGTAAAACGGCCACTATCAATAAGATCAAAAATTGGTTTTCAAGACCAATTATCGCTTAATGCAGGTCCAATGTATTGAAGAATGCATTCTGCAATACTTTCGACCTTCATTAAACTACCATTTGTCATTAAAATCTTTGTTTTGACTATTTTGGATTGGCCGTTTTACGCAGGTTTTACTGTAGTTTTTCATAGTGCCGTTCACCCCCATTTAAGCCAAATGGACTTGTCTATCCTAATCAGTAGGACGAGCCCATTTCCAACTTTAGGTGGTTTGGATGTATTTTTCTGTTTTCCCCAAATTTTATTAGAGCACATAATGCGATGTCTTATCTGGATTTGCACTGTTTGCGTACATAGAATAACAGGACACTTTTTTTTATATATATGGGTTAAAATTACTGTCGAGATATATACGTGACAGCAAAAGAAACGCATAAGTTTTATTTAATTTACTTGTTTAACATTTGAAACCATAATTCATTTTACCCTTTCATCTGGGTCTGCACTGTTTTCCAAAGTACCTGTTTGCAGGTATGTAGAAGAAATATAGCTAAGGAGTGTATCTACGGTAAGTATCAATGTCTTATAATAGGTTCACCCAAGTAATGCCCTTCCGTGTTTGTTACAGTTGTTCAGGATCGTGTTCTGGCTGTATGGTTTAAAGACAAACTGGCTTTGGCTTTTGGAATTATGGTCAGTGTCCTCCGGTTAGGAAGTGTGTTAAACTTTCTGATTAGTCCCCATATTGCTGCTAGATATGGGATATCAACAGCACTTTGGGTAGGTAAGTATTCACTATCTATTAACAGTCAGGGCCTGGAATTACAATGCCTCCTTAAAGTTAAGGAAGACTTAAGTCAAGTATTGATATTTCAACATAATACATTATATGCTACATAAATTGCCTGGATCGATGTAGTACTTGTGGTCAAAGATATCATTGTGATCTACAGAAAAAATGAAACTATTTTGATTTTAATCTGTTTGGCATCCTGAAAAAATCAATACTTAACTTAAGTCTTCCTTAACTTTAAGGGGGCATTGTAATTCCGAGCCCTGGTCGGTTACTTGCTCAAGTGATTATAATAATCACTAGACAGAGTGCTCTTTCTTGCCCACCAAAATCTTAAATCACTTGACAGAGTGATAAGTAGAACAAATGACGAAGATTCGGCCAGTAAAAGTAAAACAAATTAAGCTCCCGGGAGGTCTAGGCTGTTGTGCGTTCTAAGGCGATGATTATATTGTTGCCTTTTCATGCGAATCCAGAAAGTTTTTCAGAGGGGTCCAGCATTTTTTTAGTTAATGAGTGGATCCAAATACAACTATAATCGGGCCATCATCGGCCCGCCAGCGAAACGCCATTTCAATGGCGTTTCGCTGGCGTGCCGATGATGGCCCAACATTGAATGCAAGTTTGGTTGCTTTGTGATTTTTAAGAGGATTCGGACCAGTATTGCTAAGAAACCCTATATTTCTGTGATTTTTCAGGGGGTCCGGACCCCTTGTCCACCCCTCTCTGGATCCGCCCATGTTATTCAATGATATTGTTGCTACCATTGTGTTTTGTGTGGGCCCTTGTTTTGTGGTGTTGTTCTTTGGTGTCCTTTTCAGTTTGGCAGTCATCGCGTTGAGGAAGGAAAGAGAGAGATGGTTGCTGAGATTTAATTGTGATGTAGCAGTCTGTTCTATGTCTCTTCTGCACGGTGCCGTGAGTTGGTCTTCAGTCTGTGCCTGTGGCATTCCCTTGTCATACATTTTTTCATACACATACAGTAAAACCTGTCTTAAGCGACCACTCAAAATGTACACCAAAATTGGTTTTAAATACCTATTATCGCTTAATGCAGGTCAAAGGTATTACAAAATGCTCCAAGGGGAGCATTCTGCAATACTTTCGACCTTCATTAAGCTACCATTTTCCATTAAGACCGTTGTTTTCGTGTTTGTCTATTTTTAAGTGGCTGCTTAAGACAGGTTTTACTGCATTGGCCCTCACGCAAGATTTTAGAACTTATCGAAAATGTTAAAAAGCCTCCTTTAAACTCCCATTCGAATGTATCCAGAGGGGCTTGAGGTCATATATTTGTGTGAGCATACTATGTATACGCAAGACAAGGCCCTGAGGTTATATAACTTTTTTCATGCTCGACTCAACTGAGCATGAAATATCAACTTCTCATAAAAACTAAAATATCGAAAAATGAAGAAGATTCTTGCTGTTAATCTCTCAGATATTATATTTATCATGCTAATAAATGTTAAAATGCCAATCATTGTTGGCATTTTAACATTTATGAGCAGGATAAATTTCGTGCTCAGCTGAGTTGAGCATGGAAAAAGTTTTATAACCTCAGGGCAAGGATGTTCTGGCGAGACTGTGCATATGCCAAATCTCGTCTGAGCCATGAGTAAACCTGTCTTCAAACTGGTATACTCAGCTACAGAGAACAGTTTAAGTCTTTAAATTTAAAATTTGGCAAATAAAAGTATTAAATATACTGTCTTGGCAGCGACAAAAAAGAGCTGGTGCAGATGCACAGGCTGATCTCCCCTTAGTTATAAGCATATGGCATTTTAGTGGGAAATTAAAACCACGGCACATCCACGGCACTGCTTGGACACATCGTAAGTCAAATCCCAGTACTTAAGCCCCCGCTATGTCCCCTATATCCCCGGCCCCAAGGAGGGGTGGCATACAAATGACTGGTGCATAATTGAATAATTTGATGCTGACTCCCTGGATGAAGTCTCTCCAAAACGACTAAACGACTGAAATCAGGCTGCTACAGGGCTTTAGTTAAGAGTGCGTAACGAAAATTTAATTTATCATTTCTCAACCAAAACATATGTTGTGGGTACTCAAAAGAACCGTCTCAATGAGACGGTTCTTTTGGGCACCCCAAACATATGTTCAAATCGGTGGGTAAGAATTTTTTTACAATGTTACGCTGATTTTTTTTTTTGTTTATCTAAACCTGTGGGCCACAACATGATACGGAAACAATAACGAAGCTGGGGGATAATATAATAAGAATGCAAGTTATGCGACTGGATATAGATTTATTCTGACATGAAACTAGAGACACTCATTATTTATGATAAATTAAAGGTGGGTGATATTTTAAAATTATATATAAACTACAACAAAGTAGCATACATATAAAGTAATCAATTCGGACTACCTTTGACTAGTTCATATAAATTTCTTTGATTTTCAATTATCATTTTGTGTTTTAAATCAATGTTTGTGTATTTTAACACATCAAAAATCAAAGAAACTCATTAGAAAAGCCAAAAACAAGCCCAAATTTAAACGTTTTCAAGCTGGAAAAAATAATCCGAGAGATGCATCTAGCACAGAGTCATATCAGCCTGTGGATTGATATGACACTGTGCTCGTTGATTATACGGTAGTGTGTGTGTGTGTGTTTTTTTTTTTTCAGCTTAAAAACCTAGAATTGTCCGATAACTGCCACAGTGTTTGTCCAGATAGAGTTTGTGTGTTTTACACATGTGTTTTACAAGTGACCTCTCATGAGTGACATTATGTAATTACACGCTGACTTCCAGGAGCCTTCATCTGCGTCGTAGTATTTTACCATCCTGCCAATCAAAAGCCCAAATGCTTGCTGAAATAAGAAGAATGTACATTCAGTTGACTATTATAACCTTATTGACCCATATAAGCCGAATGGAATTTCCCATTCTTATCAATCGTACCAGTCAATTTCCATTTAAAGTGTTGTTAATTTTTAAATTTTTACTCAAGTTCTGATGGAACATTCTTAAAGCAAACAGTGGATGCCCTGATCAGACGCTGCGTTTTGCGGCGTCTGATCTGGGTCTGCACTGTTTGCATATGTCTCACAAAAAGACCGCTAAGCTTATATTGGTTAAGTTCCAATGCACTTAGAGAGAAATGAGTAGTTCGAGCTAATGCGAATGGGTTTGTAAATGATAAAAAAACACCAGATCGCGAGTTACAATGTAAAATTGATCAAAATTATATTTGAAAAGGGGAAAAAATGATGAAAATCATTTAAATTGGGGTTATATACACATTTTGTCAACCTGCCTAAAATCCGAATAATTAAATAAATAATTAATAAATAATTAATTACACAGCTGGGTAAGAAAATAATTACTTTTTTATCTTCAAAACCTATTTATCTGAACCTTTGATATATTGTAAAATCTGCCAGTTTAAAGCGGCCACTCAGAAATAGACAAAACAAAGATCTTAACGACATGGTGTAGTGGATAAGCGCTATGCCTTGTAAACCAGGGGTCGCAGGTTCGATTCCCGGCTTCTCCATAAAACCATAAAACCACATAAAACCACTTTCGGTGAGCCTTCGGGTGCTCCCGTCATATAATAAACAAACAAATCATAAACCCTCCCGGCGGTACTGGTTTCTACCCAGGGAAAGCCACAAAAAGTGTTAAATGAAAGTCAAACGCATTTTGCAATACTTTTGACCTGCAAAAAGCGATAATTGTTCCTGAAACCAATTTTTGTCTTCTTTATGAGTGACTGCTTAAGACAGGGTTTACTGTTGTTATACCACCCTTACCAACTTTAGCACGAACTATCTCGCGCTGTGCAAGCTCTACACTGATATGGGTGGTATAAAATAGTTATACCATGTTTGTCCACCTGTACGTAAGATAAACCACTCGCTAAAGCTCGTGGATTATCTCCACGTACAGGCGGACAACCCATGGTATAACTATTACTTATACCATGTTTGTCCACCTGTACGTAAGATAATCTACTCGCTAAAGCTCGTGGATTATCTCCACGTACAGGCGGACAACCCATGGTATAACTATTTATCAGTCACCACTAATATTAACTGAATTGTTTCAACCGAACCTAATAGACGTTTCCTATCTCACGGCATGTTACCTTTATCAGGTCATGATGACGTTGCACCTTACACTGAATCAACACAGAAATAAAACAATTACGTCATAATCGCTAGTTTGAAGAGTGTTTAACAATGGGTATAATAGGCCTACTGATAAATAGAATACCAGGTTCGTGTCTTTTGATATCAAGTTTACTAGGCTCGGCTTTGAGAACGTCAACAAGCATTCTCAAAGCCTTGCCTGGTAAACTTGATATCAAAAGACACTCACCTAGTATTCTCTATTACTAAATCCACAAGCATTAATTTATTACCTCAATATCTGCAGCACTAACACCTCTGGCCTTGTGGAGTTTGGCAAATCTTGCGACTTGGATTCCCAAAATGTTGTCGTTGTGCATATTGTCAACAAACATATCGATTGCTCCCTTGAAAGACTGTGACTGTGCGGCAAGCGCTGAGCTACCGCCGACACTTCCCTTTGATAATCCCTTCATCAAGCCACCACTGAATCGCCCGAATGCACTAGCATTTTGGTCGAACAAGCTGAAAGTATAAAGCTAATCGTTATTTAAGATTTCATTTTTCTAATTTTAAGCCATCTATAATAAATATGTCTTTGATCAATGGCAAACTTCATGGAATAACAGCAATCGAAATAAACTTCTTGAGATAAAACAAACTATTGGTGAACATCAATCAACATTAGAAAAGAAGAAACTGTTTTAGTTCGTCTCCGTTTGGGTCATACAAGAGTCACACATTCATACTTACTACTAGGTGAAGAACAGCCGCAATGTGTTGGTTGCGATGCACCATTTACTGTACGTCAGTTTCGTTTGGAGTTTGGCATTTTGCACAAGTAAGAAATAGTTGCTTCTATATTAGTTTAAACAATATTTTATTGAAATATTCTACATTCATACAATATATACATTGTCAATGGATACAGGATCTGACAGTACGCTATAAGCTTATATGAAAGTCATTTCCTGTTTTAGGTATGTAAATAGCTTATAAATCTTCAAAGAAACTCGCGCTAAGAAAGTAATACAAGCATATTTCATTATAGAGAAAAAAGCAGAGACAGACAGACAGACAGACAGACAGACAGAGCTGTTGACGGCGAACCTATCATGTGTATTTATCTGTTTCTAGCAAAAAAGATTCTTTGGATTGTTTTGACAATAGAAGGTGTCTTATCATGTTGTATAGAAAGAAGTGGATAGCAATACAGTATACCAATAAGTATCAACTCAATGAACAAATCTTTAATTGGGCCTCGTCACGAGAAAACCTGTCTTTGGGATTTCGAACAAAGTGAGACTCAAACCAGTCCCCTCAGCTTAAGAGACTAGCTAGAAAATTGAAAATTTGCTTGCAGCAAGTTTAGATATGATTATTTCCAATAAGCAAATAACAAAGACGCTGATCAGACTGCGTCGATGCATCCTGTCAAAAAATTTCCTTAGACATACTGGTACAGACCCCCTCGAGAAGCAATTGGACCTCGAGTCAAGTTGTTGCTCGAGGGAGATTTGTATGGCACTCTGTGAAAAACACATTGATTACTATAAAAAGAAGAACGTTGTCATGGCACCCAATCCCCTGAGGGAATTTTCTCGATCTTCGCATGCAATGAAAATATTAACGTTAAAAGTCAAAGATATGATTAAAATATTTATGTTAACGAACGGTAGAAGATATGCTGTGCTGACGTATGGTACTGACTAAGCACACAGCTACATGTAAGATATAAGTAAAAATAAAGATATAATTAAGTATTCTAGCATTGCGGAAAATGACACTTACTCTGACAAATGAGTACGTCATTGTAAACCATTTTTCATAAATTTCAATATGCTGTGGGTACTAAAACACACATTGATATGGTTCCTTTGAGCACGCCAAACGCATGTTTTACCGTACAGGTAAAATATACTCATTTTTTTCTAAAACGATTGCTTACTTGACCTGAGAGCGGTTAAAAATGTAACTTACTCTTGGAACAATGCGGCACCATGGGATTCCCAGTCACCCCTGGCACAATACCAGCTTCCTCTCACGGCATCTCTCTCAGCAGCGTTGATACCCATAATTGACTGGTCGGTAGAGGGGAATTACCTGTCAATTAAGATGTTGGAAGTGTGGTAATCAGACCAAAACAATGATGTGGGAGTTCTTTATTTATTTTTTTCGAACCAATCCTTACATTTTTTTTTCTATTTTATCCATTTTTGGCCGCAAGTTTCGCCTTATATTTGAATTCTTTTTTCTGGCCTCACTCCCTTTTCCAATTCCACCTTGTCTACGAGGGATGATCCAAAAGTTCTGATCGTTGCCTTGTAGTTTTGTCCATAGACATTTTAGAGGCATACTATGCACCATTCAAAGGATCTAGTTTTTACCTTTAAAATGATGCTAATATTTTCTAGCAGTACTTTTTCGATTAATATTTACAGCACATTATATATGTTCCATTCCATACCACTGGCATTTTTTCATTTTATAGAATAATGATAATATTTGAATCTGAATCTTTCAAGCCCAGCATCTTTAAAACTACAAAATAAAACTGCATTGTCTTTTTACTTTTTTTTACTTGTAATGTCCATTCAAATGTTAGAATGACGACAGGTTATGTCAATTCAATATTTAAAGCTCAATGCGGAATTCTTATGACGTCATTGAAATTGACAACTACGTCATTTTGAATACATTGCAGAATTTTCATTTCAAAGAATATTCTATTTTTGTCTATCAATTTGGACTAAAAACATTTCAAACTAAATATTGACAAAATATTTAAGACCAATACTATTCTGATTACAAATATCTCAATCTTAATTGAAATATTGTAAAAAGTTCTATGTTTACTGAAAAAATGATTGATTTTAAATAAGAATTTTCAAAATTGTAATTGGTTTCAGATGGATGCTTTGTGTTCAATTCAATCCTTTACTGCATCATGCACCTTTGAACAATTAATTGGGTTTTATTTTTAGATATACACATACAAATATGTGTACCTCCAAATATTGACCCAATTTGTTGACTCGTTTAAATTTTCTCACGTGGGCAAATATCAGTCTCCGACGATACTTCAGACAAAAGTCAGTTCATATTGTTTGCCTAAAACAGTTTTTACTTTTAATACAGCTGTTGTTACGACAGTAAAGCCCCATTCTCACTGTGCCGGTGTAGCCACGGTTCATCCCGATGCAGGACAGCCGGTATACCGTGATGCACCGGGACACATTTCATAAAAAAATAAATTGCGTTCTCACTGTGCCGACGTTACCCCGGTATAGTCCCGGTTCTCGAGAAAGCAAGACGCCGGTTGATCCCCGATTCACCACGGAGCACTTACGGTGCAGCACGGTGGAGCCACGGTTCGTGCCGGTATACCCCGGTGTTACCCAGGTTGTTTACGGTGATGTCCCGGTAACTGCCGGTTGCGCCACGGTTACATGCCGGTAGGGCCACGGTTGCGTCCCGGTGCTACTCTACACTATAAAATCAGGATTAAAAACGTGGAGTAACATCAGTTTTCTTCTGTCTCTATCGCATTACAGTTATGACACAAATTGGACTGCACAGCCATATACGAGTTACTAGTGGAATCATGATCTGTGTAGCGAAAGCAAAATTGCCTAGTAACCTCGCAGCTCATTTGCATGACAAATAAGCAGAAGCAGACCTGTTTTCTTACGACGAGGTTTAAATGTTGTTGATCTGGGCCCAGAATTACAATGCCTCCTTAAAGTTAAGGAAGACTTAATTTAAGTCTTGATACTTCAACATGTACATTAAATGCTGTATAAATTGCCAAGACCGATGCAGTACTCATGGTCAAAGATATCATTGTGATCTACAGAAAAAAATGAAACTATTTAGGTTTTAATCATTTTGGAAACGTTATTTTTCGCATCCTGGAAATTTAATACTTAACTTAAGTACTCCTTAACTTTAAGGATACATTGTAATTCTAGGTCCAGATTGTCTTGCTTTTTCGTAAAAATGTATAAACACTTTGAGCGGGGCATGTGATTTCCAACAATGTGATATTTTGAGAAGTGTAGACTCAGACAAGCCTGTGCAGTCCCCAATTAAGCTGTAAAGTTGTTCGGTCAGTAGCTTAACAGTCATAGAATAATCAAGCGACTAGCAAAGACTCTGATCAGACTGCGCCTAGGCGCAGACTGATCTGAGGCTTTGCTAATGGCAACTACCACATTGTTGGAGATCTCATGTCGTGGCTCATATATGCTTGACTCTTCAGTAACCATAAGTGCATTTATTAATAAGCTTTGTAAATGAGCACATTTATACTGCTGACAATTTAACCAACTTGTGACGAATGGACTTTCCCATCCTTATCATTTGGATGAATCCACTGCAGCAGGAGTGACTTTTCATTTTTATTTTGCATTTTATTACATATACATAGGCAGTGGAACCGCACGGTTTATCACGGTGGAGACACGGATGTTCCCGGATTACGCCGGTATCGCCCCGACGCCGTCCCGGTGGAGACACGGTTGCTCCCGGCGTCTTCCCGGTTTATCACGGTATTTGACAGCCTTCCCGGTTAAAACAACTGGGGACATGAGCCGGTTTAACACGGTTCAACACGGTTCATCCCGGATCTCCAAGGTTGTCCACGGTGCCGCCACGGTTGTGATACGGTTCATCACGGTTCATCCCAGATCATCAAACCGGGGTGAACCGGCACCTTAAACCGGGACAGTGAGAACGGGGCTTAAGGCCAGTCAAAATTTCAAGTTGCCCAGAGTTTGATTATGGCTGACAGTTGTATAGCCATACATTAAAGGGCCTAGAAAACCCAAATCATATGGAAAGTTTGCTATATCTTCAGAACATATTGGCTAACGGATGAGCATCGAACAGCCATAAAAACGAAATGCTACGACTCCTCTTGTGTAAATTGTGATGTCTACAACATGCACAATTTGCTTGATAGGTCAGTGCATTGAGGGCAAGGCTGTTTTAGGATAGATTTCTGGTCGCTCATTCAAGTTTCATAAAATATATCAAAGCACTGTATAGACAAAGAATATATTATTATTTGGTTCAATTTTTAGGCATGTTGCATCGCTGGTTACAGAAATATCACACCAGGATCAGAACTTTAAGATCATCCCTCGTATAGAGGTGTATTACGTCTCCTCGAAGATGTTTAGAAATGAGGTAATCGGACCAAAAATGATTTCGGAGTTCTTATTTAATTTTTACAACCAAACCTCACATTTTTTTTTATTTTACCTTCTTTTTGCTTTCGTCTTAGAGTGGACATCAAAGTTTGAGCATTAAAACCGGAAGTTAACCAAAAAGGGAGACTTTTGATGGTAATAAATATCGTGATTAATCGTAACCATAGGTTATGACCTTACAACTCACAAATGTCAATTCAGAAATTATTCAATTTAATTGAAGTTTTATTCATTTTTCAAATTTAGCTAAAATGTCCTAATAAAAAAGAACTTTAATCATTAATTCAAGTCCCTTCCGCAAATGATATTTGGTGTTGTATTCCGTAATTATGTTGTTTGGGTAAAACGCAGTATTTTCACACTGAAATTTAGCAGAATTTCAAGATTTAAGAACAGAAGGTTAAAAACAAATTTAATGAAATTGTCATTTTTAACCAATAAAGTTTTATGAAGATTCACAAGACTTTAAATGCTTAACATGAACAAGCGGAATATATGAATACATGTAAATACATAATTATATATAGTAATAGTAGATCCAATAGCTATACACAACCAAATGTCTGTTTTCTACGTACAGCCACGCAGCAGCTGATGCAACTAAAATACGCGTTGTAGTAACGTCGCTGTGTGGTCATACTGAAAAACGGTTCTTGATATTTTATACGTATCGCATAGGCGCCCAGCAAAGGCTCAGTTGCGCTTTAGCGTAAGAAGCTAAACTGATATGGAGTTGTTCCCCTGATCTACTCTCCTACGCTGATTAACCCTTGTCCTGCGGAACCATGATTAATCCTTTCTGAAAAACAGTGCATATCCAGATCATCAGCTGGCTTCTGACGAAGCCATCTGATCAGGATCCACACAATTTGCTACTCCACCTATAAGTACATGTAGTTTAGTACATGATTCAAATGGTACAGATTAACAGGATAACAATTTAGGAGTGTATAGATGTACCACGACCTCTGATCAATGACTCCATTGTAACCTTTGGGTCTTTCTATTTTAAACGATTGGTGCAGAATGCGTAAAATGAGCCAGTCCGGTTGGAACATATGTGTATGTCAAAGCTTTTATAGTAAATGTAAATGAATGCCTGAAACCATTTTTTCTAGAACAACATATCAATATTGTAAATAGAGTCACGCTTCAAAGCGTTTGGTTTATCTGTAGTACATAACTATCATTTAAGACAATCTGAAGACCCGGAAACAGTGCAGAATATGCATAAATATGCGTCATCTGGTTAATATCTCAACTGTTTGCCTCAATTGAAAAAAATGCATCACTCACCTGGTAAAACTGTAAACTTTTTTGTCAAAGACTGGAGCAGTATGACGAATAAATGATCTACAAGGGTATTTATACTCCATTATTGTGACAATATACCACGTGGAGCGTATCTTATTCCCAGGGTCGTTCGTTGATGGCTTTGGTAGGTTGAGTTCCATGTGCCTAGATATGTAGCGTCACTATCACATTACAAAAAAATCAAGACGCTTGCATTCGCCATAAAGTCTACCTTATTTATTTCACTGAAACTTAACACTTTGTATACTAGTGGCTTGACCTAGATGACCACGCGACATTTCATCATCAGTCTCTAGACTGTTTGGTAAGACAAAAAACGATAGTACAGTATTATTTGGAAATTATATCAAACAAGCGTATGTGGCATTCTATCTGGGTCTTCCAATGTTTGCCAAGAGTATGAGTGTGAAAAGTCCGTCCCAATGATCGACAAGCATCGTGATGCCAAACGGTGGTCCTCGGGGCGGATTTTTGTTGGGTTTTACCTATACATAAGCAGGGAAGCTTCAAAAATCCGATTTACTCAAAAACTGGCCAGTTTGTCTACTCATGATTTTTCTACTCTTTACACTACTTTACCTCATAATTTAATTAAAGATAAACTTATTGATCTTATTAAAAGAACCTTCCAGAGAGAAGGCTCTTCTTACCTTGCATGTAGTGACAGAAATGCATTTTTTACTTCAGAAAAACCTAAAAAATATCATGCATGGTCGTGTCAAAATGTATGTGATGCGCTGACCTTTTTGTTGGACAACATTTTTATTCGATTTGGCACCAAGCTCTATAGACAAGTAGTTGGGATTCCTATGGGCACTAATTGTGCTCCCCTGGTTGCAGATTTATTCCTGTTTTGTTATGAAGGGGACGTTATGATGTCTCTTTCTGATGATAAGCAGGCTGATGTTATTGATGCGTTTAACACTACTTCCAGATATTTGGACGATATTTTAAATATTAATAATGTTTATTTTGACAATATGGTTAGTCAAATATACCCTTCAGAGCTCCAACTTAATAAAGCCAATGCCTCTGATACCGAAGCCGCATTTTTAGACTTGCATTTGTCAATTTCTAATGATATTGTTTCTACCAAAATTTATGATAAACGTGACGACTTTGATTTTGAAATTGTCAATTTCCCATTTTTAGATGGTGATGTTCCTCGTTCTATATCCTATGGAGTCTATATCTCCCAACTCATTCGTTTTGCTAGAGCATCTAGCTATGTTGCTGACTTCAACACTCGCAATAAATTGTTAACTCAGGAACTTCTTAAACAAGGCTATCGGTATCATAAACTTCGCAAAACATTTTCAAAATTTTATAGACGATACTATGATTTGATTTCTAAATTCCAAGTTGGACTTAAATCTCTCTTGCGCCAAGGACTTTTGGAACCTGATTTCTATGGTGACTTGGTGTATAAGTTGAAGAAGATTGTTGGCTCTAATAATTTTTCAGCGCAGTTTATTGAAATAATTTCCCATTATAAAAAGATTGGCTATAACATAAATGTATTGCAACAGACTGCATGCTTGGTAGTCAACCCAATCACGGTTGGCAACTTTGCTTTCCTCTTTAATTGAACGCCCGGTGGGTCAGACTTCAGACTCTATGATGGTTCCGACTTAAAGACTTATCTATTGATGAGATGGTAGGGGGCTGATGCTTTGGCTGTTTGTCGGGCCCACCGGGGTTTACCTGTTGGATTTCTTTTGCTCCGGTATTCAGTTTAATTTACTGTTGAGTCCTTATCCTTGCTTTATCTCCTTGTTATATCTTGATTTATATGTTCTAGGAGATGATGCATTGATAAGTTAGGGGTCTTTCATGCAAACCAAATATCTATGTGTCTTGATACACATCTGAATTAAGGGTGAGGTTGGCGCCGTTAAACCGGTTCAAGCCCTCCAGTGAAATATTTTACTGACCGTTCCAAGGCGGTACTTTTTTTGTGGATCTTTAATGTTTTTGTTCTGTCTTGTGTTTGCTATGTTTTGTGCGCGTCTGTTTATATGTGCTTTGTGGTCACCTGCTGGGAAAGGGCTGACCTCTTGGCTCTCGTTTGTGGTGTCTACTGTGAGTTTGTCACTTTCCCATTGGTATCCTGGGTCAGGTGTGGTACTTGATTGTATCGATTCCTGATCTTTGCACCCTTGCTTACTTTGTATCTCATTTTAAAGGCGTACACTGTACAGCGGCGTAAAATGTACAAAATATGAAACTTGTGAAATTTTGCACAGGTTTCTTATTTTGCTCATTTCCTGCGATTATGATAGTAAAATAGATTGATCACATACATTATAAGCAGTTTATGTTTCAATCATGTCGTTAGCTCGTTCTTGTAGGCAGTGGTAATTGGCATCTGGATTCCCATTGAACAAATGCACGAGAGTGATACACCCATTTAACGGATACCCGGCAATTTTGCGTATTGTAGGTTCAACGCAGAAAATGGCAATTTTGACAGGAAAGGCAGTACATGAGCAGTGTTTATCTGTTCAATGGAGAAAACTGTTGCCAGCCAAGAGTGACAGTGATGTCATGTTTTTTTTACACAGTTATTGGGGTCTTATAATCGATAGATCACTTATGTGTTAATCCTATCCTCAGGATAGGATTAATACACAAGTGATCTATCGATTCTCGTTGGCCCAAGTGAAGTGTTTACATAGTTATTGGGGTCTTATAATCGATAGATCACTTGTGTATTAATTCTATCCTCAAGATAGGATTAATACACAAGTGATCTATCGGTTCTCGTTGGCCCAAGTAAAGTGTACACGTTAATGTTTTACTTAACAATTGTAATGAAAATATTACGTCACTGTCACTCTTGGTTGGCACGACAGTAGAATCACAGAAAGTGTACAAAACACAAAACTTGTGTAAATTTGCACAGGTTTCTAATTTAGTTCTTTTTTTCTTTAAAACAAGCACATGCGCGGATCCAGAGGGAGGAGGGGCAGGGGGTTCGAACACCCCAAACCCGTGAAAATCAAAAGTGGCTATAGGTTTCCTTAGAAATACTGGTACGGACCTCTCTGAAATACGCTGATGACTTAAAATATAAAAAGCAATGTCAGGACCCCCCCCCCCCCCAACTTTCTTGGCGCGCATGAACCGATAGTGAATAATAATGCTTGTCAGCGTTTTGACTAAAATGACACCATACTGTTGTTAGGTCATTGAACGAAAGTCAACATGGCGATGCATTTGTGCTTTTGCCGATGTCAGCCAAAACCATTCTTTTGCAAGACGCGTGACTGAGATATCCGATCACGAGTAAGGAGACATACGTTCTCGTTCAGTTAGGTCAGTTGTAAATAGACACCAGTGATGGATCGAATGTATACGTTCAAGTTCAAAATCATTTGAGCTACTTCTGTATGGTTATCGAGAATGCAATTGATGAAAATATAGGTTAATTTTACAAAAGCTTCTTTTACAAGCTTACACGCGATCACAAAAAAACTTTGGACGCTTTGTCAGATTGACCGCATGTCGCTACAATGGCGTCAGAGTAGTTTGCATCGATCACACTTTCAATTCAAGAAAACTGGAAATCGGTTCTTGATTTTTTATACCTTTTTTTCACAATTTTGTAATTCAGGACTTTAGTTACAATGTAAGAGTTCGTACCAAAACAATATTTTTTTATTTCTCAGCCTAAACATATGTTGTCGGTACTAAAAAGAACCGTCTCAATGAGACGGTTCTTTTGAGCACCCAAAGCTTATGTATAAACTGATGGGTAAGAAAATATTTACAATTTTATGAGTGGCCGCTTAAGACAGGTTTTACTGTACATGTGTTACATATTGTGTTGCTGTGTTTTGCGGTCTTTTATACTTAAAGCCATTTAAACGCAACTGATACAAATATTATAGCAACGTAATTCCCCTATACTGTGTATTTACAAGCCTCCCTAACGTACAAGAACGTTTTAACAAAACTTTAGCTTGATAACGTACATCCAGTTTTCATGCTCAAACTTTGGTGGCCATTTTAAAGGTCAAGCTTTAAGACACATTTTCAAGTTCTATGTGGTTAAAACGTAGAACATTTTTGAAATTTTTAGAAAGTTTGAATCCAAAACAGCTAGGCAATATTAAGATCAGGGCCCGGAATTACAATGCCTCCTTAAAGTTAAGGTAGACTTAAATTGATGAACTTACTTAAATTTCACAAAAAAGTGCACTACAATCATTTTCCCTATCTTAAATGTCTCCTTATCTCGACCAAATACTTAAATATTTAAGGTAGCAGCGAGGCTACCTTAAAGTTAAGATTTAACTATTTGACATATCGATGTACGTAAATGTAAACAATGGCGAACGTCTGGACTCTGATGAGACTGAGATGACGATGACACGAAGAAGGTTTTTAGGAGCGATATCGTTTCTCTACCATCACGATAACGTATATACATGCGCGGATCCAGGAATTTTCGTCGGGTTTGGCGGGTGGGGGGGGGGGGGATGGGGTGGAGCCCGAATGACAGGGAAAAGCTCTGAAGTTTTTTTTTCTTCTTCTTCATTTGTTTTGTGAGTCCTCAATTCATTTTGCAGATGGAGTCCATTTCAAAGAAAACTATCATTCAACTATAACTTTCCAATATACCATGGAGGTGCCCGGTCCAACATTTCTAGGGGGTCCAACTTTTCCCAGGGGGTGGGGGTCCAATTGCATATTCCTATATAGACCTATAGTAGTTGTGATTTTACAGGGGATTGGGTCCGGACCCCCTGCCCCCTCCTCTGGAGCCGCGCATGGCATCGTTAACTGGGTTCGTCCACACATCGTCTTGGCCACAAGAAATAACACGACACTCACTCCATTGATGCAAGTTCTGTTGGCTCTGGGTACTAAGCGACAGGGTCCTACTGTTTGGTTTAGTGATTGGAAATACGATTGGGGTATCAAAGGATGCCACGACTATAGCAATCAATGATCCAATCACTGGGCCAGAACATCCGATATACAAAACCATGTGTATCTAAAGTAAGCATAAATTCCAGACCATAAACAAAAATGTCTTCCATCCTCTTTTAAAGGAAATAATCACCTTTGCATAACCCAGGCGCTGTATCGGTATTATGTGCCCTTATCGACTGCAACCAACCCGCGACGACTGCGCTGTTTAAGTACAGTGGTTCTATAGCATGAATTATGGAAAAAATCAAAATTTCCAGATTTCCCCATATAAATGCAATCAAGGAATCAAATCCGAATCCCTTTTCCGAAAGGTAAAGTAGTTGTTGATAAGGTCTGGTAGGCTTGGCTGATCCCAGTTTCAAAAGTGTCAAATGTTTGATACGTCTACGTCAGGGGCCAGTCATATTATAGCACAATACTTTTTTGCCTCTAAACACTAAACAGGAGTCTCTATTTCCTCTCTCTCTCTCTCTCTCTCTCTCTCTCTCTCTCTCTCTCTCTCTCGTTATTAAACTTGCGTGTTTAAACTCGTCCTAAACCATCATATAAAATGCAGATTTTATAACACGTCTAGGACATAATCTAAATAAGCCACTGGTTTACTGTCAGATCCTATTATTTTAACATTGTATTTGTGTATATCATGCACTTTACCTGAACAAATATTGTTTAAACCAGGAATCAACTTTGAAATGCCTTAAACTAGGTTAAGGTCAACCCAGAATAATAATTTGTGCAAACTTGATATAGTCCTCATCCCCAATACAAGGTCATTGGCCTTCTGGTCCTGTAGGAGATTTTTAGAGGTTTTTGATACCTGTATATCTGGGCATGGTGGCCATCTTGTTCATGGGACCAGAACCATTTGTATATATATATCATGTTAATCATTGACCCAGAAATGTTTTGATAGAAGTCCACCATCAATATTTACTGTGGTACTGCACTGTTCTGATTGGTTGAAATACATTCTACAAATCAGAAAATAGATTGACATTTACCCAGCAATATGAAGGGCATCCATCAAGCCATTTTCTTGGTCAATGAAAAATAACTGCTTACTGTGCATGAATATAAGACAGTTGAATGATGCAAATACCATGATCAGAATGTTTAGGCATTGTAGTTTTAGTTTACAGTGATTTGATTTTTAGAACTTTTGCTGCTAGATGCAAAACTGCTTTAGAAAGTAGAAATTTGTGTAGACTGGGTTATCCAGAAAAGCCGGAAAAGTACACTGATTTTTAGTTTTTGTTACCAGTTGTGACCAAATTAAGCGTCCCTAGTGAGTCAAATATAAGATGGCATTGAAGAATTAACATATTTGTACGACCAGGCAGTGTGAGTTCTTGGGTACATATGACTGTCTTCATGCTGTATTCTTTTTCGAACAAAGATAGTTTGAATAGGAAAGTGCCATCATCACAATTTGCATACCTTGGTCCCTAAAAGTTAAAAAACAAATACGATACAGGCCTTTATGGCTCGACAGGTCTTGCGAAATAGATGGGTTACCTTGTGCCACATTGGCAGAGATATTTGTTGCGTATAGCATGGCATTAGTGTTATACAGCTCAAGTCGGATGAACGTCCCTGAATTTACGTAGACCTCGAAGTCTCGAAATTACTTTTACATGTAATTGACAAAAGCGTGAATGTGTCCCTCCTCGCCTCCTCTAAAATGACGTCTACACTCTTTTATGAAATGGAAAATTTCAGCTCAAGTAATTCTGCGTCGAGGGGAGGGTTTTTATGAAAGAGAATTACTCTATTTTGTGGTATTTTTCGAGTCCACTGATTAATTGACAGGACGCGCGAAATATTTGGGTCGCTTACAGTCATTAAAACTCTATATTTTTCGCATGTCCTCGTAAGTCTTTCCGACAAATTGACGAATTTATCCGACGATTATACTTAAGTTAGGTACACAAAAACGGTGCATTATAAATGCGCTTTTAAGATAGAATCTTAACTTTAAGCAATATTGGAGCTAAATTCGTAAACGCCTACTTAACTTAAGGAGGCATTGTAATTCTGGGCCCTGATGTCTTGATTAATAAGGTGATTTAGCTTTTTTTGTATGTGTCCCTTTATCACAACATGCAGTCTGGTTTATCTGGACTGCTTTATCAGTACCAAAAGGATATTGCATTGATTTTGCGCCTATAGTTTCGTCTTTTTCATTTAATACGAATGCTAAAAGGGTAGGTTATACTGTAAAAGTTGCGTTTTTACTGGCATTAAGTATATTTTTGCGATTTTCGTTTACAGCGCCAAGAGCACCAAATTAAAATTGGCCACAAAAAGTGTTTAAAAACGTTTAAAAGTTAAACCACCATTGCAGGATGATTTTGTTATTATCTTTTTAGGAGCAGCACTGTGTCTGTCCTGTTTCCTGTCAGCTATATTCCTTAGTTTTCTGGATTGGTATGGTCTTAAAAAGCTGAAAATAGAAGACGTCAGATCAGTATCATCCGTGGGGGTACGTCTCGACTCATATCACTTTCGTTGGAGGCAGAAATAAAGTTTCGTCTGCTGATGTCGTCTGGACTTAATGTATAATACTGTTATAGCTATCGCTGCAAGCAGAAACATACTGTCCTGCCAGCCAAGAGTGACAGTGATGTCATGTTTTGTTTACAAAGTTATCAGGGACTAAGAATCGATAGATCACTTGTATATTAATCCTATCCACAGGATAGGATTAATACACAAGTGATCTATCGATTCGCATTAGCTCAAGTTGAGTGTACAAAACACGACGTCACTCTTGGCTGGCACGACAGTAGCTGATACTGTCATCTAGTGCTTTTTTTTTTGCTTTAGCACGTTCCATGTTGAACAAGTATGCATGCTATTGTCGTCTGCTGTTCTTTTCTTCAAAAAATAACATTTCCAAAAACTGCTTTCAGGAATACCACCAAAGTTGCAAACAGATTGAATCCAGATCCAGCCTGACCTTATGTCGTGTCTAATCTGTATCAACAAGGCATGCAAAGGATATCAGCAGACGACATCAGCAGATGAGGCGAGGTTAATTTTGACTTGTATGCAAACAGTTTGGACTCGGTCTAGACTGTTCCACTACAAAGTAGTACACAGCTTATTTTGGTAGACAATGTTTACTATAGATTATTCCGAAATACAACAACAGAAATGGCAGGACTGCTACTGTCGTGCCAGCCAAGAGTGACAGTGACGTCATGTTTCGTTAAAAAGTTATCAGGAACTTAGAATCGATAGATCACATGTGTATTAATCATATCCTCAGGATAGGATTAATACACAAGTGATCTATCGATTCGCGTTAGCTCAAGTGGAGTGTGACAGTTAATGTTTTACTAAGCGATTGTGAATAATGTATTACGTCACTGTCACTCTTGGTTGGCACGACGGTACAATGACTTTGGAGATCAAGATGAAACGTCAAAACTGACAATAATTCACTAGGAACTGTAGTTGGGGTAGTAAGTACCTACTGTCCTGCCAGCTAAGAGTGACAGTGACGTCATGTGTTATATGCACCATTATCAGGGACTTATAATCCACGTGTGTATTAATCCTATCGTGCGGATAGAGTTTATACACAAGTGATCTATTGATTCGCATTAGATCAAGTAGAGTGTACAAGTTATTTTAACTTAGCAATTGTTATCCAGTATTACGTCACTGTCACTATTGGCTGGTACGACAGTAGCTCTCAACTGAGAAGTAAACTCAACCGCGATTTCAGCAGAGGAAATTACAGATTCTGGGAGGGTGATAGGTGATACTTTTGCGCCCTTTATATGTTTTTTATTCAATTATTATTATTATTATTATTATTATTATTATTATTATTATTATTATTATTGTGTGCTATTATTTACCCCGTTGTAGCGTGTGTCGTATGAGCACCCTTTAGTTGTAGCAATTGCATACTGCAGATAAACCTTACAAACTTGAAAGGTTTTGAGCGTAATTTGATCAATAGTAATGGTCATATCTTATAAAATTGGTTCAAGAAAGACTAAATGCATTGTAATATTTCTCAAGTAATATAAAATATATGTGTTTGTCGTTTACAATTGTAAAGCATCCCAAAAATTCGATCAGATATATGAGTTTAGGACATTTTGTGAACTTAACCGGACATCTTACTTATGCGTTTCTTTTTGTTTGGTATATCTATAAAGCTCTCTTTATCTCCATTGCAGAATTTTGTTCGCAAATCATAAATGGGCTAACTCATTTGTCGTTTAGAATTTGCAAATAGCGATGGCACCGACTAGCCAAGGCATATGCACTGTCTTATCAGAGCTATGACGTCGCGCACAGTATTGCCGTACATAACGTGTTTTTGCCTTTTTCTGTTTACAGGAACCGATTTTTAATGTTATCGTCATATATATTTTTTTTGAAACTAGGGGTGTACGTGTGCCTTGTTATGAGTTTATTGATTCTTAGTTTTTATTTATCAAAACAGTTAAAGTAGAGCTCAAAAACTCAAAATTTTGGGGTAAAACGTCTGTAACTCTGTAACAAATCCGCTGTAGTAGACATGCGCAAATGCGTATTACAACGCCATTTTGACGTCAATTTTTACGGAATTTGGTCTACGGCAATGCTGAAACGTCACCGTTCAACGTCATATCCAGTTTGTTGTTTATTTCTCTACAACGGGGTCTCAGAAAGTTAAGTTTTGTAAAATAAAATCTGTAACTCGCAACAAAAAACGCGCGAAAAACACAGGCATGGTCTCTTCGGTAAGTGATTTTGTGATCTTGATGGCGTTTTATTGACAAAATATTTGTTTGTTTGAAATGTACTTTTTCCATTGTGAAAGATAAACGAAAAATATTTGCATTGCCGCTTTCCATTTAAAAATGTTCAAGAAAACCCCAAGTCTTAAAATTTGTTACCAAAACACAATTTTCATTAAAATAGATACACGTACTCTTGAAATTTATGCATGGCTTTAAAATTGACAATGAAACTCACTAGAAACTTATATCTCCACAATGTACTTTGCTTGTTTACTTATAAATGCGGTATGTGAAGTTGATCCGCCTAAAAATAAAGAAAATGTGAACATTTACCTCAGTCTTAAATTGTGTTACCGGCGGGAAAAAATGAAGTTAAACATAGAGACGTCAACCGAGGCAGTTTGGAATAAGCTGCCGTTTTCAGTTCTCTTGTGTATGCGTGTCTACTAAGTTGGAAATACTTGTTCTGACGTTTTATTGATGTTTGAAAGCTAGAAAACGGTTTTCATATATTTTACCAGCGAATGAAAGTCTCTCCAGAAGTAAGACGTCTAGCTAAATATAAGGAGAAGAAAAAATGATTCAGCGTCGCGACGTTACAATTCGACGTTACGTTTTGTACGCCAATACCATGCGCGCCGTCTTTACATACTTGCACGCAAAAAGATATGCAAGTAATTGAAGGTTAAGCGTACTGTAGTGTTTGTGTGTCTGTATGGGAAGATAATCCACTAGCATTAGCGATTGGATTTTCGCTCGTTTAGACGCACACTTTCAAATTGCATCAGCTCGCAGTTACACTTTGCGCATTGCGAGATATTTGATGGTTGAAAAGCTACGATGAGACCAAATGATGCAATCTCATCCCGCATGATAGATACATGGATGTATATACGTTTAAATTATGACTTGGCAAATGAAAAGCATACTAATGCTGGCTCGTTGAAATTTATATTCAGATAGTAATTAAATGATCTTTAAGTTATATTGTATTTCTTGCATTCAGGTAATTATATATCAATGAAAGTGTGCATACATTTCAGCCCGCGCAAAACAAAACCAACTATTTGATTTCGCGCCCAGCCATGACTCAGTACAGCCTATATTAAATCATGTCTGATTAGATACTTTGCTTGGTGCATGGAGAAAGCTTGGGTACTAAGCTACATGTACCCGTGTTGAGCGTACAGCACAGACTTAATTCAGACGGTGTACAGCGATTGCCTCGGCAGATTTCAGGTTTCGCTTGGGGCAATGAAATGCGTTTTATCATGCGTAGGCTTATTAGATAGTGCTGACAATGTACAATTTAAAGGAATGTTAAGGTTATATTCCTATTTCTAAATATATCCTTAAACGAGACTTTAGATCTTATACTATTCTGCATGATATTGCAAGTATAAAAATATTATGTCATCATGTTTCTTTGTTTTATAACGATAAGTAATTTAGAAGTAAACAAGTTTAAATCAAAGCTTTGCTTCCATTGAATAAGGGAAAAAACAGATTTGAAAAAGAGTTGTGTTCTCTTTAATTCAAAAATGTTTCTTATATCAATGAAAGTGTACATGCATCTCAGCCCGCGCATAACAAAACCAACTATTTGATTTCGCGCTCACCCATGACTGAGTACAGCCTATCTGATTAGATACTTTGCTTGGTACATGTAGAAAGTTTGGGTCCCAAGCAAGCTACATGTACCCGTGTTGATCGTACAGCACAGACTAAATTCAGACGGTGTACAGCGATTGCCTAGGCAGATCTCAGGTTTCGCTGGGGGCAAAATCAAATGTATGAAATTTGTTTTATCATGTAGATGCTAATTTGATAGTGCTGAAAATGCGCAATTTAAAGGAATGTGAAGGTTATACTCCAAATTTCTAAATATATCTTTAAACGATACTTTAGATATATACTATTCTATACAAGAGCATAATATTGCAAGCGTAAAAACATTACGTCACCATATGCATTTGTTTAAAAGATACGTAATTTAGAAATAAATAAGTGTAAATCAGATGTTTTCCAATGAATAAGAAAAAAATCAGATTTGAAGCTGTGTTATCTTTTAGTCAAGACTGTTAGTATACTTAAATGTTATATAAACTGCAGGGATACTTTCAAATCAGCACGTTTTCTTACTTTAAATCCACCACTGAACTTTTTACTTAAATGAAAATCAAAGATGTTTTTCCGATGAATAAGAAAACAATCAGATTTGAAGCCCTATAATCTTTTAGTCAAAACTGTTAGTAAATCTATAAACTGCAGGGAAACTTTCAAATCAGCAAGTTTTATCACTGAACTTTTTGCTTAACCCTTAAAGCGCCAATCGTGACTGCAGCAGGCGACAACTTTTTCATTATCTTTCCGAATTTCGAAAAAAGAAGGAATGCTATTTCATAAGAATCGTCTGCCAGACGATTCTCATGAAATACCATGCCTTACTTGTTATTTTTGAAATAGCAGCAAAATGTGAAAATGTCGTCTTCTGCAAATTATAGGTGGTGCTTTAAGGGTTAAATGAAAATCATGTGAGTATGACTAGGACATACAACACTCACTAATACTCGCAGATCAACCAAGAGACACAGAACACAGACAGCCACAGCACAATTGATAGTAAAACAAACAGCTCTCATTTCGTCAGATATTTGCTAAACCATAAAGGACTCCAAGATCCACACGACAAAATAAGGACCCAACAACAACAAAAACAATAAATCAAGTCAATTCGGAGAATGTATGTCCCCACATCTTAATGGTTGGCGTTTCACATAAGTGAAAAATGATATATTTCACAGCGCAAGGCAAAAACAAGAGACTCAATCTGAGAATTACTTCTAGAACACAAATGGATACCTTAAAAACTAACTAAGTGCGATAGTATTGACGGCTGAAGAAATACTAAGTTCTTTACCTAGAAAAGGGAGGAAAATCTGAGACACATATTAAAACACATGTAAATCGTTATGCCATGATAACTCGTGCAAACTTAAAAAAGTCAGATTAAAACTGTTCAAGGAGTTATGCAAACATGGTACCCCAAATATATACATCGATACAATGCAAACCTGAAAAGTGGCTAGGTTTTTGGCGTAAAAAGGTGACAGAATTATTTGTGAATCATACAAAACCTGCCAGACAATGATTAATTGTAAAGTTTGAAGAAAATCAGTATAAAATTGTAGGAGAAGCTACACACACATGCTACCCCTAGTAGATGTATAACAGGGTGCCCAGCTACATATATTTCTTCCTATATTTCTGGAGTTTTTTTGCAACCAAGGAATCCTTGTTTCTGAACAAATTCTTTCAAAAAAGATTTTGTCGGTTAATAAACTGTAAATTTTCATGTATACAGTAGAAGTAGGTATTTCTTTTATGTGAAGATACTCTGCCCAGCCAAGCCTTTTGGAAAACTGAAGTGGACGATTGAACTTCTTACCACTACCTAAATCTTCCATGCATGCAGACCTGAATAAGACATGCCCAGAATAGCGTAAAGTTTAGATATTACATATCATTGTTTCGGAAAGTCTGGTGCCACAGCAAAATGCAGGTCATGCATGTGGACAATGTTCCAGTAGAAAATAGTGGCTCTTTGAGGAGGGCACTCAACTCCTGTGGTTTGGTCATTGGCTACAGAAGAAATATGAAATAGGTGCTCTGTATTGCATCAGTGTATGCCTGTTATCTAGGAGGACCAATCCCTATAGGCCTTAAGGGAAATGGTCACTGTATCTCATTAAGCAAATTGAAGACATGCCATCCTCTAAACTTTCCAAATCTGGGTTTTCAGAGTTTTAGAGTAAGGGCTTCAATGAGCTGCACCAGACAAAAGTTTTTAATGCAACTTCCTTAGTACTATTAGGCACTACAGCCAAGTTCCTGTGAACGAAACCAAGTGTCCTAGCTGCTTTGGCAGAAATTTCAGAGATGTGTTGCCCCAACCCATGTAATCAGTGATAGTTGATACCAAGGAATTTCGCTGACTGAACATTTTCCTATTCACTGTCATAGAAAGATATTGTACCACATTGGATTTCATTAATCAATTAGAAGATTGGGTACACAGTGTTTTCATTAGCAGGTGGCAGGAGGCTAAATTGTCATATTCTTCTCCTGCTGCGTAGCCTACTTTTCAGCAAATACTACACTTTCTTTCTTTAAAAAAAATCACCATGTAATCTACCTGCTACTCATGGATTTCAGCCTCCTATTTTAAAAGTTAATGAAAAGGCTGGGTACAGGATCAGCCTTAAGACTGACCCCTGGGACATACAGGACTATAATGTCTGTATAACATTTGGACTGGATCTGAGGCTTGGTAATCTAAAACAACTTGTTGAATGTGCCCTGAGAGCCACAAGCTGATCTACTCAAGGGTGGACCATCTTATACTGTAATAATCTAGTGTGTATAATAGCCTCATGTGTGGAACTTTGTCAAATGTAATTGCAAAATCTATTAAATAACATTCAGAGAAGCAACCATGTTTGTATAACTTTGTTATATTGTTGATAAAAGAGAGAACTGGTAGGTAGTTGAAAAAAAAACTTTCAGTTTAGTGTGTTTTCTTCATTGTAAATGCATCCTATATTATCCTATATTTCTGCAATTTTTCTGGTGGTCAGATACCTATATTTCTAGAGCATACCTATATTTTTTAACACAGGCAATCTTGTCATGTTTAAGCATATACAAACAGGACTAAGTGATGTTACACAGTATAAATATGGCTTCAATCACTTAGGGGGTAGCCCTTTTCAAACTTTTAATTTGGGAAGGTGAATTACAGGATATACTATCGCCAATTTATGACGTTATCAAATCAGACGTCGCATAACATTTGCAAGTGGATTAGAACACAAATCAGTAATTTTCTTTTTTTCCATTCGATGTTCATTTAGCATGCAACGTATATCATAAGTTTATTAAGGACTTGCAAGTCGATTTAAACATTGCTTTCTCCTTTAATTTTATCATTTTTGCTCAGGCTCTTCGAGACATCCGTAACTTTCCTGCCCCATTCTGGTTGATTTGTGTCATGGTTGGTACATATTACTGTTTCTTAAACGGCTTAATATCAAACGGTAGGTAAGTCATTTATTGTTTGTACTTATACATTTTGTAGGTATGCCTGTGGCAATAGCCAACTCTTTAACTGTCGAAGAACATGCCTCTCATATGTCGTTGAATTGACACGAAAAGCAATAATTACATCACAATTATCTAGTTTGAAGGGTGAACCAACTTGTAAACTGATAAATAGAATACTAGGTTCGTGCCTATTGATATCCAGCTCATCAGTCAAGGCTACGAGAATGCTTGTTGAATCACTCGGCAAGCCTCCCGATTCAATAAGCATTCTCGTAGCCTTGACTGGTGAGCTTGATATCAAAATACATTCAAAGTAAGACAGACGGCAAAGATCAAGAAACGGTGCAATCAACTACCACAGCGGACCCAGAATACCACATGAGAAAGTACCAAAAAGGTATACATGTGTAAAACATTGTGTTTCCAAGAAATGAAAAAGTCTGTCACTCAAGCTTGGCTGAAATCACGCAAACAATTTGTCCTGTCCTACTCATTGTTTATGCGTTTTCAGACAAGGCTTCGTATTCTCTATACATGTTTAGTCATTTTATTCTAAACTACTGTTTAATCATAAATAGCAAGTTGGGTCTATGTGTCTTGATCCACATCTGAATTAAGGGTGAGGTTGGCGCCGTTAAACCGGTTTAAGCCCTCCAGTAAAATATTTTACTGACCGTTCCAAGGCGGTACTTCTTTTGTGGATCTTTTATGTTTTTGTTCTGTCTTGTGTTTGCTATGTCTCTGTGCGCGTCTGTTTATATGTGCTTTGTGGTCACCTGCTGGGAAAGGGCTGACCTCTTGGCTCTCGTTTGTGGTGTCTCCTGTGAGTTTGTCACTTTCCCATTGGTATCCTGGGTCAGGTGTGGTACTTGATTGTATCGATTCCTGATCTTTGCACCCTTTCTTACTTTGACTACCCTATAACATGTTATTACTTTTATTTTGTTTACAATTCACCCACATTGTGGATTATGTTTCATTGTCACCAATCAACTCGCAACAAAATACCCTTGAACTGGTAACAAAACTCCCTTGAACTTGAACTGTCTTCAAAGCAGGCCATGGTGAAATGTATCCAAAAAACAACACCAATGCCCTTTCTTCAAGCAAACTGTTGATGAATCGTCAAACACAATACAAATATACAAATAGACGTTCTGACGCCGTTCAACATATCTGTTTATGATAGATTACAGTTATAAAAATGAAACAGAACCGTCAAATACAAGTTTTATCTTACTTGTCTTCTTTCAAGTATAAGTGGGCTCTGGTCTTATAAAACAGAACAAAACGAAGAATCAATATCATAAGGATACCAGCGTATTGTGTAAACCCGCTATGGAAATGTTTCTAATATTGAGCCAGTATCTGGTTTCCTACAGTATAACATTGACGAGCAGCCAATGCACAGACGAGCCTGCGCATCCGCGCAGTCTCGTCAGAACCCGTTCTGCTAGCAAGCACAGTATGGTATATGCAGGATTATGAATGGTCAGATAAAATAATGCAATTATGTACATGTAGCACCTTTGTGTACATATAGCTACGCTAGTTTGTTTTCGACTTGTTATCTCTTTCGTTATGTGTTTCAATAATGAAGGCTATGGTCAAACTGCATGGAAGCGCACGCTCGTCTGATCCTTCTGGTCACATATGTAATAAGTACAAAAGTCTCATGTGCAGGTCCATATTTTATTCTTGCGTTTTTTCTTCTTCCAGTGTGCTGCTAGAAGACACATTTGGCTATGATAAAACCACAGCTTCTAATATCAATGGTGTCTTGTACGACACAGCCTTAATTCTCTGTCCAATAAGTGGACATATTTATGTAGGTATCACTTTAATGTCTAATTTGTATAATTAATTAAAAGCAGAATTCTCAACTTGAGGTTTTCACTAGTGAGTTTGATAAATGCAATAATACAAGAGCACAAATGATAGATTCTGTTTATCATATGACATTCAGATTACTTTAAAATATAATTTCTGCCATGAAAGCGTTATACTTTTGTTACTATGTACGCAACACTCGTTATGGACGTCATAACGTTTCCCTAAAATTTATAAACCACTGGTGGTTTATTGATTTTGTTGCATGGCGTTATTTCACTCCCGAACGAGACATCATATGATAAAGAAATTTGACGCCACACAACATTCTTATTATTTATTGCTAGTATCTGACTTCTAAAGTCACTCCTGATAGTGTAGCAGTGTCGAAAGCTTGCTGATCTTTTGTCTAACAAAGGTTCTTACTACTGCCACTTCATATGTCAAGTTTATTTTTTACACTTACTTTTAGACATAATACTCCTTAAAATTGCCTGAAAGGAAAGGGCTGACCTCTTGGCTCCTGTTTGTGATGTTTATTGTGATTTGTTACTTTCCCATTTGGTATTCTTGGACGGGTGTGGTACTTGATTGTACCGATTCCTGATCCTTGCTGTCTTTCTTATTTTGATGCATTTGAAATGCAACGTATTCGAAAATATTATGGAAATATTGTGTTTGCTCCATTTTCCATATTTTCAAAAGTATTCAAAACTTAACTTAATTTTTTCTTGATTTGCTTTTCAATGTTATCTATAAATAGAAAATGGTGAAATGATTTAAAAATAGCCTATATAGAAAAGGGTTAAAGCATGACGTGGTATGTCTAGGAGTGATATAAATGTATAAACGATAAAACCACTGGTGATTTTCATACTTAGTCCATGTTCTGCCCAATTCCTTTTCGTTTTGCGTCAACCAGATGCAATCGTTGCGGTGTATCTTCCAAAACTCCCACAATTTAAGATCAATAATTGCAAATTCAACAATACATGAATACTCAGGATTCTCTATGTAAACTGAAACATACAGTTCTTTCTTAAATAGTGTGAACCTACACCATTTGCAAAGACAGACTCAGTTATGTCATCAAAATTAAATTAAAATGCCATGCTGGTATATAGCTCTCGCGTGCCCTAACAATTCTTTTAGTACTACAGGATGTATCAGTAATTTTTGCAACTTTCAATTGTGTTGTATAATTTTCTTTCTATCAGGAAAGATACAGGTTCAGGACAGCCTTCGGTATGGTAGGATACAACACAATACAATTATTTTATTGTTTCATCCCATTTCATATGAGACATTCACAAAATACTTTCATAAACATGTTCAACATAAATACAAAGAATGATATATTATTTAGTATAATGTTAAACAAGAGAAGTATCTGAATAAAGAAAAGATCTATTCACCTTTGCCAAACTGGCCTTATATGCTGAATGAAGAAATCTTGCTACTTCTTTAGTCGTCGGATCACTGGAATTCAAAAGGTAGATAAACTTATTTTCATCATTTAATGCGTCAATCCTTGGATAGGATTTCCCTACGTGGTCAAAAAGAGCTATTCTGATTTCGCAAAATCTAGAGCATCATTATAACAAATGTTGCTCATCATCTATTTCTGAAACGTTGTCAGCCTTACAATACAATTAAATTCTTTCATTTCGTGGGGTCTTTGAAAACCTAACCGTTTCAATTGCTAATTTATGGTTTCTTATTCTTATTTTAGAAAGAATTATTCTTTAGGAGGAATCTTATTTATACCAACGTTACCACTGATGGTAAATACTGGTGTCAATCCTATCATCTGGTATATCGTGCTTGGTGTCTGCTACTCCCTGTCTGTCGTGAATATCTTATCTCTTTCTAACAGGAGCGATACGGGTTCAGGGCAGCCTTTGGAACGGTTGGAGGAATCTTATCTATACCAATATTACCACTGTTTTTATATACTGGTGTCAATCCTATTATCTGGTATGTCGTGCTTGGTGTCTGCTACTCCTTGTCGGTCGTAAGTATCTAATTTAGCAACACTTTATATTTACACCCTTGAATATAATCTTATCAAGTAACTGTCAACATCAGCCAATAAAGAGATTTGCAACTGTCTTCATTGCGGCTGAAGACATTTGTCTGCAGGAATATAAAGACCCAGTGTAAATATAAAACATTTAAATTCTATTGTTCAATTTTCATGGTGTAATGAAAACAATTGGTAGAGCTTAAGTTTTACGTGCTTTATGTAGAATTTTACTTTGTAGGTCCGCCTTTCACAATGGTTGTAATTTTTTTTAATATTGATCAACCTTTGGTCCGCCTTGTGTCCTGGAGCAAGGCACTCAAACCTCTGCTTAGTCTTGATTTAACCTAGTCAGACAGTTAATTGTCCAAACATAGCTGAAAACTTACATACTGACTGGGATGTATGTACAGCATCATAACAACAAATAAAATGGGAGAGTTGGCAGTTAATGATGGAAATATGAATACACTTTCTTCTAGTAAATCACTTATGAGAAGCCTTCCGAAAAACAGTGTGAGAACAAGTGACTGTAAAAATGATGTTCAGCCTCTATCAAACACTAGCAAACATGTACTGACACTAACAAACAGCCCAGGAAACATGTTCTGGTCTGCCTATAATTTAATCTTATATTTTAGATAAGTCTTTGGCCATCGATAGCACTAGTCCTTCCATTGAAAAATGTGGGCACAGGTAATGGTATTGCTGCCCTTGTGCTACATGCTAGCGGTGGACTTACCAGTTTCGCTATTGGCAAGATCTTAGGACACTTTGAAAGGTACTAGGAACAAAGAAACTTCTTAGTATAGATTACAATGTATCAACAACGGTAGCACGGGCAATATATGATTGGAAAGGTGTTGTCACAACCTACGTCATAGCAGAGGTATCATAACCATTTGGTATCAGTCCTTCAGACTGAACTGTGTTAGTTATTATGGAAATAAAATTTGAGTGTAGAGAATGTGGTTACAAAAAAGAGCGGATGCGGTGCCTACATATTCATATGATTGACATCTATTGCAACTATCCCTCAGAACTGACCTTGTAGAATGCTCTATATACACTTACTAGCTATAATTTTAAGTGAGTACAATGTTCCTTTGCATGCCTTTTGGTCACACAGATGTTGGGGGACCAAACCACTTGTACTATTTCTTTGGTTCAGCTTTCTGTAACTGTATTTGTACATGTATGAGGAAAGTATGCACATCACACTGGTCAAGTGCGTTTTTAATGTATATTTTTATTAAATGCCGACAACAAATGGTAATATTATATGCAAATAAATGTGCCAAACGATGTGTAATGCTGTAGTGAAGTGTTAAAGTTATCAGACGATTCATCTAATTTCAGCTTAGCAAGTTAAGTGTTTACCACCTATAAAATTAACGTCTGACTGTTGCAGAAGCAGACTAGCCTGCGCATTTACACAATCTATTCAACGCCCTTGTTTATCGCTCACTGGAAAGCATATCAGCGAAACTAGCGATATGGACAATATTATTATTTTGACAAGCCTCTGTAGCTGAGCAGACTGGATTGAATCTTACATGGTTAGAAACCCTTAAGACAGGGTCTCTCACGACGGGCCCCACACGAAAAACTCAGTAAGCATGTATAATCAGGCCATGATGGCGTTTCGCTGGCGCGCCATGTATAATCGGGCCAGTTTCGTCCTGCCAGCAAAACACCATCAGGTTGGCGTTTCGCTGGAGGGCCGATAGTGGCCCATGGTGTTGTGATGCTGGCTGGGACTAGTTAATTTATTGCAGGTACAAGAATGAGAAACAATGGCTTTATGTGAGTCTTCTGTTGGTTGGATACCTTATTATCATGGTTTTGTGTGGAATAATTCAAAATATAGTAGATGCCAAACAAGTAAGTATATCAGCACAGGTTAAGATAAACAAAAATTTTCAGCGTAAAATTGTAAATATTATCTTACCCATCTATTTTAACATATGTTTTGGGTGCTCAAAAGAACCGTCTTGTTGAGACGGTTCTTTTGAGTACCCACAACATATGTGTAGGTTGAGAAGTAAAAAAATAAATTTTTCGTTACGCATTCTTAACTAAAGGCCTGAATTATAGGTGATGATAAGAAACTTAATTTCACAAATTTTAATATTTGAGTACATTTCAAAACACAATGCAATGGACGTTTGCATTTTAGCTCTGTTGATTCTGATAGATTATCCCATACATATTGATATAATAAGAATGGAATAGTCCACTTTGTATTTGAATGTGTTGCCAGTGAAAAAATCTATAAAATTGTGTATTTTCGTCCCTGATGATTGCTTTACATGTATCTTAGCAAACAGTGCAGACCCTGGTGAAGTGTTGTCTTATGTGGCATTGCATCTGGGTCTTCACAGTTTGACAAGTACTTGTTTAACGGTTTTCCGAATTAAAACGGCTAATTAACTATATTTAACCATAGTTTTGTATTTCTGAAACGATAATTAAATATACTATTAATGTAAATATCCTGGTCCAATGACGGGCAGTGATGAAGCTGATTAACCTTGCTACTATAGAAATACTGCTTTGAACCTTCATTTTACAGCTGTTCCTATTTTTTATTGCAGGAATATATGCTTAATCGCCCAAGACGACCAAAGAGGTCAGATTCGACTGGTAGCAGCGAAAGAGAGCCGTTACTACTACCACACGAGGACGATTATCAAGCCATCAATTAATGATCATCACCTAAAAAACGGAAGCAGTTGTTCAATTAATATATAAGCCGCGACATGCGATTTGCAACAATATGGTATGTGCGATCACCAAAGGCTCAGATCAGCCTGCACATGCGCGCAGTCTGATCAGAGCCTTGGCTAGTCGCTTGGGTATTCTATGATTGTTAAGCTACTGACTAACAACCATTTAGACTTATCAAAATGTCACATTGTTGGAAATCACACGTCATGGCTCATATGTCATTTCATGTGTTTTTGGTACTTATCACATTGACGACCAGTGAATTCTCAGACAGTCTTCATGCGCGGATCCAGAGGGGGGACAGGGAGTCTGGACCCGCCCTCTTGAAAAATCACAAAAATATAGGGTTTCTTAGAAATACTAGTCCGGATCCCCTTACATGTAAAAATCACAAAGCTACCAAGACAGCATTCAATGAAGGGCCATCATCGGCACGCCAGCGAAACGCCATTTAAATGGCTTTTCGTTGGTGTGTTTCGATGATTGCCCGCTTATAGTGGTATTTGTTTGGATCCTCTCTCCCCTCTAAAAAAAGCGTTGTCAAAGTTGGACCCCCTCTGATAAAACTCTCTGGATCCGCGCATGGTCTTCCTAGAGCCTACACAGCTAGCACTCAGTCACACACAGAAAGGTACGTCCTACACGTTTATCTCTAGCGCTTCCAGAGCCTTCGCATGCACGCTTGTAGGATTAATTTGCAGAAATATGATAAGTACTTAAATCTCACAGGGCAATTATGTTTTAATAATGTTCTTGTGTAGCTAAGGATCCAAGCCTTTTATATTTAATGCATGTTCCCATGAAGCTAAATGTGACAACGGGATTATATACTTTATATGTCAGGGTAACAGGTCAGAATTTTCAAATTATGATACATTTTCTGTTCCTGAAGATTGTTTTGACCTGAGCAAAAAGTTTCAGACCCCCATGAAATGCCACTTATGTGGCACCTAAAGTATAGAACCTGATGAAATGCTGCCTTATGTTGCATTTTAAGTGTAAACCTTGATGAAATGCCACTTTATGTGTCACTTAATCTGTGTGTTCCCTTTTTGCAAAAAGTACCCGTATAGGGATTTCCAGTCTACAAAGGGCCTTATATAATGTTATGTCCTGATGTAATTGTCTCATATGTATTCTAAAAAGTTGCTGGTCAAAACTTAAATAATTAAATTTTGCTTGATACAGAGTAACTATAATCTATTTACAAACATCAAGAACAGTATCATAAAGCATTGAAAATGTTTAAAATTTTTAATGTTTCAATGTAATATTAAGGTAAGTGTAGCGTTTTTATGACCAGAAATTGTTACATGGGCAGATTTTTTTATATTTAATGCTAAAATTTAACATCTTATTAGTTTGCTTTTGGTAGTCCTAACATTCTACTTTTGCAATGATTGTAAATAAAAATAATTCCTGTACACATTACCTTTAATTAAAATAATTGCAGCATTCGATATGCACTATTTTCTCATATGTTTATTTCTCTAAAACACAGATACTTGTATATATTTTGCCAGAAAAATATTCTTTTATTGGTGTTTTGAGATACTATGCCAAGAAGTGTTAAGCTAAAGGCAATCTTCACTCATTGTGAAAAAGGGATAAACCATGGCGTTTACTCAACTTGTGTAATAAATACAATAAAACTTGAACACACATGTTAGATCTCCCTTTAACTGAGCCAGAAACTGAGATTCTGGTACTTATTGTATATGTGTAAAGTCACTATTTTAATATGCATGCATAGCTACTGTCCCGCCAGCCAAGAGTGACAATGAAGTCATGCTTTGTTTACAACGTTATCAGGGACTTAGAATCGATAGATCACTCGTGTATTAATCCTATCTGCAGGAAAGGATTAATGCACAAGTGATATATTGATTCAAGTTAGCTCAAGTGGTGTGTACAGGTTGATTGTTTTACCTAATAATTGTAAACAAAACATGGCGTCACTGTCATTCTTGGCTGGTAGGACTGTACTTAGTAAACTAAAACTCCTATCTTTACAATCGGAATTGATGAGATTGCACAGTGTCATCTGAGTTTTCGCTGGTCACCATGTATTCCATAAGCATCAAAGCATTCTTAGATCTATTTTTGTAATGTGCATAGAATATATTAGCTTTGTATTTTTTCCTGCTTCATGACACATCAAGCTTTCTGTATGAAGCAATAGGAGTATCTGTCTTTGGCTTTTTGCTGAGGTCTACTGTGTATTTTGAACTCGAAATTTCCTTCATGTAATTCCTAAATTCTGGCTTCAACATGTCTGCAATCATTTCCTCTGTAAAAAAGAAAAAAATATTAACTCATGACATGCATGGTAATGATACTATTAGATGAGCCAGTGCATTAGATTTCCGACAATGGTGGTAAGTGCGACCAGCAAAGCCTTAGATCAGCCTGCGCATATGCGCAGTCTGATCAGTGCCTTTGCTAGTCGCTTGAGTATTTTATGATTGTTAAGCTACTGACTGAATAGCATTTGGAGTTTCTAAGCTTAGAAGGAGGCTGCAGAGGCTCATTTGAGTCTACACTTGCCAAAATGCCAAATTGTTGGAAATCTCATGCTGCGGCTCAGATAATCGATGAGCTAGCTTATAGTATAGGCTTGTGACCATTATTGTCCATCCTACACCCGTACTTTCAAACATTAATATCTCGTAAGTCCGCAGGCAGATCTCCATCAAACTTTATTCTAATGCACTAGCAAATGCAGCGCTACGTCTGATTGGTTAACGTCATTAACTTGCGACAGTATATCGTGCGATATACTGTCGGAAACCCGACGTCATTACGTAACGTCGCTTTTCATTGGTTGACAGGTGAATATATGCAGCTGGCAAGCGGTTTTATGCAGCTGGCGTCGCTGGACGTATAGGCGCAACAAAGTACATTTTTACTGTCAAATGTTAATAGCGCATTAGAATGGGGATAACCATATTCAAAAGTTTCATTAGGGGAGGTATATCGTCGGGTATACGTTCGGAAATTACGTTTTACGGCTCTGCTTACGCGTCGCCGTAAAACTAAATTTCTGACCGTATATCCGACGATATACCTTCCCAAATGACAATTTTGAATACAGTTATCCCCTAATCTGCATTACTGTTGGAATATGGATTGACTGCATACAATTTTGAGACGGATCAGATTAAAATTATTGTCACCATGCCAACAAAAAGGTATCATAGACATATAATGGTAAATGTTATCTAGGGCACAGCACCTTCACTTTTAAATGGAACTTCTTTAAACTTGCATGCAACAAGAACAAGCATACAATCTAGATATCAAGTTTAAATAGGGCTAGGTCGGGTCATCCACCTTTGATTTACATGCCCTTGATTGACAAAAATATTCTCATATACTTAAAGTTTAAAAATACAGTGTACTGTACAGTTTGAAAATCTTGTAGATATCAATATAGTTTCTCTTTAACAAAATCGTCAAAAATGTCAGTATTTCTAGCAGATAAAACTGAAGGTAATAATAAAATCTATAATAAATATAAAATCTAGAATAAAACATAGCAGAAAATAGTAATGTGTATGCGTTGTATAACCTATTAAGAACTTCTCGTATTTTACATGATGTGCATTTTTTAAACAAGACATGGAATTTTGGTACTTATCGCATATGTGCACAAGCCTCCAATAAGTGCCCGTGCTAAAGTATGCAATGGGGCTTGAGGTCTTAATTTTCACTCAAGTCCTCATCTACACTATTCTTTGGATGTGGCTAGTCTTGGCGCAAGAAAGAAATAAGTTCAACTTGGAATGTAGATATCAACTCATAGTATCGTCTATAAAATTTAGAAAATGTTTTGCGAAGTTTACAATAACAATAGCCATGTTTAAAAAGTTTCTGAAATACTAATTACTATTTTTATCACATGACATCGCGTCTGGGAGTGATATAACGCCGTGCAATAAAATTGATAAACCACTAGTGGTTTACAAATTAAGTAACATTGCGTAATGACCTTCAATTTAACGTTGCGTAAAAGATGGCAAAATATTGATGTTTTCACGCCAAAAAAAGGAGTTTTAAGTAATTTAAGTGTCCTGTGATAAATAGAATCTAACATTTGTGCTCCTGTATTATTCATTTATCAAACTCGATGCGAAAAAGAGATAAAATGCTCGACAAGCCTCGCATTTTATCTCTTTTTTGCAACGAGTTTGATAAATTTCCTCGTCTTGTTTAATAAAATCAATAGACATGAGTACTATACCAATAACGTCTTTAACTGGTCCTCTACTGGGCCCTGTGTAATCATCTGGTAGATATTCGTCAGGTAGATCCGCCTTATCTATGTAATCATATGCTTCAGATAGGTTCTTTCCATATGTATGTATCTGTAAAACAGAAAAAAAAGTACAAACAATAAATAAAGGACACCTACCAAAAATATCTATGGCCGTTTCAGAGAAACATATTTATTCAAAATTTAGAATTTTTTTCTTTATCTTTGATGTCTTTTGAATAAATTAGTGAAAAACTGAATAAATGCATATCTACCTACCAACCCAGTAAATTATGAGTAGTGTGTCAGCAAACAAAATGTTTAAGGCATGGCCTGACCTGACACTTTTTAAGATATTAGTCTTTGCTCCTCCGAAATCAAAATACAAAGGCTGCTTATCGTGATATCTGTTGAATGATCTAGAAGAACAATGCCCCAATTGTTTAAGTCTGGTATATATGTGACTTACAATTGCTACAGTAAGTGAATGAGTCGAAAATAAGAAAGTGCAAAACCCAATAAGATAGCCAGATGGTGGCCTATGCAGCAACTGAATATTCAATAGGTGCATGTATTCCAGCTTTTGTCAAAGAAACCCTAAACTGCCTAGTTTAACTAATCATATCATATCCAAACCTAAAATTACAAGTTTAACCCATCAGTGATATCTAAACCTAAAATTACAAGTTTAACTCATCTTATGGTATCCAAATAATCTAGAAAAACGGATCCTTTAGAAATAGAGAGAACCTACAATATAAGAAAACAGCAGACTTGTGTGGTACTTGATTGTATCGATTCCTGATCTTTTCACCCTTCCTTACTTTGGTTTTATTGAGCCAGTACATGAGAACTAATGGAAAGTGCAACAATTCTCACGGTCCCTAGCACCGGCTTAAGTGATATTCTATTTTCCCTCAGAACACAATATTCCTGAAGGACCAGAATATGGAAAAAAATCAACACTACCCATGTACGGGGTGAAGTTTACCAACTCCACGCGGCACAACGACAGCTGTTGTGACCTCTAAATAATCTGGAAAAATGGATTATTCAGAAAAAGAGAGATCCTACAATAAAGGAAAACAGCAGATTCGGTTTTATTTAGTCTGTTCAAGAAAACTAATGGAAAGTGTAAAAATTCTCATGCCCCCTAGCACCAGCTTAAGCGGTATTCTGCTTTCCTCAAAAACCCACCAGAATATGAAAAATTATAAAACACTATATCGATGTATGGGGAGAAGTTTTACCAACTCCACGTGGCACAATGACAGCTGTTGCGACCTCTAAATAATCTGAAAAAAAGATCCTTCAGAAATATAGAGATCCTACAATATAAAAAAAACACATTTTAAACAATCATATGATATCCAAACCTAAACATCCAAGTTTAATCTATCAAATAATATCCAAACCTAAAATTTCTAGTTTAACCCATCGTGTAATAGCCAACTCAAAATTCCAAGTTTAACCCATCATATGCCATTCAAATCTTTAACTCCAAGTTTAACCGACCATATAATATACAAACCTAAAATTTCATGTTTAACCCATCAAATGCTATCCCGTTCTTATACTCCAAATTTAACCAACCATATGATATACAAACCTAAAATTCCAAGTTTAACCCATCAAAGGCTATCCAGCTCTCAACTCCAAGTTTAACTCATCAGGTGATATTCAAACCTAAAATTCCTAGTTTAATCCTATCCAACTCTTAAACTCAATGTTTAACCCATCATATGATATCAAAACTGAAAATTTCAATTCTACCACAGATACTCAGAGTTAAATTGAAATTACAACATTGGTTTAAAAACTCTTCTGCAACAGGACATATCAGAACCTATATTTTATGGTGATTTAGTTTATAAATTCAAAAGAATTGTTGGAAAACCTAATTTTTTTATCTATTCAAAAAGATAATCAAATGTTATAAAAGAGTTGGATATAACTTGGATACCATGCAACAGTCTGCATTCCTGGTTGTAAACCCAATGACGGTTTATAGCTATGGTTTCTCTTTAATTGCATAACTGTTGGTCAGGCCTCAGACTAAATGATGGCTCTAACGTAAAACTTTAATTGGTGGGTTGATTCCTGATACTTGTCTGTAGCTGGGCCCAACGTGGCTCAACTTGAGGTTTTCTTTAGCTCTGACTATCTGTGAGTCATGCGCCCTTTTTCTTTGTTTCATTATAGTATGTTAATTTGATTAGATTGTTTCTCTATGATGATACATTGCAATTGTTAGGAAGCAGCCATGCGAGCTTAACATTTTTGTGCTTCAGCAACAATAGAATCTAGGGCGAATATTTTTACCAATAATATAGATTTAAGTCCAAGTGGCTTTGGCTGATGTCTGTTCTAAGGTAATTGTAGTGCTGTTGTTGATTCGTTGTTGATTGTTACTCCCATGTCTGCAGTTTATGATTATAGTATTACTATTTTTGACCCATCATATGATATCCAAACCTAATTAAGCCATCAATGATATTCAAACCTAAAATACTAAATGTAACCGATCACATGAACAGATAGACAAACCTAAATTTCCAAGTTTAACCCATCATATGATATCGAAACCTAAAATTCCTAGTTTAACCATCAATGAAATCTATACAAATGATGATCAATATTCCTGATTACCCTGTTGAAGTAACTTATGATAGAAGGTAATATATATAGAATTGATTTGTTTATGATTTGCCCTGTCTTGGCGAGTATACACTTGGGAGACTGAGGAAACTTTCCTAGTAGTGAATTACGAGCACCAAGTTTCTGCTAAACATTTTTATGCTTATACTCATGAGTGCATTTTGTTTCGAATCCATTAGCCCTTTGAAGACTGGAAGACCCAATATGTATACTTTTGCAAAGAGTGGAGAATCAGATGTAATGCCACAGAATACAGTTTTATGGTTTTGAGGGTCTACATTATTTTCTAAGATAAAACCAAAAATTACAAAAAGCAATATATTTTTTTCAATAAACAATATTGACCATTTTTACTTGATTTTATCATTTTGCAATATCTGTTGTTGTCGACTCGTTGTTGACTGTTGCTCCAATTGTGGGGTCCTGTGTTTATTCTAAGTTTTATTATACATTGATTTGAGTCCTTTCAAGTTTTTCTATTATTCTGATGGAAAAGAGAGGGTTGTTTTTCACTTCGTTTGTCTTACTGGCATCTTGTGATTGTTATGTGGTTCTTCCTCATGGTATCATGGGTTGGTCTCTAGTGTATGATAGTGGTATTTCCTGATCATACTAACTTGCTTTTTATGGAAGCTTGCATTGGTCTTCAAATGGTTAGTTTGAATAGGTGTTTAGGTTCATAAGAGCACCCACATGCGATTTGGTTGATAATTCAGCCAAATGTTTTTAATAAACTCTTAACTAGTGGTCATGTCCATGGTAATTATTTATGATTCTCAACTGGCTTTTGATTTTCCACAAATTGATTTGCACTTCTATAGCATTGGTTTAGATAAACAAAATTTTTGATAGTAAATTTGTAAATATTTTCTTTCCCATCAGTTTTAACATATATTTTGGGTGCTCAAAAGAACCTTCTCATTGAGACGATTCTTTTTAATACCCACAACATATCTTTTTGTTGAGAAATAATAAAATTATTCTTTTGGTAGGCACTCTTAACTAAGGGCCTGTGTCTAAATTTTATTCTCTGTTATTGTTATGTCTATACTAAGTCGCTGGATTTCAAAGCCTGACAATACAAATGCCACCATTTGTTGTATGCAAACCTCAAGGCATATATAGGCGAGACATGTGATTTACAACAATGTGGCGTTTCGCAAAGTGTGGACTCGGACGAGCCTGTGCAGCCCCCATTTAAGCTCAGAAACTCCAAAGGGTGTTCAGTCAGAAGCTTTACAGTCATAGAATACTCAAGTGACTAGCAAAGGCTCTAATCAGACTGCACGTATTCGCAGGCTTATCTGAGGCTTTGTTTGTCACACATACCACATTGTTGGAAATCTCATGTTGTGGCTCAGTCAAATTAACATGATCCTTCACGCAGTCTCATCAAAGATCAGGCATTGATACAATCAAATACCACGCCTGACCCAGGACACCATATGAGAAAGTGAACAATCACAAACAAGAGAGCCAAGAGGTCAGCTCTTTCCCCGCAGGTGACATCAAGGTTGCAAGGAAAAGACAAGACAGTATGACAGACAAACACCAAACACAAGTAATAAAAAGGATCCGCAGTAGAAGCACCGCCTTAGAACGGTCAGTAAGAAAATTACTGGAGGGCTTCAACATTGGTGTCGGTACCAACCTCACCCTTATTTCTGATGTAGAGCAAGACAAATCGATGTTTGATTCGCATGAAAGACCCATAACTTATCGATGTATCAGGCAAAAATTTATCATTCATGTTTGTTCTGTCGCTGAGCAGGCTGGTTATGGCAATATTTTTTTATATCAAATATATGGTTTTTTCACTTACTCTGTTGATGGTCTTGTCCTTTAAGAATGGCTTTGCCATCTGGTAGAGGGCGTCAAATACAGGAGGAGCATTAAACAGATGAACTTGCTTTAGCCTCATGGGCAATGAAAACTGCAAAACAGAATTACATAGTTGTAAAAATCGAAGTATTTTAAGCAAGTTAGGATCACACAATTTGGTCCACATATTAAACTTTACGAATCAATTAAGATAATGAAATTCACAACAATAAGTTTCAAAGTCATTAAACAAACTATTTAACGTAAGGTCACGTGTCTGTTCCTTACATACAACAGTGGGAACTGACATAACTTAAACCTAAAACTGTGTTGGGGATATGAATTGCATTTGTATTATCACATGCATGATAGAAATATTATTTTACCAGCACTTAATAAAGAAAATACATTGAATGGTTACGTCTGTTTAAATCTCTAAATATATTATCTGGAAATAATCTACTTCGGTCCTGGATTCTTTCTGCTGCAATATCCTATCTTTCATTCCCTTGAAAGTGCATATTTTATGTAGTAGCTCTACCCATAGATCAAGATAAGGAAATTTTATTTGCGTAAAATTTTAATTATTTTCTTACCCATTAATTTAAACATGTGTTTTGGGTGCTCAAAAGAACCGTCTCATTGAGGCGGTTCTTTTGAGTACCCACAACATATGTTTTGAATGAGAAATAATTAAAATAATGTTTCTAATACGCACTCTTATCTGGAGGCCTGATACCTAACCCTGATTCTGTAATCATACTCGTATATTATAAATCCAGTCCAGTCCCTTTGAGTTAATTTTTATTATTTTCACAATTCAGAACCCAGCTAGCACACAACAGTGAGACCAAATGCTTGTCAAAATGCCTGCTTATGTATGCTTTGTGTTAATTCATTCATTTTGCAGCATAAACATGCCTCCAGATAAGAGTGTGTATTTAAAAATATTTTCTTATTATTCAACCAAAACATATGGTTTGGGTACTTAAAAGAACCGTCTCATTGAGCCGGTTCTTTTGAGCACCTAACCCACATGTTTAAATTGACAGGTAAGGCAATAAATGCAATTTTAGGTGCACAAACGATCCTTATCTGGACCTATGATAATTTCTTACCTCGTAAAATTTGAGCTTTCTTCTCAGATTTTCGACATTCCAAACATGTGTACAGAAATATAAGGAAAGTTCTGTGAGGTCAAAGAGAACCGCTGTGCCATTCACTTGTGAGTTCTCGTCGTGTGCGCACCAATACCACACCAATATAGCTGCTCTCATAATGTTGTCAACACCATATTTCTTTACCGTCTTGCTATCCAACAGACCTTTAATCAGAAAGATCATGTGCAGCAGCCAACACGTTTATGGTACATACGTTTATGGTACATATCACATCTGTATTAAGGGGATATTGCTTTAAAAAGCTCTTATTTGTATGAAACGTTACCTGGGGCGGACTTGATTTAGCAATTTTAAAGTACGCGGAGTACACCAGAACAGCCATCTAAAACAAGCAAAACTGGGCACTTTGGAGTACTCCGGAGTAAATCAAGCGATTACTGTTTGAATTGTGAAAAAAATAACACAATCCGATTGCCAAGAAGAAGAAAAAAGAATGACAAAATACATGTGCTTTCAATCCATTTTACTTATGACTATATTTTTTCGATATGAATAATTATCAGAACCTATCGGGAAAGACTGAAAAATATCTCAGTACAGTGTAGGCAGTGCTCCGCCATTTTATTTCGGAACAGGTCACGTGACTGTTCTGTCTGCACCACTTTGGAAGATGGAGTACTCCGGCGTACGCCAGCACAGGTGTTCCAGCGCACTTGATTTTTGTTTTGCCTGTTCGGAGTGGAAAGAGTAAAGAGAACAGCTAAATCAAGTCTGCCCCTGTATATTTAATCAAGGAGACGCATAACTTTGGCTATATTGTTGTGCAAACAAGGACCTCTGACACTTTGATAGGGTATCTGCCTATTTTTCAGATGCTTCCCAAAACTTCCCTATGCATAAGATATCACTGGTATCCTTTTCGATAGGACGCTTTATGTATTAGGAACGAATTAAGGTTATAATAAAGCAGGCAGATGCCTACGACAAAACAGGAGACACTACCAAATGGGGTATGGGTTGCAAAATTTGACTTCACCAACACATTAAGAAATCATTTATTTTCACGTGTAAGGGTATTATATTATCAATACTCGATTACAAATCACAGTGAAAGTATTTTAAAGTCCAAAATCATGAGCATTTTAATGATTATTTTTCTTGTTGTGTTTTCTATCGGATTTGTTAAGAAATATTTTGAAGTGCAACTGTAGTCCATAACCAACCTTGATGACAATGTATTTACCTGGTGCAATATTATGCAGCAATGTATCATAACCATTCATCCATGCGTAAAGTACACCTAGTCAGTGGCCATGTAGTTTATGTGTATTGGATAGATACAGTATATGTGCAAAATAATCTACCAACTGAATTTAGTAGAAGGACTTTTTTTTCAAAATTTAAAGAAAAATATGCTAAAACGTTGTAATATTCCATGACTAATGGGTTATGAAAAGGAAGCTTACTTCTACTAATTATATTCTTATACTGGAAAAAAAAAGATTCTCAAAAGAGCACACCCAAAATCAAAATGCTAATGTTCGGGCTCGCCCAGACGTCACATTTTGGCCTGTGGGATATCATTCCCCCCCCCCCCGAGTTCCAGCTAGCTTTTCACATATCTTATGTAAAATATGAGAACACACTTACGTGAAAAATTATTAGTTGGGACTCGGGGGGGAATGATGTTTTAAAAATATTTTTCTATTTCCTATATGTATAATACAAAAAGTGACCAGTTTAGCCCCAAAATAAAGCCGATCATTTATGCAAATAGGAAATCAAATACAAAATCATAAAATAGAGACCAACAGTGAGCTTATATATGAAGATGGAAGCATTTGATCGACTTAATTTTTTATCAAAATTATAAGCAGCGATACACTGTGATTCCCATTACCACCGTCAGAGGTCCTTTATACATCTCACACAGATCACTTTACGCCCCAACACACAGCTTTTGAGCAATCGACAGTATGCTTATCAGTCGTTTTTGAGTCATTTCCTTTTGAAAGCAATATCCACTTAAACATGTATATATACTTATGGACTTTTCCCATACATAATCATATATTTAGGCTTCCGATTGAATCACCCAACACATGTTTTAATGGGTAATACCACTTTTTTGTAAGATAAGTAACAATTTATCTGCATGCTTGCAATATTGCTATTATTATTTCTACACAGAAATAAAGTTTTAGCCAAAGATGATCGCAGATTGCATTTTCTCATTAGAAAATTTAAACTTGTCTCATGGTATAAATAAGTTTCTGCTCACTTTTAGGTATATTTCGACTTAGAAGACAAGATTCGCGGAGTGGACAGCATGTTTTAGTCCAAGTAGAGAAAAACTTTAAAATTCTAGGTGATTTAAGAAAAACCTACAGTATTAATAAAATCCTTTCAATTTGCAAAAAGGAAGTTTTTAGAAGCGATTTTTCTATTTTCTGTAAATATTACCTGGACGTCGTATTACGAAACGCCGGCCATTCTTGTCTAACTTTGTTGAGCCATAAATGAACCTGAAACAGAAACACATTAATATGCATACTGTTTTTTTGTATATACAGTAAAACTTGTGTAAAACCGCCACTCAAAAATAGACAAAACAAAGGTCTTAATGACAAACGGTAGCTTAATGAAGGTCAAAGTATTGCAGAATGCTGGGAGCATTCTGCAATACTTTTGACCTGCATTAAGCGATAATTGGTCTTAAAACCCAATTTACGGTCTTTTTGAGAGTGTCCTTTTAACACAGGTTTTACTGTACCACAATTAACTATAAACAAACAAGAATTAGCAATATTGGGAAATAGCTAGCATTTTCTGAATTTTTTCAAATAAGTATCTCCAGCTCCCGCAGTTTTAGCGTTGGAACGCAGATACGTTTTGCAATGTTATACATATAAGACGCCATGTCCGTGACGCCACGAGTGCAAGCAATTGTTAGCTTTTAAGATATAGCTCTCAATATTTATTTGTCATGAATATAGAAATATTTCATCTGGGAAGTGAAAAATGGAATATGCATTTTCTTACATCACTCGAGAAATGTAAATATATTCATGCAAAATATGAAATCCTATCACTATATATTTTACACACACTATATACGTTTTTTTGTAAAATAGTTTCTTTCATTCAGAATCAAAACACGCTGCGTTGTTTGCTATTGTCTTGTTTGTATGCTTTTCATATTATGTCCAGTGTAGTACAATATTTAGCGTACAACTGCTATAGTTATTGTTTTACCCATCAGTTTAAACATTTGTTTTTGGTGCTCAAAAGAACCGCCTCCGACATTGAAACGGTTATTTGGAGTATTCATAGCATATGTTATGGTTGAGAAAAAAAAAAAGATTTTCAAGTACGCACTCTTATCTGGAGGCCTGACTGGTTATTATTAATAGCTATGTCAGCTGTTAAGCAACTTGCACTCGTTTGATAGGTGACCAGAGAAAATGAATTCGAGCATGCAAATTCGCGCAGTCTTCCATGAGCATTTGCCTATAGGTAAAGATAAGCAAACATTTCGAGTGTCACATTGTGATTATTTTTATAACGATCAATTTAAACACTTTGTTGAGTGTTGACTGATACGTTTTTGTGTACCCACACCATCTATCACAAGACATTTTTTATGTATTTTATCTGAAGAGCCTCGTATATATATGAGCCAGTGCATGAGATTTCCAACAATGTGGTATGTGCGACCAACAAAGGCTCAGGTCAGCCTGCACATACGCGCAGTCTGATCAGAGCCTTTGCTAGTCGCTTGAGTATTCTATGATTGTTATGCTACTGACTGAACACCATTTGGAGTTTCTAAGCTTAAAAGGAGGCTGCAGAGGCTCAACCGAGTCCACACATGTCAAAATGTCACATTGTTGGAATTCACATGCACTGGCTCATATACAAAGTATTGGCTTATCTAAAGGACCAGTTTGACACTTTTACACATAGTATCCATTGCATATTGCAAGTAAAACGAGTGTGATTAAGTATCAGGGTCAAGTCAGGTCACTTCGGACATCAGGTAAATTCGGACATACCTTTGCGAACAGTGGAACTCCAGATGAGACGGCTCCTTATGAGCCGTCTCATCAGGATTTTCACTGTTTGCTTAATTTATTATTTTTCTATCCCAATAATTAAAATATGAAACAAACTAGGTCGCTGTCCGAATTTACCTGATGTCCGAAGTCACCTGACTTTACCCTATTGGTTTGTCCTTGTGTCATTATTTTGGTGCTTATAAAATACTCAGAATTTACCCTGTCCTGTAAAGTGCTTGTAATGTCTCGTCGGCCGCGTCTAGATCTTGAAACCACTGCGGTACTTGTGTCTTTATAGTAATGTAATTCTCCAGGGTCTGTCTGGCTCCCACTTGGCTGTACTTCCGTACTCGAAGAAATCGTAGAAGAAATGCAAAATCTGCAAATATCACGGAATTATGACAATATTATACTGACTCAAAAAAAAAGAAATGATACATATTTTTATATAAAAAAAAATCCTAAACCCCCTTTTGAAAACAATATAGACCTCTATATTACTGAAGTCGACTGTATATCTATTCATTTTATTAATGTTTCAATCTTTTATGCAGAAATGTTGCTTCCTTCTGGTGTGATGCAATAAATTTAGGATGGTTCATTTTATATCTTAGGGAGACACATGTTATTATTTCCAGATAAAAATGTGTTTCTTTCTCTGAAGACCATTTTTGTCTTAAGACGCCTTTATACAAAATAATGAATTGAGTCGACGCACTGTCAACGAATTGATAAAAAACGAAAAATCTTGAAAATGTTGAATACGCACGCAGCACGCTGAAAAACCCGACGAATGTGATCAGCGAGCTGAAACCGAATTTGAAACGCACAGAAAACGAGCTCATAACGTTCTAGTAGCGACAGGCTGACGACCAAGAGCGAATGAGAAACGAATATCATCGTTATCTCAAAGAACGCCAAACGTGTTGTGCGTACTCTCTGTGTGCGCTCTGCGAATAGTAAGCGAATTCGAAACCGATCAAATGCCGTGCAGGTATATATAAACGAGAAATCAAACATCGAGTTCTTTCCTTTATTCTCCCAACTAGTTTCGGCTGTACTGTCTTTTTCAAGAAGCATTTTGTAAGTAATCAAAGAACATATATACATAGTCAAATGGTTGTATACATGTAATTATTAAAGATCACATCCTAATGGGGACCGCCAGTGACCATTCGGCAACTAAATGTCCAAGAGGCTAACAACTGCGCAAGTATGTCCCAGATTTAACATGTTTAAGCTACTGTTAACTTGTGATTTTATGGCTCAATTGCAAAACATTGCATTCGACAAACAAGCTTTGTAAGTCTTCGTGTAGTTTATTTGCAGTCGAACAGCTAAGAAATTCTTGATGCGTTCAAAAGAGTACAATTTGGTTGGTCGAATACTACCGTTGAGCTAACGAACGGTTGTCGAACTGCGAAAGAACAAACCCTTCGATTTGCGTTCCACAACCAGCCGTTAACGTTCTGCTCACGCACAAACCGTTCGCATTGCGTTGAGTGAACGAACCCTATGCGTATTGACAGTACGTTGACGAACGTCGAACTTTTTTGTGCATGCACAAAACTTTTCGACGCACTGTGCGAACAACAACGTTCGAGAACGTTCTTCAACGAACTGATAAACGACCTTAAACCGTTGATCACCGTAGAGCCAACGACCTTCAACGCACACCAGCGTGTGTCAACGAACGTCAAAATATCTCCACACGCAGAGCGAACGCTGAGCCAATTCGTTAAAGCGTAAAGGAAGCTTTAACTAACAGTGTATACCCTGATGAAATTCCCATAATTGCAAAGGACAATAACTCAAAAAATATATATATTATGCAAAATTTTACCAGCTACATGTAATCTACTCCTCATCCTCTAGCAGCTGACCAAACTTGAAGCTGCTAGCTACAAAAGGTTTTGCGATATATGTATTACAAGTTTTCAATTCCCAAATCGCAATTTATTTGCTGTATTCGTTTAGCTGCTTTTATTATAGTGTTTTGTTGTCGTTGCCTTTTTTTTTGGGGGGGATAGGGGGTTTGCGACCAGTTACAACTTAATTTATTCTGTGTATCTCAATATCTGGTCATGTTTTTGCCATTTGGTGACAAGTGAAATTATGTGCACGAAGTACTGGTTACAATGTAACCGCTTGTTCAAGCTTGCCCAGGAAAAAAAAAGTGTGGTTAGGTGAACTGACCGTCCCCATATGACCACAGCTGTTGCCTGGGACGTAAAACAATAAACCAAACCATTTGCAGGCAAACATGAAAGTAGCCACAGCCATCAAGAACTATGTATTCGTTTGTCGTTTACAGCCATAGAAACAGCTCTAGACATACCTGTAGGCGATTTTAGCCATGCCCTCTGCTCTAGTACCCAACTTCTAAAAGTTTGTACCGCACGTGCTCTGTCACTCTCTATTTCATTTAGTTCTTCTCGTGCCTTTTTCTTACCGGCGCTGTCTAGAGTACATTTGTAGCTTTTATCGCCTGAAATATGAAAGGACAGTACATGATAAATAGGTTTAGGTTAACACAATTTTTGAACGTAAAATTATAAATATATTCTAATCCATCAGTTTGAACTTTTGTTTTGGGTGCTCAAAAGAACCGTCTCATTGAGACGGTTCTTTTGAGTACCCACAACATATGTTTTGGTCGAGAAATAAGAAAAATAATTTTTTGGTACGCGCTCTTAACTAAAGGGCCTGAAATGATATTTTTGTACTTATCGCATATGTGCAAAAGCATTCGATAAACAAACGCCCAAGCTGATGTATCCAGCTGGGACAGAGGTCTAAATTTTAGTCTGAATCTTTATCTACATCGTACTTTGTGTATGCGAGCAGCGAAGGCTTTGGCTAGTCTGCGCATATGTACAGACAAGCCTGAGCCTTCGCTGATCGATAATGCGATACGTACCAAAATCGCATGTACTGGCGCGTTTATCTTTTTTTTTGCCATCTGAATAAATTAATATGCTGAACATTTGATTTTCTGCATGTCCAGTAGCTTGGATCCAACTGTTACAATGTACAATAGATTCGAAGGTCGGTTGAAAATCAGTTTGCATCCTGATCCGCTAGTCATAATCTAGACTGATTCAAGAGGGTGTGAGACGAATTACCCAAAACCACCCAAGTTCTCTGTGACTATCCAAACCCACGATCTAGGTGTTTAAACAATGCAAACATACAATTAATGCATTATCTTGTCGGACATTATGTGGATTTGCGTGTATTTTAAAGTGGATTTGGGTAATTAAGGCGGATTTGGGTAGATTTTTTTTTTTGCAATTCGTCTCACAGATTCTATATACATGTATCATATGTCACTTAATAGCTTCGAAATAGCCTTTTTGGTGTAAAATCAAGATATTGCCATATATTCGCTTCGTCTTTATGGGCGTCATTACATAGGCGTAATTGTATTATAACTAGTGTTTTATATGTGCATTTTCGTCTGCCTTAAATCGACAGCTAAACATACAACAAGTTTTCAACAAGTTTTTATTTATTCTAGGACCATTGTGTGCACAATAGCTAAATTGTAACATAAAACAAAATATATACAAACATATGGCATGACTGTGAAGTATCTAATAATGCAATTCATGCACATAGTTTTTAAATGGCACATAAATTAAAGTCAGAAACATGAAAATTCTGAGAATCCTAACGCCTGAACCACTTCCTGGCTACATCTAGGACGGCAAAAAAGATATAGCTGAAACAGGAACAGTGTAACTCCTGACAAGCATGCTTCCCCAGGTCTTGATCTTTAAAGTCTCCAGACCTATCAATTTGAAAACCAATGACAATCATAGTAAAAGTCAGGAACAGCTCATACTTGCCTTATTTTTTCCTTTTGAAGAAAAACTACTTTAGTTTTAGATGTATTTACTTGTAACTTGTATATTTTACAATGTGACTGCATTGTGTCGAAAGCCTTTTGTAATCCTTCAGGTGACTCTGCAAAAAAAACTGTGCCATCTGCATACAGCAGCAAGTCTAGCTTAAAAATAATTCAATGTCATCATTTTTTTTTTTAAAAAAGAGGCAATATCCTCTGACAAAGTGGATCGACCATTGCATGTATTATACTAAACTGGACAAGATCATTTAGAAACAACGTTATTATAATTGGAAGCAAATTTCAACTTGACGAACACCTAACATACCTCTAAAGAACATAGACACATTTCCAACTTCTTTCAAACAAGATTTAGCATTATCATAAATAATAAATTACTTTGAGTGTCAACATTGTTGCAAAATAACTTTCTCAAAAGAGCAACTCTGTTAATTGAGGTACCTGTAATAATTTAATGACAAATATGACAGCGTTTTAAAAGGAGAATAATCAAGTAACATTTAAGTGGGAAAATCATATCAGCAGCGCTATAATGTTATCTGAAACGTATTTTTTCATCTATTAATATTCAACTTGATTCTAAGTAATTATTTAATATTTGCTTTAGAACAGTGGCAAACAATGTTTGAAAGCATCTTTTATGGTTATACCTCTTACATTGCCACTTTATTTATATTCACTTTATTTTTGTAAATTGATAAAATTTTACCTTAAGACCAGGCTTCTGGCATTATTCCCATATTTAGAATAATGTTATATATCTTACAAAAAGTGGGTACCATGGCATCTTTAGAATATTTCAAATATTTGTTCAGAGCATGATCATTCATTGAACAGACTTTTGGATGTTTTAAGTTCGAAATCGCCTTAGAGATTTCACTCACAGTAACTGTAGCAGACATTCCCTGTTAAAATCAGGGAGATTATCTAAATCAATGTCGTCAAATTTCATTTTAGAAATGGCATCATTTAAATTGCTACAATGTTCATTAAATGATTCAACTGATACTTTTGCAGCACATTTCTACATTTCGGATGAGTGTTTATCTTAAAAAGACCAGTGTATAAGTTGCTTATTTAGCTAATTTCTTAGTTGTTCTACTAGATAACACCAATTTTCATAAGTTTCTCCAGAATTTAGTTACTTATTCTTACGATTAGCAGTGAAGTACTCTTTAAGTTTTGATTCGCTTTGTTTTGATTCAGGGTTTGTTTGTTTGTTTTGTGTGTGTGTGTGTGTGTGTGTGTGTGTGTGTGTGTGTGTGTGTGTGTGTGTGTGTGTGTGTGTGTGTGTTGCTTTTTCTGTGACTTCGCAGATAAACTATTTTTGTTCTTTATCATATTGCAATTTTCTGCGGCATCAACCAATGTCTGTGAAATTGTGGATGTAATAATAGTTATAGATCCAGCATTAACTTTACAGAATCACTTTGATTTAGTCCATCCAAATCAATATGGATATGGTCGAGATTGGACTCATGGATGTAATTTATGACTTAATCTTGACTCAGGTTATTACCTTTTTGCTCGCTGCTACCATCAGTGTTTAATTCTCATCATTTGGTAAACTTTCTTTTTCTTCTGATTTTATAGTTATGGCAAACGCCAATGGACAATATATATCTGACAACAATGGTCGAATTCAAATACTTCAAAATAATGTATACTAGGACAACGCTCAGCGGACATGATAACACGTCAACCACACTTCTATTTTTACATGTTTGTCTACCAATATAAAAATCAGTCCGGCATATACCATTATCTATATGAGTATCTAATAACATGCATAGTTCCATGAATATTTAAACCATGGATATTTCAGTTTGAAACTTCTGAAGAGAATCTATCTATTCAATATCCAAATTCTTTTAGGTTATTTTACTCAGAATAATCAAAAATGCCAACGACCTCATAAATTGTGATGATACAAGACAATACTCCACTTCTGGCATTATAGTCAGGCCATTAAACACATTTAAATATTCTCATCATATAATTTATTGTTAAGTTTGTCAAAAATACTAGCAGAGCTATATGGTGAACCCTCAGATAGAATGTAAATAGCCCTGGCCAAAACGCATATAAAGTTATAATAATCGCTAAATGTAAACCATAAACAATTTTCATTCGAACTGTCTAAACATTTACAAATGGCCATTATGAATAACCCAACACCCCAGATTTTCTCTTTGCTATATCTCTGCTAGCACTTATGAACCTTAACTACTCAATGTTTACATCATCATACTGGTCTGTTTTATGTCATTGAGGCAGATAATGTCAAACTCTTGAATATCTGGAAAGTTAAGTGGGACACACAATCCACACACGTTTAGATAACAAATTTTAACTTTTTAAACTTTGAATTTGAACAGTAATTATGACCATCATTATCCCAATTCTTGGTTTTCTGGTCTTGACTAGGATTAATCAAATCGTCATATGTTGTGGCACCATTCTCATTGACCTAAGCCCGGCTAGTTAAAGAGATCATATGGACTAGATGTAACGTCCTGAGAGCCACCTTTGTCATGATGGTTGTTCCCATCCCTGATATACACTATGGTTACAACATCAGTATCCTCCACCATATGTTTCAGTTTTAAACGCAAATGGGTAAGATCATTCGTAATTAAGACATTGTCCATACACTGAACCGAAGATATACATTAAGTGGCCACCTTACATTTTTGCGCCTGTTCAGAGAGAAAAAATATCACAAAAATTTAAATTCTATAAAAAAATCCAAAGCTTTGTCGAAACTGCAAATAATGTAATTTCAAAATAACTTGTAGGTCTTGCACAAAAGATACCTTCATTTCAAAAAGTCACAATTTTTAGTGTAATATAAAATGATCCCCAGATAAGTTATCCATTATATTTTAGTTAGTTTGCAGCTGTCATATAAGATGAAAAAGAATCAAAAGTTTTGTGACAATCAAACTCTCCATTTCTCTCCTACATTAACACCAATACAGCCACATTCAGCAGCTTTTAGCTTTAACCATTTAATTTGCATACAAACTTTGCGTTGCTCTGTATGCTTTATTATCTGCGACACGGCATTGAAATTTTCAGCGATTATTTATTATGAAGAGACATCATTGTTCTACTATACTAAAAAATTAAAAAAAAATCTTTTGCATATGCCATTTAAATGACCTTTAAAGTTTCACTTTAAAACCGGAAGTGGACATCAGTCTTGAAAAATAATCTTTAGAACATGGGCTGATCAAGGTGTAATATGTTTGGTTAAACGTGTTTCCGTGGGTCCAATTGCTCAAAGAGGGAGGTCCGGACGGTCCTCTTTGAAATACGTTGATGACCATAAAAACGCGGTGAGGAACCCTACCCCTGGAGAAATGTTCTGGATCCGAGCATAATTTCATTGGAGCATTCGTTTGGAAATAATAAGTTAAAAAATAATTCAACTCACCTGGTTCAACAGCCATTATTCTCTTTGTGTTTATTCTTTACTACTTTTTTGTACTATTATTTTTTTTTTATTTTTATAATCACCATATATGATAGGAATTATTCCATATTTTCGATAAATGATTGAAATGCCTGCAAGTGTAAATGTCCTTTATATATGAATTCTCTCAAAAAATGCCGAGGGGGTTTTGTGTACTCGTAAAAAGGAAAGTAACCCTTATACAACGCGAAAACAATGAGGTCCGTTACTTAAATCTTCATCTCCTAGTCTCGTCTGCTGATAACTTTTGCAAACAGTTTGGATCCAGATCAGGCCCGATTTTTGTCGGGTCTGATCTGGTTCCAATCTGTTTGACACTTAGATGGTATTCCTACAAGAATTTTTCGAAAAAGTTGCTTTTGAAAAAAACAAATCAGCAGACGACAAAAAAGCATGAAAAATTTCCCCGGGGGCCAAGATAAGGAATCACAGATTCAAACCAGCAAGCGCCTTGCGTGTATGGTGATGTATGAATGTTTGTCAACTTCAGCTTGCACCGCGCTGTGCGGTCTACTCAACACATTTAGTGTCTACTGCCGCTAGAAATGCGGAACATTCAAAATTTTCAGGACTCTAGCTTGCCGCTGTCACACACGGATCCAGAATATTCCGTGAAGAGGTCTTGACAACGATTTTTTTTTTTTTTTTTTTTTTTTTTTTATTGGGGTCATCAACGTATTTCACAGATGACCGTACGGACCTTTGACTCCCTCGAGGGGTGTCCGTACCAGCCTTTCTAAGGAAACCTACAGTCACTTGCGATTCTGCAGTTTGGGGAGGGGGTTCCTGCCCCCACCGCCCCCCCCACACACACCCCTGCTGCCACACCTCTGGATCCGCCCATGGCTGTAACTTTTATTTTGTACCAGATTAGTTTCAGTATTGTCTGGTACTGGGGTTTTCTGATGACTATGCCCTTATTTATGTTTGGAACCGTGAATGGGTATATAATGTACGTATGTATAGGCAAGTATACTTCCACAAAACGCTTTGATGCGTGACTTTAACGGTAAATGCATTGAATGAATCGAGGGACATTACTTAGAGGTCGTGGTTGAAGTATATCATCATTGTTAGTTTGTGTGGATGCTTTACGTCCCAACCAAAACTTTTTCAGTCATGTCGTCTCGGGTCTTCCTGGGTTTGGAACCAGTACTAGTAGGGGATAAAGTGTCTTTCTCAAGGACACAACATAGTGCCTCTGGTGAGTGTCGAACTAGCGACTCTTCGATCCCTATTGTATCGCTCTACCAACTGAGAGCCACTGTACTTACATTTTATTGCATGTGCGAACGGAAAGAATGTTCAGTTGAGCATGTGCGAGTAGAGAATGTTCCGTTGAGCCCGTGCATCCATGCAGTCTCGTTAGAGCCGTCGCTGTTTACACTTACAAAGAAAGGTCAGACCAAAGTCTCTAGCCCTATAAGGTAGCTTCGCATTCACTTAACATTTTACCCCCTGGGTTTCTTTGTCGTCTGCTGATTTTTTTTTCAAAATCAACTTTTTCGAAAAAAATCTTTCGGGAATACCAGCTGAGTATCAAACAATTTGGATCCAGATCAGGCCCGACATTTTTTCGGGCCTGATCTGGGTCCAACTGTTCGCAAAGGTTATCAGCAGACGACACTAGGATGTAAACAGTTAACGCATATGCGATAAGTACAATGTACCGAACTCCTTTGAACTGACTCGCGCATGTTCTCTTATCTTTACATGCTAGGAAGTTGTTCATGCTTTTGATGTCGTCTGCTGACTTTTTCAAGATAAACGTTTTCAAAAGAATCTTTCAGGAAAATCTTCATAGCAAAAATTGTTTGGATCTAGATCAGGACCGACCTCCTGTCGGTCCTGGTATGAGTCCAAACTGTTTGCAAAGATTATCATCAGACGGTAAGGAAATAGTTGAATGAATGGACTGAAAATGTTACCAGTCCTGATGTACTAAATTCCTAAGTACGCGTAGGTTTTTTTCTTTTCTTTTTTCTTCAAAATTGACATGACATTTGCCTCAGGCTGCAGTCTCGGCTCAGGACTATACAAATTTTGTGTTTTCTTTCTCTCGGTGCATAGGTTTTGAATTATTGTTTTGCATCCAATAATATTCATCCATGAAAAAATAAATATTTATGTTTTTCTTTGCCTGGTTGAAATCTTTAGCCCTGTCATTTTATATATTATACTCAACAGCAAAAGAAACGCATATTTTACGTATTGGGTATTTTGTATATTATGAAATTTTAACAACATCCAAGAAATGTAATGTTGAACATGTGTTCAAGCAGATGCATCGCAAATATTTCACTCTTTTGAAAATGTTAATTACAAATGTAAGTTAACTTTATTGTATGAATATCGAGTTCTATCGAGAGATACATGTATTTTGCGGGCGTGAACGAGTTGCCGGAGTCTACGAGATTACGCCCAAAAAAGGATCTCGAGATCGATGGACGACACGGTGTTGTCGAAATTAATGGGCTGCATCAATCAAAGGAAATGCGCCAAAGTCATGATACAAGGGGAATTTACTCTGTACAGGAAATACTCTGTACAGTCCATGTATAAAATAATGCATAAGTAATGCGAACTTCGTGATGTTGTTTCCCTAAATCCACAGAACGCATTTTAATGAAATTTGCCCTACATGTACTTATCGTATATATACCTAAAGTTATTATTAATGGTCATTTTTGTGGGATTTGGGTACATATCGCATATGCGCAAAGTCAATGCACAGCTACATGTATCTAATGGGACTAGGCGCGTAAAGTTTGACCTGTCCCTTCATCCATGCCTTTGTGTATGCGGGGAGTGAAGATTCCGACGAGATTACACAGAAGCGCAGGTTCGTTTTAGCCGTCGCTGCTCACATATATGGTGATTACCCAAATCTCAACGTGCATGGCCAATTAGCTTTGCATGCCAGCTACATACATATTTTGTGGGTCGGGGTACATGTACACTGATTAAACCTGAGCTTTCGTCTTCTGCAGTATTTAATGTATGCGAGCAGACCCTTTGCTAGTCACCGCCATGTAAGCATGTAGAAGCGGGCCACCATCAGCCAGCCAACAAAACGCCATTTGAATGGCGTTTCACTGGCTGGTCCGAGATTCCTGGCTGAACTATGCGTTAAAGTATCAAAATTAAATGTATACTGAAGGACTTTAAAAACGCACCACCTGCTTAAATGCTAATTCAAGTCCAAAATTGGATATTTTCATTAGGTGAAAACTAAAATTGACAAGTTCCGTCATTTAGCTTGCATTCAATAAGAAAATCGAAACGCTGTGGCTTATGGTTGCGGTGACGTCGCGATAATTCTGAGACAACCCAAATTCAAAAAGTCACAGAGTCCCCATACCTTCCATTATGAACGAAAAAAACTTTTCGAACCGATGTTTGTTCTTGAATGTAAAAGGAAAGACAAAAACAAATCATGAAGTTTAAGACATCTGGCAACGTTCATTACGTCTACATGACGTCATTGATTTTTGACGTAATTGGCCGTTTATATCCTAAGGATCAGGAATAATCAAAAGCTTTTTTTGCCAACAGTTACTCCTTAATTAGTTGCATAAAAGACAAAAGTATCGCAACATGCGCGGACGTCACCAGTCTGTTATTGATGTTTGAAAATTTAAGACTGACGTTAGCAAAGAAACGCTGCGAGTGGTAGCGTAATAAAACGATTATTTCTGAAAACTTTTGTGTTTTTCCATTTGATAAGACGTCTGGCTACCACTTAAAAGTGTTTGTTTTCAAATTTAATCAAATTCACATTTGTCAGACGACAATTGTTGAAAAACACTTACGTCGATATTACGTCAGAATGAACAGCATGAGCAAATCAAAATAATGGCAAATCATGGTCCATTTTGCAAGAGGATAAAAAAATGATAAAGAAAACATCATCAAATTAATCATGTGGAAGAGACAGAGAATGTAAAATGGTGCGTTTTTAAAGTCCCTCAGTATACATTAGTTCAGGGTGCATTACGTTAACGGTTTATAACAAATTACAATCAAAACGAGTACAACATTGTGAAATATCGTATAACTACTAAAGAAATAATCGGGTATTTTTTAAACGATATTGCCTGTATATGCATGTATCTGCTGGAAAAATTAGATATTCACGAACCAAAATACTTCGCTTCCTATTTACCACTTTATGTCTTAGACGGGGAAAATAAAGTTTTTTTTTTATAATTAAATGGGTTATACACAATGGGGCTAATTGACAAGACGAAGGGACTAAATTATACAATGGGGCTAGGGGAAAAGTATGAAGATACTTGTATTTTTATTATTCAATCCAATTCTTTATTCTCTCCAGGAAATAAAGAATTGAATTGCATTCTATTGAAAAAATATACGTATCTTTTTTTTTTCTCCTTTTTTTGAGTTCCTTAAACTATAGATAATCGAGTCGTGCAAATGCAAACTGATAGGCAGTAAAGGCGTGTCATTTTTAATAGTTTGTTGTTATTGCAAAATGTTTTAAAGGTATACTGCGGTTGTTCACGCTTAACTGAAGTGGCAGATGGTTGTTATATGAAACATCATTTGTTCTGATGAAAATGCTTGCTCTAAAGGATAAGTAGTTCTCGACAAGTGGACATTGATAACACCTACACGCCTACCAATCCATCTCATTCATCGCAAATATCAATTAAGTTAAATTTTCTGTTTCCTGTTGAGAGCAAATTGTAGAAATCGGGCAATTTGAAAACTGATATCCTGCTAACTGCTTTAACAGTCAGGTGCATAACTTCCAAAAGTTAAAAAAGTATATCACTTAAAGCAGTTAACTTTTTTAGCAACGAAAACAAAAGTAACCTGTTTGAGTGAAACTGTCTTTTTTCATCTGCATATTGCGGAGTTACCGCAATTTTCACGGCCATGTGGGTAATTTTATATGAAAGATCTATTGCATAGCTTTACGATTATGCAATAAAATTGTGTACGCATCGTCTAGAAATTTGTACGCGAGGTCATTGAAGATCAGAAAAATAAACTACTTTTTAACTTGAATAAGTTATATTTTTGACGGCCTAAAATTTGACCTTGGCGTAAATAATATCAGATGTAACCTAAAAAGTTACTTTCAATAGCTCACTCTGAACTCATTGTTGAAAAGACACACTTTTAACTTCTTCAAGTGATATATATTGTAACTTTTACAGGTTATGCCCCTGACTGTTTAAATTGTTTTGTAATGTATGCAATTTACATGCGCAGGTCCAGAAGGTTTTGTCAGAGGGGGTCCAACATTGATATATTTTTAGTTGATGAGGGAAAGGGAAGATCCAAATACAACTATAAACGGGCCATCATCGGCCCGCAAACGAAACGCCATTTAATGGCGTTTCGCTGGCGTGCCAATGATGGCCCAAATATTGAATGCTAGCTTGGTTGCTTGTGATTTTCAGGGAATCAGAACCAGTATTGCTAAGAAACCCTATATTTATGTGATTATTCAGGAGGGGGGTCCGGACCCACTGCCCCCTCTCTGGATCCGTGCATGATTAAAAAAAAGGTTTTTCTCAACTTCAACACATTCAAGAATTGGTCAATGTTCCAGGTATGTCGAAGATAAACAATAAGGCCATCGAATAGAATTTTCGGAATTCTAAAAGTTTATATAGACAAAAAACACGATTTTATTGAATCAATCTCATTCACTTCTTCATAACACAGCACTGATTTTATGCTATGCAGGAGTTGGATTGGTAGGCGTGATCTTGTTCTAGATGATGAAAATAAAACTCAACTATTGTTTTATGTTTATATTTGAGGTATTTTATTTGAATAAATGCATTTTTGTGCGTTTACTAATACAATCCAAGATTGAGCCAGCCCATCTGACATATAGTACTCATCACATAGGCATCTATCATTCACACAGTATCAAATAGGTACAGGTAAAAAAATGCGCGCATAAAATTCTGAATATTTTCTTATCCGTAAGTTTTAACATTTGTTCTGGCAGCTCAAAAGAACCGTCTCATTGAGACTGTTCTTTTGAGTACCCACAACATATGTTTTGGTTGAGATGTAAGAAAATTATTTTTTAATTGCACACTTTTATCTAGAGGCATGTACATGTTTATATCCTGATAGCCTGTTTTATTAGCAAACATAGTATAGGAGTACAAGAAAACCTGCCTTAAGCGGCTACTCAAAAAGAAGACCAAAATTGTTATCAAGACCGATTATCGCTTAATGCAGGCCAAAAGTATTGCAGAATGCTCCATGGGGAGCATTCTGCAATACTTTTGACCTTCATTAAGCTATCATTTGTCATTGAGATCTTTGTTTTGTCTATTTCTGAGTGGCCGCTTAAGACAGGTTTTACTGTATGTGAAGTTTCATAGAAAACACTAGGCAGCTCGCCCACTGGATAACTGCGCTTGCACGTATTTAGTATGATTTAAGCCTTTGTGATAAGTATTTTATGCACATGATCTGGTCCAAATTTTAATTCGAGGTCATACGTTTGAACATAATGAGCCGTGGCATGAGATTTCCAACAATGTGGTATGTGCGACCAGCAAAGGCTCAGACCAGCCTGCGCATACGCGCAGACTGATTAGAGCCTTTGCTAGTCGCTTAGATGAATGTTAAGCTACTGATCGAATACGATTTGGAGTTTCTAAGCTTATAAGCAGGCTGCACAGGCTCAACTTAGTCTACGCATGTCAAAATGCCACATTGTTGGAAATCACATGTCGCGGCTCATATAGTTCTTCAAGTTCAAATCGTCTTCGCTTCTGTCCAATCATCCGTTTAAAGCGCCGGTCTCATGACACCCATGATAACTTTAATGACTGCGTTCCAGGACTCGGAGTCGGCACCAAACTTGATTCTCATGTAATCCACAAATAGGTCAAATGCAAACTGAAAAAAATGGAAATATTTCGTTGACATACACTCCACTACTACATATACCTTGCTTTTTTAACTCATTTATGACTAGTGTCTAATAAATTGTGATAATAGAAAACAGTGTAGACCCAAATGTGTATCATAGAGGACCTATCTATATGTTAGCCCTTTGTAAACCGCAAACTCATAAACGGGTACTTTTGCAAGCAGTGCAGACGATAAAATGAGAATGTGGCATTTTATAAGTGTCTGCACTGTTTGCTAGGACAAAATTAAGAGTCGGAAATACAATATTTATAATCAAAACTTGTGACCCCTCAATATTTTCTATGGACCAAGGCCCATATGACATGGCTACCTTAATAGGTAAACTTAGGAATTTATGAATCGAAAATGACCGAGCTATCCTATTTTTCAAGAGATTCCAACATTATTTTCCTATTATTCATACTAAAATATGTAGTTGTATATTAGGCGGAGTTTTTTTATATGCATGGGCAAAATCGTAATCGAAAATTTAATCATTGTAAGTACACGATTGGACGCACAGTAGTTAAAGAGTGCATAATAAAAAATAATGTTCTGACATAGGTTGTGGGTACTGAAAAGAACCGTCTCAATTTCTTTTGAGCACCCAAAACCTATGTTAATACTGATGGTTAAGAAATTATTTTTGATTTTTCGCTCAAATATTTTGTTTATCTCTACCTACGAGTGAAGTCTCCGGTTGGAATGTGTAGGTGTGAATGCTTGTCTTCACTGTTTGCTAAATAGAGACAACTCCAATTTGGATAAAATAGCCATTGAATCTTAATTTTCGAATGGACTCGACCAATTGATAAATGGAAAAGTTTTATTCGACCGATAAAGTTCCTTCTGCTGATTCTAGAAGGGTCGTGCGTAAGTATGTGCACGAAGTACTAGCTACACTTAGTCAAGCTCGCCCAGGAACAAGTGTGGTTAAGTGCACTATCTATCTATCGTACTGGCATTTCTCATACATGAGCATTGCGCCAGGGAGTCCAACTTTTGAAATTTTGATAAAATAAAAAAAATAAAAACACAAAAAATTTTGGCTGAATTTTGGTTTAAATAAGGAGTGCCCTAAACTCCTCTGTGGACTGGGTATTGGTCACAGACGGAGACAGACTATTCCACCGTGGAATAGTTCGGGGGGGGGGGGGGGGAAATTCTTCACTGTATGTCTGCGGTATGAGCACTATGTGATGACCTGGTAGTTTTCAAACTGTGAGCAGGGGTCATATACTTGTCTTTATCAATAGACTGCTCCACAATGAATCTTGTGAAAGAGAAGCAAGGAGGACTGGTCCCTCCGTGCCTCAAGAGATGGCCATTGAAGCTCGCCAAGCATCTCGCCGACACTACTTGTGTTTCGCCATCTCTTGCAGGTCCAGCGGGCTGCTGTCCTCTGAACTTTCTCAATCTGATTAATCTTAAGTTTTGAGTGAGGGCCCCAAATGGTTGCTGCATACTCTAGTTTAGGCTGAACCAAAGTTTTGTATGCCACTTCCTTTGTACTTCTAGGTGTAAAAGTCAAGTTCCTGCGAAGGAAACCAAGTGTCTAAAGCCTCGTTCATATGCACAATATACACCCCGTCGCAAATATACACCCGGGGTGTAAAGGACCTCGGACAGTTTCCTATTCAATCTGCCCAAATTTTGACAGCCTCTGGCTAGGATAATGCATAACTGACAACTATAATTTTGGGCTTAAATCAAACCTTAACATGTAGTGCACCTAGCAAAATAAAAATATTTTGAAAATATTGCATACTTATGCCAGGACTCTAGGGTTTAGGGGGTCGGGGTATTTTTGTGAGCAAATTTTATTTAACAGAAAGTCAAAGTTTCGTCGAGTATTCACCTAAATACATGCAACTATTATGTTTGTGGCATACAACTTGAGACGAAAGTGGTGCGTTTGCATAAAATTCGGATTGAGAAGATTCCATTGTTTCATCTAAAGAAGTGTGCTGTCAATTACTTTTGACTATTACCTGTAATGTTTTTTAGGTCAATCAGTTTGACATGTGCACTGAGGTGTATTATAACTGCATACTGTATATATCACAGTCTAGATAAACACAATTTTGAGCATAAAATCGTTAATATTTTCTTACACATTAGATTTAACCTATAATTTGGTGCTTAAAAGAACCGTCTCATTAAGACGGTTCTTTTGAGTACCCATATAATGGGTTTTGGTTGAGAAATGAGACAATTAATTACTTTGTAAGCACTCATAACTAAAGCCCTGATACATGCCATTGCATATTGATATTTACCTACAGGATTTAACAAAATAAGTTTCTAATACGTTTTTATACTAACGTGTTTTTGAGCATTTTGATAGCGTTCCCCCCGTGACCAATCATGCCGTTTTTATATGATGTGTGAAATGTAAAACTACAACTGTATGCAAAAGGATTAGTTTGGTCACGGGGGGGGGGGGGGGGGGGGGAAAGTCCTTCAGTAAAACTTTTTCTATTTTCTATATGTTGAATAGCAAAAACGGAGTTTTCAACCCATATTTTTCAATTGGTACTTGTCCAAAGAGAAAACGGCTTTTGTGGATAAGTCGAGGGTTGACCAGACTATCTTTTTCATAGAAAAAATAGAATTTTCTTTGAAACTTTTCTCTGGTCATTTTTATGGACAATCCTTCATTAAGACTGTCCGAGGTCCTTTGCACCTGGGGTGTATTTTGGTCATGTAAACGGTGCTTTATGAAAATGCACCCCGGTGCAAATCTGCACCCGGGTGCTAATTTGCTCCACCTTTGTAGGTGGTGCAAATTCGGTGGAGCAAATTAGCACCCGGGTGCAGATTTACCCCTAGGTGCAAATTGTGCACATGAACGCAACTTGTTATCACATATGTACAATTTGATCTTAGATTTTGATAAATTACCCATCTTTTCTATATGAACATGTACATTTGTATGAAAATAATCTATATAAATAGTACCTTTATCAAATTTAAGGTCATGGCTTCTCTCTGTAGTCACTACTTCATCGGCTATGCCGGGTTGCCACGCAGAACAACTGGAATTTCAGGCCTATGGGCTTCGATTACCCTGCATAATAACGGAGTGACTACCTTTACGATTCAAGTAATCTACGTGATGTTCAGACATAGCAATAATTAAAATATGTCTACCCTCTATCTTACCCCCCCCCCCCCCCCCAATTTGGGAATCCAAACCTCTTGTAGCCATTGATAACCTCGGTTGAGCCATTTCGCTTCGGAAACTTAACAGAGATTTAGAAGAGAAGACAAAACCCGTTTCACACATTCACAAGACGTTTATTTTGCTATTAGGAAAAGGTTCTCTATTGTCAAGCTCTGCGCAGTCCTAAGTCAAACTGTCACCAGCAGTTCAATTGAAACAACTAAACGCACACGCGCATTCCGTTGCAGCTATTTGCCCAGTTTGTCGTAGAGCTCGTGACATTCGGAAGCCATGGATCATCAGTACATGTATAAGTCTCAAGCACTACGTTCGTACACCTCTCTTGGTCAGATAGTCATATATTTAGTTAGTACTGCTGCAACAGCTTCTATAAGTGCCATTTATGCACCAGTCATTTGTATCCACTGCTCCCCCACCTACGGGGATGGGCGGGGATAATGGTTTCAGTTTCCAGAGCCCTGGTATAAGCCCCGCCTTGTGGGGACAAGCTGATGATAATAACCCTGCTCTTTGCCCCACCCTACACAACAGAAAATCCCAGCAGGGTAGGTGTCCCAATGTTATACCACCACACTTCCCCGGCACTGCGGGGACAATCAAAAAGTAATTGTCCAGCACCTTACCCCGGCTAATCCACGGCTATCCCCGTAGGTGGGGGCCGTGGATACAATTGACTGGTGCATTATCCTCTTTAAATATTGTATAAATAAACAAAATAGATAAAACCAAATGGAGTTGCATTTTTCTCACACGACGGTATCTTGAACTGACTAATAATCGAAACATTCTTAACACATCGAATTTCTCATTAATGTAAAGATGAAACATTTGTGATATGTTTAAAGAGCAAATCCAATAACATATGAACACAATTTATTGACATATGAACGCTACATAAGGTGGTGCAAATTTACTCCCGGGTGCAATTTTGCACCGGGAGTAAATTTGCACCAGGGTGCAAATTGTGCATATAAACGAGGCTTTAGTTGCTTTGGAAGAGATTTCTGATACATGCTGACCCCAATCCTTGTTTTCAGTAATGGTGATACAATGTACCAAGGCATATTGCCGACTGAACATTTTCCAAGGTTTGATTGTGTAATGAATAGTCGAAGAGAATTGTTTGTGATACTCATGCCGAGTGACATTTGGCTACATTAAATTTCAGCTGATGAGGTCTTCTTGCAAAATCAAACAATCCTGAAGTGAATGTGTAATCCTATACAGGACACATTCGTCTGCGAACAGGCGAACAGAAGACCTGATGTCATCCGGCAGATCATTTATAAAGATGAGGAACAGGACCGGACCTAGGACCGATCCCTAGGGCACATCGGATAGCACTGGGACTGGATCTGAGGCCTGGCCATCTAAAACAACTTATTGAGTGCGCCCAGAGAGCCTCGAGTTGATCCACTTGTGGGTGGATCCTCTAATCCCATAGTATTCTAATTTGTGTACTAGCCTCCTGTGTGGAACCTTGTCAAAGGCCTTAGCAAAATCCATTATGACTAAGTCTGTCTGTTTGTGTCCACGATTCACAGCCCCATCCAGGTTGCTGATGATGTCGTGCACAAACTGGACCTACTGGGTTTCGCAAGACCTCTGACTTCGGAAACCATGCTGACAGTCAGCAAGTATGCTATCTTAGGCTAAGTGTTTGTTGATGTTGCTGACTAAAATATGCTCTAGGGTTTTGCAGCAGAAGCACGTGAGCGACACCGGCCTGTAGTTTTTCACCTTTTTTAAAGACCGGAGAAACATTTGCTTGTCGAAACGTTTGACCGTCCCGACATGATCATAGCTGTTGACTGGGACCTACAACCTCAAACCAAACAAAATAAAATAGTTAAATATAAATTGTACCTGAATCTGGTCAGCGGTGACGCCCCTGGCCTTGTGAAGCTTGGCAAATCTCAGAGTTTGGACCGTTAGTGTTCCAGGGTCGTCCAAGTTCTCAGTCCAGATGTTCAGCATACCCTTGAAGGATTGTGCCTGTGCTGATAGTTCAGGACTTCCCTTGGCAGCCTCAAGACTCTTTCCTTTAAACAGGGTATTGAAGTGAGTGTAGAAATCTGGTTTCTTGCTGAATAGGCTGAAGAAGAATATAATTTTATGAGTGAGCATGCGCACTTCTTTGATACAGAAAAAAAAAACAGAAATTTTATTAGACGTAAACTATACAGTTTCTAGACTAGTCTGCCTTTTTTCTCATTTAGTAGTGTATTGGTATAACATTTAAAGAGTATCTTTATATTGAATGGTCGCTTTGATTGTCTTCTTGATGCCATGTGGCTGCTATTGTTCTTTGCCTCTTCCTCACGGTGCCATTGGTTGGTATGCAGAGTGTGATTGTGACATTACCTGTCATACGCCTTTGCTTTTTTTCTATATGAGACAGCACATTATTTCTTGATACTTACACAACCAGCATAGAGTCGACAGCGAAACGTCATTCTAATGGCATTTCGCTGGCGGGCCGATGTTGGTCCGCTTTTAGTTGTTTGCTGGGTATCGAATTGTCGAGCAACGAAGACTCAGGCGAATGCACAGACTCGTCAGAGCCTACGCTTCTTGCATACAAAAAGTATATGGATGTATATGAAGACCCAGATTCTGCCCAGATTTAGACCTCCAACCCCGCTCGATTCGCCAGTATTGGCGTTTATTGGAAGTTTTTGCGCATATGCGATAAGTACCAAATCACATATCTAGCCTATTTTATAAGCATTATATTTATATAGATCGTTAAGTCGAGTAAGAGCCTCTACATGTTAATATACTTACTCAAGGAAGAATGCTGGGCCGTCATTCCCCCAGCTCTCTCTAGCCCGGGCCCAGCTCCCTCTTACTGCATCTTTCTGTGCGTTAGAGTAAGACATTGTTTCTATGAGGTCTCAAGATAGGCTCTTGTAGCTGCAAATACACAAGCAATAGTAATGTCTTAAAGGGGAAAGCAAATGAAACTTAAATGCAAGCCCTTATTAAATCATGCAATCTGCCACAGACCAAGTCTAAATCGGATGAAAAATAAGAAAGATAAAGCAATCCGAAGCTCAAAATTCTGACATAAGCCAATAAAACCCGCCATTTTTTCAACAGCAGAATCAAAATAGAATGCAAAGCTAAAATATATAGCAGGATACTAGTTATTCTATTAATGCATTTTTTAATTAGGGCTGTGTGAAGTAACACAGCCTAAAATGGCTGTCTTCCATAGCTTTTAAGTATCTACAAAACAAATATTCTAATTTTTTATTCGATTCTGATTGGGGTTTAATAAGGGCTTATCATATTTGCTTGTTTCCAATGTTGCTATCCCTTTTAATACTTTTAGTGTTCTACACGATTAAAGAACTACTTGTACGTGCATTTGAGGGCTACATATTGTTTGACCCCCAATGAGGTAAAACAAAACGAAACTTGTTTTAAATCTACAAATTCTGATTAGTTTTAATATTAGTACAATAATAAGTCAAGTCTGATATTTATTTGTCTTTTACCGTTGCTTTGGTGACAGAAAACGGTCGCCAAATAGGCTAAAATGAAAAAAGGTCATTTCGGCCCACATTTGAGATGAGACTTCTTATCATAAAGTACAAACAAATAACAAATTTATAGTTTAACAGATGATAATTATAACCACGACACACAACATATAAAAAGTTATTTTGGTATCTAGCTGTGTTGATGTCTAATTCTTATTTTAAAAAAAAAAGGTATTTAGAAAGTCTTATAGTTGTCCAAAATGACAATTAGTCTATTTAAACCTATTTCGGCGGCCATTTTCTGCTACTGCAACGGTAAACAGTAAAGAAAAACATACCAGAAATTTACACTTCGATCATTGTTATTATAAACCTTTAAGAAGAAATTAGTGAAAAGCCAATTTCATATTTTAGCTTCAGATAGGGGCAAAAGAGCCCTCTCTATTGCACGTAGCCCTGTGTCTGTACAGTCGAATGCTGTTGTATTTTGTAAGCCTCTGTAGCAAGCAGAGTTGGCCCAGACCAGACTGCTCCATTTTTTTCTAAATTGAATGAATAGACGGTAAATCAAAATTAAGAGAAAGAGATAATGTTGTAAAATCACTTGATAAAGTCTACATGCTATGCGGGAATCGTTGCGAGAAAAAAACACTAGCTTTAAAACTGATCCGAAATAACACAACAAACTCCCAATGCTGTCTTGGTTTAACGGATTGTGTCGCACTTTTAAATATCACTTTTGTTTAATTCAAATTCGGAAATTTTCGCGAGAATTTTATTTTTGTGAATAGAGTTAAAAATGCGCGAATAGGGCATGATTTACATGTCAGTAAACGATAGAGAGATTCCGCCATTTTACGAGGGTTTTATTTTCGCGAAACTTCGCATGTTCGCAAAAATTTCTAATTTACAGTCATTTAAGAGGAAGGGACGAAAGGCTGTTTGATTTGATGCTTCAGCTTCTTCAGGATAACACTTATAGAAGCGGACCCCAAGTCACGTATCGTAAAAAATTGGACCTATGAATGGAATCCATTGTCCAAATATGAATACTATATAATAAATGGTTTATGTTTAGTCATTCTTTTTATCTCTTAACTTCGTAATTTGGATATTGGGGCTAATAAATTCTATGGTAGAGCTCATCAACTTTATGATGCATCACTACTTACCAGATGTTACATTCAACATGCTCTTGGGCCATATATAGACTCCGAAATTAATCATATTAGACCAAAATTAATTTTGTCAACAAGGGGATTGAATTCGTTAACTTACCCAGTACATTTAAAGGTAAATTTGTTATCTCTTCTATACTTTCTTATTTTTGAAATTAGGAGTCACCTATCATTTGTTATAAGTACAATAAACCTATTCGTAGTACTGTTTTTAACTATAACAAATAAGTAAATAAACTTGATATTGAAAACACTATTCCTGACTCTTGAGATTGTAAGGACTCTAAGTATTGCTATGAACCTGTTGGTCAATATAGTCACTGGGGATTTAAAAATCATAACTGATTCAAGAATATGGTCTATAATATGAAAGGGACCTACATATAGGTTCCCTTTGCCAATAGACTTCAAGTCATGTCGCGAGGAAATTGCTGGCGCCTTACAAGAAGTTTGTTATCGCTGGTGTAAACGAGAGCATGTTGAATCTTATGCCTTAAATAGTTTGAAATTAGATATTTTTTTAAATCATTGATGGTAGAATTTCATTTTATTGCAACAATTTAGATCTTCTTCCACCTAAACCTATATTCACTTTTAGAAATTTGAAGAAAGGGATCCAGGAATGCCATAGGAAGTTTGTTTTGGCACCCTCAGATAAGGCTGCTAACAATGGTGTGGTCGTTTGAAAAATTTACTACATTAACACCCTAAAGCAAGAACTTAGCACGGCTAAAACATATTAGCATAACATGCTTGATGAGCCGTCAGTCCTTGATGGGCATCGATGCCATACGGCAGCTAAGTTTTGTGTGTTTGTTGATGAGGATCATAGCAAGCTTCCTACGTTATACTGGTTACCTAAGCTTCACAAACGACCCTAAGTCACAATTTATTGCTAATTCTAGTTCATGTACTTCTACCGAGTTGTCTATACTTTTGACTTCATGCCTCACTGCGATAAAAAAAACATGTAATAAAATATTGTCCAACTGTTTATGAAAGGAATGGTAAAACTTTATTTTAGTCTAAAACAAATTCAGGTGAAATTCTTAATAATTTAAATCAAGCGGTTCTCTAGCATCTAGTTTGTCAACATATGATTTCTCTACTCTACTATGTTGCCTCATAATCTAATCAAAGAAAACCTTATGGCATTAATTGAAATATCATTTGACAGAGTGGACTCACTTTATCTGGCTTGTAATGAGAAGAAGGTGTTTTTTACTTCTGAACAACATAAACGATAGTTTTGGTCGTATCAGAAAATGTGTGATGCTCTCCATTATCTTTTGGGCATTGTATTTATAAGATTTGGCTCGAAGTTATATAGACAAAATGTACAGCAGGTATTCCAATGGGTACTAATTGTGCTCCGCTTGTCGCAGATTGGGTTTTTTTTTTTGTTTTGTTATGAGAGAGACTTCATGTTGTCTATGTCAGACCATAATCAAACTGATATTATTGAAGCTTTTAACTCCACCTCCAGATATTTAGATGCCTTACTTAATATTGATAATCCTTATTATGAAAAAAATGGTAGGTCAGATATATCCCACTGAACTTCAGTTAAATAAGGCGAATTCCTCTGATACTGAAGCCCCATTACTGGACTTGAACTTGTCCATATCAAATGACATTGTTTCATATAAGATTTATGATAGGCGTCCATATCAAATGGCATTATCTCATCTAAGATTTAAATTTTGAAATAGTAAATTTCCCATTTCTTGATGGAGATGTTCCTCGCTCCCCTTCCTATGGTATATATATTTCACAGCTTATTCTTTGTGCAAGGGTGTGTTCTAATGTTGATAAATTCAACAACAGAAATTATTTTTGACTGCTAAGTTATTATCTGTAGCTGGGCCCACCGTGGTGCAACTTGAGGGTTTCTTTAGCTCTTACTATATGTTAGCCTTGAGCCTTTTCTTTGTTCCAACATAGTATGTTAATTTAATTAGATTGTTTCTCCGTGATGATACATTACAATAACCTCCATGTGAGTTTAACATTTTTTGTGCTTCAACAACTGTAGAATCTAGAGCGAAGAGTTGGTACCAGTAAAATGTATTAAAGCCCCCAGGAGCTTAGGCTGCTGTCCATTCTAAGGTGATGGTTCTGCTGTAAGTTGTTGATTCGTTGTTAATAGTTACTCCCATTACGAGATTCTGCAATTGTTCTATAATTTGTTGAGCGTTACTTTATGACCATTCTAATTTTGCAATTATCTTGATTGAGGAGAGAAAGCTGGTTGCTTTGCTTAGTTTGACATGGATCTGTCTGCTGTTTGTGATTGTTGTATTTCCTGATTATACTCACTACTTTTGGTTAGATACCTGTAAACGTCAGAAAAACATAATATCATTTTAAAGCTGCCCTAAGTTTTGATTTCCAACCCATTTTGGCGTCTGAACTCATTCTGAGGCATTGTCCCAAGGATCTGAAGCCGTCGTGAGCAAGCAAAAATTTTCCAAATTTGAATGCTTACTTATATACAGACGGACTTCGAAAACGTAAGACTTAGATAGCAATTTTATTTCATGTCTTGAATACAAAACGATCATTTTGAGTGTATGTTAAATAGTGTTCAGTTGTAAGTAACATATTAAAAATTTTCCAATTAAAATAAATATAGAGCATTAAAATTGTTAACTGTTTAAGATAGAGGCCAATTGTTTCATGTGACAAAGTGTTATCAGTGAAAGATTCCCTACTTATTTAAAGTAAGTAAGGGTGCAAAGATCAGGAATCGATAAAATCAAGTACCACACCCGACCCAGGATACCAATGGGAAAGTGACAAACTTACAGTTAGACACCACAAACGAGAGCCAAGAGGTCAGCCCTTTTCCCAGCAGGTAACCACAAGGCACAAATTAACAGACGCACACAAAGGCATAACAAACACAAGACAAAACAAATATAAATGATCCACAAAAGAAATACCGCCTTGGAACTGTCAGTGAAAACATTTTACTGGAAGGCTTAAACCAGATTCACAGGGTAAACCTCGCCCTTAATTCAGATGTGGATCAAGACACATAGATATTTTGTTTGCATGAAAGACCCCTAACTTATCTGAACTGAACTGAACTGAACTTTCTTAAATATAGTATTTTTGCCAAGGCCATACGCAGATGGCATATGGACCATAATATTACTATAAAACATTTGTAGTGACATTTTAACAGTTAACGTAAACAATGCATCATCTCCGATATATAAATCAAGATATAAAAATGAGATAAGGCAAAGATAAGGACTCAACTATAAATAAAACTGAATACCAGAGAAAAAGAAAACCAACAGGTAAACCCCAGTGGGCCTGACAAACAGCCAAAGCATCAGGCCCCTACCATCTCATCAATAAATAAGTCTTTAAGTCTAAACCATCATAGAGTCTGAAGTACGACCCACCGGCGTGCATTTAAAGAGGAAAGCAAAGTTGCCAACCTTGATTGGGTTGACCACCAAGCACGCAGTCTGTTGCAATACATAAATGATATAGCCATTCTTTTTATAATGGGAAATTATTTAAATGTACTGCGCTGAAAAATTATAAGAGCCAACAATCTTCTTCAATTTATACACTAAGTCACCATAGAAATCAGGTTCCGAATGTCTTAGGCGCTAGAGAGAGTTACGTAGAATTTAGATATCAAGTCATAGTATCGTCTGTAAAATTTAGAAAAGGTTTTGCGAAGTTTATGAAAAAAGTGATAAATTGTAAAACAAGAAACACGAGAAGTATAAAAAGTGTGTCATGGGCCTTTATAGTTATTGGGGAAACACTCCCATCTTGTTTTGCATGTCTGCTATACAATTTGTTGGCTTATTTCACCTTTATCTGTCATTCGATGACTAAAATTCACTGTTACTTAAAAAAAGTTCATTTGAAGCAGTAACGTCGTCGAGTTTAATTGCAAAATTAAAACTAAAGTGTTGGTTAAAAGAGCAAATACATTATGCCATCTTCGAAGTGAAGTTTACAATCAACTGTCTTTTGAAAGATATGAAGCTTAAGGGAAGTGCTAAAAGTGGTGCGTTTCTAAAGTCTTTCAGTATACATGGTTGGTTAGATATCTGCATAAGTCAAAAAAATAAATAGAAGATCTTACATTAATTTTAATTAAGTGCCTATGTTTTATTGAATTTATTAGTAGAATCAGGAAAAAGTGATAAAGTGTGAGGCTTGCCAAACATTTTAACGCTTTTTCGAAACGAGTTGAATAAATTGATGAATGATACAGGAGTACGAATGTTTTAAATTTCATTTAACATGTGAATTTTGTATTTGTAATAGTGTTTTTGGTGTGAAAACGTCAAGCGTTTACCGAATATATGCGACGTCGTTATGAGCGTCCCAAAATAAGAAAGGGTGCAAAGATTAGGAATCGATACAATCAAGTACCACACCTGACCCAGGATACCACTGGGAAAGTAAAAAAAACTCACAGTTAGACACCACAAACGAGAGCAAAGAGATCAGCCCTTTCCCAGCAGGTGACCACAAGGTGACCAAAAGTCTCGTAGGTTCTAAGCATGTTAAATCTTGCGAGTGCACTAATACCAATGCACAACAAATCACAGCTTACGGTAAAGATACATTCAGGCACAGTTGCATGATGCAGTGACCCCAGAAGAGAAGCTGTCAACAACATAGAATTTACAGTCTCTTATAGCTATCTAGGTGTGAAAAACGTTTATTTCACTACGCAAATTTCATTTAAACAATAACATTAATTGAAAAGTTTATGAAAAGACAATTTATGGTGTAAAAATTCTAATCCATTAAACATATGTTGTTAGTACATGCTGGCCATTCCAACGTGTACCTGATTAAATGGATGGGTGTTTAGTGCAAAACACGATGTATACTTTTTCAGAAGCTCGATATGATCTAAACGTAAATATTATGGTCATTTTCGATCACCATAGCATCATAATCGCTGCAGCACTGTGATTAGAAACTTTATTGCACAGAAAGAAAGCAGGGTAGCACCGACGTTTTCTGCCCTTCGTTGAAAGAACCATTTGATATATCTGACGGACTGCATGTGGTGGTTGGAGAGGAAGTCTGATATTAATTTAGCTCATTTTCTCTTATTCCATTAGTCATTAACAAAATTATAACTTAGTTTGCTTGTTTGATTTGATTCTTTACGTCCCAGTCAACACTCTTTCAGTTATGATGGGATGGGTCTTCGTGGGTATACCAGTACTAAGCAGGGATTAATGTGTCTTGCTCGAGGAAACAACACAGTGCCACTGGCTGGGCAAGAACCTGCGACCTTTTGATATCGAGTCAAGGAATCTGTCGCTGGGCCACTGCGCTCTCAAAAAAATATTTCTTAAAAAATCATGCGTTATTAAATTTATAACCCATTTAGTCAGATGTGGTTTATTCAATAATATTATTTTGACAAAAAAGTATGTAAAGTGCATTTAAATAAGGAATTCAAAGGTGAAAGATATATAAGTTTAATCAAAATACTGGCTTTCCCTGGAGCAATGCAATTCATTGTTTACAGGTAATAATATTCCACTCAAAATGATGCTTCTAACGTCACAGCGATAATATTGTGCTCAATGGGTTTGGAATGGACTGCATTTTTTGCACATGTACGCTCTTACGGAGGTCTACGCCCAAAAGCATGTGTTATTGCTACTTTCATAATGGGTATTTTTCCTTTTTAACGTCCGTATTGCCATAATGTTTACTTTTCTCAAATTAATGAATGTTTATTTGAACTAGACTGTAGATTTACATATTACGTCCGACCTTGGCCTTTGAGATCGCTAATGATAAACAGCAAAGTGGATTTTGTCGTAATTTGAATATACAAATTATTTATCCAATGAAATGGCCAGATATTTTTATATTGCCCAATAGATTTTTTAGATAATAAGGTCAAGACCAAGACTATATGTGACGTTCTACCTCAAAAAATAAGGAAAACCATTTTGAAGTTAACGCTTATCAAGTGGCTAGCCCTTTACAACATGTCAAACTGGCAAACAATATTAAAATACATGTCACTTTATGACATATTGTGTATGTTTACAGGACAGCTCTTTCATTAAATTTGATTTCAAGAACTACCATTTTAATAAAGGGAGTTGTACAGTTGTAAAGTTTTAATAATTGTATTCTGTAATAAAAATATAAGAAATACGTAATATTGTGTGGATGTGCCAGTGTTCCGCCCACCCACTCTCCCATAATACACCATAATTGGTTCCAGTCATGATAACGCCAAATAGAGTGCGCTCAGCTATAGAGACTATCTAGAGTATTGAAACGATGTTATTATACATTCAAGAAAGTGGATGACAAATGTTCAGACTGCTCGGATGCGCATGCTGGTCTGCGCCTTTGTTGTCCATATACAATAAAGTTTGCAAAAATGTTGCACACCATATACATGTGAAAATGTTGAAAGAAATCTGTGTAAATGTTTAAAAAACAACCAAAATAAAACAAACACCTTTTTTATTTATCCATTTAATTTAAAGATGGAAACGGCATAATCATGATAGGCCTACATGCCACCTAGAATATATAACGAAAAAAGACTGTACGATATAATCTAAGAATGAGATCCTTCAGAAAAAAAAACATTTTTAAAGAGAAAACTAACAAAGTCTGAAACTAGCATACATGAACCCAGCTAAAGAAAAGATGAATAAAATAAAAGATCGACTTACCAGATATGACTTGTTTTTCGGCAAAAACCAGATACACAGCAATATGTGCAAAACACCCATATTTAAAAGTAACATCCATGACGTCAGACGTGCTCCAGACCTGCAGCGTAGGCACATCAATTTGGCTAAAATAGTTTGGTTCAAGGACGTCATCCTCAGGTCATCTCAAATGTCGTATGATAGCATTTTTCCATTTTACAAAATTTAGCTTCTGCCCTCCCACCAATGAATTATCGCCATATTCTAGCCACGTCACGAGAAGATGTCAAAGATGTATTCGACAAGGTATGATTCGGAGTCTGAGACCATCGTGCTAGGCTACAGGGACTAGCTAAATTACTTAACTTTCAGATATACTGTAAATTCGGAAATTTTCGCGATACTTTTATTTTCGCGAAAAGCGTAAAAAGGCATATTAGCGACGTTTAAAATTCGCAACTACGGCATGATTTACCTATATCAGTAAACTACGGAGTGGTTTCGCGAGGGTTTTATTTTCGCGAAAATAAAACCCTCGCGAAAATTCCCGAATTTACAGTATACATGTAGCTGGTGCTGCTTTAGTATTGTCAAAGCAGCGAATACCAATGGCACTGATCAGACTGCGCACATGCGCAGACGGATCTGCGCCTTTGTTGGTCGCATTCAACAATAGCCTATTTCCCATGATGTGGATCAATAGGGTCATGCATAACTTGAGAAAGTGGATTTTGGGGGCATATTGGAACCCTCCCGACGTAAACAAAGCTGCACATTTGAGTTTCCCGACCAAAATTTCTATCCGTTATTATTGATATGTATACATTGGTATAGTTGTACACTTTGTAGTAGTGAAAGTTTGTTTTGTTTCTTTTCGTCCCAGTCAACATTTTTCAGTCACGTCGTGACGGATCTTCCTGTGTTGACCCGATTATAAGCAGAGGATAAAAGCAGTGAAGGACCTGGTATGCCATCTATATATATGTACCTTGCACGAAATAACGTTAAATGTGGCCTACATAAAGAATATGATACAGGGTTAGATAGGTTTAGCAAAGGGTTCAGGCCCAGACATAGAGAAACATTGCCCATGCCCTGGCCGCTAGGGCCAGATCCTGGCAGCTATTATAAGCCGACCCTTTTCAATACAGAATGCTATATGGTACTTAGGTTCTTATGTTATTACAACGCCTCTAAATGTATTTAATTTACTATTTTGCCAACGTAGCGTTTTAGCGGAAATGGGGATATTAATACATGTATGCGAAAGAATACATTGTTTGTGTGTGAAGGACAAAGACACAGACCAGACTGTGCATCAGCTTTGTCTCATCAATTGTTACATTTTCGCGCAACTTCGATCACCAATCCATCTCCTTCATATCATAAAATTAATATTGTGTTTTGAAGAAGAGGGAACGATTTCCTATGAATCCCACACTATATGTTTGGGTGAGAAATAAATTTCATGGGGGCCTGTCATACTTGACCAATCTGCATGGACCACACTATCTGCATCTATAATCTTTTCCTATGACACGTTGTAATGTGAATTTCAAACCTCCCACCGTGACACTCATAAATTACAATTTTGTCACTAAAGACAAAACCTCGTATTTGTTACCCGTTTGTAAAAAATTGCATGTGTTTGTAAATGCGGTTACATTAATTACATAATAACGTTGATATATTTTTCTAATTAATATTGCTATTTTTTCTTACTGACAGACAGGCAGACAGACAAAACGTTTATTCTTTGAAAGTATGTACATGACATGCAAGGAGTAACATTAATATACATGACAGCAAAGGTGGTGTTACTAGGTTAAAAGTGTTTGGTCTTCGATCTCTCAAAAATCAATCGGTCAATATCTTCTTTACTTCTCGTTGTTTTTAATTATAATTTGATAGCAAAAACTAGTTCCGTATCTATCAAAATGATTTTCATTTTACTATGTGTTTACAGTTTAACATCAGAAAATTAAGATTATCTTACTATTGCACAGAGAGAGAGAGAGAGAGAGAGAGAGAGAGAGAGAGATCCAGTCGCAATTTCCGGGTTAAGGCGCAATATTGGACACTGGTTTCTTTTTTTTGCACATTTTCTGAAGTTATAAAACATAATAGAACCATCACTAACATTTATTGCACTTTTTTTTTTATTTTACTTCAATAATTCATGTATTTCCCACGTCTCTAAATGCTTACATTTTAATACATACAGCTAATCTAGTTTATACATATTATATTGCCACAAATCAAAGAAATGGAGTTGGTCACAAGTTCTCGCCAAATTATTTACGACCCCCCCCCCCCTACATTATATTTACTCAGCCTCTTCCTGTGCTTCACAACCTATCAGTTTGCACAGAAATTTAAATGTTTGGCCCACTTAATCACATATTTTGTCAATATGTGTAATATCTATTTAGTAAATCATTAAGTAAATCCGAACAGTGGTCAACGCGACCATTACCAAATGCGCAAGGAGAAAACTATAAGTAGGTCATAGATCATATATAACAAATATAAACAATTAAATGGTTCACTCGCTAAACTCGTTCCATCTTAATCCCTTAATAATTGTAATATATGATCTATGAACTATAATAATCAATCAATCAAGCATATACACATGGCTTCATGTATCTATATCAACTATCACTATAATACGACCATATCTATTCATTTTTTTGTATCTGCAAACGTACGATTGATGGTTCATTATGCATTGTAATGCAGTCTACACAAGAAAGACAACCTGGCAACTATCAATGTTAGTATCAAGGCACATTTTCGCCATCATTAGTAGGACCAGCTTGTTGTAATTTAATCCCATTTGCTGTTGCTTCTACTGTGTGGGTGGTTTTGAGTTGGGTCTTTGCTTTGTAGTGTAGTTCTAAGTGTCTTTTCTGGTTTCTAGTCCCAATATTGGATTTGAAATCATCTTGCTGAGGAATTAAGAAGAGCTGAATGCTTTACTTAAGTTGTTTCCTTGCTGTAATGTCACTGATTTTGTTCTTACTACAGTTGTTATGTTATATCTATTTCACAGAGATAGGCTATTGTAACTGATCCAAATAATACATTTATACCTGAAGATAATGGATGATATATAGGTATTTATATACATGTTAGTCTTATGTCCATAGTTGCCCTGCCTTTGGCAGGTGACTCTAGTCAGACTATAATTGGCATATAACTACAGTTAAAGCGCAAAATATCAATAAAGTCTGATACAATCCATACACCTCTGTTCGACTGGGATGCATTGAGTATCATTTGCTGTGCTAGAAAATCTGTCAGCTTCCTCTTGAGTTATTTGTATGTCTCCACTATGACTTAAATCAGACCCTCTTTAGTAAGAACAAATCTATCTTTGAGGATCACCATCTAAAGAAGGATGGGCATCACAGGTGTAAGCTGATGCTCAGGGCTGACTCGTGCTCATGTAGAAGCTGGAGTCACATGTTTGGTAGGTAAACATCGTATATTTTCATTTTTTTTAATTACCATATGTAACATCTAAATCACCAACAGTGCGAACTAAGAACATAGAAAAATGCACAGTCGTTTATGATAAGAGTGGTTATCTGCTGACACATTTATTTATAGCATTTTTGTAAGGTTTGACTGTTCCTTCTACTCTCATTTTCCATTTTCTGTTAACAAAAAAGGTAAACTGGCTGCAACCCATATGATAACAGTTGCTTCACATCTACATTACATGATCTAGCCTGACTCTAGAAAAGATAAGTTATGTATCAAACGCTTTTGTATTGCGGACATTGATGCGTTTCTGAAAATCTGATTAAAAATTTGGGACTTTAAGTAAAATGCACTAAAGCACCCCACCCCCTGCCCCCACCTCTAGAGTGGCTAGGCCGCTGTCCGTTCTAAGGCGGTGGTTCTGCTCTTGTTGAATTGTTGATGCTCCCATTGTTTGTGGGGGTTCTGTGTTTGACCGTTATTTTGCTATGCACTATTTAGGCCCTTTCTAGTTTAACAATCATCTTTTTGTGGAAGACAGAGATTATTGCTTTACTTTATTTTTTTGCTCTTGTTTTGCTCTTGTTTTGTGTGTGCTCTAATGGTGATGGTGCCAAGAGTTGGTCATCAGTGTGTGAGCATGGTATTTCCTAGTTGTACTTGATTACTTATTTAGCTTTTTGATGAAAGTAAAGAAGGCAAGCATCAGGAAACGATTAATCAAGTATCACACCTGACTCGAGACACCATATTGGAAAATGACAAAACACAAAGAAAATCACGCACAAGATAGTCAAGAGGTCAGACCTTTCCCAGCAGGTGACCACAAGGCTGCAAGGAACAGACAAGGCAATATTATTAAGACAAACGTGACATCATAAATAACAAAAATGATCCACAAAAGAAGCACCGCCTTGGAACAGTCAGTAAAGAAATCACTGAGGGCTTAAACATGTTTATCAGCACCAACCTCCCCTGAATTCTGATGTGGATCAAAAACATATATGCAGATGTTTGATTATTTGGATAGCCTTGTTCAATTTCTTTCATTTGATTTTGTTAAATTTAAACAGCTCTGACATTATTAACTGTTTCTTGTGCTAGTTTAGGGAAAGCAGTGGTTCACTGGTAGAGTGCTTGACTCGAGATCGAGCGGTCGCGGGCTCAAGCCTAACCAGCATCACTGTTTTTGTATCCTTGAGCATGACACATTTATCCTTGCTTAATACTGGTTCATCCTTTCGTAATACTGGTTCAACCTAAGAGAAACAGTTCCGACATAACGGAAAAGTAGTTGACTCAGACGAAAAGTATAAATTCTAACAAAATCTTGTGCTAGTCTTCAATGACAAGGCTTTTTAATGTGAATGATGATCAGGAGACATTTGGCCAACGTATTCTTGCAGCTTTGTCAGAATAGAGTCTATGTCTAGCTTGCCTGAATATATTCTACATTTGCTTTAAACTTCACCCTTATGTCTCAGGTTTGAGGGGTATTCGTTGTCTATATCACATACATGTTGTTACACTGTACATGTTACTCTGTTAGGGATATTGGATTGAAATGCTCTCCCTTCATGAATTTATCTGGACAACTTATAAGACCTGTTTACTTATCACATATTCTTTAAAAGCCTAATTCAAACGGCCATGCTGACGTATCCATTGCGGCTAGGGGTATTATTTGTGGTGCGAAGCTTCATCTACATCCGTACTCTGTGTATGCGATCAGCGATGGGTACGTCTAGTCTGTGTATTTGCGCAGACAATGTCACCTGAGCATTTAATGCTCGACAATGAGATAACCAAACTCTTATGTGCTGGCTCATGTATATTTATTTCATATCATTTAAGTCTACTGCACATGAACGGCATAAATTCTCCTTGCCATGCTGTACACACAAAGTGTCGAGTTTACACTTCCCTGGTGTATTTTGTTTGAGATACAACTGTTCAACATAATACATTAACAATTCAAAATCTCAACTTTTACTTCTAGTCACCCAGCGTTTATGCAAAAATGTTCATAATATAGCTCAAATGAGCTTAGTTGTAGAATTATTTCATTTTCTATTCATGGAAATGATCATTGGTGCCCTTAAATTTGAATATTGGATTACATTACAAAGAAAATGGCCAGACGCCATATTGCAACTTTTTAGTTTCCAAACAGACAATGGTAGATCAGTGTTTTTCCTTTTTGTGGCGGCCATCTTGGACGCCATCTTGAGTTCCTTGAAAAGCCCAAGGGTGACAAGGTGCCATCAATCAGATTCTTAAAGCAAATGGTCTCCACTTTTCAAATATGTCAAAACATTTTTACGTTATCCAAATCTAGGTCCACCAAAAAATTCCCAAGCATCTGCCGAACTATGACGTAATTTTTTCAATTGAATGCGTATGTGTAAAGTATACAACCCGTGCATCAAATGTAAGACTGTTAACATCAAAGGTAAGACTGTTCGCAGATGACTGTCTTTCATATAGAACCATCAAATCACAGCAAGACCACTACAAATTACAAAATAACCTAATATCTCTTGAAAAATGGGCCTCGAAATGGGGCATGAGGTTTCATGCCAAGAAGTGCTATACTGTCAGCATCAATACATGTAACAGATCGTCCCACTTTTACAGTTTGGATAACCATATTCTTCAACAAGTTTCAGAAAATCCGTACTTAGGAGTTAACCTTTCGGACAATCTAAAATGGATACCACATATTCAGAAAATATCCAAAAAAGCAAATTCCACAATGGCATTCCTGAGACGAAACCTGAAAAGTTGTCCTGAACAGTGTAAAAAAATCAGCTTACATTTCACTTGTGCGTTCAATTCTAGATTATAGTGCTATTATTTGGGACTCTTATTATACTCAAGACATTAACAAACTAGAAAGAATTCAAAAACAGGCGGCACGATTTATTACTGGCGACTATAAGTCACGCAATGAAGGATGTGTAACCAAAATGATACACGATTTAAGGCTTGAATTTCCACAGGAACGGCGCAGTTTCAATCGTCTTGTTTTCTTCTGCAAAGTGGTCGAGGGGCTGGTACCGCCTATACCGCCAGAGGAATTTTTCCAACCCACACGTCAGAAACGCCAAATTAGAGCCAAAACATATACAAACTTTGTTACATCTAACATTAAAGACAGTCAAGTCACTTATAACAATAGAAGTTATAAAGTCGATCAGTGTAAGACAGAGCAGTACAGGAACTCATTCTTTGTGAGAACAGCCATTCAGTGGAACCATTTGGAAAATTCGGTCGTGCATACAGAGACAGTTGAGGGGTTCAAATCAGCCCTTCATAAGTGCTACTAATAGCACTACATGCTCTCTCTCCCGGTGTGCTGATGCTGAATAGGCCCTACACCGTACAGAAACAGAAACAGAAGCATCAACAGCACGTGAATTGCCTGATGAATACATGGGTTTTATTCGATTAAAACACGGAGTGCGACACGGCTTTAATATATGCAATAATTTTGATAAAACAAGCTAGGGTTGCATAATACTATACGGGTCAATCCATCCACATCGATTCTTAAATTTCAATGTCTGGCATGAAGATACAATTGCAGACCATCGGGCAAGGATTTCCGTTTTAAAATACAGAGTTTTTAAACGCAGCGGCTGTGCTATTATGTGACGTTAGATTTTAAGTCTACATGTAACGGATAATGTAGGCATTTCTGGTCATTAAGACAGCCAAATCATTTTCGAGTAATTGCTAAGTTTAAAGGATGGCGTTTGTAAATTCGTGGTTTCATTTGCCTAAATTCCATTTCTAGTCATTGCAATTGCAATTATTTGATATTGCTCTCAAGTGAGCTAAATAAAATGCGAAACATAAGAAATTGCTATTAATTGTGCATGGTAGCAAGCGGCAATGACATTCTGCAGTCCAGAACCTTTATTTTTTGCAACCATCTGGTTGATGAAAAGAGAGATGGTTGCTTTACTTTAATTGAGTTCTTACTATCGTGTAACTGTCAGTTTAAACATATTTTATTGCCAAATATGATACAGCAATGGGGTTGGGTCACAAGTTCTCATAACATTAGTTACGACCCTTCCCCTACATTATATTCATACAGAATATAGCTTATAAACATGGCTTAATATATACAATCTGATTAAGAATACAGGTTATGATCAAAACGGGATGATAGCAATATAAACTAGAAAATCGCAAGTAATTAATAAAAAAAGTACATAAACATAAGAGTAAATAAATAAATAAATAAATAAATAAATAAATAAATAAATAAATAAAAATAGATAAATTCAAAATTATATGAATAAATAGAAATAAATAAATAAATAAACAAATAAACAAATAAAGTACAAAATAAATAAAGAAGCAAAAAAAATATGACTGCCAATATGAACCCCTGAAACTTGGAATAAGTTTTTTAATTCAGGTCACTAAGTACTCGTATTTACATATACATGTTTTACGAATTTGTTTTAAAGTTAGTAACAACGAAAGAGTCAAAGAACTTATCAAAACCGTTTCGAGGCATGGATATATCTGTTGATAGCCCTGAACAAGACCATATTTGTTTCGATATTCCAGTTTTCGCTTCCAAAAAGAATCAAATTGATGGTTAAGGGTTGAAACTCCCTAACTGTATCATTGAAAACCTGTCTTTCACCAATATATTTAATACAATGAAAGAAGAAATGGGTGGCATCCTCCATCACACCACACCATTCACATAAAGGGTTCTGACGAACATGGTTTCTAAAATGATCATTGTTAAGACTACTACAATTATTTCTAAGCCGTGCATGTATAACAGAGCTATATCTGTTTCCCATATTATAATAGGGAGGAACATATGATAAGTTAAAGTTTGAAATAATATGTTTCTTAAAAGTTAATAATGAGGATGAATCTTTCAAATCACCTGCAAGAGAGTTCCATAGTCTAATGGATGATGGAATACAAGATTTTTGTGAAATAAGGTAAAGTTATATTTCTAGTGTAACTGTCTGTGTGCTGTGCCATGGGTTGGTGTGAAATCTGTGATTGTGGCATTTCCTCGCCATACTCATTTGAGCCGCGACACACGTGATTTCCAACAATGTGGCATTTTGACAAGTGTAGACTCAGACGAGCATGTGCAGCCTCCTTTTCAGCTTAGACACTTCAAATGATGTTCAATTAGTAGCTGAAGATTCATATAATATTCAAGCGACTAGCAAAGGCTCTAATCAGACTGCGCGTACGCGCAGGCTGATCTGAGGCGTTGCTGGTCGCACATACATATATCACATTGTTGGGAATCTCATGTCGTGGCTCATTTATAACATTCAATATGCTCATGTATATAAGATCATTCAAAAACGAGAAGATTTGGCTCATTTATAACATTCAATATGTTCATGTCATCAAAGAGATGATTTGGCTCATTTGGCTCATTTATGACATTCAATATGTTCATGTTTATCAGACCATTAATAAACGAAATCATTTCGGTCTTTTATAGCATTCAATATGTTCATGTATATAAGATCATTCATAAACAAGATTATTTGGTTTGGTTTGGTTCTTTGTGTACCCAGTCAACAGCTTTGCTCGTGTCGGGACGGTCAGTTCACCTAATCACACTTCTTTCCTGGACAAGCTTGACTTAGCAGTTAGCCAGTACTTCGTGCACATATTAATTTTCGCTTGTAACTAGCAACACGCGGAAGGGAGGAGAATGGCCGTAGAAATTATGTCATGATCAATCTCCGTGAAAGTATGGGACCGGGCCGGGATCGAACTCGCGACCCATAGATCTGCAGTCAGACACGTATCTGCAGTCAGACACAATATCGAATGCGCTATGCAGTCCGGTATAAACGAGATGAGAGACCATAACGAAATTTCTATCGATATACCAATAATATAAAGAGTTGTTGTTTTTTAAATCTTTAACTTTTGACTCCTTTACATATTTAAGCCCGTTGTGGTCCTTGAGCAAGACACATTTATCCTAGCTTAGTACTGGTTCAACCCAGGAAGAACGTCCCGCATAACTGAAAGATTGTTGAGTGGACGTAAAGAATCAAATCAAACAAACAAAAACATATTTAAGCCGAATAGAATTCTCCACTCTTATCAATTGGACCAGACCAGTTCTATTTTAAAAATCAACTGAAACATTTCAGATAATAGCAGTTGTTGTGAGAAACAGATTGTTAAAAACCGCATCAAAAAATCTATCCGTTCAAAAGTTATGCCTATTTGAATTCGTTTTTCTCCGAACAGGCTTGGAAAACTATAAATATATTTGTCCCACAATGCATCATTCTATGATGTCATGTGAGGTTTGAAATTATCTTAAATGTTTGAAAATGCAAAGGAGTTGTCAAAATTAAGTATGCTTTTCTGCGAAAAAAAAAACGAAGATTGATCTCGCATAAATGGTTTTATGTATACTGACGGACTTTAAAAACGCAACACTTGGATAAAAACTTTATTTTATATCTCGAAAAAGAAGGCAGAACAATAATATTGATTGTATGTTAAAGAGCATTCATTTGTAAGTAAAACACGGAAAACTCTTCCAACGTAGATTAATTCAATGCATTTAAATGTAAACTTTTTGAGATGGGGGTCAGCTGTTTCATGTGACCAAATGTTATGAATGAAAGGTTCACTACTTCTTTAAATCAAGAAACACTAAAAGCATCACATTTGTATCATGGACTTCGTTAATCATCGAGGAATCACTCTCATATTGATTGGCAGGTCTGCAATACAGCTTATTTGCGTATATAACGTTTTTCTGGGTGCACCCTTACATTCAATAGCTTAAAATCTCATCTACTTAAGAAATGTTTAAATGGCTAAATTCATAAGGAGCAAATAATGTCGTGCAGTTTGCTTGTACAATTTAAACTAAAGTGTTTACTGAAGAAGCCAACTCATGATGGCATTATCGAAGCAAAGGAAGTTTACATTCAACAGTCTTTTGGACGATATAAGGGAAAGTAAGTGTTGCGTAATTAAAGTCCGTCAGTATATGTTAAATTTCATTAATTCAAAGTTTATGCTACAAATTCTAGTTTAAATAAAAAAATAAAATTCACGATTATCATGCATTTCTTATTCTAAATAATACAAACATTAGTATGTTAATTTATTTGACACGTTAACAAAAATAATCCAAAAACATATCGGGTTGGTGGGTGGCATTTTTCATTCTTCAAGCAAACAGTGGAGACACTGATCAGACGCCGCATTCTGTGGCGCATGATTGGATCTCCACCGTTTGCCTATGTCCCACAAAAAGTAAATCAGATAAACTGCGAAATATGTTTAAGATGCCGGGTGGCCTATTTGCACCAAATCATCTTTGCCTGACCTTGTTGCAATTATTGGCGATAGACATATATTTAGCTGTGGTTTTTACCTCTAGTTTTTATTTGCATCTATCATTTTTATTCACAAATGGTGTTTCTAATTAGCCTATATTTGGGTCGTGTCATGGGGTCGCGGGAAATAATTTGTTACATACATAAGTTTTGTGCGAACGACTAAGATTGTGTCTAAACGAGCATGTGCATCAGAACATTTTCTGTTTGCTCACAAAGCTCTAGGAACAAAAGTTCTAGTTACTTTTTATGAAACTTAGAAGCGACTGTCGGAATGACTCTTTTCATGTGCCTTGAATCATGTTTTCCCTTGACATATCATGTCGGGATGTTATGCATAGTGGACACCTCTGTCACTTAAGTGTGTCTTTTTTAATTTTCACTATTTTAAGTAAATCGGTGTGCCGTTACGCAAACATTGCATATCCTAATCAGCTATGCAGTGTCTAATTTGAGTTTACTTTGTGCCTGAAAGGAATTCCTTGTTGTTGTTGTTGATGCGTGATTAATTTTTAAAGTTGTATGTACTTGAAGTTGTTGATCGGCGCGGGCACACTTCACACTTTGCATTTTATAATTCATACTTCACACTACAGAGTTCATACGTCGTTGTTACTACCTAGGAACAAAGAACTGAGAAGTATAAAGCTACTACGATCGGTTAGGTATGATATACGAGTCTGAAGATTGGACTGCGAAGTATGAGCTGTGGAGTGTAAAGTATGAACTGTAAAGTGTGTACTATGATGTGTGAAACAGGAAGTCGGAGTTATGAAGTGTGATGTATGAACTATGAAATGTGAAGTTACCCCAACCTCTGTTTCTTAAATAATGTAATCAACTTCATCCTTCATAGTTCATACTTTATACTTCATAGTTCATAATCCACCCCTTTCACTTCACAGTTTATGCTTCACATATCATATTTTACACTTCTAATTTCATAGTTCATACTTCACACGTCATACTTCACAGGTCATACTTCACAGTTGTTCCTACTTCATAGTTCATGCCAGACCACATGGCAATGTCGCTCACGTCTGACACATGAACCAGAAGTCCCGGGTTCGATTCCCGGTCCGACTACATACTTTCGTTTCCTCTTCAGCTGATTCAAGAAGGGCGGTTGATCAGATACTGGGGAAAGTGTGTACACGTATTACTGGTTAGCCGCTAAGGAGGTATTACCTACCAAGGAATTATAGTGTGATAATGAATTTTGAAGTTTGAAGTCACCGCCGATCTTACGTACAGCTTTATATAGATTTTATTTTCTCCATTTCGTTTAAATAATGTACATTTAGCTTTTGTTTGTTTGTTTGATTTGATTCTTCACGTGCCATCAACAATCTCTCAGTTAAACAGGGACGGGTCTTCCTGGGTTGAACCAGTAAAATTAGGATAAATGTGTCTTGCTCAAGGAACACAACGCAGTGACGCCGGTGAGGCTTGAACCCGCGGCCCCTACGTCTCGAGTAGTCAAGCACTCTACTACTGAGCCACTGAGCTCCCAATGTACATTTGGCTGACAACAACACATATATACACTGACAATAGGTATATTATGATTTTGCTTTGAGCTGTACAATGGAGATTAATTTGATGTGGGCAAAAATGTACAGTCAAAGACAAGTGGTTCCATAGACAGTGTGGGCACTTTGTAGGCATAAGGTGCCACTAGGCTTATCAATACGAGTAAACACTCCTGAACCGATTTTGCTCTTTTTGTCCAAATGGGAAACACCAAAAGAGGTCACAATCTGGGTTTAAGGCCATCAGATGCATTTTATTGTGGTGGGTTTAAACTGAACGTGCCTGCTTTAAAGGTCACAAAAGGGGTCAAAAACTCATTAGGTATATTTAACACAGTATGTAAACTGAAATAAACATCCTGTACCGTTCCTCCGCTAGCTCACGCCTTATAAACATGAATAACAGCACTCGTGCGTAACCAGTAGTCGGAAATGCGTGTATTTAGGTACATGTACACGTTTCGATTTATATTGTCAGCGATACAGACAATACACATTCGAACAAGTTAAGAAAAGCCATTTTATCTATTTTACTCCGTTTTATTCCATGATTTTAACGGTTTCCTCCTTTGCATTTTGCTTTGTTAAAAAACGACTTGCTCACAATCAGAGCCGTTCTGTGCCGAAAACGAGCTTAAATGCCAGTTTGCATGGTTTTAGTGGAATTGGCAATCACATGTATACATGATTACATGGTTGTAACTGTAACAGTTACTTAGATCTATGGAAATAGGTGGGCCCTCGCAATTACAGCTGTACCAACAACTCTCACATTACGATTTCCGACAACTGGTTACACACGAGTGCTGTAACTCATAATGTATAAGGCGTGAGCTAGGAGGAACGGGTACAGGATGTTTATTTCAGTTTACATACTGTGTTTAAAGTTGGTGATTTTATATATACATATATAGGGTAAGGATTTGGACCGACATTGATGGAATGATTTGCGTCTTTCTGATCGATACCAGTAACTATGTAAAACGACCACTCTCAAAAATACCAGATATTGTTTTTTACGGTGGCTTTAGCCGCCGTTCTAATATCATTTTAGATCTAAATTATTCACCAATCAGAAGCATTTTTAAATTGTAATATTCATCACACCAACTGAAAAAAGATGCTTTCATTGGTTGATACTCAGAATGTCCATACAATCTTACAGTATTAAACATGAAACTAAACTTGAAAACATACATGTAAATGGCAGAGAACCAGTCTGTGCACTGGGTCTAAAAATGCAAATGTATTAACGACCTCATCTCGAATATAGGTCAACCCCCGATGTACAGTATTTGTAAATTGCTGTTACTATCATTGTTTACATGCCTTGCACACAGTAAAGAAGTACATTATAAAATAACCCACTAAATCCGAAAGGACTTAACAGTTATATCACGTTATTTAAAATAAAATATTTGTAACTTTTCCAATTCCCATATCTGGACATGATTATAGTCTGTTTCATATATTTCGACAATAGTCTTTTTTGGCCGTTATACGGTTATATTCCCAATGCTAAAACGTTTTTTTTCTCCTATGTTCAGATGAAAAAATCCCTATTTCAAGTCGGAAAATATCAAAGAAAAAATCATTGTTATGTCGAGTAAATTGTGTTTAAAATTGTTTGTTTATTTGGGTTCCAGTTCGGACATTTTCAACCGACCAACTATCGGCATATCAGTCGTGCTACTACGATGTAAATCCTCTCGTTGCATTATAAGGGCCCAAGGGTGTTGCGCCTTCTAACGATCGGCATATCAGCCGTGGTTTACTTCTTTGCTTCAACAGGTGATTTCCCCTGTAAGTACAACAATCAATTAAAACTTGTTCTCTGGATGCATAAAAAGAGAAATACCAACTAGCTGATACAATTAGGTAGCTTAATTTCGTACATCTGTGTGTAAGAATGGAGATGGAAATGATAAAAGCTTGATGTTATTTTGACCATCTTAACTGTCTCTTGTCTATCACACCTGAAGGAGCTGGTACTTTGGTGTAAGCTTTTGTAGTACCAAGTGTCCCATCCCACTTCTTCAGTTTTTCTAATTAATTCGCATTTTATGTTGGCTGGGGAAAGGGCTGAGGTGAACGAAAAGTCGTAATGTATAAGGGAACCCCTGCCAAACGTTTTTTCAGTGTGTTGACTTAGTCATGTTCATGCAAATGATATAAAGGGGAGCCCCGCTCAAATTTGTTTAGGGTGGGTTTGAAAAATCACTTTAAGCAGTTAATAGGAAATCTTAGCCTACTCTGCGCTTTCAAAATGCTTAGCTGTCGGAATTTTCGTGGGCCCATGACCCCATGTACCCTCAAAAAATTGTGCCCTCTTCATTTTGCCCTATGTACCCTCAAAATATGAGTGGTAGCCCTGGTAATATTCAACATTGCGCAGTCTCATATAATACATCATGCAAGTTAACAGTACAGCTAAATTCAGATTTAATATGATGTGTTTTATGATTAGACAATATAGCTAACAATACTAAAAATTCTCAATTGTAGGCGTTTTCGCGCTAAAATTCCCAATTCCAGGGGTATGTGTCATTGTCCCAAATGGTGAATATAAACCATTGATTTCTAAATAAAACCTTAACAAGTGAATTTAATTTGTTCCATTACAATGGCGACAAATTAATCGCAAATTTGCACGTAACCTTTGGGTTCAGGCGATTGAGCTTGCCCTATTTTCTTACAAGAGCAGTGTAACTATAGGTAAAGTCTCTTCTATCAATTACGAGCAGTTTAATGGTCACATGTGCGGATCCAGAGGGGGGATAGAGGGTCCGGACCCCCTCCTGGAAAATCAAAAGTTCTATGGGTTTCTAGAATTAGCATTTGGACACCCAGCCCCCGCCCCCCCCCTCTGGAATAGGTTGGACCCCCCCCCCCCTCGAAACCTTGTAAAATTATAACTTTCTTTGAAATAAACCATTGATAAGCCACTGTAAAACTGTAAAAGTTGAGGACAAAAAAGACAAAAAACGCTGTCAGAGCTGTTTTCTGGCAGTCGGGCCTGGACCACCCTGGCAAAAATTCCTGGATCCGTGCATGGGTCAGTCAGCATCCAAGCTCGGGCCACTATCGGACTGCTAGCAAAATGTCATTTGGATGGCGTTTCAGTGGCGGGCCGATAATGGCCCGATTGTACGTTTTCACTGGGTGTCGATCGGTTTTGAATCCTTCATGTATTTATTCCTCGATCCTGGCTATGTTCTTTTTGCTTGCGGCGCTCTCGCCGCAAGCATTTGTGTCGGAATATTGATACCCTCTACTTGGATGTCTATTTATATAAGATACTGTTAGCATAACGGTCGTGTTGGGAGCAAAACAATTCACAGACAAGACAACTCACCGACAGCAAGCAAAACATATGTTTAAGATCATGTCTCATATTATATGACATATTAACCCCAAAATTCAATTTGTGAATATATGTTGGGGTCATTGAATGGCGCTCACTGTTTTAAGCCACTGAGACCTCGATCTCAGGAGTCAGGTCTTGAAAAAATGCACCCACAGCAGATCGCCTATATTATTTATGGTTTGGTATTTAGATACAACTTGGGCCCTGGCGAGTCACCAACTGTTTCCAGGTCACTGTGACCTTGACCTCTGGTTTCAGTTCTAGAAAGGTCGAGCCCAGAGCATATCTGTATATAATTTGAGGTATATGAATCCCAAATTTTGTGTGAGGATAAATTTTGGAATCATGGCATGTAGCATACACTTCTTGGTCTCTTTGACATGTAGCTTGTACATAAACAAGTTTAAAACACTGTAGCTTTAGTTTTATAACTTTATTAATCATGCCACGATTGTCTGAACATGAACGGTCTGGCGCAATTGGAATGGTATTTGCCCACTTCCAATTGAACTAAAGTTCGGACGTAATAGATGCGTGTGCACGTTTACACCCGAGAGGCTACAGTTGCAACCTTTTTATCAGTTGTCAAATAAACAGAGTGAATAGCCCTGTATGCCCCATCTCAATTCTTCATCGTAGACAAAAGGGTGTGCATACACTGCACAGCCTACTCTAATTGACAATTACAACTAAGAGGGACCACAAATATAATGCATCAATGATTTATTTTGTAACATAAAACATTTTGAGGCTAATGATCTTTGTTTTGTCTGTTTTTGAATGGCCGTTTTACACAGGTTTTACTGTATTTTAATTCGTTTAACAGTTATTCCAATTTTTATGAACTCACAGAAGGTAAATGTTTGTGTTTAGGGTCATCAAGTGCAAACATCGTCTAAGTGATACTCTGATTTCTGGTTGAATTTCGGGATTAAGGGCACCTGAACTTGTAAAAAGTAGTATTCAGTTTTCAAAAGATATTGCCTTATTGTACATTCGGATGCCCTCATAAGAAGTCAAATCAGGCTGAAAGGTCACCAGGTGCGTTTTATGTGTGGCCAGATCCCTGAAGCTACCAATGCAATTTTCATATCTGTCATTAAAATAGGAAATTGGCTGTAAAATGACTTGAAAACAGATATCTTTCACCTTTTATAACCTTAACTAATTAACACGTTTTTTTTCTTTACAATGCATCCTCAGTATCAAAGTATTCATCAACATTCAGTAATCGATCCACAGCAGCAAGACGGACGACACCCCTTATAATCTTAACTAATTAACACGTTTTCTTCTTTACAATTTATCCTCATTATCAAAGTCTTCCTCGACATCCAGTAGATTGTTACATGTAATCGATTCATAACAGCAAGGCGGAAGACACCTCTTATAATCTAAACTAATTAAAAGTTCCATTCTTTACAATTCATTCTCAGTATCAAAGTCTTCCACAACATTCGGGGGCTTGTCACATGTAATTGATCTACAGCAGCAAGACGGAAGACACCTTTTATACAAGAGGTGTTTCATGTTTATTTGAACACATTTGAAAATGCGGTTACTCATTTATTTCAAGTTATATTGGGCAATAGTTGATTTCCATGGGTAAGTCTTCTCTCCAGAAATACGCAGTCATCAAGAAATAGTTCTTAAATTTTATTTTCTTGTTTGAAACAGTCTCTGAAGATGAGTAGTCAAAATTTAAGCATTTAAAACAGCTGTCTGAAACGAAATGTACTAAATCGAACAATTTCTCTCAAAGATATAAAGTTGTTCTCTTGGAACCTTTTATATATTGTACATAGATAATAAAGTATGTTCTGTTAGAAAATAAAGCATTCCAGTTGGGTTTTTACTTTTTGGTAGCGACTTGAACATCAAAGTTTAGTGTTTACAGTTTCCATAGCAACGCTAAATTGTATGCAAAATACTCAAATGCAATACTTGGTGATTAGTTTTATCGGTAATCGATACTTAAAATATCTAAGAAATTGAGTCGGCTGTGAGTTTTAATAATTTGCTTTTCAAACTTCTTCCAGGACACATTTCATACATGAGATACCCATTTGGGCTCTTGTATGGAATAGCTTATTAAGCCCAGTTTCCAAGCAAAAACAGGCACAAATAGGCTGTTTCTCATTTTAATAATAGACTGAGTGTGTTTCTAAACTTAAAAGAAAATTTCACAATTAAATATCTATTTTCTTAGAAGATACACCCGTTTTAACTCTTAAAATCAGCAAAAAGGGGGTGGGGATGTATTGAGGGCCGCTGTGTTATGACTATGCTTTGAATTGTCATCCTGTCTATTTGGAAGTACCAGGGACACGTCCGTTATGCATGAAAAAGCAAAATTTGTTTGTTTTATTTAAGAATTGAAAGTTATTTTTCTGCGTTTCACTGAGGTATGAAATGTCGGGAAAATTACATCTAATTTGCATAAAAACCGAAGGTTTTCATGCTAAAATTAGATGTAATTTAAACGACATTTCATACCTCAGTGAAACGCAGAAAAATAACTTTCAATTCTTATAATTACAACTTCTTCTTTATTCATTCTTATTCAGTATTTATAATCATGTGTTCCTTAAAAAATACGTTTCCAGCTAATAATTCGTTTCGCGCATTTAGACAATGACGTGCGTATGTAGACGTTACAACGTTATGTAGACGTTACGACGTTCAAAAAAAATGGCGGCCGTTCTCCAATTGAAAATAAACAAATAGCCTACGTTTTAGAGACTAGAATCTCGTTTTTCCAGTGACAACCGAAAAAAACTTAACATGTGTACGATAGCTACGTCATCGGATATGACGTCATTCGTTTACATTGGTGACGAAAAGCATCCTTGGAAAGGAAAAGAAATGACCCCCAGCAAAACGAAATACAACAACAACAACAGCTATTTTTATTGAGTGATTGAAGAAAGCAAAGACGAATTGCAAAAGATGTTGGATAAACCAGTCATGCAGTAAGTTCAAGAAACGATTTTATTGTGGGGCTCGACTGAAAACATAGAGTGGCAGTAGGTAGATTCGTACAATTGTGCAAGTAATCTAATTATAACTTTCTTACCTTTTTAACTTGCCTTTTAATCTTTCGTAGCCAAGAAGATACACATGTCTCGTTTATTATGCTGATCTAGTTTCGTTTTCAGCGTTTCCAGTTAGCTAGGGAGCTATCATTATTTAACTGGTGGAAAATTGAAAAAAATTGAACATGACAGTATGCAATTTCTTACACCTTTTATATCTGACTTTACACACAAATCAGAGATGAAACAATACAAAAAAATAAAAAAATGCAACCAATTTTACTCTAAACTGCTGAATTATATGGTTATGGCCGTAACGTCTCAAGCAGTCAACCAAATTGAAATAATGAGGTCTCCCGCTAAGTTGTTGTTGTTGTTGCAAAGGGAAATAATCACTCTAGAATAATCTGGTATGACAGCTGCAACCAGAGGTCAGCAGATCGATAAAAATTGTACACAAATAAGCAAAGGGGCAGAAATGTAAGTACCTGAAATACAAAATAGAATTATTTTCTTACCATCTGGTGCATAAATAAGCTTTGTATTGGTTGCAGATTCTGAATATGTACAAAAACGGTTTACGATTCAGCACAATGTCTGTTTCAGTGGCCTGAAAAAGTCGTCTGCAAAGCTCTCGCACTGCCAAGCACGCGCAAATCGGCACTGAAAATGGTTGACAGAAAGGCGTGATTGATTGCTGGTTTAATTAATGGGCTTTTAATTAGCATACTAAAGGCAGCAGAGGGCTAGAACTGCCGAGTGTACGAATCTGTCTACTGTGCGAATCTATCTACTGTCACTCTACAACAAAGTTGCAGTAAAACAAGCACAGGTGCAAGAGGCGATCGCATCATTTTGCGGACTGGGAAATTAAATAGATCGCAGCCAAGTGCGGATCCAGAGGGGGGACAAGGGGTCCGGACCCCCTTGGAAAATCACAAGTTAAATGGGTTTTTATAGGGAATAAGCAATTGGACCCCCCCCCTCCCCCCGTGGAAAAAGTTGCCCCTTCCCCACTGGAAAAATTTGGACCCCCTCCGGAACCTTGAAAAATGATAATTTCTTTGAAATTAACCATTTGACTTCTGTAAAATAAGCTGAGGACTAAACAAAGCAAAACAAACAAAAAAAAAAACAACGTTGTCAGAGCTTTTTTGCCAGATTGACGTGGACCCCCCCCCCCCCCCCCCCCCGCCCCCTGACGAAAATTCCTGGATTTGCGCATGGCAATAGACAGCTGATCGGCATTACTACTGTTAATTTAGGTGTCGTATGTAAGTTAATCTTTGCTCCTCCACCTGAAAATATAGGTGTACATGTAAGTGTAAGGTAAAGTGTCAGTAGTTTCATGCTGCCCATTTCTCTTCACAGTATCACAAAAGTAGTTCTGTCGTGAATGGCCCCGCCCCTCATGAATACGGACCGGGTTCATTGAAAAATGAAATGCAGGTCAATGCGATCAGATGACCGTTCTTGACCAATCAAATTAGCGGATCTCAATAAATGTTATGACAGTTGTAATTATTTATATGCAACCGCAAAAGTGAAATTCAAATTTGTTCAAATAAACATGAAACAGGTCTCGTAATCATAACTAATTAACAAGTTGTCTTCTTGACAATTAATCCTCGGTATTGAAGTCATATCCCATATCCCGGCTCAGATTATTTGGTCTACATTTGTTACAGCCATTTTTTTAAGTTAAATTGATTTAATTGTCTGTGAGCTGCTGTAGGTTCACATAGGTGATTTTGTTGTTGTTAGTACATTGTTTGTTGCCGCTCATATTGTATGTGGGAATCTTGTGGTTATTTGTGCCATTTTTAACTCACCAAGGTGAGCTCGGGTAAGAAGATCTTGTACCCAAAAGTAGAGCCACCAGCCTGGTCAGGGTCTAATATCATGTGTATACAGAAGTATAGAAGGTGCTCTAGCGTCGCAGTGTTGCCCAGTTTCCAGAACTGTTCCTACTCTGAGCCATCTCTTCGTTGGTACGTAGGAATGAAAATTGAAATAGTTCATAAATAGGCCCTATCTCTTGTGTCCCAAAATTTATTTCGAATTAGTGAGTATTTCGAAAATTTGGAGGTCTTCGTCCGGCGACAGCGTGCGTCGTCCGTGGTCCGTAATCTGTTTCTTCTCTCTTGAACCAGTGGACCAAATTTAAAATAATTTCACATGAATTTTCCCCCCATAAAGCACTCTACCAAAATTGCACAAATTGTTTTGCTCTGCTGAACAAAATAGCCGACAGAGCTAAATATAGAAATTTCTTTAAACGATTTAACCTCATGAACCAGTGGTCCTAGTTTAAGTTGATTTCACATAATTTTTTACCAATTTGCCCTCTACCAAATTGCACAACGGTTTCGCTCCCCTGAAGAAACAGACTGCCTTAGCTAAATATAGAAAATTTCTTTAAAAAAAACATCTCCTGAACCACCGGTCCAAATTTTGAATAACTTCACACGATGTTTTCCCATTCGGCCTTCTACCAAAAATTGCACTAACGGTTTCAAATTACCAAACAAAATGGCCACCAGAGATAAAAATAGAAAAAAAAATATTTTAATGATATCTCCTAAACCACTTGTTCAAATCAGAAAAAAAACACTTTCACAGGTAAGTCCCCCATAATGCTCTCTACCAAAATTAAATAAATGGTTTCGTTCCTTCAATCAAAATGGCCGCTAGACCTAAAGTAGAAAAATAATCTTTAAACAACATCTACTCATGAAGCACTTGTCCAAATTGAAAACTCATACTAGAATTTAACCTATATGCACTTAAATGGATTCTTTCTTCTGATACAATAAACTTTGAATGGGTCATTGTATATATTGTTATGATGTATTTCTTTTTCTGAAGATCAGTTTTGTCTAAGCAAACAATGCCGACCCTTATGAAATGTGGCTTTTCACCTGGGTCTTTACTGTTTGCAAAGATAGTCACACATTGAGGAGTTACCGGTATACAAAGGGATAATTCTATATTACTTATCAATGTTAGCTAGACTGCAGTCGATGGTGCACCATCGCATATACCCGCAATTGACCTTAAATTTGACCCCAATTTAACCTTTACCTTAGGCAAGGTCACAAAAAAGTTGTCAGAGTACCCTCTACATCATGTGACCCATGCACCAGCAAAGTTACTATGTCCAAAGAATTAGGAGATGCATTTACAAGAAAATACATTATTTGACCTTGAGGTCAAGTTCACATGAAATGTTTCTCAGTACCCTCTACATCATATGACTTATGCACCTGCAAAGTTTGAAGTTGCTATGTCCAACGGTTTTGGAGCATATGCATTTACAAGAAAATACATTATTTGACCTTGACCCTTTGTGCAGTCAAGGTCACGTCAATGTTACATGGTACACTTTACATTATTTGACCTATGCAAATGCAAAGATTGAAAGTGCTACGTTCAAGGATTTATGAGTAGATGCATTTACAAGAAAATACATCACATGAACTTTGACACAAAATGTTGCTCGGTACCCTCTACATCATGTGACTTATACACCTGCAAAGTTTGAAGTGGCTATGTCCAATGGTTTAAGAGGAGATGCATTTAAAAGGAAACATATTATTTGACCTAAATTCAAGGTCGCACACAATGTTGCTCATTGACTTTTGTATCTCTTCATTTCAGATTTTAGGCCCTTTTATTGTTTTCTTATGCTTATTTTGTGTAATTATCATTCTTGCACACCGGATAACTTAAAACCGTTTAGAATATCTCATGAAATTTTATAGGAATATGTGTTATGTAAAGAGAACGTGTTGCGCACAAGAATAATTGCCCCCTTGTTCTGTTTCCAAGTTATGGTCCTTTGATTAGTTTTCCACCACCCCCCCCCCCCTCCCCAAATAGTCTTGTACGCCCAATAGCTAGGTAACCTTTTGGGATATCTTCATAAAACTTTATAGGAATGTATATCAGGTCAACACAATGTGTCGCCTACACTTACGTTTGCTTTCCGTTTCTGAGCTATGGTCCTTTGATTGTGTTTTAGGCTTATTTTGTGTAATTTATAATCTTGTACACGCCTTAACTCACTCACTGTTCATGGTATCTTCATGCAATTTTATGGTAGCGTGTATAAGGTAAAGATTATATGTCACACGCATAAATGGTTCCCCCCTTTCCTAGCTTCCAAGTAATAGCCCTTTGATTTAGAGTTGTGGTAATTAAAATTGTAATTGTAATTCGTTGTACTATAATTGTATTTTCTAAAGTAATTGCATGTAATTTAGACATTTCTTTATTTGCAGTAATTGAATGTAATTAATTACATGGTCAAAAATGGGAGAAATTCACAATTACTTTCAACTACTTTTACATTAATTTTCATATCAGTTATAAACCTTAGTTACCTAAGATTACCATAGATATTTAAAATGCTGCTAAATGGTTCTTGATCGTTGTAAGTACATAATATCATTTGCTGTACTCGATATATGAAAAGTTAAATGCAACATGGAACAAATGAGAATTGGAACTAGTCATGCTAGTATAGACATAAAATAGCATGTAAAAATTTTACCACAGACACAGACTGTATGTTTCCTCTACATTTTGGAATCAGCCTTTTTTGAACAAATTATATATTCTTTATTCATCTGCTCATAAAAGATATGGCTATCTGACCATCAACCTTTAATTGTTAAGTTACCATAACATTATAAAAACAAAGAAGGTGTGAAAATCTCAACAATAGTATCTACTAAGACAATAGTAATGGTTAGTGATTTGACTCCTTGAAGGGCAATTAGTTAAAAATTTTCACACCTATGATCAACACACTCATATGTTAAGGTGCATGACCTAATATATCCACTACATTATTTTAAATCCTTAAACTGTTTATTTGCCATCTTCAATAATAATAATAATAATAATAATAATAATAATAATAATAATAATAACAATAATAATAATAATAATAAAATGTGATTCAAAAAATTAAAGTGGATTTCACTCATTCAGTGAACCTGACGCCTATCATCGTTGATATAACAACAAAAAACTAAAACTAAAATAAAATTTATATTCCAGTGGGGACCGAACTAGCAAACTCTTGCTTGCAAAGCCAGGATTCCACAAGCCAATGTCTATCCCTGAACTTTGTCCTGTGGTTAACAGCTAGTTTGAGAATTTCGCAATTTACAGATGTCCCCCCCCCCACCAAAAATAATAATAATTTCTGTATTTTCTCATTGTGTTCTCAAGCCATCGACCACAAAAAAAACAAGTGATCTTTTACATTTCATTTCATTAAAGTTGCATCACTTACGGAAGCCTATATGTGACATTGTGTTTTGTGGTATGACGTTTTGATTTCGGTGTTTTAATTTTTTACTTTTGTATTTTGAGTTTTTTGTAACGTGTTCTGTGTACGATTTTGTTCATTTTAAACGGCGCAATTCCCGAGGTAGAGACAAGATATAGACGAAAAGACGGGCGAAAAACGAAGTTGTAAGTATTTTAGTGCATTCATTGTACATGTATGTTAGTGGGGTATTTTAAATTTGAAATCCATGCAGCCGGTAACTATCACAAAGTAAAAAATATACAGGTCATGCTACAAACTGGGCTCTCTCTCTCTCTCTCTCTCTCTCTCTCTCTCTCTCTCTCTGTGTGCGTGTGTGTGTGTGTGTGTGTGTGTGTGTGTGTGTGTGTGTGTGTGTGTGTGTGTGAAAGCATTCAAATAGACCCAGGACAATTCAATACACACAATTTGGTCCCTTATAATAGTTTAACCAATTTAAATTGTTACGGAAATTTGATCTGAGATTTTATTTTGTAGGTCTCATGCAGTGCACTCGAAATTAGACGACATGAATGGCAAAAAATATCTATCTATCTATCTATCTATCTATCTATCTATATATTTACGCAAATGTATATTTACTGAATATACCTATCTATCCATCCATATATTAATCTATCTATCTATGAGTGTATCTGTCTTTCTGGAAATAACTAAATTGTACTCAATCACTGTTTGTAAGCGCAGTGTGTCCTACTGGAGATCTTTGGTTTTACCATAAAAATGCAATAATTGTACCTATTAGACCTTAAAATTCGGTAGTTTCACTGGTATCAAATCAATTGTTTTTTTCTAAAAAGAACTTTAATATATTTGTGCATCCGAAGATGTTTTACTATTTATAATTAATTATATTCATAATTTATCATTTATATTTTCAGGTACAATCATGTCTCTGCAAGATTAATGTTGTCATTTTGCTACACAGTGTGGAGTTGTTAATTTTGTTCCATCATATCTTCCTCAAAAGAAAGGCCAATCTAGAGTACAATTAAATCTGGTATATTTTGACAAATGATAAAGTTTTTGTATCATTGATTTACATTATGTGGAAGACAATTAATATGTATCCTAAACACACACAAAAAAAACAACAAAAAACAAAATCACGACAACGATTTCAGCATTCAGAACCCCTCTCATATTTAGATGTTTTGAACTAGTCTAGATAGCGCCAGATGATCTACGTTGTGACCTAGGCACATAGAATAATGCTTCTGCAACCCTTTTTAGACACACAACTGCAGACTCAGTTGTTGGATTTACATCTTCATGTCCAGAAACTGTGTTTTCAATCAGCAATAGAGACATGGCGGGAAACGCTGAGGCGCCAGTGATTACATTGCTTGATACGCTTTTTAAAGACCTGAGAGATACAGGATAATTCCAAGACACTAACCCCATTTTATGTTGAATGTATCCGACTCTGTTTTATAGATCCCATTAAGCAGAACTAGATGGAAGCGCCCAAAACAGATGAGTATGACCAAGAAATGCCACAAGCATAGACCACAAACTAACCCATGACACCAGAGGGGAAGCTACAAAGAAGACTGACAGCCACACAACAACATAATTAAAGTATAGCAACCAGCTTTCTATACCTCAGCAAGGTGACAACAAACTAGAAAGGACAATTAGAAGTAAACAATAAAACAAAGACCCAACACAATGGGAGCCACAACAAACAATGAATCATCAAAACAGAATCACCACCTCAGAATGGACAGTAGCTGAGGCCACTGGGGTGAAAACATCTATGTGTCTTCTTTTGTGGATGTTTTATGTTTTTTTTCTGTAGCGGTTTGCTATGCCTTTGTGAGCGTATGTTTACATGTGCCTTGTTGTCACCTTCTGGGAAAAGGCTGACTTCTTAGCTCTCGTTTGTGGTGTCAAACTGCGAGTTTGCCACTTTCCCATTGGTATCCTGGGTCAGGTGTGGTACTTGATTGTATCGATTCCTGATCTTTGCACCCTTACTTACTTTGATCAACATCTGAACTAAGGGTGAGGTTGGCGCCGTGAAACCAGTATAAGCCCGCTAGTAAAATATTTTACTGACCTTTCCAAGGCGGCATTTCTTTTGTGGATCATTTGTGTTATTAATTTCTTGTGTTTGGCATGCTTTCGCGTCTGTTTATTGCTGCTGTGTGGTCACTTGCTGGGAAAGGGCTGACCTATTGGCTCTTGTTTGTGAATTTTAATTATGTTTTTATCACTTTCACATGTGGTATCCAGGGTCAGGTGTGGTACTTGATTGTATCGTTTCCTGTTCTTTGGCGTCTTTCTTACTTAGATATATTTTACTTGCCAGATATGTGCCCTAGTTGCCGCCGTTGTTAAAACACAAAGAGTTTTTGCTCACATAGTGGCTCTCATAGCTTCTGTAAAACTGGAATCTCCATTCAATAAGAGCGCAGAGAAAATGTTGATATACATTAAGGATAGCCTGATATACTATACTCAATGGTCACACATTCAGTTTGAAACACAAGTAGATCAAGTTGATGTAACAACTTGTAAAGAAATGTATAGTAAGAAGATGTGTTAAATAAATTCCTGGTAATACTGAGCCTTATAAAGCCCAAGAACTGATTTTGAAACGTCAATAAATGTGTTCATTGGACTTAGACCTACTGAAAAAACTCTGAAACACTCAGGTTTTGCTTTATATACATGTACCAGTGAACACAAGTTCTATTAACTACTTTCACCTGCAGTAGATTTGCTTGATATGATTTCAGTGGTGGTAGGAAATTAGGAGATTTGCTTTGCTTTGACAGTTCCAATTTAAGGACTTATCTATAAATGAGAGGGTTTGGGCCTGATGCTGTGTCTGCTGTCAGGCTCACTAGGGTTAAACTGTTTGATTTCTTTTGCTACGGTATTCAGTTGTATGTACTATTGAGTCCTTATCTTTGTTTTATCACCTTTTTATATCTTGATTTATATGTACTTGGAGACGATTCATGGATAACTTAGGGATCTTTCATGCGAAACCAAACATATATGTGGCTTGATCCACATCAGACTTAAGGGTGAGGTTGGTACCGTGAAACTAGTTTGAGCCCTCCAGTAATTTTCTTACTGACCATACCAAGGTGGTATTTCTTTTGTGGATCTTCTTTATGTGTTTGTCTTTGCTATATTGTCTTGTCTGTGTCATGCAGCCTTGTGGTCACCTGCGAGGAAATGGCTGACTCCTTGGCTCTGCTGTATCTACTATTTTAGTGTATTTGTCACTTTCCCATATAGTATCCTGGGTCAGGTGTGGTACTTGATTGTATCGGTTCCAGAACTTTGACTCCTTCCCTACTTTGCATTGCATACACATGGCAGACACATAACACTTTGAAGCTTTAACATCATTCATAGAAGAGCAACGAAATGTAATCCTAAATAATTTTATTTTTAAAACTTGTATTTGATTAACATATAAAATTAGCAGTAGTTGTCGCACAAATTAACACTTACACGTACTCTGTGTGTTGGCTTACCAGGATTCAACTTTTGGCTTTTATTTCTTCCAGTGCTCCAGTAGCAATGTGAAATGTCAGAGTAAGCATTGTTTCTGTTAACTCTTCATATCCTTGAACCACCATGGTTTTACCTATGATTCCTTTGCTTTCTGTGTTGATTTATTGATGAGTTAGGAACCTCCACGCGGGCCATTCAAATACATGTTTTAGAATCACATCGAAAGTGAGGATTAGGACTGAACCATCGTAAAGTTAACTTAAATCCACTAGTAACGCATTACTGACCATTCCAAGTTGATGTTTTGTTGTGGTTACCTGCTATGTTATCACTTAATTGTCCTATTTAAGCTGCAATTTTTATTCAGTTACGTTCGAATTCAGAGTCACCACCTGTTTGGGAAATAGCTGCTTACTCGGTTCATTATATGTCATTTGTTTGCTCCCATCAATCTCGTTGTGACCCTTTTACCTTGTGGTTTTATGGGCAGGATCTAGAATCTAAGTGTATCCGTTCCTGACATTGCGTTGCTTAATTTCCAAGTGAATCATTTTTTGGTTTATTTAGATGAATGAAATCTTCATTCTGAATTAAGTTAATACAGATTTTTTCAAGGTTAAATCTACATTACTTAAAATTTCGATGAGATGAACGTATGATTTCAATTTAAATTAAGAGAAACATAGATGGATCGGCAAAAATGGTTTTGCATTCTGACTTTGACGCGATGTACTTTGGTTACACAGCCACAACAAAGTAATTAGCATACATGAAACGGGGGGGGGGGGGGGGGGGGGTGTTTTGACAAAGAACGAGAATTTCACGGAAGTTGGTGCTGCATTTCCTGGGGGAAGAGAGACAAAGGCATTGGGCCTTTATTAATAAAGCATAAGATATAGGTCAAGGGTCAATGTGTTGACCTATTAGAACTTGGTTTCAGTTTAGGCCAATGTCTCCGAACAAACACAGGATTTTGAGGAGATGCCTTATTAACGCTTTGGTGATTGTAGACATAATATTTAACGAGATCTTGAAGGTGGACATAAAAATGGCAGTGTCAATGGAGCTTAAAATTTAAGTCGAAGTCATCGGATTAAGATTCGTGCTGACTGAAGATTTTGAGAGGATGCCTTATGTTTGATAGTGTTAGGCATTTTGGTTGATGAGAGCACAAGGGTTGACATACAAATAAAAAAAATACTAGCCATTGGAGCTTGTAAAACATATGTCAAGGTCACTGGTTTAGTGTGCTAGCCAGTTCAGCATGTTGAGCAGATACTTTATGGCAGTCTGATGGTGGTATGCATTAAAATAAAAATCACATTTGATGCTCTTTTATTAAAATAAACTTTTACTTTTTGCCTTAGGACTTGTTCTTTACAAGTTAGAGACAAACGAAAAGTGCCAGGTTTCCTCAGTCGTTAGTGCTAGGTTTCGTTAGTCCTGCATTAATTTTGTTATTGTTGTAAAATAAAAGTAAATTGGGACCAGTAGTTTTCACGCCAAATATGAGTAGTTGCATTGTATAATCTTTAACATATGAGCCTCATCATGAGAAAAGCTGGCATTGCGGATTTCTAACAGGTCCAACACAAACTTGGCTGTGTAGCTATAGACAAATAAATGTTTATAGAAAAATGAATACAAACTGAATTGCATTTTTACACATACAGAAAACAAATGTGCAGATCAGCTGTGCGTCCACTGGGAAACTGATAAAGCATTGAAACAGTGACAATTAGCCTTTTCGCTAGACATCTCGTTTTCCAATTTCGAATTTTCCAACTTTCTATGTTGGGCTCGAACTGGCCTTCTAAGCTTCAAAAACTTGCTATAATTAAGAAATAGATCAGCTCTAGCAGTGGATTGTTGAGTAATAATTCACTGTTTGGAGGTCAGTTGTAAAAAAGATCAAATCATGAGCGCACAGCACGAGTGTTTCATCTTCGTACAACTGACCGACAAACAGTGAATTTTTACTCAGCAATTAATGCAATAGAGCTGGACCCGGTTGTACGAAGCTCAATTATCTTTTAATCATGGATTTGTTTTTGTTTTTGTTTGATTTGGTTCTTTACGTCCACTCAACAATCTTTCAGTTATGCGGGACGGTTCTTCCTGGGTTTAACCAGTACTAAGCTAGGATAAATGTGTCTTGCCCAAGGACCACAACGCAGTGACGCCGGTGAGGCTCGAACCCGCTACCCTTCGGTCTCGAGTCAAGCACTCTACCACTGAGCCACTGCGCTCCCTATAATCATGGATTAAAACCTCGATTAATTAGCGCCTTATTAAATCGCGTTGTACGAAGCTCAATTATCTTTTAATCATGGATTAAACCCTTGATTTAACCCCGATTCCTCAATTAAATTTAATCGACGTCTAGGAGGTGAATTAACCGATTTAATCAGTCATTAGCCAGAAACAAAATGGCCGCCCACATAGCGTTTGTCCATCAAGGAAGGCAAAGAAATGGAAAAAAAAAACGTGAGAGAAAGAGCAAACCATGGCATGTTGAGATGACCGACGTGGAATTGCGCCGGAGATACCGCTTCTCAAAGGCCAACATCCTTTTCATCTTAAGATTGATCAAAGAAACTACCTGCCAAAGTAAATGTCATCTTTCTTCTGTCAAAACGAAAGTCGTTCTACTTAGTGACCGCAGAGTGACGTCATGGAACTACCCAGCTAAGTTGCAAAGTGCGGGTGGCACACCAGTCGTTTTAATGCTATGTTACTTTTTCTTGTTCTTCTTATACACATATCGATTAAAATTTTCATGAAAAATGTCATTCCCATTTGGACAATATTTTGGAAGGTGTCACGTTTTACACCGGCGGAAATATTCTGTCAAGAGTGACGGTGTAGAAGGGGGGTGTGGGGGGGGGGAGGGTGTTTCATAATGTCATTGGTTTAAAAGCTTATACTAAGCAGTCAGTAGCAATAAATATGTTATGTGAGTCATAATGCCCGTGTGTATGTCAGATTAAAACCCTTCCCATTGTTTTAATCCCTAACTAAAATACGTTTTTCATCGGGTATGCGAACATATGCCTCATGGCAAAGGTTGTTTGTCCCCTACATAATAAAAAAATCGTATCTAACTTATATGAGGGGATGGACATTTGCCCCCTTCGAATGTGGGCACCTGCCCCCTCTGTATAAAAGTACAATTCGCATCTCCGTCCTGTTTTTGTATAATACCCCCCCCCCCCTCCAAGGTCTGTGTGTTAAACTAAGGGAATAAATACCCAATTAATAGTCTTTTTTCTCTTGTTTTGAGACTTTTTGGAGTGAGGAGGAGTACTTGTGATTATTTCCAATGGGAGGAAACTCACTTGCAATTTAGTTTTAATTTTAACTCGATGACCTATAGTCAGTGGGAATATGGGCTCACTCTTACAGGGGATGGGCGCCGCTCGAGTATGGCATGGCTCAAAACAGACTAAATTGCAATTTTGCATGTGCGGATCCAGAGGAGGGGGAAGGGGGTCCAGACCCCCCCCCCCCTGGTAAATCATAAGTAATATGGTGTTTCTTTAGATATTATGATTAGGACCCCCCCCCCTGGAAAAAGTTGGACCCCCACCCCCCCTGGAAAATGTCAGACCCCCTCTTGTTCCTTGGAAAAGTATAGTTTTCTCTGTAATCAAACCATTGGACCCCCTCTATAAACTGTAAAATAAGTTGAGGGCAATATAAAAATTAAAATAATAAAAAAATACGTTGTCCATTTCTGGCCGTCGGGCATGGACCCCCGTCCCCCTCCCCTGAAAAAAATTCCTGGATCCGCGCTTGATTTTGTAACCAACAAGTTTGGGGTCGGTTAAGTTACATGTGTTAGGAACGCGTGGGAGGGTTTGCAGGTATGCGAGAAGCGCAGGGAGTAATTATTAACCCCCTCCTCCGCACCCTATCGCTTCGTCGCCTTACAGTTTGTTGTTAGCAATGTTAAATTCATGTTTCTTGTCTTCATCTGTGGTGAGCTTCTTGTACCGTAACCCAGACCAGCATGCCAACACAAAGATCGGCTCAGATGCAGCTGTACGTCCAGAAGAGACATCTTTACTTCTGTGACAAGTCCTGTAATTTCACATACCGACTAAGCAATAAAAGATTGCTGTATACATGTATCAAATACTGATATTTTTGAGTTAGTTATAAAATCATTACATCTACATGTTACGTCAGTACAGTCACTTACGCCTAGTTTGAACTTCTATGCGACAATATCTTGGCCCAGAATTACAATGCCTCCTTAGAGTTAAGGAAGACTTCAGTAAAGTATTGATTTTTCAGGATGCGAAAAATAACGTTTACAACTAAACAAATTCAAAATAGTTTTAATTTTTCTGAAGATCACAACGATATCCCACATCGATCCAGGCAATTTATTTAGGATTTTATATAGCATGTTGAAATATCAAAACTTAACATAAGTCTTGCTTAACTTTAAGGAGGCATTGTAAGGCGACCGTTTGCACAACTTTTGATCGCCCCTTACGACATTCTCGGGGGGGTAACTCCCTATGTTTGACATAGTACGGATGTGCGCCCGAATACCCCCCTTTTCAGCGCCGCCAGGTATAAACCCCCTTTTTTTTAAAATAAAGAAAGTATATGAATGGCCCGTTTTCTGAGTTTTGGCATTTGAATAGCCAAACTTTTCTGACACCCGTGTTTATGCCCATATTTTCGCTCGGATACTCGTCTAGTCTTTGCTTTGTTTTCACATTTACATAAAGCAGTTTTTAAACTTATTTACAAATCACAGAGGATATGAAATCAAAGAACAGTATATGAATATAGGTCAACATTCTGTGTTATCAAGTATATGAATAGGCTGTTGTTTTTTGTGGGGTTTTTTTTGTTTTTGTTTTTTTAAAGAGCAGGTATATGATTGGGGTTGGTGTCCAAATACTGACTCGCACATCCGTACCAATAATACCACCGAGTTACCAACCCCCCCCCCCCCCCCCCCCCCCCCGGAGACGACATTACCACCCGTTTTTCAGTTAACCAGTTGACCAATTTCACATCCAAGAAAGAAATGCCCTGTACATGTAGTTGCTATATATGTAATTTGTGATCGCATCGTGGCACGTTTTGGTTTGGTGGATGGGTAACGGGTATCGGGTGTAATGGCCGGAACTCTGAGGGCCGGAAAAATGGACGGCTATCGGTATTTTTATTTTGGGAGTAATGTAATAAACGATTCTCTCGCGGACGCACGTTTCTTTGCCAATTCATGCTTAGCTCTAAATTTTGGTGGGTTCTGGGACCGAGACCTCACGAATCGCTTGAAATGAAAGTCGATATAGTTATTACGTATATATTAAGCAATGTGCATGCCTATATACATGTATATAGTTTCCACTAGCAGACGATATGTGGACATGGTAATATAAAGCATACCGAGCCATCGGGCGGTCGCTGCCACGAAAGAGTCGGCCCAACTTTGGAAAATAGATTATTTTGGCATTTAATGGAGTTGAAATTTCTGGTCATCGTTGTTATGAGTTCGTGCACATTTAAATATTAATTTTCTATTTTACAATTTCTATGGTGTTATTTCTTTAAGTGTTTGTGTATAAACCGTCTGGTCTGTGTTTAGAGAAGTTTTTTGATGATAGCCAAAGTAGTTGCCACCCAATGGGTGGCAGCTGTGTGTTTGGCCAAAAAGTCTGGACCCGTACCCGGCCCAATCTGGTCTACGGCCAGGCCCGGTTCCTTAGCGTTTGCTTTGACCGCATTTTGTATTCAAACACTGCGAACTCGAGACCAAAGGGCCACGGTTTCGAGCCTCATCGGCTTCACTGCGTCGTGTCATTGAGCAAGACACATTAATCCTAGCATAGTACTGGTTCAGCCCAGAAAACCCCGTCCCTACGTAACTGAAAGATTGTTGACTGGGACGTAAATAATCAAATCAAACAAACAAAACAAACACCGCGAATCAGGCACAGTCCCGAATTTTGTCAGTCTGATCATGTTTGATCATGTTCCAGGGTGTTTGTTTTGTATTCCGCTTTGTTTTATAGTTTAAAACTGATTTGGGCCGTATCAGTTCCAATTTTTGTTGGGTTTGAATAGATCCAATACTGTTTACTGAGGGGTAGCATCTGACTAGGCTTATTGTTTAACTATTTCGAATGAAAACCCGATGTTACGGTTGCGTTCTTTTTTCATTTTCACATAATAGAGCTCATTTTGAGGAGAAGCAAGGGCCGGGTTGGTTAGGGATGCGGAATTCGGTGATAACTCTGTCATTTGGTCGTCTTCGTTTTCGACCTGAGTGTGTCGTTATTTTGGGTGATCAGGGCCTCCATGGGCTCATGTTCTTGATTTTAATCTCACGCAGGTTCGCCTTTTTCAAACGCCTGATTTCTGCGAAGCCTGAGTGTTCCCGGGGGGGGGGGGGGGGGGGGGAGGGGGTCTCTATTTTTTTTTCTGCATGCGTAGGCTGGCGCCCAGCAACTACCTTTCACCCCCAAAAATATCAGGAATTTCAAGCACCCAAAAAATATTTTACCCGAGCCTACGTATACATAAAAATATCAGAGTATCCCCCCCCCCCCTCCCTGGGTAGTTATACCAGGTGGCCCAGTGAGTCAGATAAAACTGGCGTGATGAAAATAGCAACAAAAGAGTGCGACATAGACAATGACGTCATTGTTAACATTGTCATTGGCAACGCTTACCAGCTATTTCAACAGAGTCTGTCAATAAAACAATCAAAAGAGTAGACAGCTTTAACATTTCCGTGATATCTGGGTACTTGGTATATCTTTATACTCTCACTGTGTTTTATAGAAAATTAACCTTTTATTGTGATAAGAACGTTACAGGAGTAACGATCCCCGGGTAACAATCGAGATCAACTTGATTCCTCCTCTTTCTTTACGTCCTTAACTTGATTTGTAACTTTTGACTCGAGAATTTCTCTTTTCTAATATGGCGGCGTTTTGTTTACATGGCTGAATTATGGGAGACTGGTTTTATGATTTCTATTGAAATTAATAACGAACCCTCGATTAAAGGTCAATTAACTAATCAACCGTTTAATCACACCGTACAACCGGCTGCTTAGATGACAGGTTACTAACAATGATGACAGATACAGGATTTTATGTCCCATGAAGGGTAGGTTATAATTTTCGGTTTGCAAAATTGTTAGAGAAGCCCTCTGGTACTCTGTGGTGGGTGAGTACACTTGTTAGTGTTGAGAGATCCTACAGAATCAAGCTGACCTTATATTTCTCACAAATAAAGCCACACTCGATCATCATTTCAGAGGGTTCCCGAGAAAAGTCACAAAAAACGGTTATCTGTTCAGGTTGTGCAATTCTCCTTCAAAGTCTGCTGTCTGCACTTATATACAATAAAACTACTATCATTCAGCTACAATTCTGCCAAATTTGAAGCCATGGTTTGATAATATAAAGTTATTGGAGCCCATCAAAGACGACAGGTAGAGGAAAAATGGCTGCCTTTGTCAACAGATCAATTTTGAAGTGGCTGTCTTTGATGACAGGTCATGAATTTTAGTGGCTAAAATTGATGACAGGTCATAATTATAGAAATTTACTATAAATCAACATATTTCTTCAACCTTTGGTCTCAACTGAGAGCATAAATCATCTTCCATATTGCAATCAGGTCAAAATAATCTTATCTGCCAGTTGGTTAACTGATATTGAGCATAGGAAAATCGTCTAGATCCAGACCAGACACTGTAGAAACAGGGCCCATACTGTTTCTTTACCAGGCCACGTAGCACAGTTGGTAACGTGTCTGGCAACAGATGCGAGTCTGACTGCAGATCCAGGGGTCGCCAGTTTGATCCAGGCCCAGTTCAATACTTTCGTGGAGATTGATCATGAAAAAAATTCTATGGTCATTCTCCTCCCTTCTGCTGAATCATTCAAGAAGGGTTGTTGTCAGTTACAAGCGAAAGTATTTGCACAAATAACTGGTAAACTGCGTGCTCAAGCTTGCCCAGGAAAAAGTGTGGTTAGGTGAACTGACCATCCCGCAAAGCCATAGCTGTTGACTTGGGACGTAAAGCAACAAAACAAACAAGAATACTGTTTCTTAGAGGATATAGATACAAAAAATAACTGAAAATGTACGTCTTGATTAGATATCATTTAGATGACAAATGGGCGTATCTACTTTTCAATAAAATCTTGAGTTGTAATATCAGTTATTTCATAATTTCTGCTTAAAGGACAGGGTTTGGTTTGTGTTGTGCCACTTCCTGGTCATTGCTCATGTTATTCTTTTTCTTGCAGTACCAGTACCTGGGGACAATATTACACCTCCCCTATACATATCAATGGAAAGTTGTGCATCATTGTTGACGGCTGAATGGCAATAGAAAATATCCTGATCTTTCCACACAGCAAAATATATTCAGCCAGGTGAGGTTGGCGCCGTTAATCCGGTTTAAGCCCTCCAGTAAAATATTTTACTGACCGTTCCAAGGCGGTACTTCTTTTGTGGATCTTTTATGTTTTTGTTCTGTCTTGTGCTTGCTATGTCTTTGTGCGCGTCTGTTTATATGTGCTTTGTGGTCACCTGCTGGGAAAGGGCTGACCTCTTGGCTCTCGTTTTTGGTGTCTGCTGTGAGTTTGTCACTTTCCCATTGGTATCCTGGGTCAGGTGTGGTACTTGATTTTATTGATTCCTGATCTTTGCACCCTTACTTACTTTGATATGGTATAAATTAACACCATGTGATGTTTAAAGCTAAACAGGCATGGTGTCTACTAGCGTTTTGACTGTTATCTATTGTGTTGTGGTTTGGTAACCAAGGTATTTGTTAAACAGATTTTGGCGGAGGATCACAACTTTGGAATATTTAGAGTTTGAGGACCCCTTATATTGACCCCTATAGATAGATCTCTATCGTAAAAATCTGTAAAACAAATACTTTGATCACCTAGGCACAACACAATAGATACCAGCCAAGACGCAAGAAGACACCATGCCTGTTTAGCACATGATGTCAACTTGCATACCATAACCAAGGCTGAAAATATTTTGCTGTGGGGAAAGATCAGGTTGCAATTCAACCTGTAACAGTGATTCACAACTTTCTGTTCATTCATATAGTGTAGAGAAATTTTGTCACCAGGTACTGGTACAATTTTGAACAAAAATAACATGAGCAGTAACCAGGAAGTGACACAACTCAAACCAAAGCCTGTCCTTAAAACCCAAACGTGCAATAAACTGATATTACAATAATAAATAGTTAGCATGATCATGAAATACTACAATCACAAACTGTATGCATATCCATGGCACTGGGTGGAAGAGCTACACAACAATCATATGACACCAGGAAGACAAACTAAGCAAAGCAACCATCTCTCTCTTCCCCACCCAAATGATTGCAAAGCTCGAATGGACATAAAGTAACGTACAACAAAAAATAGAATAATTACAGACTCCCGCAACGGGAGTTACAATAAACAAGTCAACAGCAACAGAACCACCGCCCTAGAATGGACAGCAGCCCAAGCCACTGAGGGGCTTAAATGCATTCTACTGGCACCAAATCTCCACCCTAGATTCTGCCACCTGTTGAAGCACAAGAAATGCCCAGGCAACACGGAAGCCTTCTAACTATTGCAATGTATCATCATGGAGAAACACTCCAAACAAATTAACACACTATGATGAAACAAAGAAAAGGGCCCACAACTCACTGACAAAGCTCAAGATTTCACTGAAAAGTGGCTATGGCCATTTGTCATCTAATTGATATCTGATCTAGAATTACATTTTGAGCTTATTTTTGTATCTATATCCTCTAAGAAACAATATGGATCCTGTTTCTAAAGTGTATGGTCTGGATATAGACTGTTAACATATGCTCAATATCAGTTAGCCAACTGGCAGATAAGATTATTTTGACCTGTATGCAAAAGGGAAGATGATTTATGCACTCAGCTGAGACCAAAGGTTGAAGAAATATGTTGATTTAAAGTAACTTTCTATAATTATGACCTGTCATCAATGTTAGCCTCTAAAATTCATGACCTGTCATCAAAGACAGCCACTTCAAAATTGATCTGTTGACAAAGACAGCCATTTTTCCTCTACCTGTCGTCTATGATGGGCTCCAATAACTTTATAAAATCAAACCGCGGCTTCAAATTTGGCAGAAATGTAGCTGAATGATAGTAGTTTTATTGTATATAAGTGCAGACAGCAGACTTTGGAGGAGAGATGCACAACCTGAACAGATAACCGTTTTTTGTGACTTTTCTCTGGAACCCTCTGAAATGATGATCAAGTGTGGCTTTATTTGTGAGAAATATGACGTCAGCTTGTTTCTGTAGGATCTCTCAACACTAACAAGTGTACTCACCCACCACAGAGTACCAGAGGGCTTCTCTAACAATTTTGCCAACCGAAAATTATAACCTACCCTTCATGGGACATAAAATCCCGTATCTGTCATCATTGTTAGTAACCTGTCATCTAAGCAGCCGGTTGTACGGTGTGTTAATGAGACTTCGTACAACACATTTAAATACATCAATTAGTTAATCCATCGTTAAGATTTAAAAGACTGATTAACGCTTAATCCATGATTAAATTTAATAGATACAACCGGGTCCAGATCTATTTCGATTTTAACACGCAATAAACGACGAAAATACATTTGAAGTCTTCAGCTTCTTCCAACTTTCCGCCATCGCACTGAGGAAGTCCCACCAATAGTTGGATTGTGTCGCATATATTTACATGTATAAGTTACGTCGTTCCAGCGTAGAAACGACGTTACACCGTCTAACGCCATGACTGACGTCATTTTGCTGTAACAATTGGCGTCAGCTAGCGCGCGTCTTCCTCGCGCTTTCAAATCTGTGAATTATTATACAATTATTGACTAATGAGGCATTGGATATGATGTGATATCGATCAGAGAATACAAATATTGACCGAGGCGAAGCCTCTGTCAATATTGGTATTCTCTGGTCGATAGCCTCGGTCAATATTGGTATTCTCTGATCGATATCACATCATATCCAATGCCTCATTAGTCAATAACTGTTTTATTATATAACATTTAGAGAAAGATGTACAGGTATCATTGCACCTGGAAAAAATACTAAAGTTATATACGAGTTTTGGAAAAGTCAAGCATATAGCAGAATCAGTGCAGACAAAGATAAGACCACCAGTTTACTATTTTATATATGTTGTGCGTGAGTGTCATCATTCAACATTTACTCACAAAAATTCTATTAGACCTCGCCTGTAGAGCCAATGTTATGATAGTGTGATATATCAAACAATAATTCACAACTTTGAAAGCGCAGGGAAAATGTGTGATAGCTGACGTCATTTGGTACTGGAAAATGACGTCATTCATGGCGTTAGACGGTGTAACGTCGTTTTTACGCTTGAAAGACGTTACAAATACATGTAAACGTATGCAACGTGGTCTCAGTATTGGCGGGAGTTCTTCAAGTTTAATTTTAGCAACTAATATTCACCGGCAAGCGCGCGCCAGCCAGTGAATATGACAATATATAGACTGGCCACGTGAGCGCTCTAGGCCAATGAAAATCGGTCTTTTTACTTAGTTATATAATAATGTTTGATATACCACGGTTTTTAGCATTGGCTCTATAGGCGAGGTGTGTTAGAATCTTGAAATAAGATATTAAACTCTAAAAATTGTGTTGACCAGCATGTTAGGACACATCTAATCAGTGCCTTTTTGTTCTCATATTTCAAAATGCAGGTTTCTTATGTCTTGGCTCATATATGAATTTGTATACATATGTATGTTTTATGTATGATGTTGTAGGCCTACATCATTTTAAACAACACAATTCATAGGGGTAGAACCAAGATGGCAATACAAAAGGTAAGTAAGACAAAAGTACAAGTATTTTAATGCATCCTGTGTAACGTTTTTTTACATTTGAAATCGGTGCAGCTGGTAAATATCAGTCCAAAAAGTCTACTGTAGGTCTTACGTTCAACCATGCTATCTGTGAAAGTATTCAAATAGATCTATGACAATTCTGTACACGACATGTTGACTCATTTAAATAGTCACAATTTATTCATTCTGTATGTCGAATAAAGTGCAATCTAAAATTAGATGGCATTAAATGCAAAAAGTATCTATCTATCAATCTACTTTCACCGCCTTCCCATATCCGATACGCTATCTATTGTCTCTCTGCCTGTCTGTCTGTATGTTTGTCTGCTGCCAAAATTTGAAGGGGTAGTGGGATGCCTTTTTATCATAGAACTAGCATGCGAAAACTCAAAGCCAAAATACAATATACAAAAGCTTAAACACAAAAGACAAAAGTAAAAAGCTGAAAGTTAAAACGTAAAAGGCAAAAGACAATAAAGGAAAGAAACCTTTCTGAAGACAAAATTTAAAACACAAAAGGCAAAACACAAAAGATGAAGTAAAAGGGCCAAAGATAAAAGTCAAATGAATAAAAACAGTATATAAGTACACATATAGCCTTGCAATATAACGATTGTCTGTTCACACCACCACATTAGACAGACAGGCAGGCAGGTAGAAAGACAGGCAGACAGGCAGGCAGGTAGACAGACAGACAGACGAACAGACAGACATGTAGATAACCCCAAGAAACTTAAAGGGTGGTGGGTGGGTATAGGGTAGGCAATGGAAAACAGCTTTATGTACAACAGCAGAATCTAGGGTGAAGAGCCCCTCCCTGGTGATCTCGACCACTGTCCGTTCTAAGGCTTTGATTATGTTGTTAATTCATTATTTCTTCTTGCTCTCATTGTCAGTGGGGTTATTGTATTTTCTTCTAATTCTGTGGTGTAGTTCGTAGTGATTTTATACATGTAGTTTTGCAGTCATTTTGCTGGGGAAAAGAGCCAGAAAACTAATTGCTTAACTTTGAATGCTTTCTTGCTGTCGTGTGACTGTCTGTGTACTGTGTCTCGTCATCATAGTGATTATGGAATTTCCTTGTAATACTTACTTGTTTTCTTATACAGACTGAAAAACAGACAGACTGAAAGGTGGACAGATGGACAGACAGGCGGACAGACATACAGGTGACGAAACACAAACATTTTTGTAGGCGGGGGGGTGTGTATATGGGGTAGACGGTAGAAAAATGCATTTAGGCAAACAGAATGGTAGATAAACTCAAAGAATTTATATGGCAGTGGGACTGTGACGTTTGAAAACAGCATTTAAACTGACAGACAGACAGATAGACAGACAGACAGATAGATAGATAGATAGATAGATAGATAGATAGATAGATAGATAGATAGATAGATAGATAGATAGATAGATAGATAGATAGATAGATAGATAATGTTTTGCCTTTAATGCCATCTTATTTTCTATTGCACCGCATCAGATCTAGACCTTCAGAATAAAATCTCAGAATAAATTTCTGTAACAATTTAAATGGATCGAACTATTATAGTCAGTCGAACTGTATTATATTGAAAAGTACCGGGTCTATGTGACAACTTTCACGGTGAGAACCCAGTATGTAGCATAATCAAACCGAAAGCCTCCTGTAGACTTTTTGACTGTGATAGTTACATGTACCGGCTTGATCGATTTCAATTAAATAAAAACTATCATTACGACGGATGAATTAAAACACTTATTCTCTCGCTTTTATTTCCTCGTTTGTTCTCCATCTTGGCTCTACCTCGTGAATCGTGCCGTTTAAAATGTGCAAAATTATACACAAAAGTAAATAGTTAAAACGCCGAAATCAAAAGGACATAACACAAAACACAATGTCACATATAGGCTTCCGTACATCACTTGACATTAATACAAGAAGTCCTAAAATAAAATCAAACTAATAAACATAATATTGCATTTAGAGTGCCAAGGTTACTCAGACTTTTCAAGGATTTTTAACTCATTCTATATATATCTGTATAATTAAAATCTGATGAAGCTATATAAGTTGCAATGAAAAGTAATGGTAATGTATTTAATTACATTTGGCAAAGTAGTTGTATGTAATTAATTACTTTGCTCAAGTGCCATGTAATTATAATTGTAATTTAATTGAATGATTCCCATGGAAATTGTAAGTAAGTAATTACTTTTTCAAAGTGATTGACCTCAAGTCTGCTTTGATTATTTTCAAAAAATTATTGAACATCCCATAAATCAGTGGCCATTTGAGATATCTTTATGCAACTTTATAGGAATGAGTATTAGGTCAAGACGATGTCCCGCGTACATGAATGGTTGTTCACCCTTTCTGAGTTATGCCCCTTTGATTAAAAATCGTGTACGCACCACCGATTCGCATAGGCTCAGGTTGTGTGCATAAGTTGGTGTTTGATTTAACAATTGTGAACAAAGCACGACGTCGCTGTCACTCTTGGTTGAATGTTTTGTAGTGGTGGGTTCACAAGATTCGTAAGATAGGCCTTCTCTCGACGTGACTCATATGGTGAAGTCCAGTATATAACTGTTCATATAGTCATGTGATAGTGCTTGATTGGTTGAAAGTGCATTCTCAACATCGTTGAACAATTGTTCTTATTCTTATTTCGAGTTCAAGAAATGCGTCCACTTTTTCTACTGTTATACTTTGTACACAATCACAGTGAGGTGACAAACCAGACTTACAGTTAAAATCATATATTTGTCCAATCGAGTACATGCAGCAGCAGAATGTCTAACTCTGATCGTGTGCAAAGTAAAAAGATACACTTTAAAACGATACAATTCGAATTTTCATTTTTTGTATCTTTTTGCAATGTTATTAGTTCATAAAATATAACATATAATGACATTTTTTTCGTCCTATATAATTGTCAGCTTTATATAATAGTGTTTGCTTTTTTATATACCAATCTGTAGGGTCCAGCTGAGCTACCATACAGCACTGAGTCAGCACCATATCTGCACAAAAGGGACGCCACAGGCACTTTTTGTGTTGGTGGGAGCTGACTGGGTGATGGAATTGGGCTCAGCCTCCAGTTATTGAAATGGATGATGGAACTGCTTTGAGTTGAAATTATCAAAACAAAAAGTCTAACATTTGAATAAGTCATAGCATACACCTAAACCCATGAATGCCGCAGTTTTATTGGCATATATGGGTTAAGCCAAGATCGTTAGATAAGCACTACAACTTGATTTAAATATTTTAAAAGTATTTGTGACCTTGATATGTGAATTATTATAATTGTATTTGATTGACTAGAAACTGCATAGTTTACGTCAAATAAATAATCTGTTCTGTTCTGTTCTGTACCATTACTCAGTAACAGTTATATATATATATATATACTCATGAAACCTTATAGGAATGGGTATCAGTCAAAACGACATGTCGGGTACGGTTATGGTTGTTATCCTTTTTTTTTTCCTTTTTTTAGCCCTTTGATTATATTTGTGGCTTATTTTGTGTAATTTTCATCCTTGTACACGCCATAGCTTGGTAACCGTTAGAGATATCTTAGGAATGTGTATTAGGGCAAGTCAATGTGTCGCGTATAAGAATGGTTGTTCCTCCTTTCTTAGTTTCCAAGTTATGCCCCTTTGATCATTTTTTAAAAAAAAAATCTTGTACGCACCATAACTCGGTAACCGTTATATATATCTTCATGAAACTTTATAGGAATGTGTATCAGGTCGTGACAAAGTGTCTGGTGCTAGTATTGTGTGTAATTGTTTTCGTTTCAGAGTCATGGCGTTTTGATTTACATGTATTATGATTTATTTGCCTATTTTTTGTACTTTTCATTCTTGTAACATCATAACTCAGTAATCGTTTGGGATATCTTCATGAAATTTATAGGAATGTGTATTAGGTTAAGACGATCTGCCCCTTTGATTATTTTTCCATTTTTCCCAAAAATTCTTGTATGTCTTATACCTCGGTAACTGTTTTTGATATCTTCATGGAACTTTATAGGCCGATGATTGTATTCTGTTTCTGAGTTTTTTCCCTTTGATGTGCGTTTCAGTTTATTTTGTATAATTTACATTCTTGTACAAGTACACACCATAACTCACTCAGAATTTAGACAGGACGATGAGTGTTCCTCCTTTCTAAATTTGAAAGTGATGCAACCATTGTCTTAGCAGACGGGCCCCAGTATATTCCACCGCAAGCGGAACTCTTGTTTCAATAGAAAAAAAGCGGGTATATAAAATTGCTAGGCTAGATGCAGTGCATATTTTTAAAGATGTCATTGTACCTTGCGTCAAAAATCTTAATTTATTAAAGCATGAATGGTTCTGTAACAATATACTGTAATAAAATATGCAAATTGTGCAAATATTGTAATATAAGCAGCTCAAAAAACTGCTTAGTTCCACTCACCCGTTGTCTGTCGACGCATGCGCCATACTGTTTGCCCGCATTATCTTTGGTCACGCCATGCAAAGTTGCAGATCAGTCTATGCATATATACCCACACAACGTTTCCATAAAACATTGTGTAAACTGGAAAACCCAAAACGGTTACTTTGACAACCAGTGAAGATCCAGATGAAATGTGACCTTTTTATCCGGATCTACACTTTTCGTTCAGGAAAATACAATCTTCAGGGCTAGAAATACATCATAATTTTGTCTGTGGTACAGTGATTTTTCCGTGAAATCACAGTGATTTTCCGTGAAGTCACCGTGTTGTTGCCGTGAAGTCGAGAGGTCGAGGCAACTTTATTTCATTGGCTGTAACATACGATCTTTGTATTCAATGTTCATTTTGCTGTAAGGTGGATATTAAGCTTGCTTGGGTCCATCTTTTCTTTCTAAATGGCTAATCAAAATTTCAAATGGCTCATTAAATTCTTAATTTTTGCATGCAAATGAATGGAGCATTGGCCATTGGCCCATTTTCATTGCCTATCCATATTCTGGACCCTGTGAACAGATGCACTTACGCTGGCGTATAAGGATTCAACTTTGCCATTGTAATGTGCAACTGGCGACGTTCACTATATAACTTTTTTTAAAAATATATATATTATTGTCTATAGGCAGGTTCACTTCATATCAATGATGTACTATTCCCCTGGATAAAGAATGACCATTAGATTAGGTGGATACATTTATCCACCATTATATGTCAGAACAGTCTCTCTGGGATATAACCCAATCTGTCAATGCAGGAAGCACTTGTTCGATTTACACAATACACTTTGCCTACCTGAGGGTGAGCACAAAATTTCATAAATCTAAGTCAAGTAGTTACTGAGAAAACTCTGACGAAAAATGTCCCTATGTGTAATATATGAGTGACAGAAGGAAACAATTAATAAAGAAGGCAAAATGAGCATAGCATCTTTATTTTCATTTACACAATACACTTAGCCGACCTGAAGGTGTACACAAAATTTTAAAACACTGGCTACAATAGGAGGCGAGAAAGGAGTGACAAAAGGAAAAATGAAATTTTGAAAAAAGAATGCAAAATGAGGATTTGCATCTTAATTTTCATTTACACAATACCTGAAAATGTACACAAAATCTAAAAACAATGGCTCCAAAAGAAGCCGAGAAATCTATGACAGAATTTTTCATTGGAGATAAAGAAAAATGAACAAATAAAGGAACTGATAAGCAATAATGGCTGTTTTTGTTTTGCTACACAATACGACTCATCTTTATCAAGCTTTGAACAAAATTTCAGAATCCTAACTCAAATAGTTGCTGAGAAATCTTTGACAGAAAAAAAGTTTACAGACAAACATAATTACAGAACAGGCAAAATCTATATACCCCCTATTTACTGTGCAAAATGAGCTTTAGCATTTTTATTTTCATTTACACAATACACTTAGCCTACCTGAAGGTGTACACAAAATTTTCAAACGCTGGCTCCAATAAGAGCCGAGAAATCTGCGACAGAAATTTTCATTGGAGAGAAAGAAAAATGAACAAATAAATCGACTGATTTACAACACTCGTATGTGGCTGTTTTTGTTACACAATACAACTCATAATTATCAAGCTTTGTACTGAATTTCAGATTTCTAACTCAAGTAGTTGTTGAGAAACCTTTGACAGAAAAAATTACCATACGTATGATATAAGAGTGACAGAAGGAAAAATGAAAAATTCAAAAAAGAAGGCAAATTGAGGATTAGCATCTTAATTTTCATTTACACAATCCAATTTGCCTCCCTGAAGGTGAACACAAACATTGAAAACACTGGCTCCAATAGGAGCTGAGAAATCTGACAGCAATTGTCATTGGAGGGAATAAAAATGAACAAATAAAGGGACTGATAAGCAATATGTGGCTGTTTTGTGTTCACCTGAAGGTGTACACAAAATTTGAAAACACTGGCTCCAATAGGAGCCGATAAATCTGTGACAGAAATTTCCATTGGAGAGAAAGAAAAATGAACAAATAAAGGGACTGATAAGCAATATGTGGCTGTTTTTGCTACACAATAAAACTCATGAATACCAAGCTTTGTACCAAATTTCAGAATCCTAACTCGAGTAGTTGTTGAGAAATCTTTGACAGAAAAAATACCATATGTATGATATAAGAGTGACAGAAGGAAAAATGAAAAATTCAAAAAAGAAGGCAAATTGAGGATTAGCATCTTAATTTTCATTTACACAATCCAATTTGCCTCCCTGAAGGTGAACACAAACATTGAAAACACTGGCTCCAATAGGAGCTGAGAAATCTGTGACAGCAATTGTCATTGGAGAGAATAAAAACGAACAAATAAAGGGACTGATAAGCAATATGTGGCTGTTTTGTTAAACTATACAACCCATCACTATCAAGCTTCGTACCAAATTTCAGAATCGTAACTTACTTAGTTGCTGAGAAATCCCTGACAGAAAAAAAGTTTACAGACAAACAAACAGACAAATATAATTACAGAAATGGCAAAAACTATATACCCCCTATATACTTCGTAACTGGGGTATAAAGAGGGTACATCATTAACTAAATGCTGTTCTACATGTACCTTATGGCCCTCTATACAAGTTAATGCAAACAAAACAGTTCATAGAACAAAACAATACATACATATATAGACATCATGAGTAAAAGAAAGAATCAACATGTGTTGTTTAAATCTGAGCTTTTTTATGCCGAGATAACATAATTGAAATACCTCATGGGGCACATAAAATCAACATCACATCCATTGCTTTACCCTTAAAGCGCCAAAAAATGCATCTGAAAATGTCGTCTGATGAAGTCGTCTGCTGCAAATAATTGCCTAACATTAGTAACGAATTAAGTATAGAAGCAAACAGCGTGGACCAAGAACAGACTGCTCCTCTGGGTCCACACTGTTTGTCATAGAGGCTTCTTAAACATTTCAGCAGACGAGAAAAACAGACGACTTTTGTTGCGATTGGCGCATTAAGGGATTTAAACTGGTAAAACCTTCACAGGGAGGAATAAGGCAGGTAGGGGAGCTGTACCACAGTTATTATTGAACTTTTTGGGTACTGTAAAGGCGGCACCTCATAAATGCGTAATTAGGACTGGTCTACCTAAGGCATAAGTAAAAGCGGCTTAATTCAAAAGTAACTGTATTATCTTGAGCCATTACCTCATTAAAGACGCAAAACATATTATTTAATCCTTAAAACGCCAGCAAATTAACTGCATCTGGAAATGTCTAGTTAACATGCGCATACATGCAAACAGTGTGGACTCAGATCAGACTGCTCCTATAGAGCAGTCTGATCTGGGCCCACACTGTTTGTCTGAGAGGCTTCAAATATTTCAGCGGTCGACAAAACATACAACTTTTCGTGATATGCGCTTTGTTAAGTTAAGAGGGTCTGAATGGGATATAATGATTAGTGAATAATGGCCCTTTTTATAATGAATAGTAAATAACTAGCCAAAAAAAATAATGAATAGTGAATAATGAGGGCCTAACAATTAATGAATAATCATATTTTTAATGAATTGAAGAAAAAAATAATGAATAGTGAATAATCTGATTTCTGTGCCACCCTTCTTACTTTTAATGAATACGAGGGATGATCTAAAAGTTCTGATCGTTACCTTGTAGCTTTGTCCAGAGACATTTTTGAGAGACATACCATGCACCATTCAAACGAACAAGCGTTGACCTTTATAATGATGCTAGTTTTTTCTCGCTGTACTGTTTCGTTCAATAATTACAGCTCATTATATATGGTCCACTCCATACCACTGGCCTGTTTTCATGTTATAGAATTATAATAGAATTTGAATCTGAATCTTTCAAGCCCCGCATCTTTAAAACTACAAAGTAAAACTGACATGTGCTTTTACTTTTTGTTACTTATAATGCCAATTCAAATGTAAGAATGGCGACAAATAGTGTCGATTCAATATTTAAAGCACAATGCGCATTTCTTATGACGTCATTGAAATTGGCAACTATGCCATTTTGAATACATTGCAGAATCTATATTTCGGAGAATATTCTATTTTTTACTATCGATTTAGACTTAAAACATACCAAACCTAATATCGGCAAAATATTTAACACCAATACTATTTTGATTACGAAATATCTTAAACTTAATTGGAATATTGTAAAAAGTTTAAATTTTTATTTAAAAAATGATTGATTTTAAATAAGAATGTTCAAAATGGGTTTTGGTTTCAGACGGATGCTTTGTGCTCAATTTAATCCCATATTGCATCATTTTATGATATAGTGCACATTTCGACAATTGATTGGGTTTTTGTTTTAGATATACACATGCAAATTTGTGTACCTCAGAATATTGACCTAATTTGTGGACTCGTTTTAACTTTCTTATGTGGGCTACTATCAGTCTCCGACGATACGGACTATTCATAATTACTTCAGACATAAGTCCGCACCTCTAAGATTGCCTCAAATCTTTTTTACCTTTAAAGCAGCTGTTTTTACTGCTGTATGGGCCGGTCAAAATTTTAAGTGGTCCAAAAATTGATTATAGCTGGAAGTTGCATTACCATACATTTAAGGGCCTAAGAATCCGAGATCATATAGAAACTTCACCATAGATTTAGGACATATTGACTTCTGGATGGACATTACGCAGCCATAAATATGAATTGCTGAGACAGCTCTTGTCTTAATTGTGAGGTCACTTATATGCACAGTCTGCCTGATAGGTCAGTGCATTGAGGGAATGGCTGTTTTGGGGTCGTTTTCTGGCCGCTCGTTGAAGTTACATAAAACTTGTCAGAGCGGTGTATAAACAAAGAATATATTATTATTTGATACAATTTTCAGGCATGTTGCATAGCTGGTTACAGAGATATCACGCCAGGATCAGAACTTTAGGATCATCCCTCGTAGTTGGCCTTATTTTAATGAATAGCTCAAAATTTTAATGAGGTGAATAATGGGCTAAATTTTTAATGAATAGTGAATACCAGACTCCTTCCATCCAGACTCTCAATAAAGGGTTATTAAATGTTGGTTCAGTGCGTATACGGTTAGGATTTTCATGAAATGCACGCACGTTTGCGCGGCCCAAACAACTTATTAACTTTTCGACAAACTATAATTGGGACCTGATTTCCCTTCTTTTGCAGATGAAATAGCCGAACCACGCCCAGATATGAATATTAAAGTTACCGCCTTTACAGTGAGCAAACAATTCTATTATACCAGCTTACACTAAGTCTTGTGGGTGGCGGCATTGCATGAATAAGGCACACACCTCTAAGATCCATTGCAGGTTTGCTTTTATACCCCATTTTACTGTACGATGCTCTTATAGAACTCACCTGTAATTGTTTGACCTTTGACACTTAAACTTGAACAATGGACCAATCAGAATTTAAAATTATGGCATGCGAAACTTGCCCCGCGCGCTTTGTTCTTATAGCCCTGATATTTACGCAGCCATTGCTTATTATTGACGCGTACATGGAGCTCAAAATATATCCAGATTCAATTACCTGTACGTAGTTCTGATATTTAATTGTTGTAACAATTTCTTATTTATTTATCTTTTAAAAGGAGCATTTTCACACGAGTTGCCTTTTGTTCTATAGTCATTAGTTGAGTGGGGGCACATCGAAGTTTAAAAAAGTACTCATAAGCGAGTATTATCAGGAACTACCACAATCAAACACTGCAGACCAACCCACGGCACCGTGAGGAAGTGCCACAGAACACTAACAACCACAAGACATCAGGAAGACAACCAAAGCAAAGCAACCAGCTCTCGCTTCCTCGTCAAGATGATTGCACAACTATAACGGGCACAAATATGCATTACAAAACAAGGACCAACACAGAACCCCCACAAACATTGTGATTTACATAAAACAGTGAATCAACAACATTACCACTGTCTTAGTACGGACAGCAGCCTAAGCCACCAGGGGGCTTAAATGAATTTTTACTGGTGCAAAATCTTCACCCTAGATTCTGTTGTTGTTAAAACATACAAAGACTTTTTAGCTCGCACGGAGGCTTCCTAACTAATGCAATGCATCATCACAGAGAAACAATCTAATCAAATTAACACACTATGATGAATCGAAGAAAATGACCCATGACTCACAGATAGTTTGAGCTAAAGAAACCCCAAATTGAGCCACATTGAACCCAACCAAAGACAAGCATCAGGCACCAACTAACGGATTAAAGCTTTACGTCAGGGCTGTCATTGGGTCTGAGGCCTGACCAACCATCGTGCAATTAAAGAGGAAACAATAGCGATAGCAACAGTGATTTGGTTTACAACCAGGCATGCAGACGGTCGCATGATATCCATCTTGTATCCCACTTTTTTATAATGTTTAATTATCTTTTTTAATTTATCACTAAAATTAGGCTTTAATTGCCCTGTCAAAATCTTATGAACTGACCCCTGTAAGTCTGGCGTCTTGTTTAATCAGGCCTGCCTCAACAGCAGCATTAGCATTGGTTACACCAGTTTTGGGCTGACCAGGACGGGGACCATCTTTTAGGTCAGTGGAACAATCTTGAAATTCCTTTGGTCATCTGAAAACCAGTTTTTTGGATTTAGCAGAGGTCCAATGAATATGTCTGTGAATGTGAAATGTTCACACTACTACGACCTTTAATATACGAATTTGGACAGCTTGTTACACTGGTGAGGTAGAGGATGAATAGCATGTTCTACTCAATTATAGTCTATTTAAGCCATTAAGGCAAGCTCTTTATTCAAAACTAGTAAAATTCAACCATCAATGTCTAAACCTTAAACTTATTCTGGATAATTAGAGCCATCACATTTTTAAAATGTCCTACAATTTTATCGAGAAATGCCTGAAACAAAGAGAAACTGCCCTTTCTTAAATTCATGCATGTCTTAGAAACACTTCCCAATTCTATATAAATTAACCCAGTAGATATGATGATAATTGAAATTGATATACACGTATTAGGGATTCATAGATCATAACAAAGAATCGTATCCTGACTACTATGACTTCCATCTGTATAGATACTTCCATTTGATTGTTTTATTTTTTGTTTGTATCGACCTTAACCATTTATTGTAAATGTGCCTGTGCTATCATTTATCATTTAATGTTGGCCCTTATTTCAAAACTTGCTTCACGTTTCAATGTGCACACAATATTTTAGTCAGTCTGCGCCTGTTTGAACTTTTAATAACTTTTGAAAAAGTGAACGGATTCAAACAAAACATCGTTCCATTATTCTAAACAACTCCACTGTGTTTTTTTTTCGCCATGAGTTTCTTACACCCATGTGGTAAGAAGACGCATTAGTGCCACAATTGAATGAAGCCCCTCGCACTGCTACAAATGTACATGTATATATTGTACATTAGAAAAGGTTTATTTTAACCAAGATTAGGATCAAAACTGAATCACGTAACCAATATATTTTATGATTGAGGGTTTCCGAATTCGCAAGGAGAAAGTTCAGAAATGAAGGTGACCAATGAAGGTGACCCCTTACTCGAGTGATCGTAGTATTTATTACTGTCTATGCTGCATTTCTTTCTGAAATACGATGCACAATGAAATCATGATGACAAACATAGAACATTCCGCATTGCAAAACAACCGTGTTTTGTTGCAAATACATACTTGTGAAAAATACTCACTATCGTAACATCAGCATATTTTTTTTTTTTGTTTTGTTTGCAAAGATCGATTACATAACTTAATCCATTTTAACCCTTTAAAGTGCCAATTACAACAAAATATGTCTGATTTTATCCTCTGCTGAAATGTTTAAGCCTCTTAATCAGAGTAGACCCTGATCAGAGGAGCAGTCTGATCTGTATCCTTACTGCTTGCCTTTACACTTACATGTATATCAGTCAATTATGTTAGCAAATATGTGTAGCAGATGACTTCAGTAGATGACAAATTTAGATGCAAGGTCTGTAAAAAGTAAGTGCATGTTAACCCTCAGTGCGCCAATCGCAACAAAAGTCGTCTGCTGTCTCGTCTGCTGGAATGTTTAAGAAGCCTCTATGGCAAACAGTGTGGACCCAGAACAGACTGCTCCTATAGGAGCAGTCTGTTCTGGGTCCACACTTTTTGATTCAATACTAAATTCGTCAGTAATGTTAGGCAATTATTTGCAGCAGATGACTTCAGTAGACGACATTTTAGATGCAACGTTTTGCAGGCGCTTTAAAGGTTAAAGTTAACTGTAAAAACTAAGTGTAAGTTAACACCAAAAAGAGGTGGCAATTGAGCTAAGAGAACCCTCGCTGCTTTGGATCTTGGTACATGTATTGTCTGCGCTTGGTTAAGTTTCATGTCAGGGACCATAATCTAGTTTAGCTTTTGATGTTTGTATGCCCCTACTGAATTTCATTGTGAAGAAAATTTTGAGCAAAATTTTAAAAAATCGAAAATCTTTTCAATGGTACAGTATACAGTAATTATATTGTGTATGTTTATCTCTGATAACTCAGTCAGATCTGGTAAAAGTGACCAATTCCTTGGTTCTACACAATTCCTTCAGGCACCGGATACTAATCAACATACTTTCAACATGGGTCATGCATATAACTGTCTGTTGAATATTACAACATCGAATAGGCCAGCACGTGCAATGTTGATACTTAGCACATACATAGCGTACAATACATATACTCCTTTAAATGGTCATCCTGACGTTCTAATGGGCCTACATGATACGCACATAGCTATTTTAAATCGTAAAATCTATGTTCAAGTCGTGAGATTCGCGTGTCAAAAGGTCGGTCCTGATATGGTTCTAAACTGTTTGCAAAGGTAATCAGCAGAGATTAAAGTCGCGCATTTGCAAGAAAAGAATTAAATGACCACACGTGTCTCTTTATTCTGCAAACGTTATCAAACTGATTGTACCAACTGATGACTGAAATTCCGGACTGAAACCAAGACGTTAGTGAAACTGATGACCGAACGACACTAATGAAGCGAAAACAGAAATTGAGACCAAGACGATCGATGTCTGACGAGGTCAGACGACAAAAATGCGTGGCGCCAACAGCATGATACACGAAATACGAGATGGAAAAGTATCCGCAGAAACCGAATAAGGTCACGTGTTTCACGTTAGTGACGTCATCACTTTTGACTATAAATATGGGAGCACTTTTCAGTAATTCATCAACCTGTGCCATCCGTTGAACTGTCGTAAAAGGTAAGAAGTTATTTACTTTATAAGAGCATACGTACCATTAATAATATGGAAGTGCAATTGAGAATTTCTAACTTTAAGTTTCTTCAACAATTTACATACTAGAACTAGTGTTGTCTGTTGGTAACATTTCCAAACAGTTTGGAACCAGATCAGGCACGACAAGACTTTTATTTTCCTTTTTTTTGTTTTCCTTTTTTTTTTTTTTTTTTTTTTTTTTTTTTTTTTTTTTGCTGATCTTATTGTTGTGTCTGCTTTCTCTTACTAAAATCATTAGAGTGCCAAACAGTATGGAACCAGATTTGGTCCAACGTTTTGGTCTGGCCTATTTTTGCAAAACATTAGCAAACGATAAAAGTATGGAGATAGAGCTAAGCAGGTGCTGTTTCCAAAATTTCTAATGAACAGCGCCTCCCTTTTTTCCACCTCTAGGTTCATTTGATATTTTTTCATTGCACGCTTACTCACAATATAAGGCATAGGTACTCTTCCTATGCTGGAGTCGCAGTCATTATTATTTTTTTTTCTTATTGATTCATCTGCACGGTAAAACACCAAAAATATGGCAATTCAGCTGCCACCTCTTTAGGTGTAACCTTACACTTACTTTCTACTACAGAAACTTGAGGCTAACATTTCCCATTGATCAATAGTAAACAAATTATTCATGCGCCCATCCAGAGGGGGGAAAGGGGTCCGGACGTCCTCAGGAAATTAACGCCATCATCAGCCCACCAGCGAAACGATATTTCAATGGCGTTTCGCCGGCGGGCCGGTGATGACCCGCTTAGAGTATTGTTACGGACCCCTAGCACTTCTGTAAAATTTGATGTCTAAAACAAAAAAAAAGAAAAGTCTAAATTTTTGGATCCCCTGAAAAAGTTTCTGGATCCGCGCCTGATAATCAACCAAAAGTTTTCATTCAAATTAATTTGTGTCAATACTACTACTAAATAGATTTTTTCTATGCTGCAGGAACCGTGACAAGAACTAGCAAGCAACATGCCTTTCTCAAAGCAACAAAGAGATGCCGTCATCGGAAGCTGGGAGAACGCAAAATGCAACTGGAACCAAGAGGGCGCTGAATTATTCATGGAGTAAGTGACATTGTTTTCTCCAGATTATGTACTGACGGACTTTAAAAACGCAACACTTGGTAAATAACTTTAATTTACGCACCGAAAGGGAATGGAAAACGTTCATTTTGATTGAATTGTATTTTAATGAGTATTTAGTTGTAAGCCACACAGGAAAAACTCTCCAATTAGAATGAAGTTAAAGCATTATTTCTTTTTCTTCTTCTTTTTTGAGATTGGGGTCATGACAAAATGTTTTCAGTGAAATATTCCCTACTTCTTTAAATCGAGAAACACGAGAAGTATCAAATGTGTGTCATGGACTTCATAAGTCGTCGAACTCACTCTCGTATTGATTGGCATGTCTGCAATAAGGAGTGTTTGCTTATTTGCCGTATTTTCTGTTGGCACCCTCTGACTCCATTACTAAAATCTTTCTTACTGTAAGAGATGTTTTAGTGATTAAATAGATGCGAAGTAGCAGTACAAGTTTATTTGTACAACTAAAACTAAAGTGTTGGCTGAGACAGAAAACTCTTGATAACATAATTGAAGTAAAGGGGGTTTACATTCAATTGTCTTTTGAAAGATATAAAGGGAAGTAAGTGTTGAGTGTTTAAAGTCCGCCAGTATATATGCCCTCGTTTAACCATAATACAGTAAAGTCAGGGTAGTCTTTTTGGTTATAGGTTATAATTTCAAAAAAAAAAAAAAAACATTACTTTTCATTCTCTGAAGAGTGATTTTGTCTCAACTAACAGTGCAGACTGTAATAAAATGCCGTCTCATAGGGCATTCTATCTGGGCCTTGACCGTTTGCCATAGTTCCCATTTAGGGGTATCCAGTCCTCAAAGGGTTAAATGTAGCTATGGTTCAAGACTATAAGCGTGTGTTGGGTTGAACCTAGCCCTTCCTTTGGTTTAAACATATTTAATTCAAATTAATTTGTACATGATAAATATAACTTGAAACAATAAGATAAAGATGTAGCGTATACAGTTCTTCTCCAATAAGCCTACTTCCTTTGTTTTTTTTGTTTTTTTTAATTATTTTCTTTTATTTTTATTTACTTTTTTAAGCCTATAAGTCTGTAAATTGTCCTAATTTTTGACCGCTAATAGCCTGTGAAATTTATCATGCTCATAAATGTTAAAATGACAACAATTGTTGGCATTTTAACATTTATAAGCATGATAAATCCATCATCTGAGAGTTCTAAAACAAGAAAATCTTTATTTTTCAGCATTTTGGTTTTATGAGGAGTTGAAGTTTAATTCTCAGTTGAGTTGAGCATGAAATTTTTTTTATAATCTCGGAATCACATCTAATCACTAACATAAACTGCTTCCGAGTTGTTCAAATTAATAGTCAGTGTAGGGGAGAGAACCAGTCTATCACTAACAGTAACGTCTTATATGTTACAGAATCTTCGAAAAAGTTCCCGGCTCATTCGGCAAATTCGGTTCCCTGTTCGGAGGCGCTAGTCCACAGAAAGCCGCAGGAAGCGATGGCCTAGTGGCTCAGGCGCAATCATTTGCCAAGCAGATGGATATGTGGATTTCCAACTTAAAAGACATGAACGTCTGTGAAATTCAGTCAAGAAGATTTGCCAAACTTCACAAAGCCAGAGGCGTCAGTGCACAAGAAATTCAGGTGAGTACATTGAACAGAACAGAACAGGACAGATACTTGTATTAACGGCATGACGACGTCCGCGACAACAATGCAAATTTGCATTGAAATAACCAAACGAAACGTTGAATGCGATAGAATCACATTTTAAAAGGTCATATGATAAACAGAATCTTACACTAGTGATCATTTAATAATAGATTTATTAAACTCGCAGAAGGCTCGTTCAATAATTTTCATATGAAATGATCACTCGTGTAAGATCCGATGATGAGCTCAAGGCTGCTACAGAGGCTTGGTTTGGGGACTAAACATATGACTTTATTTCAAAGGCATATACTGATTAAAAGACAAATGGGTCAAATGCATTGAAGTAAAGTGGGGGGTATATTGAAAAATAATGTTGAAGCACACTGAGCAAACGTCCTAACCGACGACCTACATCTTATTTATTTTCTTCTAAGCAGAATAGTCATCAACCCAAGGCAGCCAAGATGTTGAAAAATGTGTTTAACTACTTGCAGGATGCTTCTTTGACCACTGGTACCCGTATTTTCAAAAATCGCTTTTCTACACAATTTGTGAAACATGACTTTTTGAAATAACCAACTTTCACCCTCAAAACGTTTCAACTCATAGTGAGCTCTAAAGTGCTGAAAAGAACACCCCTCCCCAATAGCGTGAGGGTCGTTGCTATTGGTCAAAATGCCAAAACATACCCCTCCCCCCCCCCCCCCATCCAATGCAAATTATGTCATTTTTGAAAATAAGGGTACCTGTATTCGCCAAAGCTTTCCTGGGTACAATTCTTAATCGAGACAAATTTATTTCATGTGTATTTGTTGTCACCTTTGCACGGAGTTGTGTCTGTGATGACTAGATGTGTCTTGATATATGATCCAACACATAAGATGCTGGTACCCATCGCAGTGTCGAGCAACGAAGGCTCAGACGAGCCTGTGCACGTGCAAAGACTCACCAGAGCCTTCGCTGCTCGCTTACACAAAGGTTGGATATATACGAAGACCAAGGCCAAACTAAGTAAAAGTTTAATTTCTTATATTTCGCAACCAAAGCACATGTTGTGGATACTCAAAAGAACCGGCTCAAAACATGTTTAAACTCAGAGGCGGATCCAGAATTTCTGGAAAGGGGGTTCATATGTAAATGAGTGGGGGGGGGGGGGGGTCCCTTTGCTGCTTTTATCTCATTTTTCTTAAATATCCCATGAAAATGAAATAATTTGGGTCCACTGAGACCAAATTATTTTATTTTCATAGGATATTTAAAAGCGGGGGACAGGGAGGGGGTTCGAGCGAACACCCTGCATCCCCTCTTGATTCGCCAGTGAAACATACTGACAATTTTATGTGTTTGTTTATCTTGACCAATATAAGATATTATAAAAAAAACACTGGCCAGTTTACCTTGATTTTGGGCGTGCAGGTAGTCTCATTTTACAGTTATATGGAACCTACCACGGATAACTGCATATGTAGTGAATAGTCATGCTTTACCTACTGTACCTGTTTATAAGAAAAATAGAATTGCCTCATTACTATGCATCTTTGAAAGTACAATATTAAATAACTTTTTTGGTTACTGTAAAGGTGGCACCTCATGAATGCGTAATTAGGACTAGTCAACCTTAGACATAGGTAAAAGCTGAAAATGAGGCGTGGTATAATTCAAAAGTAACTGTATCATCTTGCGCCATTACCTCAGTATAGACGCAAAACACATTATTAAGTCCTTAAAAACGCCAGCAAAATAACTGCATCTGAAAATGTATATTTAACATGAGCATAGATCCTACAGGAGCAGCCTGATCTGGGTCCATACTGTTTGTCTATGAGGCTTCAAATATTTTAGTGGACGACACAAAAAAAAACATACATTTTGTGATTATGCGCTTTAAGGGTTAATAAATGTAAGTTCAGCGTGTATACGGTTAGGATTTTCATGAAATGCACGCACGTTTGCGCGGCCCAAAAAGCTTGTTAATTTTTCACCAAATTATAAATAGAACCTGATTTCCCTTCCTTAGCAGATGAAATAGCCAAACCACGCACATATATGAATATTAAAGTTGCCGCCTTTACAGTAAGTGAAAAGTCTATAAATACTATATATCGTATTTTTTCAGGCTGCATTCGACATTGTGTGTCAAAGAATGAAGAGGAACTTCGATGCTGATCTTGGATCATGGCAGGCCGTCTGTGGTGAAATCATGAGCCAGATTAACAAGGGCTATTAGGTGTGATATGGTTCCCTGGACTACAAATTGACAGTTATCACGGACATGAATACTGTAAATTCGGAAATTTTCGTTAGAAATTCGCGACTTGTGCATGATATACGTATATCAGTTATTTTGCCATTTCGCGATGTTTAAAATTCACGAAACTTCGCATATGCGAAGTTTCGCGAAAATAAAACCCTCGCGAAAATTTCCGAATTTACAGTAATACCAATCTGTTGAGGAGAAGAACCTCTTGATATATAGTGAATTTTGGAGTATCACCACACCAAATTTGGTCAGCACCGACGAAAAAATCAAATTAACAGCATTTTAACCTGAATGTGGTGCTGCTCTTTGAAACCAACCTTATCAGCAAAATTTCAGCCTGTGGGAAAAAGTTATAACTCATGTCATATTGACGTTGAAACAACGTGTAATTTGACGAAGTTGTAGCGCGCTGAGCGGGTTGTGGGTCTTGTGCGTGCTACAGTCACAGTTATATCAATTGGTGATTTTCTTTTGACGGAGAACGGGCACACATTTGTTATTTATTCAATCATTTCATGCTAGTCGACATCTCGTTATTTTACTAACCGAGTATGTGAAAAAACGCAATAAATAAATATATAAAAATACGTTTTTATGGCTTATTATTTACCAAATGTTTTTTTTCCATTATACTGTTGCACAATAATAAGAATAGAATGTCAAAGTCTTTAAAAGGACTAGAGGTTTTATTTCGAATTATCAGTAGTTCGAAATATAGGGAGGTAGACATAAAAGTATTTAACCCCCCAATGTGATTATTTCAATGTTGTTCCAATCAAACAAATGTTTTGTTGCGTAAAAGAATCGTCTCAGGGAGACGTTTCTTTTACGCACCCACAACATATGTGTTTTAGTTCGAACTTGCGAGTATTTCGGACAATCGGAGTTCGAATTTCCGCGGTTTAATTGTATAGCCTATGTAAATAGCAATGTCTCAGATGAGCCTATGTAGCCTCGCTCTTGTCAGAGCTTTCACCGGCCGCACGTACAAAGTAGAGAAAATGATGAATGCACAGATCACACTGTGACATTCTATGGTATCTAGCCCCCAGTAGATAGTCGTGTATCTATGCTTTAAACATGGGTGGATCCAGAGGGGATGTCATGGGTTCCAGACCACCCCCACTGGATGGAAAGTCACAAGTGGCTATATGTTTCCTTAGAAATACTGGTACGAAACCCCCTCGAGAAGCCATTGGACCCTGTGGGTCCAATCGCTTCTCGAGGGAGGTTCGTTGGCCTACTGTGAAATACGTTGATTATAAAAAATAAAAACCTTGACAGGACCCCGCCCCCGCCCCCGCCCCGCCCCCTGACGGAATTTTATAGATCCACCCGTGTAAAAATGGCATAAACCATATGTATAAGAAACAACATCTCATGAAGTGGTTTAAAAATATGGGTATGACCAAGAAATGTCGCATTCACAGGACACATACCACCCAAGGCTGGCATCGTTAGGAAAATACATCAGAACACACAGATATAGTAATCGATACCAGGTCCTGAGGTTATAAAACTTGAGTTCATTCTCAATCTCTAAATAAAGCACAATGATTGTTTGCTTGCGGGCACATGTATGCTAGCAGCCAATCATTGCGCTGTATTTTGAGTTCAGACTGTACTCAAGTTTCATAACCTCAGGGCCTGGTGTCGGTATCTACCCTTCAACACACGCCTCTATATAACCTCCCCATAGACATATTGTTGCTGTTGTTTGTTTGCTTTGTATTTTGCGTTTTGCCACTTACTTCATTTTGAGTATTCGGATTTTTTTCTTCATAGATTTCTTGATGATTTTTCTCATTTTATTATGTTTTCTTGTACTTTTGTCACTTTGCTTTTGTAATTATAACTGTACAGATTACATTTATTTATTTTATTTCTTTTTATTTATACAATTTTTATAGAGGGTGACACAATTAGCTAAGATAACTATTCTACCTTGCGGCCCTCTGCAACAAATAACTAAACAATAAACATATATACAACACAGACCAGCAGATACCGCTGGATTAAAAAACAATCAGCATCACAGTGAATGATACTAAACCATATCAAAAGTGACTTATACCATATCTTAATGTTAAGACCAAGTAACCATTATAGAACGAGCGCGTAAAACATACTGCGTCAGCTAACAAAACCCCAGTGAGCATGTAAAAGACGACCACCAGCGGCCCGCCAGCGAAACGCCATTTAAATTGCGTTTCCCTGGTGGGTTGATAGTGGCCTATGATTGCATGCTGTCTGGGGTTTATAGCAGTAACATTTTTTGCAAACATAGGGTCTTAACAAGATAAGTCACAAAGAACTACAGGCAAATCTCGTAAATTTGAAGTTTAGAGACAAGATGTTTTATTTCGAACTATCAGCAGTTCGAATTATAGGGAGGTAGACATAAAGGATATATAACCCCCAAAGATGATTATTATCATTTTTTTCTATCAAACCTAAGTTTTTGGTGCGTAAAAGAAGCGTCTCAAAGAGACGTTTCTTTTACGCACCCAAAAGTTATGTTATCATACACAGTTATCAAATAGATCAGGAATAAGTCCTATTCTCTGACTCCAGTGTGTTCCAAATGTATTTCCAATTAGCGAGTATTTTGAAAAATCGAAGTTCGACTTTTCGATGCTTTACTGTACATCACAACTCAGGACCTAACACAAATCTCCCTACAAGCAATGATAGCAACAACAAACAATTAATTAACTAATAACAATATCACCCACTTAGAACAGGGGTAAGAACTGCCGGCTCTGAAAAGGAAATCTAATGAGGGTCTTTCAGGTTCAGTATATGGAGGCTGAAAATCGTCTAAAACCGTAGGTTTTTCATTCAGTGCTTTAATGGTGTAAAAGGAGAATGTAGTGCTCCGCTCCGGTCTTTTAACTTCTTATTTTAAAAGCTGATGCTAGCTGCATATTGTGTACGGTTTTGTCCGAATTCTTTTTGTCGTGAGGTACATGAAGGTTGTTTACCTCACGACAAGAACGATTCAGATAAAACCGTACACAATTTGAAGCTCACATCAGCTTGGATAAGAGGTTGAAATACCAGAGCGGAGCACTACATTCTCCTTATTTCGCTATTTTACACGGTAAAGGAAATAGTTTTAGGTTTTATGCGAGTTTTCAGCCTCCATATACAGAGCCGGTGGCTCTGTAAAGTGTGGCGCAATGCTTGGTACCCAGATAACTTAAAGCGGATACGCTAGTACAAAAATAAAAGATGTGAGTCTTGTACTTATTAATGATTTTCGAGGGCTCAGGCAATATTGACCTCTGCCAAACAGTCTCATCAGAGCAATAAATGTCTCCACACGCTAAGCTTAGCTGCGAATAAAAGGTAGATACCTTTCTGATCTGATTGTTACCTTTGCTTACAGTTAAAAGAACAACAGTAAAATCTGTGTAATATGGCCACTCTCATGAAAGACCAAAAATTGGTTTTCAAGACCAATTGTCGCTTAATGCGAGTCAAAGGTATTGCAGAATGTTCCAAGGGGAGCATTCTGCAATACTTTCGACCTTCATTAAGCTACTATTTGTCATTAAGGTATAAGGACATAGAAAATTTGATATCGCAAAAACTATAACAGCTATGAGCTTTAAACTTTGTCAGGTAATAGTGGATAATAAGTAAATAATCTGGTGGAAATTTTAAAAAAGTTATTCTTTTTTTTTTTTAGTTATTGCCCATTTGCAAATTTTTGGCATTGAAAACTTGTAATCAAGATATCTCAAAAACTATTACAGCAAATAGCTTCAAACTTAGTCAGCTGATAGAAGAAAATAAGTAGATAAGCTGGTGTAAATTTTAAAAAAGTTATTGAAATTTTTTTTTGAGTTATTGCCCTTTGAAAATTTGGTCATTGAAGACGTGTCATCAGGATATCTCGAAAATTATTGTAGGTAGGAGCTTCAAAGATCGGCAGTTGGTAGAAGATGATGAGTAGATTACCTGGTGAAAATTAAAAAATATATATATATATATATATTAAGAAATCGCCCTTTGTTAATTTGGGCATTGAAAACTTATGAACCCTTCTTGACAAGGAAAGGGTTGCGGGCATCATGTTTGTATAAACATCATTTCTAGTTTAAATTATTGTTTTGTTTTTGTAACACTTTGCCTTTTAAATCACTGCCTTGTTTGTGTCATGCTTTGCCTTTTAGATCAATGTCTTGTTACTGGCTCGCTTTGCTTTTTTCAATCAATGTCTTGTCATGCTTTGTCTTTTTGATCACTGTCTTGTTACTGGCTCGCTTTGCTTTTTTCAATCAATGTCTTGTTCTTGTCATGCTTTGCCTTTCTGATCACATTCTTGTTATCGGCTCGCTTTGCATTTGTTAAATCAATGTATTTTTCTTGACATGATTTTCCTTTTTAAATCCATATCTTGTCCTTGTCGCGTTTTTTCGTTTTAAATAGCTGTATTGTTATTGTAATTCTTTGCATGTTTGATAACTGTTTTGGTCTTGGCTCATTTTGCCTTTTAAATCATAGTCTGTTTCTTGTGACACTTTGCTTTTTTTTTCAATTAATCACAATCTATTTCTTTTCACGGTTTGCCTTTTTAAAACAATGTATTGTTCTTGTTATTTTTTGCATTTTTGATTACCATGTTGTTCTTGGTTCGCTTTGCATTTTTAAATTTGCCTTTTAAAATTACTGTCATGTTCTTATCACAGTTTGCTTTTCTAAATCACTGTATTATTCTTGGCTTGCTTTGCCTTTTTTAAATCACTGTCTTGTTCTTGTCGCACTCTGTTTTTTTTCAATCACTGTTTTGTTCTTGCCACGAGTTGCCTTTTAACATCACTGTATTTTTCTTGTTATGATTTGCCTATTAATTACTTTTTTGTTCTTGTCACTCTTTGCCATTTTTATCACTGTCTTGTTTAGTTGCGTTTTGCCTTTTTAAGTTATTGTCTTGTTCTTGTCACGCTTTGTTTTTTTTAAATTATTGTCTTGCTCTTGTAATCTTTTGCCTTTTTAATCACTGTCATGTCTTTTACGCACTTGGCTTTATAATCACTGTCTTATTCTTGTCACAATTTGCCTTAATAATCACTGCCTTGCTCTTTCTACCTTTGTTTTTTTAAATTAAATATTGTCTTATTCTTGTCACGCTTTGCTAATTTAAATTATTGTCTTGTTCTTTGATTAAACAATATTTTATTCATATTAAATAAATGATACATATGCCGCAGGTCAAAAATAGTAAATTGAGTGTGCATCTAAGAAGACTGGGATCAGTTGGAGCATCTGATTAGACTGACCAAACTAAACAAACAGGGGGGATACCAAGGCTTTGGTTTGGTGGATGCACAATCATTTTAACAGATTTTGTCATAATTTATTTATTTATTTATTTATTTATTTATTTATTATACAAAAGCAAAAGTGTTACGTAAAATGGAAAGCCTTCCACACTTCTGACTCTAAATATTGAAAAATACTTTCAAAACTTTATAGTTTTAAGCGGAAATCGTTATTCAGTTAAAACCATAAAAAATTAGCCTCTGATTATGGTCAAGATAAGGAGTAAAATAAAACCATTAGCCTCTGGAATTATCTGACACCTATATTCTATAGGCGAATATCACAGTTTGTTTTGTTTGTGGTTTTATATCCCAGTCATCAGAATTGGTCATGCTGAGATTATCAGTTAACCTAACCAACAGTGCCTCTTAAATCAGGAGAAGGAGGAGAATTACCTTGGAACATATTTCATAAAAAATATGGGGCCTTGCTGGAATCAAACTCACAACCCTTTGATCAGCAATCCTTCTTGATATCAATTGCACTACCGGGGCTGGCTTTACCGCGAGAAGTTAAGATATGGGATTGCTTTATAGCCTGAATCAAGTCATAAATAATTTACATTTATTTTTTAAAAGGAGTAGTTAACTTACTCGCAATAATTAATATAATTGTTATTAAGTTTCTGCTTCTACACTGTCAGAAAGAATGTATGAATGAATATTTGAACAAATGAATGATTTATTGATTGATTAAACGAATGAGTGAATGAATTAATGATTAAATGAATGAATATTTCATTTATAAAAATTGAATGAAACATTCAGCATATCATACTGATGGGGAATGAATAACTGTGTAAAAGAATGAATAATCTTTTCCTAGCATTTCCCATTTTCCCTATAAAATGGTCTTCTAGTCAAAATTTTATAAATCACCAATACCAATAGACCACTGGTTTATGCATATAAGACTATTGATTTGTCTTGTTCACTACCTAGTGCACCGCAGTGCACTTTGACGGTCACTCCAAGTGAACTTTAAGTCTAAATAAAGTCCATTTGTAGTAAACATGGAGTGCATTTGGTGTAACCTTTCGTCTTAGCACCATAGCACAACTTTACATACTATGTGTTAAGGTGATATGATCTGACAGTAAGCCAGTGACTTATTTGAATCATATCTGACTTTTTAAGTCACCGTCTTGTTCTTGTTCTGAACCTTCTATCCAAAATTGTGATTATCTTCTTATATTTTATGAAAACATCTGTTAGTATACAGCAAAACCTGTGTAAAACGGCCACTCAAAATGGACAAAATAAAGATCTTAATGACAAGTGGTTGCTTAAAGAAGGCTAGAAGTATTGCAGAATGCTCCAAAGGGAGCATTCTGCAAAACTCTCGACCTGCATTAAGCGATAATTGGTCTTAAAAAACATTTTTTGGTCTTTTTGAGAGTGGCAGTTTTACACAGGTTTTACTGTAGGCTAACATAAGTTTTGTGGAGATATACATTAAAACATAATTATGAAAACTACTATCTAGGCCTATCAGGCACAGTAACTCTCACTTCAAACTAATCATATAATGAGGAAAATAGTGATACTTCAGTCTGGACTTTGAATAAGATATTCTGTTTCCGTGACGTCTAGGTATTTGAACTTCACTGTGGGTTTATTTAGTTGATGTCCCTGAAATAAATAAAATAAACCATTCAAGCCAGACTGGTTTTGGATCTTGTGTCCATTCTTGTTTTTCAATCATCTTGTGGGGAAGAGAGCACTGGTTGCTTTGCTTAGTTTGTCTCGCGGTGCCATGGGTTTGTCTGCAGTTTGTGATTGTGGTATTTCCTGGTCATACTCACTTACTATTTTTGCAGCTTATGTGCAAGTTCTCTTTTTAAACGCACATGCGCAGCTATCTAGCGTGAACGAAGTCTATCTGCACATATTGCCTTATAGTGTGTATGCAAACAGTGGAGGTACATCGGAAAGGACGACACCAAAGACCTACCAACGAAACCTCAAAATTGTATGCTGGCTGGGAAGCATCTACACAAGCTAAATATTTTTATGCTTTAACAACAGCAGAATCTATTGCGAAGAAATATTTAGTAAACTATATTTAAGCTCACACCTGACCCCCAATTCCTGTTGGCCTTAGCTGCTGTCCATTCTAAGAAGGTGATTATGTTGGTTTTTGTTTTGTTTTCTGTTGCTGTCATGTGGAGGGTTGCGTTGGATCACTGTTTTGTGGTGCGTAATTATGTGCCCTTTCTAGTTTTACAATAGAGAATGCGCTGGTTGCTTTTCTACATTGTGTTTATGCTGGGGTGTGGCTGTCAGCGTTCTGTATCACTTCCTCATGGTGGCGAAGGCTGGTCTGGTGTATTGGATTGTGTCATTGTTTGTTTAGTTTGATGGTTAATGTCCCAGTCAACAGCTATGGTCATGTCAGGAATGTGATTGTGGCGTATCCTTGTCATATTCACTTGTTTCATGTGTTTTTTTCTCCTTGGGACATTCGTCGCTTGCCTCAGTTATAACCCAGTAAGTGTCTTAAAGAGGGCTACAATTGGCCCACTATGGAAAGGCCATTCAAATGGCCTTTCCCTAATGGGTCAATAGTGACCTGAGACTGTTTCTTGGCCGGGAAGTACCCAGTACTGACTTGTGGCTGAATTATATAGGACTCATCACGAGAAAACCTGTCTTCAGGGTTTCAGACAATGTAAAATTCAAAACAAACTATTTAGCTACAGAGACTAGCTAGACAATGCACTTACAGCAAGTCTAGATATGACACTTTACAATAAGTGAATAGCAAATGCGCTGAGCAGACTGTGCAAATGCTCAAGCTGGTCTCTGCCTTTGTCGTTTGCAAGCACCGAAGACAGGTTTTCTCAAATGGAGGATCATATTGATTTGTACCATTATAACGTCAGACTTTTAAACAAGACTGCGTTTCATGTTGCCAAAATTGATGTTTACGATCACAAAAATACACATATTTGTTATATTTGGGTTTTACGATCAACATTTAGACGCTCAAAAACATAGTTTTTGGCAATCAGAACACTAGTTTTGAAAGATATTAGTGTTTGTGAAACTGCCTATAAGTATTAGGTGTGTAATTGACTGGTGTGTTTGAATGGCCCATTATTCAACAGGCCAGATCGAAATTTGTAAATGTCCTCATTTTGGAAACCTCTTGATGCCAAAGCAGATCATAAGGATGAATATTTCTATCTGCCCCTTTATACTCATGAAAGATCCTAATATTATGCAACAATAAAGAGAATATCTACGTATATAGGCCAACACATAAGATACATGTACTGTAAATTCGGAAATTTTCGCGAGGGTTTATTTTCACGAAAATTCGCATATGAAATTCTCATGAACTCATAATAAAACATAAACCTTTCGAAAAAAAACTTTGTGGAAGGGCTTCCAATAACGCCTAAAATGTTTCTTGTAGAAAAACAATTTTTATAGAACTAATTTAACACCAACCCAAGATCTCCCCAATTTGGTGCTAAATTTAATGTGCCTACCTTAGATATTCCGTTATATGACTTTGATAAACGTGACGACTTTGATTTTGAAATTGTCAATTTCCCATTTTTAGATGGTGATGTTCCTCGTTCTACATCCTATGGAGTCTATATCTCTCAACTCATTCGTTTTGCTAGAGCATCTAGCTATGTTACTGACTTCAACACTCGCAATAAATTGTTAACTCAGAAACTTCTTAAACAGGGCTATCGGTATCATAAACTTCGCAAAACATTTTCAAAATTTTATAGACGATACTATGATTTGATTTCTAAATTCCAAGTTGGACTTAAATCTCTCTTGCGCCAAGGACTTTCGGAACCTGATTTCTATGGTGACTTGGTGTATAAGTTGAAGAAGATTGTTGGCTCTAATAATTTTTCAGCACAGTTCATTAAAATAATTTACCATTATAAAAAGATTGGCTATAACATTAATGTATTGCAACAGACTGCATGCTTGGTAGTCAACCCAATCACGGTTGGCAACTTTGCTTTCCTCTTTAATTGCACGCCGGTGGGTGGGACTTCAGACTCTATGATGGTTCCGACTTAAAGACTTATCTATTGATGAGATGGTAGGGGCCTGATGCTTTGGCTGTTTGTCGGGCCCACCGGGGTTTACCTGTTGGATTTCTTTTGCTCCGGTATTCAGTTTAATTTACTGTTGAGTCCTTATCCTTGCTTTATCTCCTTGTTATATCTTGATTTATATGTTTTAGGAGATGATGCATTGATAAGTTAGGGGTCTTTCATGCAAACCAAATATTTATGTGTCTTGATCCACATCTGAATTAAGGGTGAGGTTGGCGCCGTTAAACTGGTTTAAGCCCTCCAGTAAAATATTTTACTGACCGTTCCAAGGCGGTACTTCTTTTGTGGATCTTTTATGTTTTTGTTCTGTCTTGTGTTTGCTATGTTTTGTGCGCGTCTGTTTATATGTGCTTTGTGGTCACCTGCTGGGAAAGGGCTGACCTCTTGGCTCTCGTTTGTGGTGTCTTCTGTGAGTTTGTTACTTTCCCATTGGTATCCTGGGTCAGGTGTGGTACTTGATTGTATCGATTCCTGATCTTTGCAACCTTATTACTTTGAGGCTGACCAATCCAGTCCTTATATCCACATGCTGGTTTATCTAATGGATATTAGGCATAAATTGAAAGTTCATTGAATAGTGCCTTTGTATTGCGCAATTTTAGAGGCACTTTTTGATCTGATCTGTACACAAAGCAAAGATGTTTTACTTACCATTTTATGGTCAAATATAAGAAGTACGACTCCACATATTGCGGTGACTGATAAATGCCCAATAAATACTATCATAACATATAACCACTGTCTGTGTTCTTCACTTGTACTGAAAATTATAATATTGAAATTATCTTAAAGTAAACCATTGTATAGACTTATTGGTGAATATCTATACTATAAAAAAATGCAAAACAAATTGTGTTAAATGTTGTTTTTTTCTTTTGTTATTAGTGTTTTGCAGAAAACGACAGGCTTGATTTGTACATTGTTTGAATGACAGCTTGGGTCTCTCTCCAGGTGGGTATATGGGTCAACACATGAAATTCTCTACCCTCATCAACTAAAAAACAACAACAAAAAAGAGTTGGACCCCATCTGAAAAAACTTTCTGGATCTGCCCATGGACATGCCTAGAGGTGCTCGAGGGCTTACGTTTTGTCTGAGCCTTTCTCTATGTCAATACGTTGTGTATGCGAGACTGCATGGATGTTCAGGCTAGCCTGAAACTTGTCTGCTTGCCAATGTGAGCAGACCAACCCACGCAAGGGTTCACGCTAAACTGCATGTGCTGCCCCTTATATTAATACATGGTGAAGAATTATCATAAAGAATGTAAAACATTTCTGTAAGGTTTTTTTTGCTTTGTTGCTTCATAGAAAACGTCAAAAACTATATAAATGTCTACATTGTTTTGAAAAAAACAGCTTGGTTCTTTATCCAGCTGACTTGGGCGCTATTTAATTTTATGTTGCCTTCATTTCAGCATATTGTAATAGGGTGAATTTGGGAGATTTTATTTTGTGAACTATAGAATTATAATTCATTCATGAATATCTATCATACATTGATATTTTGTACTTTCGTGAGAAAACATTTTTTAGTTGCACATATTTCAATATATATTTTCTTTGACAATCAAGCATGATTTATGTAGGATTTGTTTGCACTGTTCCTACATTATCTGACTAAAACACCCATATGAGATTTATGACATTTTAGAGCAGAGTTTGACAAAGCTTACACATATGATCAGGATTTGAAGAAAAGTAATCACAAAGTAAAAGTAAAGTAATCATAATAACAGGCTAGTTGGCAGTGTAATTGAATATACATTACAACAAGTAATGTAACCATTACCTATTAACGATTACCCCAAGTCTGTGACAGACACAAATCTTTGCAGTAAATGCGTTAATTTTCTGAGAAACGAGTTTGCACATTTCAGTGTTAAAAGTTTAATCTAAAGCTTTAGACTATTGCTGTGAATACACACCCTTCTATATGTCCTAAGATTTTTCCAATACCAAAACTTGTTAGTCCAACGCTGGCATACTGTAAAAGGGCAGCTATGCCATTAGCTGTCCCCACATACTTGAATGGCACGATCAATGCTACACAAGGCCATATGCTTATCTGAAACGATTATTTATAGATAATTTAAACGAGTCGTCGTAGCTAAATTTAGAGAGGATATGTTGTATATTGTCTTCATATAAGGACAAACGAAACTTATTTACTCTATATTAGGAAAACGTTCATTTATATGCGTTAAAATAGCATGTGGGGTATCAGATACATATAATCAAGCTAATATTTGATATAACCAATCTGACCAGTAATTAAAATATTGATAGAAAATATGCTTGCCTCCAAAAAGAAAGGGCATTTAGTCACACTTCATTTTTAAAAAAAATGTCCATTGAAAAAATGCATTTGAATGAAAATCTTTGCACGTTAGTGCATTAGATAATATTCGTCATATAGGCAATGTATTGCCAATATACAGAATAAGACAAAATACAGAGTATTAATTAGAAAGTGATATAATGACAAAAATTATAGCTTCATAGCTATATTGTTAATTTTAGATGCTCTTTCTCTTTTCTTTTTCCCCCTCTGTGTTTAATTTAAGATCCACAAAAATACTTTTAGGATTATCATCAAAGTGTCTTACAATTTGGATCTAAGTCCATTCTGTTTGAAAAAGATATCAGCAAATAAGATAAAAGTCACCACTTGCAGAAATATGGTTTCATTGATCCATTTGTGCAGTCAACATTGAAGATACTGAAAATGGCAGTTACTTACGACAGCCATACAATACAGAAGGCCCATGATGACGTAGCAGATGATTGGACTCAAACCAGTGAAGAGAATCAGCAGCAAAACAATAATGGTGAAAAAACTACCAATCGTTGTAAATGATATCCGCTGTCCATACTTTTCCTATTCAAGAAAACAAGGAATAATATATTATGTTTCATCGATATGAAAAATCTGTCATGAAGACTTGTTCTGTTGTTTCCGACTTGTTGTTTATTGTTACTCCCATTGTGGGAGTCTGTAATTGTTCTATGTTTTGTTGTACGTCACTTTACTTTATGTCCCTTCTAGTTTTGCAATCATATTGATGGTGAAGAGAGAGCTTGTTGCTTTGCTTAGTTTGTCTTCCTGGTGTCTCGTGGTTGTTGTGTGGCTCTTCCTTACGTTGTCATGGGTTTGTCTGCAGTTTGTGATTGTGTTATTTCCTGATCATACTCACTTAATATTTTGACTAAATACCCATAAATAACGAGTCCACCAGGATCAGTTGTTTGTGCATATCCAGGCAAGCCTAAGCAAACAAAGAATTATTCTGTATATTATATATACCTTTTTAGTGTTTTCAAGAAAAAAATCAGACAGAAAAAGACAAGAAAATGCAAAAAAGAAAATTGCGTAGTTACACAGGCATCCAGGAAATAATATCATCACTTGTGACGGCATTTATTCATGTCTATTTGAGGCTATTATTACACTACATAACATATGGTGAAGCCCATTGCTCCTAGAAGAGGTTTTAACTATCTCTTATAGATAAGGGGGTACATTACCAAAATAAAAAAAAATAAAAAGTTAAACAAATAATATTTCACTTTTAATTTTCATACCAATCAATTAGTATAGTTAGCATCAAATTATACCCTAGCATTTGTATGTCTGTTGAGGTTACCATTTTTTAATTCCCCTCTATGAAATTATGTCAACAAGCAAGAATTGCTGGCATTATCACTTATTTATTTCCAAACTCAAATACTGTTCACACTTTTTAAAAGCAATGTTAACTTTAATTTCACTTACATCCAGCTTACTTTTTAACACAAGAACTAAAATTTTACTTGTCATGAATTTATCAATTTCAGAAAATGAATACCTGAATGAAGTTTAACAAAGGTGTGAAAATTATTTCTAAATATGTGTTGATAAAACAACATAATCAGTGGTATTGTAATAAGAGCTGGGGCATGAGATTTGCAACAATGTGGTATGTGCGACACACAATAAAGTAAGGGAGAAGGCAAATATCAGGAATGGATACAATCAATTACCACACTTGACCCAGGACACCACATGGGAAAGTGACAAAAACACAAGAAAACATCACATAAAAGAGAGCCAAGAGGTAAGCAGGTGCCTGCAAGGCTGCAATGGACAGAAGAGACAGCATGACTGACACGAAACATAAATAACAAAAATGATCCACAACAGAAGCACCGCCTTGGAAGGGTCATTACATATTTTTTTACTGGAAGGCTTGAACTAGCTCATACAGTGAAGTTCATACAGTAGCTTATCCGGTCATTAGTGTTGGTCTTTGATGTACAAAAGACATAGCACAACAGGGGGCAATTAACTCATAAGGAACACACCGTCGGCCCTACTGTTGAAGGAATAAATGCTTTAAAGCTGCTTGTATTAAAAAAGTAGTTCCGCCAAAAATCATACCTCACTAGAGATTACACTCCTCAAGATACTTAATTATCTCACTGCAAAGAAATAGGAACTTCATGTCAGGTATGTAATATATAGAGGATCTTACATGAGTAAATTTATGAAGCCAGTTAAGGAAATGGGATAAAATGCGAGGCTTTCTGAGCATTTTATCGCTCTTTTGCAATGAGTTTAACAAATTCAATAATACAGGTGCATTAATGTTAGCTTCTGTTTATCACATGACACTAAACTTATTTGGATATCGCATTTTGGTGTGAATATGCTAAGATTTGCCATATATATATATATATATATATATGCGACGTTGTTATGGAGGTCATTTCATAACGCTGCACAATATGTACACCACTAGTTGTTAAATGATTTTAATAAATGGTTTTATGTTACTCCCTGTTAAATGAAAGTACGTGTGCATCAGTGATGTGCGTAATTAGTCCAAAGGCAAAGCCTGTTATAGCATCAAAGATGTAAATGTGCCATTGTCAATTTTTTTGTAAAAGCTCTGTTGGTACCTATATGAATCAGGTGATAATAAAGTTCTTGTCAATGGTGTCTCTTGAATTGCCACTGGTGATGTTATGTTTTGTGCATAAGAGACAATGCCCCTAATTTATTATTTTTTCATACTCAACTCAACTGAGCATGAAATTTATGCAGCTCATAAATGTGAAATTCCAACGATTGTTGGAATTTTGACATTTATTAGCAGTATAAATACAACATCTGAGAGTTCTATTGCAAGAAATATTTTTCAATTTTCAGCATTTTTGTTTTAATGAGCAGTTTCATTTTCATGCTCACTTGAGTTCAGTCTCTGGACACGATTTCATGATAGTGGCACATTGTTTCCTTTGCTTACAAATACAGACAAATATTCAAACTTATAAGTCATAGATGAGCAGACCTTTCAATGAATTTGTGATAAGAGTGAGTATTTTATTCCTAATTCTCATCCATATATTGTAGGTACACTAAATAATTGTTTCAATGGCACGGGATTTGTCATAGATAAGCAGACCTTTCAATGATTTTGTGATAAGAGTGAGTTTTTTTCTTAATTCTCATCCATATAATGTAGGTACACTAAAGAACTGTTTCAATGACATGGGTTTTTTTTAAAAACACAAAACATATGTTAAAACTGGTGTGTAAGACAAAATTGACACTTTTCAGCTCAAACTTTTAGTTTATTTTGACCTATATTTGGTAAAATAGTAGAAATTCAGATAGAAAGTACATACTTAACAACTATTTCGACATGTATATTCAATATTGTCTTGCTATCATTTACAATGATTGTTATAAACATACACAGTTACAATTGTACATTTAATAAGCATACGTAGATATAGATTTTGATAACTGCATAAACGTAATTATTTTACCTACCCAGGAAAGCAGATGTTCAAAATTTGGTTAGAAAGGGGCTTCACAAGTGAGGCTCAAATAATCAAAATCTGATATTAGCTACTGTTGTATTATATGCTTGAGTTCTCACATAAAATCATTGCTTCCAAATATGTTTTATGTATCAAAAATATTATGAAACATTGTAGACTAATAGACTATGCAAACTGATAGGGTATGGCCCTGCAGAGAATTTCTCAGATTACTTGATCAAACAGAAAAAATATCCATGCTACGGAAACTCTTAATAAAAAATGCTAATTTTCCAAAAGTTTGGACCAATAAACCATTTGAGCGCGGATCTGAGAAAGGGGTCCTTAGGGCATTCCAGCAATTATTACATAGTTGATATTTTAAAAGCGCCTTAAATGATAAAATTTCACTTGCTTAATTACCACGATAATGTTCTTATCGCTTGATGTCATCAAAGTAGCAAAAGGTTCTGATTATATTTATGGTTTGTATGTTGCCTGTTGCCATGGCAACAATTAGGCCATAACACCTTCAAGGGCTCATAATGAAGAGTGGGTCACTTTAATTGCCTATAAAACAACTTAGAAAGTATAAATTCATACATTTTCATTTGTATTTACTTTATAACATAGATAATGCCTGTGAATACATTATATTTGTTAGATTTTACACTGAGTCAAAAATAACCAACAAGCAACTGGAGACCAGCACTCTGGCGTCATATTAGGTTTAACGTTCTTCTTGACGTCACGTTCCAAACCGGTTTACATATGTTGCTTCAAACCTACATATATTCGTCAATATTGAAGATAACTGCTTCAATTTTTCAGGAAATGCTCTTAAGAGATAGTACTTTGCAGCGGCAAGGTTAGCTAGGTTTTGATAAACACAACCATTAGGTACCTTTTGTCATATCCTGGCCCATTTATAGTTGAACATATTTTGAAGTGTAGTAACATATAATACCTTTATTACCGTTATAAAGACCTACGCATAATGGCTATCTGTGTTTCACATGCAATTGAACCACGAGTCAAACGAGAACGAGGTTGGGCATCACTCAGTCACATACTCACTTACAGTAATGAACCTATTTTGTTGCTGCAGTATATATAAAGCTTAAACAATATCTTATTCACAATATCATTGCTTACTAAAACACACATACATACATACAATACTTCTAGTCGAGAATTGAGATTATATGTTGTCATTTCTGTTTAGTAAGTTAACTATACTAACTGTTCATGAAATAATTTTTAAGTATTTTAATGCACCTAAGAGAATGAGTAAAATGATCAGATTGAAGACAGAGAGTAAGAAGTTGAAAGAGAGAGATGCTTGAAATTTAAATACGATTCAAAATTTGCAACATTATGCAAATCAATAGATAAAGAGTTGCAAATAATGACTGGTCGACATTATATGTCGACTAGTCAATATATGCACCTCTTTATCATATAGATAATGTAATATATACAAAAAGTATTAATACATTAATATATACAATATGTAGCATATACAAAAAGTTTTCAAATACCCTTTTGGTGTTGTACACAAAGGAACATTAACATATGAGCAGAACATATCAAGGAAAAACATACAGCATACACAAGAATATCTCACGATAAGGCTCATAGTTTGAACCAGGCACCTCATTATAAAGTTTCTTCTGCTTGCTGTTGTTTTATTGTGTATACTTACATTGATCTGGCCAACAACTGGACAAATCAGAATAGAAGTTTCATACAGAATTCCATTTATGTATGCTGCTTTCGTCCTATCATAGCCATAGGAGTCTTCTAAAAACTTGCTGAAAGTATAATTTGCCAGGATGAGATTAAATATGATATCAAATCAGATATCACGCTTTATAAAGTTCACAGAAATATGTAAAGGGAATAACACAATCATACACCATTCTAATGCACTTGCAAATGCAACGCAGCGTCTGATTGGATAATGTCATAATTTTGAGACAGTATTACCTGTGACTCGACATCATTACGTAACGTCGCTTATCATTGGTTGACAAGTGATTATATACAGCTGGCGAGCAGTTTTATGCAGCTGGCAGCCACTAGACATAGACGCAACATAGTACATTTTTCATCTCTTTGACGGAAAAATGTAAATACAGCATTAGAATGGGGATATTACTCAAAAACATTATTACCTGATCCTGGCCTTTATCATTAACATAATTTCACAGCTGATTGAGCATCTAAATATATCTTCGGCGTTCATCGTAAATACACGTGGTACTTTATAATACAATAGCTGTATATACCACTATAATGATGAATTTCCAATTGGTTGCCTGAGTGGCTTAGTGGGTAGACCATGTGATATAATAGTTATTTTTTAAGTTCTACGTTGTTATAGTAGTTCGAATCCCGTAGGCGACATTTATTATTGCAACTATTGAAAATACTTTTTTTATTTTTATTATTTTTTCTCTATTTTGCAATATCTTCACTTTATTTAATTTGATATTTTTAGTGACAATAACATTCTCTCGTCGGATCAGTAACACTGTACTTCAACTATCGCCAGTCACCTCTAAGGTATGAGATGCGACATGAGATATCCAACAATGTTGCATTTTTACATGAATAGACTCAGGTGAGCGTATGCAACCTCCTTTTAAGAATAGAAACTAATTGCTATTCAGTCAGTTGCTACCAGGCATAGTATATTCTACTTTATACTACATTTACTCTGCCTATGCTGTGTTGCGGCATGATGCTGACCAGGGTCATACTTATAATAATCTTAACTGGGCATCACACATAAAATCTTTCCTAGATCAGCTTGGTTTTTCCAACGTTTGGCTGGACCAAGATGATTTAATCTGTATCCCCCTACCACAGATTCGGCAACGTTAATTTGACCAGTGTAATCAGTCTATTATTACTGCTGCTAATGGCTCCCAGAAATTAATACTTTACATTCAATTTAAAACAGAATGTAAATTGGAACCATATTTAGACTTAGTGTGTGAAAATAAATATAAGATAGCACTGTCCAGATTCAGACTAAGTTCTCACAGTCTTATGATCGAAATTGGTGGATACAATGGAACTCCCAGGGAAGATCGCCTCTGTACGTTTTGTAATATGAGAAAAAAAGAGGACGAATATCATTTTTTGCTAGTATGCCCTTATTATACTGAGCTACGTACGTAGAAGATACTTCAAAAATTACTTTTGCAGCTGGCCAACTCTAACCAGGTTTGATCATCTTATGTCAGCTACATCTAAGAAAACACTGAATAACTTAAGTAAATTTGTCTATTTGCATTCAAGAAACGAAATCCTTCATAGTTACACTGTATGTATTACGAAATATATCTGTTCCTGTACCTTGATGTCAAAACTATTGCTTCTCAGAAAAAATGTTAATACTAATTTTTCTCACTCATACATGTATGTTTGATGGCTAAAACATTGTATTGTTTAATGTCAATAAAACACATTGTATTGTATATTGTATATTCATGCGACTAGCAAAGGCTCTAATTAGACTGTGCGTATGCGCAGGCTGGTCTGAGCCTTTGTTTGTCGCACATACCACATTGTTGTAAATCACATGTCGTGGCTCTTGCTGCTTTTTAGAGAAATGCTCTGATGAGCTATAACTGATTATTTTGCTTTGGAGCCAAAAGCACGCCTGTTTATTTCAAAAAACATATTCACAAACTAAATTCTAACTCCAAGCATCAAGAAATTGTCAGTCATTATTTGATTACATTTCCAAAAAATGCGTGAACTTAAAAATACTTGTGTTTATGTACATTTCTTCTGACATGAAAACAAAGAAAAAATGAAACTAAAAAAAAAATGGGGATCAGTCAGGATTGGAGCCCATGATTTTCATTTCTGGTGCTATGGTGACTAACCACACGGCTACGGTGAAGGATACAACAAGAGACCTTATAGCAATTGCACCAAGACGTTTATTTCCGTAATTGCTCGGAAAAAATCGAGAACACACGATTCCTCACGAAAAATATACATTCAGTGTTAATACTGTAATAAATTCATGCATAAAGGTCGGATCATGTTAATATTGTAGAGGTATAACCATATTCAATTTTTTTTAGTTTGGGAGGTATATCGTCGGATATAAGTTCAGAAATTACGTTTCACGGCTCCTCTTACGCTTCGCCCTCAAGCTAAATATACCTCCCAAAATAAGAATTTTGAATACAGTTATCCCCTAATTATTCGAGTTTGTACTTCTTGTCCGTGTACATTATAATATAAGCAAAAGAAAAAAAAATTGTTTTCGTTTGCTTGTGTATCAGTACTGTCCCCTTGCACTCGTGAATAGACACAATTAAACTGAGTCCTGTATAACGTTGTTTATATATTGTTTGTTGCTGCTCCCATTGGGTGTGGAGGTTTTGTGCTAGGTCCTCGTTTTGTGGCGTGATTCACGGTGTCCTTTCTAGTAAAACAAACTCATAGCTAAGGAAATAATCACAGTTTAACCATTTGAAGACTGGAAAAACCCCTAAAGGAAATTTTTGAAAACAGCTACACCCCCAGATGAAATGTCGCATTACACCACATTTCTGTATCTGTATCTGCCAGATACGCCAAGCACCTCAAGTAGAGTATGTGAACATAAAGTGTGCAGGAAAATGGAAATAGTTTAAAATTGAGCCAAAATAGTTAAAAAAAAAGTTTGTATATATAAGTAGGCAATGCATGGATTTGTGAATTTTTCATCTGTATTTTATCAGGCCATGAACTGTTTGCTCAGACAAAATCTAGAAAAAATAAAACAATATTTTGGGGAAAGTATAACCTGTTAACACTCTATATACACAATGGACCATCCTAACCTTATTGTTTGCAGCTTTAAGGGAAATTCTTAATCTTAAACCGGAAACTCCATTGGTCTGATTAGGGGTTAATTAAGAAATGAATTCAATTTTTGGAATGTTCATTGAATCATGAATACTTTGGGTCTCTTGCGAAGTAACTGAAGCCCAAAGTTCGGGTTTCACGTTAACTTTGCAAGATACCTGAAGAATTCATGATTCCATGAACATTCCCAAAATTGAATTTATTGCTTATATTTACATTTAATTGTAAATATCTAAGTATGAAAAATATTTTTAATTCAGGAATTTAAAATATTTTTGTATTTAAAATATAGTCGTATTAACAGTTTAGTTGGAGTGTAAAATGGATAGCGGAACAGTCAGCTTGAACAGGGACAGCCAATGGAGCAAACAGGAGGCTTGTTTTGCATATGCCACACAGGTGTAGCTCGCTGTCAATCGCAACACCAGTATCACTTCTGGCGAATGTTTTCGATGTTCGAAGCGAATTGCAGGGGCAAGTGAGCTTGGCAACTGCCAATCAAATGTGTGTAATTCATGAGACTATGAACGGTTGCAAAAATCTAAAGAATCGTTAAAGGATTGCTTCGAAAATGTAAATATTGATCAATAAATGTTCTTATTTAGAACTAAGGCTTACCATAAGGGTAACGTCAGGTATATTCGGACAGACAGCTATTTTCGGACAGCGACCTGGTTTGTTTCATATCTCAAATATTGATATAAAAAATAAATTTACTAAGCAAACAGTGAAAATCCTGATGAGACGGCTTACACTGTTTGCAAATGTGTGTCCGATTTTACCTGATGTCCGAAGAAGCTCTAGTGATAAGGCGTATATTTTCTCTAGTTGACAGGATTACAAAAGCTAAATTTTCAAATAGCCCTAATGATTTTAAAATTCATCTGTTTGGGTAGTATAATATGTATAGTTAGCATCAAAATACGTTTCAAAGCGATTCATCATTTACAAAGCCTTGAAAACTTGCGCTTTCTACTCCCACCCCTCATTTTACGTCTTTATACTGGGTCTGAGCCTTTGTTTGTCGCACATACCACATTGTTGTAAATCACATGTCGTGGCTCTTGCTGCTTTTTAGAGAAATGCTCTGATAAGCTATAACTGATTATTTTGCATTGGAGCCAAAAGCACGCCTGTTTATTTCAAAAGACATATTCACAAACTAAATTCTAACTCCAAGCATCAAGAAATTGTCAGTCATTATTTGATTACATTTCCAAAAAATGCGTGAACTTAAAAATACTTGTGTTTATGTACATTTCTTCTGACATGAAAACAAAGAAAAAATGAAACTAAAAAAAAAATGGGGATCAGTCAGGATTGGAGCCCATGATTTTCATTTCTGGTGCTATGGTGACTAACCACACGGCTACGGTGAAGGATACAACAAGAGACCTTATAGCAATTGCACCAAGACGTTTATTTCCGTAATTGCTCGGAAAAAATCGAGAACACACGATTCCTCACGAAAAATATACATTCAGTGTTAATACTGTAATAAATTCATGCATAAAGGTCGGATCATGTTAATATTGTAGAGGTATAACCATATTCAATTTTTTTTAGTTTGGGAGGTATATCGTTGGATATAATTTCAGAAATTACGTTTCACGGCTCCTCTTACGCTTCGCCCTCAAGCTAAATTTCCGACTGTATATCAGATAATATACCTCCCAAAATAAGAATTTTGAATACAGTTATCCCCTAATTTTTCGAGTTTGTACTTCTTGTCAGTGTACATTATAATATAAGCAAAAGAAAAAAAATGTTTTCGTTTGCTTGTGTATCAGTACTGTCCCCTTGCACTCGTGAATAGACACAATTAAACTGAGTCCTGTATAACGTTGTTTATATATTGTTTGTTGCTGCTCCCATTGGGTGTGGAGGTTTTGTGCTAGGTCCTCGTTTTGTGGCGTGATTCACGGTGTCCTTTCTAGTAAAACAAACTCATAGCTAAGGAAATAATCACAGTTTAACCATTTGAAGACTGGAAAAAACCCTAAAGGAAATTTTTGAAAACAGCTACACCCCCAGATGAAATGTCGCATTACACCACATTTCTGTATCTGTATCTGCCAGATACGCCAAGCACCTCAAGTAGAGTATGTGAACATAAAGTGTGCAGGAAAATGGAAATAGTTTAAAATTGAGCCAAAATAGTAAAAAAAAAGTTTGTATATATAAGTAGGCAATGCATGGATTTGTGAATTTTTCATCTGTATTTTATCAGGCCATGAACTGTTTGCTCAGACAAAATCTAGAAAAAATAAAACAATATTTTGGGGAAAGTATAACCTGTTAACACTCTATATACACAATGGACCATCCTAACCTTATTGTTTGCAGCTTTAAGGGAAATTCTTAATCTTAAACCGGAAACTCCATTGGTCTGATTAGGAGTTAATTAAGAAATGAATTCAATTTTTGGAATGTTCATTGAATCATGAATACTTTGGGTCTCTTGCAAAGTAACTGAAGCCCAAAGTTCGGGTTTCACGTTAACTTTGCAAGATACCTGAAGAATTCATGATTCCATGAACATTCCCAAAATTGAATTTATTGCTTATATTTACATTTAATTGTAAATATCTAAGTATGAAAAATATTTTTAATTCAGGAATTTAAAATATTTTTGTATTTAAAATATAGTCGTATTAACAGTTTAGTTGGAGTGTAAAATGGATAGCGGAACAGTCAGCTTGAACAGGGACAGCCAATGGAGCAAACAGGAGGCTTGTTTTGCATATGCCACACAGGTGTGGCTCGCTGTCAATCGCAACACCAGTATCACTTCTGGCGAATGTTTTCGATGTTCGAAACGAATTGCAGGGGCAAGTGAGCTTGGCAACTGCCAATCAAATGTGTGTAATTCATGAGACTATGAACGGTTGCAAAAATCTAAAGAATCGTTAAAGGATTGCTTCGCAAATGTAAATATTGATCAATAAATGTTCTTATTTAGAACTAAGGCTTACCATAAGGGTAACGTCAGGTATATTCGGACAGACAGCTATTTTCGGACAGCGACCTTGTTTGTTTCATATCTCAAATATTGATATAAAAAATAAATTTACTAAGCAAACAGTGAAAATCCTGATGAGACGGCTTACACTGTTTGCAAATGTGTGTCCGATTTTACCTGATGTCCGAAGAAGCTCTAGTGATAAGGCGTATATTTTCTCTAGTTGACAGGATTACAAAAGCTAAATTTTCAAATAGCCCTAATGATTTTAAAATTCATCTGTTTGGGTAGTATAATATGTATAGTTAGCATCAAAATACGTTTCAAAGCGATTCATCATTTACAAAGCCTTGAAAACTTGCGCTTTCTACTCCCACCCCTCATTTTACGTCTTTATACTGGGTGTCGTTTAGACCAGAACTTTAGTAAATCCATTATAGGTTTTCAAAAAGTAAAAGTACTTAATTATTAAGGAAATGAATGCCCGTCGTTTCCAAAACTTTGCAATATTCATTCTGCGCATGCGTACGAAATATGCTTTAAATTGTGATGTTTGTCATTGAAAAGATGAAACTGGTGTCTTTCATTGTTTTCTAGATTCTTTCCCCTCCCCCCCCTTGACCCAGGATGCCCTTTGGACAATTGAACGTTATTATATCAATATACAACATGTGCAAAGGGCGTATTGGGTCTAGGTGGGGAAAAGGGTTGTATAAGCGAAAAAAGACATCAATCATCTGACAAAAATAGACCACTTTGCAAGATGGTCGTTTTTGATGGTACATCAACTGTATAAATATATATAATACACTATATCGTGATAAATGTAGGATGATTGCTTACCTTAGTTTAACGATCTATTTCCCACACATGTTACTGAATAGCGAGCACAGTTGATGATCAAGATAAATTCTCATTCAAAACGAAGTAGATATATTACATACATTTAGGAAAACCTGTTTTAAATATACGAACTAGCGGCAAGGGTACATATGTATTTGTTGAGGTTGCCTAGTGTCTCCAGTCGTTGTTTCAACAAACTAAAACGAACGTCTTATTTAGGGAAATTGCCCGCCTTATCGCTAGAAATTATTTACCGGACTTTAACCTACTTACTTGTACCGAACACTTACCTACCATTTGCAATAAAAGGCACAAGGAAGCTGTAAAATGTGGCTATCATTGCACACAGAATCCAGAAAGCTGCTGGAAATGTTCGAATCTCTTTAAGTGTCTGTGAAAAATGTAAAAAAAAACAAAGTCAGTTCACAAAAAGTAGGTACTTTCGTGGAGATCGATCATGAAATAATTTCTACCGTCATTCTCCTCCTTCCACTGATTCAAGATTACAAGCGAAGTATGTGCACGGAGTACTGGTTAACCGCTTAGTCTAGCTTGCCCAGGAAAATGTGTGATTAGGTGAACTGACCATCTCAACATGATCATAGCTGTTGACTGGGAAGTAAAACCGTAAACCAAACAAAAACAAACATCATACTGCTGTCAGCTGTCATGCTTTATTTTCAAATTAGATAAGGATTTTTGTGTTTGGTCCTTGTTTTATAATGCAGTACTTCGTGTCCTTTCCAGTTTTGCAATTATCTCACTATGGAAAAGTGACCTGGTTGCTCTACTTTAGTTGTGTTCTTGGCATGTGGCTGTTGGTGTTTCACTTCGTCAGGGTGTCGTGGGTTTGTCAGCAGTTAGTGATTGTGGCATTTCCAGGCCATACTCACTTACGTTCTGACCGTTTACTGAAAAAGTTGTTGCGTGTCAAAAACAATTAAAACAACACTGTGTTGTGCATGGTGATACTTTGAAAATCATATCTGCTAAAATAACAAAAACATAATTTTAACTGGAAATATAAAGGCAATTTGAAACACAACACGAAACAGCTAGATATCTTATTCAAACAAAAAGCAGCAGTGATGGTACTTTTTATTTGGTTGAAAACAACCAAATCATAAATGATATCTGGTTCAGTTTAGCCAATTAATTTAACTCTACTATTTTAGGGCACACCATTTTGAAAATGTCACGAGCAAATAGGCATTAAATAAGTCATATGAATTGCTTTACATTAATGAGTGATGTTCAAATCATTTCCTCACACTAAAAACAGAAATAAACATTGGTATATCTATTGCAGCTAATGTGATTTAAGGTTTAAAGTTTTATAAACGTACAGTATGGGAAATCAATGTTGCATTGATATTCATCTCATTTATGCCAAGCTATCATCCAATAACTTGGACATGCTTAAAGTTGTAGACCAAGGAGAGTCATTATGTGGCATTTCATCACTGTTTACCAAAGAACCTGTTTACCGGTATCTAAAATAAAAAAGGGTCAAAAACAATAATAATGTGCCATTGAATTCGATATGTATGTGTTAATCTTGAAATATGTATGTATTACCGTGACAGATGATGATGTTGTTGTTTCTATGTTGAATCTTGTAGACCCATGCTGATCAATGAAACTGAATATAATAGCAGAGATGAAACCAATGAAACACATTCCGGCACCTAAAACAATTCAAAATACTATAAGCGTCACATCTCACATAGATCACTTTACGCCCCAACATACAGCTTTTGAGCAATCGGCAGAATGCTTATCAGTCTTTTTAGAGTTACCTCATGGTTTGATACCGTTTGCAATATTGTGACACGCTGAGTGAACTTTAGAGAAAACCATTTGCATGAACATGATCTACTACAATTATTTGACTACAATATTTAGAAGTATTTTGACCCAAATATAATGTATTTCTGGTATTATTTGCAATTTTACCTTTTGACCTTGAAAGATTCATATGCAAAAATTGTAAATATATATTTTTCTATCAGAAATTGGTACATTTGGACGAAAATACTTCTAAATATTGTAGTCGGATAATTGTAGTTCATGTTCATGCAATTTTTTTTTTCTAAAGTTCAGTCAGCGTGTCACAATATTGCAAACGGTATCAAACCAGGAAGCGACTCTAAAACTGATAAAGTATGCTGCGGAATGCTCTAAAGCTGTATGTTGGGGCGTAAAGCGATCTATGTGAGATGTATAAATTGTTCATTCAACAATGTGGCCAAAAGTATCCGTCTCCTTGATTAAAAAGTATTTTTGTTTATACAGGAAAAATTTCATGCAAGTTAGAGCTTTTGAAACATACACTTAAACAAACTTATAAACGGACACCTTACAAACTCATTTTTTCTGACTAAGGCGCCAATAATATTGAAAGATTTTTTTACCTAATCATGAGCATTTCAATGGACCAAAGTTTATAAGTGTTTTGGGATAGTTTTCATTCATTTAACATTTTTGGTATTCAAAAATGTAAACAGTATTCAAAAATGTAAACATCAACTTTTTTGGTGAAAAAATATTTTAGGGTGCATTTTTATCAAATTGAAGTGCATGTGTTTACGAAATGGTCCAGTTGACTTAAAAAACACAAAACATTTGAAATTTGATACTAGGCAGAATTTTACGCATCTTTAAAAAGTGAAAAAATCACATTTTTCGAGAATTTTGAAAATCGTAAGTAGCACACGTTAAAATCGTTGTATGCTTTTTTTTCTTTTATCTGAACATGGTAGACAAAAACCATCAGAACTCGATCAGTCTTCTGGGGTGTTAAATCTTTCATGACTATTCAACACTTCCGGTTTCATTGTGAAATTTTAACAATTAATTTGACAGCATTTGTCATAGAGTTTTTTACTTTTCTAAAGAAGAACAGTGATTTCTAGTAAAAAATGAATAATCGCTGAAAATATCAATGCCTTACAGCATATAATAAAGCGTACAGAGCAGTACAAAGTTTATACCCAAAGTGCATGCTTAAAGCCCAATTTCTTAGATTAAGCTGCTGACAGCGCCTGTCTTCATGTTATTACGGAAAGGAAATGTCAATTTCGATTGTGTCAATACTTTTGATTTAATTTCATCTTTAATCATTACAGTCAGTAACATCTTCAAACAATCAAATATGCAAGTGGCTAATGTTTCTGTGGAATATTTAATATTGTTGTGAAAAGTGTTATTTTTTTTAAATGAGGGTACCTTTACTCAGATTTCGTCTGTGCAAGCAGAACGAGACATTTTGAAATGAAATGACTTGTAGAGTTTCGGCAAAGCCTTGGTTTATTTACAGAATTATAATATTGTATGACAGATATTTACTTTCTGCGCTAGCATAAAAAATAACGTGTTCGTTTATAAGTTTGCTTCAGTGTATATCCCCTTAAGTCAGTCAGCTAGATATCTTGAATTGAATTTGAATGCTGCTACATGTATAGCATAAGCTTGATGATTGTCAGAAGGAGACAACATGAAGAAACAGAAACAAATCTGCAACAAGAGAAGCACAATTAGTACTCATTGGAATACCTTCATTTTAGTATAATTTAGATCCAAATTTAACAAATATAGTGTCCAAAAGATCATTGAGTGCTTCACAAACTTTCAGACATGACCACATTTTTTGGGGTTATCCAGGAATGAAAATGCGTGTTTCTCATTACAAGCCAAGTAAGGCGATCAACTTATTAAAAGTTTGTTCAAGTTTTTTCTTTGAAAAGATTTTGAAGCAATGTTGTATAGAGAGTAGAAAAGTCGTCTGTAGACAAACTGCAATGTAGATGCAAGAAAACATAATATTTATATACGAATACAATCTTGTTAAGAATCTCACCTGAGTATTTGATAAACGCAAAAGATTTAATCGTGATAAGCAATACAGTACTTAACTTACCTAACCAGAGTGCCCACGAAATTCCATAATCCACGGACACACGTGACGTAAATAGAAAGTTGAGAACACTACCAATTCGATTGGTGCTTGTGAGAACTCCAAATACAAGGGCTACTTTGTCCCAAAACCAAACGAATCCCACGCAGTTCTGAACGACTGAAATCAAAACATCTCAATATCAGTCTGAGATAGCTTGAATATAAGTCTTAGATGAAGTGATTGGCTATGTTATTCAGGTACCAAGGCTGTTATTTGGCACTATTGATAAAATTTGGGATGAAACTAGAACGCGGCGATAAAGTGTTTACAAACATCATAAATTAAAGAGGCTACTAACATCAACATAAAGTCTCTTAGCGTCCCTTTTCAGAATTGGGACCACTATAAAAGGAAAAATTTACTCCCAGAGAGAGCAATTTCTTTCCTTAAGTACCGCCCTTTTTGAACGTTAGGCGACCTCCCTTGAATTTTTTGTGCGTTTTTCATTGTGCATATGCGTAATGCGCACTACTCAGGTGACAAATGTCCATTGTACGTATATATTAAAGAACAAAAGTGCAATGTTATTATTTGCAACTCTGGCGTGTTAATTTAAATAAAGTGATTGTGTGACGCCATAGATAAGCCATGTAATTGTTCAGTATTCTCTCAATAAGGAGCATTATATGACGGTCTCAGAATAATTGGCGTCGACACACGCAGGTAACACGCCAAACGCATGCGTGGTTTCCAAAGTTTGTCAGAGTGGGCCGACTTTGATAACGGTTTTTTTTTAAGTTGATGAGGGGAGGGAGGATCCAAATACCACTATAAGCGGGCCATCATTGGACCGCCAACGCCATTTAATGGCGTTTCGCTGACCTGCCAATGATGGCCCTACATTGACTGCTGGCTTGGTAGCTTTTTGATTATCAGGGGATCCGGACCAATACTGCTAAGAAACCCTATATTTTTGTATTTTTCACTGGAGGCAGACCCCTTGTCCCCTCCGCCACCCCCTCTGGATCCGCGCATGAAACGTATCTCAGTTCACACGCTAACAGCAATCTGAAGTCTATCATATACTTACTTACGCTCGAACCTGTGCCAGCACCAATGAGCATGCGCCCAATCATCATTAGAATAAACATAAAACGAGTTCCTCTTATGCCAGTCATCACAGCCATAGCGAAGAGGACAGATCCAACAAGTGATAGGCCAGAGAATAACAGACTTGAAACTGAAATAAAAAATTCCAACCACAGTTTATAAAGTGTTATAGGGGTACCTTTGAATGTTGATAGAACAAATTGTATTTGTTTGAGATAAGTTTGGGTTGAATATGAAGAAACTATGATATGAACAAAGAGTGGAATATATAACATTCCAATAATTTGCTCAAGGTGTACATCTGTGGAAAATGAGGAAAAATATAAAATTTGCTCTGGTTTCATATTTTGTGCATTTCTTGTGACAGCGAAACTGAACTATCAAATGAAGTCTTAGCATTTTATTTGTTAAACATGTCGTCAGTACTCAAGATTTTTTTTAATATTGGTAATTTAAGTATATCTGGATTCCAACTGCACAGATTGGATGGTGCAAGGGAATCTCGCATGGACCAGCATTCTGAGCTCCTGGTATACACATTGCACTAAGCACGATTAAGAATGGGGGCATGTGAAACTAAACACTAAAGCTCGCTAGATAGATGCGTATGCATGTTCAAAGACAAATAATTTTTCACATAAAATGTTTATATCTATACGTAAATGTATGTACATTTGAAAATACAGCAATCGAGATGTTCTTAATGTCTAGTTTCATATGGCACCAGCTCTTAATGTTTGATTTGTTCGATTTGATTCTTTATGTCCCATCAACAATCTTTCAGTTAAACAGGGACGGGTCTTCCTGGGTTGAACCAGTACTAAGCTAAATGTGTCTTGCTCAAAGACCACAACGCAGTGACGCCGGTGAGGCTCGAACCCGCGGCCCCTCGGTCTCGAGTCAAGCACTCTACCACTGAGCCACTGCGCTCCCTCCAACTCTTAATGTGTTTACATCCTACCCATGTGCGGATCCACGAGGGAGGGTCCTGACAACGTTGTTTTTTCTTTTAGTAATCAGCGTATTACACAGATGACCGTACGGACCTCCCTTGAGAAGCAATTGGACCCCTTGAGAAGCAATTGGACCCCTTGGACCCAAGGGGTCCAATTGCTTCTCGAGGGGGTCCGTATCAGAAGATTTAAGGATTTTATAACCTACAGTTACTTGTGATTTTCAAGGAGTGGGGATCCGGACTCACTCCCCCCCCCCTCTGGGTCCGCCTATGCTACGTTTGAAAGCGTTTGTTATTCAATGAGAAAAGATGTATTCACATTTAATTGTATATTCTTAAATAAAATTGAGTAAGTGATTACAAATGTACCTCTGTTTCCAAACCTATCGATAAAAATCCCTGCAGGAAACACCACAATTGCATTCCTGCAAAAGATAAGGGACCATAAATAAGGCCAGAATTTTTTTATTAATTGATTTACGGGATTATTTTTTTCAGATCTAGGGTCGGGGGGACGAAAAAATAAAAATAAAAAAGCTCTGAAAATGACCAGTTGACTGGTCATTTTCAGAGCTTTTTTTTCAGAGCTTTTTTTTTCCTTTTTTCTTTAATATCTCTAGAAAAACAGCAAAACTAGTAACTTAAAGGTAATCTTTAAATATTTCATCGTTTTCCTAAAAATCTGGACAGGACAATCACTTTTAACAGTGTCACTCTCAAAAATGCACAGACAGAACCTCAAAAAAAAAATCAGCCAAACAAATAATATTTAGAGTCGGTGGATAAAATAAAAAAAAAAAATTAGAAAATAAATTTTATTTTTTTTTCCTACTTTCCGGAAAATTACAGTAGGAGGGTTCGTAAATCAACTAATGAAAAAATTCTGGCCTAAGTCCAAAAATGCAGAAACATGGACATTTCACTGTGTATATTTTAAATTAAGGTTGAAATATAATTTGAGCCAGCACGTGAGATTTTGATACGCATCGCATCGCACAAAATAGCTAATGCTCTGGTGAGCATGCGCAAATGCGATGGCACACTATCTTGCCATAAATAAAAACAAGACATAACAAGCAGTGATAAGTGCACCGAGTGAAAACCTCGTCACCCGCTGATCTGGGTTTTTCGCTGGGTGCACATATCACTTCTGGTTTTGTCATGAGACTTGATTACTGTTATGTGCTTCCGCCCAATCTGATCAGGGTCGCGCTGTCTGTCTGAAATTACAGTAATTGCTATTTAGCTACCAACAAAGAACACAGCAAATGTTCTGATCAGATCAGTTGAATGGCCGGCATACATGGAAAAAAACTGTGAACATTTTATGTTTTATTTTCAAAGATACTGCAATTTTGTTTCCATGACAACATTATTTGAATGCATATTTCTAACTATTCAAAGATTTTTTACTGACAGAGTATTATGTTTTAAATTTTAAGGATAATTTAAGATACATATGACTTTTGTCATATGTTATTATTTATATTTTTTCTTCCACACGCCCATTTTAGGAAGCTTGAAACGAGAGAGATTATATTTACACTTTTTGCAATTTACATTGTGAAAGATAGCAAATGACTTTGAATGACAGAACATACAAAATTATGACGTCTTTTAGTAGCATTAAAAATAATATCAGAAATCCATTCCTTGTATCCATGGTTACAACCAAAATCTAGTGGCTTTATAGCTATTGTATTAGTTGCTTAGCAACAGTTTGCAAAAAAGTGAATAGCATTATTATATTGTGAAAATTTGAAGACTCGTCTTCCCATTCATGTATTTGTAGAGTCCATATAATGAAAAAAATTAAGTAAAGAAGAAATGAATGTCTAAATTTCTCGTAAAATATATGTTTTAAGTTGATAATGGCGTCATGCAGACTATTTCAGATTATTTATTGTTCAGTGTAGAGTATTCATGTAAATGCGACGGGGGTTTCCTATATACTTAGATACTGTTTATGCAATGGGTTTTACCTATTAGGCTATAATGTAATTATAAATGGACCAATTTACTGTCCTGCCAGCCAAAACTGACAGTGGCGTCGTGTTTTGTTATCAATTATTAAGTAAAACATTAACTTGTACACTCCATTTAAGCTAATGCGAATCGATAGATCACTTGTGTAATAATTCTATCCTGCGGATAGGATTAATACACAAGTGATCTATCGAATATTAGTCCCAGATAACTTTGTAAACAAAACATGACGTAACTGTCACTCTTGGCTGGCAGGACAGAATGTAAATATATAACAAGAACCAAACTTACGTGAGTGAGAAAATGGCGTATAATTGGTTATATTTGTCTGGGCCCAAGCCCAGACATTCTGAGCAGCAGTTTCTGTTTTGTATTTCATTTTCTGAGCTGCAATTTACCTGAAATCAAATAAAATAATATATATTATTGATCAGACTCAGAATTATATTAAAGTTACGTTAACATCAAAATGATTTCAATACAAGAAAAAAATGACGTCAGTGCCAAAATTTACCAAAGTCTGTAATAGTAAAAGCCTAAATGATATTAGACATAAGAGACTAAAAGTGTAAACTTTATAGTTATGTTTTTGCTTTAAGATAATGTATTTAAAAGAAAGTAACATAATATAAAATCAATAAGAGGTCCTTTAATATAATCAAATCACATCGCTTGTTATATGCTTACAATTAAAAGATTATACTGAGACGTAAAAATAATGAACAATTTAATAAGAGTTCCTATTAATTTAGGGTAGCAGGGTAAATTTTGCTAGTGTATTGTAACGCCCTGGCCGTTAAAGATTTAATGTAGATTATACATTATATTGTGGCTTATATAAAAGAGGTTTTAGAAAAATATAATGTACAACCCCCACTTGGAGGTCTTTTGGCAGTCCATTGTCTAGTGATAATACTGCATTAAATAGTAATACATTTGAAAGAAAGCAACATATATAACTGTAATATCATAGGGTATATTATTTAAACGCATACTCGTTGTTTGCTGTTTTAAATAAATGCCTTTAAGATAAACAGCGTGCCGATAAATTATAAAAGAATAAGGCATTACTTTGTATTTGCACAATATGATTTGAAAAAAAAAAAAAAAACATAGGGTAACATAGTTAACGTGGCTGTTATACGGTCAAAGGGCTAACATGTGTCTTTTTGCATCTTATATAATGTAGTTTCATAAAACAATAGACTACAATATCCTACCTTGTGTGGGGGGAGGGTCTATTCCCAACTCACGATCTAATGTCATTTCAGTTTTTTACAAAAACCGACTTTTCATTTTGGTCCTGACGTCACTTTTTTTCTTGTACTGACATCATTTTGATGTCAATGTAGCCTCTTTAAAATTCTGAGTCAGATATTTTTCTCCAAAAACAATATGTGACCAGTAATACTACCTCAACTGACCAAACAGTACATGTTTATGATAGCATTCAATGTCCAAGCTTTAAGTAAGCCAAATAACGGTACATTACTTTGTGACGTCAGTGTGACATTAAAAACAACAAGACAAGATTGTGAACATCTATTTTCTTAAACAAAATATATTTTTGTACAAGAAAATTTATGTTTGACATTTTTACCAAAAATGCACATGGGACTTACACAGGAGCCTGCACTATGGTTGGTACATCGGATTTTTTGTTTTGAATACTGTCTGTTAATAGTTTCATTGAGCAAATGAAAAGGGAATTTCTTTGATTTATTAAATTTCATGGAACATGTATTGATTTTGTTTTACAAGTGTTTGAAAGTTTGCCCAAATTGATGTATCCGAGATTTATGACCTACAGGACCATTGTCATTCAAGACGGTGGCATAGATATATATTTACATTTTCGAAGCAATCCTTTAATGAATCTTTAGATTTTTGCAACCGTTCAAAGCCTCATGATTTACACAACATTTGATTGACAGTTGCCAAACCCACTTGCCTGTGCAATACGCTTCGAACATCGAACTCATTCGCCAGAAGTGATACTGGTGCTGTGATTGACAGTGAGCCACACCTGAGTCGCACGTGCAACACAAGCCTATTGTTTGCTCCATTGGCTGTCCGAATTCGAGCTGGCTGTTCCGCTTTTCCATTTTACACTCCGACTAAACCGTTAATACGATAATATTTTAAATACAAAACTGTTTTAATTCTTAAATAAAAAATATCTTTTTCATATTTAAGATGTTTATAATAAAGTGTAAATATAAGCAATAAATTCATTTTTGGAATGTTCATGAAATCATGAATACTCCAGGTCCCTTGCAAAGTAAGTGAAACCCTTAACTTTGCAAGAGACCCGAATTATTCATGATTCCATGAACATTTCATAAATGAAATTATTTCTTAAACGCAACACGTAAGTTCCACAAATAAAGTTAAGCCACGTCGTGAGAAAACTTGCTTTCTGTCTATGCGATTAACTTGTACGTAGCTCAGCCAGCGCATCTATATGGTCTGACTAGCATATTTGCCATTCTCTGTTGCCTAGATAGAATAACATCTCTAGTTTATGGGCCAACTCGCACGAGCATGGCTTCTTCCTGGCCATTGGCAGGCCTGGGGTCAAAATTTTCCTACAAAACCACAAAGACTGCATAAAAAAAGGCCACAAAAATACGAGGGACTATAAAAAAAGCATTGGGCAATACTACATGGTTCAATCGATTTCGACCAAAAATAGTAAGTGAGTATGATCGGGAAATACCACAATCACAAACCGCAGACAACCCTGTCGTACGGCGAGGAAGAGCCGCTCAACAATCACGAGACACCAGGAAGACAAAGTAAGCAAAGCAACCAGCTCTCTCTTCCACAGCAAGATGATTGCAATACTAGAACGGACACAAAGCAACGTACAACAAAACATAGAACAATTACAGACTCCCACAATGGTAGTAAAAATAAACAAAAAGTCAACAGCAACAGAACTACCGCCTTAGAACAGACAGCAGCCTAAGCTACCGCGGGGCTTAAATGCAATTTACTGGTACCAAATCTTTGCCCTAGATTCTGCTGTTGTTGAAGTACAAGAAATTTTCAGCTCGCATGGAGGCCATCGAACTAATGCAATGTATCATCATGGAGAAAAACTCTAATCAAATTTACACATCATGATGAAACAAAGGAAAGGGCTCATGACTCACAGATAGTAAGAGCTAAAGAAAACCTCGTTGAGCCACGGTGGGTCCAGCTAGAAATAAGCATCAGGCACCAACCCACCGATTAAAGCTTTACGTCAGAGCCGTCATAGAGTCTGAGGCCTGACCCACCGTCGTGCAATTAAAGAGGAAACCATAGCTATAAACCTGGATTGGGTTTAAAACTAGGCATGCAGACTGTCGCGTGATATCCAAGTTATATCCAACCCTTATATAACGTTTTACTATCTTTTTAATTGATCACTAAAATTAGGTTTTCCAACAATTCGTTTGAATTTATAAACTAGATCACCATAAAATATAGGTTCTGATATGCCTTGTTGCAGAAGAGTTTTTAACCCAATGTTGTAACGTAATTAACTTTAACGTAGTTGAAACGTATTAACTCTAAGTAAAATCTAGTCGTGGGTGTTTTGATTGTTTATTAAAATTGATTATTTTTGATACAAGTATAAAGATGGTGAAACTTTTCCGCGTACGTTTTGATGCTTTAACTATTAAAAAAGTGAGATCTAATCGTCTAAAATGCACATCAGTGAAGCATGGTGTTGGCAAATAGATTAAAGACGAAAACTGGTGGGGGCCAACTTACTGCTTTCTTCTTCTTTTATCGTTTTCTCAGGAAACGTGGTAAGACAATATGTGAAAATAATTATTTCTATTTACTTGCGAAAAATGTCAACTCGATTACGATATAACTTCACAAAAAAAGGTCGAGTAGAACATATAGATAAGAAGACTACATCAGAGCGCCCAGATTAGCAGGTCAGAGCCCCATACAACCAAATGCAAGAGCACCTAGATAAGAAAGCAGCTCCGAGCAACCGAAACCCATAGCTCCCAGATAAGACATAGCAGAGCTCCAAATCACATTATCAAGAGAGCCCAGATAAAAGAAAATTCACATGAGAAATTCTATCCATGCTCCATATGCCATCTATCAACGTGTGCATCTTTAAAGGAGTTGTGGTGTTTAGATAAGTAGACAGACAGACAGACAGACAGACAGACAGACAGACAGACAGATAGATAAATAGATAGATAGATAGATAGATAGATAGATAGATAGATAGATAGATAGATAGATAGATAGATAGATAGATAGATGGATGGATGGATGGATGGATGGATGGATGGATGGATGGATGGATGGATGGATAGATAGATAGATAGATAGATAGATAGATAGATAGATAGATAGATAGATAGATAGATAGATAGATAGATAGATAGATAGATAGATAGATAGATAGATAGATAGATAGATAGATAGATAGATAGATAGATAGATAGATAGATAGATAGATAGATAGCAAGTCCTCAAATCTCGGACCATAAAGTGTGTACTGAAAGGCGAATGAGTGCTTTTTGTTTTGCCTTTTTGTTTGCGTCATTGAAAACGCAGTCAGTTTTTACGACGTTTAATATCTCTTTTTCATTGGTCTGAAAAAGTTGGTTTTTCAAACTGTTAATTGGTATAATCACCAATAAATACTGGTGCTGATATGCATTTTTGCAGAATAGTTATCTTTTATTCATTAACTAATTCGAAATATTACGTTATGACTTAGAAAAAAGGAACGTTTAAAGTAAATTTATAGTCACTAAGTTTAGAACATACTCTAGCTAAAAGAATAAGCTATACAACATTGGATGGCGAGCGAGGAACGGCTCTCAGCCTATATTTTGACTGGAAATACTTAAACGAAAAAAGCTCAAATACGCACTAGGAAAGGAAGGTGTTGTTTCAGACAGTTTGTGACATCCTTAGATAAATGTATTGACACTTTAGAAACTTAGTACAGTCCTGCAAAACAAGAGTGACAGTGACGGCATGTTTTGCTTACAAAATTATCAGGGACTTAGAATCGATAGATCACTTGTGTATTAATCCTATCCGCAGGATAGGATTAATGCACAAGTGATTTATCGATTCTCGTCAGCTCAAGTGAAGTGTACACGTTTGTGTTTTACTTAGCAATTGTAAACAAAGAATTACGTCACTGTCACTTTTGGTTGGCACGACAGTAAGCCTACCTGTTTCTTCTGTAACTGAGATTGCAAAGCACTTGGAACATCTATGCAGAAGTAGGTTCCTAGGACCATAGTACAGTCGAACAGCAGTATCCAATACCGTCCCGCCCCTAGGAAGTGAAACAGTTAATTAAAGGTAAGATAAGATAATTTTATTATAGTGACATGTGTATAGCAAAGCAAAGAACATAATAATTTGATGTTTAACACCCGGCCGCATTGGGCCTATATGTCACTTCAAAAAAAATATGTGGTATATGCTATTCCGTTTACATATATACAAAATTTAAATGTAAAGAATCAAATTGACACAAGTAAACATGATAAGTGATAGTGGAAAATAACAATGGCATGTCGGTGCAAAATGTGGTTTATATACTCCGAGGAAGCAGTTACTTCCTTATTGCATTATTTTGTAAGTACTAGCCTTTCCCACAATAATCTGCGAGGATGATTCTGTGTGACACCCCCGCAGTTCAGAGTAGGGAAAACTTATTCACAATATCATTGCTGATGGTTGTCCTGTAGTCTAGTTTTGTATTTTAATGGCATTCGAAGCAAACAATGTGGAGCCAGATCAGACTGCCTCATATGAAGCAGTCTAGTCAGAGTCCACATTGTTGGTTCCAATGCTCAATATTTATCGACAGACGAATTTCCTTATGTGTTTTCAAAACAGAGAAAGAGTTGAAAATATAAGTATTTAACGGTATAATACTGATTTCCTTCTATGCATTGCATTGAATATAAATTTTGCACATTGCCTTTCTTCATGTTTTAAAATAAAAGTGAGTTTTTCTGTCTCTGTCAATGTTCTAAATCTGATATCCCTTTTTTCTGACTTGACGATCATAGCTCTTCTCAAATCATCATATAAAGTACAATGCAACAAGAAATGGATTTCATTTTCAACTGCATTTTGGTCACATACTTGGTATGGAATAAACCGTATATTGCATCGCAAGCATGCCATGTTTATAACTCCTGCTGGTATTCTTGAAAGATCTTTTGAAAAGGCAAATTTAAAAACATCACGCGGCCACAAAAAAACGTACATAATTACCAAGTATACAAAGATTGATTTGATATATAAGCATCAAAACTATAAATATATGAATGACATTTCTGCTTTATGGAACTTTGAAACCATTAGAGGGTCATTGATGAGGCTTAAATGGCTAAATCTAGCTGGTAAGGCCCAGAAAACTTGCACACTCTACATTTAAAATTCTTTGGTGTATTCTTTGCTTCCAAGGGATAACATATATAATTCAAAAAATGCTTTCCCCTTTAGGTAATCTTTTGGAGAAAATTTGCGACCTAAGCATCACGAGAAAGTACTTATTTTTTATCTTCTACAATTTAGAGCATATTATAGCTCTGGTAATACTATCAGTACATGTAGTAGCCTCCTGTCGCGTTTAGCGGAGGAGGATAAGCTAGCCCTACTTCTGTCCACAAATCTGCCCGAATCTGGATACTGCAAGAACTCGTATGTACTAAGTATAGTACGAGCTCGTATATAACACAACTTCAAAAACGTGATATGTTCGGTTCAACAAAAATCATTGTTGCAATGGCGAAGTCTATTGGTTAATGTTAGTTCGTTCGTCTGAATCTGGATCCTGCAATATCCCAAAAAGTGTATTACCTAGGTCATATGGAGATTATTATGCAAAATAAGTTGTCGTTGTTTGTGTTTTTCGGTTCAACAAAAATAGTGGTTGCATTGGCAAAAGATGTATTTAAGCCTCAATTTTATGAGACATGGATAAACAGTGCAGAACCAAAATGTCTGATCATGTTCTGCACTGTTTGCTTATAGAATGTATTTTTAGAATTTGAATAGAATTATAACTTACTACCCAACAACCGTTAAATTCGAAATGGGTTTGTCCAATCGATAAGTGTGGGAATTAAATTCCTTAAACATAATTGGGTTAAAATATGATACCTAAAATCTAGATTATTGGTTCATGAAACTTGGCATATATAAATCGAGGCTATGGCAATTAAGCACATTGCTTTGTTTTTCTGTTTAACAAAAATCATGGTTAGCATGACAACGGAAATAGTTAAGATGTAAAATAGAAAGTAGGTCCTGGAATAAGACAAAAAGAATTTGATCTTAGACTATCAAAGTTGGTCAGTGTATAGAATACAGTTCGTTTCGTACCTACATAGACAGACATTGTTAAGTTTTGTTAGTCAGACAAAATAGCGGTAGCTTTATTGGATGGATGTGCAGCCTTCTTTTAAGCTAAGTAGCTTAACACTCATAGAATATTCAAGCGACTGATCAGACTGTGCGTATGCGCAGGCTGGTCTGAGGCTTTGCTGGTCGCACATACCACATTGTTGGAAATCTCATGCCGCGGCTCATATATTTTTAGTCATCATTTTTTAGAAATTCTCGAGGGTAGTCCGTACCAGATTTTCTAAGGAAACATATTGTCACTTGAGATTTTCCAGAGGGTTATAACTCCTTACTGCACTTGGCGTAGTTGTATTAGTGAGACAAAAATCATGGTTGGTGTAACCTTTCAACTTTTTTAAAGGGTATGTTCTGTTCGATTGTATATAGTAGCATTTCAAAAGAAACCGCGTGCATAGCCTACTGAGGTGCCTAGTTCGACTGTGTTGATCCGGTGAAAAAAAAAAAATAATAGGTAGAAACGTTTAGCATTTATCAGCAAGTAAATGCTGGGGCAGGCCTACCGTTGTTTGAGTAAGAAAGTAAGTATAAGTTAACACCAAAAGTAGTGGAAGCTCAACTGCCACCTCTTTTGGTGTTAACTTATTATGATTAGAATTTTCTTTACTGTGTATTGGTAGGGCACTTCTACATTGCTTGCAATACTGTTGTTGTCGTCTCTTTTTTGTCATTATTATTATTATTATTATTATTATTATTATTATTATTATTATTATTATTATTATTGAGAGAAAGGAAATCTTACATTTCTTGGCGTTGTTGTTACTATCTTCGATCGGCATATTTGCCTGACACTCAACTCTTACAGAAGTGAGTGCATGTTTTTTTATTTATCCTCCAACTCCTCCAAATTCCAAGCAATTCCAAAAGAGGTCCATTCTCACTCGTGTCTAAGCACGTGTGTCGTTAGATGCCCAGTGTCGTCTTAAGCCAGTATATACCAGACTCAAGTTGCATAATGGGCCGTGTCAGGAGAAAACCAGTCTAACAAGGTACACGAATTTCAGCTTTTCAAATATTTTCCATTTTATTATAATTATGCTGTTTTTGTATGCAGACAATGTATGTACGTGTAACTGGTCAATTAGCATACTGGTCATGCAGCGAACAACAAAGAAGCTGATAAGACTGCGTGGACACTGTGCGGACACACAGGCTTGTCGGTGCCTTTGCTGTTTGAGCATGTTATAATCATGATTTATCATGCCCAGACTCCACTTTACCTACAACCCGTGATCACTATCTAAAACAATGTCATCAGATTGGGTTGGGTTAATCAGTGGTCAGTAATGAAGTACTTTGGTCTCAGTTTGGACTATAGATATATAAATATCATTATTATTAGTAGTAGTAATTTTAAACAACTAGAGTCGACACCGGGGTCGACACTCGTTAACTCGAAATCCATGGAACCAAAGTATCAGTAGTTTGCGGCTTTAGAAGTTGTTTTGTAAATTAATACCTGTAATAGTAAACCAAAAAGTGATTATTTTCCTTTACCATTCAAGCCAAATGTCCTTTTTGTGGGACATAGGCCAACAGTGCAGACCCTATTTAGACGCGGCAGAACGCGTGTCTCTACATATGTTAGATGGAGGAAAGAAACCTGATAATAACCATTTTGGGGATTATAAAGTTTATGCCTACGTCCGTATAATTCGAACTTTTGGCAATTCCAAATAAAATATCAAGTCCTTAAGACTTCGAATTTACGAGATTCTAGTGTACGCTCTTTGCATAGCAATGTAATCAAATTAGTGGGTACTTCGAGTTATCGTGATCTTACTGAATTATCATCTTATCAACACCCATTCCAGTTATAGAATCCCTTTGATTGTCATAAACTCACAGCTTAAATAGGCATAGCTTTGACGACGTGTTAATACGAAATCAATAGCGAGTTGGTCGGTTGGTGTGTTTGTTAGGTTAGGTCGGGTTGGGTTGTTTTGGGTTACTTTGTGTCGGTGGGTTGAATGGTTGATTGGTTGGTTTGTTGGTTTTGTCGGTTGGTCTGGTTGGTTGTTTGTTTGTTTGTTTGTTTTTTTGGTTGGTTGGTTGGTTGGTTGGTTGGTTGGTTGGTTGGTTGGTTAGCTGCCCGCCAGCCGATCCGCCCGGTTGGTTGGTTGGTAAGTTGGTTGGTTCGCTGATCGCCAGCCCTCCCGCCAGCCCACCCGCCCGGTTGGTTGGTTGGTTGGCTGACCGCCAGCCAACCCGCTCGGTTGGTTGGATGGTTGGTTGGCTGGCTGGCTGGCTGGCTGGTTGGTTGGTTGGTTCGTTGGTTCGTTGGTTCGCTGACCGCCAGCCCACCCGCCCGGTTGGTTGTTTGGTTGGTTGGTTGGTTGGTATATGCAAGCAGCAAAGACTCAGACAAACATGGACAGTCGCAGAGTGCTATTGCTGTTTCACAAGCTCACGAGAAAGCCGGCGAAGGTAAACATCTGATAGCTACGCATACCCGCACAGAATTATTGGCTTCCCATATCCACCTTAAGGATCGAAATTATTCCCTCCGGGAGGAAATCATTTCCTTAAAAGGTAAACCTGATCTGGATCCAAACTGTTTGCAAAGGCTATAAGCAGGCAAAGAGGTAAGTTTACAATGTTATCTGACCTATATTGTGTGCTGGTCAGTTTGATAAAGTATAAAAATTTGAGCCAGTGCATGGGATTTTCAACAATGTGGTATGTGCGACCAGCAAAGCCTCAGATCAGCTTGCGCATACGCGCAGCCTGATCAGAGCCTTTGCTTGTCGCTTGAGTATTCTATGATTGTTAAGCTACTGACTGAACACATTTTGGGGTTTCTAAGCTTAAAAGGAGGCTGCAGAGGCTCGTCTGAGTCTACACATGTCAAAATGTCACATTGTTGGAAATCTCATGCACTGGCTCAAATGTCAGAATCTGATACCAGTATCTTGGTAGATAACTCAATTGACTCTGACCTTGAAACATATATCAACAAACTACACGTGTTGGCAGTTGCTGTTGTGATCCATCTATTTATTTGTTACATTTTAGTCATATGGCGAAGAATTGATCACACACACACACACGCGCGCACGCACGCACGCAAGCACGCACGCACGCAGAATGCGTTTATGTCTGTACTTTGTAGCTTCTATCCATTCCAAAATGTTGTCTGGATTTTTTCGTAATTCAATACAATAGGGTCTGGATGGGGTATAATAATTAGTAAATAATGGCCCTTTTTATAATGAATAGTGAATAATGAGCAAAACAAATAATGAATAGTGAATAATAAGTGCCTAAAAATAATGAATAATCCTATTTTTAATGAATAGAAGAAAAAATTAATGAATAGTGAATAATCAGATTATACTAAACTATGGGTCTTAATTTAATGAATAACCCCAAATTTTAATGAGATAAATAATAGGCTATTTTTAATGAATAGTGAATACCAGACCCCCCCTCCCCCCACCACCCCATTCAGACCCTCATACAACAACCAACAGAAATCTGTGTGTCGTTTTACTCTGGTATCCAATGTATTCCAATGCGTTTTGCGAACTGAACAGTTTCCAAGAGTAATTAAACTGTAAGTGAGTATGATCAGGAAATGCCACAACCACACACTGGTTTGCTGATGTTTCTAGTGAATCCGAAAATGTTTTGTTCTGTGCGGATACTGCCGAGTCACTCTTTTGGAGTTTTATTTGGCAACATTAGATTCCATTTGCCAATCGACCCAAATGAACTAATTAATGCTTTTCTTTAAAAGATCTTCTTGCTGAGTGAGATAGACCTGCATTGAATAAATGATCCTATGGCAGGCCCCGAGGTTATAAAAAATCATGCTCAGCTCAACTGAGATTGAAATTTCAACTGAATGCTGCAAAATAAAAACTGTTATTGCTTCCAAACTCTAAGACGTAGTTCCCTGCCAATACATGTAAAATATCAACAATTGTTGGCTTTTAAACATTTATCAGCATAATAAATGTCAAGCTCATTTGAGTTGAGAATGATTTTTATAACCTCTAGGCCTGGTGTTATCCGGTAAATCGTTTGTAAAGACTCAGGAATATGATGGTTAATCTGGAAAAAGTCTAGGACTGACTGGAGCTGATGTTTGACCACTAAGACAACTAAATGATTGCACACAGAGACTCGTGAACTGATCCACGTATGGTTGGTCCCTCTTATCCCATAGTAGTCGAGTTTGTAGTAGCCCACTGTATGGTTCCTTTATAAGGGCATTCGCCACAAAGCATTATAACCAAGTATGTCGACCTGTTTGTGACCATGATTCATCACACCCTCCAGATTACTGATCAACAAAGTATTCAATCGTACACTTTGAACCCAATATATACTGAAGGACTTTAAAAACGCACCACCTGCTTAAATGCTAATTTATGTCGAAAATTGATATTTTCATTATGTGAAACATAATATTGACAAGTTCAGTCATTTAGCTTGCATTTGATAATAAAATCGAAACGCTGTGGCTTATGATTGCCGTGACGTCGCGATAATTCTGAGACAACTCAAATTGAAAAAGTCACAGAGTGCCCATACCTTCCTTAATGAACGAAAAAAGTTTTTTGGCCGATGTTTGTTCTTGAAAGCAAAAGGAAAGACAAAATCAAATCATGAAGTTTTAGGCCTCTGGCAACGTTCATTACGTCTACATGACGTCATTGATTTTTGACGTAATTGACCGTTTATATCCTAAGGATCAGGAATAATCAAAAATGTTTTGTTGGCAACAGATACTCCTCAATCAGTGGCATAGAAGACAAAAGTATCGCAACATGCGCGGACGTCAACCGTCTGTTATTGATGTTTGAAAATTTAAGACTGACTTTATCAAAGAAACGCTGCGAGTGGGAGTGTAATAAAACGATTATTTCTGAAAACTTTTGTGTTTTTCCATTTGTTAAGACATCTGGCTCCCACTGAAAAGTGTTTGTTTTCAAATTGAATCAAATTCACATTTGTCAGACGACAATTGTGGAAAACACTTACGTCTATATTACGTCAGAATGAACGGCATGAGCAAATCGAAATCATGGCAAATCATGGTTCATTTTGCAAGAGGATAAAAAATGATAAAGAAAAGGTCCTCAAATCAATCATGCGGAAGACATATAGAATGTAAAATGGTGCGTTTTTGAAGTCCCTCAGTATCCTAACTTTTGAGAACACATTTCAAGTACATTACCTGTACGTCAGTATACAGGGTCCGAGATATCACGCAGATGGTTGCGTTGGTGTAAGTTTGAAACGAATATGTGTACCATGAATTTACGCAAGTCAGTGTAAAGATTATTTGAGTTGTCTAGCCTTATCTTAACATAACCTCGCAAAACAATGACTTCTCGGACTGCTTTTAGCTGCCTTATTTTAGCCCCATTTCTGATATTTACTTCAATTACATGTATCTGTCATACACAGACCACAGCTAGAAAGTTACCAGGTCATTACATAGTGTCCAATATATTAATTGTATATAGCAGACACATATTGATGGCCCGTTGAATAGGTTTTCACCTGAACTATTCCACATAGGAATAGCCTATAATGTTAAATGGCCTTTCTCCTTCATTTGGTCACTGGTCTGACCACAAAGAAGTTCTACATAGATCTACATCGTACGCGCAGTCGTCACACTTAACGATTACAGCTCGGGGGTTTGCTGCATAAGAAAAAGAGAGCATGATAGGAAAGAAAGAAACATAGTTGATAGAAATTTAAAGTCAGACAAAAAGTATAGATTTGGTCACTCCATTTCACTCCTCAGACCCTTTAACCAATCTGGATCCTAGTGGCGGCTCCAGGGCACACGAAATCCCCGCCAGCACAGCTGAAGGACCTCATTAGAGCTACTTACATAACCGGCCCTAATAGTCTAAATGGATACAGAGGAAAGCTCCCGTTTAAAGGATACCAAACTGGGGGCTTTGGCCACATTGGCTGGTAGAGAGTTCCAGTGACAAACAGAGCAAGGGAAGAAGCTAAATTTGTAGTAATCACTGGACGAAGGGATCTGTCTAAACTTCAAAGAGTGTTGAGATCTTGTTCTGTTCGATGCTGGCGTCAGGTATTCAATTGCGGATATGTCCACAGGGTCATGTATGATCTTAAATAGCATGGTTAGTTGATGTTTGGCATGCCTAGATACAGGAGACTCCTATTCGAGATGTTCAATCATAGATGTCACACTGCTGGTATTCCTGTAACGGTTTGTGACATACCTGGCAGCTCTGCGTTGAACCATCTCTACCTTATGGAAGTAGTCCTTGGTGTATGGACTCCAGATTGTTTAGCTATACTCTAGAATCGGCCTAACTATAGAGAAGTGGGCTGCTGATTTTGTTTCCTCATTGCTAATTCTTAGGTTGCGTCGTAAGAATCCTAGGGTGCTATTGGCTTTTTTCACGGTCTGGTCCATATAAGACTGCAACTTTACACAAAGGTATCTTGCGGAGTCTTCCATTTCCAAAGCATGGCAATTTCAATGAGTAATTGGAGGAACTTGGGTTCCATGATCTGGCCACTCTAATTGTGCTGCACTTCTCTTGATGGAATGCCATACCCCATTTCTTTTTCCATTCAGCCGACCTATTTATGTCATCTTGTAGGATGTTACAGTCGTTTTGGTTCTTCATGCGTCTGTACAGGATGCAGTCATCTGCGAAGAGCATGATCTTGGATTGGACACAGTCTGGAAGGTCATTTATAAAGACCAAGAATAGTTGTGGTCCCAAAACTGTTCCTTGTGGCACTCCACTTAGGACCTCGGCGCTGTCTGACGTGGCTCCTTCAACTGTAACCTGTTGTGTCCTGTGAGTCAGAAAAGCCCTTATCCAGTCAAAGGAGTTCCCTCTTACCCCATAATGGTCAAGTTTACTAAGCAGGCGTTGGTGTGGCACGCGGTCGAATGCTTTGGAGAAGTCCAAAACTATCAAATCACGTTGGTGCTTCTTGTCTTGGCCAGACACTATTTCATCTGCTAGTGTAAGGAGTTGAGTCTCGCAGCTCCTTCTTGCCCTGAATACATACTGGCAGTCTGTTAGGATGGTGTGCTCATCTAGGTGCTTAGGGCTCTTAGACTAGACTGGGGTCACATGAGAAAAGATTTTAAATGGTGACCCTCAGGCTTCAATCCTAGGGTCCCATCTTTTTGATGTATTTTTAGATGATATTATTCGTTTTTTATTAACCAAGGATTCATCTACAACTATGTTGATGAAAACACACTGTCTTTTATTTTGCCAACACATATTTGTTGGAAAATGTTTTAGTAGATGAGAGTTGTATTCTGATTGACTGTTTTTTGTATTAATTTTATGAAGGCAAATCCCACAAAATTTCAGGCAATTTGTATTGGAAAAAAGGTACATGATGGTATTAGTTCTTTTAACATTGACTCAGTTAAAATTTAGTGTGAAGAAAGATAATGTTACTCTTTTAGGTATAAATATAAATTCTAGGTTGTGATTTGATGACCGTGTGTCCCAAATATGGAAATAAGAATATGAGTTTATACTAAGGACATTGTATTTTCATATCGCAGAAATGATCTCGAACTGCCTAATATTGAGTGTATTTGGATTGAAATCACTGTTCATCATAGAAAATTCCTCCTTGGTACATTTTATAGACCTCCGAATTCTCCTGCACAAATATGTTCTTTAAAGGGTTTCCTTTGGAAAGCAAAGACTGCACCAAAGAACTGAAACTAGAATGTGCATATTTCCTGGGCCAGACTAACTAGTTTCTGCCATTTAGGCTTTATCAGTGACCCTCTAATAGTTTCAAAGTTCCACAATGAAACCAATGATCCCAAAGGACAAGAAAATAAAATCTACACTATAGTGAAGGGCAGTGAGACGTTCTACCGCCACCACACAGTCCCAGTCACCAGCTGTAGTGAAGTCAAATATGTTCTTAAAAGGGTTTCCTTTGGAAAGCAAAGACTGCTCCAAAGAACTGAAACTACTTTGTCTTCTATCGAAGATTCAATCGGTCTTACTTCTTTGTGGATCTTTTATTTTTTTCTGTCTTTTGATTGCTATGCCTTTGTGCGCGTCTGTTTATATGTGCCTTGTGGTTACCTGCTGGGAAAGGGCTGACCTCTTGGCTCTCGTTTGTGGTGTCTTACTGTGAGTTTGTCACTTTCCCATTGGTATCCTGCGTCAGGTCTTGACCTCGACAAACACCGCCCCCTTACATGCAATGAGGATGAAGCAAATGACTTCCGAGGTCTACAAAATCGTTAATGACATTGCTCCTGACTATATCAAAGACTTAATCAATATCAAAGGGTCAACTTATAATTTCAGGAGAGAAAATCAGGGAACTCTTCCAGCAGTGAAAAGTACAAGGTATGGACTAAGGTCATTCTACTATGAAGCCGCCCGAAGCTGGAACTGTCTCCTGAACGACCTGAGGTTGGCTGAGTCCTTCCCTTAGTTCATTCAAGAGACTACTCCATGCATTGGATGGAGACATTTGCGGATGTCCTTCATATTTAACTTGGGCTTTGTCTGTGCTTTGCTTTTGCAGTTCAGTTTTTAACTCCCTTCACTCCATTTGCTTACATGCTTTCGCTTTTCAACCCCCTCCTTTTTTCGCGTTAAGGCTGTGATTCTTTGGGTGTTCACTCACTGCAATTTAAACGTTAAATATCTTTAATTCATATTTTCTAAATTTTATTTTATTTTCAGCTATACTGGGCTTATGTTACATGTTGTACAATATTCAACATAAAATAAAATGTCTATGTCTATACATCTCAATTAGTCACTGGCCACCGAGGCATGCGTTTTTGTTTGACTCAATTAACTTCTTGTCTATAGTTTTATTTGTCTGTTTGAGTTGATGCTTTACGTGTTTTCACAAAAAATATTCAGCCGTGTCGAAAGATTTATCTGGAGAGAACCAACACTAAGCGGGGATCAAGTGTATATTACTCAAGGACACAACACAGCGTCTCTGTGTGGTGCCCAGGGGGGGGGGGATACTCTAATATTTTCATAATTACGTAGGCTCGGATCATTTTTGGGGTTCAAAGTCTTGAATTGCAATATATTTTGGGTTTTCCGGGGCTTACCTGTTGGATTTCTCTTAGTCCCGCATTCAGTTTTAAGTACTGTTGAGTCCTTATGCTTGCTTTATCTCCTTTTTATATCTTGATTTATATGTTCTTGGAAAAGATGTATGGATAAGTTAGGGCCTTTCATGCAAACCAACCATCTATGTGTCTTGATCCACATCTGAACTAAGTGTGAAGTTGGCGCCGTGAAAACGGTTTAAGCCCCTCAGTAAAATATTTTTACTGACTGTTCCAAGCCGGTACTTCTTTTGTGGATCATTTGTGTTATTTATGTCTTGTGTTTGTCATGCTTTCGCGTCTGTTTATTGCTGCCTTGTGGTCACCTGCTGGGAAAGGGCTGACCTCTGCTGGGATATGGCTCTTGTTTGTGATGTTTAATTGTGTGTTTGTCACTCACATACCGATGTGGTATCCTGGGTCAGGTGTGGTACTTGATTGTATTGATTCCTGATCTTTGCGCCTTTCTTACTTTTCAGAAAAATGAATATTTTTTTAATGATGAAGATTTTGTGGATATTTTTGGGGGTCATCACAAAAATGGACTTGTTTTAAGGGTCATTTCTATGCATTTTAGAGTCTTACAGAATGGGGATACTTTTGTGGTTGTTAAAATTTCAAATATTTTTGGGCGTATGCCTGATATTCCAGATTTTTTTTTGGGGGGGGGGGAGGTGGCGGGTAAACAGAAGATGCTGGGTCCAAGCCTACGCATGAAGAAAAAATGAGAGTACACCCTCCTCCTACCCCCCCCCCCCCCCCCCCCTCCCAACCGGTCTCCCTAAAAAGCGACAAGAAGCGACAAGAAGTGTCAAGAAGCGACAAGAAGTGACACGAAGCGTCAAGAGGATTTTAAATGCATTATAATGCATTTTATGTATGTTACATAGCAAAATTGATCATATTTTACACGTACAAGTGTTTTTATTTAAGTAAATGCAGTAAAATTGCAAGTAACTATCAATTAAAACCCATAAGTTTTGCCCGTGCGCTAAACTATTAGCGTCAAGAGATAGTGTCCTTAGCGACAAGAATAATTTACAATAAGTTACAAAGAAATGTATCAATCAAGATATTAAAAACGAAGTTGCTGAGATCTTTCCATTTCTTAGATATATTCATAGACATTTGAAGACTCACATATCGCTGAAAATGCTGCTTTAGTCGCTAAGGCTAAAGTAAGCGACAAGATAAAATAACCAGCCACGAGAAATCTCTTGAGACACAAGAAGTACAGATCTACTGACGGCCATTTGATATTTTATAACATAAAACCTATCCAATTTTTTTTATTTATAAAACGATACTTCTCATTAATATAATAAAAATCTCAAAACAGATGAAATATATGCTCTTAAAAATTGGAACGTGCGCCCATCTGGAGGGCTTAATCTGAAGCGACAAGAAAAAGTCCTGAGAGACAAGAGATACTTAATACAGCAGAAATGACCCAAACGAGTCTCCTAGGCTACAGAGACTAGCTAGAAAATTGAAATTTCGCTGGTAGCAAGTTAAGATATGATAGTTTCCAATAAGCGAATAACAAAGACGCTGATCAGACTGCGCGGATGCACAGGCTGGTCTGCGCCTTTGTTGTTCGCAAACCCCCGAAGACAGGTTTTCTCGCGTCGAGCGACAAGAAGAAAATAGACTAAGCGTCAAGAGATGTTTATTGGGTCCGAGAAGTTACGAACTAGAAAAGAATATGATAAGATTGGTGTTAGGAAATTAGATTTGTTTTATATAATCAGGTTGAATACGTTAAGTTTTGGAATGTAATGTTGTATGTAATATCTAGTCGCTTTAGGTGTGCAAACTTGATTCATCCCTTACCTTGAAAAATCCTAAGAGTTGTTACAATCCAACAATTTGCCTACAATAATTTATCACAATTGTAAACATGGTTAAATTTTGAGAAACACTTTTTAGCACTTGAGTATACTCCAAAATATTATGACTAAACTGAAAAAAGAAATCTGACAGAAACGACATCGTTCACTAAATCAGCATCCAAGCTACGCTATTTAGCGTCAAGATAAATATTGGCTTACCCAATTAACCAAACGACCAGCTTTGAGTTGTGCTTAATTAGCCGTATCAACTCAAAGCTGAGTGGCGGTAATTACCTTAATGGGTGGCGCGTGTTGGCTTGTGGATAAAAAAGACATTTTACGGGAAATGAATTTTATGATACATTTCTGTTTTGTTTTTTTTCTTCAAATGACTGTTAGTCCCCCCCCCCTCCTGTATTTTCTAATGACAACCCCCACTCCCTATGATATGATAATAATATATGATAATAATAACCGGTTTTGTCGCGACGAGTAATAATATAACACTCGTACACTTGAACAGCGCGTGCTCGAAAAACAAGAGCGCAAATCAGTCTGGGTATACGCTCTTATCAGATACGTATTGGCAACAGAAAAACGTTACAATATGCACGGACTGAAGTGATTTTGAAATAATTACATATATATATTTTGGCCTAGTCGCGGGAAAACCTATCTTCGGAGCTTCCGACCAGGTTATTGCCATTTCCAGCCTGCTCAGCCACAGAGGCTAGCTAGAATTTTGAAATTTCGCTTGTCAGCGAATAACAAGGACGTGGATCAGACTGCGCAGAAAAATATGTCCAAAAAGGTTTTATCTTTTGGTACAAAACAGCCCCCTCAAAAATTCGTCACTTCAATCGATGGCAAGCTTTTATTACCAAAAACAACAACTGTGGCAAGAAAACCTAGACAAAAAAGAAAAATAAAATCTACAAAACGGTCACCAACAAAAGACAAAAACATGAATAGATTTAGCCACTTGTTTGCTTGCCGAATTAAAGGAAAGGAAATATTCTAATCTCGAAAAATACTTCGAAAAAAAACTATAGTGGGGACACAAACTGTTTTTGCAATAAATTAATGCAAAAGCCACCATCTGATAAGACTCATGGAGGAGTTGAAATAGTTCATGTTTTATTTAAAAAAAAACGTGTAATCGGACAGGAAGTCACTTGCAAACAAATTAGTCCCTAACCAGTCTGTCCCTAGAGGAGCACTCTGACCAGGGAGTTTTTGTTTGCATTATTTTTTTTAACTGGTCGATTCCATGTTATAAAATTATGAAATAATATCCAAATCTCAGGTCACTTTCTTGTCGCTTTCCTTGACGCTTCAAATGTGGCACATTTTTCTTGTCGCTTCTCTATATAAAGATACTTGAAATGTGGCGCATTTTTCTTGTCGCTTCTCTTGACACTTAAAATGTAAAATGGTTCACAGCGCAAGCTGTCAATACAGTGGCCAATTTCATAGAAAAAATGGCCCTCAACGATAAGGAAACACTTGCAGAACTTTAACAAGAAATATTTGAAGCGTCAAACAGAAGGAAAACTCAATAAAAACGACATAAAAATTGAGTCTTCGCACAAAAACGATAATAGCGATGGCGAAACTGCACGTTTTAACAGTAACGATCCTGAGCACATGGAAGCTCACAAATCCAAACAATCTGCACAGGCTGAATACGGGGAGGTCATAGACCTCATCATCATTGTCGTATGTTTTAGTTAATACACCATATAGCTTTGTATCATGACATTTCTCTTGACGCTTGGACTAGCGCTTGAGCTCAAGCGCCAGGAGCTCTATTTTTAAAAATATATGGGCTTTCAGATTGATAGATATATAGAAAATGATAAGCGAACAACGATTTTTTCTTTGTTTGTTAGGTATAATGTTATTTGTAAAACAGTAATTAAATATGTTGTTAATTCTTCTTGTCGCTCAGGACAAATCTCTTGACGCTTAATTTAGCGCGCAGCCAGAACTTATGACATCTATTTGGAGGCCTTATATGGATTGCAAGTGCTTATAACTGGGACTGAGATACTTTTATATGTCAAAATTTATCAAATTTAATCTTATTTACTCATTTTAAGCATTAAAAATTGTTTAAAAGTCTCTTGACGCTTCGTGTCTCTTCTTGTCGCTTCTTGTCACTTCTTGTCGCTCCTTGACGCTTTTTAGGGAGACCCCCCCAGCCCCCACGGGTTTTGTGAGGGCAGTCAGGGACTCAGGATCCTCTCAAGTAGCGGCATCTACCACTGAGGTTTTACATATTTTCTTTCTATAAATTCAGCCAAGATTTTATTTTAAGTTTATATATTATTCTTTAGCTAAATTCCAAAATTAATCACTCCCTGGAAAAATGATCATTGAGGGGTGAGGCAGGGTCCGTGGAAACACCCCAAACCACCCCAAAACACCCCAAACCACCTCCAAACCACCCCAAACCACATCTAAACCATCCCAAACCACTTTCTTAACACCCAGCATATGTTTTTGTGATAGTATCAATAATTGAAGAAGAAATTTAAAAGCATTTTTATTACGTTGACCTGCCATGTTAGCCCCAAACCACCACCAAACCACCCCAAACCACCTCCAAACCACCCCAAACCACCTCTAAACCATCCCAAACCACTTTCTGAACGCCCAGAATATGTTTTTGTGATAGTATCAATAAATGAAGGAGAAATTTGAAATCATATTTAGTTTAGACCCAGATCAGGTTCGATACAACGTCGGGCCTGATCTGGATCCAAACTGTTTTATTTTGTTGAGAAAAAAATGTTTACCACCTTTTTTTAGTTCTGACATTTAATGGTCATTTCTTAGCTTGAGGCTTTTTAGCTGTCCTTTGAGCTCTATTTGGTACAGAAATTATTCCATCCTTGGAAGTAATGTACTTTTGCTTCTGCTGTTTCTTCTTGTCGCATAGGAAAGATTGAAAAATTGTCTGTTTTTCTTCTTCTGATTTACATCTCCAAACCGAGCCATTGACCGAGTAGTGTCTTTCTGCGCTGGCAAGACGATAGTTCCCAGTGTCATGTAGAGCGCTTCTGTAGTCCGAAAAGTGTAATTTTAATTGTCTCCTTGTGCAGTTTCTCTATCAGTTCTCGAGTGGAAGTCGGTCGCCAGTTTACCGATATTTTAAGAATGTTATTTAAGATTCAGCATTATTATTTGTCCATAGCTTTTTTTTTCAACTCGTTTTCTATTCGGTTCAAAGACGTGTTTCCTTAACCTTGGTTGCAAATTTGTTTCATAATATTTCGCGAACGCGGGATACTTTTCTTTAGTTGAATTTTCAAGTTCTGCGGACTTAGTGTCAAATTCAATGGTTGTGTTAGCGTCCGCTATCCCATCTTGCCCAAACAAACTGTCCATTATATTTTCTCTGTCTTTTGTATGCATACCTACTTTGTTCTTGCAGTAATGTTTAATATTGTCTTTCAAGTGTTTTGTGCACAGCAGACGCTCGGAAAAGGGGATTTACTGTTTGTCTGTGTGTTGGTCCAGAGAGAGAGTGAGAGAGAGAGAGAGAGAAAGAGAGAGAGAGAGAGAGGGAGAGAGAGAGAAGGAAAGAGAGAGGGGGAGGGTATGTGTGAGTGGGCTTGTTTGCATCCAGGGAGACTGGTCTGAGGTGGTTTGGGGTGGTTTGGTGGTGGTTTGGGGCTAACATGGCAGGTCTACGTAATAAAAATGCTTTTAAATTCATTCTTCAATTCTTCATACTCTCACAAAAACATATACTGGGTGTTAAGAAAGTGGTTTGGTGTGGTTTGGAGGTGGTTTGGGGTAGTTTGAAGGTGGTTTGGGGTGTTTTGGGGTGGTTTGGGGTGTTTCCACGGACCGGTGAGGCAGGGTATCGCCCCGGGTATCGCACCTGTCGAGTAGTCTACTGCACTATTGGGGAGTTCGAGTTTTACAGTTCTGGGTCAAAGGTCACTCATCCAGGGATTTCATATGACATGTGTTGACAGTTTGGATGGTGAGCGAAACTCGATACTGTTAACATACTATAGATTATAACGACATGTTTGATATGTGAAATATATGAGTAAGTAAATGTCTGTACGAGTGAAAGTCTCGTCATTTCGGTTTCGAAAATGCGCAACGATTTCCACTCGTTTGTTTTGTTGACACCCATTTCAATGGCTGCCCTCTAAAACCTTCAGCCCAACACTTGTAATAGTTGAAAATACTCAGGATATAGCGTGATATCTTTGTAAAAAATATTTTTAATGTAAACTTTATTTATTTTAGACAATTTACAACGTTTTATGTTATTTACTGGCAGAGGATGTTGCTTATTTATGCGTTACGAACTGAGTTTGTTCAAACCGGAAGTGCAACAAAAAAGAGGTCACGCCCCCTTGTTTATGTTTAAAACGGGTGATCTCAGGTCTGCTTGTGAGTGTCAACATAGAATCAAGTTATCGTTGTTCCATGTTTAAAGTGCGCACCCCATTTGCATAATCAGAAGAGTGTTATTTTGTTTCCTGATTTGTCAATAATTGTGTCAGTCAAGGCTCAGATCCCAGTGTTATCTGCCATAATCAAGTGTACCCCAGCCCTGGTGGGTTTTAGGACCAATCCTGTTCCTTATATTTATAAATGACTTGCCGGATAACATCAGGTCTTCTGTTTGCCTGTTCGCCGACAACTGTGTCCTGTATATGATCGTATATTCAATTCAGGGTTTTAGACCCTGCAAGAAGACCTAATTCAGACATGTAAAGTTTCTGAAAAAACAATGCGGGACAACACACGGAAAATCCATGATTTTTTTTAAAAAATCTGTTTTGCGGAAAACCGCAGAGTTTCCATAACCCAGTCAAACGTTCTTGTATATTCTGCATTAAAATTTGAACCCCCTCTTACGTATTCGCTTTTTTGCTGGGCTAATCCCTGGCAATGATTCGCGTTTCGCCATCTTTGTTGGGTTTATCAAGTTATACAGCCGCTTGGGTTATTTGTACCTGTATTATTCCGTTCACATTCAAGCCCTTAATTGATATCGATTTTCAGTGATTTTATTTGGCCATTTTTGAGGCTGTATATGTGAGTCATTCCCAATCCAAAAATGGTCTTTATTTTCCCAATTTCATGTATTTTAGCTCTTATTTTCCCAATTTTAATACAATATTTTCCCAAATGTGCAGGAAAAGGTAGCTTCCCAAAATCCCAAATAAAATCACTGATTTTTCAGTGACTTTGAGATGCTTTACCTGATAGCTATTCGAAACTACCAAGCTTCGTTACGATATCAATATTGATTTTTCTCGGCGACTTCCGCCAAATTATCACAAGAAATGGCTTTTAACAAAAAAAAAACTGTAAGACTATGAGCAGATTTTTGAAAATCCGTGATTTTTTTTAAAATCTGCTTTGCGGAAAACAGCAGAGTTTTCCGTTAGTGACACGGGAGATCTGTTAATCTTAACATGTCTGCCTAATTAGCTTAGTACTTGGAAGAAGAAGAGGACAATGGGAAGCCCATTGGCAATGAAATTCAATGTGACCAAATGTCACTCTATGAGAGTGACTTGACATCAGCATCTCAAACAAATACTCTTTGACTATTCACTTCACAGCCAAACTTTGGAAAATGTTCAGTCAGCAAAAGACTTTGGTTTAACTATCTCTGATAATATGGATTGGGGTCTACACATTTCAGAAGTTTCTTCCAAAGCAACTAAGACACTCGGTTTCCTTCGCAGGAACTTAGCTTTTGCACCTAAAAGTACTAAGGAAGTTGCATACAAAACTTTGGTTCAACCTAAACTAGAGTATGCAGCACCCATTTCGAACCCTTACTCAAAACTTCAGATTAATCAGGTAGAAAAAGTTCAGAGGACAGCAGCCCACTGGACCTGCACAAGTAGTGTCGGCGAGATACTTGATGAGCTTGAGTGGCCATCTCTTGAAGCTGAGGCCCGTAGGCATCGGTCCTCCCTACTTCTCTTTCATAAAGTACATTCTTGTGCTGTGCCTAGGAAAAGACAAGTACCTGACCCCTGCTCACAGTTTAAAACTACCAGACCCCAGCCCACAAGCAACCAACAGCAGACAAACAGGCAAAGTAAAAACTTATCATTTATCTTTCAATCAGGGGAGTTGTCATTCTTCTGATGGACTTTATAGCATAAAATTGTGAATAGTTTCTGACTTTCACATATTTTGGGTGCTCAAAAAAATCGCCTCATTTAGACAATTCTTTTGAGTACCCACAACATATGTTTCGGTTGAGTAATAAAAAAAAAGATAATTTTTTATTACTCTCGCTTAACTAGGGTAAAGGTTGGGTATTTGATATCAGGTAAATTTGGACAGCGACCTTGTTTGTTTTACATTTTAATTATTGGAATAAAAAAAAATAGATTAACAAAGCAAACAGTGAAAATCCTGATGAGACAGCTCCTCTGGATTTCCACTGTTTGCAAATGTGTGCCCGAATTTACCTGATGTCCAAATTTACCCGACTTTACTCTAAAGGCCTGGGCTTTTTTGTCTCAACAGATCCTTACTCATACGCGCACCAACCAAACCAGAACACCATAATGTCGTCTCAAACAGAAGCCACAGCTGATCCCCAGAGCGGTGAGAAAGCTGACGAGAAAAAAGAGGGGACGGAGACGACGACAGCCACCACAACAGTTACAGTAACAGATAACAAATCTATGAAAAAAGTTAGAAGTAAAAAAGGTGAGTGCTAATTTAACCTTTGTACAGTGAAACCTGTCTTAAACGGCTGCTCAAAAATAGACTGAACAAAGGTCTTTAAGACAAATGGTAGCTTAATGAAGGTTGAAAGTATTGCAGAATCTGCAATACTTTGATCTGCATTAAGAGATACTCGGTCTTGAAAACTAATTTTTCGTCTTCGTTTTGTGTGGTGGCTTAAGACAGGTTTTACTGTAAATTTTAAAATTTAGGCCTTAAGCTGCATTTCATATGGGTCTTCACTGTTTGCCAAAGTATCCCTTTAGGGGTTTTAAGTATACAAAGGATAAATTCATGAAAAGGCTTGAAAAGTACTTGAATTTAGAGGGCTTCCTTGAAAAGTCCTTGAAAATTAAATCTGCCTTGAAAAGTACTGGAAAATCACTCAAAAGCCTTGAAAAGTCCTTTAATTCTATTTTCTGTTGAACTTAACACTGTTGATAGTGACCTAAATCAGTATAAAATTGTTGTGCCTATATTTGATGCAGCATATGCTGCTACCAAATATAGGCACAACAATATTATTATAGTGCTTGACTCGAGACCAAAGGGCCGCGGGTTTGAGCCTCACCAGCGTCACTGCGTTGTGGTCCTTGAGCAAGAACATTAATCCTAGCTTAGTACTGGTTTAATCCAGGAAGACCCGTCCCTTTATAACTGAAAGATTGTTGATGGGACGTAAAGAATCAAATCAAACAAACAAAACAACAGTATTATGCTAATTTTCTAGTACTAATGTCTCCATTTTCTCAGTCTAGCATTTCTGAAGTAGAATTTTAACACTTAGATCAGTATTTTTCATTAACTTTAAGTCCTTGACAACTGTTGGAGAAACTTTTAGAAGTCCTTCAAAAGTCCTTGAATTTTACTCATACTTGCCTGTATGATGCATCATAGGTAATGCATAGATGCATCTAAGCAAACTTTTTATTCATAAAAATGTTATTATTTTTCAAGCCATCAGTTTAAACACATGTTTTGGGTGCTCAAAGAACCGTCTTATTGAGATGGTTCTTTTGAGTACCCACAACATGTGTTTTTGTTGAGAAATAAGAAAATTAATTTTCGATTATGCACGCTTATCTGGAGGCCTGATGCATGCATGGTTGGAAGGGGAGCGGAGCATTGTAGCCCAGTTGATAGAGTGCCCAACTCATGACCAAGAGGTTGTGGGTTTTAATCCCACCAAAGGGGTGAAGTTGTGTCCTTGACCAAACAGATTTAATATCCTCACTGCTTAGTACTGGATCAACACTGGAAGAAATCACATGATGGACCTGAATAAAGCAGCAACATATTCAAACAAACTAACATGGCTGGAAATTGAGAGAACTGGGCTGGGTCTAGGAATCCTTTTTATCAGTCACCCCTGATATAAACTAAACTGTTTCAACATAGCATAATAAACGTTTCCTATCTCACGGCATGTTACCTTTATCATGTCATGATGAGGTTGCACTTTTTGAATGACGTCACATCAACTAAAAAAAAAAAAAATATGTCATAATCGCAAGTTTGAGGATCGTTCATCCCTGGAAACCTGATAAATAGAATACCAGGTTCGCGTCTTTTGATATCAAGTTTACCAGGCTCGGCTTTGAGGACGCATGTTGAATCGCTCGGCAAGCCTCGCGATGTCAACAAACGTTCTCAAAGCCTTTCCTGGTAAACTTGATATCAAAAGACACTCACCTAGTATTCTCTATATCTCAGCAAGTCTCCGATGTCAACAAGCGTTCTCAAAGCCTTGCCTGGTAAACTTGATATCAAAAGATACTCACCTAGTATTCTCTATATCTCAGCAAGCCTCGCGATGTTAACAAGCGTTCTCGAAGCCTTGCCTGGTAAACTTGATATCAAAAGACATTCACCTTGTTTGCTCTATATCTCGGCAAGCCTTGCGATGTCAACAAGCGTTCTCCAAGCCTTGCCTGGTAAACTTGATATCAAAAGACACTCACCTAGTATACTCTATATCTCAGCAAGCCTCACGATGTCAACAAGCGTTCTCCAAGCCTTGCCTGGTAAACTTGATATCAAAAGACCCTCGCCTAGTATTCTCTATATCTCAGCAAGTCTCGCGATGTCAACAAGCGTTCTCAAAGCCTTGCCTGGTAAACTTGATATCAAAAGACACTCACCTAGTATTCTCTATATCTCAGCAAGCCCTGCGATGTCAACAAGCGCTCTCCAAGCCCTGCCTGGTAAACTTGATATCAAAAGACACTCACCTAGTATTCCCTATATCTCGGCAAGTCTAGCGATGTCAACAAGCATTCTCAAAGCCTTGCCTGGTAAACTTGATATCAAAAGACTCTCACCTAGTATTCTCTATTTTACACCAGATGACTTGTGTATTACCTTCCAGTAATCCAGTTGAATTTTTACGAGAACAGAACATGGGATCAGTCCTCCAGATAAAAGTGCGTAATTGAAAAAAAAAAATTCTGAACCAAAACATAAAAAATTGGTACTCAAAAGAACCGTCTCAATGAGACGATTCTTTTTGAGCACCCAAAGTACATTAATAATTTTAACTGATAGATAAGAAAATAGTCCCAATTTTATGCTGTTTTTTTTTTTGCTTTCCTGAACCCCTGTAGACCCAAGCCAAAGTTTGCTCTATTACAAATTTCTGAGAGGGAGATGACATATTTTGAGAATCAAACCTGTGACTTGCAAATATGTAATGGACTTGAACTAAACATTATCATATCAAACTGAATAGGGTATTCCATTGATCAAGAATGGGTTAATGACCTTATAATCTGTGCAATGTTAGGAGTGCAGGAGGTGACAGCAGCTCTCTGCACTAGGCGTTTGAGATGGTTTGGACATGTTGGACGCTCCTCTTCATGCATAAACTCCATCACAAGTATGATGACTCCTAGAGCCAGAAGAAGAGGGAGACCTAAAAAGAGCTGGTCTGAGTGTGTTAAGGCTGACATGAAAATGTGCAGCCTTGGCAGCATCGATCCACTGAACAGAGAGGCATGGGGATTGGGTATACCTGGGACACCCGCAGCAGTAGAAAAATAAACTCGGGATCAAGTCAAGTCAAATAATCAAGATTTGATCAATATATAATTATTGGTGAATTTCAATCTCAGACAGATCAAGATCAGACGATTCGAATTTACAGCATGTGAAAGGAGAAACAGGTCGAAAGCGTTTTAAAGCGGTATCATAGGGTGTTACATAATATATTATCATGATTATATAGGTAACATTTTACTCAACTTTCTCTGTAGCTCGGTTGGTAAGCAACAGTACATTAATGTTAGTTTTATAAGGTATAAGTATTTCTTTTCTTTAATGGGAGTTCGAGTCTCAGTCAGGCCTTTTTTATTTTACTTTTAATATAAGTTTGTGTATGTGTGCGCGTGCATGTGTGTTCATTTTAGCCCTTTTTCTATTGTATTTTTTCATCATGGTATATATTTTATTTCATAATTTATTAAATTTCAGATACAATATATTTCATATGCTCTCTGGCATGCTTGCAGTGTCAGTGTCAGTATCAGGGCTGCGGGCGGAGCCCGGAGCAAGATCAATTACTACTGGCTCATGATCTTCCTCTGCCACGATCTCCTCTTACCAGTAACAGTAAGTTGAAATCGAAATTGTTCCTAGCAATGAAACAATAGGGGGATACAATTGCCGCAGAGTAGACAAAATAAAAGTTATCTTGTTTTGAAGATAGCAGGAAAATAGTATAGTAAAGTTCCGAACCAAGGGCCGCCATTCCCCCCATTTAAGATTTTTCTAGAATAAATTTACAATGTACTAAATTGTCATATCACTGGTACCATTAGGCAATTGATTTACCATTTCTACCCTCCCCCCCCCCCCCAATAAAAAAGAAAAAGACATGTTAATAAAAAAGATCATTGGGACTTGAGATCTGGGATTCGAACTCTGCCATCATCCAGGCAATATTTGCAATTCAAGACGTTGACTGCTCCACTAAGCCTGTAGTTGTTGTATTAGTCATGTTGTTACATATTTATTGAAAATTTTGCTACGTCGATAGCAAAAGCAGTAAGTATTACCTGTAGGCGAGAAATAACAGTTACTATCTTAATTACCTTTCTCCTGCTCCTAAGTAGACTCGTCTGATCTTTGATCCGTCGGAGGTCAAAGTTGACCTATAACACTTTGCCTGCTAGTGTTGTCTTCTGATAACCTTTGCAAACAGTTTAGACCAACAAACGGGCCAACAAAACATCAAGCCTGACCTGGATGAACAATTACCCAGCATGCAAAGATTTAAGTGGGTGTTGTAAACAACTACTCACGTTTGTATTGGTAACTTTATACCCTACATTTAAATAAATTACGGTACAGGTAAATAGAGCAATAACCATATACATACTTAAATGTAAGCCAATACTCGTAATCCAGTGCCCCACTGAACTAAAATAAGCCTTCAAATAACAAACGGTGTAGATCCTGATCAGCCAGCTTCTTAAGAAGCTGGCTGATCAGGATCTACACTGTTTGTCATGTTTGATATATCTGAAATCATTTTGTTTTGTCATTTCAATTAAATGCTCTGATATTTAAAGAAGATTTTGCAGACTCATTGATACATCATATGCGAAACAGTAAACAGGCTTATGGATAAACAACAAATTGGGGCATAAAATTGTTCGTATTTTTTCTTATCCATCGCTTTAAACATTTGTTTTGGTGCTCATAAGAACAGTCTCATTGAGAGGGTTCTTTTGAGTACCCAAAAAATATGTTTTGGTTGAGAAATAAGAGAAATAATTTTCAAATATGCACTCTTATCTGGAGGCCTCAGTTAGGCATGTTGAAGGTTTGCCTTTATTACAAGATACAATGACAGGGGGTTATTTGCAACAAGATGTTATGAAATAGAGATGTATATTTATGCGTAAAAGGATTACATACTTAAGTGCTTGGATTTGTTTTGCTATTTATATGAAAGTGGGGAAAGGAGGAAAGTTCTAAATGAAAAGGAGAAAAGTTCTATATGAAAGATAGGAAAGCTCAACATGATAGGGAGGAAAGTTCTATATGATAATAAAGGAAAGTTCTAGTACTAAGTAGCTTCCTAAAGGGTATTTTAGGGCAGAACCAGTACGGTATGGTCTGCCCTTAGAAAGAAAGGATTTTCGCATTTGTAAGAATAATACGATAGAATAGATTTGAGAAAATGGAAGAAAAAGAATCTAATCCTGAAGTTGTCCCCCCTGAGAGTATGTCTTATACTCTCAAGAAGATGTTCTTTATACTGATGCACAAAGATATTCTTCACCAAGATCTATCAGGTATGCTTAAACTATTGAAGTCCTTTTTATTTACCTTTGTTTCAACACTTTTTTGGGGTATATCATATGGGCCTCGTCGCGAGAAAACCTGTCTTCGGAGGTTCCGACAAAGCTAGATTCAAACCAGCTTGCTCAGCTACAGAGACTAGCTAGAAAGTTGAAAATTTGCTAATATCAAGTTTGGATATAATACTTTATAAAAAGCGAAAAATAAATGCGCTGATCAGACTGTGTGGATGCGCAGGTTGGTCTGCGCCTTTGTTGTTCGCAAAACACCGAAGAAAGGGTTTCTTGTGTCTAGGCCCATAATTATGATCCTCAACGTGAGAATGCCTGACTGTTGTGTGTTAACAACAAATGTATCAGCGCAGTCTGATCAGTGCCTTTGTTATTTGCTCACTGGAAAATATAATAGCTACTCTTGCTACAGGCAAACTTTCAAGGTCCTTATTGAGCTAGTCTCTATAGCTACCCCGATAATAAGGTTTCTGAAATCCTCACATTGAAGCCCTTATAAACATTGGCAGGCTTCTCCTATTTTGCATGCATACTTTAACACGGGTGGTAAACCTAGGAACTACCACGAAATTGTGTTAACGTAATTTTGTTCCCAAGCCACATCCGGGACACGTCGTGGTAGTTTCCAGGCCGAAAATTGGCTAAAGAAAGGCTGGTGTCACTTTCATTTTTGTTTAATTTTACAACTAAGAACAAACAATGGTGAAATCCGACAATGTGGTTCCGTGTAAATATGTTTCAGGGTCCCCTCTAGCCCAAAATTTTGTTTGAAAAGTTATTTTCTTTCTTTAGATTCGTGTTTCCCCATTGAGCATCGGACCAACTTTCCCCAATGTTCGAAGGATTTTAGCCCATATCTGTCAAATTAAATGGAATTTGATATCATTTGACAATGGAAATGATAAAAAGACCCTGAATAAAAATTCCTGCACAGAAAAAAAATCTGAGCATTTACTCGTAAACGATTCATGCCCTATTCGTCCTGTGTGGTAGTTTCCAGCTCATCGTGGTAGTTAAAATGATATTGTGGTAGTTTCCAAGACTTTGTAGGATACGTTTCTGAAGTGTTACAAAACATTATAGTAGTTGTTTGTTTCGCATGATAACCCTTGAACTCGTCAATCAATTACCACGGTAAACAAATAAATCACATTTCAACACCATGAAGAAGCTAAACTGAGGACTCAAGAGATTCAATGTGATGCTTGACAGGTGGAGATCATGTCCTGGACTGCCAAACAACACCTTTGGAAATCTAAAGCAAAAGAAGGTCATCATTTGAGCCGTGGTGGACCAAGCAACAGACAAAAAATGATGTAAAAATTGCGTCACTCGCTACGTTGTTCCATGTTCAGTCAACTTTAAGATAAAATGGCAGGCTAAAACTACTGGCCCAAAGTATCCTTAGTACTTGCCCTTCAGAAAAAAGAGAAATATCCTCGGGCTGGGATACTTTTGATATACATGTGAGTGCGACGATGAACGGGCATGTTATTTAATAATTAAAAAGCATGTTTATTCAAAAACAAAATATGTGAATATCCCTTCTTTTCATTCTTCTCATCATTTCAATAGCCCACTAAAATTAAAATTCAGGCAGTCTTCATTTGTTATCTGACAAAAGGTTGTTTGAAAAGGTCTTTGTATGAATAAGAGGGGTATTCAAGGTTCCGCCCGCACACCCTGTCTTTATAAAAATGAAGTAGCCCTTGAATAGTGAACATCTGCTGATGCGAACTACTACTAAATTCCTACAAAGTCTTGGAAACTACCACGATAGCATTTTAACTACCACGATGAGCTGGAAACTACCACACAGGACGAACGGGGCATGAATCGTTTACAAGTAAATGCTCAGATTTTTTTTTGTGTGTAGGAATGTTTTTTCAGGGTCTTTATAGCATTTCCATCGGCAAATGATATCAAATTCCATTTAATTTGACAGATAATGGCTAAAATCCTTCGAACTTTGGGGAAAGTTGGTCCGATGCTCAGTGGGGAAACACAAATCTAAAGAAAGAAAATAACCTTTCAAACAAAATTTTGAGCTAGAGAGGACTCTGAGACATATTTACACGGAACCACATTGTCGGATTTCACCATTGTTCATTCTTAGTTGTAAAATAAAACAAAAATGAAAGTGACACCAGCATTTCTTTATCCAATTTTCGGCCTGGAAACTACCACGACGTGTCCTGGATGTGGCTGGGGAATTAAATTACGTTAACACAATTTCATGGTAGTTCCTAGGTTTACCACCTGTGTTTAAGCTGTATTTGATTCCGCATTGAATTTTAGTAAATTAGATTTTGGTGTTAGTTTGGTTAAAGATATTAATCATGTTCACAGGTTTAGATAAACAAAATTTTTGAAAGTAAAATTGTAAAATTTTCCTACCCATCAGTTTTAACATATTTTTTGGGTGCTCAAAAGAACCGTCTCGTTGAGACGGTTCTTTTGAATACCCACAACATATGTTTTGGTTGAGAAATAAGAAAATTGATTTTTTTGGTACGCACTCTCAACTAAAGGCGTGCATCTGATTCCGCATTTAATTTTAGTAAATTAGATTTTGGTTTTAGTTTGGTTCAAGATATTAATCATGTTAATGTATAATATATTCAACAAAACTTATGCGTTCTTTAATAGATGTTAGTTGTCATAATTTGATGTCATCCCATCCCTTTCTACTCATAGTGACACTTTATATAGGGGATCATGGTGGTACATGATATTGATGAGTGAAAAATGAGCCAGATCATGAAATGTTAAATTAAATTGCTCGCCTAATAGTAATAATAATCAAGCTTTAAAAGACAGAATACAGTAATAACTGTCATAAGCGGCAGGGTTGGCATAAAACCCGGGTTTTATCATAAAGCCCAACCCGGCGGGTTTTACAGGTTTTATGAGGGCGGGTTTTTGGGGTTTTATGTGGGTTTTATAAATCTGAAAGTTTATCATAACTCCTTAACCAGCTGCTACCTTACAGTTTTTCTGTGCTAACAGTGCTGGTCTAAAGAGAAACAGTCTGATCAGGATTAAAGCTGTTTGAATTTCTGTATGCATCTTTTGATGGTATTACTTTGTGGTAAAATTTTAGGATGATTACAAAACACTGTGGGGATATCCCAAAATTTAGAAAAAATATTGTCCGATTTTATTAACCTGACACAGGTGCATAATTTCACGGTTGGTGCACAAGATATCTTTACCTTCCGTCGACTTTCGGTATTTACCGTAAGTTTTACGAGAATTTCGCAAGTGCAAATGCAGATAATGAAACGTTTAGCACTGTACTACTGACTAGCCAAATGGTTTTGGTACAGAGTTTACAACCAAAAGGTCCTGAGTTCGAGTCCACGTAAATTCTTTTTTTTTTTGTATTTTTACCTCTTTATTTGATATGTTTAACTTCATTATTATAGATGTACCACGACCTCTGAGTAATGTCTTTTGGATCATTATATTCAAAAGGTTGATGCGTAACGCATACACTGAGCCAGTCTGTCTGGAACATCTACGTGCTTCAAAATAGAATAGTATACGTAATAAAACGCCTGAAACCCCTATTTCTAGATCCGTATTTTCAATTTTGTAAATAAAGTCACGCTTCAAAGTTATTTGATTATCTATACTTGCATTTGTTATTGTTATTTTTGTAGGACCCTCACCGAGAACGTTTACCGTACGCTCGATATGTGAAGTTGAATCTCTGTGCTTTTGACATATTTTTTTTAAGTAATCGCAGATATTTTAAAAAAAAACTGTTTTGCCTTAGTGCCAAGACTTTCTGCATACTTTTCTTCAGACGTTTTCCCACTGAACTTAGGTTCAAACAACTTGTATAGTGAATACATTTAACCATATGTTTTGGCTACAATATGGAACAATATTTTCACGTGAATCTCTAAAGATGTTTCGGACAGACTGGCTCATTTTACGCGTTACACATCAACCTTTTGAAATAGAATGATCCAAAATTTCATTCCTCAGATGTCGTGGTACATCTATAATAAATGAAATTAAACGAATCGAATAAAGGTAAAAAAATAACACACACGTGGACTCGAACTCACGACCTTTTGGTTGTAAACTCTGTATCATAACCACTTGACTAGTCAGTAGGACGGTACAAAACGTTTCATTATCTGCATAAGTAATTGCAAAATTCCTGTAAAACTTACGGTAAATACCGAAAGTCGACGGAAGGTAAAAATATCTTGTGCACTAACCGTGAAATTATGCACCTGTGTCAGGTTAATAAAATCGGACAATAACAGTACTATTTTTTTTTGACTGTGATTCACACCTTTGGGGCAGTAATTGAGCAATTATCCTTGGCTTTTGAAATTATGGTCAAATGCAGTCATGCTGGTCTTAGTATCAAAAGTGTGAATATATTTTAATGCAGTTGTATTGGGAAATGGGAACTTAGTCACACTCTGGAATAGAATTACATACATAAAGTTTAATAGAATACATACATAAAGTTTATTCAGGCTTAAGCATTAAACAGCTCATCACCAATCAAAGTTAGCTTTAAAACTTTCATTTACTGCCAATATGATCAAGCAATAAGACCCAGAGTGGATTTGTTTATATTATTGAAGCCAAAGATATTTTTCAGGGGAAAGGTTGGTAGACTGGCATAATCATAATAATAGACTAGATAATAATAATCAGACATAGTTGAAAACTGACTTGTCTGTTACTTGTAAAAACATGTAATATAATTATATTTCAATGTCAATGTTGATACTCATATTTTAATGACTATCTACTATTACCATTTAAACTGATTAAAATATGGCTATATAGAATCATTTCTACACTTTTATATCTATCATCAAACTGAAAACCAACAATTTTTTAAGACCAAAATTCATAAAACCAGCATATTGCTCAAAGTGGGTAATATGATCTTATTGCCCAACCCGGGTAAACCGGGTTTTATGGGGTGGGTTTACCCGGGCGGGTAATATCGTGCCAACCCTGATAAGCGGCCACTCAAAAAAAAGACAAAAAATTGGCTCAAGACCAATTATTCCTTAATGCAGGTCAAAAGTATTGCAAAACGCTCCAAGAGAGCATTCCACAATACTTTCGACTTTAATTAAGCTACCATTTGTCATTAAGACCTTTATTTTGTCTTTTTTTGAGTGGCCACTTAAGACAGGTTTTACTGTATGTTTATCAAATCGGTTTGCTACAAATTTTATCAAAATATATCAAGAAACAAGACAAATTAGACAAATTTATATCCCCCGACAAAGGGTTATTTGAGAGAAACATGTAAATCACAAAAAATAAATCCCATTTATCTAACCCTTAGTTCACCTTCAGTATCATTCAGATCATAAACGCCTGTCAAGTATGTTATAGTGGTTAGTTTTAAAAAAAATATATGCTTACATCTGCACAATTTCAATATCTTGACCTTTAAACCCAACCCCAGAGGTCAAAGGTGTGTGTAAATTCAAAGTGTTACCTTGCATGTAGGTCTATACTTCGTCCACTTTAATTTGATTTGCAACATGACCACTTTTAGAAAAGAAAGAAAAAATGACCTCTTGACCCACCCAAGGGGTCATTGGTGTGTGTAATGACACATCATATTTGCTTTCATGGTGCTCTGTGCTCAATTCCCTTTAATTTGATATGCAACATGACTACTTTCAGAGAAAGATATAGTTTGACCTTTTGACCCCACCCCCTGGGTCGAGGGTGTGTCTGTGGGCAAAATATTTGCTACCATGTTGCTGCCAGCATCGTCAGGTTCTTAGTTTGATTTGCAACATGACTACTTTCAGAAAAAGATATAGTTTGACCTATGACCCCTACCCCTGGGTTGGGTGTGTCTGTGCGCAAAATATTTGATACCATGTTGCTGCCACCGTCGTCAGTTTTAATTTGATATGCAACATGACCATATTCTGAAGTAGTTTTGGCCTCAGGCCCCACCCCCTAGGTCCACCCAACGGGGTTGGACCCAGGCCTACAAACTAAAATCCAGTTTATTACTGCTTTACCTGCATGCAAAATTTCAGCAAAAAATATTAACAATTGCCTTAGTTATTGGGAAATTTAAATATTTGACCTTTGACCCCTTAGGTGGGGTCAGAGGGGGTAGGGTAAAACTTTGACACTGCCATGCTTATCTACAGGCACTTGTAAATCATGGTCTATAGTGAGAAGTTTGCATGTATAATAGCTTTGATGAAATGTGAAGATCATCACATAAAAAAGCTAATATAGGTTTTGCCTTATAATTGCCTATACTAAAACAAGGGCAATAACTCAAGTGTTAAGACCATTTTGACCAAAACATATAGGATATCGAGAGTCCATGGTACTTATCATTTGTACCAAGAATGAATCAAATCTGACCAATAAGTACTGAGATATGGTTATGGACAGACAAAAAGTGTGGACGTACGGATGGAATGGACACACGGATGACGCCAAAACTATATCCCTCCGACTTCGTCAGGGGATAATAAAGAAGTTACATGCATTTGAAGTTGCCATTATTTCTTTAATGGAAGCTGCCGTATTTGTGAGTTATTGATGTCTTCTTCTCCAGAACCAGAAGGCCGATGACCTTGGGACTTGGTATGTAGCATTGGGGATGTGGGGCCTACCAAGTTTGTTCAAATGATGATCCTAGGTTGACCTTGACCTACTCAACGTCAAGGTCAAATTTGCTTCCTAATGCATTTAAATGGGAAAACTTCTGAAAAGTTGATGTTTTTAAAAACTATGGAAGCCTTAGTCATAACTCTCACTTGATATGTTTAACCAAATGAGACAATAGCTATAAATAAGTTCCAAAGGTCAAGATTGACCTTTGACCTTTCAGCTTAGGTCACTCATATTAGAGTCCTATCAATATACTAAAACATAGTTTTCTCACAACCCATCGGCCCAATTGAACTCAAATTTCATGTGAAGGCTCCTTATGATAAGTTAGCCAAAATTTATGCAAAATATTTTGGTCACATGACCAAAATGGCCGCCATGCCCATATATGGTAAAAACCCTTTAAAAATCTTCTACTCCAGAACCGGAAAGCCGATGACCTTGGTATGTAGCATTGGGGATGTGTGGCCTACCAAGTTTGTTCAAATGATGATCCTCAGTTGACCTTGACCTACTTAACATTCAGGTCAAATTTTCTTCCTAATGCATTTAAATAGGAAATTTTTTAAAAAGTTGATTTTTTGAATACTGTTGAAGCCAAAGTCATTATTCTCACTTGATATGTTAAACCTAATGAGACAATGGCTATAAATGAGTTTCAAAGGTCAAGGCCACCACACCCATAAATGGTAAAAACCCTTTAAATATCTTATTCTCTGGAACAAAAGGCCTTGGGACTTGGTATGTAGCATTGGGGATGTGGTCTCTACCAGGTTTGCACAAATGATGAATCTAGCTTGACCTTGACCTTCTTTATGGCAAGGTCAAATTTGATTCCTAATGCATTTATATGGGAAAAATCTCGAAATGTTCATTTTTCTATATCTGTTTAAGCCGAAATCATAATACTTTTGAGAAATGTTTAACCTTCTGAGACAATGGTTTTATATAAGCACCAAATGTTAAGCTGACCTGTGACCTTTCATCCAGGGCCACTCATTTAGACTGCCACATACCTATCTAAACATTGGTTTCTCAGAAATCACTGGGCTGTTTCGCGGAGTATTCAATAGATTGTTTTAGGGCACTCGGCCAAAATGGCTGCAACCCCCATATATGGTAAAACAAAATATGTTTTATTAATATACCTTTTAGTTGACCTTGACCTATTTAACATGATTAAAGAGATCAGGTGAGCGCCTCAGGACCTTCAGGTCCTCTAGTTTATGTATATGCATAATAAGGTTCATTTATACAAGAAATTATGTGATTTAATGCGAAAATAAAGATTTTTTGCATTATAACAAGATTTCATGCATCTCATTAGCATCTCTTTATACATTTAAGATTGCAGCAATGACAGGCTGTTACGAAATATTCATTGATTAACTGTCTTATTTTTCAACCAATTTTGATCAAGTTTGCTCTAAAATTGTTTGACATCTGTGAAAATGCCTGTCTTTTCTGACACATTATTTTTCTTTTTGGTGTAAGTTTTCCTTTTATGGGATAATTTGGGGGGGTAAATCGTCCGATATATGCTTAGATGTTCAGCGGCAGTGGAGCTGTAAAGTGTGATTTCTGTATTTATATAAGACAATATTATATTATGTAGCCTCCCCAAATGATAATTTCAATATAGTTATCTCCATTCTAATGCTCGAATAACATTTTCCCTTAAAAAAGACAGTAAAACGTAGTATGTTGCACCTACATGTACAGCCAGCGGTTACCAGCTGTGTAAAGCCACTTATCAGCCATTTGAAAGATATGTTACATAATGATGTAGAGTTTCCAACAGAATATCACAGGATATACTGTCGCAAATTTATGATGCTATCCAATCAGTCATCACATTACATTTGAAAGTGCATTAGAAATGCATATTTTTCAGATTTAAAGAATGATCCAAGTAGATTTGAGAGTCCGGGTATCAACTTTAATGCCAAACTAATTGGTATCGATGAAATAAGCAGTGCAAGGGGAGACAAAATGTGTCAGGAATCAATACAGAGGTTGAAACTTGCTGTGAAGAGTTCCGGTCAACACAAACAGAAAATTATTGTAAATGTGTCCTTAGAGGGAGTCCGGTTGATCGATCTCCGGTCACAGGTGAGTGAATTATACAAATGCACATGCCAATCACAGCTTTAACAATGATTTAAACGGTATTTAAGAAATGAATTCGATTTTTGGAAGGTTCATGGAATCATGAATACTTCGGGTCTCTTGCAAAGTAAGGCTTCACGTTAACTTTGCAAGAGACCCGAAGTATTTATGATTCCATGAACCTTCCAAAAATTGAATTTATTACTTATATTTACACTTTATATTATCTGTTAAGTATCAATTTTCAATTTTCACCTAACTTGGCTGGTTTTCCAGATATTTTGAATTAAATCAGACATAACCTAGGGTTTGGAATAGCCAAAATGCGAAATTTCCGCACTTAACGTCATGTCGATACGTGTTCAATGTCACGTAAACGCCAGTAAACAAGCAACGTTATCGGATGGATTTGGCGTTAGCCCACTCAAATGGCGCGTATGTGGGTGTGGCTTAAATGGATTTGTTCATGAAGGTATGAACCACATCACAAATGTATAGGTTCATTTAAAGACTGGCAGCAGAAATGTAAATATTCAAAGGTAAAGTTTAGGTCATAGTGCAAATGTCATATCCTATCGATGAGCATTCATCATTGAATTGCAAGGCAAGTTTTTTCACTCTTAGAATAGTACAAACGGATATCTGCCAAACTAAGCAGTTTTTGTGGCGCTTGCCAACACACTTGGACAGACTAAAGATTGAGTCTCAAAATGCTGCTGAATTTTTATGACTCTTGACAGGCCTTTAGTTAAGAGTATGTAACCGAAAAATAATTTTCTTATTTCTCAACCAAAACATACAGTGAGCCTCTTTAGTTACGCACCACCTTTTCAGGGCCCACATTTTTTGATGAAAATGCTGGAATCAAACATTCTATATGATTATTTACTTATTGACATTTTATCTGTTTGATGAAATCGAAAAAAATATCGAAATCACTTATGCGAATTATTCTTCAATGTCAAAGGCAATTTTGACAAAAATGCTCGTGCAACCTGAACGTCTATATTTTCTATTTGCATTATGCGCTAGGCATTATCCATGGTGATCGTTGTGACAGAAAAACACCAAAAAACAATTGTTTTATTCAAGTCCACTCCCTTTTTTTTGGTTGTTGAAGTTAGTTACACTGTTACTTTTTGAAGAAAAGCTCGTTTTGACGTCATATTAATGTCAGTTACAATAATCAAACAGGTTTTCCTTCGTAGATTGTTTTGTTATGAGTCACTTGTTGACATAGAAGTATCAACACACTGAAATATCTTATGGTTGACACGTCTTATAGCCTTGGTAGTAGTGACATAACACTACGTCAACACAATGAAGCCAATAAGTCCATTTATTTTTTTACGAAAATAAACGGCGGATACATGGTTGTTTAAAATGAAATTTTAAAAGAAGTGTTTTGATAACTAACTTACTCAGAATTATACAAAATTTTAACTAACTGGGAACCAAAAAGCCATAAAATCAACTTTTTTCAAACCTTGGTCAGCTGGGAACCAAAATAGTAAACCGTTTAAAAAACTGATAAAGTTAACAAACATATTCCAGTCTTAGATATTGCCAAGATTAAATCGGCTCTTATCACTGGCATTGCGGAAATTCAACCCTGAAAAAAATTAAATGTGATCTGAGTTTCATTCGAAATAATTCAATGTGAAATGGTGTTTTGAGGGTAGTGCCCTTCAAATTCCATTTTCTCACTTGTTTCTCATCTGATCACAATAAAATTTCAATGGCTAATGCACATATAGATGCGCTTTATGCTGGTAGTCTCAGAATAAAAATAACATATTTCTTTTCCGAGTAATTTTTCATCCTATAAGTGGTGCTTAACTTAAGTGGCTCACTGTATTTTGGGGGACGTGGGTACTCAAAAGAACCATCTCATGTGGGTACTGAAAAGAACCGCCTCAATGACAAGGTTCTTTTGAGCACTCGAAACATATGCTAAAAATTATGGGTAAGAAAACATTTACAATTTTGCACTGAAAATTTTTGTTTATTTAAATCAGTGAGACTTGACCTTCCATTCAGCTGTCTTATCTGGACCAATGTACATTTTGTAGATTCAAATGATTCTCAAGACAGAAATGGCTCGTTTGTCAATGACAACATTTGTTATATTTTAATTTCGCAATAACTAAGGCAATTGTTAATTTTTTTTGCTGAAATTTTGCATGCAGACAGAGCGGCAATAGATATGAAACATATCAAACGGGATTTCAGTTTGAAGGCCTGGGTCAGAGTCCGTTGGGTGGACTTAGGGGGCGGGGCCGAGGCCAAAATTAAACTTTTTCAGAATATGGTCATTTTGCATATCAAATTAAAGCTGACAACACTGGCAGCAACATGGTAGCAAATATTTTTCCCACAGACACACCCTTGACCCAGGGGGTGGGGTCAAAAGGTCAAACTATATCTTTTTCTGAAAGTAGTCATGTTACATATCAAATTAAAGCTGAGGACGCTGGCAGCAACATGGTAGCAAATATTTTGCCCACAGACACATCCTCGACCCAGGGGGTGGGGTCAAAAGGTCAAACTATATCTTTTTCTGAAAGTAGTCATGTTGCATATCAAATTAAAGGCAATTGAGCACAGAGCACCATGAAAGCAAATATGCTGTCATTACACACACCAGGGACCTTTGGGGTGGGGTCAAAAGGTCATTTTGTTATCTTTTTTCTAAAGTGGTCATGTTGCATATCAAATTAAAGTGGAAGAAGTGTAGACCTACATGCAAGGTAACACTTTGAATTTACACACACCCTTGACCTCTGGGGTTAAGTTTAAAGGTCAGATATTGTAATTGTGCAGATGTAAGTATACTTTTAATTAAACTAAGCACTAAAACATACTTGACAGGCGTTTGTTATGATCTGAATGATACTGAAAGTGAACTAAGGGTTAGATAAATGGGATGTATGTTTTGTGATTTACATGTTTCTCTCAAATAACCCTTCGTGGAGGATATAAATTTGTCGAATTTGTCTTGTTATGTTTATAATTTGTATCATCCCTCTTAGGAGCTATCATAGTGCTTAGGTAAGTGGGATATACAGATTGTCATTTGTCTCATATCTCTTTAAAACATTTGTTGTGGACACGCATTGGAAGCATCTCAATGAGATGCTTCCAATGAGCACCACAACTCATGTTATCATGCAGAATTGATAACAATTTTATTGTTCGAAAAAAAGCATCATGACCCCAGGGGTGGGGGGGGGGGGGGTACTCTAATTTTTTCTGCATACGTAGGCTCGGGCCCAGCATCTACCGTTCACCCCCAAAAAATATCAGGAATTTCAAGCACCCCCCAAAAAATTGAAATTTTAGCAACCCAAAAAATATCCCCATTCTGTACCTTGACCTTAAGAAAAGACCCTAAAATACAAAGAAATGACCCCTAAATATAGCCCAATTTTGTGATGACCCCAAAAAAATATCCACAAAATCCTCATACCCCAAAAAAAAAATTATTTTTCTGAAAACCCAAAAAAATAATGAAATTCAAAATTTTGAACCCAAAGAAATAACCCGAGCCTACGTATGTAGCCCCCCCCCCCTGGGATCATGACAAGATGACTAAATGGGTCATTCAATTTCATACACAGCTATATGACACAAGTCTGACAGATTGAATTACCATCAAGATTTACATGTGCTTTAAAATGACACAGGGGCCTAGATCATTTTACTGTATTGTGTAAGTTTCCATAACGTTTTCCTTGCTAGTGGAGACTTTTGTCCTCTGCTGATAATCTTTGCAAACAGTTTAAACCCAGATCAGGACCGACAAAACATCAGTCCTGATCTGGACCGGAACTGTTTGACACTTTTATAGTGTTTCCTGAAATAAATTTTTGAAAAGGTTAATTTTAAAAAAAGTCAGTAGAAGACAATAAAACCATGAAAAATTATAATAGAACTTTTTGCTCTCTGTAAAGGCGGTAGCTTAAATATTCATATCTGGGCGTGGTTCGGCTATTTCATCTGCTAAACAAGGGAAATCAGGCTCTATTTATAATTTGGTGAAGCATTAATAAGTTGTTTGGGTCGCGCATACCTGTGTGCATTTCATGAAAATCCTAACCGTATACACACTGAACTCACATTTATTATCCGTTAAATACATAATCACAAAATATATTTTTTTGTCGTCCACTTAAATATTTGAAGCCTCATAGACAAACAGTGTGGACCCAGATCAGACTGCTCCTGTATGAGCAGTCTGACCTGGGTCCACAATGTTTGCCTCTATGCTTATGTTAAATAGACATTTTCAGATGCAGTTATTTTGCACGCCTTTTAAGGACTAAATAGTGTGTTTGCGTCTTTACTGAGGTAATGGGGCAAGATGATACAATTACTTTTTGATAAAATCACGCCTTATTTTCAGCTTTTACCTATGTCTAAGTTTGGCCAGTCCTAATTATGCATTCATGAGGTGCTGCCCTTACAGTAACCAAAAAGTCATATAATACCCTGTATGAAAAGAGCTAGACTATTGTTTATTGCAGGCTGTAAATCACACTCATCTGGTTCATAGAATATCATTCATATCTCGAGATATCACAGACTCACGTGCCTTTGGCTATGTCTACGGTGCTGGAGAGGGCAAGCACAAGTTCTATGCCATAAAGACAGAAAAGGCGGTACGTATTCTCTGTCAGGGGACAAAAATATTTCAATATTGCACTTGTATTGCAGAACGAGTGACTTACAATTTTCACTCGGCGTGCAAACACATTTACTTGTCCTTTAAAAGCATATGCAATAAAGAACATAAGGGAGTAATATGTAATATGACTTCCTCAAGTAATTCTTCCCTAAACACTTGTCCTGTAGGACAAGTGCTTTGGGGAAGAATTACTCGTCCTTTCTAGATTTCACTGGTAATTACTAGCGGACGAGTGGAATTTTTGTTCCCTGCCTGTGTATCCCATGCTGAGAACTCATAGAAAATAGTTATACCCAAATCATGTCTATTCACAGATAAAGGGAAAAGGGTCATTATCTGGAAAATTATACAAAAGTCAGGGGTCTCAAAGAGAAACTACATAACATATGATGTTGCGTCTTGGAGTGAAATAACGCCATGCAATAAAATAGATATATCTCTAGTGGTTTAAAGATTTACGAGAAACTTTATCACGTCCATAACAACGTTGCATACATAATGACTAAATTATAACCTTTTACGCCAGAAATGAGATTTTCAAAGTATTCTTAGTTTAAACAATATTTCACAAAGCATGTACTAACAAAACAATAATATATAAGCAAATAACAGGATTTGAAACCAAGCAATACTGCTTATATGAATCATCTCCTGCCTTATTCCAGTGTATCCCAAAATAAATTCAAGTGCCTGGTGCTTAGAATGTCCACATTATGGAGGTTTCACTGTAGATAAAATTAACATCAATATCTAATGCTATAGAACATGATTATTATTTATAAAACAGGCTGAGGCTCTAGTGTTATCACTGAGAGATTTGTTTCAAGCCAATTATCTAAAGCTATAGAACATGATTATTATGTATATAACAGGCTGAGGCTCTAGTGTTATCACTGAGAGATTTGTTTCAAGCCAATTATCTAAAGCTATAGAACATGATTATTATTTATATAACAGGCTGTATCTCTGGTGCTGTCACTAAGAGATTTGTTTCAAGCTGTCTATGAGATGAAAAAGCTATAAAACATGATTATTATGTATATAACAGGCTGAGGCTCTAGTGTTGTCACTGAGAGATTTGTTTCAAGCTGTCTAAAGTTATAGAACATGATTATTATTTATAAAACAGGCTGAATCTCTGGTGCTGTCACTAAGAGATTTGTTTCAAGCTGTCTATGAGATGAAAAAGCTATAAAACATGATTATTATGTAGATAACAGGCTGAGGCTCTAGTGTTGTCACTGAGAGATTTGTTTCAAGCTGTCTAAAGTTATAGAACATGATTATTATTTATAAAACAGGCTGAATCTCTGGTGCTGTCACTAAGAGATTTGTTTCAAGCTGTCTATGAGATGAAAAAGCTATAGAACATGATTATTATTTATATAACAGGCTGAGGCTCTAGTGTTGTCACTAAGAGATTTGTTTTAAGCTGTCTACGAGATGAAAAAGCTATAAAACATGATTATTATTTATATAACAGGCTGAGGCTCTAGTGTTGTCACTAAGAGATTTGTTTTAAGCTGTCTACGAGATGAAAAAGCTATAAAACATGATTATTATTTATATAACAGGCTGAGGCTCTAGTGTTGTCACTGAGAGATTTGTTTCAAGCGGTCTATGAGATGAAAAAGAAGGAGGTGGAAGAAGCCAAGCAGAAACATGAAGAAATTGAGAAAGCAGAAGAAGCTAAAGATGCCCAGGAGCCAGTCTATCAGGTACATTCTATAAATAGCCCTTGATAAAACTCTCATTTTTAGCTGAATAAAAAACAAAAACTAGCCCACATTGCCCATTTTGTAATAAGTCGAATTGTAAAGCCTCGCGATGTCAACATGCGTTCTCAAAGCCTTGCCTGGTAAACTTGATATCGAAAGACACTTACCTAATATTCTCTATATACTGGTACCAAATAATCGCCCCAGGTTCTGTTAGCCGTTTTTCCTGCTAGTCATCTGCTCTCTTATCTGCTTTTACACTTAAGAAGCCTATACTGCAAACAGTATGGACCCAGATCAGACTGATCCCTAAGAAGCAGTCTGATCTGGGTTCAGTGTTTGCTTCTATGATTAAAAGAAGTCTGAACTCTGGCATTTGAATATATGCAGCAGACATAAAAAGCAGAGGACATTTTAGGATCAAAATATTGGCAGGATATGGGTTGATTTAAGATAATAACTTACAGGCTCCTAGCTCTAAAGTTGACAAGTATTTACCTACTGTCCTGCCAGCCAAGAGTGACAGTGACATCTTGTTTTGTTTACAAAGTTATCAGAGACTTAGAATTGATCGATCACTTGTGTATTAATCCTATCCGCAGGATAGGATTAATACACAAGTGGTCTATCAATTAGCATTACCTCGAGTGGAGTTTACAAGATAATGTTTTACTTAACAATTGTAGAATTAGCAAGACGTCACTGTCACTCTTGGCTGGCAGGACAGTAGCAGTTTTTCTTTTTATTTCCACAAAAACATTAAGTAATGGGTGTTCAATGAAAGCTTCTTGATTGGGCGATTGCTGTTAGATCCTTTAAAACATGTGTTTTTCAATGTCAGATACAATAAATATGAAACATACCAATTTTTTTCTGTTGAAAAGTCTCAATGATATAAATGAAGAGTTGTTTGTGTGATCTATTTTCATATACAGTGCAGTTTCTATAACACCAGGAGATTTTCTGCCCTTCTCTAGGGGCCGAACTTCGGCCCCATTCCCAATCGAAAATAGCGACCTTTTTTTCCCAATACCATGTCTGTAAATAAAGAAAGTAAAAAAATAAAAATTCTGTTGGGACCACTGCTACTTATGAGAAATAATGACCCATGTCAGAATGATACTTAAACACTTGTGCTTAAGTGGTATGCTTGGCATAATACAATCTAAAATAACTTAATTTTGAGGATATATTTTGCTACCCTTGTTATGTTCTATGTCATAAATTTCTCCCAATTTTGCTGTAAAGTTGATCATTTTTTCCCATTTTTGGCCTTGAGCCTTTCCCAAAATTGCTGGAAAAAGTGCTTAACACATATCATTATAACATGGATTTGGATATAAGGGGGTAAATGACTGAAAAGTCTGGGTGGGGTGGCCGTCCTCTTGGTGCTCCTTGGTCTGGTCCATAGCGCTAACCCGACCAAGGTTTCATCAATAGTATGACTCTTCAGGGGTGTCCTGGTGGAACTGGATTCTACGAATTCATGAATGCTCGGAAGACATTCGTGTGCGCCTTATATAGTCAGGAGAAACGGCTTCCAAAAACGGCTCCATGCTCCCAAGGGGCGGAACCTGGAGCCGCCAATCTGTGGCGGCTCCCAATGGCACCCCCGGGGTGGCGGCGCCCGAAAACGGCTCCCGGCTCCCAAGCCGATAAGACTCCAGCAAACCTCAGTCATTTATTTTCCTGGATTTGGATATAACAGTCATATTGTGGCTCCCTTGAAATTTTACAAAGGAATTATAGGAAAGCGACCATGAAATGGTCATTTTCCTAAAAAAACTCCTTTGTAAAATTTTCCCTTTATAAAATGATTTGCTTATAACATGGTCTTTCCCCAAAGACACCAAATATTGTGCACTGTATGTATCAAATGGTATACACCATAACCCATTTCAGGCCATTCACAACCGCAGCAGACGACATATTTTGTTATATATTTTTTCATATTTGACGGAAAATAAGGCTTATTATTTCATTCATTTGCAAAATCATTTGCTGGCAGATGATTGAAATACCAATCTTTATTAACACTGAAACAAAATTTGAAAAAGTTGACTGCTGCATTTTGGCTGCACTGTAATGGTTAAAATGGATTTTTTTTCACAAGCTACACTGAAGGTTGGAATTTGTATGTTGGTAGAGTTCTATGATGTATAAATTGTAGCAACTGATTGTTTTGTCTTTATTTTCCCAAATGTAGGAAAAAGAAGCTGTTGTCAAAGTGGTAAATAGATTTGTTTTTTGGTTGGCACAGAATTTTTTTACGTACGAGGGGTGTTCAAATATGAATGCAACCAGCTTTATAACTTCCTTCACATATATGCTATGACAAAATGGTATACGTTTCTATAAGGGACTATATACCACCTATAAACTGGCACCAGACATAAAGAAAACTACAATTATATATACTTATCGAGTTACAGTCCTTTGAATGAGGGTTACTCAAGTACACTAACAAACTCAATGCTTCGACCATGTGACAGAGATATAGACGAGTGTATAATTCTTTGATGGACAGGTGAAAATTCTTGATTTTCTTTAATAAATCATCCTCATGTTCCTATAAAAAGATTCAGTGAAAGTTATGAAAATTTGACACATTTTTGTTTAATTACATCAAATCATTTTCACTAAAAGCTTATGTTTGGATTTAAATGGTTAGCAAAATACCACCTTTCAGTTTTCAGTTAAACTTATCTCTAACAAAATGCAAGAAGCAACATTAAAACTAGCTATAACTCAAAGACAATATGTTGATCACTCATACTGAGTTGTTGCTACAAATTATTAATGGATCGTGTGTAATTTTTAGATGCTGAAAATCCTTTTTATTAAGTCAGAAATGCCTGATGTCAAGGGTTATTGAATTTATACTTAATTTTGTTTTCATAACATTGTGGCTTTATTCTAAATTTGAAGCTTAAACTTTAAGTTTGACCACTATAGGCATTATTTACAATAAAATTACTTACCTGTTCTTGAGGACTAGACAGATTGGACATATTTTAATTAATGTAAACACGTCATTAAGAAACAGAAAAATGCTTGAAAAATGCTATAAAATGTGATTACTCTGTAAATAGGGGACACGTTTTTTGAAATCTCTCTTATGACATATTTAGTATATTTTCAGAAAAAACGCAAAGAACAAGATACAGTGGTGTTCATTATTATGTCATCAGTAGATTACTCAAAATGACATTTATTATAAAATTAATGATGTCACAAACATGCCTGCTTACTTAAGATTGAAACAGGATTATATAAATTTTTTCCTACAAGCAACTTCGAGAATTTTACTTAAGAAATAGATCAGCTCCAGCAGTGAATTGTTATTTAATAATTCATTGTTTGGAGGTCAGTTGTAAAGAAGATCAAATCACGAGCGCGTAGCGCAAGTGATTTATCTTCGTACAACTGACTGACAAGCAGTGAATTATTACTCAACAATTCACACACTGGAGCTGATCTATTTCGATTCTAACACACAATAAACGGCGAAAACACATTCGAAGTCTTCAGCTTCTTCCAACTTTCCGCCATTGCACTGAAGAACTCCCGCCAATACTTAGACTACATCGCATACGTTTACATGTAATTGTAACGTCTTTCGAGCGTAAAAACGACATTACACCGTCTAATGCCATGAGTGACGTCATTTTCCAGTGACGTCAGCTATCACATACTTTAGCAGTGAATTATTGTCCAATATATCACAGTTTGTTACCGTTGGCTCTATAGGCGAGGTGTGTTAGAATAAATCTTTCATCTAAAATTTGGTGCCAATTTGTCTCAAACTTACAAAGATATGACACTTTATCCGCACATGTACCAAAATGTGTGTTGCAATTTGCTTCATAAAAACTTCAGGATATAGGAGTGGCCTTCATATAAGTGTCTGTAACTCAATGGATATGTTGTGTGTTTCTTTATGTTTGGTGCCTGTTTTAAGGGGACAAATAGTTCTTTTCAGAAAGGTATGACATTTTCTCGTAGCATATATGTGAAGAAAGAAAGTTAGCATATATGTGAAGAAAGAAAGTTATGAAGCTGGTTGCATTCATATTTGAACATCCCTAGTAGCAGGCTTTTAGATAAGATTACATAATGGAAATCATTTTTTTATTTCTCAACATAAACGTGTGGGTACTCAATGAACACCAATAACACATGTTTAAAAAGATGGATAAAAAATATAACAACATTCTAAGCAAAAAGCCTGATCCTGATGGGGATTTGGTTTAGGCTATTATGAATGCAGTAGATATTTTGGTTTTGGCTTTTATGAATACAGTAGATATCTTGGTTTGGGCTATTATGAATGCAGTAGATATCTTGGTTTGGGCTATTATGAATGCAGTAGAAATCTATATGTACGAGGGTCAGTCAAAAACTAACTGAGAGTTGATTCATATCTCTTACGTAGGCTAATGTACATTAGTGAAATTTTGCACATGCATGCAATGAACTGTCCTGCGTCAGAATATGTAATATACAAGAAAATACAAAGTATAGATTGTTGTTGCTTAGCAACCAAAGAATGTGAAATAACATCATGCGTTCACGCTGGAATATAGCGTTGCCATGGAAACACTATACAAGTTACATCAACTTGTGCATTTGTTGCAAATACATTATGTTACTGTATTTTGTGAAATGCAACAACTGAGATTGAGGCGTTGGAATTCTATTACATAAAAAAGAGGAACATTTACTAAATTTTCTGAAAATTTCACCCCAAAATATACCCCACCCACCCGTTAGGGTTCATTTTAGAGCAATATTACCAACTAAGTATCATATCTGTATAATCATATGACCATTTCATTGTATTTAGTAATTGGTTTTGACATCTGAATGCATATCTTGAATATTTACAGGAATAAACTGTTGCCATAGCAACAAAATCTGGTATTTTAGTTAGAATTAGAATTTCCAGCGAATTTGGTTGCTAGGCAACGAACATTGCATGTATTGGTTTTACTATCTATTACACTTCTTCAAAACAGTGCTAACACATTGTTTGATACAATTGGGGAGATAAAAGGTCCGTTTTTATACTGTTTTAGATTTAAAATGATATTAAATTCATGGCTGCTTAGTCAGAAGTGACGTCAGCGCGAACGCACATCGCTGAGAGACGGTCTTCGGTTGCCTAGCAACAGCACAATGAAGATGATAAGACATCAACTTCTATGTGTAATGAAGCCCGAAGGTTCATTCTATATGTGTATAAAGTTTCAGCAAAAACTGCCAACCCAGTAAAAAGATATCAACCAGCTCTTAGTTATTTTTGACTGACCCTCGTATATATAATAGATATGCATGATTAACTCTTTGCATGCTGGGTAATTTTTGTGCTTTTGTTGTCGTCTGCTGACTTTTTTTCAAAATCAACTTTTAAAAAATATTTCATGTACTCTATCAGTGTCAAATGGTTTGGATCCATATTAGGGCCGACTTATTTGGGTCCAAACTATTTGCAAAGGACTAGCAGCAGACGACAAAATGGGAGCACAGTGGCTTAGTGGTAGAGTGCTTGACTCGAGGTCGAGGGGTTGCCGGTTCGAGCCTCATCAGCGGCAAGCTGCGCTGTGTTCATGAGCAAGACACTTTAATCCCTGCTTTGTACTGGTTCAACCAAGGAAGACATGTCCCGACATAACTGAAAAAGTGTTGAGTTGGACATAAAGAATCAAATCAAACAAAGAAAAGCAGACAACAAAAGTGGTCAGTAGCCAGGAAAGTTTTAACATAAAGGGTCCAGATTTTGAGTGAAGCTTAAATTGTACTTATCTCGGACTATACGGTAGACATTCTAAAATTTCAAACACTAGTTGCCTGCCAAAAAGGCCTATACAAACAGTGCAATCTAAGATCAGGCGCCGAGGCTATAACACTTGAGTACAGTCTCAAACTCAAAATAAAGCGCAATGATTGGCTGCTTGCAGACACATGTCTGCAAGCAGCCAATCATTGTGCTTTATTTTGAGTTTGAGAATGAACTCGAGTTTTATAACCTCGGGGCCAGACTGCTTTTACATAAGCCCTTATCAGTTTCTTCCCTGTTTGCTATTCAGACAAAAAGTGCAGACCAAGATCAGACTGAAGAAGCAGTCTGATCAGGGTCTTCCCTGTTTGCTATTTTGACAAGCCTTCTGTGAATTCCAGCCATGATACCCCACATTGTATTTGATATGAGAACAGAAAGAGAAAAGTGTTTGAAATTTTAGAACATTTACCGTAGTTACTCATTTTGGATTGGAAACCTGTAAATGATTACATTAACAATGTAGACTTTGATGAGAGGTTGCTAATTAGACTGCACTATTTTGTAAACAGTGTAGAATGTTTCATTTCTGACACCAGAAACTGCTATATTTGCTAAATTAACAACAATCCTCAGCCATGGAAACATTTGGTTCATGTATGGTAAATGTTCTAAATTTCGAACACTTTCCTTTTTATGTTCGGAGTTCCCAAATGAACTGTTTGTTTTAAGGGCTAGAATTCACAAAAAGCAGTCTAGTCTGGGTCTGCACTGTTTGTCTATGCCTTTTTGTCAGGCAACTAGTGTTAATCAAATATCAGGTAATGGCATATACTAGTGTGCATAATACAATGTACACTCTTAATGCATATTACTAACATTATATTATAGAAATAACAAAACAGGCTTCTAAAATAACAGCATAACCATGGGCTTTGTCTAGACATTCTTAATGCTTTGTCACTCATAAAATGGAAGTATTTGGAGCTGCCAAGCAGGCAAAAAGAATGTATTTTCTAGTAATTGTGTGATACAGTTAAGTATGGGAGCACAGTGGCTCAGTGGTAGAGTGCTTGACTCGAGACCGAGGGGCAGGGGTTTGAGCCTCACCGGAGTCACTGCGTTGTGGTCCTTGAGCAAGACACATTTATCCTAGCTTAGTACTGGTTCAACCTAGGAAGACCCATCCCTGTTTAATCTGAAGATTGTTGATGGGACGTAAAGAATCAAATCAAACAAATCAAAATCAAGCCTCACCTGCGCCACTGCGTTGTGTCCTTGAGCAAGAACATTAATCCTAGCTTAGTACTGGTTCAACCCAGGAAGACCCGTCCCTTAATAACTGAAAGATTGTTGATGGGAGTAAAGAATCTAATCTCTCATAAAATGGAAGGATTTGGACCCGCCAAGTAGGCAAAAAGAATGTATTTTCTAGTAAATGTGTGATACAGATAAGTACAATAATGACATGGGCTTATCCATTTAGTGCTGCTGTGCAGCTATAGCCAAGTTAACCTTTAAAGCTGCATAGTCTGTAACTTTTGATCTTTTAATTTTTTAAATAATGTTTCTATTTTTCAAGAACACATGAAAAAACTAAAATTCAGGTATACATTTTACCAATGTCGTAAATCTTTACAAATTATCAGTATCAAAACAACAGCATTTATGTTAAAAATTGACTGTCTATAATTATTGGAGGGACGCAAATAATTACCAACAAGAGAAAAAACATCTGTTTTTATAAGATAATTCACTTTTCCATGCAGTTTTCAGCTAAAGTGAACAGATTTATTGTGAAAACTTAACTTAATTCTGCTTTTACAAATGATTTAAAAAGAAAAGAAAAATTTTCGAAAAATTTTCATAGTTGCATACTTAGTCTTTTTAACCCGCCAATATTTTATTCCCTGGAAATGTATTATAATGCATATATCATGGAAGCAAACACTATGAACCCTGATCAGACTGCTCCGAAGGGAGCAGTCTGATCTGAGTCCATTTTGTTTGCAATATAGGCTACTAAAGTACATGTATTTATAAGCAGATGAGATAGAGCAGGTGAAGGGTTAAGATTCTGTATAAATATTTTCTACCTGTCTTGCCTTTTGAACTGGAAGTTGGGTTAATTTAGAACTTCCTACTTCTGCCCCTGGCCCCAAGCTATCAAACTTTTTTTATGCTCAACTCAGCTGAGCATGAAATTTATCCTGCTTATAAATGTTAGAATGCCAACAATTGTTGGCATTTTAACATTTATCAGCATGATAAATACATCATCTGAGGGACTTAATTAAAGCAAGAAACTTCTTTATTTGTCAGTATTTTAGTTTTTATGAGCAGTTGAGATTTTGTGCTCAGTTGGGTTTAGCATGAAAAAAGTTTCATAACCTCGGCTTGCTCTAGATTTTGAAACAAACTCATAGATTTACTTTTGTTACCTTAAATCAGTCTGATATGATTTCTTGATGTTTGTAAGTCAAGCGTTTTCTTCATAACTATATAACGTTACAAAATGTTTTGATTCAAAAGGATTTTGTTTCATACAAATTCAGATTGCTAATTTTGCTATATGTCTCCTAGAAAACTTATGAGACATGCCAATATTTGTTTCATTATACAAATTCAGATTGCTAATTTTGTTGTATATATCTCCAAGAAAACTTATTTTCTTATTATCTCCTTTTGACTGCTGTTTAAATTTGCAAGATTTCTTGTCATTGGCTGATTATTTCAAAATAACTTTTTTGAAATATTCTTTCAGGAATATGATCAGAGTGTCAAACAGTTTTGGATCCTGATCTGGCCAGACATTTTGTTGAGCCTGATCTGGACAAACCAGGCCCCAAAAGTGTCCGCAAGTAGCCAATCATTGTGCTTTATTTTGAGTTTGAGACTGTACTCAAGGTTTATAACCTTCGGGCCTGTTTGCAAAGGTTATCAGCAGTCAACACTAAAAGTTAAAAACAATTTGTTTATGAAGTATCCTCTACTGTTATTCAGGTTCCAAAGAATGGTGCTCCAGTTGAAAACAAAGAAGATCCAACTTATCAGGTAAGTGACTGTAATGATTGGCTTCATATACAGGTTTAGATAGATAAAAATTTTCAGCGTAAAAATGTAAATATTTTCTTACCCATCAGTTTAAACATATGTTCTAGGTGCTCAAAAGAACCGTCTCATTGAGACGGTTCTTTTGAGTACCCACAACCTATGTTTTGGTTGAGAAATAAGAAAATTAAATTTTCGTTACACACTCTTAACTAAAGTCCTGCCATATAAGAAAAATGTGGTTATTTTCTGGCTTTCATTTCAACATTTTTAATTTAAGAACAAGGCCATGGAGGAGGGCGGTGGCTCATTGGTAGAGTGCTTGACTCAAGATCTAGGGGTTTGGGGCTTGAGCCTCACCGAAGAGGCACTGCATTGTGTCCTTGAGCAAGACACTTAATCCTCTGCTTAGTACTGGCTCAACCCAGGAAGACCCATCCCGACATGACTGAAAAAAAATTAGACTGGGACTTAACAAAGTACAGGGTCCACTTCCTACTTCTGCCAATCAGTTTAATGCATAACAGCTTTTACATACAGGGGTGTGCAGTGGCTCAGTGGTAGAGTGCTTGACTCGAGACCAAGAGGCCAGGGGATCGAGCTTCACCGGCGTCACTGCGTTGTGGTCCTTGAGCAAGACACATTTATCCTAGCTTAGCACTGGTTCAACCCAGGAAGACCAGTCCCTGTTTAACTGAAAGATTGTTGATGAGACATAAAGAATCAAATCAAACAAACAAACAAAACAGCTTTTACATAAAAATTGTGATTTGAAATTAAAGCTTAGAAATAGTTGTTATTCTCAAATAATTTATTCTCTTACCTGAATATGACAGAACCAACAGCTTGACTTTGAGCCAAGCTGATCAGAGTCTTTGCTTGGTGTTCAATGGGTAGGGTAGCTAAGGACCCAGATTTCCTCATGCACCCGTCCCAGCATGGACATGGACTTGGACTGGGTAACTATCAGTGGATCACTTGGCACAAATTCAAAGTGCTTGTTTTATCTCGTGCTTGCTTAATTTACATTTTTTGCATATATTCTAGGTACCAACAAACAATGCCCCCGTTACCAAGAGTGAGGATAACCTACTGAACCTGGAGAACGAACTAGAAAGTATCGAAAAGGTAAGGCACACACACTCACTGAGCCTACTATGCTGAACTGTGAAAGAATTTTAAGAGACAAAAAAAGTACTGTTAATTCGGAAATTTTTGTGAGAATTTTATTTTCGTGAAGGCGTTAAAACACAAATTTGTGATCTAAAAATGTGACTTGGGCATGATTTACTTACATAAGTAAATGACAGAGTGATTTCGCCATTTCGCAAGGATTTTATTTTCACGAAACTTCGCGAAAATATCCGAATTTTAAAGACCAAGAACTATTTAAATAAAAAATACCAACTATATGAGAAAACTTATGAAGAAAGACTTAGAACTGTTAACTTAAACAACAAAAAAATGATAATAATAAATCTCTTTTGTTATAATATTTTTTTGTAATTATTATTATTTTTTTTAATATAATATCTTTATTTTATATTAATAGACCCATTAGCTCATAGGGACAGAGCTTAGGAGTAAAACCATAGGTTTTTGCGTTCTGAAATAGGTGAATGGAGAGTTTCTCCAGGCTACCTTAGAACCATAACTAATCTAATCCTAACATTATGGTCGTGGAGGAATGTTGAAAGAGATGCTGGCTGTTTTATTGCAGCATTAGCTTGCTTCACTGACTATCAAACAGTTTATAATATATGTATTATAGTTCTTCATTAATCATTAAAAGTACATGGTCTATAAGAATAGATTTTCTCCATTTGTAAGATATTTTGTTAGTTGTTATAAGATAATAGAATGGTGGCAGTCGCACTACCACTGGTTTTGATGTAACATTAAAAGTTTTTTTTTTCTGCTGAATTGTAATAATCTAGAGAATAGCTTCAACAAAAACCGGTTGATATTTTTAACATTTATCATTGTTGAGATGATGGCAGTACCCTGTTTTAGTAGGAAAATAAGCTTAACTGCCACTTCTTTTGGTGCTAACTTACACATAAAGAATCTGGACTACTCCATCCCAGTTAAACTTTATTGTTTACTAAAGAAAGCAAACAAGTATTTCCTAATCCCACTGCTCCTATATTTGGTGGGTACTTTTATTTAGCGGTAAAAACAAAAATCGCAATAATATGAGACAGTGAAATACAGTTTCGAAATCAGTTACACAGTAAGTAATAAATGGACACACACCCGTAATATGTTGGTATCCATATAGTCAAAAACTAATTTTTGAACGGTAGAGTATGTTTCAACGTAGTGGAAACAATGTCTTAAAATGGGCCACTATTAAAGGAAAGAATATGCTCCCCACAGGGAGCATATTCTTTCCTTTAAAAGTAGCCCCTATGAGAATAGAAAATAACTTTAAAGGGCATTAAATTGAGAAACTGCCAAAATTAGAATACGTCAATATGGCAGACTTTTAAAATCGCCAAATTTTGATGCCATGGATATTAAGTGGTTTATAGTATCAGAAAAACAAGCCATTGGTAAGAAGAGCAAAACCTGTCTAAAACGGCCACTCAAAAAATAGACAAAACAAAATTTTTTATTACAAATGGTAGCTTAATGAAGGTGGAGCATTCTGCAATACTTTTGACCTGCATTAAGTGGTAAATGGTCTTGAAAACCTTTTTTGGGATCTTTTTGAGAGTGGCCGTTTTAGACACTTTCATTCAAAAGTATAAAAGTATGTATTTCTTTTTGTTGAGCTTTCATTTTTCTATTATTTGCGGTACATGTAGTAACTGTACATCATCAGGACTTTAGTAGTGCGTATCGAAAATTTAATTTTCTTATTTCTGAACCAAAACATATGTTGTAAGTACTCAAAAGAACCGTCTCGATGAGATGGTTCTTTTGAGCACGCAAAACATTTGTTTAAACTTATGGGTAAGAAAATATTTACATTTTTACGCTGAATATGTTTGTTTATCTAAAACTGTGACATCAATCTTTTTTTTACTTTCTACAGGGCATTGAACAAATCAATGATCTAGAGGATATGTTTACTGACATCAGGTCTCCTACCACCACAGCATCATCCTCGGCAGCCTGGGGGGACGATCTAGCCTCTCTATCAACAGGCCAGACCCAGGCGCCTACACAGCCAGCCTTCTCTGTCGGTGGGGCACCGTTCTCTGCACCTCCCAGCACAATGCCACAGGGAAACAACCCAATGTTTGGACAGCCATTCCCAGCACCAGGCCCACGACCAGGTTTTGGTGCCCAGCCCTGGGGCACAACTCCCAGTCCTCAGCCAGGTATGGTGGCCGGATTTCCGGGAGCATCACCAAATCCATTTGGGGTAAGTCCTCTTGTCAATGAACCTTTTTTATACTTTAGGCAATCTTCCTTCTAGTTTGATACAATTTGAATTTATTACTTTATGTTCAGAAATTTTTGCGAGATTATTATTTTCGCGAATAACAATAAAAGACATATTTGCCACGTTAAAAGTTTGTTTAGGGCATGATTTACCTACATCAGTAAACAACATAGTGATTTCGAGAGGGTTTTATTTTCATGAAACTTCGCATAGGCGAAGTTTCGCGAAAATAAAACCCTCATGAAATTTTCCGAATTTACAGTATATTTTTAAGGGTTCAAAAGAATAAAATTTCCAAATTCTACTGAGGATTATTTTATCTTGGCGAATGGTGCAGATCCAAATGAGATGCCACATAGTATGACATCTCATCTGTGCCTTCATTGTCAGTATGTCCATTTAATGTTTTCCAGTTAACAAAAGGTTAAAATGCTTTATCTTCCATACACCTTATGTACAACCAACAAAGGCTGATGAGTCAGTGCATTTGCATATACTGGTTTTTCAGCTATTGCTAATCGCCTATGTGATGTATACAAAGTTCTTGCACACTGGACGTTTTGTCAGCCCTGATCTGGGTCCAATCTGTTTGCAAAGGTTATGAGCAGAAAACAGTAGTAGGTAAACAGTTAATAGAGAAATTTTAAAAGAATAAGACCTTTTCCTATGTCTGGTCAGTTTTTGTAACCTCATTTTATTGTTTTTTAGGCTCCTAGTCTGCCTCCACGAGTTGGTGTGGGTCTTCCCCCACCCCCAGGAGGATTTCCACCAACCCCATTTCCGGGACCCGGACAACTTAATAGACCAGGATTTCCAGCGGTGCCTCCACAGAATGTTGGGGTAAGTTTGAATTGACAGGCCTCCAGATAAGAGTACATAATTGGAAATTATTTTTCCTATTTCTCAACTGAAACAAATGTTGTGGGTACTCAAAAGAACCGTCTCATGTTTAATTTGATGAATAAGAATATGATAACAATTTTATGCAGGGCTTACCCTGCCATTAGCCATTGTAGCCATTTGCTAATAAAAATGTAGAATGCCTACAAATATAATTCATTGGCTAAAAGTACACTCTAGGTATGTCTGTGAAAAAGTGTATTTTGATCAGCTTTTGGATTTTCCTATATTGCTTTTATTATTCCTTCACACTTTATTATTGTGTCATATTTAACTCTTTAAAAGCTGGATTTTTTTTCAATACCATCAGGGCGTTAAACAGTTTGGATCCAGATCAGATCCGACATTTTGTCGGGCCTGATCTGGGTCCAAAACTGTTTGCAAATGTATTGATCAGCAGATGATAAAAGTCACCGCAAGTGGGCAAAGAGTTAAATACAGAACAACTTCTTGATACCACTTTCTGGCTAAAACCTTGGCTTAAGTCAATTTCATTTGGCTAAAGTGTTGGCGACAATAAATTCTGAGCCATGGCAGGTCCTGTTATGCTAAAAAATATTGCTAATCTGGACCTATGAAATTTGAATAAGCATTTTATTCTGATATCACATCATTTTTGCATGACATCACAATGATGTCATGTAAAATTCAGTGCAAGGTCATTACTTTTCATTTATGTTTGTATTATGTTTTTGACATCACATGTTAACTTGGCTGCAGCATTATCATTACTTAATTGCCTGTTGACCTGTTTATATTATATGCATTGGTGAAAATTTCCAAGATTATTCCTGAATTCAGCATTCTGAAGGCAGGAATCCTTAGCCTGGGATAGAATTCTTATCTTACTAGGTACACAAGTGCATTGGTTGGGTACACAACAATTCATCGAAAACCATTTTGTCCATATGACAATTGGTTGCATACTACTTTTGGTCAATGCGACTTTCTGTCCACGAAAAAATAGTCTGGTACGACATTCTGTTGAAATTGTCAGCTCAATTATTTTATATAAAAAAATAAATATATAAGAGATCACTTTGACTACATTTTTCACCTCGCTGACATACAACTTACAAAGGCACGCTCAATTAATTTTATGAAAGGGTAGAATGTGGCTTAAACTGTTGTTGTGCATCAAAGCTGATAATTGTATAACGGTACTAATTATAATGGGCAATCTAAAGTTTTCAGCATCAATCTTCAAGTGAAATGTTTTAAAGGTAAGTAGAACTCACCTTTGTGAGATGATAGATTATTTGTTCCTCATATCTGTTTTTGGACTGGTTTCATTCTGTGTTGCTAGGCTGAAAGACACTGCATCATGTTCCCAAGACGTCCCAAGCCTTCTCCCTAATAAAGAGCTCCAGGATCCAACTAGCCAAGCTCTACAATTGGAGGGCAAAAAGGATTTAAAAAATATGGTTTTATGTCAAGTCAGTTTTTGACTAAAATTTGACGAATTCGACGAATTTCTACAAATTTTTGACCAATTATCATATTTGACGAAAGGTTGTCGACGAAACGTCATATCGACCAAATGCTGCATTCGACCAAACGGTAGTTTTGATGAAATGGTTTTCGACCAAATGTCATGGATTCCTATCGTTGTATTGGCACTCATGCATATAGTTTGTCAAGTGACGTTATTGTTATGACAAAGTGACTTCATCATGTAATGTCACATCTCCGCATATTCAGGAACTTTTGGGAGTTTATTTTAAAATAAAAGTGAGGCATTGAATGGTGAGCAAGAAAAAAATCCAGTATTCGTGTGAGGGTCGGATAGAAAATCCTTCCCTTGGGATCACCGTTTGTCATCACTCGGCAAGCCTTGTTATGCCAAACAGTGATCATCAGGATGGATTTTTCTGTCGCACCCTCACACTCCTGATAGATATTTATATTCCATTCACTGTATCACATGGGTATGTCCATACTCAGGCCTCCAGATAAGAGTGCAGATTGGAAAACTATTTTCAGATTGGAAAACTATTTTCTTTATTTCTCATCCAAAACATATGTTGTGGGTACTCAAAAGAACCATTTATATTGATGGGTAAGAAAAAAATTGAAATTTTAAGCAAATAAAATTTCCTTATCTGGATCTATGATTTGTGTGAGATAGAAAAATCCGTCCCTTAGGATCACCGTTTGTCATCACTCGACAAGTCTTGTGATGCCAAACAGTGATCATCAGGATGGATTTTTCTGTCCCACCCTCACACTCATGGTATGGTAAATTTCCTTAAATTTCGAACTAGTTGTCTGGCGAAAAGGCCTAGAGAAATAGTGCAGACCCAGATCAGACTGCTTCTGAAGAAGCAGTCTGATCAGGGCCTTCCCAGTTTGCTATTCTGACAGGCATTTTGTGAATCCAGCCTTGATAAACAACATTTTATTTGAGAACAGCCAGAGAGAAGTGTTCGAAATTTTAGAACATTTACTGTATGTTTCAGGCTCCAGCTCCTGCCCCAGCCAATGACCCCTTTGGTGACCCCTTTGCTGTTGGTGATTCCGGGGGAGGATTTGATGATAACCTGCTAACCCCAGATAAGATTGAAGTACCATCAGAAGAGCCAGAGCAACCCCCGCCAGGAAAGAAAGATGCATTTGGAGATCTTGTAGCTATAGGACCAAAAGATAAACAAACCAAATCACCTAAACAAATGTTTGTTGAACTCGCCACCCCTCCGAAAAAGTCTTTAAATGAGTTAAAAGTGGAGAAGAGTCCATCCCCTAAACCCGTGTCCCCAACAGGATTTCAGGCAAGTGGGGCTACAGATGGAGACCAAGAAAACCCTGCTTCATCCCTAGACTTCAGCACTTTGAATCAGTTTGGAGACAAGGATCCATTTGGATCTGGAGACCCATTTGGGTCCAGTGACCCATTTGTGAATTGTTTTCCAAATCCGGCTCAGAAACAAGATGCAGCTGCACCAAAGCTAGAACTTCCTGCACAGAACGGCACAAATAGTTCCTCTGCACCTTCCCCTAATGCACTTTTTGGAGGATCTATTTTTGATGATGATTTTAACTTGCCAGTGCCAAAGGAACCACCTCCTCCTTTGCCAACAAGTATTGACAGTGTAAGCCACTCCTCCTTAAATATCCCTCCTCCTCCTCCTAGAAACAATATAAGTGTATATACTCCTTCAAATACTCAACATACCCCACCCTTACCTCCCAGACCAAGGTCTAGTTCGGATAAAAATCGAGCAGCTGATGTGTTGCACGTTCAGCCAACTCCACCGTTGCCGCCTCGAAGATATTTGAACAGTACGGATAGCAATAGTTCAGTGCCAAATGATGAACTCTCTAGAGAATCACCCAAAGATAGTTCAAGTGTAAATAGTCAAGATGCCGAATTAAATGAACAAAGTCAAACCATTAGTAATAATAATAACAATGTATCTGAGGCCAAAGGTAGTAGTAATAATGATAATAATGTATCTGAGGCCAAAGGCATTAGTAATAATAATAAAAATGTAATTGAGGCCAAAGGCAATAGTAGTAATAATGATAATAATGTATCCGAGGCCAAAAACAAACTGTCTTTGGCCTCAGATACATCATTATCATTATCAAATGAAAAAACACTTGGCGACAGAACTCAGAGTGATCAGATTGATAGAGAACTCACAATTGATAATCATAAACCCTTTGAAAAAGGTGAAGTTGGATTGAATAATAGCAATACTTCTGAATTGAAACGAGATGACAACGAAAGTGTATCTCAAACTAAACTTGACAAAACCAAATGTGATTCACAAGTAACTCCGAATGTTTCCGATGAGAAATTAAAGAATCTCAATAATAACAGTGTAAGCAATTCTAGTGGGGATCAAACTAACTGTGATATTGAAAGAATCTCAAATGCCAGCTCTAGTTCTAGTCAAACTGAAACAGTGACGGAAAGGGTCAGAACTGGTAGGGCATTTATAAAAGAAGCTGATAGTAATTACCACAAGTCATTATCAGTGTCAGTGTCGGACCCTTTTGAAACAATAGACCCTTTCGCTTCTGATGATCCTTTTACACAAAATGATCCCTTCTCACCAGATCCTTTTGCTTCAGACCCCTTTTCAGATTCTATATCCACCACAAGTGTATCTTCCACAACCAGTAGTAATGATCCGTTTACCTCAGCAATCACTAGCCAAAAGTCTTCCAGCTCCACCAATGTAGACGCCAGCGATGACCCATTCTCTGTATTCGACAACACCTTCGAACCTTTTCACTTTGACAAATCGAAAAAGTCTAAGGTCAAGTTAAAATTTTAGGAAGGTATGTATGATTAGTTTAACCCTTAATGCGCCAATGGCAACAAAAGTCGTCTGCTTTTCTCGTCTGCTGAATTGTTTAAGAAGCCTCTACGGCAAACAGTGTGGACCCAGATCAGACTGCTCCTATAGGAGCAGTCTGTTCTGGGTCCACGCTATTAGCTTCTATACTTAATTCGTTGGTAATGTAAGGCAATTATTTGCAGCAGACAACATTTTCCGATACATTTTTTATTGGCACTTTAAGGGTTAAAGTAGAATTGTTCAACACACAGCCTTAACCATTACAGCGCCAATCTAAACAAAAGTTGTCTGCTTTTGTCGTCTGCTGAAATGTTACAGCAGGAGCAATCTGATCTGGGTCCACAGTTGGCCCCTACACTTACAATAGTCAGTAATGTTAGCAAATATATGCAGCAGATGACTTTAGCAGATGGCAGTTTTAGATGCATTTTTCGCAGGGGCTCAGGCCTCCAGATAAGAATGTGTATTGTAAAACTATTTTCTTTATTTCTCATCCAAAACATATGTTGTGGGTACTCAAAAGAACCGTCTCAATGAGACCGTTCTTTTGAGCACCCAAAACATGTTAAAACTGATGGATTAAAAATAGTTTACAATTGTACGCTCAAAATTTTTGTTTATCTAAACCTATTATTATAAGTACCAAAATCTCATGTACTGACCCATATATTTTGACAGGGAAAAGTTAACGTCTCCAACTCCTCATAAAACTCTTAAAAACTAATCTATTTGGTTGTTACTTTAAATATTTGCATGCTGGAATAGGGAGCGCAGTGGTAGAGTGCTTGACTCGAGACCGAAGGGCAGCGGGTTCGAGCCTCACCGGCGTCACTGCGTTGTGGTCCTTGAGCAAGACACATTTATCCTAGCTTAGTACTGGTTCAACCCAGGAAGACCTGTCCCGCATAACTGAAAGATTGTTGAGTGGACGTAAAGAATCAAATCAAACAAATTAAACAAAGCATGCTGGAAAAATTTTACGTTTTCTTTGTTGTCTGCTGATTTTTTTTTTTTCAAAGTTTTTTGAAAAATTCTTTCAAGAATACCATCAGAATACAGAATATCAACCAGTTTGGATCCAGATCATCACCAAAATTCCCTCATGCCTGAGCTGAGTACAGACTGCAATTGTTTTCAGCAAACAAAACTATCATGTAAAAAGTTTATGGCTGAAGCTATAGCCTTGGAGATGGGAAAAAATAACACCATTAAAATATAATTAATATATAATCTTAAATTGGATCTGTGGCAGAGGATCAAATCAGGGCTCGCCCTGCCATTAGCCATTGTAGCCATTTGTTACTAAAAATGTAGAGTGGCTACAAATATAAGTCATTGGCTAAAAGTACACTCTAGGTTGTTCAAAAATTACATACACTACTCAAAATTTGATAGGGATCACATTTTTAATGCAACATAAAATTTTGACAAGTTATTTAATTGAATCCGAAATAGAAACATAATGATTGAAAATATATCATTCAAAAACTCTTGTAATTGTAATGTCAAATGCCAATGCATCCACGCGTGGCTACTGCGAATGTCTGGGCACCACCCACCCACCCCCCCACCCCCACCAAGTTGATGTAAGACAGGTGATTCTAGATAACTGAATGTTAACATTGTTTTAAATTTGTTGTGAAACTTGCCTAATAACTCGTATCACCTCCACAGCATCAATTACAGCACGATATCTCATGTGCATGCTTGTAGTCAGAGTCTGTATCGGGTTTTGTGGAATCGGACTCCATTCAGCAACCAATGCAAGCTTGAGCTTCTGTAAAGTCCTGGGTTGCACAGATCTGGCTGAAATCACACTCTGAAGAATGTCCCATGCATGTTCAATTGGATTCAGGTGCGGTGATCGAGCTGTCCAGTCCATACGAACAACTGTCTCGCATTACAGATAGGCGTTAGTGACATGTGCACGGTGGGGATGGGCATTATGTTCCATCAGAATAAATTCTGGACCGATAGCACCCGCATATGGCCTCACAAACTGATAGAGATTCTCATTGCAATACCTCAATGCTCCGTTTTCAATAACATGCAAGTCAGTTTTTTCCCGTTGACGCTAAAGCCTGTCCAAACCATGACTGAGCCCTTGCCATAACGGTCATGTTCTGCCATATTTAATTCATCAAATCTCTGTTTGGGCATTCTCCACACCAAATGACGTCTATCAGTAAAATCCAGACAGAATCTGGACTCATCAGTGAATAGCACTTGTGCCCAGTCACGAATAGACCATCTGATGTGAGTTCTGGCAAAGTCTAACCTGTCCTGCATGTGTTGTCTCATCAATGGAAGGGGTATAGCAGATCTCCTGGCATTCAATCCAAACTCACGAAGTCTGTTTCTCACTGTTTGTATTGAAATGGGCACTACAGTTCCATTCCTGAACTCTTATTCAAGGACGTAGTGTTTGGAAACAGTTGACGTCGAGATTGAATCAACAATAAAGGGTCCTGACGTTGAGTTGTAGCCTGTCACATCCTCTGCCATGTCTGTGCGAAGGATCTCCATGGGTTAGATGACGATTTCACTTTCGAGATATCAAACTCGGTGACACATTCAGAATCCCAGCGACACGATGTTGGGAGACAGCAGATTCTAACATTCAGACGCCATGGTTCATTTCTATTGAACTTAAACAAGCTCTAAACCGTCCCCGAGGCATTTTAAAGTGCCAGGAATCAAATTAAATCCTTTTCACGGTTAGAAGATGAAAATTGACAATTTTGATGTGCCAGTTGGAATGCAGTGTTACACAAGATTTTAAGAGTGCATGGGCTCATTTGCAAAGTGTGCGCAGTGTGCACTTTCGTCAGTACTGCAATGTACATTGTATACGAGTTGCTGCTAGGATTGCACACTTGGCCATGAATTTGTACATTTACAATGCAAATTTTGATGGATAAAAGATGATCCCTTTCAAACTTTGAGTAGTATATTTGCAAAAAAGTGTATTTTGATCAGCTTTTGGATTTTATTATTGTGCCATGTTGTACTCTTTTTCTCTGTTTGCTATTCTGACAAGCATTTTGCAAATTCCAGCTCAGGTGACATACATTTTATTTGAGAACAGAACAAGAAAAAATGTTCACAATTTTAGAACAATTACTATACTTGATAACAAGTCATTTATAGGGAATAGAGAATTGTAAATATTTGTTTTTTTAAAAAATTGCAGGGGTTTCACTAACTTTTTTGACATCCAGGTGTCAAGGCAAAGAAGGCGGGTGATTTTACACTTTTTGCATTTAAATTACAGTAAAACCAGTCTAAGACAGCAGTCTCAAAGGGACCAAAAAATTGGTTTTTAAGACCAATTATCGCTTAATGCAGGTCTAAAGTATTGCAGAATGCTCCAAGGGGAGCATTCTGATATACTTTCGACCTTCATTAAGCTACCATTTGTCATTAAGATTTTTGTTTTGTCTATTTTTGAGTGGCCGCTTAAGACAGGTTTTACTGTAAACAAATTCAGCAAAAGTAGCAGGCTCTCCTCTTAAAGTGATAATACCGACTTTTTTTGATATACATTTATAATAGAGCTAATAGTATACTGGGAACCATATGACCATTTATTTTGTTGAAACTGCTCCAATTAGCCCATTATTTAATTGCACTCACATGCCACAGGGGATCGCCATTAATCACTTGAATACTCCAAGAAGAATTCCTCAGGAAGCACTACACAAGGTGCAGTTATCAGGTCAAGCAGGTTAATTACAGTCAGTGTATAATGTTCGGTCTGATCTATTTCTAAACTGTTTGGAAAGATTATCAAAGAGTGTCAAACAGTTTGGATCCAGATCAGGCCCTGACAATATGTCATACCTCTTATCAAAATTTTTTGTAAAGCTTATCAGCAGACGACCAAACAGGTTTAAAGTAAAATGGTTTGAGCATCAAGCACCGCATCTGTGTTTGATTATAGTCTGATCAGTGTTTTCACAGCAACATAATGGGTAGCTAAAGTAGCAAAGCTTCAAGGACTCTGGCTAGAATAGGCAGATTCATGAAAAACAGGCGCAACTCAGATCAGCTTGGATATAGACACTGCATGGTCAGAGTCTTTGCTGTCTGCATGGATCAATGTGCAGGCTGATCTGAGTCTGTTACAATTGCAGCCATTTTGTTGGATTGGACCTAATAAACTGGACTTAGTTTGAATTTTCAAGAATTAGCTCAGATTTATGGAAATGACAATAGGAATGATAAAACAATGCAAATACATGTACTCTTTGCGAATACAGGATTATTTTGAATGTTTTAATTGTCTGCCTTTTTCTTTAAGAAATCACTTCTCCAAAAAACTTTTTTCAGGAATGCAATCAGAGCACCAAACAGTTTGGATCCTGATCAGGTCCCTTATTTTGATGGGCCTGATCTGGGTTCAAAATGTTTGCAAAGCAGAAGATATCATGCTCAGAGCTAGATGTTACAATTTCAATTAATGCTATTAACTATTACTTACTTAGGGGCCCTGTACCAGACTGCTTATTTCTGTAGTGCAAACATGTAAGGTAGCCCCTGTCTAAAGTAATTCGCATTCTTAGCACTTGAAGCCATTATTACTCAATGAAATAATTGAATGGAAGCACAGCCTAAATATAAGCTCTCTCCACTGAGATGTGGTGCCATTAACTCACAGCTAAGGTGACAGACACTTGATTTAAAGCTATTTGGCAACCATGAGGGAAACATGTCAGCAGCCAGCTATTGGTTTTATGGGCAATAAACTTGCTTTAATCACCTTAGCTGATGAAGAAGCAGAGTGGTAAAAATAAATTAGTTATTAATGAGGAATTTATTTTTGATCAAGATAAATATTAATAGGGCCGGAATATTCCCTTTAATGAAACCACTGAAAATGTCACATAAATACAACAGAAAATCTGTTCATTTGTCAAAGAGGATCTTACATAAGTGATCATTTAGTATTGATTATGTATGTCTTGTGTATGTCTTTTACATTCCACCAACAGTGAATGTCATATGGGGACAACCCCCTGGAAAAGCCTTCTATTCTCAACACAGACTTGAGAAGCCAGCCACATGCAAAATGTTAACATCATTTTATTTTGGATTTTCTTGCAGGTGAATGATCCTTTTGGAATGGCCCCAGCCAATTTTACTGCTGCAAAATAGGTGAGTTTCATTGGAAAAGTGGGAGTGTTTGGCCATACCAAATAATTTTTTAGATTTTCATCCCCACCCGCCCCTATGAAATATAAGCAAATAAAACAAAATAGGGGTGGAAGGTTTTTCAGAAAAACCTTCCACCCCTATTTTTTATTTGCTTATAAAAGAAAAAAAGTTTGAAAGAGGCTGAAATTTTTTGGTGCAATTTTTCTTGCCAGCATTTTTACAAAACAGAACAAAACAAGTTTCTTTCAGTACCATTCTGCCCTTTAAAGCAGTCAGAATAATAAAAAAAAAATGAAAAAATAAAAACCTCCCACCTGCCCCAATTTTTTTCAAAATTTGGATGAGAATCTAAAAATTTATCATCATACCAGTTTTAATCGACTATAATAAATCATAATTCCATGGATCTTTGGGAAAGTTTTGAACAAAAAAAAAAATGTCTTTTTTTATGCTGGTAGGGGGGAAATCTGGTGACATTTCTAAGTTGTTTGACAAAGTCTGAGGAATATAGTTGTTTCGCCCACTTATTACTCAAGACAAGCTGCTTATAGGCAAAACGCTGTGTGGAATTTCATTGTCAGATCCTCGTGGCTTGCTTATCCCATCCACATGACTTATCCCATCCACATGGTTGCAAATTGGAATTAATAAGCTAAGGCTAATTATTGAAAATTTATGCCAAAATATTATTGTGAAATATGAAAGTGGTAATATTAACTGCGGCCGACATGAAGAATGATTTCAAATATACTTCTGAAGTCACTGAAATGCCTCAACAAGGTGATTCTCATTATTTCTGCTACTGTGAAAGTAAAACATATGTAACAAGGCCACTCTCAAAAAGACCACAATTTGGTTTTCAAGACCAATTATCGCTTAATGCAGGTCAAAAGTATTGCAGAATGCTCCAAAGGGAGCATTCTGCAATACTTTCAACCTTCATTAAGCTACCATTTGTCATTAAGATCATTGTTTTGTCTATTTTTGAGTGGCCAATTTACACAGGTTGTACTGTATGTTGCGCCATGTCATCTTTATCAACAGGTACTGATTTTTCTAACATCAATGAAAATAAACCAACCCTGGAAATGCTATAATCTAAATTTTACTTCCATTTTGAGTTGCTGAACTCTATTTACTCATGTTTTAGCTGCAGCTGGAAAATTTGTTGGTAAAAGGACCAACTGCAATAAATCTGATTGTTGATGCAAAACTGGCAGAATTCCTATAAATTCTTAAAAATCACAAGGCAGGCAAGGAAAAGGATCCATCATTATGTATTGGTGTCAGGGACAATCATACCCTTGGATCTGAATTATTTCACCAGAAACTCAGCAGTTCTATGTTTCTGATAAATTATTCTAGTCCTTGGGTGGAATATCCTTGTCCAAAACATTGACATCATCTGTCTGTTCGTCCGGAACCATATCTCAGTGCCCAAATTTCTGGCTTTGTGTGATGTCATTGATAGATTGTATCCATCTCTGGAAACTTTATGAATGGCACCATATGATCGTAAAAACTCGTGAAATGGCCAAAAATGCAGCTTATCAGTTATGTAAACAAATTGTGAGAATGCATTACAAGCATAGAAGCCCCCCCCCCCCCCCCCCCCACACACACACAACCACACACACACACACAAAGACTGTGTGTCACTTCACCTATAACATGTTCTTGCAAGATTTTTTCAAGATTTTGACGCTCTTCAACTGATGTAATAAGCGGTTTATATACTTCCAGATAAGAGAGAGTTCATAATTAAAAATTAATTTAAATATTTCTCAGCCAAAACATATGTTGTGGGTACTCAAAAGAACCGTCTCGATGAGACGGTTCTTTTGAGCACCCAAAACATTTGTTTAAACTGATGGATAAGAAAATAATTAAATTTTTATGCTCAAATTCAACATTACCTTTGGTTTATATATTTTTCAGGCACCATCCTTTACAGTATAGAGTAGGAAGAGAAGCCATGTGAACAAATACTGAATGGTTGCCAAGCTCCTGTCACAGTGAACAGAATGATTGCTGTTTCTTCTTGTCATAGTGCACCGTTCTTCACAGTCTCATAATTATCAATGCACTTGTCACATGTTAGACCACTATGCTTGGCATACCCTAGCAGACATCTATGGTTGTATATTTCACATTACAAACTGCTTGCCACTTCAGGCATTTTTAGCTAAGAGTGCATAAGTAAAAAGTAGTCTCCTAATTTCTCAATTATAACATATGTTTCGGTTACCCAAAAGAACCGTCTCATTGAGACGGTTCTTTTGTGCAGCCAAAACAAATGGGCCAGTGTGTGAGATTCCAACAATGTGGTATGTGAGACCAGCAAAGCCTCAGATCACCCTGCGCATACGCGCAGTCTGATCAGAGCCTTTGCTAGTCGCTTGTATAGTCTATGACTGTTAAGCTACTAACTGAACACCATCTGGAAAAAAGCTTAAGAGGAGGCTGCACATGCTTGTCTGAGTCTACACGTGTCAAAATGCCACATTGTTGGAAATCACATACCACGGCTCATAAATGTTTAAACCAATGGATAAGGAATTATTCACAATTTTACTCCCATTTTTTGTCGGGATGAAATTTGTAAGGTCTTACATATTTCATCCCAGTACTATAAGTGATGAGCAATTTGTATGCTGAAATATGTCATTATGATTATTCTCAAACATTCACTGTTCATTGTAGATTTTTCATCCTTTTAAAAATAGAAAATGTAAACAAAAGGGCCAAAAAGTATGTATGAATAGTGTAATCCCAGAATGGCCTTATTTGAGCATTCAGATGAGGTGCTTCATTTTCAGGTTTCAGAATGGATGGAACCCTGAATCCTACATTTTCAGAATACATGCTGATATTTGTAAATTATAACTCTTAAATGGAAGTTCTGAATTTTAATTCTGAAACTAAACTTCCATTTTAGGGTGACTTTACAGTATGTAACATCTAGATGTTTACTGACTATAAAGCAGTACAGGTCATACAAATAATCGTACCATATTCAATCTAATAAAGGCACAGTGTGTAGAACTTTTTCAAAATTCTGTACCATCTCTTGAAAACTGTAGATCCAGAGAAGCCAGCTGTTCAGGATTGACATTTTTTCCACCCTCATACTGCATTCATATTATTAACCCTACTCTGGCAAACAGTGATGACCTAGATGAAATGCTGCATAATGTGGCATTTCATCAGGGTATACACTGTTTGCTAAAATAAAAAAAACAGTCTTCAGGGACAAAAATACCTCATAGTATAGAATTTTTTATGGCAACCCCTTAATATAAAAAAATGGACGATTCCATCCTTATTGTATCAATATGTAAAGGGATATTCCATCAAAATGAAAAGGGATATTGACATTACACGGCTTGTCAGTGACTGGAAATCAGTTCATATTGTATAAACAAACCATAAAGTATTCAGTGTGAGCTTACTAGGATGAATATGGTATTGATATCTGTTTGTTACATGGAGGCATACGTGCAATGTGGCAATGTCCGGTGAAACTGCACATAGCATTAGCTAGTAGGGATAACTCTTTCTTGACTGACAGAGATAACTCTTGACTCACAAAGCAATATTTCTTTCTTTACTGACAGAGATCACTCTTGACTCACAGAGAGATACATAACTCTTTCTAAACTGAGAGATAACTCTTAAATTCTTGACTCACAGAATCGACCATCCAGTTTTATACAATGAAGACTGGGTGTTCAATTATACAGTAAAACCTTTTTTAAACGTCCACTCAAAAATAGACAAAACATAGATCGTAATGACAAATGGTAGCTTAATGAAGGTCGAAAGTATTGCAGAATGCTCCCTTTGGAGCAGTCTGCAATACTTTTAACCTGCATTAAGCAAAAATCGGTCTTGAAAACCGTTTTTCGGTCTTTTTGAGGTTTTACTGTATCAGCCAGTGCAAGGAATTTTGGTACTTAACACATTGCCGAACAGATCAGGCTCCGGTGAGCCTGCACATTCCTGCAGAGCCTTCCTTGCTCACATACAAAAGTAAGGAAGTAGATTAAGGCTTACCCTAAACTTTAGACCTCCATCCCCACTAGATGGCTTCATAGGCATGCTTTAACAGTGACTTAGGGACATGTACCAAGACCTTGTGTGCTGGCCCATATATGTTGATGGGTCATGGGTTAAGTTTGCATATAACATTGTGTTTATCAGTTAATAGTGCAGACTCTGATGAGATCCGATTAATACACCAATTTACAGGTTTTTCTGGTCAAGAATTGGTTTATGTTATTAGTGCTCAGTACGTTAGTCATTTTGCTGTGATTTTTATTTTCCCTGTGTATTATTCACATTATATTAACCGTAATGCACCCATAATGGTCAAAATTCCATAGAGCATAGGTCACAGAGATTTGACCACTCTGAGTGCAAATAGTTGTCTGGTCTATGCAATAAAATACCCTGTATGTTTATTTTCACCTATTACATGTCAAGCCCTATGTTCTCTGAAAATCAGCAAATGTGTAACAAAATTGAAGTCTGCCCCAGTCTTGACTTTCTGGGATAGTCTGGCTTTTTTTGGATGATTATATTTTCTATTACTAGATAGGTGTATGGTACCTTCTCTAAAAACATTGAGGTTGTTCAAATGAGGGTCCACAAATTGTGCTGTTTTCTATGAACCAAAATCATGCATCCAATTTTAATATGGGTATAGGATCTGTGGTGAAAACAACCAAATTTTTTTATTAACTCTGGCCATCAACTAGATCAATTCAATTGTTCTTGGATTTGACTCTTCTAATTATGCTGTATCAACACTCTTTTGGCATTATTTGAACAATGCACAATTCACTTCAACTGGAATGTTCATGAAATGGTCCCTGTTTTCTGCTACCAGTCCTGTATTATATGACTTTTTGGTTACTGTTAAGTCGACACCTCATGAATGCGTAATTAGGAATGGTCAATCTTAGACAAAGGTCAAAGCTGAAAATGAGGCATGGTTTTATTAAAAAGTAACTGTATCATCTTGCACCATTACCTCGGTATAGACACAAAACGCATTATTTAGTCCTTGAAATGTCAGCAAAATAACTGCATCTGAAAATGTCTATGTAACATAAGCATAGAGGCAAACATTTTGGACCCAGATCAGATGCTCCTGTTTGTCTTTGAGGCTTTAAATATTTTAGTGGGCGACAAAAAACATACATTTTGTGATTATGCGCTTTAAGGGTTAATAAATGTGAGTTCAGTGTGTATACGGTTTGGATTTTCATGAAATGCATGTATGTTTGTGCGGCCCAAACACCTTATTAATTCTTCACCAAATTATAAGTAGAACCTGATTACCCTTGAATAGCAGATGAAATAGCCGAACCATGCCCAGATATGAATATTAAAGGTACCGCCTTTACAGAGAGCAAAAAGTTCTATTATATATAATTGTTGTATATTTTATTTGTGCAATATGTGAAGAGATTTTACAAAGCATCATACATACACCTATACTATTATATCAGATTATTTATGCTTAACTAGTGTTTGAAGTTGTAAAATATATACATACAATGATTGTGTGAGAAATGACTTACAGTAAATGTTCTAAAATTTCGAACGCTTTTCTCTTTCTGTTCGCAAATAAAAGATGGTTATCAAGACTGGAATTCACAAAATGCTTGTCAAGAAAGCAATCAGGGTAGAGACTGTTTCTGTAGTTAGTGTTTGAAATTTTAGAACCTCTGGCATGAGTGTAAATCATTTTGTTCAATTTGGGTTTGCTAGAGTAAATACAGTAGAGATTTCACATTTTGATGCATTGTCAGCCATATAAATAGGTTGATCTTCCCTTCCTTTGTTTCGGGTTTTAGCTTTTGCACAGTTGGTGAGCCCATTAACCCTTAATGCGCCAATCGCAACAAAAGTTGTCTGCTTTTCTCGTCTGCTGAAATGTTTAAGAAGCCTATATGGCAAACAGTGTGGACCCAGATCAGACTGCTCCTATAGGAGCAGTCTGTTCTGGGTCCACGCTGTTTGCTTCTTTACTTAATTTGTCAGTAATGCTAGACAATTATTTGCAGCAGATAACATTTTCAGATGCATTTTTTCTTGGCGCTTTAAGGGTTAACAAGGTGTGGGTCTGTCCAAAGTGTCCATATGAAAATGGTAGAGAAAGATTTGTTGTTGTTTTCCGTTATCAATTTTATAGTGTTCGCCAAAGTGAGCTTCCTCAGCCAAGTCTTTCAGTGCTTTGATTCGCTTGATGGTGCTGTTTGTTAACTTGTACAGTTTGTTTAGATAATAGTAGTCGTGATGCGTGACCCAGCCTCTTGTAAACCAGTACCCAAAGCTCAAGTAAAAACCAGATATCATAAAGTAAGTAACCAAATTATATGTGCTCAAATGTGTGTTTGGGCAGTCAGAATAGTTTATGACTAAGCTTTCTATATCGATAACCTATGTAAGACTTCAAAGCTTGTGGTAGCTGCATGTTTAAACTGATGGGTAGAAAAATAATTACAATTTTCCGCTCAGAAAATTACCTTATTTGGACCTAGGAGTAAAGTTTTCAGGGTTATTCCTCGGAATTCAGAAGTTTGAAATTCAAAGTCCTGAATTAGGCATGTTTTAATTGCTTTTCTGATTTATTTTCCATTTATCTAAAGACAATTGCCCATTCAAAGCCAACTTGGTGTCATCTGCTGGTAACTTTTGCAAACATTTAGGACCAAAATCAGGCCCGATAAAATGTCGAGCCTGATCTGGATCCAATCTTTGGTCCTTGAGCAAAACACATTTATCCTAGCTTAGTACTGGTTCAACCCAGGAAAACCTGTCCCCCTTTAACTGAAAGATTGTTGATGGGACGTAAAGAATCAAATCAAACAAAAACAAACAAACACTCTGATGGTATTCCTGAAATAATTTTGAAAAAATCAGCAGATGACAAAAGAGCATGAAAAAATTTCCCAGGGGGCAAAAAGTTAAAGCTGTTAATATTTTATAGGCTTCCTGCAAGTTTTAAGATTTGAAAGTCTAATGTTCAGGGTTTGGGACACATTGAACTTTTACCAAGGAAAATATATAAATATAGCTACTCCAAGGGTCATGAAAGCCGGAAGTGCTAAAATTGATCTTGATCAAAATTGTTCACATTATGCTCGAATGGTTATTTTATCAGGTTGTATCTCATGTGCTTCAATAACTTTAGTTTTGATTCATTTTACTATGTGCTAAAATGTGATTATACAGTAAAACCTGTCTTAAGCGACCACTCAAAAAGAAGACCAAAGAGAGCATTCTTTTGACATTCATTAAGCTACCATTTGTCTTTAAGACCTTTGTTTTGTCTATTTTTGAGTGGCTGCCTAAGACAGGTTTTACTGTCATGTTAATTGTTCAACTCTCTGATTTTACTTCAAAGCTCTCCTTTTGTTTCTGGTTGTTTATATTGAGGGCTTAGTTTTGCTTTAAGAATATGACAAGGCTTTAAGGACTTGATAACATTAAATCTTTTTTACTTTTTGCTGTTAATCATGAAATGAAAATATGAATTGAGCTAGAATTGCATAAGATACTTATTGCTCAAGGGTGTGCTACCGAACTTCATTGGCTCTGTTTACTTCCTTTATCCAAAAATAAAAAGGGAAAGTGGCTTTTTCATTGTACCTCATACATAAGGGTGACAATCTCTAGAACCTATCATTAGCTAGATATTTCACGTGTATCATCTAACTGACAGAAAGACCATTTGGAATACTAGGTTTCACATGATATATCAGGGATGAAGATGTTAACTCTGCATACTGGCTATTTTTTAATGTTTTTGTTGTCCTCTGCTGACATTTTTTTTAAATATTTTTTTCAAAAAATTCTTACAGGAACACTATCTGAGTGTCAAATGCTTTGGATCCAGATCTGGATTGACAGTCCTGGTCTGGGTCTTAACTGTTTGCAAAGGTTATCAGTAGAGTTAAAGAATTGCTGTCAATTGGGCCTTAAGGATGAACACAGCTGAATGTATGCTAATATGTTAACTCTTTGCATGCTGGGTAATTTTTCATGTTTTTGTCGTCTGCTGACTTATTTTAAAATTAACTTTTTCAAAAAATTCTTGCAGGAACACTATCAGTGTGTCAAATGCTTGGGATCCAGATCAGGACCGACATTCTGTTGGTCCTGATCTGGGTCCTAACTATTTGCAGAGGTTATCGGTAGACGACAAAAGTCGCCTCTAGCAAGGAAAGAGTTGCTTTCAATTGGTGCCTTAAGTATGGTCACAGCTTTATATTCACCTAAATGTGCCTGTTGTTTTCACTTATGCAGATATGTCTTCTATCTATATAGGATGTCATTTTGAAATGTTTTAGTGTACAGAATAGAATTGTGCTCCCAAACTTGCCCTTTAGCCCTTAATGCACCAATCGCAACAAAATTCGTCTGCTTTTTCTCGTCTGCTGAAATGTTTAAGAAGCCTCTATGGCCAACAGTGTGGACCCAGATCAGACTGCTCCTATAGGAGCAGTCTGTTCTGGGTCCACGCTGTTTGTTTCTATACTTAATGCTTCAGTAATGTTAGGCAATTATTTGCAGCAGACGACTTCAATAGACGGAAAATGTCTGCTTAACCCTTAAAGCGCCAATCACGACTGCAGCAGACGGCAAATTTTACAACATCTTTCCCATTTTTCAAAAAAAAATATGGTATGATATTTCATGAAAATTGTCTGCCAGCAGACAATTCTTATGAAATATCATGCCTTATTTGTTATTTTTGAAAAAGCAGCAAAATTTGAAATTGTCGTCTGCTGCAAATTATAGGTGGCATTTTATGGGTTAATATGTCTGCTGTATATTTTCAAAGGCACTCCAGAGCACATTTACCAAGAAAGCAAACACTATGAACCCAGGTCAGACTGTTCCTTCCTTTGCAGTCTGATCTGGGTCCATATTATTAGAATCATATGTTATCAAAGTATGTAACTAGATGAGAGAGCAGACGAATCGCTGTGAATGGCCGGAAAGGGGTCAAGGCAAATTCAGTGCCTACTCATATCCAGTGTGAGACCAGTATGATCTGGGTCCATATTGTTTGAATTATTGGCTATTAAAGTTCTTAGCGAATGAGAGAGCAGACGACATTGTCGTGAATGGCAGGAAAATGTAAATTCAGTATCTTCCTTGTATCCAGCATGAGATCGGTGTTGTACTTGGCACATTCTCTTTGTAGGGGGCTGCATATTTTCAAAGGCACTCCAGAACACATTTACCAAGGAAGCAAGGAGCAGTCTGATCTGGTCCATATTGTTTCCATTATGGCCATCAAAGTATGTAAACAGATTAGAGCAGAAGACTTTTATAGAGAATGGCGGGAAAAGAGTTGAAGTTAATTTAGTGAGAGCAGACAACATTGTCTTGAATGGCGGGAAAATGTAAATTCAGTATCTTCCTAGTATCCAGCGTGAGATAGGTTTTGTACTTGGCACATTCTCTTTGTACTTGGCACATTCTCTTCTTCCCCTAGCACATTTTTGTAAGTGATCAAATATTAGTGATAAAATGTTGCTTAATATATTAATGTTACAAATATATGCAAAATGGCTTTATATATCATTATTATATTTTTAAATGATTAGAAAATTATGTTGTTGATTTCTAAGATAATTCTTTAATATTAAAAAATAAATAATAGAATTTGACTTGTGCTTTAGGCCAATTAAAAAAATAAGTGTGTTTCCGGTAAGGGTTCTGAAAATTTAGGTAGGATAGGCAAACATTTTTTTATTTTCTTTTTCTGGAAAAAATATATAATTTTATGCATTTTGAAAGGCATCTTCAAAATGCATAAAATTATATTTTTTCCAGAAAACCTGAAAAAATTCTAGGTTTCACTACTAAATTTGGGTAGGGTTGGGTTACCCTAAACACCGGTATTTTTTTTGCCTTATTGGTCTTTAAAGATCTTAGGAGTGACACAATGCCCATCTTCGCAAGCCAAGGGTACTAAGTCCACTTACGAAGTGGACTTAGTACCCTTGGCTTGCGAAGATGCACACTGCCATGCATTTTTGAATTTATTTATTAAATTCTTCATAATGCACAATCTCTCACAAAAGAAACCAATTTGTGCCAAGCTTGAAAAAACATGTTATTGGATCAGTAATTCATTTTCCAAAGGATTGTTAGAAGTTTCTGAGGCATCCAATCAGTTTATCTTCAGTCATTTTTTTTGCTTTACGTCCCAAGTCAACAGCTATGGTCATGGTTGGACAGTCAGTTTACCTTATCACATTTTTTCCTGGCCCGGGAAAGCTTGAACAAGCAGTTAACCAGTACTTTGTTCACATACTTTCGCTTGTAACTGACAACAACCCTTCTTGAATGATTCAGCAGAAGGGAGGAGACTGACCGTAGAAAATATATTTCATGATCAATTTCCACGAAAGTATGGCAGGGATCCAACTCCCGACCCCAGGATCTGCAGTCAGTCTCGCATCTGTTGCCAGACACGTTACTGACTGCGCAACGCGGCCAGTATATCTCCAGCAGGCCCCCTAGTGGAACCTTTAAAACCTTTAATTTGGTTGCAATCCTTTAAAACCTTTAATTTGGCTGAAAAACCTTTAATAACCTTTATTATACCCCCTGCAAACTTTGTTTGTGGTGGGTATACTGTTTTCACGTTGTCTGTCCGTGTGTGCGTCCGTCCGTAACGTTTTGTTCCTTTAATATCTTGAAGTCATTGCTTGATTTTCATCAAACCTTGCAAACATGTTTATATATGCAAGACAAATACTTTAGACAAAAAAGTAAGGGCTAGGGGCCAATTCTATAAGAGTTATATCCCTTTGTAGTTCTAAATGGCTTTTAATATAGGGTTTTATGCTTGTGCTATTATAGGCCATACACGGGCCGATCAACTCCTACCACAGCTTTTGATGGAACAATTTGATACTTTTCCAATACAATGTAGACACATTGACCATATGCATGAAGGAGTTTGATTCAGAAAAAATAATTTTTGACAAAATGACAGCTGTGAGAACTTAGACAATTTTTCCCTAATAAGGCTTTTGTATATGCATAGGCCATACATGGGCCGATCAACATCTACCACAGCTTTTGATAGAACAATTTGATACTTTGTCTATACAATGTAGACACATTGAACATATGCATGATGGAGTTTGGTTCAGAAAAAATAATTTTTGACAAAATGACAGCTGTGTAAACTTAGACAATTTTTCTCTAATAAGGCTTTTGTATATGCATAGATGGGGCCTTCATAGGCCAATCAACTACTACCACAGCTTTTGATGGAGCAATTTGATACTTTGCCTATACAATGTAGACACATTGAACATATGCATGAAGGCGTTTGGTTCAGAAAAAATAATTTTTGACAAAATGACAGCAGTGAGAACTTAGACGATTTTTCCCTAGTAAGGTGTTTGTATATTCATAGATGGTGCCTTCATGGGCCAATCAACTCCTACCACAGCTTTTGATGGAGCAATTTGATACTTTGCTTATACAATGTAGACACATTGAACATATGCATGAAGGAGTTTGGTTCAGTAAAAAATAATTTTTGACAAAATGACAGCTGTGAGAACTTAGACAATTTTTCCCTAGTAAGGTATTTGTTTATGCATAGATGGTGCCTTCATGGGCCGATCAACTCCTACCACAGCTTTTGATGGAGCGATTTGATACTTTGCTAATACAATGTAGACACATTGAACATATGCATGAAGGAGTTTGGTTCAGAAAAAATAATTTTTGACAAAATGACAGCTGTGAGAACTTAGACAATTATTCTCTTATATGGCTTTTGTATATGCATGGATAGTGCCTTTATGGGCCGGGCCGATCAACTCCTACCACAGCTTTTGATGGAGCAATTTGATACTTTGCCGATACAATGTAGACACATTGAACATATGCATGAAGGAGTTTATAATTTTTGTTTGTGTGCACAGATTCTACTGAAATCTTCTTATCAAAACTAAGGTCTGCTGGTTTGAACTATAACTTGCCAAGTTTTTTCACTGACTGTTACTGTGCGGGGGTATCTAATAAGCATTGCTTATTGACTTTTTTCATTTTGATTAATAAACCTTTAAATTCTGCAAGATCAGTTTGAACATAAGAAATAGATAATTGTTTGTTTGTTTGATTTGATTCTTTACGTCCCATCAACAATCTTTCAGTTATATAGGGACGGGTCTTCCTGGGTTGAACCAGTACTAAGCTAGGATAAATGTGTCTTGCTCAAGGACCACAACGCAGTGACGCTGGTGAGGCTTGAACCCGCAGCCCTTCCGTCTTGAGTCAAGCACTCTACCACTGAGCCACTGCGCTCCCTAAGAAATAGATAATAAATAATGTTGACAAGTAATATCTGTGACATCTTGAGCTTTTCAGAAAGAGACCATTGTGTCTATACCTACCTTTTGCACCAGGGTGACTCTTATAGTCAATTTTTTTGATGCTTCAGATTAGGCAGCAATAAAAAAAAAGAGTGAAGTAAGGTAAATATAAAAGCTTTTGGGTTGATTTCTTGCTTTACATCCATGCTAAACAGCTGAGGTAATGTTGGAATGACTAATTAATCCAAACCACCCTTTTTCTTGGCTGGCTTAACCCATATCCTTTTACAAGTAACTCAGTGCTCATCTTTCACTAGTAAGGCTAACTGACAACTAGTGAAAGAATGTGCCCAACCTGGGAATAGAAACTGCAAAACTCCAGACATTAGGTTGGACACCCTTCCAACTGCAATAACTGCGCCAACAAATATAAATGGATAACATCTATTGGGTTAATTGACTTCTGAATAATGTCCTGATTTCCTATTGTCATTGTCTAAGGATGTTAAAATCTATACCCCAAGACTAATACAGACAATATGCATATATGTCTAAATTTTATATTCAATCTAGAGCATACAATAACTGGGAGCATTTTCCTCTAAAATTGTTCATTTACCAAAGGTAAAATTGCCCTTACAAAATGACCAGAGATGGCTTTCCCGGCTTTCTTGTTTTTCAAAATTTTTCGGGGGAGTACCCCGACCCGCTCCCCTCCAGATTAGAAATTATATGATTTATTTTTCAATTTAACACTGCTCACACATAAGCCTTTAGTTAAAAAGTGAGGTTTTTAACTAGGGAGTAAACAACAAGAGTAATTTTCTATTGATTTGTGATTAATGGCCTTTACATTTATTGGCTAAAGATTTGCTGCACAGCTTTCATACCTTCATCTTCAAACATGGATTTTAAGATCAGGATCTGATAAAAACACTAGAAAATTTGCTTTTATTTTGTTAGAATTTCAATGAAACAACCTTTATTTTGCCTAAAATGGCCTTTATAAAAAACCTTTAATTACATGAGAGGCTGCTAGGGGGCCTGCTCCAGTCATGAATTCAAAGGATCTAGTTCGCAAAGACATGCAAAACAGTAACCATGCCAATGATCCTCCCCAGATTTGGAGCAGAATGTATTGACCAAGACAGTTGAATTACGCGTGCAGTTCCCATTTTATGCTCATCCAAGGGGTATACCGGTAACTCATGTAGAAAACAATAGCTTTGCAACGGGTGCAGAATACACCCATAATTTTCATCAAACATAAGGACTTAGGCAAATAGTACACTCTTTGATCAGATTACACCACCATGTGACATTAGATCTGGGACCGCTGTTTGCCAAAGTACCCTTTTACCAATGTGGAAACTAAATAAGGGGGAACAGTCATTATTGTGCACGACACATCGTCCTGACCAAATACATATTCCTATAAAAGTGCATAAAGATATCCCAGGACTTTGAACTAAAGAGTGTGTAACAAAAATTTAATTTTCTTATTTCTCAACCAAAACTTATGTTGTGGGTACTCAAAAGAACCGTCTCAACGAGACATATTCTGGGTTTCACTAATATTGAAAAAAAATTCCCTCAGGCTACCCCTTACACTTTTCAGTTTTTTGATTTGATTCTTTTACGTCCACTCAACAATCTTTCAGTTATGCGGGACGGTTCTTCCTGGGTTTAACCAGTACTAAGCTAGGATAAATGTGTCTTGCTCAAGGACCACAACGCAGTGACGCCGGTGAGGCTCGAACCCGCTACCCTTCGGTCTCGAGTCAAGCACTCTACCACTGAGCCACTGCGCTCCCTTTTCATTTCCTATCATTCCTATAGTAAATTCGACAAAAATATACTAGGTAAAAAATGAAACGCCGCATATAAAGACTAAAAACGGTGCAAGTTAAATGAGAGTTATACGATTTCATCTGCTAGGTTTTGCTACTTTTCCTGATACACAATATTCCCATTGTTTTATTGAGCTCAGTCAACCCAAACCAGTATACTGGATGATTTTTTATTTTCCAGTTTTTCAGTGCACACTTTTTTAATTTAGAAATACACATGTACTAACTACAGAAATCTCTAGTCGTATATCCAATTTGCTTGAAAACATGCTAATTTGCAATGCCAAGATGGAAACCTGTTGAATGTGAAAGGGTTATATGAATGTTACAAGCTAACGTGAGGCCACCGTGATAGCCCAACAATTTCGATGCCATGCAAGGATGATTAGTCAGAAACATTTCTGACAAATTGGGACAATGTCAGACTGCACATTCAGGATGTCACCGTGTAATGACGCAAATTTAAGATAAAAAAATGTTGGTCTCAACTAATGTATTTCCAGGTTATAAGTGACCCCCGTTTTTCTTTTTTTAAACAGCTTTAAATTGAACTTAGAAGAACGGCACTTAGCATGTGGATTTAAATGCACACCGCGTAACTAAAACTTATTTTTGGGAGACGCCCTTATTTGTAACTGAAGCCCCAGTCCCCTGTACAAAAGAATAACTTAGTTGTTTTTTCCTGTGAATATACCTATGTGTACCCCAATAGATACACGTGGTATATTTGCATTGCTATGATGATATGTACTAGCCTACAGGACTATCTATATCCGATGTTTCAAAGAAAATCTAGTTCGCAAACCTCACTTGTCATAATTTTGACTCACACACGCACGCACACACGCAATTGTAAAAGTCTATAGGGGTCCTAGACAGTGCCCTTTTGAAAGCAGGCACATATAAGGCTTAAGTATGAAACATGCATGTACATTTCAATTCATTGACTCTTTTTGCCTACGAGGTAATTTGTCATGATTTTGTCGTCTGCTGATATTTTTTTCAAAATCGGTTTGTTCCTTGTCGTTGCTTTTTCTAAACGATCTTTCGGGAATATCAGTAGAGTGCCAAGCAGTTTGGATCCAGATCATGCCCGACATTTTGTCGGGCGGGCCTGATCTGGGTCCAAATTGTTTGCAAAGGTAATCAGCAGACGACACTAGTAAGTAAAGAGTTTATGACGACAATTCAAGTTTAGAGAGTTGACGAGAAATAGCGAATTAGGGATATACATTAAACTTAAAGAGCATCAACTATTTGCCTGCTAAAGCTATTTCGCTGAACTGCTTATCTGTTTTACCGAAGGCAAGTTAAGGTAAAATGTTTGGCATTATCTGGATCCATACTGTTTGATAACCTACTTGTATTCCTGAAAGACATATTTTTAGGAAACAATGATCTCGAAAGGAAATTCAGCCATTGTTTAAGGTTCAGACAATACTGTTACTTGGATCGTTTTTTTTCTTAACTCAGGCCATTTCAATGCATCGCCTTTAGATGTACAGTGAAGTTTATGAGTCAGTATAAGCAGTGAATCATAGCTTAATGCACGAAGATTGTGCCAGTTAAGCAATTTTAGCGTGAAGTTGCGATTGTTTTTATCAGTTTAAACACGTGTTTTGGATGCTCAAAAGAACCATATCATCGAGACGGTTGTTTTGAGTACATACAACATATTTTACGGTTGAGAAATAGGACAAATAATTCTCTGTTACGCACTCTTATCTGTGGGACTGACGAATTACCTCCACTGACCTGCATAAACCATGTTTTATTTATATCGCTAGGTTCAATTGGGGACTAATTCAAAGAAGAGCAGCAAAAACACACCAAAATTCCATCTAATTCCAGCCTATACAAAAACTCATATTTATGTGGAAAAAATAAATTCAATTACGCGGTATGTATCTAAATTCATTTCTCTAATTATTTTTTCAATTAAAATCACCATTAAAGAATAATTAGCAAAAAACGGGGGTCACTAATGTCCTGGAAACACTATAGTGACAATGACAGCTAGGACAACCCCAGAAACTCATAATCCAAGAATCAGCGCTCAAGCTGTGACAAATCGTTTGCGAAAAATTGGTGAAAGACCCCTATGTATATTTTTTTGGCCTCGTATATGGGTAAAAAATTGGTAGAGGTCTACTATATGACGCTACATACCAAATATCAAGGTTCTAGGTCTTGTGGCTTGAGACAAGATTTTTTCAGGTTTTCCCTATACCAAGCCTATGTAAAACATTTGACCCCCAGGGCAGGCAATTTTTGGCCTCGGGCATAATTTGAACAAACTTGGTAGTTTAGATGTTTAAAGCAAATGGACGACGATGGACATAAGCTCACCTCGAGTCCATGGCACTGTCGAGCCAAGAACAACAGACTTTAAATATTTGACCCACCTATGGGGTCGGGTTGGGTAAGATTTTGACACTGTTGTGCTTTTCATCTATAGGCACTGTGCAATCCTGGCTCATAGTGAGAAATTGTTAGATATAATAGCTTTAAGGAAATGTGAAGTTCCTTATATAAAAAGCCAATGTAGCTTTTCACTATAAGCTTGACTCTTTGGGCAAGATTCTTGGCCAAAGGGCCATAGTTTGAACAAACTTGGTATAGGTCTACTAGGTGACAACATACCAAATATCAAGACCAAATGGTTCCAGACAATATTTTTTTGTTTTTCCTTAATGTGCCTATGACATAAATGTGACCTCTGCATGATGGGGCCATTTTTCCCCAGGGCATAGTTTGAACAATTTGGTAGAGGTCCACTAGGTGATGCTGTATACCAAATATCAAGGCCTGGTGGTTTCAGACAAGATTTTTTCATGCTTTCCCTATAAGCCAAATATACTCAGAAAAACAATTGATTGATATTTAGATTCAGTTCCATCTCTTAACATTCAAAACAATAAAATCTCAACTAATTACGCATGTGTATCATAGTTCCAGATATCTGCAATCAAAATGAGGGGTTCATTTAAGCCACGCTTCAATGATTGAAGTACAGTACAGGTCCAACCCTGTATGCTGAAAAGTCTTAACATTCAAGAACGATTGAAACCCACCTATATTGTTTGTATTCCATAATGACGGACTCCAAAATCATTGATGGCTCTCAGTCTTAAGTATGACACCTAATTCTGTTATTGTCTGTGTTTTATTTCCAATTTTTCATCATATTGGCTCTGCGCATTTTTGTTGAAGAAGTTGTCACATCATTACTTATGATAAGAGGCAAATACTGACAAATGTGTGTGAACAATAGACTGTGATCGGAATTAAAACATAAGCAATGGCCAGGTAAAGGTTGCATCAAAAAATATAAATGCTATGTTTTTTTGCTTGTGAACTTAGGGTAAAGAGGGTTGGCACATTTGGTGTGGTACTGTATCATAAACAATGACCCGTAAACTTTATTTTGCATTTTGCTGAACTGCACATTGGTAGTTTTCTATGAGATACAATTTAACTTGGTTTTGAAATGATTTTCTCAAATGCTATAGTCAAAAGAATTTAATATCCTTCAATTGTTTTTCTGAGTATATGTAAACATGGCCCTTGGGGTCAAGCCATTTTTGGACTCCGGGGCATAATTTGAACTTGGTAGTACGGTAGAGGTCTGCTTGATTATTCTCTAGGGCTTGGGGTTTCGGACAAGATTTGTTCGGGGTATTTTTCTATAAGCCTATGTGAAACATGTACATGTGACCCCTGGGGCCAAACTTGGTAAGTCCACTAAGTGATGCTAAATACCAAATATCAAGGCTCTAGGCCATGTGGTTTCAGACAAGAGCTTAAAAGTTTTCATCTCAAAAATCTATTTTCAGCCTGTGTAACCTAGATATGCAACGGACGGGGCCATTTGAACAATTAATGTATTGGCCATATAAGGATCATTCCACATTTGGTAAAAATCCATCCAGTAGTTTAGGATCTATGTCCTTTGAAGCAATTGACAACATGCCACACATCCAACGATCACAATAGCCCACCCTGAGCCTATGGCTCATGTCAGCTAAAATCAACAGATGACAGACGTACGAACCACAATGAGCACTTCTTGCATGTTTGACAAGGTAAAAAGGAAAGAAAGACCGATTTAAAAAATATTGAAGTTTAATACCACACTGTTTAATGGCATAATTACTTCACGAGGCAGCATTTAGATTTATTTTGAGTAAAACAAGCTTTAACAAATGAAAGTAAATAAAAACATTGCTGTCATGATTTTCTGGGCAGAGTTGACCAAAACAACAAACTCATTCATTTTGACACCTACACAACCAATATGATAGTCAAAGAATATTCAAGCTACTAGCAAAGGCTCTGACCAGACTGCGGGTATGTGCATGCTGATACGAGGCTTTGCTGGTCACAAATACCACATTGTTGGAAATCTCATGAAGCTGCTCATTTCTTTCTTGAAGAAAATTGAAACTACCAATTTTCTTCAGAAAAAAAGGTAGATTTAATTTTACAGACCAACATTTAAATGTGACATTATAAGCTCACAATGCTTTGGTAACTAAGCCCAGCTTACAACTCTTTAACAATTGGAGCAGGATCCAGTGAAAAGAAACTACTTGTACATGTTACAACAGGGATACAGACCAGCCTATATATACATAATACTACTATCAACCTTGATCAGTTGGCCAAAGATTTCACGTTGCACATAGTGCTCCATCTTGCCAACCAATCCAGGTCATAACCAGTTACAAAACTATGGCCTGGACCACGAGGGATTCATAAAAGAAAGGCCCCTTTTCACTAGAAACTGCTCATTTTCAAATCAGACTTCCGCTAGGCAGTACATCCAGATCATGTTAGTCCCAGAAAGTAATGAAGATAAGGGTTATTAAAAAGAAAACGGAAATTCCCTCCCAAAAGCATATATATTTTGGCTGCTTCACAGAAGCGTCTCAACGAGACGCCTCTTTGAAGCACCCAAAACATGTGCTCAAGATTCATGAAAGAGAAAAATAATCACAGTTTTATGCTTAATAATTTTGCATCATGGGTTAAAGGGACTATATCTGAATGAACAGCCTATCTGAAGTCAATAGTATCATTTCACTTTCTCTCTAACTGATATTAAGTGCTATAACCTATCCATTTAAAACTAAGAGGTAACAAGATTCAAAACCAATCTAAATGTTGCAGCCGGTTCCCACTCATCCAACAATTTAACAGTTATTCAATAACCAACAGGTAACCAGACTCCAAACAATATCATACTAACATAAATACTCCCGGCACTCATTCAGACATTCTGGTACACTTGCTTCAGGGTTCTTGTTTTTAATTTTCAGACAGTAAAACCGGTCTTAAGCTGCCACTCAAAATGAAGACCAAAATTGGTTTCCAGACTGATTATTGCTTAATGCAGGTCAAAAATATTGCAGAATGCTCCAAGCATTCTGCAATACCTTTGACCTTCATTAAGCTAGTTTTAAATTAAGACCTTTGTTTTGTCTATTTTTGAGTGGCCGCTTAAAAGACAGGTTTTACTGTATATAGAAAATCTGGATTAAGCTGCATTGTACTTGACAGGACTCCAGCTAAAGTAGAGTATTTCGGATTTATCTCCCTTAATACTAGACCAAAATAAATCCTGTGGGAACTCGAAAGGAACACCATATATTTGTTGAGAAAATTCCGAAATACAACTTCTTTACGCAAGTCCTCCATCAAAATGTGAATTACAACTGCAAGATATTTATTAGCATATTTTCTAACATTAAAAATTCCAAGTAAGAATTCTTTTAATTGACCATTAAAATCAGCTGTATTCAAGTTACAGAGAACATTTTTGGGGGGATTTTTTTGGCATTAGTTATTGAAATCTTTTTGCTAAAGCTTTCATTCTCTATTGCTTTGAATGACTCGTGTAAACTCAAGAACAAATTCTCGCCGCAGTTTCTTCCGTAGATTTGTAAATCGTAAAGCACCAAATTCAAACTTACTATCCTATCACATTAACAATAGCAGAGCTTTGCAATGTCATTGAAATACAATAGGATATTTAAACTGTCTTATGTTCATCACCGAGCATGTAGGTTACGAGGTTGCGTACAAATGTAAGTAACATGTAGTTCTGTCTTAAAGTCTGATGCAGGCCTCCAGATAAGAGCAATTAATAATTTACTTATTTCCCAACCAAAATGTGTATTGTGGGTACTCGGAAGAACCATTCTTTTGAGCACCCAAAATACATGCTTAAGCTTTAAATATGAACAAGTAAATAATCACAAATATATGCTCGAAATGTTTATCTAGACCTTTGGTTAAATGTTCCAAAAATTGTAAGTCACAAGAAGATTGATGTCCCTCAATGATAGATGACATGAATTTCCCCAAGTTAAAATGAACTAAATGCGAGAATGATTTATAATGAAAAATGCATGATCTGACAATGCTTGTGTAGGTTTGCAACTCTTAGATGTCGAACAACGACTGCAAGGACTACACATTTTGTGATGTCTTCTTTTCCTTGAAAATAAGGTTTGATGTTTTATGTGAATTATCTGCTGGCAGGTGATTCAGATGAAATGCCAAGTCTTTTTTCTCAATGAGATGGTTCTTTTGAGCACCCTCAACACATGTTTAAATTACTGGGTAAGAAAATAGTTAAAATTTTACGCAAATAAAATTTCCTTATCCTGATCTATGCCTATTCCCAGAGCTCAACATTACAAAGTATGCAATCTTGCTGTCAGTTCTACTATCCGGATTCGAAATTTTATAGAAAATCTATGAAAAATGCAAAAATTGTCAATATATCATTGCTTGATGCATTTAAATACTTTTTTTAAATTGATAAAATTTCAAGTTCCTGTTAGCGAAGGATTTCTTGTGGCAAGTGGTCAGTTCGTCCTATCACAATGTTGCCAGTTCAATGAAGATGATCGTGTGTGTCGGAACGATGACTATAATTCGTCGTGATCAATTTCTTCTTCTTCTTCCTCCTCCTCCTCTTCTTCTTCTTCATCTTTTTCTTCGTCTGAAATCAGAAAAAATCATTTTTTAACCTTTTTTTTTCATTTAAGCTTGTAGCCGGAGCCAGCTTTTTTTGTTCAATACAGAACAAACTGTGTGCGACCTCTTAAAGTAATTTTTAACTTCAGTGATTTTATTTGGCCATTTTAGGGCCTTATATGGGAGTCATTCCCAATCCAAAAATGGCCTTTATTTTCCCAATTTCAAGTATTTCAGCACTTATTTTCCCAATTTTAATGAAATATTTTCCCAAATGTGAAGGAAAAGGTAGCTTCATAAAATCCCAAATAAAATCACTGAACTTTTAGCATGACGTGTTATATTCATGTTCTGGTTGTCCTCAGCAAACTTTTTTCAAAATGGTTTGGCTCCAGATCAGGTTCAATGATCTATCTTGCCTGATCTGGGTCTAAAACGGTTTGCAAATATCATCAGCAGACGACAATATTTGCCGCCCGCAGGCAAAGAATTGTTTTTTACCTTTGTTGCTTTACCTCCCAAGTCAACAGCTATGGTCATGGCAGGTCAGTTCACCTAACCACATTTTTCCTGAGCACGCTTGAACAAGCACTTTACCAGTACTTTGTGCACATACTTTTGCTTGTAACTGACAACAACCCTTGAATGATTAAGCGGAAGGGAGGAGAATGACCTAGAAATTATTTCATAATCAATCTCCACAAAGAATGGGACTGGACCAGGATCGAACTCGCGACCCCTGGTCTGCAGTCCATATCAATACATTGGATATTAAACAATATCCATGAGAAAACAGTGTAGATCCTGATCATCACATGGTAAGAGTGCATATTAGATTAAGATTTAACATTTATTTTCTTATATCTCAACCAAAGCAGATGTTGTGGGTATTCAAAAGAACCATCTCTATGTGATGGTTCTTTTGAGCACCCATAACATGTTTAAACAAATTGATATGAAAACCCCCAAATTTTCATGCCAAAAAATCCTTGATCTTTGTTTGATTTGATTCTTTACGTCCCATCAACAATCTTTCAGTTAAACAGGGACGTGTCTTCCTGGGTTGAACCAGTACTAAGCTAAAATAAATGTGTCTTGCTCAAGGACCACAACGCAGTGACAACGAGGAGGCTCGAACACGCGGCCCCTCAGTCTCGAGTCAAGCACTAAAAAAAATCTTTATCTGGACCCGTGCATCTGATAATTATTTTACCCACCTTCATCTGGCTTTTTATTCTTTTCTTCCTCTTCTCTCTGTTTTCTTTCTTCTTCATCTTGAGCATCCTTCATCTTTTTCTCGGCTTCTTTAGTTTTAGCCCAGAAGTCTTTACCATGTTGTTCAGCCAATGCTTCATCCTCGGTGATTATAATATTGTCAAAAATTGTTCCAGATTTTACCTGAAAAAATACAACAGTTTCAATTAAGTTATGCTATATTGAGGGAAAAAGTTTAGCAATTTTTTATAATGGGGTTCCCATAGGCCATCTTTGAAGCATTAGTTCTTTAATTGGCAGGTTCATAAAAATGTCAGTTGTTTGAAAATGGCTTAATGACTACCCGCAAGTGGTTAAAAGAAACAAAATCTGACTTCATAGTGAGGATTTCATCTGCTGAGCATTTTCATTACAAACGTTATTCGTGAACGTTGTCATCATATATTTTTGACACTATGAAATTAACAGTCCAATTTCTTTTGAACTGTGAATCCTAAAAGTATATTGCTAAACAATTTTTCCCTCCGTATATATTGTACTCTTTGCATGCTAGGAAATTTCTCATCCTTTTGTTGTCATCTGCAGACTTTTTTCCAGAAATCATTTCAGGGACACTATTACTATCAGATTGTCAAACAGTTTGGATCCAGATCAGATCCAACATAACGTCGGTCCTGATCTGGGTCTGAACTGTTTGCAAAGTTCAGCAGCAGATGACAAGTCACAGAGAGCAGTGGAAGAATTATAAGATGGTCAAGTTTCATAAACAAATTATTTTTTTTTAAATCTGATCTCTTAGACCAGTAGTACTAGGCTCTTTCAGAAAATATTTTTTATAAATATTTGTCAAAAGGCTTGAAGGGATTTTTTTAAATAGATTGCAAACAAGGAGAAAAATTCGGACCCAAAGTCCTGCTAATGCTTAAATATTCGTCTAACCATTGCAGCAAACAACATTAATTTTTAACTATCTAGCTTCTTTAAAGATTGATATTTTGCTGGAAGAAAGTAAATGTTGAAATGTAAAGCCTTTCACTGAATTCAAGAAAAATATTACAGCATGTCTGCTGCAGCTGTGTTTGAGGTTTTAAGGTTTAAAGTGCCACAAAAGTTTCGGTAAAAAAGTTTCCAAATTAAATTACAGGATTTTATAGCATTTTAACCCAAATAAAAGGTGTACAAACTTGAGAAATACACAAAAAATTAAACTTGTGCATGTTTGTGATTAGTTAATTGGAACCTGTATAAGTTGATTGGAACCTGTATAAGTTTGAGTTCATCAGAACCTTTAAACTTGTATTTTGGCAAACATGGTGGACCCAGGAAATTTCTCTTTTTCAAGCAGTTGCATGCAATGTTTTTGACTACACTGAATAAAGATGCACACAATTTTTTCTCAAAATACCATCACCGATTTTGAAAATGGTGTGAATCCAAATCAACTGGCATCAGAGTAAAAGAATCACTTTGTCGAGAATAATACATTAAAACTATCCTGTCTAGTACACTGTACATTTTACCTACCTGCCATAAATCAAAACCAATTGAACCAATATCACTGTATTTGTATAATGCGTCATCAGCTTCATATTCTGGGTTGTCAATTTCTGGGTGCACCCATTTTCCTTTGTATGCTGGGTTAGCAATCTGTTTTGGTTTCCATTCACCCTGAAAATAAAATCAACACTTTGCATGATACATACTTTTTCACAGATTGTTGTCTTCCGATTTTCTTTCTAAATTGTCTGTTTCTGAAAATTATTTCAGATATACCATCAGAGTGTCTAACAGTTTGACTCCAGATCAGGCACAACGTTTTGTTTGGCCAGATTTGGGTCCGAACTGTTTACAACGACACTATTAAACAAAGAATTAAAATAGACATGGTTTTTGCCTTATCAGAAAGATTAATATGGCACATTCACCCAGAACAGTTTTGCAACCAGTTCAGCTTGGCACTCCAGACTGATGGTATTCCTGTTTAACCCTTATCCTGCTGAACAAGAATATATCCTTTTTGGAAAACAGTGTATATCCAGATCAGCTGGCTTCGAAAAAAACCATCAGTGATCAGGATAAGCACTGTTTTCAATGCAGCCTCAGAATCCACAGTATAAATAAAAATCTCACAACTGCACTGTAAGACATTTTGGGAACTTGACAAATACCAGTCAAGGTATTCATTTGTCTTTATTAACTACATGTAGAGCTATTATGTATATAGAAACTGCTAGGCTTCAAACTCCAGTCTGACAGACAAAATGTGAGAAATAATGAGACCAAATTGTCCTTATTTTAAATTGCAATTTTCACAAATGTTCCATTTAGAACCCAGATCTCAATAAAATTATCAATTGCTCATCTTTGAAATGAAGCAACAGTATTTATCTGACAGATCTAAATATTTTAGTGATTACAGGAAAATATTTCTTGAAATATGATTATTAATGAAAACAAATGGGAATTTAAAACTTAGTATGAGCACCACAGCATATGAAAAAATTTTGAGGAGAAATAACCACATTGATATCCCTATCCCTAGTTGATGTTTTTTGCATTAGGTACAAAGGCTACTTTGTTTCAACAAGAACAACAAATTCAAAGTTTTAAGAAAAAGATTCAAAAAGAATAAAGGAAAACTTAAAAATTAAAGATTAAACCAAACACTAATTATAAATCAGACAGTTTCAAAATGAACTTGTCATGTAATGCCATAAAGATTCAAATTTTTATTCACCGAAACCATTGTTTTAACCACAAGAATGTAAGAATCCACAACAATGAATCCTATGTTCAGATTTATCAGCAAACATATTCAGCACTTAATTGAACAAGAAATAATCCACTTTATTTATAATTGATATTAAATACAAAATCAAAGAAAAACTTGAAAAGTAATAATCAAAGAACACAAATCGGGCAACTTATTTTTACCTGAGAATTCTGGAAGAGTTCATTACTATATAGCTGTGTCAATAACTGAAGAAAATGTGTACACAATGTACAATATCTGGCCTTTAGTTAAGAGTGCATACCAAAAAAAAATAATTGTCGTATTTGTCAACCAAAACCTATGCTGTGGGTACTCAAAAGAAACCATCTCAATGAGACAGTTCTTTTGAACACCCAAAACATATGTTAAAACTGATGGGTAAGAAAATATTTACATTATTACGCTAAAACATTTTGTTTATCTAAACCTATGCATTAAAAAATCAGACAATGCCACTGCAGCAGCAGTCACCACAAATTAAGGTTCAAGCAAAAAAGAGACAGCTCTTATAATACTAGGTGGATTTTTAACCAGAATTAGAACCATATTTTTTTTATTTCATAATATATACCTGTGTATAAAAATACGAGTTCAATCTTACCATGGTTTAAAATGTTACTTAACCGAAACCTGTATATGTTACATGATGGACAGGACGTTTGTATACCCCCACCCTCTCCACACAAACCACCAAGCCACTGAAAATGGATTTACCCTAGATTTAGTCAAAACAGATCTTTAGTCAGGTCCAATTAGGAAAATACTTTGAGCAAATAAGCCCAATTACATGTACTTTCTTGTCAATCAGAGACCCAGAGTACATTGGCATGTTTTGTTTGCACAAAAGAACCATTCAAAAACTGCTCCTTTTAATTTAGTATACAAAAGAAAACGTACATTTGAAAAAATAAAATAATTCTAATTTAAAAGCACTACCCACACTTATCCCCAAGGCCTGTATTTTCACTGTGCCCAGAAATGAATAACCCGTTAATTGAATAATTTTATATAAACACAACATCTTTTCGACTTCCCCTGTAATTTTCAGGACTTAAGTTAAGAGTGCATAACAGAAAAATAACATTTTTCAACCAAAACATATGTTGTGGGTACTCAAAAGAACCATCTTCATGAGACGATTCTTTTGAGCACCAAAAACATATGCTAAAAATTATGGGTAAGAAAATATTTACATTTTTACACTGAACATTTTTTGTTTTTAAAGCATATGTTGTGGGTACTCAATAGAACCGTCTCAATGAGATGGTTCTTTGAAGCACTCAAAACATTTGATAAAATTATGGGCAAGAAAATATTTACAATTTTACGCTGAACATTTTTGTTTATCTAAACCTGTTAACTTTTCAAGAATAATTCAATACCTTGTATTCTGGGTTATCAATCATTGGTGGTTCCCATTCTCCATCCATCTCATCATCCCAATCCTCTGGTTTCTTGGCGTCAGGGTCGGCAATGTGTTCTGGCTTGTCCCAGTCCTCGGGCTTGCTGTCATCTGGGTCATCGATCTTCTCATTGTCATCCCAGTCTTCTGGTTTCTTGGCTTCAGGATCCTAGAAGAACACAAAATTTTGTTTGTTTGATTTGATCCTATACGTCCCATCAACAATCTTTCAGTTATGTAGGGACAGGTCTTCCTGTGTTGAACCAGTACTAAGCTAGAATTACTCAAGGACACAACGCAGACAGGAGGCAGACAGATGGACCTTGCTGCTTGAGCTCACAGCCAAATCACAGTTACCTGCTTTCTTTGTATTGACCAATTTGGGGCTTTTTGGCATTGTTTTTGTTTGTTTGCTTTACGTCCCAAGTCAACAGCTATGGTCATTGCGGGACGGTCAGTTAACCTAACCACACTTTTTCCTGGGCAGGCTTGAACAAGCGGTTAATCAGTAGTTTGTGCGCATACTTTCGCTTGTAACTGACAACAACCTTTCTTGAATGAATCAGCGGAAGGGAGGAGAATGACCGTAGAAATTATTTCATGATCAATCTCCACGAAAGTAAAGAACTCGCGACCCCTGGATCTTTTTTGGAACATCTCAAAACATGGCTAAGTGTCCAACAACGGCAGAACTTTACAATACACATCTATTCGAAATCTTAAGTACACTGCCAGTAAATAACAATGATCAATCTTCCAAATTATGACGGTTCTTTTGAATTCAACGGGGTAAGTTAGAACACATGACTGCCACAAGTCACATGATATTCTAAAATGGTGGATTTAACCAATCATTAGATTGGTCTACACCGCATGGGTGTAGATGGTCTACACAACATGGGTGTAGACAATCAGCATAGACCACATGGGTGTAGACAATAAGCAGACCAGAGGAGCAGACATAGGCCATGACTGGCGGGCTAAGAGTTAAGGCGTCTCATTTTTCACAGTACAGAGGGTAAGGAACCAATTTGTATTTAAGGCCAAATAAAAAATCTGTGTTTCAGGTAACAGGTCTGAAAATTTTAGGTAGGGTAGGCACACTTTTAATATTTTTTTCCTGAATGAAACATATATAATTTGATGCATTTTGAAAGGCGAAAAGCCTTTCAAGATGCATAAAATTATATATTTTTTCCCAGAAAAACTGAAAAATTCTAGGTTTCACCAGTAAATTTAGGCAGGATTGGGTTACCCTATAAACAGGTTTAATCATTATTGGCCAAATTTGGAGATTTCAATTTTATACCTTGACTTTCTTTGGCTGCAGGAAATCCCAGTCTTCTTCAAGTGAGCCACTCTCAACTTTTTCATTGTCAATCTTGACTATATAGGTGTTGTCTGACTTCACAACCAGGGTGTACAAATGGGTAAACACATCATCCTGAAAAAACAACAACAATACAGTGTAAACCCAATTTTGAGTGAAACAAACCCATTTTGTGAACAAACTATTAGACAAAAGATTGTGCTTTTGGCATGACTGTATATAAGTAAACTCATAAATGTCAGTTTTGCTCTAAGGAGGTTACATCAAATTTTGCAGATGTCCCATCAAAATCGCATGAAAAGCAAACAAAAGGTAGAAGATAAATTATTGTTCCATTGGTTCATTTTTCATAGGCTCAGTTAACATACTAAGCAAACTTTGAGCATCTTAAAAGATCATATTTTTTTCCTTATCTACCAATCTAAACATGTTTTGGTGCTCAAAAGAACAGTTTCATGGAGAGTTCTTTTGAGTACCCACTTGGTTGAGAAATAGTAAAAGCTTGCATAATTAATTATGCTCTATTATCTGGAGGCATGCTTTTCTTGTATTTAGAGGCTAAGAAAATTCTTGCAGCTTTAAGGTCTTTAACTTATATGATATAATATCAGTCTTAATCATAGTTCTGTCTATAGACTGTGATCTTTGCACGTAATTCAGAATGCCCCACTTTGGACACTTGTGCCTATAATTAGCCCAGATTATGGCCTAGGAAAATCCCTGCCTAGAAAAACAGGGATGTGGATGCTAATTAAAACTGCATGTACACACCTTGCATCTAATATCTTTCTTGGTAAGAAGATTCTTGCCCTTATAGTTGAAGATCACATGTACTTTCTTGGTACCAGGGCCACAGATATCGGGACCTGAAATGCAAAACACAAGTTTGACAAGAACAGCCAAACACCTTATATAGTTATTACAGGGATGAGAACATATTTTCTAAAAAAAAGAGGAAATCAACAGAAAAAGGAGGAAACCCCATTACCCCCAATCAAAATACACCAAATTTGGACATGACACAATTTTTAATAAAAAAAAGAGGAAATCCTTTAAAAAGAGGAAGATTCTCATCTCTGCCTTAATCCTTGTCTCGCTCAACCAGGATTTATCCTTTTTGGAAAACACTGTAAATCCAGATCAGCTGGCTTCAAATGAAGCCATCTGATCTGGATCAACAATGTTTTCTACTCAGATTAAAAAATACATGCGTACAATTGGAATGCTACAGGATAACAAGATTAGCAAAAATTTGAGATGAGTGAAGTACATAAAAATATTCAGCATGATAAGGGTCAAATGCAGACTAAGGATCTCTTATTCAGTGCTCAAGTATTAAAGGATCAACTACAAGGAGTATTTAACCTCCGATTTTGAAATCTAATGAGCATCTTACTCAACGATCAATCATGCAAGGAGCAGGTCAGCATGCATAACATAGCTTGTTCATGAAAGCAAAGTTAGCCATATGAACATAGTTATCAATTAACTTTTTGTGTGCTTAATGTAAGCATACAAAATTGGCCATAAAGTGTCATAATTTAGTTTTGTTTGGATCATGTGTTCATAAGCAAACTGTAAATCCAGATCAGACTGCTGCTTCAGATGCAGTCTGATCAGGACTAACACAATTTGATATTTTCATTCCTTTCAATAATCTACACACACCATCAGGCTGTAACATGGACTTATTTGAAAGTTTGGCAAAGAGGAGGAGCTAATCTGAAATAGAATACTTAGACCAAATACAGTTCAGGGCTACAGGCCTACTCATAGGTCTGGATAAGCAACTTTTTTGAGTGTAAAATTTGGATTTATTTCTTACCCATCAGCTTAAACATGCATTTTGGTAGACAGAGTTTTCTGACGTTTTAGTGGCTTTTCTTTATTTTGATATTTGCCACTTTAGTGGCAAATATCAAAATAAGGAAAAGCCACTTATACATCAGAGAAGGCTTGGATTAGCATTTTGGGTGCTCATTAGAACCATCTCATTGAGGTTCTGAGTACTCACAACACAGGTTTTGGTTGAGAAATAAGAAAATAAATTTTCAGTCATACAATCTGGAGGACTGGGCCTACAGGATCAACTTCATCTGGCTGTTCATGCGCAGATCCGGAAAGTTTTGTCAGAGGGGGTCCAACTTTGATAACGTTTTTTTAGTTGATGAGGGGAGGATCCAAGTACCGCTATAAGTGGGCCATTTATCGGCCCGCCCAGCGAAACACCATGACATGTTGTTTCGCTGGCGTGCCGATGATGGCCCAACATTGAATGCTGGCTTGGAAGCTGTGATTTTCATGTATTGCTAGAAAACCCTTTATTTTTGTGATTTTTCAGGAGGGTCTGGTCCCCTGACCCCCCCCCCCCTCTGGATCCGCACATGCTGTTCCAAGCAATAACTTACCGAACATAATAAGGTAGGGAGAATCTCCGTGCATGTCTTTCTGATCGAGGTCGGAGGCAAAAATCTTGGCATATCCACCACCACAGTCAATGTTCTGTTCATGTTTCACAGTAAACTGGATTACCAAGTCTTTACCCTCATTAGAAAAGGACTCATCAAATTTGGCAGAGAGCCCATAAAATCTGGCATCTTGACTAGTCTGGATACCTACAAATTTCAAGGGGGATATAGAAGTTCATATTTATTATCATCATGTTCAAGTACAGTATTGTAGAGTCCTAGAACTCTGCAATGCCATAACTTGACCATTTAGTAAGATATATTCTTATAGACATCTACTCGTGCTCTGCAAAGTATATTAATTAAAGTTATAAAAATGATTAATATGTGTTACTATTGTCATGGTTACAATGCACATTATTGAAATGCAAATGAAAAGACACCACTGGATTGACTATAATAAGATCAACAGAGGACTGGACAGACAGACCACAGCATAAAGCAGATATGGAAATCATTCTAGGTGAGCTAAAAATAGCTATCCAGTTTTAGCAGGATAATGATCGACTTTTTATTGATTGCGATATAACCTTTCAACTGTTGGAATTTCTAAAATGAAATCTACTCTAGTCGTTGATCCTAGTCTCTCCTAGGTGCATATAATGCTGATCTGGGACTTTACTGGTAGCACACATTCGGAGAAATATTTGGTTCATAGAAATAAGAATTATTGTGTTAGACCGTACAATGCCACACCATGGGTACCTAACAGTCAAGCTGGTGGTGCAATTTCAATGTCTGAATGAAAAACAGTGTGGACCCTGATCAGCTGGCTTCTGATGAAGCCAGCTGATCTGATTCTGCACAGTTTCTATAATAAAAATTCATGCACACTGTGTGCAGTTGATAAAAACAGAAACCACTCGGATAAAGATCGCCTTCTTTAGGAAATGCCCAATCTATCATATTCAATAGTGATCAAATTTAGCACTTGCTAAATGCTAGTAGTTTTCCATTACTTGCTATTTTTAGCAAATGAATACAAGAAACGCTCACATGAACTCATTTCCAAATTGCTTGAAAAACAGTGTTGATCCTGATCAGCCAGCTTTTGAAGAAGCTGGCTGATCTGGATCGACAATGTTTGCAAGGTAACCAAAATGTAATTTCAGAAAGGCAATAATATTTTATTAAAAAAATTGCCACACAATCTTGTCAACACATAATGCTAATTGAATTTGTTCTATTTCTAATTAGTGATATGGAGTGAATTTTCTCAGTGAAAATTACCCCGCAAGTCGATTATCAACTTTAGCAAGTAAGAAATGTGACCACTTGCTATTTATAGCAAGTTGATAAAAATCTTAAATTTGATCCCTGTTCAAGTACCTTTGTCCTTGTCGGCATCACCATAGAACTTTCCAGCAGACCATTTGAATTTTCCAGCTTCACCGCCTTTGTGGGTTGACTCTACCCATTTGTCTTCCCAGCCGTCTGAAATATAAAATATGATGATTGCAAAGAGGAACCCCAATCCACAACTCTAATGGGCCAATCATTACGAATCACAAAGATGAAATAACTTTTTGATTAGGCCATGTTACTAGATGGCTGATGCATGGATTCTTCCATATGGATAAATAAGGCCCATACCAATGCTGACACTGATTTTCAATAAGTAGGTCCAATTGCATATATTTTTTTTCGTTTTTTTCATGTGTGATAATATCGTTGTTTTTAACGTTTAATTTTAGCTAAACCTTTAAGAAACTATGTCCTAAAATTCTGAATGCAACACTTTTGTATCTTTTTTGCAACAAGCATTCATCGGCACGTGGTCAAATGGGCATTTTATCGAGGACAAAACCTTCGTTGCACAGTACTATCTCTACTATTGACTGTAAGACAAGATACTTGCATCATAAATCTCTTGGTTTTGGGTCAAAATAGATTGTACGGACACTAAAATAACTCGCAAGTTTATTTCTTTTCAAATTATTCGTGCAAGAAAATATATACAACAGACCAAAAATTCTGTCTTTTTTTAGCGGCAAATATTTTGAATGGCTTATCAATTTGCCACATGTTTAGAAATTTAAAACGACTAAGCTAAACGTTTGAGCAATTATTTATTACTGAAATGCAACTGTGTAGGCAATTTCCTATTACATACCGGTACTATTTGGGTAAAATCGTGCTGATATAGTCCAGAGGGATAGGTTTAATCAACAGTACTAAATGTAACGAAGGTTTTGTTGATTTCAGAAGGAAACTCATTTTAACAAAACACAAAGTTCTGTTATTTTTAAGACTTCATTTTAAACGAGAACGCTGAAAAAGGTAAAAGAACACGAAACGAGCTGAAAAATAAAGCATGTGAACAACAGATTCACCAATTCATTTCCGTAACGAAGGTTTACGGCATATCAGTTGTGCAAAATGCAGTCAATCTTAAAGCATATGTATATATGTATGTTCAGAAATATTAAGTTTATATCAATTTCTGTTAAAGCTAATACTTGTATGAAAACGGTTACTTGTTTTATTCAAGGGAAATTACTCTCTATGTTGTACATTCTTGACAGAGACGGATGTTTACATATTCTTAAGTGACATTTATATGATTATTTACAGAAATTTAATTAAAAGTAAGATTCTTTCAATAATAAGAATCTTTATGTGAATTCTGAATCGTAGACATTATTATTTCAAAATGACTGATCATAAATACACAGTGTTGTGCCTAGAGCGCGGCATTGCGGGATTCCCGCGATTTTACCGTCGATGTCCCTTAAAAATGCACCCAGTGCGGGCCTACGGACGCGCCCTCGAAAATTCGCGTTTTAAACCCCATTTCCGTATTTAGCGTAACCCAGTAAAGGGAAGTAATTTAGACTGTGCACATGTATTTTCTGATGGTACATGTTGCATTGGATATTGATTTTTCAACCAGTCAACAATGGCGGAAAAAACAAATTTTATTCAGCTGAATGCCAGAAAAAGCTATTTTAATGTAGAAATAGAATATTTGCTGGGGAATTCAAAACTACGTCAATGTAGAAACTACTTTACTGTAATCTGCACCCCTTCTTGAGCCAAAACTATCGACATCGAGCTCAAATGTAAATAAAAATGAACAGAAATTTCCGGAAAACTTCAATTTTACAGGCAAAAATCAGATGGAATTGGTGTGTCCCCCAGAATTTGCAAATGTCCCTCAGAAATTCAGGTAGGGGGACACTGGTGTCCCCCAGAAATCTTGACCTAGGCACAACACTGAATACAGCCTATGTTAATAATAATTTCTTCATATATACTTGCCAATGCCCAATGTTTAGGTACGATAGAAAACCCGTATCCTACGCCTCTCCCACAGGTTCCATAAATGGCCTGACCCCCTCAATAAAGTTAAAAGTATTACTTCTTAGTAGTTTAGGAATAAAATCATCTTATAGAACTTGTCTTTCATATTCACACCCATATCACTACATCTAGCGATACGAATCCTGTGTTGATCAATTGGCTTTTGATTTGTTCGTGCGTTCGTTCGTCTGCTGGTGTGTTCGTGCGTCCATCTGTCTGCATAAATTTATACACAATGCGAAGTAATAGTTTTCCAGGAGAGAGGCAAAAGGCTTGCTTCTGTCTCCATCACGGAAACATCTCCAGATTTCCACCTAACATATAGTAAAATAAAAGGAAATCTGGGGTCAGAATCAAAATGATAAAAATGGATAATTTTTCAATATTTCTCAATAAAATCATATGTTGTGGATGTGTATTAGAATCTCCTCACCGAGGCGATTCTATTACACATCCAAAACATACGATTTTATGGAGAACTTCTGATAATTAAGGTAAAAAGACTGGTCTTTTGTGAAAATGTTATGAGCACGGAGACGTTCACGTAATACTACCTCGGTCTGCCTTTTACATACATAACACCTTCGTTACCATTGGGAAACTTTCGTTACCTATTTTGTTATGGGCATTAAACGGATTTGTATATGTTCAAAATGCACAGAAAGTGTACAGAAGTATTGCTTACACATTCATACTTCTTTAGAATAATCGTTTATCTAACAAGGCCATGTATTTACTAGAAAAACTCTAATGAGCCCTACACACGCTGTCTTGGTTTTCCATTTATGGGACATGTGCGTTCACCTGCCTTTCAACATCAATGAAAAGGCAAAATAAACCATTAAACAAGTTCATTCTATATTCTGTTTCATTTGTGTGCATCTTTTCTTCTAAAAAAGAACACCTAAGTATGTCAAAAGTATCAGATTTGGCAGTCAAAACCTTCGTTACCACTCAGTAACGAAGGTTTTATGGAGTTTGTGTGCAAATTACGGCATAGGGGAGACAACTCATGTATGTGTTGTGTTTTGCACATCGCTGATAAATGTCTACTGCTAAAATTTAAGAAATAATAAATCAATATCACTGCAACATTTCTTGTTAGAACTGTTTATAACAATGACACTAATTTACTTACTTTCCTTCCACACAGGAACACAAAACTCTGCTTGGTTTCTTACCGTTGAGTAACCTTGTTGTAACTTTTCAATGATGGCGGTTGTTGATACTTTGCTATGGCGTCATATATTAGATCATATAAAGAGCTATTGGGGGAATAGTCCCATTGTTTCGTATTTCGATAACGAAAGTTTAAATCACGAAGGTTTAAATTCCCTATTGATTGTAATGCAGATTCCGTATTTACAATTGGCGCCGTCAGTAATGGCTTTAAAAATTATACGACAGCATGTACGAGGCAAGCACTTATACCGTACCTGATCTATAGAGTTTGCCTGAACCTGTGCTTATAGTCATGAAGGTTTTACCTATTTACTTTTGAATCATAGATGGTTATTTTTACCATAAGCTAATAGGCAGACAACGCACCTCAGGGAGGAATATGTTATTCCGGCAATAACAGCTATTTATAAGTATATTTTTAAGGAGCAATTGCCTTGTGACATGTATTTTGATAGCTGCTACAGCCTGTATCATGTGTCAGTTACGAAGGTTTTACACACATTTGATTTTTCGGCAACATGTTAACAGATGAACGGCTATCAGTACATAGTTACATTTCAGCTTATTAAGTTACTATTTCATAAACTAGAATAGTTCGCGCACATTAGAAATGCAGGGAATGAGATGTACACTGGATGAACTAAAATATATCAAGCACATTATTTCCGAGTTTCTTCTTGGCGACAGTATCGAAGGTTTAAATTTAGTCATATTTTGATACAAAAAAAAAAAATGACAAAGCAGGGAACCCAATTTTTTCAATGTTTGTATACTATAAGCATCTCGTAATAATAGGACACAATGACCGTTTCTCACATGCACTGTCTGTTAGAAAATACGAAGAACACAACTTGGACTCACTTATTGAAAATTAGTGTGAATGGGTTGCAAGTTTCCGTCTAAGAAAATGGGCCCTTTTTTCATATAGGCATATAAGTTAGACCCTGATGTTTTCTATGAAAGTGTGGGTTTCAGCCCTTATATTTTCAGTTGGGACACTTGCTTGGACACCTGTCAGTGAGACCTAATGCTTAGAGCTATGTAAATACACACTCTACATTTTCACCAGTCAGTCAATTTTGTTTCAATTTGAATTTATACATAACAACATCCGTGTTAAACAATGGCGCGGTTACTATGAAACTGACGTTATCGACGTGACGTCGTAACGCGACGTAAATGCTATTAATATCCATTAATAAGGGACACGACAGTCTGCATAAAGCAGTTAAAGGAAAGTTTTCAATATGATTGTAATTTCTATACAAATGATGTCAAATGAATGACAGAACCAAAGTTTGCTGGGGTCGAAAAATCATCACAAGAAAAAAGCCATAAATTTCTATAAAAATGAAAATTTTACGTACCATTGAATTCTTCTTGGAAGTATACTTTTTTGTCAGCAACTGCAAGGCCAAAAATGACCAAGAGACACACGATCGTCTTCATGATTCCTGCCGATGATGCAGTGTTTTAGGGTTTTGGATGTCAACTGAAGCAAGTAAAGTAAACCGGCGAATTTCCACGTGATCTGACAGATGGAGAGATGCGATTGGTGAGAGGCCAATGAAGTGGACCAATCAACACTCACCACGCGCAGGGCTAGGAAGTCCCCACACGATGGAAAATACCATACGGGCACTTGCCATGAATGACGTGTAATAGCAAGTAGAGCTTTTGAAAAATAAACCACAGAAAAGTTAGACTGGCTCCAGCCTTTAAAAAATCTATCAATAATTTTCATACACTGGTAGATAGATCTAGTTCTGATTCGGCTCTATTCTGAAACATCTGACTAGAAGAAGATATAATTTGTCGATAAAGAAGAAATTTCATTATCTATATTGATTTTTATTCTTCAAAAGCATGTATGGCAATCTCGGACCTAGTACATGTAACTGTCCAAGATAGCAATGTTTCAGATTGTAGCCAGTCTAGTTATGGGCGTAGCCAGTTTGTTTTGTTTGTTCGATTTGATTCTTTACGTCCCATCATCAATCTTTCAGCTATGTAGGAACGGGTCTTCCTGAGTTGAACCACTACTAAGCTAGGATAATGTGTCTTGCTCAAGGCAGTGACCTACCTAATATATGTCACTGCTCAAGGACACAACGCAGTGAAACCGGTGAGGCTCGAACCCGCGGCCCCTCGGACTCGAGTCAAGCACTGAACCACTGCGCTTCCTGGGCGTAGCCAAGACGATAAAATATACATTAACACACATATAGATAGTCGTTTTGTAATAACGTACACATATACAAGGTCACATGAGCGATTCCAGCACCTTAGTACCTATACCTAATCGCAGGGAGTCTAAATTCATCCACCGTGCCCCCTGGCATGCAAGCATGCAAGCAGGTCCCCACATCTACAAACTACTATTATAAATACAGCTTTTCCCCTAGAACTATATCATACACTGGAATGCCCTCCGTGGCACAGTTTATTGTGAAGGGGGGTTTCATGATGAACTCCGTTTTTCTTTTTTAAAATTTAACAGACTTGTCGATTCGCTTCAAAATTTTGAACATGAATATAACTATAAAAAGCGTATCTAGTTTTAAGATTTGTCTCTAAATGAAGCTGAACTTTTTGCTCCAGTCTCTTGTAAAATTAAATAACTTAAAAATTTTCACTTCATATTTACCCTCTTATTACCTCAATAAATGATGTGGTTAAGTTTAAGTGTGCAGGTAAAATTCGTAAAGGTAAATAATGTTAATATACCAACTAATAAGTCCAAAAATAATTGCCATAATTTTCTGCGTTGCTAATGATGAAGCTAAAATATTAGAGATGTCCTGGTCTTGAGCCTGAGAATTTCACACACTGCTTAACCCTTCGTATACTAATGGATTTTGCACTCCAGTTTGATACAATCAATTTGGGTAGATCCATTATACATTTCTAGGGGCGTCCTGTTAAACATTTCAAAACAATATTGTATTTCTGTCAGAAGATCTTTTTACCTTAACAATGTAGATTCTGGTGAAATGCTGAATACTTTGGCATATCATCTGGATCTTCACTGTTTGAAAAAGATGGCAGCTCGTGAGACTTCCTGATTTATTACTTTGGACTAGCGGTCCAAGTCCAATTATAATGGCATGTCAGGTCCTGGCTAGCCTGGCTGTCTCTCGACATAATGGTAAAAGGAGACAAAATGGGCCTGTCCGCCCGTCTGTCGTAATGTCTGTGAATGGGTGCTTTCGTGAGCACACATCCTCCGATTTTATTTTATTAATGGTGCATTCCTGTCCTTTTATTCATTTTTGTACCACGCCACTTAAAAGTGCGGGGAATCATGGCATACCCTCCATTCAGAAATTTGAGTTGAGTGTCCGTCCGTCCCTCTGTCACCATGTCCTTTCCGCTCTCTATTTTTAGTATTTTTCAACCGATTTTATTCAAACTTTATATAAGAGTTGATATTGGGGAGGTTTTTTTAATAGCGGCATTAGCCTGCATTCTCGATATTAGTGGGCTATTAAATCCAAATCATGTGATGATCAAGTAAGTTTTCCCTGAGGAAGTCCATCTTTGACAAAGTTTTTTTTGGTTATGAGGGCCGAGAAGATCAAAATGGCGCCCGAAAAGTGGGCCATCATCGGCCCTCCAGCGAAACGCCATAATACGCCAGCGAAACACCAATTAAACGGCGTTTCACCGGTAGGTCGGTGATGGACAAACACTGAACGCTAGGTAGCTTGCAATTTTTTTTCTTTGGGGGGGGGGGGGGAGGGGGATCTGAACCAGTATTGCTAGAAACACTATTTTTTAAAATTTATCAGGGAGGGGGTCCGGACCCCCTGCCCCTCTCTGTGTCCGCGCATGTAATAACAAATACATATTGTTGTGATATCATGCTGTGGTAAGAGCATATTTTAGCTTGGTATATACATTTTAAGGTTACATGGATAGTTGTTGAACCTTACAGTTATCAGAAAGCCACGCCCTGTTTAGGTACAAATAGGGAATAGTGAAAAATAAGAATTGGTAAAGTGTTGAAATTTCCATCCTATGACACCTGTTTTTAAAATCAAATAAAAAATTGAAAAAACTATTTTCAGTTACGCTTTTTTAATTTTTATCTATTTTGCTAAGAAAAATTAAATTTGCATCAGTAGCTAAGAAATTATTGTCAAAAAACGGGGTTCATCATGGAATTCACTCCCACAGTAGTCATGCTGTCTGCCTTGTATATCCCATTCTTTTTTTTTTTTTTTTTTTTTTTTTACTAAACTAACTCTCTTTTTCGCACAGTACATACTCATCCCACCCACTTTACTTATCTTTTAATTCAACTAACTCTGTAGAACTTCCTCCTTGTGGACTTATCCGAAGTATCCGAAGAAAGAAAGAACATGGGGACTACTATTAAAGGAAAGCCTTCGTTCCAGAGGGAGTGAATTCTTTCCTTTTAGAGCAGTAGATGACTGGACCTAAGACCGACCCATTGGCCTACACCGGCGGATTACACTGGGACTGGTTATGGGCACAGTTGTCATCTAAGCCTACTTGTTGGTTGCACCTCTTGTCTAAGATTACTTGTTGATTGAACGCTCTTAATCTTGATCTGGATGAATACGTTGCAGGGCTTTTCAGCACTCGCGCAACGGGAGCGAGCTGAGAAGAATATTAGTTCCAATGTGAGATGGCTCTTCTAACGCCGTCAACTGTCTCTACTCGCACTGCACTGTCTTCTGGGTGCTTCTGGGTGGTTCCATGCAGTCAATGAAAAGTTCTGTATAATTGAGCCGCAACATGAGAATTCCAACAATGTGGTATGTGCGACCAGCCAAGCCTCAGATCAGACTGCGCATATATGCGCAGTCTGATCAGAGCCTTTGCTGGTCGCTTGAATATTCTATGGCTGTTAAGCTACTGACCGAACACCAATTGGAGTTTCTACGCTTAAAAGGAGGCTGCACAGGTTAGTCCAAATGTACACTTGTCAAAATGCCACATTGTTGGAAATCACATGTCGCGGCTTATATACGCTACACTTTGTATTGTTTGTAGAATGACTATTAACTTTAATCAATATACATGCAATCTGTATCCTGTATGGTTGATAGAATGCCATGATATTGCAAAGTCGGTACATGTACCTGCCTCTCGAATGTGTGGAGCCTTGTCAAAAGCCTTAATTCACATCACTTATCAAGGTTATTGATGATGCTGTAGTGCACACACTGAACCAACTGGGTTTCGCAATCATGTCCAAAGGATACATGTCTATGAATGGGATTTAATGAATAGAATGGTGAATAATAAGTTATAAGAGAATATCGAATAAACCAAATATGACTTCACTTTATGTGAAGTTTGAGAGCATGGAGCAAAGAACCACCACTGATGGCCTGAGATGGAAGCAATGGTAAGGAACACCCCTGGGGATATAAAATTAAATAAGACGTGATTTTATAAAATTTCCAAGATTTTAATGAGTGATTTTAATGAATAAGCGAAAAGTTTAATGAGAGTGAATAATGGGCTTAATATTTTTATTCTTAAAGAATAACAGACCCCCATTCAGACCCTCATATATATATTCATGTATCACGCAAACTCAACGGCAGCTAGAGTACAATGTACTCATGTGTGAACCAATATATCTTAATTGAGTTCTTACTTGGGTTTAAGGGACTAGTGAACCCTTAAACTGGTTCTTCTTCCCTTTCTCTCTGTCATTTTCTCAGCTACAATTGTCTGACTTCCGGTGTCGTTTCTCAATAATACTTCATGGAAGATTTAGAGTGGCATAATTATTTATACAATTATAACAATGTAAAATAAAGTTTTCCAATAAATTTCCGAGTCATCAAATCTCCTGTGTATCCAGATTTTATCAAGCCTAGTTTTGAACTGAAGAACTGTTTTAACAGATACCACCTCTTCTGGCAATGAATTCCAATCTTCAACTATTCGAACCGAAAATGAATTTTGACATATTGATTTCTGACTCCTAGGTTTAAATATCTTATGACTGTGACCTCTAGTTGTAGATTCTGATATTTGGAAGAAATCATCTATAGAAATGTCATCAATGCCTTAAATTATTTTGAAAACTTGTATCAAATCAGCATGCCTACGTCTATATAGTAGTGTGGGTAAGTTTCATTCGTGTAGTCTTTCACTATATGACAAACGTCTCTGAGTTGAAAGTTTTCTTGTAGCTCTTCTCTGAATAGTTTGACATCACAGAACAGATCCGTAGAAAAATTATTCCAAATGTGCGCGTTAACTCACCATAACTCACCATTAAAAAAACTAACATTCTTGAAAAGAACAGACAGCTACAGAGTACCATGCTCGACATATTATAAATGTCTTTGAAGACACGGCACAAAATTCCTCGTTTATGTCAAAAAATTCCATCTACAATGAGACGACATTACAGGAGAATGGCACAACAATTATTAGGGGAACACCGACTTCACTACACGAGGAGCCAGTTTCTCCAACCATGGACCGCTAAAATACATGTTTTAACTTTGTAAATAGAGCTGATGAGAAAAGTCAGTTTTAAACAAATTTAAAGTTGTATATACCAATTGTGATAGCTTAACCCAGGCAAAACAGTGTGAACTTCTAAATACTTTAGAAGAAGATAAACCAGACATCATAACACTAACTGAAATATACCTCAAACATTCTACCTTCGAAACAAGTGTTGCAGTTTTTGATATTGAAAAGTATGATCTATATTAACCCCAGAAAGTGAGGGAAAAGGAATTGCCATATACAAAAAGTGTGCGTTGGAAGCAACACAATTTACAACAGAATCAAAAGCAAAATAATTCCTATGGTGCCGAATAAAACTAAAGGATCAGAATGAAAGAGTCGTTGGATGCATTTATTGAAGCCCATCAAGTATATTGGAAAATCTAGTGTATATAAATAGGATGTTAAAATCTGTCATTGATCAGAGGTTCTCTCACATACTCACTGTTGGAGACTTTAACATGAACGAGATTAACTGGTCCTTGTGTGAAAGTTCAGAGAACCAAGAACACATATCATCTGTATTTCTTGAAGGGATCAAAGACCGTTTTCTGTTTCAACACGTTAGAGAACCCACACGCTTTAGAGAAGTCCAAATACCCTGTATATTAGAACTTATTTTAACTAACGAGGAGAATATGGTGGAAAAACGACTATCTACCAAGTTTTGGGGAATTGATCACGTGGTGCTCAGTTCTGACTTTAATTGTTTTATAGAAAATGTGTCATCATCACAAAAAAGTACAACTTTAACAAAGGAGATTATGAGTCATGTGTAAACTATCTTAGCGCAACAGATTGGTCTGTCATGCAGGAGTTGAACTTAGTAGTATTATGGAAATACTTTGCAGAACTTATTGTAGATTTAACAGAAAAAATTGTGCCAGTGAGCAAAGTACCAAGTGATGCACTAAAGTGTACACCTTACTAAGTAAGTAAGGGTGCAAAGATCAGGAATCGATACAATCAAGTACCACACCTGACTCAGGATACCAATGGGAAAGTGGCAATCTCATAGTAGACACCACAAACGAGAGCCAAGAGGTCAGCTCTTTCCCAGCAGGTGACCCCAAAGCACATTTAAACAGACGCGCACAAAGACATAGCAAACACAAGACAGAACAAAAACATGAAAGATCCACAAAAGAAGTACCGCCTTGGAACGGTCAGTAAAATATTTTACTGGAGGGCTTAAACCGGTTTATTGGCGCCAACCTCACCCTTAATTCAGATGTGGATCAAGACACATAGATATTTGGTTTGCATGAAAGACCCACTAAGCCTCACTTCAGCAGCGGGTAAAGCAACGGAAAAATGATTAGGTACAAATTGGTTAACCATATGGGGCGAAACAACCTATTCACTAAATCCCAACATGGGTTTGTTTCTGGCAGATCTTGCACAAGCCAGTTACTATAATTCATGGAAGAAGCTACCAAAGCACTAGAGAGGGGAGAAAATATGGATGTAATCTATCTGGATTTTGCAAAAGCCTTTGATAAGGCCCCCATGAAAGGCTCTTAAGGAAACTGTCAGGATATGGAATCAAGGGCAAAGTCTATAATTGGATAAAGGAATTTCTGTCAAACCGCAAACAGTGTGTAGTTATCAAGGGACCCAGTCTGAGTGGAGGAAAGTCGCATAAGGAATCCCCCAAGGAAGTGTGCTGGGGCTAATACTTTTCCTCATATTTATTAATGATATGCCAGAGGTCTTAAAATGCTGTATCAAACTATTCGCTGATGATGCAAAGCTGTATTCACCAATCAAAGAAGAAAATGACAGAACCAGGATGCAAGTTGGTCTAAAAATGCTGAAGAATGGGCTAAATATGGAAGACGTTCTTCCGTATCAAGAAATGCAAATATCTTCACATTGGGAAAAAATGATCTGGGCACACAATATCTCATGTCAGTGGATCAAAACCTAACAGATGTAACGCAATTAACTAGTAAAAAGGATCTAGGCGTCATATTTGATGATAAACTGATGTTCAGAGATCATATATACAAAAAAGCTGCGCTAGCAGACAGGAATCTTGGACTGATATTTAGAAGCTTGAACTGCATTGATACGGCCATGTTTCTAAATTTGTATAAATCCCCGGTACGTCCACACTTGGAGTATGCCTCCTCGGTTTGGTCACCAATGTATAAAAATGATAGTATCACGCTGGAAAATGTACAGAGAAGGGCAACACGCTTGGTCAACTCACTCTCAGGTCGCACCTATGAGGACAGATTAAAAACATTGGGACTTCCAATTCTTGAATATAGACTTTATAAAATCCTCAACTAAATTGATCGAGTCGATTTAGATAAGTTATTCACCATCTCAGACCTGTCGGCACGAGGTAACAGCCTGAAGATCTTCAAACCTCGATCACAACTTAAAGTAAGATCCAGTGTTTTTTTTAAACCGTGTTGTTGATGTATGGAACTCTATACCAAACTCAGTAGTGACGGCACCTTCACTGAACTCTTCAAATCAAGGCTTAACACACATTGGCATGGACATGAGATCAAATTCAATGCATCTTGCTACATGCGGGGTGAAACAGTGTTTTCAAATTTTGTGAGAAGATGTCTAAATGGGTCTTTATATGTTGCCTAGCAGCTTGGTAGGACCTCGGTAATGGTGAGTTTTGGTGAGGCGAGTGTAAATCGTGAGTTCTCTCTCTTGAATATGTTCTTTCAAAGCAATTATAGAGAAATAAATAGTTTAGATAACATTGTTAAGTCTATAAAACGCTTGCATTAGGCTAAACAATTTAAGCTAGACTTTCGTTTACATTTTGAGATGGAGTCTTACGAGGCACCAGGGTCATTCTATTAACAGATATGCAAACATGGGTCGGCTATAACGAGGAATGCCAGCGAAAATCCACAATAAATCAGATATTATTGTCACAATTCAGTATGGTCAATTGCATAAACTTTCGGTTAAATAAAGCAAATTCCCTTTAATACTGAAACACCCTTTTTGGACTTGTCTATAGCAAATGGCATAGTTTAAATTTATGATCAACAGGATAATTTAATTTTTAAATAGTTTATTTCTCATTTCTTGCTGGAGATTGTCCTCGCTCTCCTTCCTATGGTGTATATATTTTGCAGTTTATTCGTTTTGCAAGAATGTAATATGTTCTAAAAATTAATATGAGACTTCAACATCAGAAACCATTTTAACTACTAAGTTACTAAAGCAAGGTTATCATAGACTTTGTAAAATATTTTCTTTATTCTACCATAGACACTCAGAGTTGATTGCTAAATACAATATTGGTTTAAAAACTCTTCTGCAACAGGGCATATCAGAGCCTTATATAGTCTCCCAAACAAAGTGGGGAGACTTATTGTTTGTACTCCGTTTCTTATTCTTCTTCTTCCATTTCTTTTTCTTACCGCCCAAATTTTGTATGTACAAGTTCTCAGTAACTACTGGGCGGATTGTTCTGTAATTTGGGAATATAGTAAATATGGGTGTGAAGTTGTGCAACAGGGTTTAAAAAATTCAAAATGTTGGACTCTAAAGCTGGACAACGGGCGTGCTCAAAACCACCCAAATTTTGTCCGGACTATTGCTTACTAGCCACTGAAGGGATCGTTCTGATTTTTTATATGATAAATATTGACATAAAGTTTTGCAAGTAAGTTTAAATCCCAGACGTAAGAGCTGATCCCGAGGCATGCCCAGGCTCAACCAATTCTGAAAGTCCTTATACGAGATCCCCACCCCTAAACCATATACATTCATGTTTCTTATGATAAATGCATTCCACAAGAGGGCCCTTGGGCCCTGGGTCGCTCAACTGAGAATGACTGATAAGTGGAGTGGAACCATTTGTCAAATTTTGGTACAGTGCATCATGAGGAACAATTCCGTGAATTTATGTTGAATTTGGGTCAGTGGTTCAGGAGGAGATGTTTAAAAGATTTCTTATCTGGAGATCTGGTAGTCCTAGCTGTTTGGTGGAGCAGAACCATTTATGCAATTTTGGAAGAGGGTATCATGGGGAACACTCGTGTGAAGTTATATGGAATTTGGACAAGTTGTTCAGAAGATGTTGTTTAAAGACATTTCTTATCTAGAGCTCTGGAAGCCCCTTTGTTCAGGGGACAGGAACCTTTTTATGCAATTTTGGTAAAAGGTATCATGAGGAACAATTCTGTGAAACTGTTTTGAATTTGGACCGGTGGTTAAGGAGGAAATGTCATTTAAAGGTAGCTCTAACAGGCCTTTTGTTCAGCGGTGTGTAACTATTTGTGCAATTTTGGTAGAGGGTATTATGAGGAACAATTCTGTGAATTTTTTTTGAATTTGGGTCAGTGATTCAGGAGATGTCGCTTGAAAGATTTCTTATCTGGAGCTCTGGTGGCCCTTCTGTTCGGTGAAGCAAAACCATTTATGCAATTCTATCAAGAGGGCATAATGGGGAACAATCATGTGGAGTTATTTGAAATTTGGACCAGTGGTTCAGGAGGAGATGTTGTTTAAAGACATTTCTTATCTTGAGCTCATGCAGCCCCTTTGTTCAGTGGACTGGAACCATTTGTGCAATTTTGGAAGAAGGCATCATGAGGAACAATCCTGTGACATTCTTTTGAATTGGACCAATTGTTCAGGAGGAAATGGGGTTTAAAGGTATTTCTTATCTGGAGCTCTGACAGCCCTTTTGTTCAGCGGAGCATAACCATTTGTGCAATTTTGGTAGAGGGTATTATGAGGGACAATTCTGTGAAATTATTTGAATTTGGGTCAGTGGTTCAGGAGGAGATGGCGTTTAAAAGATTCTTTATCTGGAGCTCTGGCGTCTTTCCTGATCGGTGGAGCAGAACCATTTATGCAATTTTGAAAGAAGGCATCATGGGGAACATTCATATGAAGTTTTATGAAATTTGGATCAGTTGTTAAGGAGATGTCGTTTAAAGAAAAAGTTTACAGACAGACGACGGCCAAAGACTGATCACAATAGCTCACCTTGAGCCTTTGGCTCAGGTGAGCCATAACACTGGCTGGGAAGTCCCCTGATGTGTGCCCAAGCACGCCCAATCCTCTTCACTTCATAAAAGGCTTAATATCTATGAAATGGTTCAGATCCCCACCGATAAACCATATATATATATATATTCATGTTTCATATGATAAGACACATTCAATTACACTGACCAAGGAGAGCCCTGATGCGTGCCCGGGCATGCCCCAAACCCCTTTGCTTCATAAAAGGCTTAATATCTCAGAAACCATTCAGATCCCCATCCCTTAACCATGTATAATGAAATTCCGTATGATAATTCACATTCAATAACACATACCAGGTAGTCCCCTGGTACGTGCCCGGGCATGCCCCTACCCTCTCACTTCATAAAAGGCTTAATATCTCAGACTCTATTAAGATCCCCACCCCTAAACCATCTATAATATTATTCCTTATGATAAGACACATTTGATAACACTTATGCGGAAGTCCTCCCTGGTGTGCCCAGGCATGCCCCACCCTGTTCTAATAACAAAAGGTTTAATATCTCGGAATCCATTCAGATCCGCACCCCTAAGCCATAAAATATATTCACCCTTCTTATGATAAGACACATTCAGTTATACTAATGGGGAGCCCCCCCCCCTGATGTGCCTGCACATGCCCCTAGTTTCCTGCCAAAAAAGGCCTTGGCAAACAGTGCAGCCCCAGGGTCTTTCCTATTTGCTATTCTGACAGGCATTTTCTAAATTCCAGCCCTGATAACCAACATTGTGAAAAGAAAGTGAAAATTGTTCGAAATTTTAGAGCATTTACCATACTGTCAGATGATTGGAGTGAGAATCAAATCAACAACAGCTGAATCATAGTCTTGATTTTATTTTTACAAAAATAATTTATGCTGCCTATGTACATATATACAAGGTTACTATATAAAACATACAAAATATACACTGTGATTAACAAACTGTTAGCATTAACCTTGTCATGCTGAATACTTTATGTACTACATGCCTATCCAATTTTTATTCTGTTCATCTGCAGAATTCTAGTTGTAAGGATGTTTTTTCAATCAGTAAAAATCAGTGTGGATCTTGATCAGGTGGCTTCATCAGAAGCCAGCTGGTCTGGATCAACAGTGTTTTCAAAAAAGAATAAATCCCCAATCAGCAGGACAAAGGCTTTTATTTCTAAAGAAAAGATAGTACAAATCTTTACTTTGCACATATCATTATAATCCCAGAAGTCCATAAGCTAAAATTTTGCTCATAGGATTTTTTAAATCACTCAGCCCCACAGCAATTATTTATGTTTTGAAACAAGATAACACTTTTAAAACACCTGAGAGACTAATGTGTGAGATATGTCATCACATATACTCCTCGAGGCATGCACCTTAAGACTTGAGATAAAAATCTACTACATGTATATCTTAAGGCACTTTAGATTGTTTTGAGAAACAAAAAAATCTTTCACAAGTTGTCAATGTAACAGATTAAAATTCTTTTCAATGTCTTACTTGTTGATAACATCTCTATGCTGAGGACAACATAAATACATGTATCAGGGTTGGCAATCATACAGTTTTTGTTTGATAGAATGTTAAGACAAATTGAGAGGTAAATAGCCCTTTCTCTCTGTTAGGGTAGTAAAAATGTAACAATTGATCTATGCACCACTATTGGCAAACACCTTTTCACAAAATTCTAGTGTTAGAGTCACTGCAAATTTTTGACGCAGAGGATCATTATAGAATTTATTAAAGTAGTTGTTCACAACAAGTTTAATAAACTATAATAATAGAGGAGCACAAATGTTGGATTCTATTTAACATTTGACACTAAGACTACTTTGAAATCACATTTTTTGGCTTGAAAACGCTAAGATTTTGCCTTACATACGCGTTGTTATGGACATCATTACATAACGTTACTAACATGCAAACCACTAGAAAACAAGGCAAATTCGACGAATTTATATTCCCGACGAAGGGTTATTGAGAGAAACATGTAAATCACAAAACATTAATCCCATTTTATCTAGCCCTTAGTTCACCTTCAGTATTATTCAAATCATAACAAATGCCTGTCAAGTATGTTTTCGTGCTTAGTTTAATAAAAAAATATACTTGCATCTGCAAAATTTCGATACATGACCTTTAAACCCAACCCCAGAGGTCAAGGGTGTGTGTAAATTCAAAGTGTTACCTTGCATTTAGGTCTACACTTCTTCCACTTTAATTTGATATGCAACATGAACACTCTTAGAAGAAAAAAAAATGACCTTTTGACCCCACCCGGGGGTCGTTGGTATGTGTAATGACAGCATATTTGCCTTCATGGTGCTCTGTGCTCAATTCCCTTTAATTTGATATGCAACATGACTACTTTCAGGAAAAGATATAGTTTGACCTTTTGACCCCACCCCTTGGGTCAAGGGTGTGCCTGTGGGCAAAATATTTGCGACCATGTTGATGCCAGCGTCGTAAGCTTTAATTTGATATGCAACATGACTACTTTCAGAAAAAGATAAAGTTTGACCTTTTGACCCCACCCCCTGGGTCGAGGGTGTGTCTGTGGGCAAAATATTTGCTACCATGTTGCTGCCAGCGTCGTCAGCTTTAATTTGATATGCAACATGACCATATTCTGAAAAAGTTTAATTTTGGCCTCAGCTCCACCCCTTAAGTCCACCTCACAGGCTCAGACCTAGACCTTCAAACTGAAATCCCGTTTGATATGTTTCATATCTAATGTTGCTCTGCCTGCATGCAAAATTTCAGCAAAAAATATTAACAATTGCCTTAGTTATTGCAAAATTTAAATATTTCATCATTGACCCCTTAGGCGGGGTCAAAAGGGGTGGGGTAAAACTTTTGACACTGCCATGCTTATCTACAGGCACTGGGTAATCATGGTGTATAGTGAGAAGTTGTTAAATATAATAGCCGTGATGAAATGTGAAGATTATCACACAAGAAAAAGCTAATATAGGTTTTGCATTATAATTGCCTATACTAAAAAAAGGGCAATAACTCAAGTGTTAAGGGGTGGATTTTGACCAAACTTATAGGATATCGAGAGTCCATGGTACTAATCATTTGTACCAAGAATGAATCAAATCTGACCAATAGGTACTGAGATATGAATCTGGACGGACGGAATGGACGGACGACGCCAAAACTATATCCCGCCGACTTTGTCGGGGGATAATTATCAATTTTAAAAGCTGCAATTATGTAAACCTTTGTCCTGCTGAAAAAAAATCAACAATCCCCATCAACTTCTCTTTTAAGCTAGCTCAGCAGTAGGGCCTTATTTACTACAACAGATTCAAAGGCTGAAAAGAAAACAGTATGGATCCTGATCAGCTGGCTTCTGAAGAAGCCAGCTGTTTGGATCCACACTGTCTTTTTAATAATAGAGAATAAATTCAGCTTCTGCAATCAAGGGTTAAGATCAATTCCAAATCTACATCATCAATGCAATTTAAGATTTTTTTTGTTGTCCCTTAAAAATGCATTTGAATCCTCTTAAAATAATGAAAGGATCCAGGATATCTTCCAGTCATCAAATGAACATATATGGAAGTCCGGGCCCTGCAATCTTTCGAGACATGTGTCCTACAACAACCTTGTTTTCAGAAAGGTGGTTAACAATATGCACCAAATTATGGATGACAATTTCTTCTGAAATTTAATAAACACAAAAAACCTGCATGTTTAAGGAGATATGTAAAACATTGCCCCTATTGATTACAATTTTGAAAAAACAACTCCAAGTCAAACAACTGATATGCATAAAGGCTTTAGATTCACAATGTTAAAATTAGCAGATCAGTATCTCTCGCTTTTAGGATCAGCCAGCCTCGTGCTGTTGAGACAGGGGTTACACTGCCAACTATGTGGTTAAATCCCATCCTGAGAGTCTCAGAGCTGAAACTTTGGTATGCAGCAGGGTGCTGGACAACTGCAAACCGACTACTGGCCAGAGACTAATACATAGTAATAATTAATTTGGACACAACACAGGGTACTTTAAGAATTCGCTGTTTAGGCAAAAAAATATATGTGTGTTTCAGGTTATATGAAATTTTAAAATATGGATGGTGGTTAGAAAAATATTTCTATTTTGTTAAATGTTTTTACACGGGGAAGATGGGAAACAATATGAACGAACTGGGAAATCCCTTTGAAATCCCCTAAAAATGCTTAATTAAATTAGGGTCGGGGGCAAAAATTGGGCATAGTCAGGTAACCTGAAGCACACAGCTTATCATTATAGGCCTTATTACATCATCAATTGAAATATTGATGATAGGTATGGTATGCAGTTTAGGTGCAGGAATATTTCAGTTAACTACAGAAGATAATAAAACATAACAAAAATCATATTTACATATATATCACAGTCTAATATGGCTTAGTTAACAACCTAACAAATTAATCAACTCTTTTGAATGCTATTAATTTGGATTATTTTCTGCTGTCTGCTGATCTTTTCTTTCAAGAATATCATAAGGGTGCCAAACAGTTTGGACCCAGATCAGGCCCGACATTTGTCGGGCCTGATCTGGGTCCAAACTGATTTGTCGGGCCTGATCTGGGTCCAAACTGATTTTTCAAGCCTGATCTGGGTCCAAACATTTGTCGGGCCCGATCTGGGTCAAAACTGATTTTTCGGGCCTGACCTGGGTCCAAACTGATTAGTCAGGCCTAATCTGGGTCCAAACTGATTTGTCAGGCCTGATCTGGGTCCAAACTGATATGTTGGGCCTGATCTGGATCCAAACTGATTTGTCAGTCCTGATCTGGGTCCAAACTGTTTGCAAAGGTTATCAGCAGACAACAAGACAACACTAGCAAGTATAGAGTTTGAAGAAAAGAGACACGTAAGAAAAAGTGCACTATATTGTTTAACTTACTTTTTTGCTCTCCAATATATAAACAACATCAAAGTAAAATTTATCTTCCATGTTATGCAAACTACAGCACTTTAGTTAAGAGTGCGTAACGAAAATTTATTTTTCTCATTTCTCAACCAATACATATGTTGTGGGTACTCAAAAGAACCATCTCAATGAGACGGTTCTTTTGAGAACACAAAACATTTGTTAAAATTGATCTGTACGAAAATATTTACAATTCTATGCTGAAATTGTTTGTTTATCTAAACATGTGAAACTATCAAGTTCAAATATATAAACTACAGCACAATAAAATTCATCTTCCATGTTGTGCAACTATCAAGGTCAAATTAATCCTACATGATTGAGCATTCTGTTAGTCTTTGTTAGACTGGAAACCCCTAAACGAGAACCTTGGCAAAGAGTGAAGACCAAGATGCTGTGCTGCATAATGCAATATTTCATTAGGGTCTGCACTGTTGGCTTATGCTATTTTTTTTTTTTTTGTTTGATTTGATTCTTTACGTCCCATCAACAATCTTTCAGTTATGTAGGGACGGTTCTTCCTGGGTTGAACCAGTAATAAGCTAGGATTAATGTGTCTTGCTCAAGGACACAATGCATTGACGCCGGTGAGGCTCAAACCCGCTGCCCCTCGTCTTTAGTTAAGCACTCTTCCACTAAGCCACTGTGCTCCAACTTATGCTAGTAATAAAACATAGAGCATATTACTTTAGAAAATCTAACCTTTGACCCCTTTATATGCACAATGAACCATTCCTGGCTCTCTGCATCAACCCAGATGGAAGAATTCGTTAGCAGAAATAAAACATCTCTCAATCACGGATAATCTTATCTATGGGCCAGAATGCTTAAGCACATCTGGGCCTTCCTTGCTCATATATTATCTGAAAGATATTTTGCTGCATGTGAATATTTTCTTACCCATCAATTAAAACATGTGTTTTGGGTGCTCAAAAGAACTGTCTCATTGAGACGGTTCTTTTGAGTACCAACAACACATTTTGGTTGAGAAATAAGATTTTTTTTATTACACACTCTTATCTATAGGCCTGATTGCTTAACCCCTTATATGCCTTCCTTGCGCGCAGATTATCTGAAAGATATTTTGCTATATATGAATATTTTCGTACCCATCAATTAAAACATCTATTTTGGGTGCTCAAAAGAACCGTCTCATTGAGATGGTTCTTTTGAGTACCCACACACATACTTAGGTTGAGAAATAAGAAAATTATTTTTTTAATGACACACTTATATCTGTGGGGCTAAATGCCTAAGCCTTAACATATATTATCTTAAGATATTTTTCGGTATGTTGGCTTCTATATACATAGATATCAAGGGTTTATGAGTATAAAGATACAACCATGTGCTTATAATTCTTTTGATATCAAGTATATCAGGCAAAGTAAGTAAATACTAAATAAAAAGACCTGACCCTGAGGTTATAAAACTGGTTTCATGCTTAGCTCAACTGAGCAGGAAATTAATTCTGCTCATAAATGTTAAAATGCTAACAATTCTTGGCATTTTTAACTTTATAAGCAGAATAGTTTCAACATCTGAGTGTTTTACGGAAGAGAAAATCTTTATTTTTCCGTAATTTAGTTTTTATGAGCAGCTGAAATTTCATGCTCAGATGAGTTGAGCATGAAAGTTTTTATAACATCGGGGCCAGATAAGATTGAACATTTATAAAATTATTATATGTAGTTTCATTAACAGCACTAGAAAAACGATAACAACATAATATCATAAACTAATTGGACGGAAAAATTATAATGAAAGAAATAAACCTTATTGAAAGTGCAGTAGGGTTTATGATTCTTTAATTTTAAAAAAATGTAAAAATATTGAATTAAAAAGTTGAACATTTAAAAAAAACATGAAGGAGATTCTTTCAGATTGTTTTCACCAGTTGAAATGTAAAACTTATCAGATTTTTTTAATGTAAAGAATTAAATGAAAAATAAACAACAATATTCTAACAATTTTTGCACTAGATGCTTAGAATATCTGGGGATTGCTACATCAACCCAGTAATTCATAACATACACTTCTGTTCTTTTAAACAAAGAGTTTATGGCCATACCAAGCCAATGCCCCAGATTTATTGTTCCTACATGTTGACTACAGAGTCAATCCAGGTTAGTAAATACTTGAGAATTCAAACTCTGCTAGTATGATGTACCCATATTTCAAATTTAAATTTTGAATACATTGAATTCAGAGATCAGGGTGTATTCATGAACTATTTTCATAGTTTCCTTTAAAAAATATATATATTTTGGGTCCTTGAAAGAAACATCTCTGTGAGATGTTTCTTCTAAGGACCCAGAACATATAAAGTGATGGGAAATACTGATATCTTTTTGGGGGAATACATATCATTTAATGACTAACCTTAAATTCAATCTATGAATAAATCAAAGTGAAAAGCTCAGGTTTCTAGGATTTCAAGTTAACAAGATTCCACTGTACTACTGACTCTACATTAAGCAGATGATTTCATTCACACTGCAGAATAACTACTAGCATCAATTTGATACACAATGAGCAAGTCCTAACATTGCTTTTTTCCATTAGGAACCTAGTTGAAGCAATGTATATTAGTACACACTCTCGAGCCTACTAAATTGACCACAACCATTGTATTTAAAGCACAACCTGCTAAATTGTGAATGTAATCTACGTTGATTTAATATGATCATGTTGTCTTTCTCTTCCTATGAGAAAGTTTTCACTCTTCCTTAATTTGTGGAATCTCCCACCTAGGGGACACAATGAGGTTTTGATGGTCAATTCAGTATTTTGAGAGGTCATAGGATATAGCTTTAAAACTGTGTATTACTGTCCTTAAAAGCAGCCAATGCAGATCCAGATGATTTAAATACTACTTTTTCATGACATTTTATCTAGGCAAACCCTGTTTGTCAAAGTATTTATTTATGAATCATGGCTGGTATGACCCTTTGTATGTGGTATACGGTATCCATAAATGATTACTTTGACAAACAGTGAATACCTAGATGAATACTGAAGAATGCAGCATTTCATCAGGGTCTGCACTGTTTGCTATGATAAAAACAATCTTCAGGGACTGAAGTAAATTTTGACATGGAACCTCTAACCTGTGACCCCTTGGTATGTACAATGAACCATTCCAGGTAAATTTTAGTAAACCAGATGGAATAATTCATTAGTATACAAGGGGTTAATAAAATAAAATTCCAGAGGTGACAACAGCTATTATAGAGCAGTCTTAGGCCAGTAAATAAATGGCACAGTTTAGGAATTTATGCATGAGACTCTGTATCCTCACTGATGCGAACTTTCTGGCCTGTTTTCCTCGGAGGTTTCTTAACTAAACCATTCTTCCCATTGTTGGATTCATTGTCCAGTGATGAAGGCTTCTTTTTCCTGCGCCTGAAAGCACACATAAAGTATATATAAGCCAAATTCAAATAATAAACCAGGCCTTTAGTTAAGAGATGAAAGCGTGGTAGCTCAGTGGTTAGGCACTTGCCTCTGATGCTAGAGGTCCCAGGTTCGATCCCCCCTTGCGGCGAGGAAAATTTCGGTGATCGAACACGCTTTCCCTGGTGTCATTTGCAGGAATGACACTAGATAAGTGCATCGTCCTTCGGATTGGGACGTTAACTGGATGTCCCCTGTGCAGGGAGAGTCACCCCCTGTGCAGGTTAAAGAACCCTACGGTAACTTCGATATGGTTACTTGTAGGCTTTCATCCTGCAACCTGGAGTGTACAAAGTACACCTGCCGATAATACTCGAAAGAGGGTCTGGCAGTATATAGAGAAAGGAAGAAAGAAAGAAAGAGTGTATACCAGAGCTTTTTTTTTTTATTTCTCTACTGAAACATATGTTGTGGGTACTCAAAAGAACCGTCTCTATGAGACGGTTCTTTTGAGCACCCAAAACATATTAAAATGGATTGGTAAGAAAACATTAACAATTTTATGCTCGAAAATTTTGTTTATATAAACCTGTGCATAACATTTTGGTATTATCCCATTGATGGGCAACGAAGGCTCAGACCAGCCTGCACATTCAAGCAGTCTTGCCAGAGCCTTCACTTCTCACCTACACAAAGTGTGGATGTAAAGGAAGACTCACACCAAAAACTATACCCCTAGCTCCGGTTAGTACATTAGCATGAGCATTTAAAAGAGGCTTTCGCGCATATGCGATAAGTACCATGATCTTCTGTGCTGGTCTATTTAATTTTTAATTAAATCCGCGAATATTTATCCTCATGTTTTTGAGGCAAAATTGCAAAAATTTGGCTACATAAAATATTCCGTTTACGTTATTCAATTTTATAGGCTGTTTCAACTTCAGATTTTCTGTGTCCTTCCAGTTGCATGATTCCATTGATTAGCCTGCATTCACTGGCTAAATGTAAATTAATGAGGATCCTGGTCAGTTGGCTTATTCAGAAGCCAGCTGATCTAGTTCAACACTGTTTCTTAATGGAAAAACAAGTGGATTCTGATCAGTTTTCTTCTTTAGAAGCCAGCTGATCTGGTTCAATGTTGTTTCCTAAATTTGAATCAGTGTAGATCCTGATAAATTAGGTCCTCCTGAAACAAGCTGATCTGGATCTACACGGTTTCCTAAATGTAAAACATTGTGGGTCCGGATCAGGCCTCGAGGTTATAAAACTTGAGTTCATTCTCAGACTCAAAATAAAGCGCAATGATTGGCTTCTTGGGGACACGTGTCCGCAAGCAGCCAATCATTGCGCTTTATTTTGAGTATGAGACTGTACTCAAGTTTTATAACCTCGAGGCCAGGTGTTTTTCAACAATCACTGTCTTCCAAATAGGATATATAATGTATCTGGCTTCAGGAAATAAAGGGTTACAAAACTTTTAATAACTTATTTTGTAAGCTCTTTACATCATGATTTTGTTTTTAAATCAACTTTTTGCCATTTAGATGTCATCAGGTTGTCAAACAGTTTGGATCAGGCCTGATCTGGTTCCAAACTGTTTTCAATCACAATACATGTATCTGGATAGGAGTTTAATAGTAAAGTATGAAATATGGATAGCAAAAGCTACATGTTCTAATTATAGAAATGGTGAGACTGAAATACTGTAAATTCAGATATTTTCGTGAGAATTAAATTTTAGCGAATAGCTTTAAAATATAAAAAGACATATTTGCAATGTTAAAAATGTGCATTTTGGGCATGATTTACTTGTATCAGTAATAGACAGAGTGATTTCCCCATTTCAAGAGGATTTTATTTTCACGAAACTTCGCATAAGCGAAGTTTCGGGAAAATAAAACCCTGGTGAAAATTTCCGAATTTACAGTACACATTAACAAACATGACTGACACCCATCAAAATAATCAGATCATTATCAAGAAATCATCTCTTTTCAGCACTTGTTACCAAAATGAACAAACCACTTAAATCTTGGTAAATACATTTAACACTCGGATATAGCAAACAAAGTTAACACACCTTTATTGGAACTCCATCTCGATGCAACATTCTCTTATCAATAAAGTACATGTACGAGCCCAGGTCTGGCCTGGCAACATTATTCTCTCTCAACCTAATTTTGATGTCCTGACAAAGGCCTTTGTAAGACCGAAACGTGTCGACTTCTAATAAATTATGTTCCACTAACCGTTGATTATTGTTGGTTCTGTTTTCTCCTTACTCTCCTAATTTTGAAGAAGTTATAAACTCAGGTCACTTATCATATTGAATCTTTAACCCATTTCAGTTGTTTATCCATATTTTTCTCTTTCCAAATTATGTGGTTTCCAGCCCCAATTGTAAGCACTATAAAAAAAACCTAACTTTAATCCCATTTCTAATTAAAACTACTTCTGTCACAGTGGTCACTGCCAACAATATTTGAGCAGTTACATGTGATTTCCAACAATGTGGCATTTTGACATGTGAAGACTCAGACGAGCATGGGCAGCCTCCTTTTAAGCTTAGAGACTCCAAATGATGTTCAGTCAGTAGCTAAACAGTCACAGAATATTCAAGCGACTAGCAAAGACTCTTATCAGACTGCCCGTATGCACAGGCTGATCTGAGGCTTTGCTGGTTGCACATTCCACATTGTTGGAAATCTCATGTCGCTGCTATATTCTTACGTTCTGTTAGATTCTAGTATATCATCTTCGGATTCTTCTGCCCCTGAGATAAACCTGAGCTCTCCACTCTTAGTTCTCACTGCTGTTAGATTCTTGCTTTCGTTGTCTGAGTCATCTTGAGTCACATTAGTCTTGTGGGTGTCCATTAATGAATCTGAAAATATCAAGGAAACTATTCTTTTAACTCTTTGCTGGCTGGGTAATTTTTCGATGCCAGCTGACTTTTTTCAAAATTAACCTTTACAAAAAATTCTTTCTGGAAAACTATCACAGTGTCAAACAGATTGGATCCAGATCAGGACTGATGTAATGTCCGTCCTGATCTGGATCCAAACTGTTTACAAAGTTTATCAGCAGATGACAAAAGATGCTGCTTGCAGGCAGAGAGTTAACTCTGGTTCTGTTGAACTGATACATATCATCTATAGAAATCAGTGTAGATCCAGATCAGCTGGCTTCTGAGGAAGCCAGCTGATCAAGATCTGCCTTGTTTTCCCTGCAGCCAGTAAATACATTGCAATATTTAAATTTTTTAAGCAAGCCTTTAATGAATCTTTAGATTTTATCAACTGTTCATAGCCTCATGAATGACACAAATTTGATTGACAGCTGCCAAGCTCACTTGCCTGTGCAACGTGCTTCGAGCATCTAATTCATTCGCCAGAAGTGAAACTGGTGTTGTGATTGACAGCCAGCCACACCTGAGACACACATGCAAATCAAGCTTCTTGTCTGCTCAATTGGCTGTCCATGTTCACACTGGCTGTTCAGCTTTTCCTTTTTACACTCCAGCAAAACCGTTGATATGATTAAATATTAAATACAAAACCATTTTTTCTCCTAAATTATAAATAATTTCTACATATTTGATATTTATAATAAAATGTAAATACGGGTGTATAAGTAATAAAATCGTTTTTAAATGTTCATGGAATCATGAATACTTCGGGTCTCTTGCAAAGTAAGTGAAGCCCAAAAAGGAGGGCTTCACGTTAACTTCGCAAGAGACCCGAAGTATTCATGATTCCAAGAACATTCCAAAAATCGAAATCATTTGTTAAATATATGAAAGTTTACATTCACTAAATGAACTTTCAGAAATGGGAGTAGCATGTTGTTGTATTTTGCAAGCAAGAATTAACCGCTTATCCATCTATGCACTTTCCATCAATTCTCATGAATAGTCTCAATGAAACCAGCCCCTAAGGTTATAAAACTTTTTCATGCTCAACTCAATTGAGCATGAAATTTCAACTGCCCATAAAAGAGGGTGTCAATGGGGTTTACTGATTAGCAAAGTATGGCCCTAAAATTTAACGATTAGCGAATTTTGGGCCTAAAATTTAACGGTTAGCAATTTTTTAGGGTAAATTTTACCAAATAGCGGAATGAGAGGTGCTAGTGATTAGCGAATTAAGACCTAAAATATAATGATTATCGATTTTTGGGCAAAAGAATTACCGAATAGAAGAATGGCGCATTTTATTGGTTAGTGAATTCGATGGAAAAAAGCTATTCCACCTCGTAAATGCTTCTAGACAGCTTTTAATTTTTACTGATTTTTGGGGCTAATTTTTAACTATTCCTGATTTTTGGGCCAAAATTTACTGATTAGCGATTTTTGGGCCTAAATTTTACTGGTTAGCCATTTTTTGGCCTAAATTTTACTGATTCGCAAATGTTTTGGCCCAAATTTTACTGATTAGCAATTTCAGAGGTACCCCATTTAGACCCTCATAAAAAGTAAAATGCTGAAAAATTGAGATATTTTTCTTGCTTTTAACTTCTTAGGCTGCTAATAACAGTTAAAATGCCAACAATTGTTGGCATTTTAACATTTATGAGAAAGAAAAATTTCGAACTCAGTTGAGATCAGCATGATTTTTTTTATAACCTCGGTCTAGTCTGCTGTTTTTGAATGTTGCAGGTTTGCTCTACTTCTGAATGATCTGTTTTGCCAGATTATGTAGAAGTTGAAATGGCTGTCATTGTGCAGTGTAGAGTTGGTTGAACTTCTCAGTCCTATCTATCCCAGTGTTTAGGGTAAATACCATAATCCAATTTACAAAATGATAAGGTGTACAAAATGTAGTGATTGAATAGTAAAAGAGCCACGACATGAGATTTCCAACAATGTGGTATGTGCGACCAGCAAAGCCTCAGATCAGCCTGCGCATACACGCAGTCTGATCCGAGCCTTTGCTAGTCGCTTGAATATTCTGTGAGTGCTAAGCAACTGACTGAACATCATTTCCAGTTTCTAAGCTTAAAAGGAGGCTGCACAGGCTCGTCCCAGTCTGCTCTTGTCAAAATGCCACATTGTTGGAAATCGCATGTCCTGGCTCAAATAGTGTAAACCATGAACAGAGTGATCTAATCTAGGATCTACAGTTTGCTGAAGCCTACCTGTCCAAGTATTTAGGATTAATACAGTAAGTCAAAGATTGAAATGGTGTTTGACAACTCAATCCATATTGTCCTCTTTCAGCTGTCAAGAATATGTCATCGGATGTACGGTCCCATACAACATGCTATATATCAATTGCCTAATGTGATAATTGCTATCTATCAAATAGCTATAAAAATAGTTTAATGGTTTATATAAGAATTTGAATTCTTTTTTATTTGATTTGATTCAATACGTCCCATCAACAATCTTTCAGTTAAACAGGGACAGGTCTTCCTGGGTTGAACCAGTACTAAGCTAGGATAAATGTGTCTTGCTCAAGGACCACAATGCAGTGACACCGGTGAGGCTCGAACCCATGGCCTCTCGGTCTCGAGTCAAGCACTCTACCACTGAGCTACTGCACTCCATGGGCGTAGCCAGGTCGATAAAATATGTTCACACATCAATGGGGGTGGGGTACTGGGATGAGTCGTGATTTGAATTCTATGGCTTTTTTTTAAAACTAATTTCCTTCTAAAATACCCTCTCTCCCCCCATCACACAAACCCTTTGCATAGATTTCTAAAGTCTCATCAAGAAGACAACTGATCCTCAAAATGGGCAGATACTTGATGCAAATGGTGCTTCATTAATTGGGTCATGCTCTAGCTCAAATTTTGAATTTCCTCAAATGTATAAAATTCAAACCGATCCAAGATGGTTCCTCAAGGCTGGTCTGGGTTTTTATTGTTTGATCAGGCATAACTGCACAATGATGTAGAGCTTATTTTGGTTGTTTCATCATTTTACTATCATTAGATAGGTTATGAGTACTAAAAGAATCAACTCAGAAGGGCCCACAACAAATTTCTTTTTGGAAAAATGAAATTGAATTCAGAAATACGGCCTTCGATCGAAATGAAATATATCCCAAATTTTCTTAAAACTTAAGTGGGTACTTTGAGTTTTTAGCACTCAAGCTACCATATTATATATGAGAGCACAGTGGCTCAGTGGTAGAGTGCATGACTCGAGACCGAGGGCCGCGGGTTCGAGCCTCACTGGCGTCACTGTCTTGTTTTCTTGAGCTAGACACATTTATCCTTGCTTAGTACTGGTTCAACCCAGGAAGACCCGTCCCAACATTACTGAACTAGAGGACCTGAAGGTCCTGAGGCGCTCACCTGATCTTCTTAATAATGTTAAAATAGGTCATGGTTAACTACAGCTTATAATGGAACAAATTTTGTTTTTACCATATTGGTCAAGTGACCTAAACAATCTAATGAATAATCCATCAAACAGCCCAGTGATTTCTGAGAAAAAGATGCTTAGATAGGTATGTGGCAGTCCAAATGAGTGGCCTTAGATAAAAGGTCACAGGTCAGCTTGACATTTGGTACTTAATTAACCATTGTCTCAATAGGTTTAACTTTAATGAATTAAGCTCAGTTATAGAAAATGAACATTTAAGATTTTCTCCATATAAATGCATAAGGAATCAAATTTGACCTTGCCATCAAGTAAGTCAAGGTCAACCTAGATTCATCATTTGTGCTAACCTGGTAGGGCCCACATCCCAATCCTACATACCAAGTCCCAAAGCCAATGGCCTTTTGGTTCCAGAGAAGAAGAGATTTAAAGAGTTTTTACCATATATGGGCATTGTGGCCATGTTAGTCATGTGACCATAACAATTTGTATAAGTTTCGGCTAACCAATCATAAGGAGTTGTCAGATGAAATTTGGTTTCAATTGGCCAAGAATTGTCAGAGAAAACTATGTTTTAATATGTTGATGGGACTCCAATATAAGCTACCTTTGCTGAAGGGTCAAAGATCAACCTTGACCTTTGAAACTTATTTATAGCCACTAGATTGAACATATCAAGTGAGAATAATGACTTTGGCTTCCACAGTATTCAAAAAATCAACTTTTCAATTCAATTTTCCATTCAAATGCATTAGGAAGCAAACTTGACCTACACGTTAAGTAGGTCAAGGTCATCCTAGGATCATCATTTGAACAAACTTGGTAGGCCCCACATCCCCAATACTACATACCAAGTCTCAAGGTCACTGGCCTTCTGGTTCTGGAGAAGAAGATTTTTAAAAGGTTTTTACCATATATGGGCGTGGCGGCCATCTTTGTCATGTGACCAAAATATTTTGTATAAACTTTGGCTGACTTATCATAAGGAGTCTTCATATGAAATTTGAGCTCAATTGGGCCAATGGTTTGTGAGGAAACTATGTTTTATAATATTGATGGGACCACAATATGAGCGACCTTGGCTGAAAGGGCAAAGGTCAACCTTGACCTTTGAAACTTATTTATAGCCATTGTCTCATTAATTTCAACATATCAAGTAAGAATAATCACTTTGGCTTTAACAGTATTCAAAAAATCAACTTTTCAAAAAAATTCCCATTTAAATCTATTAGGAAGCAAATTTGACCTTGACGTTAAGTAGGTCAAGGTCAATCTAGGATCATTGTTTGAACAAACTTGGTAGACCCCACATCCTTGATGCTACATACCAAGTCCCAAGGTTATCGGCCTTCTGGATCTGGAGAAGAAGATTTTTAAAGGGTTTTTACCATATATGGGCATGGCGGCCATCTTGGTCATGTGACCAGGAACATTTGAACAAACTTTCGTTCCCCCATCCTAAGGAGTCTCCATATGAAATTTGAGTTCAATTGGCCAAGTGGTTTCAGAGGAGAAGATGTTTGAAAATGTTGACGGACGGACGGACGACGGACGCCGGAGTCACTGGTATACTAATAGCTCACCTCGGAGCCTCCGGCTCAGGTGAGCTAAAAATAGTTGACAGGGACGTAAAGAATCAAATCAAACGAACAAACAAAACCATATTATACCTCATAAGTGCACTGCACGCATAACTTTTTCAAAAAAATATACCCTCTTTTAAATACAGTGTAGATCTAGATCAGCTGGCTTCATTAGAAGACAGCTGACAAGGACTTACTCAGTTTTTTGTCGAAACAAAAGATGCATATTTATTATCAATAATGAAATTGCGACACCAAATTAACTTGAAATCAGATATTCATTATATTTTGAGCATCCCATAAATAATCACTCGGTGCAGGTTTATTCTAGGAGCATGTGCCAGGCCCCCAGATAAGAGGGCTTAACTGAATTTTTTTTTATTTTTTATTTCTCAACCAAAACATATGTTGTGGGTACTAAAAAGAACCAGTGCTCTTTTGAGCACCCAAATCACATGTTTAAACTGATGGATAATTTTACGCAAACTAGAATTGTCAGAGAATCTGACTATAGCCCCGCTGCAGTGCTTTTCATGCAGTAAAAAATCCAAGATCTAAAGATATTAAGCAGGAAACTCTAAAGGCATTAAGCAGGAACAAAATTCTGACATCAATCAAGGGCCATTACTCTGTTACAAATACGCAAAAAATAACAGGTAACAATTCTGACCTAGATCTTGTCAATAAAATTGCATATATAAAATTTGGTGAATTCTGTAAATTTGTTCTCAAGATATTGAGCTGAAATGTAATTCTTGTGTAAATCTAGGGCCATAACTCTGGTACAAATGTTCCAAAAATGACTATTGACAATCCCAAGCTAGATCTTATCAATATGAATGCATGTATAAAATTTGGTGCAATTCTATCAATTGGTTCTCAAGATATTGAGCGGAAACAAAATTTTGGCATTAATCAAGGGCTATAACTCTGGTACAAATTTGCGTGAAATGCCGTGCAACAATCCCGAGCTAGATCTTGCCAATGTGAATGCATATATAAAGTTTGATGAAATTCTGTCGATTTGTTATCAAGATATTTAGCAGAAACAAAATTTTGGTGTAAATCAAGATACAATAGTGCGAAAAATGACGTGTAGCAATCCCAAGCTAGATATTGTTAATATCAATGCACATACAAAATTTGGTTAAATTCTATAGAGTTGTTCTCAAGATATTGAGTGGAAACAAAATTATGACGGACGGACGGACGAACAGACGGACGGACAACCCAAATCCTATATAGCTCCCACTTTTTCAAAGCGGGGCTATAATTATTTTTCCTTAACTGGCTCATGATGTGCACTTATCAAGTCAAATACTGTATTAAGAGGAAACTGTTAAGCAGCTGAAGTTTAAAAGGGCACTAGCATGGGTGAAAGTTCAAAATTTCAAAAATCCTGAACTTTCGAAATTCAAATCTTAAAACTTTCTGTATGCCTACAAAGTGTTAACAATTTCAAGTTTAAATGGTCAATTGCCCAAAGTTGAACTGAAAACAAACTAGAAAAAGTGTCCATGGGACACGGATGCCCCCGCCTATTGTTTTTACACTGTAAAGTTTAAAAAGGATTTAGTAAAATTGTAGGAGGATTTGTGCTCACAAGGTATCTAATGTCCATAAGCTTCTGTAGTAATTAAACCCAAAAATGACTAAGTTCAAACTGTGAAAAAAGTGACAAAAAATGATCTGAGGGTTATATCCAAATGTCATGCACATCTTCAGTCCTTGACAAAAACACCAGTAAAGTTTCAAAAGGATTGGGATAAAATTGTAGGAGGAGTTGCGCTCACAAGGTACCTAATGTCCATAAGCTTCTGTAGTAATTTAGCCCAAAAATGACTAAGTTCAAACTGTGAAAAAAGTGACAAAAATTGATCTGAGGGTTATATCCAAATGTCATGCACATCTTAAGTCCTTGACAAAAACAACAGTAAAGTTTCAAAAGGATTGGGATAAAATTGTAGGAGGAGTTGCGCTCACAAGGTACCTAATGGCCATAAGCTTCAGTAGTAGTTGAGCCCAAAATTGACTAAGTTCAAACTGTGAAAAAAGTGACAAAAATTAATCTGAGGGTTATATCCAAATGTCATGCACATCTTCAGTCCTTGACAAAAACACCTGTAAAGTTTCAAAAGGATTGGGAAAAAATTGTAGGAGGAGTTGCGCTCACAAAGTACCTACCTAAATGATGGACGAACGGAAGGACGCACGGACGGACGGACGGACATGGGCAACGCTTAATGCCCTTCCGCATTCTACGAATAGCGGGGGCATAATCAGAAAAGCTATTAAATCCTGTCTAATTCAGGAATAATCCTGAAAACTTTCACCCATGAACTAGTGGAGGTCAATCTTACCTTCTTCTGCAACATAATTGGCAGGGAAAAATCCCTGTTGACCATCTGGGAGTTCTCCCATCCACCAGTTGTCAGTATCCTTGTATAATACACTGACCTCGTCACCGGCAAATAAGTTAAGTTCATCAGATCGCTGAGCTCGGTAATCATATAATACCACAACCTGTAGTTTAAAGTTACAAACAGTGTGGGAAATCAGCATTTAAAACATAATCAGGCCCTGAGGTTATAAAACATTTTTTCATACTCAACTGAGCATGGGATTTATCATGCTCATAAATGTTAAAATACCAACAATTGTTGGCATTTCAACTTTTATGAGCATGATAAATTGTTTGTATCATGCTTATAGAGTAATTGTTAAAAATACAACATCTGAGAGTTTGAAAGCAAGAAGTCTTCATTTTTCAGCATTTTAGCTTTATGAGCAGTTGAAATGTCATGCTCAATTTAGATGAGCATGAAAAAAAAATGTAACCTAAGGGCCAGGGCTTCACATAAGAACAGGTATTATATAACTAATAACAAATTTATTTTCAATTTTGTAAACAAAAGAATATGTTGTGGGTACTCATAGAACCATCTCTATGAGAGAGTTCTTTTTAGCAGCCAGTACATTATTGTAAGACCGATTAATCAGAAAATAAGAACAGTTTGATACTCGAAAATCATGCTTATCAGAACCTATAACTTAACTCAAGATCATCATTTGTCATCACTCGGCAAAATTCACGATGCCAAACGGTGATCCTCAGCACAGAATTTTCCATCCCACCCTCTTTCCATCCCACCCTCAAGGTAAATGTTAATATCAGGTTTCTAGTATATAAACGATTACATCATACAATCAAAATTTAATCATCATCATCATCATCATCATCATCATCATCATCATCATCATCATCATCATCATCATCATCATCATCATCATCATCATCATCATCATCATCATCATCAACATCATCATCATAATCATCATCATCATTATCATCAAATTTGTCTCCCCTGATGGTAGGGCCTGTCTGACATGATGATCTTCCTCAAAGACCCTCTCCACTCAGTCCCTGAAGACTGTGTGATATTGTCTGAACAAACAGTGCATAATTATTCTGTGGTAACTCATCCCGGTCATACACCCATATCTACCAGTAAAATCAGGGTTATTAAAATTAATCCTAAAGAGCCAATCACGACTGCTGCAGACGACAAATTTTGTGACATCTTTCTTAGTTTTCGAAAAAAAATAAGATATGATATTTCATGAGGATAGTCTGCCAGCAGATGATTCTCATGAAATCTCATACCTTATTTGTTATTCTTGAAAAAGCGGCAAAATTTGAAATTGTCATCTGCTGCAAATTATAGGTGGCGCTTCATGGGTTAAGATACATACCTTGTCATATTTAGGTATAGCTTTACCCGGTGGTGCTTGGAAGTTAAACTGAGCCTTGCCATGTGACTGAAAAACAAAGAATTATGATGGCTTAATTTTTTTTCATGATCATGTATGCAGGAGTGTAGCCAGAGGCTTTATCATGTTGAAGCCCACCAAAATATTTGGAGAATTAAGAGATATCTGACCTTGTTGCTTTACTTTTCAGTTAGAAAATGATAAAGGCGCTGATCAGACTGCGCGGATGCGCAGGCAGATCTGCACCTTTGTTGTTTGCAATCAAGAAAAGTCAGGGTTTCTCGTGTCTATGCCCATATGATGTTGAAGCCCAGGCTTCCTGGCCTCCGCCTGGCTACGTGCCTGGTATGAAAGGATCTTGATTGCTTGTACTGCCAACCATATTAGAATATAAGAATCTATCATGAGTGTGAGGATGGGATAGAAAAATATGTCTCGAGGATCACCGTTTGGCCGAGTGATGACAAACAGAGATCACGAGGGACAGAATTTTCTATCCCACCCTCACACAAATAATGAATTCTTTTTCTTGCTCACCATTGACTATTTGCTTTAAAATAAGCTTCCAGAAGTCCCTGAATACGCTGAGATGTAATGTCACATGATGATGTCACTTTGACTTTAAAATGACGTCACTTGACGATCATGTGCATGAGTTCCAATATAGCCAATGAACAGTCTTCTCATCACAGCCTAGGTAAGATAACATGGGTAATTAGGATAAGAATTTCTATCTCAGGGTAAAATCTCTGATGTCTGTATCCAGTGTGCAAGAATAAGATGTCCAGGACAAATATCTATCCTTTATAGGCAACAATGGCCATTCTAAATGACTGGGTTTTTTTTCGCTAAAAATATCAAATTATACTTGATACTGTGAATTTAAACATTAAAGCCCCACCTATAATTTACCTAAAATACCAAATAAGGCATGATATTTCATGAGAATCGTCTGCTGGCAGACGATTCTCATGAAATATCATACCTTATTTTTTTCGAAAATTGGGAAAGATTTCGCAAAATTTATCGTCTGCTGCAGATCATGAGATGTGATTGGCGCTTTAAGTGTTAATTCTCAAGAAGACTACTGATTGTACAACAGCATCATAAATCTGTTTTACTCTTTATCTCCTAGTATCGTCTGCTGATAATGTTTGCAAACAGTTTGGATCCAGATCAGGCCCGACATTTTGTTGGGCCTGATCTGGATCCAAACTGTTTGACACTTTGACCGTATTCCTGAAATAGTTTTTCGAAAAATCTGATTTTGAAAAAATCAGCAGACGACAAAAAAGCGGGGAAAATTCACAGGGGGCAAAGGGTTAAAAACCAAAAGAGTGATTTATGCTATTTTCTGCAATGAATTATGATATTTCTCTCAGTCTCACACGCCGCATTCGTGGGTTCGACCCTCACAGACGTCAAGATATTTATTTAGTTCAAATGTTGACAACAAAACACAACTAGTATTGTTAACAGAGATGTCCCCCCACCATATATCTTGCACACAAGCTCTATTTGGTTTAAATTTGACCACTTTAGCTCTGCTGTGGCCTTGAAAATTAAGGCAAGGTCATGAAAAACCTTATCAAGTCATCATCATGCCCCAATGTTATATCCATGCAAATCTGGTTCCAATCTGCCGACTACTTCAGGAGATATCTTGCACATAAGAAAGTGTCATGCCAACACCAATGCTGACGAGACAATATGTTCCTGTATTGGAACCTTACCATGCTAAACCAGGATATCCTTTTTTGAAAGCAGTGAAGATCCAGATCAGCTGGCTTTTGCTATTTATCATGTTGGGATGATCTAATATTCTTTATTAAAGGATGCAGATCAAACCAGGGTTCCCACAAATTATAGAAAGTAAAATTCCCTGACTTTTCACTGACCATATTCAAATTCCCTGACTCAAAATATTGGCATTTGTCAAGCTTTGTGGGTAATCTACGAGCATTTTTAGCAGACAAACAAAATTTTAAAGCAAAAGTTCCAATATAGAGTTGGGAGAATTTATAATTCTTTCATCAAAACTCTTTGAGTTGATGTTTTGTCTTCTGGTGATCTTTGACTTACAGTAGTGCTAAAATACCTACATGTAGCATTACTACCAGAAAGCAAAGCAAACAGAATTAAACTGACTAGGTATATAAACTGTGATTTTACCACTGACTGATTTTTTAGCACCAGGATTATTCATATCTTAAGAAGCATGACACATGTCTAAGTTGCTTAAATCAAGTTTCAGATTTGCCAGTGACCACAGGCATAACTGATATTTCAAAAGGCCAACAATATGAGGCTGTCAATTTGTCAATAATTAATAGTTTGGTACCCAAATAGTTGTATGGAAGGCATTGGGATTGCCTCAATCAAATGATGCAGCCTATCCCATGCACTGAGAGGAAAAGGAAACCATTCAAAACAATAGAGTAACCAGTAATAAAAAACTTTATCATACAAATGCTGAATTTGTCTCCACTGTTATGGCCAAGATTCAAGCAGTTTCATCACAACTGTGGCAGAAGTTGCCTCAATCCATGAATGAACTATTATGACACAAGCATTACCTTTAAGGAAAGTTGACAATGTTAACACAGCTGCCATATCATAAAAGATAAGGGGTTTCGACACGAAATGCTCATTTTGTCAACAGTGTGTACTACTGGGTGTGTAGAGTATTAGAGTAAGTATCAAAATATTAATAGACAGACAAATAAAAAGACAGAAACTGAAAAACAAGATTTTCCCACAGAAACAGTTTCCAGTCCCTATCAGTCATTGTTTACCACCTTCTTCTAATGACAATATATTTTCCAGTATATGAGTACTTACCATTATATAAATTTGAGGATTTTACATTTTTATACTCAAGACAGCATTATACCTAATATCAATCCAGTGCTCAATACCTTTTTTATGTATAAAAGTTTGGGCATCTCTAGAATTTAGAAACATCTTCTTAATTGAACTCTGTTTGTCAACATTGACAGAAACATATTTATAAGACAAGTTGTTGTTATAAAATTCCCTGACTTTTTCCTGATATTTTCCAAAATTTCAAATTTCCCTGACTCAACTCAAAATTCCATGACTTTTCCCTGACCTTCAACTTTTTTCATTTTTCACTGACTTCCCTGACCCTGGGAACCCTGCAATATGGAATGTAACAAACAGTGCAGACACTGTTGAGATGTCCTTTTCTTTGCCAAACATGAAATCTAATCTGGGTTAACACTATTTGAAAATGTCCCATTTATAGGACGCTGGATTTCTGAAAATTTCAAAATCCACTTACAGCTGTGAGGTTTAACTGTGGAGCTCTTCCTAACACAGGACTTGTGCTTCTTGTGGTACCATAGCGACCAACTGGAACACAAACATGAATGTCAATTAATGATTAGGAAAGCAGTTGGACCTGTACATTTTTTTTGTAGAAATAGCAGTCTGACTTGTAAATTTTTTTGGGGGTAGAAAAAAAGTTTGACCTCAATTGGTAGAAAAAGGAGTTGTAGAAAAAGTAGTTTGACATGTAAATTAAATTAGTAGAAAAAGTAGTTTGACCTGTGAATTTAATTGGTAGAAAAAGCAGTTTGACCTGTAAATTGAATCTGCAGAAAAAATAGTTTGGTTTAAACATATTTTATTTCTCTGATTCAAATTGACATGCAAGACATATATACATACAATAGCAATCTATAGGATTGGAATGAAAGCTTAGAGCTTATAGATTTCCTTTCCCCAAAAAATAGTTTGACATGTAAATTTAATTAGTTGAAAAAGTAGTTTGACCTGTGAATTTAATTGGTAGAAATTGAAGTCTGACCTATAAATTGAATTGGTAGAAAAAGTAGTTTGACCTGTAAATTCAATTGGTAGAAAAAGGAGTTGTAGAAAAAGTAGTTTGACATGTAAATTAAATTAGTAGAAAAAGTAGTTTGACCTGTGAATTTAATTGGTAGAAACTGAAGTCTGACCTGTAAATTAAATTGGAAGAAAAAGTAGTTTGACATGTAAATTCAATTGGTAGAAAAAGGAGTTTGACCTGTAAAGTTTATTGGTAGAAAAAGTAGTTTGACCTGTATTCTAAATTGATAGAAAAAGTAGTTTGACGTGTGAATTTTATTGAAGTTAAAAAGTAGATTGACATGTGAATTTTTTTGTAGAAAAAGTAGTTTGACCTGTAAATTTTGTTGGCAGAAAATGTAGTTTGACCTGTGAATTTAATTGGTGGAAAAAGTAGTTTGACCTGTGCATTTAATTGGTGGAAAAAGTAGTTTGACCAGTGAATTTAATTGGTGGAAAAAGTAGTTTGACGTGTGAATTTTATTGGGGGGAAAAGTAGTTTGACCTGTGAATTTAATTGGTAGAAAAAGTAGTTTGACCTGTGAATTTAATTGGTGGAAAAAGTAGTTTGACCTGTGAATTTAATTGGTGGAAAAAGTAGTTTGACGTGTGAATTTTATTGGGGGGAAAAGTAGTTTGACCTGTGAATCTTGTTGGTAGAAAAAGTAGTTTGACCTGTGAATTTTGTTGGTAGAAAAAGTAGTTTGACCTGTGAATTTAATTGGTAGAAAAAGTAGTTTGACCTGTGAATTTAATTGGTGGAAAAAGCAGTTTGGCCTGTGAATTAAATTGGTAGAAAAAGTAGTTTGACCTGTAAATTCAATTGGTAGAGAAAGTAGTTTGACCTGTAAATTTCATTGGTAGAAAGTAGTTTGACCTGTAAACTGAATTGATAGAAAAAGTAGTTTGATCTGTGAATTTTATTGGTAGAAAAAGTAGTTTGACCTGTAAATTATATTGGTAGAAAAAGTAGTTTGACCTGTAAACTGAATTGATAGAAAAAGTAGTTTGATCTGTGAATTTTATTGGGGGAAAAAAGTTGTTTGACCTGTGAATTTTATTGGTGGAAAAAGTAGTTTGACCTGTAAATTTTATCGGGGGAAAAAGTAGTTTGACCTGTGAATTTTATTGGGGGAAAAGTAGTTTGACCTGTAAATTTTATTGGTGGAAAACTTAAAGTAGTTTGACCTGTAAACTGAATTGATAGAAAAAGTAGTTTGACTTGCAAATTTTATTGGTAGAAAAAGTAGTTTGATCTGTTAATTGAATTGGTAAAAAAGTAGTTTGACCTGTTTTTATTGGGGAAAAAAGGTGATGACCTGTGAATTTTATTGGGGGAAAAAGTAGTTTGACCTGTGAATTTTATTGGGGGAAAAAGAAGGTTCACCTGTGAATGCAGATGACCATATCTGTACATAAATATTGAACCAAACTCACTTCCATCCCTTACCTTCACTGAATGTGGGTCTCCAAGTGTCCACATTCTTCATATAGAGATTCTGAGAAGCAAACTGCTGTTGCTGCATAACAGCGGACATGGAACTTGGTGCATGTGGGCTGAATGCTGTTGGACTCATCATCTGTAAACAAAAAGTGACAAAAAATGTCAGACAAAAAAGGCAATTCATTAGAAGCCAGCTGATCTGGATCTATAGTGTTTTCAAAACAGGATAAATCTTGGTTCAGCAGGACAAGAGTTAAAAAGGGGCTGTCTTATCGAAATATTCAAAATGGCGGTACCCACATCTTTGATTCTCGTGACATTCAAATACTTATAACTTCCTTGTCTAAAATCTGGTTTGATAAACCTTGTATCAAAATAATTGATTGGAGGTATATACAGTAAAACCTTGAAAAATCAAACTTCGATTTTTCGAAATACTCACTGATTCGAAATAAATTTCGGACACACTAGATTAAGAGAGTAGAGTCTATTTATGAACTATTTTAAATATAATCTATAAAAACACATGTTTTGTGTGCATAAAAGATACGTCTCAGGGAGACATTTCTTTTACGCACACAAAACATGCATTTTGATAGGACAAAACAGTTAATAATCATTTTTGTGGGGATATATATTCTTGTGTCTACCTCTCTATAATTCAAACTTTCGATACTTCGAAATAAATCTCTAGCCCCTAGGACTTGTAATTTATGTGATTCTACTGTATTTCGATTTTAGGCCCTGTGATTCAGAGGACAGCTTATACCATTTTTTTTATAATTGGTTCAGGGTTCATACAGGCAAGGCTCAATAAATTTCAAGGACTTTTCGAGGACAAGTTCATACTTTTCAAGGCCTTACTTAATAACAATACTTACACACAATATGTAAATTATGTTACATACCACTATATTGTTTCCGGTGAATGGTATCAATTTATTTATGTAAGCAAACTTATATATTTTAGATAGTATTCTTTTTTTTACAGTCTAATGCAAGGGAGATAACACAAAGAGACTATTGTTAAGTACAAAACATTAGCGCCATGCGTTTTCAAACTTCACAATTCACTGAATTCAGCACTCTGGTACTACATCTACCCCTCAAAACTTGCCAATTTTCTTACTCAGATTTTGTTTTCTTTCTAGGGAGCTAAAATTCAAGTACTTTTCAAGATCTATGGGCCATTGTCAAGTACTTTCCAAGACAAATTTGGTTTTCAAGGACTTTTCAAGACAGCCCTTAATTTTCAAGTACTTTTCAAGCCAGTGTGAACCCTGTGTTTGGTATGCCCAAACTAAGTGTAGCGTCCCTGGTCTAAACACAACAATCCATACGGACGAATATCGGAGCCTCTGGTATAACTATATATGTGTTCATACACGGGGGGTAACCTTTGTGATATGTGGGGGGTAAATGATACGTAAGAAGATGGCTATTTCACACGTTTATATAGTATAACCTAACAGCTTGGAATGATGTATTATGTACAAATGGATGAGGATGACTACAGACTAAAATATGATGATTGAATGAGTGATGATAGCTTAATACATCTATTATGTATGCACCGATTGCACCCCGTGACACAGCAATAAGGGGTTTCGTGAAATCACATATGCACTTAAAGGGCCAATATATATCCTCAACACAGGAGGAGCCTTACAATCTACTAATGGCTATCACCATGCTATGCACTGTGTATAGCCGTATGAAAAGGGGAGATGTGGGACCTTGTTTGTGTCTTGCTTTTATAAACCTGGTACCTCTATAGGGGCTTGTTCAGGATTCGAAGTGCTTTCTAAATCGTGTGACCAACAATACACACATATAATGCTGTTTAGAGTGCTCTTGACCCACCGTGTGGCGAATACCCTGGGGACGGACTTAGGGCTGTTACCGAGGTAGTGGGAGTTCTATCCTCGTACCGGCCGGCCAGTTTACCACAGACACGGTAAAACTAAAATATAATTCCTCAATCCCACTCAGGGATTAGGCCTAAATATAACTGGTTAATTTACTTCACCGCCTAAAATATCAAAGTGAAGCACCTCGCCACTGAGGTTTTCAATTCAACCATGCGCCCTCACCATAGTCAAAAAACACCTATGGAGACTCACCGGGCCACCCTCACCATAGTCAAAAAACACCTATGGAGACTCACCGGGTCAACATATGAAATGATAAGGTCAAGCGCACTGTAAACCCTTACAAGCAAAGCACAACTTAAATATTCAACGCAACTTCGAATCCCAAACCCTCTAAAACAACCAGGCTACTCACTGTATATACTTCAGGATACAGATGCTAAATCTTAACTGGATCTAATACTAATACTAGACTAGGCCTAATACAGAGCGCCCTCCGATAGGAAGATGTCTGCAAGATCTCAAACCACGAATTCCAGCGTTCCAGGGTGGCCGCAGCCGTTTTATACTGGGAAGTCTCCCAGTGGTCGTAGGGTGGTCGTAACTGACCGGAGTTCCAGCCAATCACTGGGATGGGTCGTAAGAATGGGAGATGCTGATTGGACTCAGCCTCACGCGCTAGCCGTAGCTAGTGCGCGAGCGCTGGCCGTAACTGACCGTTGAATACGCCAATGACAAATCCTGTCATGCGCAATGGGTATAAACAATAAGATAAAATGGCTGCCTCCATGTTCGTGGGAAATTCAAGTGTGACTAAACTGTTTTCTTAGTTTTCATGGATGTGATTGGGACTTGAAATGTGTTATGCCTGTAGGCACGAATTCTGTGACATGGGGATACTCTGGGCTTTGTGGGAATGCTGTCATATAGTTTCCGAGAGAGAAATGGACAGGTAATTTAGTTGTTGATAGAACAAGTATTAACTTTCATTATGCCGGAAGACTGGCAGGGATGTTTCACTGCCCCCTCGGTTCCAAAAGTTCGTCCCGAACTTACATTGAACATTTCAAAAAACAAACATCCACAGTCCATTTCTCTCTTGGAGATCTAAATGACATCTAAGCATCTCTAACAAAAATAACATTTGTTAAGAACTAATTTCCAGAGACAATTCCCAATCTGGGGACTTTGTCTAGCATAACTAGCAAATCATAAGTACTCATTCTAGTGTACTAATATTGAAGCAAATGTTGACAGACAATGCATATGATAAAAGGAACTATGATGAAATGATGTGTATAATGTGGAGACTATCATGTGACTCTGTTTCTTTTTCAGAGAGAAATTCACATCTGCATCACTCTGCTCTCTATCTGAATATAACAGAGGGAAACAAATGAACAACGTCTCGAGGACCATATGGAGAAGAGTCCAGAATTTATCTCTTACCACCCATTCAAATGCATCACAGCAATCCAGTTGTAGATGAAAGGCACATACTACCACATAGGATTCTGGGAAGACACATGGGCCCTACATTAAAATTACTCAGAGACATCTTCAGAACTCCAACTGGGGAACAACTGAGTGAATCATGACACTCAATACTTGCAACAACTAACCATTTTGTTTTTTTTAAACCAGTTGACAGCCCATATCACCAATGTATTTAGATACCAGGTTGCATATGCAGTGGCACATACCTCATGGTATCTAAAAGATTCAACATTTTCACAGATTGATAAATAAATTATTTAATATGTGTATATAGCTATCATATTTACAGCTGTCAACCAATTTCTTTATCTGATTGTTTTTCGATATCTCCTCAAGTCACATTGTCACTAGTAGTACAAGTGTTCTCTGTCGCCGCTACAATCTCTGGGGCTGGGAAAGTTTGTGGTTGGCGCGCGAAGGTTGATCTCCATCCTCTTCCTCCTCTCCTTGGCTACACTAAATCCACAAACACACAAACAACTGATTTTACATGCACTGAGTTTATGTGGTCTTAAAGGTACCGCCGCTTGGAAAAGCTCTTATGACACTGGATACAGGTATATTCCTATAATTTCTGAGTCCGGAATGGTAGGGACTGTACTCCAACAAGGAAAGTATTTGACTCATGACTGTATATATAAGATGACATTTGTCCGATATGAGTTGTTAAAATATTGTAAACAGGCACGTCACATGGTATAATGGTAGATGGTACCATTGAGTTCCGCATGAGATATATTTTAGTGACTTCTTCAGAGGATGTTGACTATAGTCAAACTGTTAAACGTTAACAAGTGAACTGGGTTTTACAGGCCACGCCATGGATAGCAGGGTAATATATGTGTTCTATAGCTTGTATGTCTCTTGATACATGTTGACACGTCAGACTGCAACATCATCACCGATTTACATGAGTTCTATGTTAGGACAACTGAGGACCTTCGATTTGTTGATATAAAGTGTTCCTGTAACAAGTATATGGATAGGCTCGACCACAAGACTCACTTCACATGCTAGCAAAGAGTGTCCATACTCTTTCAGGTAGGTTAATCGTGCACAAATCAGTGTTGTGTGATTTAGATTTGTAGCTACTGTGGAAATAAAAGGATTTTATGTATGTGTTGTTTACTTTAGGTTTAGGATGGAGAAACCACGGAGGAAGAAAGTCACATGTCCATTTTGGGGTTTCCATAGACACGAAATCCAAAGGGGGTTGGGATACGTCTAGTCGCCGACTGGATCTTCAGTTTTCACTGTACGCGATCGTTAATTGTTAGTTATAGTTCCAATGCACTTGGGTTCTCAATTAAAGGTAGTGCACATTTCATATAGGGCTTGTTTGGAAATTACCATCACTATATCTTCCAGTTCAAACTTCCGAATAGACTAACCAGGTAGTGGGGCAAGCAAAAATGTGTTAAAATCATGACTGATCAAGAGCTGGCCACCAGCCTTTTGAGGTGTCCAGTCCAAGGCCAATCCACTCCTAAAAGGGTTCATGCACAGGAGAATGTCAGTCACTGACACCACAATGAGCTGCCAATACAAAACAATGCAATTTTTGTAGGTCTAAATGTTAAATGATCGAGAACTGGGCACCAGTTTTCCATGGTACCCAACTCAAGGCCATCCCATTTCTATATTGATATATCATTAACAGGCAGCTGTCAGTCACTGACATTCTACTAAAATTTTGTATTTATTTTATTTTCCTTACACCCCTACACTGGCTAATTATTAATGTTTGCGGCACCATCTAGATCTATTATACTATGCTGTTTGAGTAAAACCCAACACATGGGTAACAGGAACATCAAACTCAAACAGGCAACTGTAAACATGAATGTAAGTATAACTTACGTAATGAGGACACTTCCTCGACAATTACAGTACACAGTACTGGAGTCAAAACTAGTGGGGATACATTTCCCTGTCATTCATGTTAACATTTAATAATAACCAAGAACAATAGAACCAAGAACAATTTAGAACTACATTTCTCTGAAAATGGCTTCTCTATGTAAAAAAAATTGTCTACTTCTTGAACCACGAGCTCAGGTTTCCTCTATAGGGCTTAAGTCTATTAAAGTGAATAACTTTCGGCGCTTTGATTGTTCGTGCGTCTGTCCGTACGGTTATTATGAAAACCGTTACGTGAACCATAACGATTCTGGTGGTAATTATTATTGCCGTAACGTCGGTGTGTGTCCGGAGTAGCCTTAAACGGGCATGACCTTATCATATGGTCCGTCTGTCCGCACCCATAGCACGCTCTTAGTTGGGTTGGGTTGGGTTTGCCTCGATTGGGCTGCCCATTTGAACCAGTTCTTAATTCCCTTATATCATTTTTAATTTCCTCTATCTCGTTTCGCGATATCGTACTATGCGTATCTTCCTCATATTGCATCCTAATGACTGCTTTATTCGAGGAAAGTCGCTTACGTCTACCCTGAGTAAATGCCTCATATTTCAAGGCTAGCCTAACGGCATCGTCTATCGTCGCGGGTTCCTTTTGACTTATGAAAAGTTCCATTTCCGCTTCGTTTAGGGCCTAAATGAAACTGTCCTTTGACAAAGTGTCCCTTAAATCTATGAAGGCGGAAGGGTAAGCCATCCTAGTCAGGCGCTTTATATCCTGTGCTAGTTCTGGCAATCCCTCGTCCCGCTTCCGTATTCTCTGTTTAAGTTGAGCTTTGTAAAGTTCGCATTGATTCTGGGGTTCAAAGCGCTCCGTAAGGGTAGTCACGAGCCTGTCATAATTTTGTCTTATTTCTGGGGTGAGGTCACTCAAGAGGGCTTGAGCGCTACCTCTTAGACTACAGGCAAGTCTAATCGCTCTCGTATGCTGATTCCAGCCGTTTTCTTGAGCAGCGAGCTCGAATTGAACTAAATAGTCCTTCCAACTCGATTTACCATCATAAACCGCTACCTTAATGGACGGTTCATTCGATCGATATCGATGATTAGTATTGACAGGTGCAGGACTAGTTGAGGAAATGTTGGGGAAATTATTTGCACCATACCGATGCGGGGATATCGACCTATCCATACCAGTATATCAATCACTTTCGTCGCTGCTTCCTCTTATAATCTGCGTTCGTGATTGCAAATTAGATGGCACACTAGTGCTACGTATCGGTGGGGTACCGTACGAGGTATTTGAGAGCTCTGGGGTCACGTTTTGATTCTCTAATTGGGTCGAAATTACAGACAAAGATGCCTGCATCGCCGCGATCTGCGCCCTAAGATTATTTGATTCATCATTTTCACCCAGTAACGTTGGGTTAGGCATAAAATTAACTCGAGGACCTTGAGCTGGTTCGCCTATACATGCATGCGCAAAACGACTATTATTTTGAAACTGAACCTCACCGCTAGGAGTAGCGAAGCTAAAGGACCGTTCAGGAACGAAGGATGGGGAACTGGGTCTGAGATCAGGGGCTGTTGGGGGTAACATCCTTCGCTCGCTGAGACATTCCCTCTTTCTCCATCGTTGCTCTCCATTTCCGCAGCTGAGGGTGAACCAACGTGGTTTATACCTGGTTCATCATTAGAAGCCATTTTCAATATATAACTCTAAGTAACAAGATAAAATGATAATATATATGCTGTTGTATTTATAAGTAAAGAGGCAATATATCCGATGGAAATATGTGTTATGACAGAGTACGCTTAAGGCTGTTATTCAGGACTTCATTGGGCGCCTTCAATGAAAAAGTGAATAACAAATTACTGGTTAATTTGATTTTTCAATCAATTAATCCCACACCGCTGCCACCAAAATTTTGTAGCGTCCCTGGTCTAAACACAACAATCCATACGGACGAATATCGGAGCCTCTGGTATAACTATATATGTGTTCATACACGGGGGGTAACCTTTGTGATATGTGGGGGGTAAATGATACGTAAGAAGATGGCTATTTCACACGTTTATATAGTATAACCTAACAGCTTGGAATGATGTATTATGTACAAATGGATGAGGATGACTACAGACTAAAATATGATGATTGAATGAGTGATGATAGCTTAATACATCTATTATGTATGCACCGATTGCACCCCGTGACACAGCAATAAGGGGTTTGGTGAAATCACATATGCACTTAAAGGGCCAATATATATCCTCAACACAGGAGGAGCCTTACAATCTACTAATGGCTATCACCATGCTATGCACTGTGTATAGCCGTATGAAAAGGGGAGATGTGGGACCTTGTTTGTGTCTTGCTTTTATAAACCTGGTACCTCTATAGGGGCTTGTTCAGGATTCGAAGTGCTTTCTAAATCGTGTGACCAACAATACACACATATAATGCTGTTTAGAGTGCTCTTGACCCACCGTGTGGCGAATACCCTGGGGACGGACTTAGGGCTGTTACCGAGGTAGTGGGAGTTCTATCCTCGTACCGGCCGGCCAGTTTACCACAGACACGGTAAAACTAAAATATAATTCCTCAATCCCACTCAGGGATTAGGCCTAAATATAACTGGTTAATTTACTTCACCGCCTAAAATATCAAAGTGAAGCACCTCGCCACTGAGGTTTTCAATTCAACCATGCGCCCTCACCATAGTCAAAAAACACCTATGGAGACTCACCGGGCCACCCTCACCATAGTCAAAAAACACCTATGGAGACTCACCGGGTCAACATATGAAATGATAAGGTCAAGCGCACTGTAAACCCTTACAAGCAAAGCACAACTTAAATATTCAACGCAACTTCGAATCCCAAACCCTCTAAAACAACCAGGCTACTCACTGTATATACTTCAGGATACAGATGCTAAATCTTAACTGGATCTAATACTAATACTAGACTAGGCCTAATACAGAGCGCCCTCCGATAGGAAGATGTCTGCAAGATCTCAAACCACGAATTCCAGCGTTCCAGGGTGGCCGCAGCCGTTTTATACTGGGAAGTCTCCCAGTGGTCGTAGGGTGGTCGTAACTGACCGGAGTTCCAGCCAATCACTGGGATGGGTCGTAAGAATGGGAGATGCTGATTGGACTCAGCCTCACGCGCTAGCCGTAGCTAGTGCGCGAGCGCTGGCCGTAACTGACCGTTGAATACGCCAATGACAAATCCTGTCATGCGCAATGGGTATAAACAATAAGATAAAATGGCTGCCTCCATGTTCGTGGGAAATTCAAGTGTGACTAAACTGTTTTCTTAGTTTTCATGGATGTGATTGGGACTTGAAATGTGTTATGCCTGTAGGCACGAATTCTGTGACATGGGGATACTCTGGGCTTTGTGGGAATGCTGTCATATAGTTTCCGAGAGAGAAATGGACAGGTAATTTAGTTGTTGATAGAACAAGTATTAACTTTCATTATGCCGGAAGACTGGCAGGGATGTTTCATAAGTATTAAGGAAACGCACTCACCATAGATCGAGGTGTCATGTCATATCCAGAAGACATTGTCAACATGCCAGTGCGACTGAGCCGTGGTGATGTGGAAGCCATGCCAGGAATATCAAGTGTTGAGGTGGTTGTCAGTTGGGACTGTAAACATGCACATACAACAGTAAAACATAATGTTGAAAACAAAATAAAAGAAGAAGAAGAAATTATTCAAAGACAAAACAGTGAAACATTTGACATATATACATTGTTAAAAAGCACATAAAAAAATACAATTGGTTCAAAAGGAATATTTTTTTAAGTAACCAGTCACTGTGTTAGCAACCTACCTTAATTCCTCATAGATTCTGAACTAATAATACGAATGACTGAAAATTTTGATTTTGAAAACAAAAGCTAACCAAAAACGTCTAATGTGCATCTATGATTATCATTGCCAAAAATAAGCTCCAGTTCAACCTGCATTAAGCAAACACCTAAAGGATAAGCAAAAATGCTTGCTTAAGGCCTGCACTTATTAAAGACAGGTGTTTTTAAATGTATATGCCTTTTGTGGGAACTGAATACATACTTGCTTAATACAAGTTGCTTGCTTAATAGAGGTAGCTACAAAACAGGCCTTACTGTATTTGTTTATTTTACACCTTTTTTATATTGCAATGTATAACTGAACAACAATAATAAAAATAATCATGGTTTTAACTTTTAAAATGGCTCTAAAATTTGTATTGCTTGAATTTTTGCATTAATCAACCCTTAAAGCACCAAGAAAAAACTGTATCTGAAAATGTCCTCTGTTGAAGTTGTCTGCTGCAAATAATTGCCTAGCATTACTGACGAATTAAGTACAGAAGCAAACAGCGTGGATCCAGAACAGACTGCTCCTATAGGAGCAGTCTGATCTGGGTCCACACTGTTTGCCATAGAGGTTTCTTAAACATTTCAGCAGACCAGAAAAGCAGACGACTTTTGTTGCGATTGGCGTATTAAGGGTTAAAAAACTCTTAAATTAAAAGAAATCAAAGTAAACCATAAAACACAATTTTTAATACTATTTTTGCAGATGTTCATCATTTTTCAAGATGGAAACTGAAACATAAACTATTGAAACCTGTTTTAAATAAATTGCTTCAGGTGACCATTGCAGATAAAATGAGCTTTTTCACCAAACACACATAATTTCTAAAAAAAGGATGTCAATAATATAGTCTTAAGTATATTGATTTTGCGACACAAATCTAGAAATGCTGAGTCTATGGCACACTATTGTGTATCCGCTCAATTTTAATAGCTTTTGATCACTCCCCATGGCCCAAAGGTGATCACAATAGCTATGGATGTTTTTTTTTTAAATTTTTTTTTTTTTAAAGCATGGGGATAAAAAGTCAGAAATACATTTAGAACCAAAGCCATTTCACATAATATAAACGAAATGAAACCGAAACCTAAAAGTAAAAAATATAATGCTTTAAAACCTATCAATGCTTTCACATAAAAGCTAAAACTGAACGCCGGCATGAAAACATGCACAAATTGGAATCTATTTTTTTCGCCTTAGGCAGCCGAATATAGCAACTATGCCAGGTTTTTAATCCAGCATCATACAGCATAATTTAAATTACATCTGCACATACACAACCACATGCATTTTAATCATGTTCACTATGTAGGGATTGTCCAGCGAGGCAATAGATGTGATTATTTTACAAGTCCAAGAATACAGACTTTCGTGTATTGTACAGACAATAAGGAAGTGACATGGAATAATATTGGGAAGGCTGTAGAATTACCAGGTCTTTGCAACATTATATGTAGATTTTCAAAGATTTTTCCGCAGGATCGGTTCATATGTGAACGGCCTGCTGAAAATGAAAGGATGCAAATCAATTTTGTTTTCATATACGGTTGCATTTTGGCGTATATGTGAAACGACCCAGACTCATAATTTATGAGAGAAAACTCTGTAATTTTTTTCATATTGGTGCTTAAATGACTGCTAATGTGTCACAAAATAATGAGTTTTAGTCAGTCAGGGAGGAAAACTCTAGGGACCATAAATTGAGTTTTAGTCAGTGTGGCTGTTTTCTAAAAACAGGGATAAAATGACCTAAAGGGACCACAAACCCAGTAATAGTCCGTCAACTTGAGTGTTGATTTCTACATAAAATGGGCCTCAGCTCGAGAAAACCTGCCTTCAGGGGTTTGCGAACAACAAAGGCGCAGACCAGCCTGCGCATTTGCACAGACTGATCAATTTTCTAGCTAGTCTATGTAGCTCAGCAGACTGGTTTGAATTTCACTTTATCGGAAACCCCAAAGACAGGTTTTGCCCAAAACGAATTCTAGAATCCACAAAATGAGTAAATTCAGTCAGTGTTAATGTCTACATGAAGTAGTATAGTTGCCACAACACAAGATCTAGTCAGCCACAGTTGCTTTCTACACATAATAAATTGACCTATTTGGACAACAATAATGGGTTCTAGCCAAAACTAAATTCTCTACTTTTCAGAGATTTACTCTTTCCTTACTAGGGGCAACTTTTGAAGTTTGCTGATAACCTTTGCAAACATTTTGGACCATCATCAGGACCAACAAAATGTCAGTCCTGATCTGGATTCAAATTGTTTGACACTCTGAAAGGATTTATTGAAAAAGTTAATTTAACAAAAGCATGAGAAATTTCACAGCAAAGAGTTAACAGATTTTTGTTATTATTTTGAGGATACTATTAATAGTCTAAATAATGAATAAGTTCATGATAAATTTTTATCTGACCATTTGCTCTGAATGAAAAATGTCCATTTTTACATAGGTAGTGCAGTTAAATATGTGCAAAGTAAAAATATAAAACAAGGCCTCAAGGGGTTGGTTTGTGGATATCAACTTATCTGCCCTTACTATCTAAATCTAACAATCTAAGGACAAATCACCTTTTCTCTATACCAAAGTACGGAAAATGTTCTGAAAGTCCATTTACAACACACCTCTTTCTAACGAGAATTTGGATGTAAGACAGTCATGTTATGGTTCACAAATTTTTTGATCATGGAATTTTACAACCTATTATTCCTTTTTTAAAATTGTTCCTTTATAACATGGTACACTTATAACATGGTCCAATCCTATTGCCCCAAAAATAGAGTATAAAGGGACTTCACTGCATACAAGCTTCTTATGTCCAGTTAATCAAGAAGTGCAAATTCATTATCAATATGGATGAGAAAGTGTGGATCCAGATCAGCTGGCTTCATCAGAAGCCAGCTGATCTGGATCTACAGTATAAACAGATAAGAAAGCATAACTAAATTTTTTTTATTTCTCAACCAAAAGATTTGTTGTGGGTACTCAAAAGAACCGTCTCACTGAGACGTTTCTTTTGAGCACCCAAAACACATGTTTAAACTGATAGATAAGTAAATAATCACAAGTTTACGCCGAAAAAAAAATGCTTGACGGGCCCTATGTAAAAGAGACTATAAAGTATTGAAATGGTTATATGAACAGTGTGCTTATTAGGTAGAATGCAGTAAGTTCATTTTTGGAACGCTGACAATCAATTAAAAATTGCAGAAAAAATACTCAAAGTGAATAGTTCAAGTGCCTGATAATTAAAAGTTAACCCTTGTCCTGCTGAACTAACAAATACACAACATAAGCTAGTTAAAGAAATATCTGATACACAACTTATGTGTAAAACAGTGTCTATCTTGATCAGCTGACTACCATAGAGATCAGCTGATCTAAAATAACGCTTGCTTCAATTGGGATAAAATCTGGACTCAGCAAGACAAAGAGCTAAAACATGCATATAGACATATATGTGAAAAAATATTTCATGTGCAAATTACAAAATTTGCTTTACATTTCACTTAGTATTAGCTTAATTGTGTGTAATTCACAAACAAATTTGACGGTGGAAGGGAAGGGGTGAATACAGCTTTATGACATATTATCAAGAACCTGTGTTTTTATTTTCTAAGCAAATGAAATGCATTTAAATGCACTTAAATTGATATATATTAAATCAAAATTTAAGTGCTAATCACCCTAAAGATCATGAAATAAAAACTAAAAACTCATACCCCATAGCAAATAAAAGTGCTGTAGGCATGCATCTTACTCCTCCATAAGTTACAACAAGGTTACAGGTTAATATTATCTAAAAATTAAATGCAGTTGTCTCAACCTAGTTATCTTAGTTATCTTAACTACATCAAAGCATATACAAAGGTTCATCAAAATTTTCATTGTTTTAACCAGATGATATAGAAAAAAGCAATTTTTACATACAGCAACGGCACTTACTCTGTTCAAAATTCATGAATAACACAAAATTTTATCAAAATCCAACCATTTGTTCAAAAGATATTGAGCAAAATGCAACTTTAAACTTCAATCAAGGCCCATAACTCTGTTGCTTTTTGATAAAATTTACCCATCTGCAATCCTAAACCACTCCTTCCCAATATCAACGCCCGTGCAAAGTTTGAAGAAAATCTGTTGAAAAATTCTCAAGATAGAGAGTAGAATCCATTTTTAACCTCAATCAAGGGCCATAAATTTGCACTTATTCCAAAATATTTATAATCCCAAAACCACTCCTTCCAAATATCTACTCTTATACAAAGTTAGAAGAAAATTGGTCAAAAAACGCTCAAAAAAGGGAGCAGAAATGAAACTGACGGACAGATGGATTGGACAGATGGATGGACACTTAAACTCAAATTTTGAACGGAGATTATAACTAAATATCCCACACCTTTTAAGTGGTGGGATATAAAAATACTTTTAACTATATCCCCACTGACGCCTCAATCTTAAACAATACAACTGCAATAAATAACTTAACACCATGTAATGAGAAGGTTTTTCTTCCTCACAGAATGAAAAGCCACTTCAATAAACTTCTTAAGAGAAACAGTCTACCCCATCCTATTTTTAAAAGCTAAAAAAATCTTGTAAAAACTAGATACACCTGAATTATTTCTAAATGTCTAAATGCTATTGTTTGCTTTGAAACAATGTCTAAATGCTATTGTTTGCTTTGAAACAATCTATAATCAATCATTTAATAGTGATTTCAAAAAGTCATAAAGCCATATTAATACTAGAAAACAAGGGTAGGGATTTGAAAATAAAAAATACAAAAGTAAAAACAAACCCAACGTGAATGATTTTCTTTATGATAGTCCTGGAAAATTACATTCAAACTATCATGAATATTTACCAAACACATTTGCTTAACCCTTAAAGCGCCAAGAAAAAAATGCATCTGAAAATGTTGTCTGCTGAAGTCGTCTGCCGCAAATAATTGCCTAACGTAACTGACAAATTAAGTATAGAAGCAAACAGTTTAGACCCGTAACAGACTGCTCCTATAGGACGGTCTAATCTGGGTCCACATTGTTTGCCATAGAGGCTTCTTAAACATTTCAGCAGATGAGAAAAGCAGACAACTTTTGTTGCGATCGGCGCATTAAACGTTTAATAGCTATTGCACTCAGAATGACATAAATACCACAGAGTATGGGTCATTCAGAGTGCAATATACTTAGTGAAAAGCTTCACTCCTTGATCTCTTATTTAGTTTTGGATTACAAACACTGTATGGGAGGGCAGTTTCTCAGTGGTAGAGTGCTTGACTCGAGACCGAAGGGCCGCTGGTTTTAGCCTCACTGGTGTCACTGCGTTGTGGTCCTTGAGCAAGACACATTTATCCTAGCTTAGTACTGGTTCAACCCAGGAAGACCCGTCCCTGTATAACTGAAAGATTGTTGATGGAACATTAAGAATCAAAACAAACACTGTAAACAAATTCTTGAACAAGTTAAGTAGGAGTTCTAATGCACTTGTTAAATGTAACCAGTCAGGACACTTACTTAAACAAGTGATTGCTATAATCACTTGTTAAAGTCATTTTTAAAATAAGAATCTCTTCTGGTCATGTTGACCTATTTTACTTTTTTTTTTTTTAAGTACAGCAGCTAATCATCTTGACCTCTACAAAGAAATGTGTGTCAGTATTATTTCTGACCAGTGATGCTATTTTATTTTACATTTAATGCCCGATTTTGACCTCAGAAGCCCTAAAATACCGCAAAAAGGTCATAAAATTGATCAACTTTATGGTCAATTATTTTGTCTTTCCTATTTTTTCCTGCCATTGTGCCTATTTTTTCTTGAAAGTTCAGGAGTTCAACTCCATAATTAATATATAATAGTATATTGCAAGCATTAAAATTACCTATATACGCGCTCAGTGCCTTAAAGTTTTGACCCATTCTTCACAAAATCACTAAACAGAGTGATTTTCCTTATGATACGATCATCTGTTACATTAATATAATCACCTGTTTCAGTGATTTATTACTAAAGTTACTTGAATCAGTTATCAGCAAACTTTCTATCCAAATCATTTGGACAAGTGATTCTTTTTCAGTTTTCATCATTTTCAAGAAAGACAAATCTTACAAAGAGTATCTTCTTGTGAAAAAATTATGCATATAAGTGATCAAAGAAATCACTTTTTTAAGTAAGTGCCCTGACTGGTAACATGGCATCAGATTGGACAATGTCATAAATTTGCGACAGTATATTCTGTCACAGTGATATACTGTCCGAAACTGGATGTCAATATATTTGTTTGTGCTGATGCTTTAGGTCCCAGACGATAATTTTTCAGTCAAATTGGGATGATCAGATTGCTGGAAGCGAAGCAATCTGAATCTGGGACCATCCCTATATGCCTATGGATCCCAAACATAGTGTTAGCTCTGTATTGGTAAAAGCGATTGGCTGTGTCAGTCAGATGCTCAAGGTATGATGCAGCCCATTTCAGTCACTGGTCAGCAAAGCCAATGAATGAATATAAAGGAACTGTTTTCCTGTTTGCCTGGACTGAACAGTACTAAGCAACAGATAAGATTGTCTTGCTCAAGGACAAAAAACAGTGACTTGAATTCAGTGAGCCTCAAACTAGCAACCCTTCCATCCCAAGTCAAACACTCTACCAACTGAGCCATTTGGGTCTGCAATGTCAACATGTAACATCACTTTTCAATTACTTGCAAGTTGTTTTACGCAACTGGCAACTGCTGGCTAGTACAGTTTTGGTTTATAAAATCTTCTGTTCTTCAGCTTAGGTTAACCCTTTGTATACTAATAGGGCTCTTCCTACTAGTTTGCTCAGATAAACTTGGTATGGTCCATTGTATATATCTAGGTGTCAGGTTGTAATTTTTCAAAAATATGATATTTTTTTTGCCTGAAGATCTTTTTTACCTTAACAAACATTGTAGACCCTGATGAAATGCAGCTTCATGCTGCATTTCATCTGGGTCTTCACTGTTTGCAAAAGTACTCCTTTAGGGGTTTCCTGAATGCAGAGGGTTAACTTATTTCCAAACACAAACATAAAAAAAATAATTAGACACAAAAAGTAAACATTAACTAAAAAGTTTGATAAAGCAATAAATAAGGCAAGAAAATTTTAAGATTGATGTTTAGATAAACATTTTTTTAACACAAAAGCTACTTTTTAATTATAAATTAAAATTACAGCTTACATAAAGATTTGAATCAAATGCACACAACAGCTTTATAAGATAATTATTTCTTTGTAACTTTCTTTGGTTCATGCAATATTTAAAATTGTTATATGACTGGAGAGAATCCTGTCTCCTGATTGGCCCAATTTGTCTTCATAAATCTCTATGTCTACCGGAAAACTGGTCACAACTGGCCCAGAAGGTGATATAGGATAAAAACCAGCTTGAACTAGTTTCCAGAAGTTAAGGACATATGCTACTAAATACTTCCCACATTGAAATATTTTAAATACTTTGCATACAGTTTGTTTTATGCCTGGGCTATCCATTTATGAAATAAAAAGGATATGTCACCGTGCTTATTTTTTCAGAATCTCATATTGAAGTTTACAGCATTTGACCAATTTTCTAGAAATATAAAATAATAATACTAGTCCTAATTATCGAGCTAAAACGGTTGTAATCTTCACCCAGCTTCTTTCTTTTAACTTAAATTACTGCCCATGACCTCAAACTTTTAAGAAAATGTGCATGTTTACTTGTTACCCCATGCTGTGACAAGATACTGCATGATATGGGTTCTTCCTACCCAGTCTGATCTGGGTCTGCGCTGTTTGTCTAGGCCTTTTTTGGCATCCAACCAGTGTTTTCTTCGTCGAAAAATGGAATTTGTTTTTAGAATAAATCATGTATTAAAAAATCTGACATTGAAACTCTTGAAAATTTATTTTTAATTCATGGACTATTATAATACCTTTCAGAAAAAAGAATAAAAATCTGGGGTCACCGAACTAATTCTCTTTCTAGAGGACCAAATTTAACCCCACCCCCATAGGTTTCATGCGTAATTCAATATAAAAAGTTCGGGGATGACCATTTCGGTCGTTTTGATGATGCCATTTTACTAGTATATGAAGTAATTTAGCATTAAAATGTTAAAAAAGAAAGAAAAAACACACTGAAAATATGTGCGCATCTGGGAATCGATCCTGGTTCTCTGGCTTTGTAGCCAGGCGCGCTAACCACTAGGCCACGAGGTCAGGTCGTGCGCCGCTCTAAATATCCATACAAATAGTATAGACTTGGCCACTATCGTATTCGTAACCAGGGTTATTGTGTACGTCGTTTGATTTCGACTGAGCTACATTTATCTGTCTTTAGTGCTGAGACGATCAGTTCTGAAAAGATGTCAATAGATATTTCGAACACACTTTAATTAGTTATTTTGTGAAGAAAATGTCGGAACACCGATATGACATAAGAATATCGGAAGCTGTATTGATCCGAATCCGTTAAGGGTCGAAAGACAGGACCCAGACAACTTTCCCCGTTTGCAGACGCGGAAAAGGTGCGCATTGGAAATAGCTGCATATGTCTTTAATATTTTTGACACTTCTGCAATATTACCCTCTAGAGAGCTAAAAATAGCATGATGAGTGTGAAACTAGCATGTGCTGCATGAAATTGACATGATTTGCTGTTTCACCTCCCAACAGGTAAATTAAAGACTTTCATGAATTTTTACAACAGTTTTGTTTTGTTTTGTTTGCTTATTTATATTTGTTTGCATAAACAAACTGTAAAAGCAGTTTTATGATAACATTTTAAGTTCCCCATTAAGAGAATTAATATACATTTGAAAATGCAAAATACTGCATTAAAATATTTTAATAACACTTGCTTAAACTTGTGAGAAAGTCCTTAGATTGAAGGTTGAATATGTCTTTAACAACAAAAGTGAAAGTAGCAAAATTTTCATTCTTAAAAGAAAAGTCATATAACAAAACAGTTATTGACTTCAATTTAGGTAAACATAAGGATTCATCTACCCTTAAAAGTGATATTCACTTTTTTGGGTAGATAAATCCTTATGTCTACCTCATTGAAGTCAATAATTGTATAATATTTAAAAATTCAAACAACCACAGTAAATGCTCTAAAATATCGATCACTTTTCTCTTTCTTTTCTCAAAAAATGTGGGTTATCAGAATAGCAAACAGGGAAGACCCTGATCAGACTGCGAAGAAGCAGTCTGATCTGGGTCTGCGCTGTTTGTCTAGGCCTTTTTTGGCATCCAACCAGTGTTTTTAGGAAATGACCAAAATAAGCATCACAGCTTACTGTCAGATTCTATTTCTATGAGATTGTACTTATGTTATAGTGACTGATCAAATAAAATACTGTTTAAACCAACCAGTGTTTTAAATTTTAGATCATCTACCGTATGTTATCCAAGAATATCATTCCGAAATACTTACAGTGACTTTGTTCAGTGTTCTCATGACTTTGTCGAACCGTTGTGTCGTGTGCAGTTGGAACTCTTCTTTTGTCAGGACACCTTTACTGGCCAACTCATCGGAGATTCTTGGTGTTCTTCAAAGAAGAGAAGGTAAAATTTCAAATTAGCATATCTGACCTTTTAGATAAGAGTGTGTAATTATAAAAAAATCATTTCATGACCAAAATGTATGTTGTGGGTACTCAAAAGAACCGTCTCAATGAAACGGTTCTTTTGAGCACCCAAAACAAATGTTTATATTGATGAATAAGAAAATATTCACATTTTTGAGCTCAAAATTTTTGTTCATCTGAATCTATGACATTTGAGCCACTTCATGAGAATTTGATATTTTTTTTTTGCATTTATTTGGCATTTATTCTTTAAATATGCATGCACAACTATCAAGTGGGGCTGGAGGCCTAAATTTTGGCCTAGGCTTTCATTGGTGTCCTCACTTTGTGTGTGCAATCAAAGAGGCTCTAGTGACCCTGAACAAAATGCGAAGGCTTGCTCGAGCCTTCGCTGCTTGCATATGAGATAAGAACTAAAATATTATAAACGGACTTGGAAAAAATTAGATGACAAAAGACTTATTTATTGTACCAACAAGGGAAAATATGACTTCAGGGTTGACTTTTTGTCACAAATGGAATTAGGAAGATATTGGGTGACAAATGTTATTATGACTACAAAAGTTAACGCTTGACAAAAGGGCAGCTCATCTGATGGACAAAGCTCCTTATTGCATACCTCCAGATATTATTATTAATTTTAGACATTAATTTTCTAATTTATCGACAAAAACATATGTTGTGGGTGCTCAAAAAACCTGTCTTGCTGAGACTAAGCACCAAAAACAAATCTTTTAGCACCGAAAACATATGTTAAAATGGATATGAAAATAATCAGAATTTTACACTCCAAAAATCATTTATCTGAACCTATGAAATTACTATCCGCCACATTATTCGAATGAGTTACAGTGTATTAAACCAACATTCTGTTCAATCCTCAAAAAGTTTATTTATAGAAACCTACCCTTCTTTGTCTTCATCCGCTGGTGTAGGTGATATCATTCTTGGGGATAAACCTGCATCAAATTGAGCAACTGAAAAACAAACATTCATTTAAGAAATGAACTTGTTTTTGGAAGGTTCATGGAATCATGAATATTTCAGGTCTCTTGCAAAGTAAGTGAAGCCCGAAGGTCTTCACTTAAACTTTGCAAGAGACCCGAAGAATTCATGATTCCATGAACCTTCCAAAAATTGAATTTATTGCTTATATTTACATTTTATTATGAATATCAAATATATAGAAATCATTTATAATTTAGGAGATAAAACAATTTTGTATTTAATGTTTAATCATATTAACGGTTTTGTTGAAGTGCAAAACGGATAAAGCGGAACAGCCAGTGTGAACAGGAACATCCAATGAAGCAAGCAAGAAGCTTGTTTTGCACGCGCAACTCAGGTGTAGCTTGCTGTCCATCACAGCACAAGTGTAACATCTGGCGAATGAACTTGATGTTCAAAGTGAATTGCACGAGCCAGTGAACTTGGCAGCTGTCAATCAAATTTTGTGCTTTTCATGAGGCTATGAACGGTTGCAAAATTCTAAGGTTATGAACGGTTGCAAAATTCGAAAGATTCGTTAAAGGCTTGCTTTGAAAATGTAAATATAAAAAAATGATTCAACTCACATTTTTTTCCAATGGGCAAGCATATGTGATTTTGGAACTTTTCACTTTAATAAACAGGGAACCAGTGAAGGCTTAGTGATTGTATTAAAATGACACACATATGTTGCAAAACATCAGGTGTTCATTTAAAGGTTTGCATGAGTATATCTTCATTAAATCATTCTTGCAGTTCCAGTTGCAATAATTGAGTCTACATGTAATTTTCATCTTTTTTTCATATTTTAAAAAATGAGAACCATAACAGTTCTCTTTCTTTAGTTCTTTTCTTGTTTGTAATGATAAGCTTCAGCAACAACTTTTTAAAACTCTTTGCATGCTGGGTAACTTTTCATGTTTTAGTTGTCGTCTGCTACCTTTTTCCAAAATAAACTTTTCAAAAAAGTCTTTCAGGAACACTATCAGAGTGTCAAGACCAGTCCTCTGTCAGTCCTGGTCCCGAGGTTATAAAACTTTTTTCCATGCTCAACTCAGCTTACCACGACATTTCTCCTGCTCATTAATGCTAAAATGCCAACAATTGTTGGCATTTTAACAGTTATTAGCAAGATAAGTACAACATCTGAGAGACTTAAAGCAAGAAACTTCTTCATTCATTTGTCGGTGTTTTTGTTTTTATGAGGAGTTGAAATTTCGTGCTCATTGATTTGAGCATGGAAAAAGCTTTATAACCTTGGAGCCCAATCTGGGTCCAAAATGTTTGCAAAGATTATCAGCAGAGTATTAATTGCCGCTAGCAAGGAAAGAGTTTATATAGGCTAATAGAGGCCATCATTATTTAAACTCAGTATTACAGCCTTACCTTGTACATCATAGCTATACAGTAACACGGGGTGATTTTCTCCAAGAGAACAGAAGGCTATCATGTGATCACGGGGATGATAATCTACATCAGTCACCGGGTTTTGGTACTTCAAGTCGGAATACATGACCACTTGGTCACCTGAAATGTACATTATTATATAACTTGAGGACAAAAGCCGAGTTACAAATGAGCTGATATCACTCGATATTGGCACACTTACTAATTATATCGGCACCTTTACTTGGATGCCTTCCCACGTTGCTGTTGCATGGTGTTACAAAAGGTGATGTAAAACGTTTGTAACATCGCAGGAAACAATGTCACACAATTTTGCGAAATCTGAAATCTACTTCATAAAAAAAGTTTTTTTTACGTCTTACACTACGAGGGCTGTTCAAATATGAATGCAAGTAGCTTCATAACTTTCTACACATATATGCTACGACAAAATGTCATACCTTTCTGGAAAGAACTATTTGTCGCGTACAAAAATAAAGAAACGCTCAGTATATTTCTTGATTTACAACCGTTTATATCAAGGTCATTCCGGTATACTGAAGTTTTTCTGAAGCAAATTGCCATACACGATTTGGTACATGTGCGGATATATACTATTGCCATAAAGTTAAGCATATTTTTATACAATCCCAATTTTCGAAGTAATGAAAAATAATTTGACTTTTTGTTTTTATTCGACATATACACTTGTATTTTGGCTACCAAATTAGGATAAGTTCAGCTAGTTTCATTCACTACTGTCCATGAGCGGGAAGCTTACGACACAGTACTGTCCGGAAGTTGAAATGCAAAAATGAATTTCTTTTGCTGTTGAGTCATGAAATAGCCTTAAAATGCGTATGTTGGATAAATCTACAAAGAAGAAAGAGGACAGAATGTGTAAAAATGCCATTAGGAACGCTGGTATGAAACAAGATAACATTGCAAGGGTATTTAACGTATCTCAGAGTGTTGTAAGCAGACCTTTGAAAGAACTTAGAGAGAGTGGCGATATTACAAAAAGGAAACAGTCTACATTGATTCTTGAGTGCAAGGTATTGTTACTGAAGCATTATGATGGGTGATGCATTATCTGACGACCACCTGATACAGTTAAAGGTGGTTACTGGGACTTCGAAGGCTCAAAAGTAACAGAAAGAAATCCTGGAATCTGGTGTTGGGTCATCCTAGGACTCGCTAGATGGCCAGAACATGGTGCTCCGAGATGACATTGCAAGACCTAACTGTACTCGCATCATCGAGGAATACAAAAAATCAACAGAACATCGCTAGTCTTCCACAGCCGAGCTTATTGCCAGACTTAAAACCCTATCGAACATGTACGGGACAAGCTCAACTGACATGTTTGAACCGGGAACCAGCCATTTCAAAACCATTGTGAATTTTGTTAGACTCTGCTGCATGAGTGGGACAGGAGTTCATGTCTTGAACGCATGCACCCAGTGAATTTAATGATGAAAATGTGCAAAGTTGTTATTCGACAGTGTGAAGGCTATACGCAACATAAACCGGAAGTAGTGGATTATTATGAGCCACTTCGTGGCTTTTTGCAGCAGATCCTGAAAGTGTATGCTCCAAAGAGATAGTTTTGCAGAAATTACAGCTCTCGAGGCCTTATTGTAAAAAATTTGTTGATTCTTGGCCTCCATGCTGTTTTCATTGAATTTTGTAAAATTTATGGGTAATTTTTGTAAGTGTTTGCAGCCTATAAACAAGTCAGAGATTCCACTGCTTTTCTTTATCAAATCGCTGGTATTCTGCTTTTGTTGTCTACCACAATAATTTTTTGGTATCTCTCAAAAGTTTCCGTTCTTACGATTCTAAAACCCAAGTGGTGTTATCGAATGGAATATGCTTAACTTTATGGCAATAGTATAGTATCATATCTTTGTAAGTTTAAGACAAAATGGCACCAAATTTTAGATGCAAGTTTAACATACTTTGACCAAGTTGCTTGCAAAAAAAGTTTATATAATCCTGTTTCAATCTCGAGTAAACAGGCACGTTTGTGACGTCATTAATTTTATGATAAACGTCATTTTGAGTTATCTACTGGTGATGCAATAATGAACATCGCTGTGTCTTTTTCTTTGCGGTTTGCTTAAAACATGCTTAATATGTCATAAGGAAGTTTTCAAAACGCTCCGTCCTTTATTTACAGAGTTATCACATTTCATATAATTTTTTAAGCATTTTTCTGTTTCTTAATGACGTGTTTACATTAATTAAAATATGTTCAATCGGTCTAGTCCTCAAGACCAGGGAAGTAATTTTAATTGTAAATAATGCCTATTTTGGTTAAACTTAAAGTTAACGTTCACATTTAAATTAAACTGCAATATTATGGCAACAAAATTAAGAATAAGTTCTATAGCCCCTTCACTAAAGGCAGTTTTGACTTGATAAAAATGCTTTTCAATGTTTAAAAATTACCCACTTTTCCTTCAATGATTTGTAGCAACAACTCAGTATCAGCGATCAACATATTATCTTTGGGTTAAAACTAGTTTAAATGTTGCTTCATGCATTTTGTTAGAGAAAAGTTTGAATGCAAACTGAAAGGTGGTATTTTGTTTACCATACGGAAAACTTAAGGAGACTTTAGTGAGAACGATTTGATGTAATTTGACAAAAACATGTCGGATTTTCGCAAATTTCACACAATCATTATATAAGTATATGGGGATACTTCCTTGAAAATTTAAAGAAATTCAACGATTTATCGATGAATTATACGCTCGTCTATATCACTGGTATGTTCGAAGCATTGAGTTTGTTAGTATACTAAAGTGACCCTCATTCAAAGGGCTATGACTCGATTAGTATACTCTATTTTTCTTTACGCCTGGTGCCAGTTTAAAGGTAACATATAATCCTTTATAGAAACGTATACCATTTTGTCGTACCATACATGTGACGAAAATTATGAAGCTACTTGCATTCATATTTGAACAGCCCTCGTATCGAAAATAATACCAAATATTTAGGCCATCCTTAAAAAATTCTTTAGTTCGCCGTACTCTGTAGAACAAAAAAATTATGGCTGTTTCGGAATTATTCTTTTTATTCTAATTTTAGACATATTTTTTATTTTGAATGTCTTTTAAGGAAACATTGATTTGTTTATTATATACCTACCTACCAACCCACCTGGAAAATTATGGGTCGAGTGACAGAATTTTTGTTTAAGGATGGCCTTATAGCTATATTATAATAAAAGGATTATCACAACATAATCGGTGAGTATTGTCCCTTGTTGGTCTATCTATGAAGGCTTGCAAGCTTGCATTCTTCGATATCCCAACTTGGGGACAATATTCACTGATATCAGTGTGTTAACCCTATAGTATCATCACAGCTCATAAAATTTGAGCTGTAACATGGGATTTCCAACAATGCGGCATTTGACAAGTCTAGACTCAGACAAGCATGTGCAGCTCTCCTTTTAAGCTTAGAAACTCCAAATTATGTTCTGTCAGTAGCTTAACACTCCTAGAATATTCAAGCGACTAGTAAAGGCTCTGATCAGACTGCATGTATGCACAGGCTGATCTGAGGCTTTGCTGGTCGAACACACCACATTGTTGGAAATCACATGCCGCGGCTCAATTTTCTTTCTGTAACCCATTTATGCTGAATATATTATCCCATCCTTATCAATTAGACGAGTCTATTTCCAATTTTAGGGATGTTGGGTGGTATTTTTAATTTTTATTCAAATTTTAAAAGAAACTTCTGTATGCAAACAGTGGAAAACCTGATCAGACACCGCATTTTGCGGAATCTGATCTGGTTTTGCACTGTTTGCTGATGTCCCACAAAAAGGACACTAGGCTTATATGGATTAAACAAGGTGCAAAATTTGATACAAATCCTGCTACTCTTATGGTTTCAGAATTATTATTATTTCAAAGATAAATGCTAGTATAAAATGCTTCCACAGATGATTAGAGAGAGCCAAATGGATTAAATCTGTACATGCCTGGTCATTTTGCATGCTTTTCTTTTCTGCAATTAAAAAAAACAAAGGAAACAATCTCATAGCCACAATCAGTGTCAAAAAAATTAGATCCAGATCAGGCTCATCATTTTGTCATGTCTGATTTGGGTCTGAACTGTTTGCAAAGTTTATCATGAGGTGAAAAGAGTACAGTAAAACCTGTGTAAAACATCCTCTCAAAAATAGACAAAAAGATCTTAATAACAATTGGTAGCTGAATTAAGGTCAAAAGTATTGCAGAATGCTCCCCTTGGAGCATTCTGCAATACTTTTGACCTGCATTAAGCTATAAATAAGAGCATTATGCAAAACTTTTGATCTTCATTTTAGCGATAATTGGTCTTGAAAACCAATTTTCGATCTGTTTGAGAGTGGCTGTTTTACACAGGTTTTACTGTAGCCACTACTTGGGGAAAAAGTTAATGAATATAAAATTCCACACCTAAATGGTCAAAGAAAAAGGATTTTGTTTAACTCTTTGCATGCTGGGTAATTTTTCATGCTTTTGTTGTCGTCTGCTGACTTTTTTCAAAAATAACTTAAAAAATGTCTTTCAGGTACACTATCAGAGTGTCTAACGGTTTCTGTCGGTCCTGATCTGTGTCTAAATCGATTGCAAAGGTTATCAGCAGACGACAAAGGTCGTCGCTGGCAAGGAGAGAATAACTAACCTGTGTCTGTATTCCATGCATAGGCATAATTATCTTCACTTCCTGAGAACACAAATGATCCACACGGAGTAATACAACTCCTGATCTGTTCTCGGAAGTTTAAAGCACCAATGTATTTCTGCATTACTCGTTGTCTGAAAAGAGAATGAAGAATAAGGTTACTACCTTCTTGTTTCAGAAAATTGGAAATAAAGATAACATCATTCCAAAGAGTTAAAAAGCTAAATGTATCTTCTAGTAATGACTTGGTAAAACAGGTCTATGGACAAACTGGGACACTGTATAGACATGTGATAGCAACAGATCACTTGAAAAGAATTTAGCCCATTATAAGAGAATAAACTGTTAACAGCTACCATTTCTGTTTTTAGCACGATTGAATAAACTGTTAACAGCTACCTGTTTTTTTTGTTTTTTTCTTGCCACGATTGAATAAACTGTTAACAGCTACCAGGTTTTTGTTTTTTTTTGCCACGATTGAATAAACTGTTAACAGCTACCAGTTTTTTGTTTGCCACGATTGAATAAACTGTTAACAGCTACCATTTTTTTTTGTTTTTTTTTTTTGCCACGATTGAATAAACTGTTAACAGCTACCAGTTTTTTTTTTTTTTTGCCACGATTGAATAAACTGTTAACAGCTACCAGTTTTTTTTTGTGTTTTTTTTTGCCAGGATTAACTTTGGCAAAATCGCATCATCATATTTCCAGTGACATGTATCCAGATCAGGTGCAACATATTGATATCAGCATAAAAAGAGTTAACTAACCTAGAAATAGAGAATACTAGGTGAGTGTCTATTGATATCAAGTTTACCAGGCAAGGTTTTGAGAGCACTTGTTGACATCTCAAGACTTGCTGAGATATAGAGAATACTAAGTGAGTGTCTATTGATATCAGGTTTACCAGGCAAGGCTTTGAGAACGCTTGTTGACATCGTGAGGCTTGCAGAGCAATTCAACATGCGTTCTCAAAGCCGAGACTGGTAAACTTGATATCAAAAGACGTGAACCTGGTATTCTGTTTATAAGTTTACCCATTTTTTCACTCTTCAAAATAGTGATTATTACGTAATTTTCGATTTCTTGTTGATTCAGCGTCATTAGCGACGTCATTCAAAAAGTATAACATCATCATAACCTGATAAAGGCACATTCCGTGACATAGACAACGTTTATCAGGCAATGCGCAACAATGCAGTTAATATGAGAGGTAACTGATAAATTGTGAAACTAATACTTACACACGAAGATCTAGCATTCTAATAATATTGTCTCTGCAATGCACCAGTAATCTCCTGCCACTTGGATGTAGAGTTATAAAATTAATAGCTGTCCCCTACAACAAGAAGAGAGCTACTGAAACAACAATACACCAAAAACATGTCAAGACTACATGGGTGAAAGTTCAAATTTCCCAAAATCCTGAACTTTAGAAAATCAGAATTTGAAACTTGCTGTATGCCTCCAAAATAGCAAAAAATCCAAGTTTAATGATCAAATACCATTAGTTTAACTCAAACTAAATCAGAAAAGCTATTATTACCTGCAGAATTCAGCATTTTGAGGCTGACTTTCTATATGGAAAGTCAGCCTCAAAATCCTGAATTTAGGAATATTCCTGAAAACTTTAACTCATGAAACTAAAGAAGAATGGTTTACGCTTAGCATTGAATTCAATTTACATAAAAATGTGAATAAAACTGATATTTTCTACAGTGAAAATGTATTGTATCAATTCACTAGTGAGTAACATGATTTACATCTTTTCACTGTCAGTGGCCAAACATGACTTTTTTGATAACTCTGAGATTGGAACATTTTCCAAATGGTTTTAAGTGAAGTGTGTTTAACAGAAATAATGTTAGGCATGTTACAATTCCAATTGTCAACCCAATGACCTCACCTTTTGGCCTGGCATAGTGCTAGTTTGCCTGTGACATCTCGGGGACAAAAATTCCACTCGTCCACTCGTAATTACGAGGGAAATCTAGAAAGGAAGACTAATTCTTCCCAAAGCACTCATCCTACAGGATGAGTGCTTTGGGAAGATTTACTCGAGGAAGTCATATTGCATATTACTCCCTTATGTTCTTTATTGCATACACTTTTAAAGGACAAGTGCATGTGTTTTCAGGACGATGGAAATTGTAGGTCACTGTCCTGCAGGAAAAGTGCAATATTGAAATATTTGTCCCCTGCATGTGTCCTAAGGCACATTTATTAGACATTCTTTATATGCTTAATTTGATTATCTACATCCCAATCACCAATTTTTCAGTTATGTCGGGATGGGTCATCCTGGGGTATAAAGGATTTTAATGCATTTGCAAATTTTATCAAATGTTATAGGGATCTAGACTATCATGAGTGTGAGTGTAGGATAGAAAAATCCGTCCCAAGGATCACCGATTGGCATCATGAGGCTTGAACCAGAAAAACAAAAAGTGATCCCGAGGGATGGATTTTCTATCCTTACCTCACACGAATAATGGATTCTTTTTCTTGCATCACTGTTTTTTTTCTTTATTTTAAAATAAGCTTCTAGAAGTCCCTGAATACACTAAGATGCAAATTTACATGATGACGTCACTTTTACATAACAATGACGTCACTTGCCGATCATGTGCATGAGTTCCAATACAACCAATGTATGTAGCCCTCACGTGACAGCCTGGGTAAGATAGAATGGATAAGATAAGATTTTCTATCCCAAGGTAAAATCTTAATCTTTATCTGGTCTATCTAACTTACCTTGATTTCTGGATCTTCAAGCTTACAGTAAAGCGTCCAGTCTCTGGCTATACCTGAACAACAAAATATATATGGTATCAAAAATAAGGCTACCATAAATTATTTCCATGATAAGATAGAATAAGATGCACACTTTCTAGTCATTTATTTACAATTATTATGATAGTTAACCCTTAAAGCGCAGACAAAAATGAATCTGAAAAACATTGTCTGCTTTTGTCGTCTGCTACATATATTTGCTAACATTAATGACTAAAGTACTGCCACATTAATAAGAAACGCAAAAAATCAACTTTTAGTGCACCTTTTCAGTTTATTTTCTCTTGAGCTCTTGGATATGCATGTAGAAACAGGTGCAATATTTTTGACAAAATTATCAACCTGATGTTTTTGTCGTGTCTTTCTGTTATTAGATGGAATTTTTGGTATATTTTCTGTTCTTTTTAACAGGGGAGTGTAACTGTTGGTAGAATGGACATAAACTGACCCAGTTTATTAATAATGTGTAACGGTTGTCTAAATAATTCTATATTGTTTCAAGTCAGTGATTGTCGTGTGGGTTATAGCATAAAAAGTATTGTACATATAAAGTACTGCTGCATAAATTAGAATCGCCAAAACTTGAAATTACTTAAGTTGTACCTTTTCAATTTATATCATCTTGAGCTTTTCAATAGTGTTACCGGGGCATTTCAGGCACAGTTTTTAGTACAAAATGTCCTTGCAAACATAGCTAACAGTATTTACATTGATCAAATTGATCATATGGGATCATTTGGATCTGGGTCTACGCTGATTGAATCGAGACTACTAACTGAATGGCAATGTTTGTAAATAAAAATGGTGTATACAAAGCAATCATGCTATTAAAATGTGTGAGGCTTTTGAAACTTACCTGTAGAAATTTGAATACAGATATATAGGCCATCACATGGCTGTCACACCTTTTAAATTCCCCCCGCCTTTTCAGAAAGCCTAAAAATGCCCAAATTCCCAAGAGATCATGGGTCAGGGTAATAGTAGTAGATTGTTCAAACAATTTTTATCTGACAATGCTGGATATTTTAAATCCAGATTTGGGCTTTATATTTGGAAAACCGCATGTAATAAAATAATATTACAGCTTTTCCTGTTTCTTATTATAGTGGCAGGACTATAGTTTAAGTATGAAGGCAAACAGTGTGGACCCAGATCAGAGTGCTTCTCGTGGACCTACATTTCTTGACCCAGGGCCTTTTCTCCCTATCACCAGGTTTTCATATTCAGCCTCGTCCCTAATCCAAAATATCCTCTTTTTTCCCCAATTTCCGAAGAAAAAATGGTCCCTTTAGGTATGTAGAAATACTGACACAATGGCCGTGTCTATCAGACTATCATGCAAACAGTCACAATACTATATTTTTCAAGATTGCAGTGACTCTGGCTAAATCGTAATTTGGGAGAGATTTAAAATAAAATTAAGTAAAAAATGATTAACAATCGGACCATTTATCATTTGTTATGTCGCTGCAGCTTGCTCTAAGCCATTTCCTATAAAGAGGACCGCTCTGTGGGATTTGAATTTTTTTTGCCCGACCGATGACTGTGTTTTTGGTGGTTTTTTTTTTCAAGGTTCATCAGAAACACAGGACTTTTTCTTGGCCTTATGTAGAAATACCATCTACATCAGCAACAGCAAGTAACGATCTAAGTTCAGATGATATCATGATGATGCTATTGAGATTAAAACTTCTGAAATTGTTCCAAAAAATTGACAACAGGACAAAAGTATCAAAAGCAGAGCAGCTGGTTATATTTCAACCCCAGTATAGATGGTTAAATTTGTACGATATAAATCTTTCATATACACATCAATAAATGATGCACATGTTAAGTGTGTTTTTGAGTGTGTTATTTACTGTTTAACACTTCTAAAAAAATTCCCAAAATGCTGCATCTTTTTCCCCATTTTCAGGCCAGGGGCCTTTTCCCAAAATAGCTGAAAAAAGGCCCTGTGATCAAAATGACTGATGCAAACAAGAAAGGTAAATATCAGTCTGTACACTGGTGCACCGATAGCTGATTTTAAAGGTATTAAACAAGTACTTGCTGTTAACAAGTAGATTTTGCTTTTAATGGAAAAGCAAAATCTGTTTGCTAACAGCAAGTACTTGTGTAATTTAGATCCATTAGCAATTTTAGAGGATTTATTCGTTGACCAGGGTTTTGACTGTTTGGCAATTCAACATTTCAATTTACACATCTCATCACATATAGTGTAATATAGATTTATTCCAATTTCATATGTACCCATATCGCCCCATGCATGCACCCTCAGCATCTTAAATGATGTCTTTCACGTTGACGCGACCTAAGGAATTGCACATAAACAAAAAGTTTAAAAGGTAGCCATAGCACTTTACTAGGTAAACTGGTTACAGGTGTCTCCGAAATGCCCAAGAGCCTTAATAAAAACCAAGAAACAAACCTCTTTTTGAAGGCTGTTCTGTGTAGAATGAGTTCCAGACAAGAACCACACCAATACTGTCGGCTGTGTACAACTTCTGACCATCGTCGGAGAAACATAATGAATTTACATAGCCAATATGGTCTTCCAATTCTTGACGAAGCTGGAATAAAGCAACACAAATTAAATGGTAATCTTGAGACAAAATGGGTCTTATCACAGGAAAATCTGGCTCAGGGCTTTCAACTTGGCATCAAGCTATAAAATGTTTTTATGTGCTCAACTGAATTGAGCATGGCATTTCAACTGCTCATAAAAACCTATTATACTGAAAAATAAAGACTTTTATTGCTTTAAAACTCTCCGAGGTTATATTCATCCTGCTAATAAATGTTAAAATGCCAACAATTGTTGGCATTTTAACATTTATGAGCAGGATAAATTTCATACTCAGTTGAGTTGAGCATGAGAAAAGTGTTAAAACCTCGGGACCTGGTAAGAGCCAACCAAGCCTCCTCAGTTACAGAGACTAGCTAGACTATTGAAATTTTGCATGTAACAAGTTTAGCTTTATTTACTAGAGAGTGAATAACAAAGGCGCTGATTAGACTGTATTTAGGCAAACAGTGAAAACCCAGATGAAATGCCACATAAGGTGGCATTTCATCAGGTTCTGCACTGTTTGCTATTAAAATAAAAACATTCTTCAGGTACAGAAATATGTCACTTTACATAAAATGTTGACTGGACAATTCCATACTTATTGTATCAATATGTGCGGGACTTTCGACCTTCATTAAGCTACCATATTCCATTAAAACCTTTGTTTTGTCTATTTTTAAGTGGCTGCTTATGACAGGTTTTACTGTAGTTGTACTTACATCACCATGTGGCTCCTCCCCACTAATGTCCCATATGCGTATAACTTGATCATAACCTCCTGTCACAACAATCGTGTCAATTCTAGGATGAAACTGGGAACAATAGACAAAAGCTGGGTGGGGTAACAATTTCTCTGCTTGTTCTCCAAAGTCATTGAGATTCCAAACTCTGAAAAATGTAAGATACTGTATTCATGAGAGCAATAGACAAAAGCAGGGTGTGGTAACAATTTCTTTGCCTGTTGTCCAAAGTCATTGAGATTCCAAACTCTGAAAAATGTAATATATCATATTCAAACGTGGGTATCATCTCGAGAAAACCTGATTTCGTTGGATGTGAGCAACAAAGACACAGATCAGCCTGCACTCTGATCGGTGCCTTTTGTTATTTGCTTTCTTGAAAGTACTATATCTAACCTTGCTTCACAAAAATTTTTCAAACTATAGCTAGTCTCTGTAGCTGACCAGGCTAGATTGAGCCTTACCTGGTCTCAAACCCCAAAGACAGGTTTTCTCTCAATGAAACCCCCCTAATGAGTGTATTATGTTCTTATTTGTACACACATTATTATATGAAATTGCACTGTGGACCGGCTTAGTATATAGACTTCTGATTTCTAGCCAGTCCACAGTGCAATTTTATATAGATATTCTATTGAATACATGTCCATTGTGTGAGTGGATGGAAAACCAGAGTGGATCCAGATCAACTGGCTTCTGATGATCACAGCTGATCAGGATTCACATAGTTTGCTAAAGATGGTAAAGAATTTGAAAATAATATACACACAGTGTGCTTTTTAGGTCAAACAGGTTATTTTTGTAACTTGTAACAGTTTTGCTTTAAGGCCTAAGCTGCCTTTGCAAACAAACATACACAAACAAGATAATACACATGTTCAGCCTATACAGAGTGTTGCTAGACAATTTGAGAAGCAGTTAGTCAATTCTATAAGGAGTCTCAAGGCCTTAGATTTTTTTGTTTGGTGTGTGGTTAAATGTCCCAGTCATCAGCTATAGCCATGTCCTGATGGTCACTTAACCTAACCAAATTTTTCCTGGTTAAACTTAGACTAAGTGATTAGCCAGTACTCAGTTTGCTTACTTTTGCTTGCAACTGACAACAACCCTTCTTGAATCAGAAGAAGGAGGAGAATGATAACAGAAATTATTTCACAATCATTCTCCACGGAAGTCTGTGGTTGGGCTGGGACTGAACTCATAACCCTTGGATCAGCAATTGCTCGCTACCCATTGTGCTACGGGGCACGGCAAGGCCTTAGATAAGAGGCTATCTTAAATTGCTTATACATAGGTGCAGATAAGGGAACTTTTTATGTGTGACTTACCTGGCAGTTCCATCTGAGGATGCTGACAATAAATGGGTGTCCATCTTGGACCAGCTCATGTCATACACTATTCCAAAATGTCCAAGGAACTTCCCACGTAGTCTCCCTGAAGGAATCTGAAAATGTAATACCATATTGATAAGCTTGTGTGAAAATATCAACAATATCAAGGCAATTCAAGAAAATCATGGAAATATGGAAACCATCAAACTTGATATCCCTCTGATCTAAGGCTATGCAAACCCTGATGCAATGCTGCTTTTTGTGGCATCTCATCTGAACCGTTTGTTAATGCATCATTTAAGGGTTTATATCAAGAATACAAAGGGTTGAGGGGTTTATCAACTTTTAATTCAAAGTTTTTGTTTGTTTGATTTGATTCTTTACGTCCCAGTCAACAGCTTTACCTTTATGTCCGGACTGGTCTTTCTGGGTTGAACCAGTACTAAGCAAGGATTAATATGTCTTGCTCAAGGACAAAACACAGTGATGCCAGAACCAGCAACCTTTCGATCTCGAGACAAGCACTCTACTACTGAGCTTCTATAATTCAATGTTTTGAACAGAGGCATTTTTCTAGAGAAATAACAAAACTTTCCAACATCCCCATATGGGTGCATGTTTAATATTTCTAGCCATGCTTTTTCTGGGCCATTTGAGCACAGTTGGGTAGATGAGGTCACATTTTCCAGCAAGTTTTGCACAATAACTAAGTAACATGACATAACATAAACAACAGGTTGTTGCACCTGTTTGAAAGGGTGGATTATATAAATTCAAGACAAATTTGGTCTTATTTAGTTTAAGTAAAGTAGTAAAATTGAGTTAGAAATAAAATTTTAATTTGTATCCATGCTTTAATGCCCTTTGTTTGATTCTGAAATTGAATTGTATACCTCAATGACTACAATAGGGTATCTCGCCTTGCTATTGCAAGCACAGGCAAGACTTCTACCATCACAATAAGTGGAGTGAATTTCACAATAAGTGGGCAAGGCATTAGAATATGTATTTGGCAACAGACACAGTTGACCAGTAAGGCGAGACCAGGATACACATAGGAAGACAATTGATGTCGTTGCTATATTAAAGTGAGGTCATCATGTTATGTCACATCTCAGCGTAATCAGTAACTTCTGGGAGCGTTTTTTTTTTTAAAAAAAATGGGAAATGTAATGGTGAGGTAGATAAAGAATCTATGATTTGTGTGAGTATGGGATAGAAAAATCAATCCCTCGCAATCACCATTTGTCATCACTCAGCAAGCCTCGTGATGCCAAATGGTGATTCTCAGGACAGATTTTTCTATCCCATCCTCACATTCACAATACAATCTTATTACAATTATAGTTGGACATTCTAACCTGTAATCCCCTAAAATAAATAATTAACTATTCATACTAATGTGGTAGATTGAGTGAAAAATTCCTCCTGTGCAAAAAAGGATAAAAAAATCATCTTGCTTTACCTCATAGACTAGAATAGGCCATCCCTCCTTGCCATGGCAAGCGCAGGCGAGACTTCTACCATCGTGAGAGAATTTCACAATAAAGCAACCTTTCTTGGCAGATGGCAAGGCATTAGAATATGTATTTGGCAGCCGACACAGTTGACCAGCAAGACGAGACCAGGATGCCATGGCTCGTTGAGTCGTTGTGTCCCTGAAAATAATTTGAACATTTTTATAGCTGTTTTCATGTTTCTTACAGACAAGGTTATGGGCAATGTAAGGACAATTAGGATATTTTCAGGGCCAAGTACATTACCATATGAAAAAACCATATTGATTCTTTACAATTAAAGTTCTCAAATATTATAAATCTGTGGTGGTGCTTATAAATCATTATAAAATTGTTTTGCCTTTTATTTGGTAGTACCATACAGTATATGCTGGCCAGGAATTGTCATTGATTTTTGGTACCTGTAGATTGTTGTTTTTATGGCACATATGTCAGTTTCTTATGTTGCCAAGAAAATGCATTACCATACGTATCATATTTGGAGGCAGATATTGTGATATGAATCAAAAGCAACTGTATCGTTATAGCCCTACAAAGATTCAGTTAACAAAACTCTTACTTTTTGCCTCCCCAGTTACTACTCTTCTTCAAGTCTTCATATGTCATTTTTCCTATTTCCTAAAAAAAGAAACAAACTCTTTGTGAATTCATAATTAACCCTTTCTTTGCTGCAGGCTTTCAAGTGCCCTTCAACCAAAAAGTAGAGAAAAAGTAGGGATAAAAATTAGGAAAAAGTAGTGAAAAAGTAGGAATTATTGGTGTAAAAAAGTAAGGAGAGTAAGGCTATTCAAGTACAAAATTCCTCACAATGAGTTGTTATAATTAACATAATTCACGGTAAATAAGCAGGATAATAGCTGTGACAATAGTACTAGCCAAACAGAGAGACTTTTTATGCTAAAAAGTAAAAAATTGTGTTTTTAGCAGCCTCCCCCTTGGAAAAAACATAATAATTTAAAACTCCGAGCGAGCGAGGAAAAAATTCTGGATTTTTACGTGTAAATGTCATTTTAGAGTGAAAAAAGAGGAATAGAAGGGCATTTTCAAGAAAAAAATAGGGAAAAGTAGGAGCAAATAAAAAAGTAGGGATAAGTAGGAAAAATAGGAAAAGTAGGGCCCGCTTGAAAGCCTGTTTCTGATAACACTCACCTTTCCGAAAGCCATGCCTAATTGTCTACTAGTACTGTCTGCTTATAACCTTTTCAAACAGTTTGGGTCCATTCAGGCCAGACAAAATGTCTGGCCTGAACTGGATCCAACTTGTTTGACACTCTAATGGTATTCCTCAAAGAATTTTTCGAAAAAGATGATTTTGACAAAAAAAATCAGCCGACAACAAAATGCATCAAAAATTATCCAGCATAGAAAAGAGTTAAATCCACCAACTGTAAGGTAACCTCAGATTAATTGTGGGAGATTGAACATGTGCATTTTTGTTTGTGTCACATGCTAAGTCGTTGTTGCATTGGTCAGTTATACACAATAAAGTGACATGTGTCACATTCTGGGCGTGGCTCGGAAACGTCCATCGCCAGGCCTTCTTAAATGCAATACAGTTTGGAAGACTCATTCTATATATCAAGAGGTCAATGATTACATTTTCCAAATAATACAGAAAGTCCTTATCTTTGAAATATGGTATGTATGCTATATTTGGCAGTAGATGTTCAAACCATCCCTTAACCCATATAAGCCTAGCGTCCTTTTTGAGGGACATATGCCAACAGTGCAGACCCAGATCAGATTCCACAGAATGCAGCCTCTGATCAGGGTCTCCACTGTTTGCTTACAGAATGTTATATACTGTCCACAAAAAGTAGGGGATATTGGGACATAAAAAACTCTAAAAATTAAATTCCTAATTTTTCGCATAAATGATTTTGTATTTTCATAGAGCAATATGTAAGCCAGTTTTCCTGCTTAATTTGAGGGTTGAAAATTGGGTAATGTGACCTTAAGGATGTGCCAAAGAAACTAGGGGTCAAGACCCAAATTTCACAAAAAAGTATCAAATTTTTTGGCATGCTTTCGATAATGCATGCTAATGATGCATTATGGATATCTTTGTTTTTTAAGATTTTTTTAGCGTGCCGTAACTCTTATTTCTAGGAGATAGGGCGGTGACAAAACTAAAAAATGACACAATTCACTAAAAATTGACAGATTTTAGCCTCACGTTCCTGAAATTTAGGCCAAAGAGATCAAAACAATTTCTGAACATAAAGATATTGAATAACGGATATTTTCTTTAAAAAAAGCATAGCCATTGCATAATCCGTCGTCGTGATATTCACGTGTGAAAATTGAAAGGCTACCCCTGGTCTAATTATGGTTGTCTCAGAAAAATGTGACCAGATTAATCCTTGAAAATTTTATTCATATTGACTGTGAAATGACTTTGCTAATTAATACTAGCTGTTTCAGGTTTATGACATTCGTTTGGTAAATGCTATAATTTTTAATATTCGAATATCCCCTACTTTTTGTGAACAGTATATTAAAATTTGAATAAAAATGAAAAATACAACCCAACAACCCTTAATCTGTAAAGTGTACCGGTCCAATTGATAAGATTGGAAAATTTTATTCGGCTTAAATGGGTTCACTACACTCATTCACACCAAAGGTTGTAAACTGAAATTTCAGTTGCAAAGTACAGTAAAACCTGTGTAAAACAGCCACTCTCAAAAAGACCAAAAATTGGTTTTCAAGACCAATTATCGCTTAATGCAGGTCAAAAGTATTGCAGAATGCTCCAAGGGGAGCATTCTGCAATACTTTCAACCTTCATTAAGCTACCATTTGCAGGGATTATTTTCGGGGCCGATAGTGATAGATTTGCTCATTTTTCTGCCAAAAATCTCATTGAATTTGGCTTGATGGGAAAAAAATCTCAAAGCAAAATGTGATAAAGCGTAGACTTTTGTTAAGATTTCTCGATAAAACAAGTAGTTTCTCGTCAGTTTTGGATGAATGAGATATTTTCTCTCAAGAAATTTTGGGCCAGAATTATCCCTGAAATTGTCATTAAGATCTTTGTTTTGTCTATTTTTGGAGGGACCATTTTACACATGTTTTACTGTATAGACATGACACTCTATACTCACAGCTTGTGTAGCAAACAGAGATCTCTCGGCTGGTTCCACAGTATCTGGAGGTGTTATACCTTTCAGGGTCACATACAGGGTCGAAGCATATGGTTTTCTGTTCCCTGACTGCCACCATTGAAATTGCTGCAAGATAAAAAAAAGTTTGTATTTAGAGGAATAACATGCCTCTCATCTCTATTCATCAAATGTGGAATGGTAAAGTGTAGCCCATTAAGATCTGATAAGTGACGACAGGTAAGTCAGCATTTCAGATGTAGTTCATTTCATAAATTTTTTTTGTTTTGTTTGATTTGCTTCTTTACATCCAATCAACAGTCTTTCAGTTACAAAGGGACAGATCTTCCTGGGTTGAACCAGTACTAAGTTAGGATTAATGTTTCTTGCTCAAGGACACAACACAGTGACGCAGGTGAGACTCAAGATTTGAGCCCGTGGCCTCTCGGTCTCAAGTCAAGCAATCTACCACTGAGCCACTGCGCTCCCTCATGAATTTAATTTTTTGAATTTTTTGATCATTTTTTTTATACTTTCACTTTCCAATGAGTCAGTCCTATAATCCTGAATTCTGGCATTATCATGAAAACTGAAATTTTCACCTATGTTTATTCACCTTTTTATATGACTTGTTGAATCAAAAATGAGCCGCGACATGAGATTTCCAACAATGTAGTATGTGCGACCAGCAAAGCTTCAGATCAGCCTGCGCATATACCCAGTCTGATCAGAGCCTTTACTAGTCGCTTGATTATTCTACTAATATTTAGCTACTGACTGAACATTATTTGGAGTTTCTCAGCTTAAACATGGGCTGCACAGGCTTGTCTGAGTCTACACTTATCAAAATGCCACATTGTCGGAAATCACATGTCACAGCTCAAATTAACTTACCTCAACCACATCCGGATTTCGTCTGATTCCAGAAGGAGGCTCAAATAGCTGTAATCTGACCTTTGATCCTGTGTTAATTTTCTTGTTATTTCCAACAACCTGTAAATATAGAGTAAAAACATGTCATATCCAATATAGGCTCATGCTTTTAAGTGCAGACAGAGTACTTTAAAATCGTTAAAGGCCTCCATATAAGAGTATGTAATTGAAAATTAATTTTCTTATTTCTAAACCAAAACATATGTTGTGGGTACTCAAAAGAACCGTTTCAATGAGACGGTTCTTTTGAGCACCCAAAACACATCTTTAATTTGCTGGGTAAGAAATTAAATACAATATTACGCTCAAATTTTGTTTTTTATCTGGACCAATGCCATTTGTTTAGACTGTATGAACTTCTGATTTCAACTCAATCCTGCCCCCAAAGTTATACAACTTTTTTTCATGCTCAACAACGAAAAATTGTGAATACTTTCCTATCCATCAATTTTAACATATGCTTTGAGTGCTCAAAATAACCATTTCATTGAGATGGTTCTTTTGAGTACTCACAACATATGTTATATTTAAGAAATAAGAAAGTTTAGGTTTTGTTGATTTAGGTTAAAAGTCAAAAACTAATATTTTCCCACTTCATAGCTGATGCAAGCACATTTCAAGAATACCTTTACACATTATAAGAATCTATCATGAGTGTGAGGGTGGGATCTGATGGAAAAATCTGTCAGGAGGATTCCCGTTTGGCATCAAGAGGCCTGCTCAGTGACAACAAATGGTGATCCTGAGGGATCAATTTTTCAAACAAATCCACACACAAATTATGGATACTCTTTCCCTGTGCCAATTAAATTTTTACTTTTTTATCTTCAAAAAAGGCTCCCAGAAGCTCCTGAATATGCAGAGATGCAACATAACATGATAACATCATAGATCCAGATAAGGCAATCTTATTTGCATAAAATTTAAATTATTTTCTTACCCATTAATTAAAACATGTGTTTTGGGTGCTCAAAAGAACAGTCTCATTGAGACGGTTCTTTTGAGTACCCACAACATATGTTTTGGATGAGATATAAGAAAATAATTTTCAAAAACCAACTCTTATCTGGAGGCCTGAACATCACTTTAAAATAGCAATGCCATCACTGCACATCCAACAATGTCACATCCCTGTTACAAGCCTGGGTAAGAACGCCTCGGTGAAATATGAAATCCTGTTCCAGGTTAAAAGAAAAGAATGGCATTTTTTTCTGGTGTGCAAGAAATTGCTATAAATACCAAAATCTCATTATATAGAGGATCTTACATGAGTGCTCATTTTTTATTGAATTTATTAAATGAATTGAGGAAAAGGGATAAAATGTGAGGGTGGCCGAGCATTTTATCTCCTTTTCGCAACAAGTTTAATTAATTCAATAATACAGGAGCACGAATGTTAGATTCTATTTATCACATGACATTAAATTAATTAAAATCACATTTTTGGCGTAAAAAGTCCAGATTTTGTGATATTTTACGCAATGTTATAATGTACGCCATTACCTAACGTCACAAAAATCTGCAAACCACTAGTGGTTTATCAATTTTATTGCATGACATTATATCACTCCAAGACGTAATATAATGTGATAAAGATTTATTGTATACATTTTCTGTTTATATTACCTTTAAAAATGCCCATGCTATTCTATGCCAGCCTGTCTCGTGATCATCATTCTGTGCTGTCCGTTTCATACTGACAAAGTCAAGAAGCTGAAAAAGAAAATATATCTATATACAGTAAAAAAAACTTGATAAATCTAACTTGGATTGTCTAAAGTAACTGCTAATTCAAATTAAATTACAGATACATTGTATTATTTTAAGCAGAATATATGCTTTGATAAGAAATACTAAACATAATCATTTTTTTTAAAATATATTATTGAATGACTAACTCCCTCTCCTGATAATTCTAAGTAAAAACACTGGTCCTGAGGACTTGGAATTAAAGTATTTAAGGATAGTTCTCTTTTAAAAGAGGAATTCTCAAATTCTCTAATTTATAAAAAAAAAAATATAGATTAAACTAGAATTGTCAGAGAATCTGACTACAGATTCACTGCAGTGCTTTTCATGCAGTAAAAAAGACAAGTCCTAAAGTCAAGAGCAGGAAAATTTAAAGATATTGAGCAGGAACGGAATTCTGACATCAATCAAGTGCCATAACTCTGTTACAAATAAGCAAAATGACAGCTAACAATCCCAACCATATCAATGCATATATATAATTTGGTGAAATTCTGTTAATGTGTTCTCAAGATATTGAGTGGAAACTAAATTCTGACATCAATCTAGGGCCATAACTCTGTTACAAATTTATGAAAAATGACAGATAACAATCCAAACTTAGATCTTGTCAATATAAATAGTTACATAACGTTTGGTCAAAATATGTGCCTTTGTTCTCAAGATATTGAGCAGAAACAAAATTCTGACATAAATCAAGGGCCATAACTCTGTTATAAATAAGCAAAACATTTAAGCTAACCAACCCAAGCTAGATCCTATCAATATGAATGCATACATATAATTTGGTGAAATTCTGTCCATTTGTTCTCAAGATATTGAGCGGGAACAAAATTCTGGCGTAAATCAAGGGCTGTAACTCTGGTACAAATGTGAAAAAATTATGAGTAACAATCCCAACATAGATCTAGTCAATATGAATGTATATATAAAATTTGGTGAAAATATGTCAGTTAGTTCTCAGGATATTGAGTGGAGACGAAATTTCGCCATAAATCAAGGGCCATAACTCTGGAACAAATGTGCCAAAAAATGACGTGTAACAATTCCAAGCTAGATCTTGCCAAGATGAATGCATATATAAAATTTGGTGAAATTCTACCAATTGGTTCTCAAGCTATTGAGCGGAAACGAAATTCTGGTGTAAATATAGCAAGAAGTGAGCAAAACTCACATATCCCCGGCGGTAGCCATCAGAGGTTGTAACACTTTCAGAGAAAAGACAAAATTGTCAAAGATTTCATAATCCTAAATCAAGTAGTTTCTGAGAAAACTTTGAGGAAAATTGTGCATATGTGTTATATAAGAGTGACAGAAGGAAAAATTGAAAATTTGAAAAAAAAGGCAAAATAAGGATAAGCACCTTAATTTTTATTTACAAAATAGACTTTGCCTACCTGAAAGTGTACACAAAACTTCCTAATCCTAAATCAAGTAGTTGCTGAGAAAACTCTGACAAAAAGTCAATATGTTTTATATAGGAGTGACAGAAGGAAAAATTGAGAAAGAAGGCAAAATAAGCTTTAGCATGTTTATTTTCATTTACACTATACACTTAACCTACCTGAAGGTGTACACAACATTTGAAAACACTGGCTCCAATAGGAGCCGAGAGATCTGCGACAAAATTTTTCATTGGAGAGAAAGAAAGCAAATAAATAAAGGGACTGATAAGCAATATGTGGCTCTTCTTTTGTTACACAATACAACTAATCACTATCAAGCTTTGTGCCAAATTTCAGAATCCTAACTCAAGTAGTTGCTGAGAAATCTTTGACAGAAAAAAATGTCTATATGTATTATATAAGAGTGAAAGAAGGAAAAAATGAAAAATTGAAAAAGAAGGCAAAATGAGGATTAGCATCTTAATTTCCATTTACTCAGTACACTTTGCCTTCATGAAGGTGTACACAAAATTTGAAAACACTGGTTCCAATAGGAGCTGAGAAATCTGTGACAGAAATTTCCATTGGAGAGAAAGAAAAATGAACAAATAAAAAGATTAATAAGCAATATGTGGCTGTTCTTTTGTTACACAATACAACTAATCACTATCAAGCTTTATGCCAAATTTCAGAATCCTAACTCAAGTGGTTGCTGAGAAATCTTTGGCGGAAAAAAATGTCCATATGTATTATATAAGAGAGAAAGAAGGAAAAAAGGAAAATTTGAAAAAAGAAGGCAAATTGAGGATAAGCATCTTAATTTCCATTTACACAGTACACTTTGCCTTCCTGAAGATGTACACATAATTTGAAAACACTGGCTCCAAAAGGAGCTGAGTTATCTGTGACAGAAATTTCCATCGGAGAGAAAGAAAAATGAACAAATAAAGGGACTGGCAAGCAATATGTGGCTGTTCTTTTTTACACAATACAACTCATCACTATCAAGCTTTGTACCAAATTTCAGAATCCTAACCCAAGTAGTTGCTGAGTAATCTTTGACGGAAAAAAAAGTTTACAAACAAACAAACAAACAGACAGACAAACAAACATAATTACAGAAAAGGCAAAAACTATATACCCCCTATATACTTCGTACCGGGGGTATAATAAAGGGCCATAACTCTGGTACAAATTTGGAAAAAATGATGTGTAACAATCCCAAGCTAGATCATGTCAATATCAATGCACATACAAAATTTTGATAAATTCTATAAAAGAGTTCTGAAGATATTGGGCGGAAACGAAAAAATTATGATGGACGAACGAACAAACGGATGAACGGAATGACAGACAACCTCAATCTTATATCGCCCCCACCTTTTTAAAAGCAGGGCTATAAAAATATTTTAATGAAGTTACAAACCTCAAATATGATGATGACCTTGGGTCTCTCTTGTATGAAAAAGTTATAGTTTTCATTGAATATCAACAACTCCTCCCACACCGGTAGCACAGATCTAAAAATACAGAATAAATGCTAGCTCACAAGATTATGGTACTTATTGTATGTATATGAGGTCATTCTTTAAACAAACATACTAACGTTCATACAGGCAAGTTTGTGTAAAATTCAAGTCCTTTTCAAGGACTTCCCAAGACTTTCCTACTGTTTTCAAGGACTGATAATTTATGAAAAATACTGATTTACACGTTAAAATTCTAATTTTGAAATACTGCATTGCTAAAGATATACATGTTAGAAAATTAGCATAAAATTGTGGTGCCTTTATTTGGTGCAGCTAATGCTGCACCAAATAAAGGCACCACAATTTTATACTGAGTTAGGTCTCAAAAGATAGCGTTGAATCCTCCTGTAAATGGTAAAATTTTAAAGACTTTTCAAGGCCTTTGAGTGTTTTTCAAGTACTTTTCAAAGCCAGTTTAATTTTCAAGGACTTTTCAAGACATTCCTGTATATTCAAGTACTTTTCAAGTCTGTGCGAACCCTGCATACACAGCTATCTAGTGGAGCAAGAGCAGGGATTTTTTTTGCAATTTTGGGAAGTGGCCCTAAGGCTTTTCAGATTGGGAAAATTAGCGTGGTAAACCACTAAATTAGGAAATTTGTTATAGTGCACAATTATGTCTGTTTTGGTTAATTAAAAAACAAATTAGCTATTACACATACTATTGCCATTAAATTGAAGGAGAATGTCACCATGTAGCTTGTGTGTGTGTTGACTGAATGGAAATTCCAATCTTCAAAAAAAAATTTTTTTTTGAAAATTTGGATTTTTTTTTTCAAAATTGGGAAAAAGGAACCTAAATTCCATTGGGGATGGGGCCTAATTTCTGCGCCTGAGAACATAAGAAAATCACTGAAGAAGTACATTTTTTTCTACCTGAGTCATCATCTGCTTCACTGCTTTCAACCTTTGAGTGTGCAAGCAGCATAGGTTCAGGTGAGACTGGGCAGATGCCCAGGCTCACCTGAACCATAGCTGGTCGCAAATGTTTTCTTTGTTTGTTTGTTTTGTTGCTTTACGTCCCAAGTCAACAGCTATGGTCATGGCGGTACGGTCAGTTCACCTAACCACACATTTTCCTGGGCAAGCTTGAACAAGTAGTTAACCAGTACTTTGTGCAAATACTTTAGGTTGTAACTGACAACAACCCTTCTTGAATGATTCAGCGGAAGGGAGGAGAATGACCGTAGAAATTATTTCATGATCAATCGCCATGAAAGTATGGGACCGGGCCGGGATCAAAGTCGCGACCCCAGGATCTGCAGTCAGACCTCTGTTGCCAGACACGTTACCGACTGCATGGTCACAGATATGATCAGTTCCAAAATCTCATGCACATGCTTTTGTATGTACCTGGATTATTTGGGTACCTGAACTCCTTAAAATACCAATACTGTATGAGCCGCGACATGTGACTTCCAACAATGTGGCCTTTAGAAAAGTGTAGACTCAGACCAGCCATTGCATCTTCCTGTTAAGCTTTGAAACTCCAAATGATGTTTGGTCAGTAGTCTAAGAGTCATAGAATATTCAAGCGACTAGCAAAGGCTCTGATCAGACTGCGCATATGCACAGGCTGGTCTGAGACTTTGCTGGTCGCACATACCACATTGTTGGAAATCTCATGTTGCGGCTCATATATCATTGGTACAAGTACATTTGACTACCCTTTGAGGTAAATCAAATGTATTGGTAAACCATGATAAGACTTTATACTTTGCTCAGGCCAACATGTACATGTCAAAATTCTAAGAACAAGTTAATGGAGTATTGCAAGTATTATAAAAGTCCCATATCGGATAAGCACAGCACTGGCATCATTGGGTGGGTAGCCTTCAAAGTTAAAGGTTTATTTATTTTTCATATGACCAAATGTAGTAAAAGTTTAGGGAACATCAGAAAAATAAAATTTATTCCAAATGCTTTAAGCCTGCTTTACAAATTGTTGACTCTCTTTAACTTCACTATAACAGTAAACTCTTTACAACAGATTTTAATTGCAAATAACTCTAACTACAAAATTCATCACAAATATACCTGTAATATGCTTTAAATGGTAGAAGTCACAATGATACTCTTAGGTAGATAACCTGAGCAGGCACTTTCAATACTGTCATACAGTTTATCACATGACCTCGCGTCAACGCCATGCAATAAATCGATAAACCACTAGTGGTTTACAGATTTTGGGAAAACATAATGACATCCATTATAACATTGCGTAAAATAAGGGAAAATCTTGACATTTTCACATCAAAAATGAAATTTTTAATGTCATGTGATAAATAGAATCTTACATTCCTGCTCCTGTATTATTGAATTTATTAAACTCATTGCAAAAAAGAAATAAAAATGCTCTCGCATTTTATCTTTTTTCTCCAACTCTTTTAATAAACATGAACAGTCATGTAAGATCCTCTATGACTTGCATTTAAAATACAATACATTTGAAATCACTAGCTAATAAAATAATAATTTTCTGTTGTAAGACAATCCACCTCCCTGTCATTCAAAGTTTAAGATTTTTTCAATGCATTAAAAGCAACTGTAGCTCATGCTTTGGTAACATTGAAAGTTGATGTATAGCATGCCCAAAGTCTATACATCTTCAACACAAACATTCTTTGTGTATAAAGTCTATAACCTTCATTATGCCCAAAGTATTTAAGCCTTCACCATGCTCATCATTAGCCTATATTTACATTTGCGAAGCAAGCCTTTAATGAATCTTTAGATTTTTGCAACCGTTCATAGCCACATGAACGACATAAATTTGATTCACAGCTGGTAAGCTCACTTGCCCATGCAATACGCTTCGAACATCAAAATTCATTCGCCAGAAATGTTGCGATTGTCAGCGAGCCACATCTGCGTCACACATGCAAAACAAGTCATTGGCTGTCCGTGTTCACGCTGGCTGTTCCCGTTTTCTGTTTTACGCTTGGACAAAACTGTTATTTCGATTGAATATTGAATACAAAACTGATTTATTTCCTACATTATAAATAATTTTATATTTAGATATTTATATTGAAATGTAAATATAAGCAATAAATTCAATTTTTGGTCTGTTCATGGAATCATGAATACTTCATGTCTCTTGCAAAGTAAACGTGCTTCACTTACTTTGCAAGAGACCAGAAGTATTCATGATTGGATGAACATTCTAAAAATTGAATTCACTTCTAAATTATCACGCCAAAAAATTATGAATCTTTATATATTTATTTCCAAAGACTGAACTTACTTTTGCTGTTTAAAATCAAATGGTTTTGTCATGATTGGCAGCACATGGGTGACATTTTCATTCTGTGTCTCAAAAAACGCTGTCACAGCTCTATCTCTGAAAAGATAAAATACATGACTCAGTAAACTCTACTCTCCTTAGACTGTCAATGGAGTCAAATTCATTGGTACTTAGGCCTTGCTAAATATTCTTTTAAATTCTCATTCCCACCCACCCCTATGAAATATAAGCAACTACAAAAAAACCCATCTTTTTTATAAATTTGCTTAAAAAAAGAAAAAAATGTTTGAAAAAGGCTGAAAATTTTGGTGCAATTTTTCATGGTGTTTAAAGTTTCTTTCAGCTCTGTTCTGTTTTTTTTAAAAAGTCTGAAAAATAAGAAATAAAAACCTCCCACCCGCCCCAATTTTTACAAAATTTGGATGAGAATCTAAAAATTTATTTGGTGTGGCCTTATGTTTACAGAAATATAAATAAAATAAATTCTTAAGAGTAACCTATCTTGCATATTGAATTGTTAGAAAAGCCTAAAAAATTCTCATAATATAAACCTTTTTTATATACTGAAAATCTGTAAATGTCTAGTTTTGCAAACAGTATGAATACAAATGAAATACCACATTACTCATTTGTGTCCATAGCCCATACTAAACATACTCAACTATACTAAGGTTTAGATAAACAAAAAGTTTCAGGGTAAAATTGTACATATTTTCTTATCCATCAATTTTAACATATGTTTTTGGTGCTCAAACTAACCGTCTCATTGAGACGGTTCTTTTGAGTGCCCACAACATATGTTTTGGTTGAGAAGTATGAAAATTAAATTGTCGTTACACACTCTCAAGTAAAGTCCTGACTAAATGTCAAACTTTCCATATAGAGGTTTCCGTTTCTGGCTTCTGGTGATTATTTAGTAGTGACTGCTGATAATCTTTGCAAACAGTTTGGATCCAGACCAGGCCCCGAGGTTATAAAACTTTTTTCATGCTCAACTCAACTGAGCACGAAATTTCAACTGCTCATAAAAGCTAAAATACTGACAAATAAAGAAGTTTCTTGCTTTAAGTCTCTCAGATGTTGTATTTATCATGCTAATAAATGTTAAAATGCCAACAATTGTTGGCATTTTAACATTTATGAGCAGGATAAATTCTATGCTCAGCTGAGTTGAGTATGAAAAAAGTTTTATAACCTCAGGGCAAGGATGTCTTGAGATTATTAAAGTTTCATGTAACTCAACCGAGCATGAAATTGATTCTACTCAAATGTTAAAATTGCTGGCATATCAGCATTTGTTAGCAGAACAAATACAGCTTTTGAGACTTTTAAACCAAGAAATAGCTTTATTTTTCAGAAATTTGGTTTTTATACGCAATTGAAATTTCAGGCTCAGTTGAGTTGAGCATGAAAAAAGTTCCGTAACCTCGGGCCAGGGAAGACAGAACATCCCAGACTGTTTGACATTCTATTATGGTATGCCTAAAATCTTTTTCTTTTTTTTCCTAAATTTTTTATTTGAAAAGACAACAAAAAAGCTAGCAGAATTTCCAAGAATGTAAAGAGTTAAACAAGTGTGTTTTCACTTAATCACAGATTTAGATAAGTAAAATTTTCAGCATAAAATTGTTAATATCTTCTTACCCATCAATTGTAACATATGTTTTGGGTGCTCAAAAGAACCGTCTCATTGAGACGGTTCTTTTGAGTACCCACAACATATGTTTTGGTTGAGAAATAAGAAAATTATTTTTTTTGGTACACACTCTTAACTAAAGTCCTGCTTACTTATGTTGTTTGACCAGGTATTTGCCCGTGTCCTGATCCAGTATATGCACTCGCACCATAGGATGCATGATATAGAAGTCATTCTTGAGCTTGTCTGTCCGGTGTATGGTGACAGCCATTATTCTACCATCATCTTCCACATCCATCCCAGAAGGCAATTCTTCATCTTCCTGTGGGGCTGGTTCCTCGGTTGCTGGTTCCTCCTCTGTTAATGTAGAAGATAACAAAATTAGGTTATCAGAAATATAGCTGTGATTCCATATTTAATACTTTTCCTGCTTAACTTGAATTAACCCTGTAGATCCAGCTCAGTTGGCTTCTAATAAAGCAATCTGATCAGGATCCACACTGTTTCCTCTCCGATAGAAAATACAAGCTTATAATCAGAATGTTGCAGTTTAACAGTTGTTGTTCTCTATAATCCACGTTAAGTGACTGAAGTGCTAATGCACTGCAGCGGTAGCATGGTACAATATTATTATTATTATTATTATTATCAGGCCCCCAGATAAGAGTGCGTAACAGAATATTACTTTTTCTCTCAAATAGAACATATGTTGTGGGTACTCAAAAGAACGGTCTCCTTGAGACGGATCTTTTGAGCACCCAAATCATGTGTTTAAACTGATTGATTGTAAAATAATAGCAATTTTACGTTGAAATATTTTGCTTAACTGGCCCTATGTATGTATGTATTATTATTATTATCATATCGTGTTTTTGTTCTGTTGTTGCTGTTGCTGTCGCTGCTATTGTCGTGGTGCTTTAATACTGACAGCTGTTATGATACAATATTTTGGAATCGAGCAGCATGATTGGGGATGAGCATTAGCAGAAAATTGCTTTTTGTAATCGCATCAATGTTGGTGCTGGGGCGATGTTGTGACCGGGTGAAACCTAGTTGAGGTAGCGCCCCTTCGCAGCGCCCCTTCGACGAAAACTTAATAAGCTGGAACCCTGTGCGACGTTTGAATTTTTTCTACCGCTGTGCTCTTCCCTGGGTAAATACCAGGCCCAAATTATGCCCCAGAGGTTAAGCAGAATTTCTGCCGCACCTTACTCAACCAAGCAGTACGAAGAACCATGATGTCAAACCATTGGTATGGAGAATGGCTATGACATGCACGCAAGCGTGTGTATGGGTTTAGCCATTCTCGATGACAATGCCTACATATAGCCTTCAAATAACAAACACTTCCATATACCCCGACACTGCCTACCCCCCGGCCAAACCGTCTCTCTCTTATGCTGTAATGTAACATTTATTACATGTATCTTTTTGCTTTTGGAAATCGACGTCAACCATGTATTTCAGTGAAACATGTTTTGAAATGCTCTAATGCCATCTGCGAATGGCCTGAGCTATCTATATCAATAAAGTCTGTTGTATTGTTGTATTGTATTGTAACAGAATAGAAATTTGGGAGGAGTGTACATGTATTAGATAAAACATTCAGCATGAAAAGGTTTAAAACATGTTATTTGGTTGTTTTTCACCAGGCACTGGAGTGTGTACCACAGTTTAGCCTGATCTGCATTTTTTTCTTTTTAAAAATGTCATTATAGGTACACCTTGTCCAACTAATCTGAAAAATGGATCCTTTGGAAAAAGAACCAACTTGCAAAATTTGACACGTCAGTGGAAATTAAGTCTGCATGTTAATTTGATAAATGATATGTATATTAAAAGTTAAACTCTATTCTATTAAAAAACAAACAAATTGAATTGTTCTATTTTTCCATTTGAACCGCGCCATGCGATAATGTGTCTTCGGGAGATTAATTACGTCATGAGATATGACATCGTAAAGTTTGACGTAATTATTTCGCACCGCGCGTAATTAAGGAGAGCGTCATCAAAGATTACAATTTAGACAAGTCATGTTTAGAATAAAATGCGATAAAAATCAAGGAATTTTAGGCCGATTGAATTCTGTTGTAAATTAGTCATGGTCTGATTCAGCACGGGTTCCTGGTGAAAAATAAACTGTCCAAAAAGATATGGCTTGGTAAACGCTAATTGATCCTCAGTCCTCAACATCTTTGCACTCCAAAGACGGCAGGTACTTCATACTCCCTGTCCCGAATTCTGTCTCAGGCACATGCCTATGCAATATACTAAGACACAAAGTATCTCAGCATAATTTTCACAATATTCATCTATTAAACGTAGACAGTAAATTTCGGGACACGGAGTATGAAGTACGTAGCCCACAGGAGTCCCCATGTATTTCTATAGACCAAATAATTTCGGGACAAAAATGACTGAAATGATTAGACTGTACATATATTCTATTGAGATATCACATACATATGGAAGGTCCCGATTTTAAGTTCTAAGTTAAGTAAGTTGCCATAGCTGTCCATTATAACAGATGAGTTCGGTAAGTTAGGCCTTTAAACAACGGCAATGTTACAAGAGAGCCCTGAGCTAAGTTTGATGAGTTACAATAGCTACATGTATATATTATGATACACTGTGTGTCTACCCTCCCTCCACCCCTTTTATTTCTTTCATATGACTTACAACTCAGCTCAGCTTACTCAACTCATCAAGCTGAGCAAAATAAGCAATTTTCGCCACTTTTTCCGGACAAGATACCTATACCACTCAGCTCAGCTTACTCAACTCATCCAGCTCAGCTTACAGCTTATGCTACTTAACTTACCTAAGTTGAGTTGGATAAGTTGAACTTTAAGTCAGCGGTCAGTATATATATATATATATATATATATATATATATATATATATATATATATATATATATATATATATATATATATATATATATATATATATATATATACTACAACAAACATACATATGATAGGTCCCTATATTCTAAGTTCTAAGTTGAGTAAGTTGCCATAGCTGTCCATTATAGCCGATGAGTTCGCTAAGTTGGGTCTTTATACAATGATATGTATCCAGATGCTTCAATGGCTGAGCTAAGTTCGGTAAGTTATAATAGCTGCGCATATGTTAGGATGAGTTGGTGATATGTGTCCACATGCTTCAATGGCTGAGCTAAGTTCGGTAAGTTATAATAGCTGCGCATATGTTAGGATGAGTTGGTCATGAGTACAATATTGGACCATTATATGCAGCAAGATGCAAGCTAAGTTCGATGAGTTGAGTAAGCTAAGCAAGCTGAGTTCGATAAGTTAAAAGATAAGTTCGATAAGTTAGATGAGTTGGGTAAGTTCGATGAGTTGGATAAGTTGAGAATGAGTTCGATGAGTTGGATGAGTTGAGCTGTTTGATGAGTTGGGTAAGTTGGATGAGTTGGATAAGTTGAGGATGAGTTCGATAAGTTGGGTAAGTTGTACTGTAAGTTCGATGAGTTAGATAAGTTTGAATGTAAGTTCGATGAGTTGGCTAAGTTGGAATGTAAGTTCGATGAGTTGGCTAAGTTGGGGATGAGTTTGATGAGTTGGGTAAGTTGTACTGTAAGTTGGATGAGCTGGCTAAGTTGAACTGTAAGTTCGATGAGTTGGCTAAGTTGAGGATGAGTTCGATAAGTTGGGTAAGTTGTACTGTAAGTTGGATGAGTTGGCTAAGTTGAGGATGAGTTCGATGAGTTGGATAAGTTGTACTGTAAGTTGGATGAGTTCGCTAAGTTGTACTGTAAGTTGGATGAGTTGGCTAAGTTGTACTGTAAGTTCGATGAGTTGGCTAAGTTCATGATGAGTTCGATAAGTTGGGTAAGTTGTACTGTAAGTTGGGTGAGTTGGCTAAGTTGGAATGTAAGTTCCATGAGTTGGATAAGTTGTTATGTAAGTTCGATGAGTTGGCTAAGTTGAGGATGAGTTCGATGAGTTGGATAAGTTGGACGGTAAGTTGGATGAAATGGATAAGTTGTACTGTAAGTTCAATGAGTTGGCTAAGTTAAGGATGAGTTCGATGAGTTGGATAAGTTGTACTGTAAGTTGGATGAGTTGGCTAAGTTGTACTGTAAGCTCGATGGGTGGGCTAAGTTGAGGATGAGTTTGATGAGTTGGGTAAGTTGTACTGTAAGTTGGATGAGTTGGCTAAGTTGTACTGTAAGTTCGATGAGTTGGCTAAGTTGAGGATGAGTTCGATAAGTTGGGTAAATTGGAATGTAAGTTCGATGAGTTGGCTAAGTTGAGGATGAGTTCGATGAGTTGGATAAGTTGTACTGTAAGTTGGATGAGTTGGCTAAGTTGTACTGTAAGTTTGATGAGTTGGATAAGTTGTACTGTAAGTTCGATGAGTTGGCTAAGTTGAGGATGAGTTCGATGAGTTGGATAAGTTGGACGGTAAGTTGGATGAGTTGGATAAGTTGAGGATGAGTTTGATGAGTTGGATAAGTTGTACTGTATGTTGGATGAGTTGGATAAGTTGAGGATGAGTTCGATGAGTTGGATAAGTTGTACTGTAAGTTGGATGAGTTGGCTAAGTTGTACTGTAAGTTCGATGAGTTGGCTAAGTTGAGGATGAGTTCAATAAGTTGGGTAAGTTGGAATGTAAGTTCGATGAGTTGGCTTAGTTGGAATGTAAGTTCGATGAGTTGGATAAGTTGTAATGTAAGTTCGATGAGTTTGCTAAGTTGAGGATGAGTTCGATGAGTTGGCTAAGTTGTACTGTAAAATGGATGAGTTGGCTAAGTTGGAATGTAAGTTCGATGAGTTGGATAAGTTGAGGATGAGTTGGATAAGTTGTAATGTAAGTTGGATGAGTTGGCTAAGTTGTACTGTAAGTTGGATGAGTTGGCTAAGTTGTACTGTAAGTTCGATGAGTTGGCTAAGTTGAGAATGAATTCGATAAGTTGGGTAAGTTGTACTTAAGTTGGATGAGTTGGCTAAGTTGTACTGTTAGTTCGATGAGTTGGCTAAGTTGAGGATGAGTTCGATAAGTTGGGTAAGTTGGACTGTAAGTTCGATGAGTTAGATAAGTTGGAATGTAAGTTCGATAAGTTGGCTAAGTTGGAATGTAAGTTCGATGAGTTGGATAAGTTGTACTGTAAGTTCGATGAGTTGGCTAAGTTGAGCATGAGTTCGATGAGTTGGATAAGTTGTACTGTAAGTTGGATGAGTTGGCTAAGTTGGAATGTAAGTTCGATGAGTTGGATAAGTTGAGGATGAGTTGGATAAGTTGTACTGTAAGTTGGATGAGTTGGCTAAGTTGTACTGTAAGTTCGATGAGTTGGCTAAGTTTAGGATGAGTTCGATAAGTTAAGTAAGTTGTACTGTAAGTTGGATGAGTTGGTTAAGTTGAGGATGATTTCGATGAGTTGGATAAGTTGTACTGTAAGTTGGATGAGTTGGCTAAGTTGTACTGTAAGTTGGATGAGTTGGCTAAGTTGTACTGTAAGTTCGATGAGTTGGCTAAGTTGAGGATGAGTTCGATAAGTTGGGTAAGTTGTACTGTAAGTTGGATGAGTTGGCTAAATTGTACTGTAAGTTCGATGAGTTGGCTAAGTTTAGGATGAGTTTGATAAGTTGGGTAAGTTGGACTGTAAGTTCGATGAGTTAGATAAGTTGGAATGTAAGTTGGATGAGTTGGCTAAGTTGTACTGTAAGTTTGATGAGTTGGATAAGTTGTACTGTAAGTTCGATGAGTTGGCTAAGTTGAGGATGAGTTCGATGAGTTGGATAAGTTGGACGGTAAGTTCGATGAGTTGGATAAGTTGAGGATGAGTTCGATGAGTTGGATAAGTTGTACTGTATGTTGGATGAGTTGGATAAGTTGAGGATGAGTTAGATGAGTTGGATAAGTTGTACTGTAAGTTGGATGAGTTGGCTAAGTTGAGGATGAGTTCGATGAGTTGGATAAGTTGGAATGTAAGTTCGATGAGTTGGCTAAGTTGGAATGTAAGTTCGATGAGTTGGATAAGTTGTACTGTAAGTTCGATGAGTTTGCTAAGTTGAGGATGAGTTCGATGAGTTGGCTAAGTTATACTGTAAGTTGGATGAGTTGGCTAAGTTGGAATGTAAGTTCGATGAGTTGGATAAGTTGAGGATGAGTTGGATAAGTTGTAATGTAAGTTGGATGAGTTGGCTAAGTTGTACTGTAAGTTCGATGAGTTGGATAAGTTGAGGATGAGTTCGATAAGTTGGGTAAGTTGTACTGTAAGTTGGATGAGTTGGCTAAGTTGAGGATGAGTTCGATGAGTTGGATAAGTCGTACTGTAAGTTGGATGAGTTGGCTAAGTTGTACTGTAAGTTGGATGAGTTGGCTAAGTTGTACTGTAAGTTCGATGAGTTGGCTAAGTTGAGGATGAGTTCGATAAGTTGGGTAAGTTGTACTGTAAGTTGGATGAGTTGGCTAAGTTGAACTGTAAGTTTGATGAGTTGGCTAAGTTGAGGATGAGTTCGATAAGTTGGGTAAGTTGGACTGTAAGTTCGATGAGTTAGATAAGTTGGAATGTAAGTTCGATAAGTTGGCGAAGTTTGAATGTAAGTTCGATGAGTTGGATAAGTTGTACTGTAAGTTCGATGAGTTGGCTAAGTTGAGGATGAGTTCGATGAGTTTGATAAGTTGTACTGTAAGTTGGATGAGTTGGCTAAGTTGGAATGTAAGTTCGATGAGTTGGATAAGTTGTAATGTAAGTTCGATGAGTTTTCTAAGTTGAGGATGAGTTCGATGAGTTGGCTAAGTTGTACTGTAAGTTGGATGAGTTGGCTAAGTTGGAATGTAAGTTCAATGAGTTGGATAAGTTGAGGATGAGTTTGATAAGTTGGATAAGTTGTACTGTAAGTTGGATGAGTTGGCTTAGTTGTACTGTAAGTTCGATGAGTTGGATAAGTTGTACTGTAAGTTCGATGAGTTGGCAAAGTTGAGGATGAGTTCGATGAGTTGGATAAGTTGTACTGTAAGTTCGATGAGGTGGCTAATGTGAGGATGAGTTCGATAAGTTGGGTAAGTTGGAATGTAAGTTCGATGAGTTGGCTAAGTTGGAATGTAAGTTGGATGAGTTGGATAAGTTGTACTGTAAGTTCGATGAGTTTGCTAAGTTGAGGATGAGTTCGAAGAGTTGGCTAAGTTATACTGTAAGTTGGATGAGTTGGCTAAGTTGGAATGTAAGTTCGATGAGTTGGATAAGTTGAGGATGAGTTGGATAAGTTGTACTGTAAGTTGGATGAGTTGGCTAAGTTGTACTGTAAGTTCGATGAGTTGGCTAAGTTGAGGATGAGTTCGATAAGTTGGGTAAGTTGCACTGTAAGTTGGATGAGTTGGCTAAGTTGTACTTTAAGTTCGATGAGTTGGCTAAGTTGAGGATGAGTTCGATAATATGGGTAAGTTGCACTGTAAGTTCGATGAGTTGGATAAGTTGTACTGTAAGTTCGATGAGTTTGCTAAGTTCGGCTGTAACTCATCCAACTTACAATACAACTTAGCCATCCCATTGAACTCATCCTCAACTTAGCCAACTCATCGAACTTACAGTACAACTTATCCAACTCATCAAACTTACAGTACAACTAAGCCAACTCATCCAACTTACAGTACAACTTATCCAACTTATCAAACTCATCCTCAACTTAGCCAACTCATCGACCTTACAGTACAACTTATCCAACTCATCAAACTTACAGTACAACTTAGCCAACTCATCGAACTTACATTCTAACTTATCTAACTCATCGAACTTACAGTACAACTTACCCAACTTATCGAACTCATCCTCAACTTAGCCAACTCATCGAACTTACAGTACAACTAAGCCAACTCATCCAACTTACAGTACAACTTATCCAACTCATCCAACTCATCCTCAACTTATCCAACTCATCGAACTTACATTCCAACTTAGCCAAATCCTCCAACTTACAGTACAACTTATCCAACTCATCAAACTCATTCTCAACTTAGCCAACTCATCAAACTTACAGTACAACTTAGCCAACTCATCGAACTCATCCTCAACTTATCCAACTCATCCAACTTAAAGTACAACTTATCCAACTCATCGAACTCATCCTCAACTTATCCAACTTATCCAACTTACCGTCCAACTTATCCAACTCATCCTCAACTTAGCCAACTCATCGAACTTACAGTACAACTTAGCCAACTCATCCAACTTACAGTACAACTTATCCAACTCATCGAACTCATCCTCAACTTATCCAACTCATCCAACTTACCGTCCAACTTATCCAACTCATCGAACTCATCCTCAACTTAGCCAACTCATCGAACTTACAGTACAACTTATCCAACTCATCAAACTTACAGTACAACTAAGCCAACTCATCCAACTTACAGTACAACTTATCCAACTTATCAAACTCATCCTCAACTTATCCAACTCATTGAACTTACATTCCAACTTAGCCAACTCATCCAACTTACAGTACAACTTAGCCAACTCATCGAACTCATCCTCAACTTAGCCAACTCATTGAACTTACAGTACAACTTATCCAACTCATCGAACTTACATTCCAACTTATCCAACTCATCCAACTTACAGTACAACTTATCCAACTCATCGAACTCATCCTCAACTTATCCAACTCATCCAACTTACCGTCCAACTTATCCAACTCATCCTCAACTTAGCCAACTCATCGAACTTACAGTACAACTTAGCCAACTCATCCAACTTACAGTAAAACTTATCCAACTCATCGAACTCATCCTCAACTTAGCCAACTCATCAAACGTACATTCCAACTTAACCAACTCATCAAACTTACAGTACAACTTAGCCAACTCATCGAACTCATCCTCAACTTATCCAACTCATCCAACTTACAGTACAACTTATCCAACTCATCGAACTCATCCTCAACTTATCCAACTCATCCAACTTACCGTCCAACTTATCCAACTCATCGAACTCATCCTCAACTTAGCCAACTCATCGAACTTAAAGTACAACTTATCCAACTCATCAAACTTACAGTACAACTAAGCCAACTCATCCAACTTACAGTACAACTTATCCAACTTATCAAACTCATCCTCAACTTATCCAACTCATTGAACTTACATTCCAACTTAGCCAACTCATCCAACTTACAGTACAACTTAGCCAACTCATCGAACTCATCCTCAACTTAGCCAACTCATCGAACTTACAGTACATTTATCCAACTCATCGAACTTACATTCCAACTTAGCCAACTCACCCAACTTACAGTACAACTTACCCAACTTATCGAACTCATCATCAACTTAGCCAATTTATCGAACTTACAGTACAACTTAGCCAACTCATCCAACTTACAGTACAACTTAGCCAACTCATCCAACTTACAGTACAACTTATCCAACTCATCGAACTCATCCTCAACTTAGCCAACTCATCCAACTTACAGTACAACTTACCCAACTCATCAAACTCATCCTCAACTTAGCCAACTCATTGAACTTACAGTACAACTTAGCCAGCTCATCCAACTTACAGTACAACTTATCCAACTTATCGAACTCATCCTCAACTTATCCAACTCATCGAACTTACATTCCAACTTAGCCAACTCATCCAACTTACAGTACAACTTAGCCAACTCATCGAACTCATCCTCAACTTAGACAACTCATTGAACTTACAGTACAACTTATCCAACTCATCGAACTCATCCTCAACTTAGCCAACTCATCAAACTTACATTCCAACTTACCCAACTTATCAAACTTATCCTCATCTTAGCCAACTCATCGAACTTACAGTACATCTTAGCCAACTCATCCAACTTACAGTACAACTTAACCAACTCATCGAACTCATCCTTAACTTAGCCAACTCATCGAACTTACAGTACAACTTAGCCAACTCATTGAACTCATCCTCAACTTATTCAACTCATCGAACTTACATTCCAACTTAGCCAACTCATCGAACTTACATTCCAACTTATCTAACTCATCGAACTTACAGTACAACTAACCCAACTTATCGAACTCATCCTCAACTTAGCCAACTCATCGAACTTACAGTACAACTTAGCCAACTCATCCAACTTACAGTACAACTTATCCAACTCATCGAACGAATCCTCAACTTATCCAACTCATCGAACTTACATTCCAACTTAGCCAAATCCTCCTACTTACAGTACAACCTATCCAACTCATCAAACTCATTCTCAACTTAGCCAACTCATCAAACTTACAGTACAACTTAGCCAACTCATCGAACTCATCCTCAACTTATCCAACTCATCCAACTTACAGTACAACTTATCCAACTCATCGAACTCATCCTCAACTTATCCAACTCATCCAACTTACCGTCCAACTTATTCAACTCATCGAACTCATCCTCAACTTAGCCAACTCATCGAACTTACAGTACAACTTAGCCCACTCATCCAACTTACAGTACAACTTATCCAACTCATCGAACTCATCCTCAACTTAGCCAACTCATCGAACGTACATTCCAACTTAGCCAACTCATCAAACTTACAATACAACTTAGCCAACTCATCGAACTCATCCTCAACTTATCCAACTCATCCAACTTACAGTACAACTTATCCAACTCATCGAACTCATCCTCAACTTATCCAACTCATCCAACTTACCGTTCAACTTATCCAACTCATCGAACTCATCCTCAACTTAGCCAACTCATCGAACTTACAGTACAACTTATCCAACTCATCAAACTTACAGTACAACTAAGCTAACTCATCCAACTTACAGTACAACTTATCCAACTTATCAAACTCATCCTCAACTTAGCCAACTCATCGAACTTACAGTACAACTTAGCCAACTCATCCAACTTACAGTACAACTTAGCCAACTCATCCAACTTACAGTACAACTTATCCAACTCATCGAACTCATCCTCAACTTAGCCAACTCATCCAACTTACAGTACAACTTACCCAACTTATCGAACTCATCCTCAACTTAGCCAACTCATCGAACTTACAGTACAACTTAGCCAACTCATCCAACTTACAGTACAACTTAGCCAACTCATCAAACTCATCCTCAACTTAGCCAACTCATCGAACTTACAGTACAACTTAGCCAACTCATCCAACTTACATAACAACTTATCCAACTTATCGAACTCATCCTCAACTTATCCAACTCATCGAACTTACATTCCAACTTAGCCAACTCATCGAACTTACAGTACAACTTAGCCAACTCATCGAACTCATCCTCAACTTAGCCAACTCATTGAAATCACAGTACAACTTATCCAACTCATCGAACTTACATTCCAACTTAGCCAACTCATCCAACTTACAGTACAACTTAGCCAACTCATCGAACTCATCCTCAACTTAGCCAACTCATTGAACTTACAGTACAACTTAGCCAACTCACCCAACTTACAGTACAACTTACCCAACTTATCGAACTCATCCTCAACTTAGCCAACTCATCGAACTTACAGTACAACTTAGCCAACTCATCGAACTAATCCTCAACTTAGCCAACTTACAGTACAACTTAGCCAACTCATACAACTTACAGTACAACTTATCCAACTCATAGAACTCATCCTCAACTTAGCCGACTCATCCAACTTACATTCCAACTTACCCAACTTATCGAACTCATCCTCAACTTAGCCAACTCATCGAACTTACAGTACATCTTAGCAAACTCATCCAACTTACAGTACAACTTATCCAACTCATCGAACTCATCCTCAACTTAGCCAACTCATCCAACTTACATTCCAACTTACCCAACTTATCGAACTCATCATCAACTTAGCCAACTCATCAAACTTACAGTACAACTTAGCCAACTCATCCAACTTACAGTACAACTTAGCCAACTCATCCAACTTACAGTACAAGTTATCCAACCCATCGAACTCATCCTCAACTTAGCCAACTCATCCAACTTACAGTACAACTTACCCAACTTATCGAACTCATCCTCAACTTAGCCAACTCATCGAACTTACAGTTCAACTTAGCCAACTCATCCAACTTACAGTACAACTTACCCAACTCATCAAACTCATCCCCAACTTAGCCAACTCATCGAACTTACAGTACAACTTAGCCAACTCATCCAACTTACAGTACAACTTATCCAACTCATTGAACTCATCCTTAACTTAGCCAACTCATCGAACTTACAGTACAACTTATCCAACTCATCCAACTTACCGTCCAACTTATCCAACTCATCGAACTCATCCTCAACTTATCCAACTCATCGAACTTACATTCCAACTTAGCCAACTCATCGAACTTACATTCCAACTTATCTAACTCATCGAACTTACAGTACAACTTACCCAACTTATCGAACTCATCCTCAACTTAGCCAACTCATCGAACTTACAGTACAACCTAGCCAACTCATCCAACTTACAGTACAACTTATCCAACTCATCGAACTCATCCTCAACTTATCCAACTCATCGAACTTACATTCCAACTTAGCCAATTCATCGAAATTACAGTACAACTTAGCCAACTCATCCAACTTACAGTACAGCTTACCCAACTTATCGAACTCATCCTCAACTTAGCCAACTCATCGAACTTACAGTACAACTTAGCCAACTCATCCAACTTACAGTACAACTTAGCCAACTCATCCAACTTACAGTACAACTTAGCCAACTCATCGAACTCATCCTCAACTAAGCCAACTTACAGTACAACTTACCCAACTCATCCAACTTACAGTACAACTTATCCAACTCATCAAACTTATCCTCAACTTAGCCAACTCATCCAACTTACAGTACAACTTACCCAACTTATCGAACTCATCCTCAACTTAGCCAACCCAACTTACATTACAACTTAGCCAACTCATCCAACTTACAGTACAACTTATCCACCTCATCTTCAACTTATCCAACTCATCGAACTTACATTCCAACTTAGCCAACTCATCCAACTTACAGTACAACTTAGCCAACTCATCGAACTCATCCTCAACTTAGCCAACTCATCGAACTTACAGTACAACTTATCCAACTCATCGAACTTACATTCCAACTAAGCCAACTCATCGAACTTATATTCCAACTTACCCAACTCATCGAACTCATCCTCAACTTATCCAACTCAACGAACTCATCCTAAACTTAGCCAACTTATCTAACTTTCAGTTCAACTTATCCAACTCATCGAACTCATCCTCAACTTAGCCAACTCATCGAACTTACAGTACAACTTAGCCAACTCATCCAACTTACAGTACAACTTATCCAACTCATCGAACTCATCCTAAACTTAGCCAACTTATTTAACTTACAGTACAACTTAGCCATTTCATCGAACTCATCCTCAACTTATCCAACTCATCCAACTTACAGTACAACTTATCCAACTCATCGAACTCATCCTCAACTTATCCAACTTACCGTCCAACTTATCCAACTCATCGAACTCATCCTCAACTTAGCCAACTCATCGAACTTACAGTACAACTTATCCAACTTATCAAACTTACAGTACAACTAAGCCAACTCATCCAACTTACAGTACAACTTATCCAACTCATCGAACTCATCCTCAACTTAGCCAACTCATCGAACTTACATTACAACTTACCCAATTTATCAAACTCATCCTCAACTTAGCCAACTCATCGAACTAACAGTATAACTTAGCCAACTCATCCAACTTACAGTACAACTTACCCAACTCATCCTCAACTTAGCCAACTCATCGAACTTACAGTACAACTTAGCCAACTCATCCAACTTACAGTACAACTTATCTAACTCATCGAACTTACAGTACAACTTACCCAACTTATCAAACTCATCCTCAACTAAGCCAACTCATCGAACTTACAGTACAACTTAGCGAGCTCATCCAACTTACAGTACAACTTATCCAACTCATCGAACTCATCCTCAACTTAGCCAACTCATCGAACTTACAATACAACTTACCCAACTTATCAAACTCATCCTCAACTTAGCCAACTCATCGAACTTACATTACAACTTAGCCAACTCATCCAACTTACAGTACAACTTATCCAACTCATCGAACTCATCCTTAACTTAGCCAACTCATTGAACTTACAGTACAACTTATCCAACTCATCCAACTTACCGTCCAACTTATCCAACTCATCGAACTCATCCTCAACTTATCCAACTCATCGAACTTACATTCCAACTTAGCCAACTCATCGAACTTACATTCAAACTTATCTAACTCATCGAACTTACAGTACAACTTACCCAACTTATCGAACTCATCCTCAACTTAGCCAACTCATCGAACTTACAGTACAACTTAGCCAACTCATCGAACTCATCCTCAACTTAGCCAACTTACAGTACAACTTACCCAACTCATCCAACTTACAGTACAACTTATCCAACTCATCGAACTCATCCTCAACTTAGCCAACTCATCCAACTTACATTCTAACTTACCCAACTTATCGAACTCATCCTCAACTTAGCCAACTCATCGAACTTACAGTACAACTTATCCAACTCATCGAACTCATCCTTAACTTAGCCAACTCATCGAACTTACAGTACAACTTAGCCAACTCATCCAACTTACAGTACAACTTAGCCAACTCATCGAACTCATCCTTAACTTAGCCAACTCATCGAACTTACATAACAACTTATCCAACTCATCGAACTTACATTCCAACTTAGCCAACTCACCCAACTTACAGTACAACTTACCCAACTTATCGAACTCATCATCAACTTAGCCAACTCATCGAACTTACAGTACAACTTAGCCAACTCATCCAACTTACAGTACAACTTAGCTAACTCATCCAACTTACAGTACAACTTATCCAACTCATCGAACTCATCCTCAACTTAGCCAACTCATCGAACTTACAGTACAACTTAGCCAACTCATCGAACTCATCCTCAACTTAGCCAACTTACAGTACAACTTACCCAACTCATCCAACTTACAGTACAACTTATCCAACTCATCGAACTCATCCTCAACTTAGCCAACTCATCCAACTTACATTCTAACTTACCCAACTTATCGAACTCATCCTCAACTTAGCCAACTCAATGAACTTACAGTACAACTTATCCAACTCATCGAACTCATCCTTAACTTAGCCAACTCATCGAACTTACAGTACAACTTAGCCAACTCATCCAACTTACAGTACAACTTAGCCAACTCATCGAACTCATCCTTAACTTAGCCAACTCATCGAACTTACATAACAACTTATCCAACTCATCGAACTTACATTCCAACTTAGCCAACTCACCCAACTTACAGTACAACTTACCCAACTTATCGAACTCATCATCAACTTAGCCAACTCATCGAACTTACAGTACAACTTAGCCAACTCATCCAACTTACAGTACAACTTAGCGAACTCATCCAACTTACAGTACAACTTATCCAACTCATCGAACTCATCCTCAACTTAGCCAACTCATCCAACTTACAGTACAACTTACCCAACTTATCGAACTCATCCTCAACTTAGCCAACTCATCGAACTAACAGTTCAACTTAGCCAGCTCATCCAACTTACAGTAGAACTTACCCAACTCATCAAACTCATCCCCAAATTAGCCGACTCATCGAACTTACAGTACAACTTAGCCAACTCATCCAACTTACAGTACAACTTATCCAACTTATTGAACTCATCCTTAATTTAGCCAACTCATCGAACTTACAGTACAACTTATCCAACTCATCCAACTTACCGTCCAACTTATCCAACTCATCGAACTCATCCTCAACTTATCCAACTCATCGAACTTACAGTACAACTTATCCAACTTATCAAACTCATCCTCAACTTATCCAACTCATTGAACTTACTTTCCAACTTAGCCAACTCATCGAACTTACAGTACAACTTAGCCAACTCATCGAACTCATCCTCAACTTAGCCAACTCATCGAACTTACAGTATAACTTATCCAACTCATCGAACTTACATTCCAACTTAGCCAACTCACCCAACTTACAGTACAACTTACCCAACTTATGGAACTCATCATCAACTTAGCCAACTCATCAAACTTACAGTACAACTTAGCCAACTCATCCAACTTACAGTACAACTAAGCCAACACATCCAACTTACAGTACAACTTATCCAACTCATCGAACTCATCCTCAACTTAGCCAACTCATCCAACTTACAGTACAACTTACCCAACTTATCGAACTCATCCTCAACTTAGCCAACTCATCGAACTTACAGTACAACTTAGCCAACTCATCCAACTTACAGTACAAATTACCCAACTCATCAAACTCATCCTCAACTAAGCCAACTCATCGAACTTACAGTACAACTTAGCCAACTCATCCAACTTACAGTACAACTTATCCAACTTATCGAACTCATCCTCAACTTATCCAACTCATCGAACTTACATTCCAACTTAGCCAACTCATCCAACTAACAGTACAACTTAGCCAACTCATCCAACTTACAGTACAACTTATCCAACTTATCGAACTCATCCTCAACTTATCCAACTTATCGAACTTACATTCCAACTTAGCCAACTCATCGAACTTACAGTACACTTTAGCCAACTCATTGAACTTACTGTCCAACTTAGCCAACTCTTCGAACTCATCCTCAACTTATCCAACTCATCCAACTTACAGTACAACTTAGCCAACTCATCCAACTTACAGTACAACTTAGCCAACTCATCAAACTCATCCTCAACTTAGCCAACTCATTGAACTTACAGTACAACTTATCCAACTCATCGAACTTACATTCCAACTTAGCCAACTCATCCAACTTACAGTACAACTTAGCCAACTCATCGAACTCATCCTCAACTTAGCCAACTCATCGAACTTACATTCCAACTTAGCCAACTCATCGAACTTACATTCCAACTTATCTAACTCATCGAACTTACAGTACAACTTACCCAACTTATCGAACTCATCCTCAACTTAGCCAACTCATCGAACTTACAGTACAACTTAGCCAACTCATCGAACTCATCCTCAACTTAGCCAACTTACAGTACAACTTAGCCAACTCATCCAACTTACAGTACAACTTATCCAACTCATCGAACTCATCCTCAACTTAGCCAACTCATCCAACTTACATTCCAACTTATCCAACTCATCGAACTCATCCTCAACTTAGCCAACTCATCGAACTTACAGTACAACTTATCCAACTCATCGAACTCATCCTTAACTTAGCCAACTCATCGAACTTACAGTACAACTAAGCTAACTCATCCAACTTACAGTACAACTTAGCCAACTCATCGAACTCATCCTCAACTTAGCCAACTCATCGAACTTACATAAGAACTTATCCAACTCATCGAACTTACATTCCAACTTAGCCAACTCACCCAACTTACAGTACAACTTACCCAACTTATCGAACTCATCATCAACTTAGCCAACTCATCCAACTTACAGTACAACTTAGCCAACTCATCCAACTTACAGTACAACTTAGCCAACTCATCCAACTTACAGTACAACTTATCCAACTCATCAAACTCATCCTCAACTTAGCCAACTCATCCAACTTACAGTACAACTTACCCAACTTATCGAACTCATCCTCAACTTAGCCAACTCATCGAAGTTACAGTTCAACTTAGCCAACTCATCCAACTTACAGTACAACTTACCCAACTCATCAAACTCATCCCCAACTTAGCCAACTCATCGAACTTACAGTACAACTTAGCCAACTCATCCAACTTACAGTACAACTTATCCAACTCATTGAACTCATCCTTAACTTAGCCAACTCATCGAACTTACAGTACAACTTATCCAACTCATCCAACTTACCGTCCAACTTATCCAACTCATCGAACTCATCCTCAACTTTTCCAACTCATCGAACTTACATTCCAACTTAGCCAACTCATCGAACTTACATTCCAACTTATCTAACTCATCGAACTTACTGTACAACTTACCCAACTTATCGAACTCATCCTCAACTTAGCCAACTCATCGAACTTACAGTACAACCTAGCAAACTCATCCAACTTACAGTACAACTTATCCAACTCATCGAACTCATCCTCAACTTATCCAACTCATCGAACTTACATTCCAACTTAGCCAACTCATCGAAATTACAGTACAACTTAGCCAACTCATCCAACTTACAGTACAACTTACCCAACTTATCGAACTCATCCTCAACTTAGCCAACTCATCGAACTTACAGTACAACTTAGCCAACTCATCCAACTTACAGTACAACTTAGCCAACTCATCCAACTTACAGTACAACTTATCCAACTCATCAAACTCATCCTCAACTTAGCCAACTCATCCAACTTACAGTACAACTTACCCAGCTTATCGATCTCATCCTCAACTTAGCCAACTCATCCAACTTACATTACAACTTAGCCAACTCATCCAACTTACAGTACAACTTATCCAACTCATCTTCAACTTATCCAACTCATCGAACTTACATTCCAACTTAGCCAACTCATCCAACTTACAGTACAACTTAGCCAACTCATCGAACTCATCCTCAACTTAGCCAACTCATCGAACTTACAGTACAACTTATCCAACTCATCGAACTTACATTCCAACTTAGCCAACTCATCGAACTTATATTCCAACTTACCCAACTCATCGAACTCATCCTCAACTTATCCAACTCAACGAACTCATCCTCAACTTAGCCAACTTATCTAACTTACAGTACAACTTATCCAACTCATCGAACTCATCCTCAACTTAGCCAACTCATCGAACTTACAGTACAACTTAGCCAACTCATCCAACTTACAGTACAACTTATCCAACTCATCGAACTCATCCTAAACTTAGCCAACTTATCTAACTTACAGTACAACTTAGCCAACTCATCGAACTCATCCTCAACTTATCCAACTCATCCAACTTACAGTACAACTTATCCAACTCATCGAACTCATCCTCAACTTATCCAACTCATCCAACTTACCGTCCAACTTATCCAACTCATCGAACTCATCCTCAACTTAGCCAACTCATCGAACTTACAGTACAACTTATCCAACTCATCAAACTTACAGTACAACAAAGCTAACTCATCCAACTTACAGTACAACTTATCTAACTCATCGAACTCATCGTCAACTTAGCCAACTCATCGAACTTACAGTACAACTTACCCAACTTATCGAACTCATCCTCAACTTAGCCAACTCATCGAACTTACAGTATAACTTAGCCAACTCATCCAACTTACAGTACAACTTACCCAACTCATCCTCAACTTAGCCAACTCATCGAACTTACATTACAACTTAGCCAACTCATCCAACTTACAGTACAACTTATTTAACTCATCGAACTCATCCTTAACTTAGCCAACTCATTGAACTTACAGTACAACTTATCCAACTCATCCAACTTACCGTCCAACTAATCCAACTCATCGAACTCATCCTCAACTTATCCAACTCATCGAACTTACATTCCAACTTAGCCAACTCATCGAACTTACATTCAAACTTATCTAACTCATCGAACTTTCAGTACAACTTACCCAACTTATCGAACTCATCCTCAACTTAGCCAACTCATAGAACTTACAGTACAACTTAGCCAACTCATCCAACTTACAGTACAACTTAGCCAACTCATCCAACTTACAGTACAACTTATCCAACTCATCGAACTCATCCTCAACTTAGCCAACTCATCCAACTTACAGTACAACTTATCCAACTTATCGAACTCATCCTCAACTTAGCCAACTCATCGAACTTACAGTACAACTTAGCCAACTCATCCAACTTACAGTACAACTTATCCAACTCATCGTCAACTTATCCAACTCGTCGAACTTACATTCCAACATAGCCAACTCATCCAACTTACAGTACAACTTAGCCAACTCATCGAACTCATCCTCAACTTATCCAACTCATCGAACTTACATTCCAACTTATCCA